>RCWM02000032.1:1142500-3542500 GCA_003667255.2 Euschistus heros | reverse complement strand
ATTCACCGACGGAGAAACAACAGAAATACGTTTTATTTATTTTATTTTAATACTGCAGGGGCGGAAATTACCGTCAGGGGATGCCATGAAGGACCAATCGGCCCACTTACCGGACTAGTTTCCTCCCCACCAATACTAGTAGCAGTAGCAGCACGTTTCGCTGAATGTTTAATTATAGGCCTAATTTCTTATCGAATTCTATTGTTTGGAATATAAGAATAAATGAGATCTATTGTAGTAGGTTTTCTTGTCCTAGGTGGCCCGCGGACGATAGATAGTTTACTGTATATTTATATATGTTTTTAAAATCAAGTTTTAATAATGATAGTCACATATTTTACCCATAACTTTCTAAAAATCGTAACTTTTTGTAACGTATTGTACATTCAAACAATAATTATCAATGTCCTCTTACTTATGTATATGACATGCCTGCAGATGGCAGAGTAATTTTATGGGAGCATTTAAATAGATTAAATAATTACATTTAAAATATCTGATAGAATTAGTCTAAATGTTCCGAACCTAAAGAATTTAGGCCTAGAATTTATAAATCCTAGACAAGTCTCTTTAAAGAGATATCAACGAATAAAAGTTAAAATTAAAAAGTAGAAATATGGAAACATATAATGAAGAAATAAAGTTACTTGAAATCTACTATTGATTTTTTCTTTCTTTATAAGTCAAAACTATAAATTTTGAAGTAAAATGAATACAATTATAAAGATAGTAGGTTTTCAACGTCTGTCTTAGTTAAATATGAATTTTTTTATGAATAATAATGTAGTATCCAGCAAGGTCTTTCTGGAGACTTTTACACTGAGGTTGAGTGCTTTGGTTTGTTACTAACCAAGGAAATAATAATTCTTTCTATAAGGGTGGTAATAATAAATATATACCAATATATTAGGTATAGGGTTACGTGCAATATTCAAGTAAGAATAAATCCATAATATCTACTGTTGCATTAGTCGTGTATTAATATCATTAGAATTAGAAGTGTTTGTTTTTAATTAGTTTCTATCACTCTATTCATTATTTTTTGTATATAAAATGTTAATCATACTATATAATTATTAACACATTCGTTTATTATTTCAAGTTCATCGGCTAAACTGACAATATAAATTTTATCAACAAGTTACAAATATATATTTTGTTGGGAACCTTTTAATTAATATAGAGTTGATCTCTTGAGATATAACTAGAAACACATCCGTGATAAAATGAGAAAGTTAACGAGAGGTCACTGTAATTTCCCCTCCTCTTTCGCCCATTTAACTGTTATAATTTTGGGCAAGTTTAAACGTGGTAGAAGTATTCAAGAAATATACATGAAAGTAGTTGTGTATATTTTGTAATTTTTATGAAAATACATTCTTATTTGACCAACATAAAATATAAATTCTACATTAATAAGTATTTACGTTATTAAATCAAAGTTAATAATACATACCATACTGAAAAACAAGAAAAAATAGCGGTTTTGTAATGAAGAATGTTCAAAAGTTGAATAAAACTTTAAAATTAATGGTATCAAATAAAGTTGAATTGGCAACAGTTAATTTATATAGATGTAACAATTTGATGAACTAATAATTCAATGATGAAAACTTACAAATATTTAACATTTTTGTTTTCAGGAAGAATCGTTTAAAAGTTAAGCTTATAATTGAAAGTTGGTAAGTCGAACTCCAAACATAAAACAATAAATCAGCTGTTCTGAGGAGGTTATATTTTGCGTGTGTGTCACCGGTCATTTTCTAAAACATGTCTGAACTTTCGAGAGAAATGGACGATGTAATAAAAGTACTTTTAGTTAAATTGATGGAATCTCTTGAGGACAAATATGAAGAGTGAGTTGTGTATCATATTGACATAAATGCGTTGAGCCAATTCATTTGATTTGGAACTAAATGAATTGATAGATAGTATTTGAAGTCTTATTTAATTTATTATTTATTGTCATACATTTTTTATTTTAGCTACCTGAGATTGATAAAAAGTTGGTTTAGAATGAAAGTAAGTTTTGATCAAGTATGAGTTGTGTGTTATTGTTTTATTTTTTTGTGACCATTTTCAACATTGCAGGACAACAGACCCCAATTAGAAGCTGATATTAATAAATTCTTGACTCCTCATCAAAACCATTTACATTCACAACTTTTGATCCACTTACTTTACAAGTCAGCTGGTGTCCAACAAATTCCATCCAGGCCTAAAAGGGAACACCACAATGTTCATAGATTTCAAGAAGGATTTGAGGTATCAGTGTGCAGAGCTATATATATTTTTTCCATTTAAGAAGGTTATGTTGTTATTTTTTATTATTTTTTTAATTTTACTATAACAACTTAAATAAATCTGAAAATTAAGTACATAACTGTTTATCTTCCGATCATTAAGGTTTATATTAAACTCATCATTATTTTTTATCAGAACCAACAAAATAAAATCTGAACAATTATGTTTCTTTAGTCAGTTCTTCATTTTGATATTGCAATTAGTCTGATACAATTATTTTAAATTATACCTATTCAATTTCTTTGTTTTTATGAATTGCTTACATTATGATAACTTTATATGCATGACAGCTGTAAACTTCCTCTTACAATGTTTTTTCAAGCACCCAAAGTATTTACTATAATAACATACAATGTATTTTAATATGGAAGAAATTTATTTAAATTGCATTCAGGACCAGTGCATTTTAATTATGTAGTTTTATTGTAAAATTTATTTTTATATCATGAAACTAAACAGTTCAATCAATTCATTCAAGCATAAAAACATAATTTTTGTATCATAAATCATTGATTTGTATAATTGCTGACATTTATAAACTTCTCTGACATGAATGTTTACATTATTGAAATCATTACCTCTATTATTAACCATCATAACCTTTTCTAATCCCAGTTCCTCCTACAAATCACATTTTATGTTTTGAAACTTGGTTTGACTTTTGTTTTTAGTCCGTAAAAAAACCTTTCCTAGTTAAATGTTCCTTTTCATGAACTAATCAAAATGTGATGTACAAGCACATTAGTTCCTCTTCAAAATAATTTTCTTGCATCATATAGAATCCCTCACCGGTGAAAAGATCCTTCCTGACTTTGAACCTCAAAACTGGACTGATATTTACCCCAGCTCCTCAATTGACTCCATGGTAAAAGTTCTCAGTATTAGCCTTTTAAATATCCACAATAATCATGCTCCTCCCGAGTCCTTCAGATTTCGTCATCGTCCTGCTCCTTGGATGAGTTTAGAAACTCAGCAGCTGCATAGAAATCATGTCGCAGCACAATGATGCTTTATATGATCAAAGTTGGCTGAGGACTATCAAGTGTTCATGGTGCTCCATAACCCTAAACAAGCCTTAATTCTTTTAGCAGAATCCAATCACTTACAAGAAGCCCATTGTTCCTGATCCCAAATCGAAATGGCATTTTCATCACAAATTTCCCTTCATAATCCCTTCGGTTCCTCTTCATAAATCTATCCAGTCATTCCTGATTAATTAAATTCATATTTTCTTCTGCCTTTTCTTCATCTCCTTGCCCTCTACTATTTCCTGCATTCATGGAGGCTGAGTTTTATTTATCCTTAAATCTGTCCCTCTACTTCTCTTCTTAAAAATTAAATCCTACTTCAATTTTATGGGTGCAGATGAAATTTCAGTAAATTTCATAAAACTATTTCTTTAAAATTTAGCCAATCCTATTCTTTTTCAATTTTTCTCTCCAAAATTCAGTATCTCCTACCAAATGGATAAAAGTCCTTATCCATCGAATAAATATAACTTGAACTGTATCACCAAAAGACTGTTGCCTGATCTCCATCCTCTCTAACCTTTCTAAACTTTTAGAAAGATTAGGACAATCTCCACATCTATGCTGATGATTCCCGTATATTTAAAATAGTGTTTAAATTTTTCTTAGAGTAAATCTAGCTAACCAGTATTACAGTATTATCTTAAAATTTATAAATATTGATACATTAGACATAATTTCAGATTTATTTAATTTTTTTTTTTTTTTTTTTTTTTTTTTTTTTTTTTTAGCCGATAGATCCTACCTTTTATGTAATGACTGAGCGGCAAGAGGTTAATGGAGAAGTTCCACCGCTCATGATTCATGAGAGGTTATTGCCTGATCAGTCATCAACTTTAGCCAGGCTTATGTATAGTGCATGGGAGTTGGGTCTTGAGGGTTCTCAACCAAATGTTGCTGAGTTTCTCACCATCGCAACTCAAGTAATTTCAATAATTTATGCATTACTTTTACTTTATTAAAGTTTATAATAGAAAATATTTTATTACTAATTATTTCATATCGCCAAAATAGTAATTTTAGGAACTCTCTTGTATTACTTCTAGTTAAGAAATATCAGCCTAAAGTAAAAAATAAAAATTAATGTTGGCAATGATGACCATCTTTTAATCTGATTAATGAATGATTCAGCATCGTTCTTCATAAATTACTCATAATTTCTAATCAAATAATGAAGATACATCAGGACTTACCATTCTATGTTAACCGGCACTGCGTCAGCAAGTAATTTAATATACTCTTAACTCGATTCTTTACATAGTTTCGAAGTTACAGTTACAGATTAATTTAATATATCTTTAAGGCATTCCCATTTTTAATTTTCACTTTTATAGACTGTACCACTAGTTTATATGTTGATTGTTCCATTACTCTTGTTCTTAATAAAAAATATTATTGTAACCTGGCAAATTATTGATACTGAAATTTGTATAAAAGTTATCCCAACAAGATTTAGAAATTTTAAAAATGATTTTGATAAATTGAGTAATTGGGTGCTTAAAGAAACATTTTTACTGCTACACTGGACGCCGCTTATAAGACTCATGGGTTATAAGGTTCAGCCGCCTATAAGACTCAGAATCGACTTAAATGTTCCGGACGTATCCAAATACACACAAAAAAAGTCTGTTATAAGACTCGCCACTCCGGATATAAGACTAAGTTTCTCCGCACTGTTTCTTCGTTGAAATGGTCGCTAAGCAGCCGTGACAATATTTCCTCGAATCATCCAAATGTTCTAGATCAAAGCAATGAGTAACTCATGGGTCAGTCTTTATTCAAGTTTCAAGTGGCAAACGTCTTCTGTTATGTTTTTTTTTTCATCTTTTTTATTCAGTGTTAAAATGTAGTACGCGTCGGGTTCCTAGTTTGAGTGACAAAATAAAAATCTTAGAAAAGTACGACCTTCCAAAAATGGGACAACACGAGGCAGGTGGTAAGATTAACGTTTCACTAACTGTATTGGGCAGGATTTTGAAAAATAGACCAGAAATCGAAAGTGAAGCATTACAAAATAAATCTCAGAGTCAGAAACGGAAAAAGGGTGGAAAGAACGCTAATGTTGAATGTTGAAGGATTGTTTCATATTTAGAAAAAGATAGAAAATATTGCCTACCTAAAAACCCATGGAGAGCAAGGTGATGCAGATTCCACAGGTGCTAGATTATGGCTTGAAAAAGAATGGCCCTCTCTTATCGCCGAATTTTCACCCTCTGCTGTGTTCAATACAGATGAAATAGGCCTATTCTACAGAGCACTACCTTACAGGTACACACTTATGTCCTTAAAAATGAAAGAGCCTAAGGAACAAAGGCCTGCAAAGAAAGGGTGACACTGCTGTGTTGTGCCAGTATGATGGGAGCGAAGAAAAAATTGCTTGTTATTGGAAAGAGTAAGCAGCCTTGTTGTTTCAAAGGTGTTAATGCTCTACTCGTTGACTACACAGCAAATAAAAATGCGTATATGACACAAGAAATATTTAGTGAATGGTTGACAAAATGGAATAAACAGTTAAACAAGAAAATTTTGCTATTGGTAGACAACTGCACAGCTCACAATGTAAATTTGAATTTGAGGAACATCAAGCGTGTTTTCTAACCTGCTAATACAACGTCACTGATGCAGCTGTGTGACCAAGGAATCATTCGTACTTTTAAAGCATATTATAGGTCAAAAATGAGAAAAAAACCTTATCGCTCTTATAGACGAAACCTTGGAATTGCAAACAAATTCAAATTCGACTTTCAAAGCAAACAACCTCACCAAGAAAATCAACTTTCCGGAGACTTTGCACATGGCCAATGAAGCGTGGAATCACGTCAGTGATGTTAATTATAAATTATTTGTAAATTATATTTGAGCATTATCTTCAACTCATACACGCTATGTATATTAACTGATAAAATAAAGGTTTTTTTTGGAAATTAAAGACATTTTTAATATTATTTTTTCCTTTTCACCTATAAGACTTACTTTTTGTGGCTTTCAAAGTGAGTCTTATAAGCGGCATCCACTGTATAATGCTTGTAATACTTGAATAGTTTTTTATTAAAATCAAAACAATTTATATTTAGAAGATGAGAAATTGTAAATGCATTTTAAAAGTTTATTAAAAGAGTAACATTATTTTACAGCATTTTTTGAAGAACATTATAACAGCTGTCATCACTCGTAAGAAAGGTTATAAATGCAGCCAAAATGGTTTTATTCATAGTCTTGGAACTGCTATGCCAAATCCATGGCTTCGAAATGTAAATAAATACAGATCTGAACAATTTCATAGGTAAGGACATCGAACATATATCTAGATTATATAGTTGATTGAATTACCTTGACTTGGAAATGAGTCACCAGGCCACTGGATGATAAGATATCTATTTATCTTCCCCTTTTTTTTAAGTTCTAAGCTGTCTTAATACCATTAAAAAAATATGATAATGCCATATTTAAGTAAATCAAAGCCAATCTTAATCAACTTGCTAATTTGTTTGGATTGGCATGTTGATGAATCAAACACTTAAGTCGTCATCTGACCTTATTTTCAGGGAACAGCATTTTTTCACTTGTTACCAAATTTTGTAGAAAAAATGATGCACAATAAGAAATAGTTTCATTACATTTTGAATTGATACTAGTTGTTTTTTAATCATAATTTAATGATAAACTGTAAATTTAAATATATTTCTTTAAAAATAAAATCAGATATAAATTATTTACCTCTACAATTAACTATTAGTCAAGGAAACACTTATATAGAAAAGACGTTTTATCTTCTCATTCTTGTATTTTTAATCTTTATTAGTGCTGAAGTGAATAAGTGGTGTTTATCAAATATTCTAGCTTTTTAAAAGAATCAGTTTTTAAATTCAAAATACTTTCAAAAATATATTGCATGAGGACAAGTTTATGGCTTCAAATTATGGTGTCTTTTTGCCAATTTTTTTGTTTAACCCTGACAACTGTTTATATAGAATGTAAAAGCTTGTTTTACAATCACTTCAACTATATTTTCTGAAAGTCAAATTAAGCTTTTTCACAGAGACCACTGATAAATTTCAAAAGTTACCAAAAAATTTTAACCTTGTATTTATTTATTTTTAAAACCACTTATTATCTTTAGTCTAAAGTTTGATGGACGGTTGAACGGTATGAACGGTATCCTGAAGCCTGCAGAGCGTCCCAGTAGAGAAGACTTGGAGCATGATGCTGTATTCAGACTAGCCGCAAGCACTGCTGAAGAGGAGACTGGTCCCATTTCACTTTATGATCTCATTATCACCCTCCAGGTATACATTTTATATTAATTTAATCAGGTTCAGAATGGCATAATTGTTAACAAACCCAGGAGTGTATTCTTTCTCTTAAATTGAGGAGTGTATTCTTTCTCTTAAATTGGACTCATATATTTCTAAATTGGTGGTTTAAAAAAAAAAAATGATTGAAAACTACGAACAGCTTCTTGTTATTCCTTTGTTTTATGTTACTAGTATAAGTAGCAATTTTACATTTTGATATGATTAATCTAGTATTGCAGCTTAAGCTGTTAATTATTTCTGTTTCATTTCCAATGTGTTCTAGCATCTTAATTTGTAATCTCATCTTAGATTGTTATATTTCTTTTCCCTCCATTAATCTTGAGGCTACCTCTCTTACATTTCTTTTCTATATGTGCACTAGCTGAAAGTACCCATGCTCTGCTATGGTTTAATATCATTAGGATTAAGGACAACTTAAATTAGTAAGAGTTAAGCTAATCATTGATAATTATTATTACTTAAATAAACCTAAATAATTCCATTCTTAGAATAATTTCAATGAGTAAATTTGACAATTTGCAAAGTTAATCTTGTTATTTTAGCAGTCCTCAAGTGAAGCTTCGAGGCAGCACTACCATCTTACCCAGCTCTGATAACAGATTGTTATGGCATACTTTAAGTGAATATAGTCTCAACTTCTCAACTTTTTTGGTTTTTTTTTCGAATAAAGTTTAGTCTTTCTGTTTCCATTTTTTCTTACATATAAAGTATAAATTTCTTGAGGAGATTACGAAATTAAAGTAAATAAGGTTCTTCACTTCTTTGCTCCATCAACATTTAGGCGTAAAAATCAGCTGCAGACACAGTTTTCTTAATTGGTGTGTTGGTGTTTAGGTCACACTGAGGGATATTAATACTGTACCTATCTTCTCCATGGCAGAACATGAGGCGATACTGAAGAGAATCATACACTTGATAGAACTCACTGATTCTTACAATTTTTTGTCCCTGCTGTGGAGAACAATGTCTCATTTTTCAAACACCTATCCAATAATCAAGACAGCATCTTCGTTAGCGGTAGGAGTATTGTAACGTCCTCAGTGAGCATTTGAAGGATTTTTGTCAGCACTGATCACTACCTGGAAATCTTGTAGATCTTTGGGAATAGACTCAACAGCAGCTCTGAAGTCCTTGATATACTCGTTATGCTCATCAAGAATTTTTTGGAGTTGGCCTATGAATGCAGGCTTGACATTTTGAAAGTAACAGTGAATGCCTCTTTCATGGTTGTCACGACCAACAAAATTTATCTGAATAAAAGATGGTTGCTGTTGTGTTCCAGGCATCAAACTCTCTATTCTGTGGTATACCTGTCCTTGCACCTTAAATGTTGGCATGAAATCTCCCTCTTTTATCCCGTTTGCTCCAAATGACATCATTTGGAAACAACCGTTCTATTTCCAAAATTATTTAGAAAATTCTTGACCTCAGGATGTTCGTAAGTAAGGAGGCTGTGCAAGTGTTCAGGATATTCTTGAAAGGGAGGAAGTTGGACTTTCCGGTTACTGCAACACATGGCAGGACGCCCGTTCTTCCATTTGACAGCATTACACCAATTTCAATCAGACCGTTGTCCAATATCGACTGTTTTGTCTTTTGCATATTCAGGTTTTGGGTCATAATGGCAGTAACGTTTTCATTGAACATCTTTCATCGTGTTTTGTTTCAGCTACACGGTTAACATGAGGATTATTTCCTAAGTACTTTTTTGAAGACTTTCTATGGATTTCAGGGTGGGTTTTCTTATACTTCTGTACAGCCCCTCTAAGTATATTTGGATGATTCTCAGAATATGTGTGTACAGCATATCTTTTAACTTCAGGTTGGCCACTTCTGCTAATTTCAGGATGATTTGTCATGTATTTCTTAACAGCTTCCCTGTTGACCTCTACATGTGCTTGAATATATTTTGCAGCCGAGTTCCTTAGTTGTTTGTTGCGAACTGAATCTGTGAATCATTTCCTACATTGTTTACTTTTAGATTAATGAGTTTACTTCAATGTTGCAATAGACTCATCTGAACTGAGAAAAAAGGTAGATTCTAGGTATAAGGAATGAAATTTAGAAAGGCAAGGTTGATATACAACTTGGGCCTGGTTGAGAAAAGCTGATTTGAAAAGGGCCAATTATAGTTCAGAACAATTATCTTGCGACCGGAAAGCTGAAGGAAGAGTAGTTGAGGTGAAGCAAGGTTGGTTGGTTGCTCATAAGAAATATGTTCATCGAACTGTAGATAATGTATGAGTTTATACATTTGTTACTTTGAGTTGATTTTTGCTGGTGGTTTGAAAAAATAACTTGTTATCTTTACTTGTATTTGTGCCTTTTTAAGCTCGACATATGTTTTTGTTGTGGCCCCTATTGCCCTCTTTATCATTAAACTTCTCATATTCTGCAACTTTTGGTATGAGTTCTTA
Organism: Euschistus heros; assembly: GCA_003667255.2. Lineage (NCBI taxonomy): Eukaryota > Metazoa > Arthropoda > Insecta > Hemiptera > Pentatomidae > Euschistus > Euschistus heros. Next base: position 3,532,435 of record RCWM02000032.1, on the reverse strand, counting down.
TGAAAGGGTTAGGATTTCTTTCCATTGTTTCAAGAAAACATTTTTACCTTGTTTTCACTTACAACCACGTTTTACTTATATTATACTCTGAAAAGTTTAAGGTGTACGTTCTGGAAAACAGGGAGATTCTCTTTCTCTGATATTATTTAACTTAACTCTATAATAAATCATTAGGAAGGGAATGCTTTTGGGAAAAGGACTAAAAATAAGTGACAAAATTCCAGTTTTTGGTTATGCTGATTATTTTGTACTGTTGGATGAAATTGAGGAAACTATTTAGTTAAACACAAATTTTCTCATGAAAGCTATTAATGAAATTGGTCTAGTAATTAATACCGATTAAATGAAATAGGAAGTGAATAGTAGGAACGGTGAAAGTTTTGGTGATATAGATATTTCCATGATTAAATTTAAACTCGAGCAATTCAAATATCTCGGGTCTACCATATCAAGGAAATATAAACATTCAAGATGAAATAAAGGCAAGATTAAAAGCCGGTAATACTTTTTATTTCTCAGTTGCAAAACTACTCAGTTCCCGCTTACTCTCCAGAAATTTAAAAATTAGGATATATAAGATTATACTGCCAACAGTTCTCTATGGATGCTAAATGTGCCACCCCCCCCCCTTTTCAGGCATACGGGGTTTTGACAGCAGCAGGTTCAACAGATGGGTTTTATGTATGCCGCTGCTGCCAATAAAACGCTTTATTTACAAAATTTATTTATTTATTTTTTTTTTACATAATATTGGTGAGGACCATATATTTATTGGGAACAATCCTATGATGTGGCCCGGCAATGCTTTGCACGCCTAAGCGACCGCACCTTAATCTTCATTCTTCCGGACGGTGAGCCCGGTCCAGCCCTCCTGGGCCGCTGCATCCGTCTGGTCCACTCCAGCCAGCTCCCCTTGAGACTGCATCCGTCCGGTCTGCTTGGTCCAGCCCTCCTGTTCCACAGCATCCGTCCGGTCCTGCTCTAGTCCTCAGGGTTGCCGGTCTTCTTCTTTCGCTGGCGGTGGCTCGCCGACCGCGGGGATGGGCCTTCCTAAGGTGAAGTGCGTAGGGCCCAACACTTCCTTCCACCCGTAGATAAATTCCCTAAAGTGGGGATAGTTATCTTCTTCCATTAGTCGGGGGAAGTCCGCTTCGACGAGGGCGAAGATCCCGGTTTTCCTTGACAACATGGCACGGTGTCCTTCCATCTCAGTGCAGGATAACACTAAATGTTCAGCTGTTTCTGGGACTCCACAAGTCGGGCACCGGGGGTTGATTTCCTTTCCATGCTCGTTGAGCTTTCCTCAGAAACCTCCATGTCCTGTAAGTATCTGCGAGACCCAGTAGTCAGGGGGAACCAATCTCGCTTCTAATCTTGCTTCCACGGTGGGGAAGAACTTTCTCAGCATGGTGCCCTTCTGGCAGCCACCCACCGCCCATTCCACTCTTCTATGGAATCCTCCCGAAGGATCTTTTTCCATTGGTTAGGGGTCTCGCGGATACACTGTCGGATTCCCCTGGGGAAGCGCGTCTAGGCCCTGCCTCTTTACTTCATACTTAATTCTGTCCTCTCTGAGGACGAGGTCCAGGGGCATCGCTCCAGCCAGTAGGTGCACTGCTTCATGTGACACCGTTCTGTTGGCCTTCGTGACCCGCAGCAGAGCCAGTCGCTGTATCGTGTCCGGTTTCCTCTTCTTATACTGTGCAAGGTTATTGCTCCATGCAGGAGATGCGTACCTCAGTATACCCAAGACCACGAAAAGTGGCCCCTTATGTTAAGGGAAGAACAACGTGTTAAAGTTTTTGAAAATAAAGTGCATAGAATATGTGGCCCAAATAAGGATGAAGTAGAATTGAAAAGGCTTCACAATTCGGAACTATGAGAGTTATATCCCATTAGTATACCAGGTATGCAAGTTTAAAATGTCGTTTTAATTCCAATAGAATGCGCTCTTAGCCTATTGAAGGATTTGCTTATCTCTAAACGCTATTTTGTTTGTTAGTCATTTGTTTACAAAAGTCAGTTGTTTTTAAGTCGTTTACGTGGACGTATCATACCTTTCTTTGGTGTTAAAAATGTCTAATTTTAAGCCAAATAAAGAGCATTGCGGCATGTCATGATTTTCTTATTTAATCAAAAGAAAAAGGCATCTGAATGTCATCGAATTCTTGTTGAGACTTATGGCGATGTTGCTCCAACCGTCAGGACATGTGAACGTTGGTTTCAAAGTTTCAAACGTGGTGATTTTGATGTTACTGATCAAAAACGAGAAAATCGACCAAAAAAGTTTGAGGACTTCGAATTGCAATCTTTATTAGACGAAGACAATACCCAAACCCAACAAATGATGGCAGAACAGTTGAATGTCACTAGGCAAGCCATTTCCGATCGCCTGAGAGCTATGGGAAAGATTCAAAAGGTTGGAAAATGGGTTCCACATGAATTGGACGAACGACAGATGGAAAAACGAAAAAAACTGTGTGCGAAATGCTGCTTTTACGCCACGAAAGAAAGGGTTTTTTTTGCATCGAGTTGTAACTGGCGATGAAAAATGGATTTATTTTCAGAATCCCAAACGAAAAAAAATCATGGGTAACGCCAGGACAACCATCCACATCGAGTGCAAGACCGGATCGTTTTGGGAAGAAGACAATGCTGTGTGTGTGGGTGGGATCAGAAGGGAGTAGTCTACTACGAGCTTCTCAAACCCGGCGAAACAGTCAATACCGAGCGCTACCGACAACAAATGATCAATTTGAGTCACGCATTGATCGAAACACGCCCAGAATGGGCTCACAGGCACGCCAAAGTCATTCTTCAGCATGATAACGCTCCTGCACATTCAGCCAGATTGACTAAGGAAACGATTTCTTCGCTTGGTTGGGAACTCCTACCCCACCCGCCGTATTCACCTGACCTGGCGCCTTCTGATTATCACCTCTTCTCATCGATGGGACACTCATTGGCGGAGCAACACTTCAACAATTTCGAAAACGTACCAAAATGGCTCGATGAATGGATTTCAAATAAAGATGAAGCATTCTTTTGGAATGGTATCCATATATTGCCCGAGAGATGGGCAAAATGTGTAGAAAGCGAGGGTCAGTACTTTGAATAAAATATATTATACTTTTTTTTAAATTACTGTGTATTTATTTTAAGAAATAAACAACATTTTAAACTTGCATACCTGGTAGTTAGGGTAATAGCAACATGACAGTTAAAATGGGCATGTAAAGTCGTGTTCAGTAATGACCAAATTCCAAAAAAGGTAATCAGTTTTTAGCTGTTGAGTAAACAACCAAGAGTCAGGCTGAGATTTAGGTGAAAGGATTGCAGCAGGGCCGATCTTCGGGATTTGGGTTTTGTGAAAATGAGCCTTCGGGTTCACTAAGCCTTTTATTCATTTATCTATAATTTATTCCACTTTCAATTAACTTACAAATAATTTTTTCATTGCATAAGTTTCTTGATAAATGTTGAGTCTATTAAGGAAAAAACAGTAATTTGTACTGCAATAATGTTTTAATTTTTCATAGTATTTATGGACAAAAGTGGTTCTCCAAAACATTAGTATTGAACACATCAACAGCTTCTTTGACCATCTTGCTTAGGAAAAAAGAAGTTATTTGGTCTCAGATAAGGACTGTATGGTGTATGATTCTTGTTTATTGGAATATGTTTAACATACAAATTGCACCTTCTGTGGAAATCTCAACAAATGGGAAATGGTGTTTAATGTTTTTACTTTTTTCTTAATTTTTTTTTTTTTCTTATGGTAGGTTGGTTTTTTCTGATTCAGATGCAACCGAAGCAATATTTGCGATTTACCGATATACTGTGTGTGATTTGTCTCAGTCTTTCCCGACCTGCTTTCGTTAATTCCCCCACTGCCAAAATGTAACTTCAGCCTCTCTTCAGCCAACTGAACAACAAAACTTATTATAGTTTATACCATATAAAGATAGTGTAATTTTGAATGATTTGTTGGCAAAAGTTGAATTTATATAGTTGTTACAGTATTCCATGGAAGGTACCAAATAGCTGTGTATCATTCAAAATTAACAGCTTTAGCTAGTATTTAGAAGCCAGATAACCACTCCCCCCCCCCCCCCCCCAAAAAAAAAACAAAAAAAAACAGGTGATCATTAGCTTTGCTGTGCTTCTTCCTTGAAGAAGCATCACTCATGTAAAGATTATAAAGGGTATTTGATGAACTACGATTATGTTTTTCCAGCATTTCATTGTACCAATTCACAAGATCATTTTTTTCAGTAATTTTCAAATTGTAATATGCAGCACATTTTTTTTTTTTTTAAATATTAGATGCCAAAAGTTTATGCTATATCTCTCTTGTATGCTGGTCATACTAACCCCCAGGACTGCCTGAATTTTTCAGTATCTTACATGTCGATCTTGCACTATCAGTTCTCTCACAGCTTCAATTTTTTACACAACTGCTGATTCATGAATGACTTTCATGAGATTCTTCTGCAAATGATATAATCTTAACCCAAGATTCTTCTGAGGTACGACCATGATGTAATCCATTAAACCAGTGATTTACAGAGGCATTCTTGTCTTGATAATCGATGTCCTTTGATGTAAAGAATCATTTCTGGAAAATATTTTGGAGTTAATTCCAGTGAATGTTCCGGAGCATAAGTGTATTTGTATGCATATATATGTATATATAGAACACTAAATGCATAGGTTCTTCTATCTAAGGGGAATGTTACAGTATTGACATAACATCACTGGATTTTAGATTAAGAAATGAGTTTGAGCTGTCGGGAGACGGAAATTGTTGAAAAGAAGAAGTAGTAAATGAGAAGGAAACCTTCCCTCAACAGCAACAGTGACTGCCTAAGGACAACCTAATCCATGTAAGAGATTTAAAGAAAACAGAGAATGAGGGTGTTATTACTACAATGTTTTTTTATGATAAAAATATTGTTAATACTATAATCCCATTATTTTAATTCTTTAAACCCTACTTCTAGAATTTATATTAATAATTGTCTCATTTTGCTATACTTTTTTTTTTCTGCTTTGAACATTTGTTTTATTACTATTGGTTAGTTGGAATATTATCGAATTTGTAGTTGTATTACTCATGATCCAGATATGTGTATAGACAAAGCAAACCTAAATCTCTTGATTGACTTGAAACATTTTATCTTATGTTGTTTAAAATAAATAATATATACTTTAGTGAAGCCAGTTAGCATTCTCCTTGAACCCCGTAATTGACTGCAGGATTATTTTTCTAGCACTCTTTTTCAGTACCATGCTGACTAAAGAAATTTCATAGCCATATAAATTATTTTTCAAAAACATTTTCTTCTTTGTTTTTCAGCTAACAGTTCTTTTTGTTTTTGGGTATAATAAAAAAAAAAATTGAATCCTATGTGTATTAAACTATACTTTTTGACTTTGTTACAGTTGTATCCTAGTCTTGTTGCATCAAACTTTGTCCGGGTAACCAACACAGAGCGCATATATGCAAGACTTTGTCATCCAGTCATCGATGATTAATTAAATTTATATATATGTATATTTTAGAATAGGTATTAATTTTAAGCTTTAGAGTCTTATTTAAAGCTCTGATAGCTCTGTATATTATTCTGTGTAATAAAGCAACGATAATGTTTTCGATTGGAATGAAGTACTTATTTTAACGCGTTGATTACATCATTTGCAAATAACATATTTAACAGTTAATGATGTTACTTAATGCCAATTTAAAATAACGAACATAGTTTTATGAAACAACTTGACTGATATTTTTTTAAATTATTGTTTTTAGTGATGAATTCTTCCATATAGCTTTAATAGTTCTTTACCTATAGTTATGATTAATTATTTGTTTTTGTGGTAATGGTTATTTATATTGTGTATGGTATCTCTATCACCTCATAATTAGGTATTCAATTTTCGGTTACCAGGGTTATTCAGTATATTCATATAGTTAAAATATTTAAAAATTTTGTGTAAAGCACAAATAAAAACTGATATACTCACATAAACATATATTAATGACTATGTCAATCATACATTCACTCTCTCTAGAAAAAATGTTCCAATAAAGCATTAGATAGTAGTATAAGAATGTAATGTTTTGTTTATGTTAGCTCATTCAGATATAAATGTTATTAAATAATTAAAAAATATATGCATAATAATAATGTTAAGAATAAGAACATTGTGTAAAAAATATTCTTTTTTTCAGTTAAAAAAAGATCAGACATCATATGTAAAAATTCCATAGTCATTTAGAATTAATATTAAATATATATCATACTGAATTTTTAAGAATGTAATATGGCATTATAGATGATTAATTTTTTTACAATTGTAAATATACACTTAATTTTACAATTGTAAATTCAGTGTTACAAAAATATGATCACATGGTGACTTAATAAAAATAAACTTATTTTTTAGTAGCAATTCATTTATGCTGTCACTCATGGGCAAGAAAAGTGACACAACTCAAAAACATCAAATTTTTCTGGAGAGTCAAAAGAAGTTTTTAGAAGTTATTATAATAATATCACTTTTGGGCTAGAAAACTGTCCCTACTCAAAATATGACACTGTCCTTAACTCCCTGCACAAGTTACCTTTGTGAAGGTCAAGTCACAACTGAAATGTCTCACCGTTCCTGCTTCTACCGTTCGCCACCGTAACTTTGGATAAATCACACATAACACAATTTTTGGCTGCCCGCTGTGACACCTATATGTAACTTTTCCTGTTGTAAGACAAACCAGAAGTGATTATTATTCTGAAATAGAACGTAAAATGAATTTTTTTGAGTTGTGCCACTTTTCTTGCCCATATGCGATATGTTTAAGACGTTGCTAAGTAAACACCTCTTAGATGATGTTCATTTCATTTTTTATGCAGCTACATCTCCTGTTTCACTAATTTTTTATTTGTTCATCCTCTTAAATATTTTTTGTTTTAATTTTTATTTAATGATGGATGAAATCCGATGAATTGATTGTTATAACTGATTTTATCAAATTTGGACTTTTAAACTATTATTATAGGGGTGCTATTTTAGTTAATTGTTAATGTTTTAAATTAATAAAACTGACTACTATTAATATACTGTTATATGTTATTGTAACATCACTCTTATGTACTAGTTAGCTATTGATGAATTATGATTTATTTATCAATTTATTGCAAGGAATAATAAATATTTGTCAAACTAAATCTGTTTGTAGAATCCTAGAAAATTAACAGCTTTTCTCTTGTTCAATTATTCATAATCGTTCAAAACTTTGTAACTATCCAAAGATTCTTGAGTTATTTCTAAGAAATATATAATTTTTTTTTACTGCTCTCTATTTCTTAATTTTTTTCCCTATTGATTTTGACTATATTTCACTGTAAGCTGGTAGAACTTATTGGTTTTTTCTTAATCATGATTGCTTTTCATGTGTCAATAAAAGAGATGGTTTCTCTTAAATTAACAGCAGATTTTAATTTATTCTGGGAAATCATCATTGGGTATCTACATTCAGGAGATTATATTTTTGCTCATAGAATATTCTCTGATTATAAACAATATACATCTATGGATTTAATACATAAATAATGAAACATTGAAAATTGAAGCGTTTTTAGAAAAAGGCTCATGTATCATAATTTTAGTAAAACAGTGGAAGCCAAAAAACAGCTGATTATTACTGAGAGAGGGTTGTATAATAATGGATGAAGTCATGGTTACTAAGAGTAATCTGCTACAACAGAGATTATGGAAAGGCTAAGGATGTTTAAAAGTGTAGTTGTGGAATAAGTATTGCTAGTAGTAACTAGCTTAAATTTGACTCCAAGATGGCAACTGTTGGTTCATTACTTGCAACACAGTATATTCATTCTCAGTTTGGCTGGGTGTTTGAATTTTGGATATGAATGATCTTGGTTTTTTCTTGGATGAAAGCAATTTTTTTCTTCTCCCAAGTTACATTTCAGGTCTGAATGGTAGTGGTGTAGAATTTCGTTGCAGGCAAGGAAAGGACCTTATTTAATTTGTTAGGGATCTCTATAGTTTTGTAAGTTACATCACTGACATTCATTCTGGTACAATAACTAACTTAATACAATATCTGTAATCAGAATTTGAATGGACTAGAACAATTTTTTTGTCCTATTAGATTCATATCATGGTGATATGTCTTTCATCTTAGTTTACATTGTTTTAGTTCAAAATACTAATCGACTAGAGTGCATAATATGCTCTTCTCATATACATTTGTACGTACCATAAGAAATGGGGCAATATGGTGTTAGAATAATGAAAATATTTCATTTTGGTTTGAAATAACTGTGATTTGAGATGATCAATGAAAACAGAATCCCAGCATAAAAAAAAGGATTATGATTATGTTCTTCATGATTCATTTTAAATTAAGTAATCATCTACATGTAGCATTGTAGCATGTAGAAGCCACTGTCAATTCCATCAATTTGAATTTTGATTTACAGTGACTATATTTAATAATAATAATTATTATTTTTACATTTATAATTAAGACTGAATTTAAGTCAATGTAATATTTAGTAACCAAAATAAAATCTTATTATCCCTATAGGTTTTTAATCTTAAAAATGTTTGGTTAAATATGAAATGAAGTCATTTATTTTCTGTTGTACAGCTGATAATTCAAATTTAACTGACAGGTATTAAATGTCATTAAAATGTAATTTTATTAACCATTCAGGCACCTTATCTGTTAAGTGTCTTAAGAACATGACAATTATATTCTATTTTTTATCACATTCCCTTATTGTCTAAAAAAGAAGACAACTGATAATTTTTACGATTTTCTTTTGTAATATATCATCATTTCAAAATTTTTAATTTAAAGATATAACGTTAATCTATTATTTAAAATATGTTAGGTAACAACAATTGTCTTACAAACTTTGTTTAAACTTTATATTTTTTACATTTATTCCGTTTACATCCACATAAATACTTTACATCTATTTATTAATTAATTTTTTCCTGATACTGATAAATAAAAACAGAAGCGTGTTTAATGCTTACTTAATCGATATTCAGATTCTTAGATATTTCCAGTATTTAATCTCTTTACCACAGCCTTCCAGTTTGGGCTTGTATCTCGTTTGATTCGGTTTAAGGCAAACATTGAGCAACGATGAACCTAATGGTAGCAAGTCTTTTATTGCTCTGTTTCCTCAAACAAGAATATATTTTAGCTAGTGTTTCTGAGCCTCCATTAAATAAGAATTCAACGTCATGGGCACTGCTTGTTGCTGGTTCTACTGGTTGGGATAATTACAGACATCAGGTGATTGATGTTTTGCGATTAAATTATTTTTTGAAAAATCGGAAATACTTTCGTGTTCATTGCTTATAAATTCTTAATTGTTTTAAGACAGTGAAGGAGATTATTTATAAATTTATATCTTTCTAATTTTCATTTATTGTGTTTATTTACTTTATTAAATGCATGCACTTTAATTCAAATAAATGTTTGATTCACTTAAAAGCCATGTTATTTCAACTCTTCTGTTTTTCTATGTAGTATTATATTTGTTTAACTCTTCTGAAGGATCTGATTATAATGCTTTCAATTTTAAAATTTTAATATTACATTTATAATGTCTATTCAACTTCATAACAGTATATTTATTGTTTTACTAATTATTTTATTATTTACGTTCCAGATTCATATTTAATGAAATATTAGCCAGAGAAATGTTAGAGAAAACTTTAGGAGTGTGTCGAAATTTATCTAGGATGTTTGTTAGGCAATTTTATATTTTGGAAAAATAAAAATGATTTGACCAGCGAAGTAAGCTTGCTTATCGGGGTAGTAACTTAATAAAGTATGCTTAAGATTGTTAACGTGAAAGGATTTGGATTAGTATGATTACTGAAATCATGTTGGCATTATTCTCTTAACCATCTTATTATCGTTGTGATATCGTGAAGTGCTGCTTTACTGTTGGAATGGTGGTTCAAAAAACCCAATATTTGGAATAGTATAATCCTATAAAAATTAATTTATAATTTAATAATTTTAATGTTTAATTTATTTATTTTTATTGAATAGAGACCACCTCAATTCAAAAAGGTTGGCTCTATAATTAACAGAATATAAATATTTAAAAAATTGATTATTAATAAATAATTATTTGCATTAAACTTAACTTTTAAGTATTAAACTCAATAGTTATTAGGGAATAAGCTGAGATGTATGGTATTAATAATAAGAAAACAAATAAGTATTGAATATTAATACAAATTAATACGCTCGTTTGTCTTATGTTTTTTCTTTATATAAATTATTACAGATTAAAAATTCAATTCATAAAAAGAATATGTCAAAAATATACATATATGGTTATTATATTATAAGAAAAATAATTCCATTATAATATAGAAAGGATAAATTAATTGATAGAGTTTTAATAAGAGAAATTATAATAATTCATAAAATAAAGTATGATTTTAAGGTAAAAAAAAATGTATTGATGAAAGTAAATATTCAAAACTTGTTATGTGCATTATATTAACATTGTTATAACTTAAAAATGCGCTAGAGGAGCAAATTTAAATACATTAAGTTAAATTTAAAATAATAATAATAGAGAACTTTTTAGTACCAAGAATAAATTAATGATCTATTAAACAGTTAAAATATATGAATTTATAAAATATGAAAGAGGAAGAAATTTGGTAATTGGAAGTTCACTGCAGTATATCTCTTGGTTCACGTTCACTTTGATTTTTGTTGGATTAGAGTATGTTTTGCGGCAGACTTAATTTTGTTACAGGATTAAGGTTGCGAGCCTGTTTTCGAAATTGTCGTAGGGTTCCATTGCAGTTATCTGACATAATTAGTGATTTCTATTATAAAATTGCGCTTCTTCTATTTTACGTGACACTTTTAAATGTTTCTTTATATTTAGGGTTTGGGCAGAAATCCATAAATATAAAAGGTTTTTAGTAGTTTCTGTTAATAATAGGATTTTCGGTCGAAGATAACACGCTATATCGCCTATTTAGTTTTTTCAGGATTATAAGGGTTCTCCATGTCAGCTTCTGGTCTTGATAAGGTCTCTGATAACAATATTAATTGGCTTAGTGGGTAATTCATTACTGGCTATGTAGTAATAGCTTTCCTATTAGGCTGCTGGCGATAACCAAATTTACAGTCAAATAATACTGTCTCTTTCTCTAAATCACTGAAAAAGGAGACAGCCTTTTATTAAGGAATGAAACAGACGCGGGTTCTATTACAAAAATAGAAACCTATTTGTTAAAGTATATAGAATAGGCGAGTCCTTCATACAACACCTGGTGTTAAATGCCGATTTTTATGGATTAGAAATGAAAATGTTATTGAAAGTATCCTTCTTTTTTTTTTAGGCCGTAAATAGAACAACTAATGTTCTTAGTTATTTGGTACAAATGTGACATTTAAAAATAATTATACTTTTTGTCGGGGATTTGTCTTTTGGCTAGGGTGTATAGTTTTTATTAAACGTTTTATTACATCCTCAGAAATGTAACACGAAACCCATTCTGTTGGTTTTGCTCGGATCAAAAATTTGACGACAGTTTCCTAATCAGAAATATAATGGAGAATATTTTATATTTTATGACATTTTAATCATTTAGGAGCTGTATTGGTAAAAGTAAAACTTCTACAATATTAGGCATCTGCACAAAAAAAGGATTTGTTAAAAGTATACTTACTTTTACTTATTCAATAAGTACTTATACTTATTCAATAAATTATTCTTAAAAAATTAAGACTATTTTTTAAAATTAAATAATTACACAGATATGATATTTTATTATAAAACAGTTTTGTCAAAATTAGAGTAGAAAATTATTTTTTTCTTTACCTTGAAAATCGTTAGTATTATTTTATTGTTTAAGTTGTGGTATTACTATATTCCTTTGTTTTTGTTTGCATTATAACAACAATTAAATTTTAAACTATAAAAGGATACTTTTATAATATGTATACACGTAATGGAGTAATCATGATTTGGATAAAAGCTAATTAAGAAAAAATAATGGAGACTATTCACAGGGGGAAGGAAATTGCAATAAAGGTAAAAAAAAAAAAAAATGTATTGATTGTATTGAAAGTAAATACACAAAGCTTGTTATGTGAATCTTATAAACAGGATATGCCATTTCAGGAAGCACCGTGACATCACGCCTTTCTGATACACCAACAAATTTAATTGAAAAAATTATGTCTTATTCTGTTGAATTGAAAAAATTGTATGACTTGTTGAACCTCTGGCGTCGAGAATTAAGCAGGCTCTACGGTGTTTTTTCGCGAAGGTCTTTGTTGGCAGCACCGTCTATTAAAAAACAAAACAATAAGTTTCGAATAGCTATATCGGCTTAGGAAAAGCTCGCCTTAATATTACGATTTCTGGTCAGCGGTGATAGTTTTACTGGTTAGCAGTATTTGTTCAAAATTTCGAAGCAAGCAATCCGTAAATTCAATCATGAAGTTTGTGAAGCCATCATATCAGCATTAAAAGACATAAAAATAAGTGAAACGATTATAATAATTTTATATAATTTTTTTATCAAATAAATCAATCTTTTCTACAAATTTTTAAGAATAAGTACTTTGGTTTCAGTAACTATGGAACTAAATAAGATATAATAATACATGTAACTAAAATAATAATAAACTCGCTGAACAAACAAACAATAAACAAGTAGCATGAGTCAAACTCACATATCCATCTTTCACACTCTTGGAGTGCTGGATGTTCGCGAACATAGTGGATAACCGCCTTTATAGTTTGTATCATTAGTAACAATTATAGAGAACTGTCAAGTACTAAATCATGGCAATCGCCTGCACTATTTTTTCTGGGCTTATTCTTTTTCTGCTTTAGCTAACTATTGTGCCTTTCAGCATCTATTTGAATCAAAACAGGATCTTCATGTCTCTTTCTAAAGCATGGATCTGCATGTCTGATATGGTCTTTCCTCTAGCTTGACCCATTCGGCATCATAGCTGAAAGGAGGTCAACTTCTAGGTCTGTTGCTTGCTGGTCTGCCGTCCATAAATTTTTGTGCCTATCGGTCTGGACATATTCTTGCCATATGCCCATACCATCTCAGTTGTCTCATTTCCATTCATTGGATCTCTTTCATTGTTGGGATATTCAATTTTCTCTGATGGCCTCATTTCTGGTTCCATCCTGTTATTTTAGGTGCTGTTTGCCTCTATTTATGGTTAATATGAACCTAGCTTATCGCTCCTTGTAACAGAGGCATGTATATGGTCCTGAAAATGTGGAATTTGAAATCTCTTCCCAGCTTACTGTTTCCCACACTCGTTTTATCGGTCCCTGATAGTTATTCAGTATAAATAGTTAAAAAGTAATGGTTATCCTCTATGTGACCACATGGGAAGAAATATTTCTCTAGCTGAAGATACATCATACATCCAAAATGAAAGCGGCCCAACTCGAAATTCCATCGTTATTTGTTTTTTTAAATATATTTTCTAACAATTTAGTTTATAGTTTTATTTTAAAAAACATAGACCTGCATTAAATTTTGGATAACCCAATAAAACACATTTTTAGTTATGCCTCATTCTAGATGTGCTGAAATTAATAGCCAACATTCGTCTCCTCTCTATTACTAAGCAGCTCCATATACTCTTATTATTATTATATCATGACTACGTTCCTGCACGAACCTGGACCTCCTCCACAACAGCCAACCATTCTCTATGATCCTGCACTCTCTCTCCCTCCATCCTTGAACCCCCAACTGCCTTCGATCTTCCTCCACATCGTCTAGCCATCGAATCCGAGAACGTTTTTTTTCTTATCCTGCCATCCGGTTTCCCGTAGAGCATCTTTCTGGTATCCAATGGTCAATTACAATGGTCTTGTAAATGAGAATTTCCTTATGCTCTCAAGTGACTCAAAATAGAAATAATTACTTTTTTTTGGTGGGGGGCTAATATAATGCATATATTATCTATTGTTAATAAAAATATATTTAAAAAATAGTGATCATTTTTTTTATTTCAGGCTGATATCTGTCATGCTTACCAAATTCTTCATAGTAATGGAATCCCTGACGAAAACATCATTGTTATGATGGCTGACGATATTGCTTCTTCCAAAAAGTATGATTTAGTTTATAGCATTTTTTTCAAATTATTATCATAATCTTGTTGCCAAACCTACTATTTAAGTGCTAGTCTTGATGTTTTAGTGCAGAGAATTGGTAACTGAACCCGGAAAAGATATAAAAGTTTTTTCTGAGTGTAATTTAATGTTCTTTTGGAGAGCTGAATCCAAAGAAATATGCATTACAAAAAGATACTACCAGTTTCAAAAATAAAAAATAAATGTACAAAAATTAAACTTACTACATTTGTATGTTTTGTATGCTTAAGACTTTATTTGTTAAACCAACTATTTAGGCGCTAAAACGCTTTGAAGTTGTTGCTAAGAAATCAGATGTAGTGACTTGGGAACAGCTGTGTACTTTAGCTCAAAAGGTATAAATAAAATCGTATTTTAATGCAAGAAAAAAAAAAATGGAAAATTAGCTATATCAAATTTCTTACAGGTTTTTTTTTTTGTGAGTCTTTTAGTCTAATCAACTTCTGTCTAGAATCTATAGTTTCAATTCAGAAACTTTTTTTTACTAAAAATTGCAAGTTGATTGTGAATATACACCTTGTCAGTGAATGTAATAAAGTTTTGACAATTATTCACCATTAGGTGTAAAAAAATTTAATTTTTACTTTCAATCCTGAAAAAAAACTATACTCAGTATAGTTAATTTTCTACTTTCATATAAAACCCTTTTTAACGTTTTAATATCAATATATTTCTTTATTAATTTAACGAACAGATTACTTTTTGTCAAGAATTCTTTAATAAACTTACTTGAGGAGATGGGATTTCAAATGGTTGTCTGGATTTGGAAAATAATTCCTATTCATATAGAATATGATGTAGGAAATATTTCATATTCATATACAGTGGCTCACAGTCAAAATGATGCAAACGAAGATTTATATTTCTGATGCTAGTTACTTTCAATTTGTTAAAATTTAAATGCCAATGCACATGAAAGCATAATTATTCATTGTCATAGATTAAATTTATATAATCAAATCAACTCAGCTACATTTATACAAATTGAAAAAAAAAATTCTTCATTAAAACTTGTTTGGTCTTGGTCACTGTGAAAAAGATGCAATGTTTACTTACATGGAATTCTCGGATACCGAGTTTACTATTTTTATTCTTTTAATTAAAACAAAAATAAATAACACGAATACAATTAATCAGTCTTGTTCGAGCTTTTGCTTAAAATGGGTGCGCATACAACTATTTGTGAACGAGAAATAGTAATTAACAATTTTAAAATAGGCAAAACAGAACGAGAAATCGCCTCTATTATCAATAGGAGTTATGCGACCGTTCAACATATTATTGAATGTTTTAGAAAGAAAAACAGAATTATAAGAAAACCTAGGGTGAGAGCAAAAAAACGTTTTACTGGGAATGATGAACGTTGGATTGTGTGCCAAATAAAAACGAATCCAAACTTAAGTGTTCCAAAGTTGGCTACATTAGCAATGGAACATTTAAATAAAACGGTATGTGCTGAAAACATTCGATGGGTCTTGAAAACCAATACAATTGTAGAGTTGCAAGGCAAAAACCTTATATCAATGACAAAAATAAAAACATCTGAATAAATTTTGCTAAGGATTATTTAACAAAAGACATGGACTTCTGGAAAACTGTTTTATATTTGGATGAGTTAAAACTTAATTTGTTTGGCTTTGATGGAAGAGGGTTCGTCTGAAGAAAGGCAAATGAAGAGCTCCATGAAAAAAATCTTCGCCCAACCATCAAACATGGAGGTGGTCATGTTATGGTTTGGGGGTGTATGGCTGCCTCGGGGTTAGGAAATCCTCATTTTATTGAAAGAACAATGGATAAACATTTATACTGTGACATCCTGAAAAAAAAAATGTTAAAGCAAGTGCAACCAAGCTTGGAATAATAAATAATTTTGATAACAATCCCAAGCATTCTTCTTATCTTGCAAGAGAACGGTGTTTATATAATTGCCCATAACTATAAAAATACCCCCCAATCACCAAACCTCAACGTCATAGAGAATTTATGGAGTAAATTAGAAACCCAAGTGAGGAAACATGAGATATCAAACAGAGAAGATCTCAAATAGGCGCTTCAAGAAGAATGGGAGAAGATAAGCCCATCTTACACAGAAAGGCTTGTCCAATCTATGCCTGATCGTTGGAAAGAGGTAATAAAAAATAAAGGCTTACCTACAAAGTATTAAAATTTTAAATATTTTGTTTTTTTGGATGTTTTTAATTTTGCATCATTTTCATTGTGACCTTAGAAAGGTATCTTGATTTATGAATTTTTTTTTTATTTGATCTAAAATAAATTTTAACTATTGTAAATTGTAGCCTAATATTTTTGTAAGCAAAGATTGTTGATAATAAATTTTGGCTTGGTATAAAATAGTTTATTTTTTTAGTAAATCACTTGCATCATTTTGACTGTGAGCCACTGTATATAAAAAATATGTAGTTTTATACAGCAAATCTTGGAATGAAAGCTATGAAGCTGAATTTTTGCATGTACCTTCGTTTTGGCCTTCTAAATAAGGGGTGAAAAGTCACCAACCTCAGAGTGAAAGCTTCATTAGATATTCAAGATCAAAGGTCACAAAAATCAGGGTTTTTTTTTTCAAATATCTCGATTTCTGTGCCTCGGCTTCAATCAAAAAAGTTATAAAAGTTATAGATAATAAAATAATCTATAATTTTGATTCTATTATTATTATTATTGATTTTTTTAGGATTAACTGTTTTCAAGATATAGCGCGAGAAGGAGAAGGGGGCACCAGATTAGACAAACATTTGCTTCTAGTACCTTCCACGATGGTTTCTCAGAAAAAAATGTCAGATTCAAAGTTGTAGAGCATTAAATTTTCTTTAATTTCATATATACTTTTTTGGTACTTGAAGCAAATATTTGGCAAAAAGTAACAATTTTTTTCTCTCGATAATTAAAGTATATGAGCACTCGGTGTAAAGTGCATGAAATATCCAACTATTTTGATTTCACAGCTTCATTAAGAGTAGTTAAAAGGTAGAGGTACTAAAAGTACCGGATCCTGGGGGAACGAGATTCCCCAGTTTATGGTGAGGGAAGATGTTTAGGTTTTTCGATTGTATCTCGAAAACGGTGGACTCTAGAAAAATATGCTACAATAAAAAATGAAAGCTAATTAAATTTCCTATAAAATTGTTTCATAGTTGTCCAATTCTCAACGGCTTTCGATATATACGTTATTAAAAATCGATAATTATCGAGAAAAAAAAATATGCCAAAATTCAGCTTGATTACTTTCATTTCAAGGTGAAATCCTTATTTGACTGTGCTATATAGGAAGTAACTATATGCTCATCATTTCCCCCTCAGTACATTCTGAGTTCAAACTAAACTTATAGTATTTTCTGTTAACTAAGATCAAATTTAGATTAATTGTTAAAGTATTAGTCTTTAGGACATAATTGGACTTATTCACAATACAAAATTGAGTCTCACAAGACAAAAAGGTTGAATGGAGCAAAATGCTTCATGGTACATGTCTTCGATCTCTAAAAACCCTTATTTTTTATATAGATTTCTCATATATCTTACAGTTCACCGATAAGGGTACTTACAGGGCATGTCTATTAAAATAAATAACGCTTATAAAGGGTGCATAAGAATTAAATCCCATTAGTAGCAAAAACATTCATTATTAAGGAGATGTAGATATTATGGAGAATACGTGTGAGGGCCATCCTCATATAATTTGAACATTTAGCTATTCAGGACGGTGCTAGTTGAGGAAAAAACAAAACGGTACTTTTTGAATAAAATTTGATCTGGAATGTTGCTACAGATGCTCAGGATAACAAATTCGAGCATTATTGTTGAATATTGTATAATTGTCAGTTTTTTCAGTATTACTTTATTATTCGCAATTTTGAATGCAAAAAGAATTTTTTTCATGAGCTACACAAGACAAAAAGGTTGAATGGAACAAAATGCCTCATATTACACGTCTTTGAGCTCTAAAAACTCTTATGTATTATAAGGATTTATTATTTGTTCTTTAATAAATTTTTATCTATTTATTTTTTTTTTTCTTAAGCCGTCAACCGTAAAAGATCATTGTCAATGGGCTGTAATGAATGGAAAATGAATTTAAAAGGTAAAAAGTGAATTGATAATAATGATTTAATAAAGGATGAGAAAGTACAATGTCCGGATTTTTCAGTGGTCACACTCGTGACGCTTTTTTCACAAAGTTGTTAATCTAAACCTGACCAAGTGCTGGACAGATATGAGATTACACCCACAAATCAATGTCCCTTAACTACTATTGCAGTTATCATTCACTTGTTACAATAGTCTAAAACTAAATACAAACACTTAAACACAATACTAGTAATACTCGTGATGCATAATTTTTGTGACATACCGTTATTTGATCAAAAATATTCTAGTTTCCTCCCATTTCCCTCGTGAGCCAAGGTTGAGCATGTACAGACAGTTGGTATCACAAACGAACCTGCAGGCTCTTTCCCGCCGTTTCCAATGAACAGTGTTGTCCAGAACAGCTGGTAACGCTCGTGAAGAATACTTTTCACTATATAGTGGAAAAGGATTATTTTTCTGCTTTACAAATCGAAAACCCATAGTCTAACAATGAAATTCCTCTTGGTCCAATTTCTTTTTATTTGAATGCTTTATTTTAGGAGGTGACAAACAGCTTACCTACCGCCTTGGGACAGTAACACTCCTGACATTTTCAAGCTTTACATAGAAATACTTTATTATATATTAATTCTTGATGATGTTTTAGGTTCTTTTAATTGATACCAAAACAGTTTATTTTGATGATGAAAACCGATGTGAAAAACTATTTTAAAGACAGGGGACCACAAATGGTCAAATAATATGTGGTTATAAGGTAATAAAGTAATATTACCTTAGAATGTGTAGAACAATTTATATATCTGGACTCTGATAAATGCAAGCTAGATTAGATTTATTTTTCTTACCGAAAATTACTGTTTTTATCTACTCTCCTAAAACTAATTTACTTCCTCTTGTTCTTCATGAATATGGTACATGATCATTTACTTTTAGGGAAGAACCATGCCTAAAGGTTTTCAAAAATAAAGAATTCAGAATATTTTGACCAAACAAGGATGCTTCGAATTTAAAATTTAAAAGTCATATCATGCAGCATTTCTTGATATAGCTACAGAAATATAAGAGAAGTAATAGCATTACAGGAATTAATATGAGGCAGCAATTTTGTTAGTTTGAATTATGAAACAATCCCTAAGAAGGTAATCAGTATTGAACCAAAGAGTAAGTGCTAGATGGGATAGGCTCAATGGTGGAGAGGAATTTCGTGTTTCACTTGACCTTGTAAATTTGGGTATGCTGGCAGAAATTATTGAATCTTTCATCTTCGAATCATCGGTGTCTCAAAGTATTATTTTTTTTAAATGAAACAAAATTTTTTTTTTCAGTAACCCAACCCAAGGTGAAATTATTAATTATCCAGGTGGACCAGACGTCTACAAGGGAGTACCAAAGGATTACACTGGAAAAGTAAGGGGAGAATTTTTATTCAATAGTATTTATTTTTCTTATTAAAGGAAATTCTTCCTATTCATACAAGTCACTTTTTGTTTTACTGGATTAACTGAAGCCTCAAAATCCATACTCTTTAGTGGATTGGAGGAGATAAACTAGGGAATAAAAAAAAATAAAAAATACAATTCTGAAATTAGAAATGTATTTTTCATGATTTACAAATACATTTCATGATGCTGATATAATCTCATAATCATTAATTTGAGATATCCTTCATAAAACTAAGTCCAAGCCTAAGGTTGTATGTTATATTATAATTATTTTAACTTATTTATATACTCCTATTGTGGGTTGGAACAAGGTAAAAAGTGCCATCAGCGATTAAACAGAAGATCTATGAAGTAATGTTAAAAATAGTAAAAATTAAATTTGCACAGTTTGTTGGACTAATAAAAAAACAGTTCATGTTTATTGTATTTACAAATGAATATACAATAACTTGTATAACTAAGAAAGACCTTGTTATAACTAACTAAGAAACATGATACCAAATAATAAAGGCCCTTTTTTTTAACCATAAATTAATTTATTGGAGAAGCAATGGATTAATCAACTAAACTGGGAACTAATCAGGCATAGGACCTGATCAGACCTGTTAAGAGAGGTTCTACTGTAATACTAACATTTGGAGTTGTAACTCACAGATTTGAATGCCAATTTGTGTGTGGGTAGTAGGGACCTATAATAGTGCAAAACTAGAGTTATAGCCATCAATGAGCATCCGGAAATCAGTGGAAATTTTTTTTCATAAAAAAAAAGAAAAAACACACCATAAAACCCTTTTATGTGAAATTTTATCAAAATAAAAAAATATGGATTTTTTACCCCTTTCGGAGGAGGTTAAAATTTTGAAGTTGAGATTTCATAAACAACTTCTAACGGCCATAAAAACTGCTGTGTTCAACCTATTACAATAGTAATAGCATCACTAGAATCAGCATACATTCTATTTTTTATTCATGCATATAACATTGGGATTACTCCAGATTTTAGTGGACAAAAACTGATTTGAATGAAAAAATCCGAGGTCAGCTATAACTTGAGATATCTCAATAAGGGGAAATCCTGCAACCTCCGGATTTGGACTAAACTATGCAATTTTACGGCTTCTAGATGACCTTAAAATTTAGTTATAATCGGTGGTGAAATGTGTGAGACAGCGCAAGTTATTTACATTTTTTCAGAAATTGACAGCATCTTGCCTTCTAAAATCATACAAAATTTTAAAAGTAAAAAAAATGTATTTTTGATTTGTTTTTTTGAGATAAGGAATCTGAAAATAATATCAGTTTTGAGTTTAAATATTTTTCTTACCCATATTTTTATTTCAAACCCTAAGATTGATGAATAATCTAGAATTAATATCAGGTTTTGGTTAAAAAAAAAACTCCCCTTACCTATATTTTTTTAAAATGGTCTTATTTGAAATTTATTGTGTAAACATGAAAATAATAATAGAAATAGATCATTTTAAAATGTCTTATTTATATAATATACGTGAGGAGTTTTTGAGCACCCTCAAGCCGGGTGGTGCTTTGAGCATAACGGAAGTATTTTTACGAGTACATCAAATAGCATACATAACTGCAATTAAACGTGAAAGAATCATTTCTCTATATTTACTTAGAACTGAGAAAAAAAAAACTTGATTTTCATATTTTAATTTTTTATCCTATTTAGGATCCTTTATTTTAATTTTAATCTCTCTCTATGCTCATTGGCGGCTATAACTCTAGTTTTGCACTATTATAGGTCTCTACTACCCACACACAAATTGGCATTCAAATCTGTGTTACAACTCCAAACGTCCCCTTGTAAGATAGAAATGAATGATAAATATAAAATTACTGCAATAATTATTATTAATATCAAAGTTTCATTGAAAATTATTGCTAAAAAGATTCGATCCTTATTCACTGAAAATACTTCTAAATATTTTTTATTTTATTATTTAACATAAAAATTAATTATTTTTATTTTTATATTTGAGATATTATCGTTATAAATTAAGCAGTTTATTACTTCTTTTTTTTTAAATTTCTTATAGGATGTTACTGTTAAAAATTTCTTGAATGTCCTGACTGGGAACAAAACTGCGATGAGTGGTGTAGGGAGTGGAAAAGTTATTGAAAGGTATTATTTTATCATTATTTACTGGTATGCCATTAACACACTTGCTAATTCTTTCAATGTTTCTAGTGACCAAGATGATTTGATATTTATCAACATTGTAGACCATGGTGGAATAGGTGTGATATACTTTCCTCATGAAGAACTATTTGCAGATGAGTTTATTGAGACACTTAATTCAATGTATGCAGAATCAAAATATTCAAAGGTTTGCATCAGAATAAATTCTGTAGCACCTAATTTATTGTAAAATGGAAGTTATATCTGTGTATTTTAATTGAATAAGTATTCATTTTCTTCTATTTCAGACTACATTCTTGATTGTGAACTGTTATGTATATATATTTGATGACGGGTTTGTTTCTTGCAAATTTAGATATTAATGGTGAAAATTGTTAATTAAGATTCATGGTGTGTTTTAAATAAATAATAATAATCTTGAATTGGAGGAGTTTCAATATTAATATAATTAATAATTAGATTCTTCGCTATTTATATAATAATAGTAAATATTAGTCATGTTATTACCCAGATGAATGGTTGATGCAGTTATACATCAATATATACTTTTTATGCCTAATTTTCAAATGTTAGTTCGGAAAATATCACTTCTTTAGTAAAATAAGTAGTTTTTAAAAAAATTAAGGAGCTAAAACAAGCTCTTTGTTAAAAATCTAAAATGGCAATGCCTTTTCAATTTTGCATACATTTTCAAAATACTCCTTTTTTTTTTAATATTTTAAAAAATTTATTTGAGCTTTATATTTTAATAGTTGGTGATGTACATTGAAGCTTGCTATGCCGGTTCGATGTTTGACAATATGCTCCCTGACACGACGAAAGGTAATTGAACTAAGCCCTTAATTGTTCAAACATTTTGAATCAATATTTAAATAGTTTTTAAATTGTTTAATTTAATTTTTCTTTTCATGTTAGTTTTAGCTATGACTGCGTCTGACCCACGTGAAAGTTCTTTTGCTTGCTACTATGATGAAAAGAGGGAAACTTATTTAGGTGATCTCTTCAGTATAATTTGGATTAATAACACTGAATATGTAAGGTTTTAATTTAATTAAAATAAATTAAATGTCAGTTTTAAGTTCCTATTATTAATTCCTAGCTCCTATTACTTTCATATAATTATTCAGAATCCTTATTTTGAACAAGTCATTAAAAGATTGAATCTTTAAAAAACTTAACTTCTGTAAAAATTCTTGTCTTGAACAAGTTTAAAACTTGGCCATTATAGTGAGGTATGTCAAAAATCAATCTGCCTAGGGTTTAAAAAAGAGGATTATTCAGATTTGGCTGATATCCACTGCCAAACTTAAAACTGAATGACTGAGGGCTGTGGCAATACCTTACTTTCATAAAGCAGTACAGATCACTATAATCATATCAAATTATTTATTTATTTAACCAACACCTGTCTGTGGCAGTTCAGCCATCTGAGCAACACCAAGAGAACTAGGGCATGTCAAAAGAGCTCCAGAACTTAAAAAATGTAGGCAAAAACTGACTTTTTCATTCAAACCGATATAGCTCCTAAATGGTACGTCCTAGCGACAAATGTTAATTAACAAAAAATATTTTCTGAAATAAAAACATTTGCTCTGTTAAAAGCTTCAATCTCTTGCTTGATTTGTTTTATGTTTTTTTATTTTAATCTTGAAATTACCTTTTTTTTGTTTCCTATTCTTTCAAGTCTTTTAACAACTTGGAATTTGGTATTAGTAGTGAAAGTGTGATGTATTTCTCTCTGGAGGTATGAAAGTTATAGTTTCCAGTTATAGGATCCACCACTGTCTTCCAACCTAATATGAACTCTTCAAAACTGAGGAAGTGTTAATTTGTCAATAGCTGGAAGCGAGGGCAAATGAAAAAAATGTTCTCTGCACTCTCATCCAGTGCTGGGCATTTACCTATATCATCCAGATTTAACCTATAATGTATATGTGCGTGTATGTGGTGGCATAATTAGCTGATGGATACTTATATTCAAAATTGAGTTAAAAAAATAAAAGAGTTAAATTGGATCCTCATAACAAATAGCTTTCGTTTTTTCTTCTTCTTTTTCTTGTTTTTTCCTCTTCTACTGCATCATAGTCTGAGGTACCTTCCGATAGAGTATGATCCAAAGGTCTTGATCTTGTGCCATTTGATTCCTCCTCCACTCCAATCCTCGCCCCTATAATGCCTTTTCCAATCTTTCTTTCCAAGTCTTACCAGGTTTTACTTGGCATCTCTTTCCTACCTATGACCTATGACAGCTTCATAGGCAATATTAGCTATAAGGTTTTCTGTCTTTTGAGAAATGTGTTCATAACCATATATACATGTGTTAATGTGTGTTATTTAAATTAACTGATTGATATTAAAATTAAAAATGGATTTAAAAAAAAAAGAAATATTGTTCTTCATAACAAATAGATCCTTTATCCTTAGCTTGTTTTATCTTGTTTATTTATTTATTTTTTTACAACCTAAACATTTTTAAAATTGGAAAAAAATTTGATATTTTACAAAAATTATAAAAATCAATTTGATCTTGTCCCCTCATTTCTTAATTATGGAAAAGATACCTCAACAATAGTACTGTATAGAATAAGTTATTTTTAAAATTCAAATTAAAGTTTACATTTACTGATACTGCATAATTAAATTATTATATAACTATTGTAACAATGATTAATTTTATTTGTTAAACAGGGAAGTTTGCCTGATGAGAGTCTCCACCACCAGTTTCAAAAAGTTCGTACTTACACCAACTGCAGTCATGTTGAAGAATATGGAGATTTGGATATCGGTGTAACAGAACTGAAAGATATTTTTGGGTTCAAAACGGGAATGAAATCAGCTAAGCAGAATTTAGACGTACCTTTCTACAGAATGGTTGCTAAGCCAACATTTCCTAAGGTATCATTAAATTTTTTTCTTTTACTATCCTCCCAATAATTTTTAGAAGAAACATCTTTTATCAAGAAAATATTATAATCTGCCTCATTCAAGGGCAATAAGCAATAGGGATTGTGATGAACCCATTTATACAATATGTGTAACCATAGTAAATAAGTAATCTCTATATACACAAAATATAAAATAAATAATAGAAAAAATAAATAGAATAAAATAAAGCATGGGCACTAACCCTTTGCACTCTGAAGCCGCGAACCCAAGCACATAGTACATAGCTCATACACCGAGTATGAGCCGGTAATTCTTTTCATGGCTTTCACTCAGATGGCTGGGACTATTTTCCTCCCCCAGCTCTCAGATCGTTTTTTTAAAATATTAATTTTTTTCAGATATTTTTTAAAATATATATATATATATATATATATATATATATATATATATATATATATATATATAATGTGTAAACTATTTTTTTATTACTTCAAGTACAATAATATAATATAAACACAAACAATTAAAAAAAAATCAATAAAACAATATTATCTTCAAGATAGGATCTTGAAAAAAATAATGGCGGTCCGTGCCTGGGCTTATGAGTCCTGTGCCAGAAAAGTGGAACTGCATTTTTATTTTGCCGGACTATAACCGGCTAATGAGTGCAAAGGGTTAAAATATAGACCAACTACAAACAATATAGACATATACTCATACGGGGATCTTGGAACAAGCCTGTCCCTCTCACATCTCAAATGTAAAGGGTAAAGTCAGATTTCAAGAAATCCCAGCATGAATGATGAAGCCAGTGGAGGCTGGGAAAGATTGCCATAGCTATAGTTACTATAATCAATTAATGGAATTATTTTAAATAAGTTAGCGATTTCTAAATGCATGTCTAAATTTTATTTTCTTCTCTAAAATAAGATTTGAATCATGGTCTGATTACAATTGCTTCAAAATAAAAAATTCTTACATTTCAGGATATTATAGAAAATGTAGATGTCCCTCTTATCATTCTCCAGAAAAAGAACAGCACCAAACATCAAGAGAAAAGTAGTGCTCTGAAATTAGAAAATGAAGACCTGAAAGAAGTGATTTATTCTTTGATAATTATTTTTTAAACCTTTATTTTTAAATTCAGAAACAAAAGTTATTGAAATGTATTTGAATGAATTAACTGTTGTACCTTGAAACAATTGACATTATTTTTGTTATTATTGCACTCTAGCTGATGTTTTGTGAATTAAGTTAGTCATGTTTGTTCACAAATCTGTCAGTGTACTTTCATCTCTCCCAGAGAAGAGCTTCTTATTTTTTACTTACATCTTCTGAATTTTAAAATTTTTGCTGCTCCAGAATGTTTCCTACCACGTTTTTGAAGGTAAGTGATCAATTGTTTGCTCTGGGGTACTATTAGATACTCCTTGGGAAGTTTCTAAGTCGATTCCGGATAAAGATGTGTGGACTGATTCACATGCATTTTTCCCAATGGTTTGTCATCTTGTACCTTGAAATATTAGGGTGTTGTATCTTGAAACAGACCTGTAAGGAGTTGGAAACCTCTTGTAGTTTGTTAATGTTTCTAATTCTACTAATAAGCCATTCATTCAAGTTTATAAAGTTTATTTTTTGCCAAATTACAAAATGCTAAAAGAAAAAATTCAAAATTGATGAAAAATAGAAATACTCTTTTGTTGTTTTCTGGTGTTTATTTTAGAAATGTTTCAAGAAACTTCAGTTGTTATAGAAACAGAAGCATTGTTTTACCTCGAAACAAACACCTTATTTCGTATTTTGCTACTAATACTCAAAGAACACTAAAAATTGAGAATTGGATCCCCTATAACTTTTGGTTAATATTACCTCAACGGGCCACCAGAAGAAAAACACTTATATTAGCTAACTTGGAGGTTCCAACACAAAAAATCAGAAACGTTTTTCAAAGTACAACAGTCTCCCCTACCTATTTTTATTATAGAAAATGTCATTATTTCCTCGTTAATTATAGCATTAAGTAGATTAAATTCTTTAGTCTTCCTGTTATTGAAATTAGTAAAATATTTTTGTTAGAGTAATTATCTATTTGGTTATTAATGCTTAAATATGTACACAATTAAGCATATTGCTAATTTTAATTCATTGCTTGATTGTAGAAACGTACACTTGTTGACAAGTTATTTCATGAAATCACAGAGAGAGCAGCAGATAACATATCGGAACGGAAGAAAGAAGTTAGAACTTCTACATATTGTTTGACTCAAGATAAATTCTCATGTTACAAAAAGCTTTATTCCACCTTTTCTGACAATTGTTTTAGTATTATTCAGGTAATACTAGGCATTATTTTATTCATTTGAGATAATAAATAATATGTATGTAATATAACTATTATTATATATACACTACAACTACTTATATTTGCCCTGATTTAGAATTATAGTATATATTATAATGTATAATCTACATTACATTATATTAATTACTAGTGCATTAGTAATTAAGGAAATCCAAAAATTCCATGAACCATCACTCTCAGATGACACACTTCTGATTACGGTAATAAGATTCTTGAAAAGGGCTGCAACTTAAATAAAGACTTTATTAGTTTTTTATTCTTTATAAATGGATAATTTATCAGTAAAAGAAGTTTATGATTATAATTTGCTTCATTTGAATAAAATTAATGACAAATTTCACAAAAACAGCAATAACATATTAGATCATTACTGTTCTAGTATTATCTTTTGCATTATTAATGTCATACAATAGTTCTATATTTGTTTTAATTGTATGTTATGTTCTGTTTTAGAATCTTTACACTCGTGTACACTTGCAGAAGTTTGTAAACATTTGCAATTTAAAATGGTTGACAGAAGATAAAGCCATTGAAGACATAAAATCTGCTTGTAGCCATATATTAGGCTCCACGAAATTGGTTAATACCATGTAGTCAGATAATTGATTCTATGTTAAATTTTTAATTGATTAATTAATGATGGGAAGATGGATATATAATTAAAAAATTGTAAATAATATATTTTTATTTATAAACAATTATAAATGAATATTGACCATGCATGCTTTTATTTATTAATTTAACATTCTTTTGTAGTAACTATAAAAGATAAATAAATAATATGTTCAGGATAAAAGAAATTTATTACTATTTAAATGGTTTGGAATCCACTACCTAGTGTTTTTCTAAAGAATTATCTACTTGGATCAATCTATGTTCATATCCCAAAAAAATCCTGTTCCATTAACATCCATCATCCACAAAATCATCCACACTCCCTTCTCTCTCATTTATGATTATTATTTCCTTATGCTAAAGGTCTATCCAAATAAGCTAAATAAATATTCTATAGCTGAAATTATATGAAAACGAGTGTAACTGGTTTTCTTCTATTATCCATATCAATCACCATAAATTCAATCATAACGGAAAGTATTTTACGTTTATAGTTCATGTATCCCTGGCTAATGGGTTTCAATTATCGCTGAATATTGTTAAATAGTAAAATAATAAAAATACATTTGAATTAATATTGATTATAGATGTACATACTTAAGCCAACAATACGTTTATTAATACCATATTTATGGAAAAAGAAAATTCAACATCCAGTAACAGTATACTAAATCTTTTTATACATTCAGTCTCGCTGTAGCAGCTGTAATGTAAAGAGTGCAGTCCAAGTTATATAGTTAGGTTTTCTTTTATTTTAGACATTTTGTTTTTCATTATAGTTCGTATTTTTTCTTATTAATTTTACGAAGTTAAAAACTCATTCCAAAGCCCTTGGAGGAGGGGCCGAAAATACAATGGATGAACCACCAGGCCCATCACCATCAACATCAAATAGAAATATCAAATGGAAAAGAGGTGATGCTGTACAATATAATATTGATGTGGCAAACTGCTACGACATACTTTCTGATATGGATGAGGATGAAATTTCGGAGTTATCTACATCTATAAACAATAAAGGCAAAATTAACAATCAATATCCACCTATCATAATAAACAGCCCATTTAATAACATTAAAGAAACCATAAATGCTATAAAACTGCAAGTAAAAGAAATAAAAGTAAAATATAATAAAATAAAACAATCATTTATACATTCAATAGCCAGGATTTCTCACTAATTTAAAATATTTTTAAAGAAAATAATGTAGATTTTCACTCATATACTCCAAAAAGCGAAATAAAGCCTAAATTAGTTCTAGAAGGATTTCCCCCAGAATTTCCTATGGAGGAGATAACAGAAAACCTTAAAAACCAAGGCCTTCAGGTATACAAAATATACCAAATGGAAAAAAAACCCGAAACAGGACTAATTAAACTTCCACTAGCAATAGTAATTTTACAAAATAAAGAGCAATTAAATAAAATAAACTATTGTTGCGATCTAGAAATAAAATGGGAAAAATATAGGTCAAATAAAATAATCACGCAATGCTACGTATGCCAGGAATTTAATCACGTAGCACGAAATTGTTTTAAAAAACCCGTGTCTTAAATGTTCAGGAGATCACTTATCAAAAGACTACCCCAACGCACTCATTAACGGATTTAAACCTAAATGTATCAATTGCTCTGAAGAACATTTCTTAAACTCACCAAACTGTATAAAATACACAAGAAACATGGAATTGCAACTAAGCAAGAAAAACCCCACGATAAAAGCAGCACCGCGAAAAAACTTCAAAGCAACTAAAGAAGCATTCCCTACTCTCCCGAACCCAAAATCTCAGTGGCCTTCAAACACCTTCCCATCGAAAGACCATCAGAACCAGGAGCCTTCGTTCTCTGATTGTTTTGAAGAAATTAAAAATTTTTTCAGCTCGTTTAACATTGGAAAAATAATTTATAATTTTAAAAATACGATGACAAAACTAAAAAATGCTGAAGACGGTATGTCAAAAGTTTTTATTTTAATAGAAGGGTTGTTATCATTTATTGATTAATGGTAAATATAAAAAATACTAATATATTTAATAATTATATTTAAATATGTTATAATTAGAGACCGGATTTTTGTGCAGTAAAAAACACAAAACATGCAAAATCGTGCAGTAAAAAACTCAAAACGTGAATTTAAAAACTTAATACATGCAGCAATCCATTTATTTACACAAATATGCAAAACTTAACCAGCCTTGAATAAACTTAAGGACATTTCGACAAACGTTTCGTTTTAGTGTAAATTCAATCTGAAATACTTTCAAATTTGGGAAAAAAAGGAGATGAAAAAAATTGTTAATTAAAAGAAATATAAAATATCTTTATTGAAATTTTCTTTTACGTGGAAACAAAATATAATTCAATGTTTTTGAAAAATAAATTAGGTTTTAAAAGTTTCATGAAAATGTACGACATTATAAATCTCAAAATATTTTTCAGTAAAAATTATGCCGCCTGTCACTTAATAAAATTATTCATGGTAGTTTCATCGACCATAGCGTATACGTTGTGGTCTCCAATTTTTTCTCGAATTTTCATAATTGTCGATTTAAAAACAACTTCTAAATAGTTTTTTCTCAGACTACTTTCGTCCGGTGTGATTTTCTGAGTGTAAGTTGATAAAAATGTTCGGAAAGAAGGTGACTGTTGTTTGAATAAAGGAATATTAGCCCCTACTAATGCTTGACACAAGTCAACGTAGAACACATTCTTACTACAGGATGCTTGGAAGGAGTTTACGACACTTTGTTGCACAGGTTTTTTTTCTTAAGTTCAAGCTGTCGTTTATGGGAATCTGGAACAAAAATTAATTTAATTAAAACCGTTTCAAGAAAGTTGATTTTTAGTTTAATTCTAGTCCACCATGAGTAAATTTCGAGAGAATAATAGAACAAAGTTGATTGATTCTTGCTAAAATCATTTTTTATAAATTAAAATTACAACTTACCTGATTTGCAATGTGCGTCTATTTGCGATTTCCTATCGTGGCCTATTGTTTTCACACAGCAAGAACAAAACACCTCGTTCCCATCAATTCTCAGTTCTGGATATTTATTTGTCCATTGCTTCAATTTTCTAGAAACACTTGCGGCCGTTTTTGGCATTTTCAAAGTTGATTGTTTGAAATCTTGTCAACAATTGACTCTTTGTGCTAAATCAGAAGTGGGGAATACAATGGGAAGCGGGAAGTATACTTTTCTTAGGAAACGACTTAGCTCTAGGAAGTACCTCGATCCTGTTTACCTAAATCCTCAAAGCTCCTAATTCAATAAGATCATTTAAAAGTAGTAGGTCACAAATACAGTTGTTTTAAGCGACTTTATACTTTCAATTTAAAACTAATTAACCTATTTAATATAAATAAAAATGTTATAAATGTTGCCTAATAATCGTAAGTAGAATTTTCAAAGAATAAATGGTCAAGTGAATAAAATTTGATGAATTTGGTTCAATTGTGCAATTTCGTGCAGTAAAACCCGAATTCGTGCAATTAAACTCAAAAAGTCAAATTTGTGCAATTTCGTGCAAAATAAAATTTAAGAATAAGAATTCTTAGGTTATAAATGAGATAACTACTTGGGTTAGAGAGCGCTAAATCAAAGCGAACTAAATGTGCAATAACACAGAAATCCGGTCGGCAACGGTCGGTTTAAGAGGAGGCAGCAAACTGGCTTGACCCGCGCTACAGCGACCAGTTCGATCCTTACGCTTCACTTCGATTTTACATTTGTCGATAGCTCTTTCCTATAACCTCACATATAAACAATCACTTCTACAGTTTCAACTTGGATTGTGTTGTTTAGTGTCTTATATTGATATTTAGTCTTCTTAAATGAAATAAGTTAATATTACTTTGAACAGGGATTTAAAGTTTCTCCGTAAATAAATGAGAATAACCTTTCCCCTCGAAAAGTTTTTTTTATTTTGCTCCTAATAATATTACAAACAAACTATGTTATATACACTTTTTATGTAGATAGCTTAGTTTCGCCGTAATACTTAATCATATACGGAAAACTGCCACTACAAAAAACAAAAAGTAACTTCAACAAATTATAGATTTTTATCATTACGTTTTGGGAAGAAAAGTGTTAAACAAAACTTATAGATAATATAATTAGCTTTAAAATTATGTGTCTCACAACGAATAACATTAAAACGATGGCTTCATAGAGAGCGTTGAAAGAGTAGTGGACACCGGTGCGTCGGTCCTAGCAGGACCGTGCTGAGGTGCACAAACGCATATACTGATGTCCATGATCATGATTAGTCATTCAGTTGAAATGCAGCAACAATGTTATAACGTTTATTTTTAGGTTATTACTTCCAAGTGCATTTTTTGTGCTATAATAGTCTATAGTTTACTTTTATCACTGATATAGTACCAAGTTTAGCATCGAAGATTCAACTCCAAAAATCAAATAATTTGACTGTTGGATATTGTTCAACACCCTTAGCTGCAAGTGTGATAAAAAGTCTTCCTCAAAATATCTTCGGGTTTAAGGTGTGGTTCCGCATGGAGCAGCCGGCTGCAGCTGGAAGCTCATCAGTTCGTTTTCTGGTGATGATTTCACAAAATATAGAAATAGAGTTAAGAAAACTCGCTGGAACCACATTTTTTTTTTTTTCCAGACGATGTATAAAGTTCCAGTTTTTTACTGTGAATATATTATAGACAACCCTGTTTTTGTTAAATCAATTTTATCATGTAAGATTATTGATAACTTACACTTTTATTATTTTACATAATAAAAATTATTTAACGAAAATAGAGTTGTCTATAAAATATTCACAGTAAAAAACTGGAACTTTATACATCGTCTGAAAAAAATAGTAAAATTGTGGTTGCAGCGACTTTTCTTTATTTTATTTTGCCTTTTTTTATATACTGTCTTTCTATTTTTTGTGAAATCATCAAAGGGAAAACTTATATATATATATATATATATATATATATATATATATATATATATATATATATATATATATATTTATATATATTTGTATAATATATATTCCAATATATATATATATTGGTACCAAAGTTTCTTGTACTTTGTAAATTTTGTAATTGTAAAACTTCTTGTGTTCTTAGATAATAAATTATATATATATATATATATATAAATTGTGGTATTTCAACCTGAGGTTTTATCCTATTATTTATAAATGTATATTAAATATACCAAAACCCTAAAAATATGTTCTGTAATGTATTTTAAGCATTGTTTTTCAAAAATACCATACAGATCGGTATGACATTAAAAAAAAAAGTCTAAAATGGTAAAAGAAACTTTGGTGATGTGGGTTTGCATACTACAGACGCGAAGGAGTGCGTCTGGACTGGTCCCTAGAGCAGTCCGAACGCAGCAGCCAGCTTCTCAAATTTCTGGCTGCAGCCGCAGCTGCTCCCTCTTGCAACACATCTATTAAAACCAACTGAAGCAGTGCTCAACTTCCAGCCGCTGCGTCTGGCAGACGCAGCTGCTGCAGCTGGCTGCTCCATGCGGAACCACACCTTTAGGGGAGAGAGGGGCTGAAAGTCGTATGCTGCTGGCTGTCTGATCTCGGAACTCGGAAAACGTTACTTTTAGCACATATATACATAAAAAAGCAAAGCAAAATTGCAAAAAATTTCATTTTATTCCTCTCTTTCCCATATGATAATTTTATAGCTATGGAAAGTGGAAAAATAGAAGATTTTTTACTTGAGGTAAGTTGCAGTTCTCCGGTATAACATGTTTTTCGGTACTGATTTGGCAATAACTCAGAAACTATTTGTTTACTAAAATTTCTCTTTTTTCATATGAAAGCTGGTTAAATTTACTATAATAACTTAAATATTAAATTTTGATCTAGTCCCGAAAAACACCCCTGGCAGAATATTGAGAAACCCGTACTGTTGTGAAAAATTCTTATTTTCCGGCACATTTATCACAAAAACTCCAGAACAATTTCTCCGATTCAAAATATATTTTTTTCATCTGAAAGGTGGTTAAATTTACTATAAGACCGGTTATATTATTTTGATTGAATCTCGTGAAATACCCATGGCAGCACGCTGAGTACACCGTACTATTTCGTGATTCACTTTTTTTTCCCGAACATTTATCGCTATAACTCCAAAACTTTTTGTTGGATTTGAAATTTATTTTTTCCATATAAAAGCTGATTAAATTTACTATCAAAACTAATATACTTAATTTAGATAAAATCCCGAATATATAGATATTTTAAAATATGATCACTGGTAATAGGGTTTTTTCGGTAATAGGTGATTGGTGATAACTAGAGACCGGATTTCTGTATTATTGCACGTTTATTTCGGTTTGATTTAGCGCTCTCTAACCCAGGTAGTTATGTCATTTATAACCTAAGGATTCTTATTCTCAAATTTTATTTAGCACGAAATTGCAAAAATTTGACTTTTTGAGTTTAATTGCACGAATTCGGGTTTTACTGCACGAAATTGCACAATTGAACCAAATTCATCAAATTTTATTCACTTGACCATTTATTCTTTGAAAATTCTACTTACGATTATTAGGCAACATTTATAACATTTATTTATATTAAATAGGTTAATTAGTTTTAAATTGAAAGTATAAAGTCGCTTAAAACAACTGTATTTGTGACCTACTACTTTTAAATGATCTTATTGAATTAGGAGCTTTGAGGATTTAGGTAAACAGGATCGAGGTACTTCCTAGAGCTAAGTCGTTTCCTAAGAAAAGTATACTCCCCGCTTCCCATTGTATTCCCCACTTCTGATTTAGCACAAAGAGTCAATTGTTGACAAGATTTCAAACAATCAACTTTGAAAATGCCAAAAACGGCCGCAAGTGTTTCTAGAAAATTGAAGCAATGGACAAATGAATATCCAGAACTGAGAATTGATGGGAACGAGGTGTTTTGTTCTTGCTGTGTGAAAACAATAGGCCACGATAGGAAATCGCGAATAGACGCACATTGCAAATCAGGTAAGTTGTAATTTTAATTTATAAAAAAGGATTTTAGCAAGAATCAATCAACTTTGTTCTATTATTCTCTCGAAATTTACTCATGGTGGACTAGAATTAAACTAAAAATCAACTTTCTTGAAACGGTTTTAATTAAATTAATTTTTGTTCCAGATTCCCATAAACGACAGCTTGAACTTTAGAAAAAAAACCTGTGCAACAAAGTGTCGTAAATTCCTTCCAAGCATCCTGAGCATAGTTTTTTTTTGGCGACTTAAATGCCAAAGATGATAAAATTGTTACTGACATTAAATAATTTAATTAAGTCTGGCGTATGTAGTTTATTAGGAGGAATATAGGTAGCAATAATTGCGGTAATTTTATTATTTATACTGAGTTGAATGGCGACAGCTTCGACGTGAGTAATAGAGGTGGGACAAAAATAACGAAATACTGCGATGATCTTACTAGACATCGAAAAGGCTTTTGACACAATATGGCATAACGGACTAATTTACAAGCTTATCACTTACCAATTCCCACCCTACATCATTCATATTATCCATTCATTCCTTTCTAATAGATCCTTTCAAATCACAATCAACAATACCACAACATCTAAACATTCCCTATCAGCTGGTTTTCCCCAAGGATCCTGTCTTTCCCCTACTCTCTTTAACCTGTACATATCCGACCTTCCTTCTCTTCCTTCAGTTGAAAGATCGTTTTACGCAGATGACACCGCCATTTACACTAGTTCCTACAGAATAGATACAATAGAAAAGAGATTAAAATCATTATACTCCAAATTCAATAAATATTACAAAAAATGGAAAATACAAATAAATGAACACAAAACTGTAGCAATAATGTTTACAAAAAGAAGACCTAAAATAGCGGATTATATCATTCTAAATAAAATTCGAATACCTTGGGAACAAACTATTACCTACCTAGGTCTCGAATTAGACAAACGTTTAACTTTCACATCCCGCATTAATAATAAATGCTGCAAAGCCAAAAAACTTATCAGTACTATGACACCATATTTCCGAAGAAAATCCCCACTATCAACTCGAAACAAAATCATTCTATATAAATCAGTCATTCGACCATTACTAACATACGCCTCTCCGGCATGTGACTACAATTACAAAAAAAATAGAAAGAATTCAAAACCAATGCTTGAGAATCATTAACGACTACCCAAGATACACAAAAATAACTGACAGGCTGCACGATCTAGATTTTCAAACAATTAAACAGTTTATTTACTCCCAGACTCAGAACTTTTTCAACTCAACAATAAACTCAGACAATCCCAAAATACAAGCAATAGGCAAATATACTAAGCCAACCTTCAGAAGATACGTACACAAACGAACTAGACACATACTACTAAAATAAAATTTATTTAATAAGACATTTTTAGAATTAATTAGTTTTATTTAAAATTTAAATTTAACAAATCAAAGGATTGTAAGAGTTAATATATTCTTAAATAGTAATTAATTTTAATGCCCAAAACTTTGGCTTATTTTTATATATTTTTCATTTATTTATTTTATTACTTTATATTATTTTATTATTATTATTATTATTTATTTATTTATTTTTTTAGTAGGTTTTTGTCAGTTTTTTCTACAGTTTAAAAAGTATTCTGTTTTAATTTTATTGAATGAATTGATTCATGAAGAAATCGTCGTGTGAATTGTTTTATTAGCAAAACATGTATTTATACAATCATGTTACAGAATTGTAAATTGTTAAATTGCATTAAATAAAACTCTTTTTATTATATTATATTATTTTTATACATTGCTTTTCCTTTTGAAGACTGAAGAAAAAAAGATAATTGATTAAAAAAATATATAAATGAATAAAAAACCGAAAAAAAATAATTTAAAAGTAGGTAAAATTATATAGACAGTTTATTCCTTGCACTATATGTTATCAATTTGATCCACAAATAATCTTAGTTATTGTATTGTCATTTGTTGTTAGCAAATTACAACATGACTATTTTTGTAAAACATATTCGCAGCAACTGACCCATCAGTCTGTATCAAAATACATGTTTGATAGCTTGAAGCGATAGTAATTTTTTTTTTTTTAAATCATCGCTGGAAGTCAGGGTGGATTAATTATAACTTGTTAGTTCTATAAATTTAGCAAATAGTAAATTTTCGCATATTGTAAATATTAATACAATTGTATTTGTTTGTTTTTTTACATTTAAATGTCATCAAACTGTGATTTATTTAATTTTTAGAAAATCCGATTGATGAAAAAGGCATAAAGCACATATAACTTACATATCGGTAAACTGATTGTTTTGCAGATTTTTTAAATCCGATAGGGCATATCAAAAATCATAGAAAATAATATCCCTCGAATCAAAACACGAACAAACGAAAATTGGATTTTTTTTTGGCACACTACTGCTTAACAGAGCAAAATCTTGAAACGATAGTCAAAAACAGACTTGAGATTCAAATTCTACACCCTTGAAAACACACCTATTTGAAATTTGAAGTAGATGCAAACATTTTTAGAGGCTCAAATTGCGATGTCTAGAAAAAACACCGTTTCGTCCCACTGTGTGGCAGCGAAATGTTGAGGTTTTAAGAGGGGCATGGGTATCAAGGATGGATAGGAGATTGGTGGTTTAAATTATAGGGAATATTATTATCTACAAGTTTTGTAATTTCTTGATTGGCGCCCGAGGCATAGAAATCGAGATATTTGAACAAAACAAAAACCCGTTTTTTTTGTGACCTTTGACCCTAGATCTCCAAACGACTACCGCCCTATATCCATACCTTCCAACTTTCCTAAGCCCCTAGAAAGATTGGTGCTATCCAATTTCCTAGAAGATTCCTAGTAACTCGATCTCTTCCAATCTGGTTTCCGTCCAGGCTTCTTAACACAATCCGCTCTTATTAAAATTATCAGTGAATCCAAGCTACGATGGATAAAAAAGAACCGACCATTCTGATCCTCCTTGACTTCTCTAAATCGTTTAATTCCTTAGGCCACAATATCCTTTATTCCAAATTGAAATCATTGAACTTTTCCAATAGTGCCCTCCTCTGGATTCATTCATTTCTTTTCCACCGCACCCAATCAGTTGCCATCCCTTACCAAGGCCTATCTTCATTCCTCACTCAACAGTCAAGAGTAGCTCAAGGATCGAGCATTTCCCTTCTCCTCTTTAATTCCTACATCAGTGATCTTCCCCCATTCAATTCACCATTGTTCCCACCATCTTTACGCTGATGACTCCCAAATTTACCTCTTTTTTCCTCCGTCCGAGATATTAGCTACGTTTT
The DNA here is from genome assembly GCA_003667255.2 of Euschistus heros. NCBI lineage: Eukaryota > Metazoa > Arthropoda > Insecta > Hemiptera > Pentatomidae > Euschistus > Euschistus heros. The sequence goes on along the minus strand of RCWM02000032.1, from coordinate 3,494,352 downwards.
TCAAAATTCAGGAAGACCTGGGCGAAATCTATGCTTGGGAAAATTTGAACAAATTGACGTTAAACGCAGCTAAAACTCAAGCTATTGCCATAGGATCACAATCCCTTCTTCATTCAAATGTCAACTTTCGTCATCCAATAACTTTCCATTCTATCTATCTATCTATGTGGCACAACAACCCTTGAGTGGGTCCTGGCCTCCTCTAACATTTTACGCCAGTTGTCTCGATCTCTTGCTGCCATTCTCCAGTATCTCACTCCAAGTATGGACCTTGCGTTGTCACTAACACCATCCTGCCATCTCAGTCTTGGTCTGCCGACTCGGCGCCTCGCATGGATCTTCTCCTCCAGTATCTTCTTTGGCATCTCCTCTTCGCTCATCCTCGCGACGTTACCAGCCCATCTGAATCTACCTATCTTTATTAGCTGGACTACATCGGTCTCGTTGAACAGCTCTTCTAGTTCCCGATTAGTCCGCTGTCTCTAGAATTCACCATCACGGATATGTCCAGAGATCTTTCTTAAAACTCTTTTTTCAAATCTCAGCAGGCTCAGTTCATCGGTTTTTGAGAGAGTCCAGCATTTGGAGGCGTACATTAGCACAGGGCGTATGAGGGTCTTGTAGATCCTTACCTAGGACACGTACGTGAGTTGAGTTTACTTCTCATATACTTGTGCAGCCCAAAGAGGGTACAATCCTATTAGCCGCTACAATCCTTCTTTCAATTTCTTGGTGCATGTAATTGTGATGGTCTACCTGGCTTCCTAGATATACAAAACTGTCCACACCCCCTAAATGTGTACCCCACTACAGTAATGTCATTGGCTTCAGCCTCCGTACGCATATACTTTGTTTTGCCTTCATTGATCTTGAGCACCATCTTAAGGGCAGCTCTTTCCAGCCTCATGAAGGACTCCTTAATTGAGCTTTGAGATCGCCCTTTCAGATCTATGTCGTCTACATAGGCAAGAATCTGCACAATTTTGTTTATTATAGTGCCTCCGATCTGAATGGTCAATCGTTGACTTATTTTTCCTGAATCCTGCTTGGTACACTCCCCATATGTTTTCTGGATAGGGAACTAGCTTTTGATATAGAATATTGGAGAGAATTTGTAAGTGGTTGGAACTAGGGATATGCCTCTATAATTACTGCATTCTAGGGCGTCACCCTTTTTAAAAAATGGGCAGATTACCGCCATATTCCAATCCTGGGGCGTACTTTCTTCCACCCACACTGTGGGAATCACATCTCTCCATGCCTTAAGCAGTTCATTTCCTCCATATTTGAAAAGTTCGGTGGGCAAGTTATCATGTCCTGGGGCTTTATTATTTTTTAGCCGTTCTATTGCCATCTTGATATCATCCTCATCTGGTGGTTCCTTGTCACTTGGATCGTTCAGTCGATGCCCGTTTTGTGTCTGGTGTGCATTTTCAGATTCCCTATTAAGCAGGTTACTGAAGTGATTCTGCCAGCGCCTCACAATGTCTTTGGTATCCGAGAGCGGAGTGCCATCAGTGTCGCTACACATATTGACCATCGGCTGGAAAGGTTTACGCCCCTTGTTTAACTTTCTATTTTCGTTCAGATTTCTGTGTTCTTCAATATCCGTCAATTCCTTATTTTGCCAATTCCTCTTTTTTCGTCTATGTAGCTTTTTTCCGTTTTTCTTTTAGCCTTGTACAGTTCAGTCGAAGCTCTTGTATACTTTTTTGGATCATTGTTCTATAAGCCTTATTTAATCGTTAGTTACTTCACGGCATTCTTGATCTCGGTGCTCTTCTTTTTCGTTCTTCAAAGCCCACTACCTCTTCAGCAGCATCATAAAGTATTTTTGAGCATTTCTCCCATCTTAAGTTCAAATCTCCTGAGTCAGTTTAACCTCTCATTTTCTCTTCTACTTTTTCAGAGAATATTTTGGCGGTATCCTCATCTTTTAATTTATTTACATTAAACCCCCCAAGTGGTTGTGACGCACGAGTTCTTGCTAGGGGTATCCTTGTGCCAATTCTATCTATCAAAAGGTAGTGATCTGAGTCGATATTAGCACCCCTATATGAGCGGACATTCAGCAGTCCTGATATATATCGAGCATTTATTAGTATGTGGTCTATTTGATTTGCAGTTATGCCATCATTAGACTTCCATATGGTCATCTTCAAGGCACCTTTCTAAATACTCATAGAACTGATCCCTATCATCTTCTTCAGATGGCTCAGTAAGTGCGTGAACACTGATCAGGCTATAGTTGAAAAACCTTTCTTTGAAACGGAAAGCACATATTCGGCAATTTATAGGCTTTAAGGCGATAATTAGTTTAGAGAGTCATTTGGACACTATAAAGCCAGTTCCATATGTATGCAATCGTTGGTGGCAGCTGGAATAGATGGTATGGTGTTTTTTCCTGAAAGTTACTTGTCCTGTCCATCGCATTTCCTGAATGGCAGCGATGTCTATTTTGTAAAGGTCAAGCTGGTCCAGGAGCAGTTGTAATGCTCCAGGTCTATATAGGGATAGAGCATTCCAAGTCCCAAATCTGAAATCCGTTATCCGCGCCTTATGTCGTTTCCTAGAGTTCCATCCGGCATTAATCTGTTGAGGTTCCTGAGTAAGTTGGGTTTTTACTATGTAGAGTTATTTTTTTTTACTGTATACTGGGTTTTTACTGTGTAGAGTTACCAGCCCTACGCAAACCCCCAACCTGGAGGGCCAGGGGATTTGTTATCGAGCTTCCTATGCTCTAGAAAAGCTGCCTTCACCTCGGCTGACGAGCCTTCTCCACCCGTTCGCTGTAGTCCACCTAACTGGGATTATGAAAACCACCGTTGACTAATATAGTTGATCCGCCGCTGCTCTAATGGTGGTCCCTGCTGCCAGTCCACCACATCCTGATGGGCCAGGCTTCCTATTACTTAGGAACTCCCACATCTAGAACCCCATCTCTCGTCTGTCGCCGACCCAGTCCTCCGAAGGGGTTGGATACCTCAACCTCGAGCTGAGTTGGTCGACTTAACAGGACCTACCACAAGTAGGTGAGAGCGGAGTTGGGATGGATATGCTAATGAGATCTTGACAGATCTTATATTGCGCTTCACATCCCCTTAGGCCCCAACTTTCCATTCCTAGGCCTAATTATTGATCAAACCCTTTCCAGGAAATCCCATATCGCACATATTTTTCCCGAAGGTCAATTGGTATCCTAAAACTATTTCACCTCCCGTGACCTCCTTCTCCTACCCATACGTAAAATTCTAGTATCCTCCCTTATCTTCCCCCAATTTGACTATGGAAGCGTGATATATGGCGGGCTCTCGACGGCTCTTGAGGACAGATTAAAACGTACCATGAATTGCTTCATTAGGTTTGTCTTCGTAACCTCAAGACGTTCCCATGTTTCGTATCTCTACATCGAGTTAAATTGACTCTTCCCCTCCTTTCGCAAAAAATACTTCCTTGGCACCTACCTATTCCAAGTTATCAACACCCGTCACCCTACCTTTATTTACAGTATCCTGAAATTCAAGTCTGCAATCAAATCACTGCATACAAGATCTCGTCTTTCCAATCTCTATACTCCATCCCACAGAAGTACCTATACTGCATTCCAACGTTTTTTTCTTGTCCGATCCTCTATTCTTTGGAATTCCCTCTCCCCCTGTATTCGCAATGCCTCTTCCCTCGGAACGTTCAAAACACTTTTATTATATGGTTGTATATACCATGTATGTGATCATCTAATAATAACAAAGTCTGTCAGCCATAAAACATTAGCGTAACTTATAGTTTTATTATGATAATGTTTTAATTTTTTGTAATGATGTTTTTAATTTTCTATCTTTTCTTTTTCATTATCATTCTTCCGTTTGTTTGTTTGTTTTTTTTATACTCCTATATTGTCAATTTATTTTTTTCCTTCTTTTTTTTCTTAATAGTTTTTTATTTTTCTATTTTTTCTCTGTATTTGTTCTTATACATATTTACATTCACTTCTACCTATGATGTTTTATTTTTAAAAGCTCTCGGACAGTTATGATTTACTTTGTGTTATATAAAGTTATTCTTAAGGGACTTCGCCCCTGAATATTTTTTTTTTCTATTCTGTTCTATAAACTTTAATTATCGTTTTTATAATACATTTAAAGAATTATTGGATAAAAGACAGCTTGAAACCCTAACAGATAGTCAATTAATTCCCAGTACAAAAATACAACACTAGAACATGAACTATAAGAGACTTGTACATAGTGCTTATGTTGCTCAGCCATCTGATAGAGTCGGGCACGAGGATCTTCTCTTAAAATACATGACGCAGCTTCCTCATACATACAAACTTATAATACAATTCTTTGTATATGGTAGGGTTTTCTCCGTCAGACAGAGTTCAGCAATTTCATCAAGTTTACTCATAACTGGAGATATCTCAGGGCTCGAAACACGCACTATTACTATGCGCGTCGCACAGTGGGACGAATGACCAATCTACCAATATATTTGATTCACCCTCGTAGGAGGAAAAAAGTCTGAATCACTCAAACAGACCTGGCTACCTGATTTACATAAACAATAGAGTTTAAATAAAGTAAAATAAAACACTATAGTCACAACAATTAGGAAAATACTATACAGTAGGTCCCCATTATCCGTGGTCCAATATATATATATGTATATATATATATATTATATATTTATATTTTTATATACTATTTATTTTAATAATTAATATTATTTACTTAATATGTATCATATCAATTTAATAAAAATAATGAATTAGATCGTTTCTAACGAATACATAATTGGTAATTATTTTTAGTTACTATTTTGCAGTAATTATTTTTAATTATCTTAAAAAAGTAATGAATGAAAAAACACGTCAAGCTGGTATCGTATAAATGAGATATTTCCGGTGTACTAATCTAATTCATATTATGAAGCGATACTGTTTTCAAGTCTTTCTGTGATATTTTAACTGACCTGTTTATCTACTCAACAAAACTATTTACTCCTATACTTTAGTTATACTTTAGACTCCATTTAAATAGGAACTATCGAAATGTCACAAAATAAATAAATAAATTAAAAAATAAATTAAAAAAGTTAAAAAAAAAAAATAAAATAAAAAAACATGCTTACATACATTAATTCTTATGTATTTTTGAGTATTGAAACTTTATAAAGGTATGTAAAACGATTTTTTCTTATAAAAGTAATAATCTCAATCTGATTGATGTTTGGAGTCAATAAAATGTAATATGACTTTCCGGGGTTTTTTAGCCTCTTATTATTTCTTTTTAATTTTCGTAACTACCAATTTTAAATATCTCTTAAGTGCAGCTGAAGATATTGGAATAATATCCTCTAATTTAAGTGTTTCAAATATAGTAATATATATTAAATCAATGTCCTTACGGTTTTGCCAAGTACAAAATAACTCCCTTTGCGGAATTTAAAATTCGTTTTCAGACAAGAAAGCAGATAAAAGCAGCTGAATGTTTCATGATTATTTCATATAACTTCTAAGGTACCTCTACCATGAATTTCGGAGAGGTACTTTGGGGTACTTTTTAGTAATAGATCTTTTTAGTTTAAAAAATACTTTAGTTTACGGCACTTTTAAAAAAATTATATAATAGTTCAAATTATAAAAAAATTATTTTGAACATTGCTTACTGGTATAACGATGTCTATATTCACTAATTATAAAAGAATAATGAAAAAATATCAATAGGATGATACACAAATTTAGATTGAAAGAATCAATAGCTTTCACAAAATTTGACCTGTCGAGTTAGGTACTAGTTTGATCTTTCTTTTTACCTTGAAACCCACCTCCAAAAAACGAAAGAACCTTTGATAATGTCCCATAAACTACTTAACTATACACCTATCACAATAGTTTCATTAATTTTCATTATGACTTTTTTCCTGCTAGATAGGCCATTCGTCCCACTGTGCGTCGTCTACACTTTTAAACATACTTTTAAAACATACTTAAAAGTCTCAAAAATCTCATCGTGACAGTCACAACTAGATTACCTTGACAGAATGTAAACTATTACGTTTACATTTTAGATATATGCATTTCGAAAAAGGATCGAAAACTGATTTAAGGCGGGTAAACTTACCTTCAATATTATTCAAGGCAAAGATGTGTAAATAAATAAATAAATTTCAATAATAGTTTTTTAGAATTCAAATGTCATCCAAACTCAAGGTAACATTTCCGAATATGGCGAAATCTGGTAATAGTTTCAAATTTTTTAACCTATCATAGCTCTATCGTATTGCACAATGATTTGCTTCAATGAAAAGTCTGTGACTAATAGGGAAACAACTTTCTACGCGTGTTAATAAATTCATTATCCTTTAGCTTTCTATAAAAAATATTCACAGCATGATATTAGTATATTTTATTATCCTGTATAAAAGTCATTAACATTTAAAGTAATGATGCTTCCGGAAGAAAACTAGCATCCATTTTGGAGAGCTTTTTTTTATCTGGAAGTAAAATTTTATTGACCTTGAATTAGAAAGTTAACTTGCAATATTTACCCATGAAACAGTTTAAATATTAGATTTACGAATACTTTTAAATAATACTGACTTATCATATCAGTAAATAAATCATGTCAACTAATAAATCAGTTAAGTTTGACGTGAGTGTCAAATCATTGATAGGTAGAGTAGTATAAAATGGTAATGATAGATTCATTACTTTATTGTAAATAGAAACGTTCTCGATCTTAAAATTTTTATTTGAATGCAAAAATTCAATATTGAAGTTTCTCTGAAAGTGTCAAACTCTCATCCATCGACCTCTGAACTCACTATAGTTAGTCTATAGTTTGCATCGTTATTAGTTCTTCGATCGGTTTTACATTTTATCCTAGTCCGGTCAGGGTACTCTGTGAACAGTGATTAAGTCATCCTGGTGGAAGGAAAGATGAGTACGTTCATATCCGGCCTGCTACTGTTTATGGGACTGGCATGTTCTACAACTCATGTCTCTCCTCAACTTAATCACCCGACTTTTTTCAAAAACAACTTAGCTGGCCTACCTGACAACCCAAACGGAAAGATATGGGCACTACTTGTGGCTGGTTCAGAGGGATGGGGCAATTATAGGCATCAGGTAATTTCCATTCGTGCACATAAGTGTTACCTAGCCTTTTTTATTTGGGGGTTCCCCCCGAAAAAATAAGCACACACTTAAATGAATAGCTATGTTTAAATTATTTTAGAATGGGTAGAATCTTTTAAATACTTGGGAGCAATCATAAATAGTAGACTGACATTCAATATGTAAACTGAATACATCCTTAAAAAAATAAGCAAAAAAGTGGGATTATTTTAGTTTTCATTTATATATTAGTTTAATTTCTTCAGTTTAGTTTTATTCTATTCAATTTAGTTTATTCTAGAATTTAATCGTATATTTCAGTTTAGTGAATTGCCCTTGGGGGTGCCTGTGTTTGATTGATTATGGGGGGAGGGTGGCTGTGCACCTTTGGCACACCCTCCATATGCAAGCCTATGGATATTTTTTAGTTGAAAGATATTGGCTTACGATTGTAGTGTATTCCTTCATCTGTATATTTATTCATAATCTCTAGTATAGTTTTTGAAAATGTTCCTGACATTTATTCCAGTGTGTCATTATAATTTAAAAAACAAATAGTAGAATTTAATTCATTGACTTATCTGTGATGTCAGAGGAAGACTGACTTCTCAACATCTCATTATCAGATCAAAGGGATCTGCCCTTTGTTTCCTTAGACATATTATTTAGGATAGACTTATTATATTAGATATTTCAGATATCTAAATTACATAAATATTTTTAGCATAATAACATGGTTTAAAACTTATTTATGGAACTTTGGTTGAATTTAGAGTGTGCATGACTTAATTCTGGTAATTTTTCTATTCTTTAAATTGGCATTTTTCATTTATAGAAATATTACTGTGGTAGTTGTTCTTATATCATGGTTTTTTTTTTTTTTTTTTTTTTTTTTATTTTTTTTATTTTTTATTTTTTTAATATATGTTTCTATTTTTGAGGATTAATAAGCTCATGGACACCATTGGAAATGGTTAGATTATTTTTAGTTGGACCTAAGTAATTCAGTTATAAATCCTCCCAAAAGTAAGCCTAAAACAATGTCAGAAGATCGAGCAGCAGCCTGTTCTGAAACAAAATAAAAATACAACATTTTATGGCTTTATTTTAACCAATAGTTTATTTAAGTTCTAATTAAAACATATGTTTGAGATGTACATCCAAAATTTATTGAAAAAATAAAACTTTTTTCTCTAAATTAATATTCAATTGTTTCTGTGAGTCAGAAGTGAGCTTGAAAAATTGTATCACTAAATGTCCCTCAATGTTTACTTTTCATGTTTACGCAATTATTAAATTATATTTTTCAGTTATTTGCAATAATCAAGCTCACTATTATTCTTATGTTTTTTGTAATGGATAAATTTATTTAATCTATGCATATCTTATAATTTATCTTATTTATCAGAAATCGTCATGAAGACTATTAAAACAACTTCACATAAGATGACAGTTTTGAATAAGACAAAGCCAATCTGATCTCTGTAGTTTCCTATTGATATCTTGTTTATGGAGTTATATTTGGGTGTTTTGGAAGAAGATACCAGGGCTGGGTTACTAACTAAATCAGAGTAGAAATATTATGCTTAAAAATGACTCTAAAATGGGTCAAGAGAAGCAAATACTTTGTAAATAAATTAAGACTATTTTTTTTTTTAAATAATGAGTTCTCAATAGGAAATAAATAAATAAAAGACAGGTTTAATGCTGATATCACCAACCATTGACTACACATCTCTCTCCAATCCACTCCTTCAAAACCCAAATCCACAATATCAGCCCTGATGCAATCCTCCCATCTACGTCTTGGTCTAACCCTCAGTTGTTTACTTGATGGATCAAAACTGATAACCTTTTTCGGATCTCAATAGGAAAATATTAATTAATTTATTTCACTTTAAGGCTGATCTCTGTCATGCCTACCAAATTCTACATAGCAATGGAATCCCTGATGAAAACATCATTGTTATGATGCCTGATGATATTGCCTTTGATGAAAGGTATGAACCAAATTATTATATTTATTTTAAATGATAAATTTTTGAAAAATAAATCTCAATTTTTTTTTTTTTCAGAAATCCAACTCCTGGTATAATTATCAATCATCCAGGTGGACCAGATGTTTATGAGGGTGTGCTTAAAGATTATACTGGTAAAGTAAGTAGATAATTTTTGGTCCATAATTATTTCATTCCCAACATCCGTTTAAATTTACTGGCAAAATAGATCCTCCCCTATTAATGGGCGTCACAGATCCTTGAAGAGGATCCTCCAAACCCAGCTTTACAGGGACAATGAAAGTGAGATTTAAAAAAAATCAGTAACTTTTGTAGAGATATGATTTTTCTAGGAGAATCATTGATATGGATTATTAGTAATTAGTTTAAAACAAAAATTGTTGCAAGTTAAAAGTTGGTAATGAGAGTATGTATATTGGGCTGGAACAGTGACCAGCTGTCTTTGTATTAATATTATATAACATAATTTTAATATTCTGTCTTTTTTTTAAACTGTAAAATTTATTTATTTTCCTCTTAAAAGTGATCACTGATCAGTGAAGTGTGGAACTTCTTCTCTAATGAGTGGCAATATGCTTGTAGAGTCTCTTTGAAATAACCAATTCCAATGCTCTGCAATCTGCATTAAGGCTTTTAAAGGAATTTTCCCTAAACCTCTGCTGTATTATTCTTACATACCAGTAGCCCTGATTAACGTTTGTTGAAATTTGTTTCTTGATGTATACATTACTGTTGGTGTATTCTTAAGAAGACCAACATGCACTAGAACCATTATCATATAGATGCAATTTATAATATTGATACTGTCAAATAGAAAAGGACATGGCTTTGGGAGGAGCCCTCTGTTTGGAGAGGGTATGTGAGGCCCAGAAATATGCAATGTTGAGTTGATGATTGCCAGAACAATTTCATTGAATAATTTTTGGGTGTTGTTGATTTTAATTCATACCTATCCTAACCCATTGATGACAGTGCATAAAGCAATGGACTATTATTTTTAAATTCCTTTAGGACGTCAACGTTAAAAACTTCTTGAATATCCTACTTGGAAACAAAACTGCAATGAAGGGAATTGGAAGTGGCAAAGTTATTGAAAGGTATTATTTTTTCATTATTTTTTATATGTCCTTTCCGTCATAATAGAGTATACATTTTTCTAGTGGCCCAGATGACTTGCTATTTATCAACTTTGTAGACCATGGTGCTGAAGGAGTCCTTTTTTTTCCTAATGGAGAAGAGCTTTTTGCAGATAAATTTCTTGAGACACTTAATTTAATGAATGCTGGATCAAAATATTCAAAAGTAAGCATTGGTCTTAAATTGTGATTAGCAATTTGCAAACTTCACAATTACACCAACTTTGTTTTTTCAAATAGGTACACCTATCTTTTAATTTTTATGTGAAAAATGTTTTTTGAAAATTTTTTAACAGGAAAATGTGAAATCTATCATACAGGGCCATAATATTTCAATGTTTTCACTCACAGTTTCGCTGATAGGAAACATTTTTTTGGACAAGATTCTTTGCTTTAATGTTTTCCATTTCCAATAGATTAAGAATCTGCAATAAGTATCATGAATACATCATTTCAAATACTGACCACGTTTTATCCGTGTTTTGACCGCGTTAAGATAAGAATACTTATCTTTTTAATAACAGCAGTAATTTATGCAGCATAATTATTTTACCATCTTTAGTAAACTTTAAGAAGCTAAAACATTCTCAGCTTTAAAAATATGGAATAGCAACTGTACTATTTTTCTTTAAAGTGTTTTTTTATCCAGTTATTTTTTTTTTTTTAGTTAATATTGTATATTGAAGCTTGTCATGCAGGCTCCATGTTTGATAATATGCTTCCAGACACAACAAATGGTAATTAAATATTAAAAGGTTTTACTATCTTTCCTTACCATTTTAAATATTTTGTAATTAATCGATATTTAATTTTTTTAAGTTTTCGCTCTGACTGCTTCTGATCCACATGAAAATTCTTTTGCTTGCTATTATGATGAACAAAGGGAAACATATTTAGGCGATGTCTTCAGCGTTATTTGGATGAATGACACAGAACATGTAAGGTCTTAGTTATTTGTTATATTTTTTAAAGGTAATATTTAAATGGCAATTTTAATCAATATGTTTTTACCTATTGTTATTTTAATACTATTAATACCATGAGGTACACCTTATCAATGTAAAAACTAATTTTTCAAAATACAAAAAAAATAAAAAAAAGTCAATAAAATTTAAATATTAAGAGCTATTGATACTACAAAAATCAATAGATCAATATGAGTTCAAAACTTGGTCACTATATTATTAACGCAGGATTTTATTTTAACAAAAATTAAGCTATAGAAAAATCAATTTTTAAAAGACATTCATATATTAATTAATTTAATTTATTCAATTAAATTAATTTGTTAACTTAATCATTTTTAAAAGCTAGATGCTGCAATTTTTATGCTGTTTAAAACAAGTAATTTTTATTGCAGGCCTATTCTAATTAGATGCAACATTAATATTCCAACAATTTCTTTTGTATTATTAAACAGGAAAGTTTGCAGCTTGAAAGTATTCATCATCAGTTTCAATATGTTCGTACTTACACCAACACCAGCCATGTTGAGGAATATGGTGATTTGGATATCGGAGTTACAAAACTAAAAGATGTTTTAGGATTCCAAATGAGAATGAGGAGTTTATCTTTACCTTACAGTATGACAGCTAAACCCCAACACCCTATGGTATAGCAAGTTTCTTTATTTTAAACTTTTTTTTTTTTAATTTATTTATTTTTTCTAATCCTCCAATTTATTTCATTTATTACTAAGGATAGGATCTTGTTTCACCTCCTCGTTATTTGAAGATTATTTTCTTCTGCTGGTCCAGGGTCCTCTGTTGTCTAAAGGTACACCTTCAGCTTGTTTAGTGAGGACGCACTCCACTATTGGTGTTGTTAGTTGTTGGGTCAGTCTGTAAAGCTTGAACCTCTTCCCTTGGTGAGCATGTCTGCTAAGGAGATCAAAACTTGCTCCCTCCCAGGTCTGAATATTCATCTCGAGCTTTATAGTCTAAGCTAACAGACTCTAGATCTTGATTCATTGATATAATTATTTGATTTATCTAATATTAACATAAATCTTAGCAGGAATAAAAAACAATTTAATGCTATATAAATTATATTGAAATCGATAATTAAAAAAAATAATAATAAAAATCAAATCCGATCAAGATTTTTATCTGGAATTTTTAAAATCATTTGATGATTTTTATTTTTGATCATAAGTGATAAAAATCAAATTCTGATCATTCTTTTTGAACAAAATTTTTACAATCAACAATAATAATAATTTTTATGTAATTCCTTTCTAAATTAGAAAGTTGAATTTTCTCCATGATATCATGGAAATAATTCAAAAAATAATATTGTATACAAACATATTAATCAAAAAGGTGATTTTTATTTTCTGATCAACATTTTTTTAATCGCAATTTAATCATTATTATTTATGCAATACCGTATCATAATTTTTAATCAAATCGATGAACATCAAAAATCAATTGAAATTTTTATTTATAAATCAGGAATGATTTTTAAATTAAAAATCAAATATAATAATTATTATATGATTGTTTGGAAAAATAATTATTGATTTCAAACCCTGATTGAAATAATAATAATTAATGAATGAAGAAATTGTTGTTTGATCAATGCATCTATTTTGAGTCTCATCTACTGAACCTACTGATTATTTGTTCCCACTCTAGGTCTACCGAATATTTCTCTAACTTGGCATAGTGTCTTTGCACCAAGATTCATTGTTTAAAAAAGGACATAGATCACCTTTTACCTAGCTGTGTTGTATTAGTGACTATGAAGAACCTAATCATGGTATGCACCATTTTTAATTTACTTAGTGCCAAATTAATGAAGAAAAGTGTATTATATGCCATAACAGAGAATGAATTTCTTCAGTCACTAAATAAAACTACTTATAAAATACAAATTATTTGTGTATATGTAGAAAACCCTGCTTTAATCTTAGGAGAAAAGAACCCATTCCTGGGAGGCTACCGAATTGAGGAAGGAGTTGTAGAAGCATACATTTAGTGTTGGAACTCATTAGTTTGAATAATTAAAGTTTAGACAACATTAACACAAGCAATAACAGAGTACAATACTTATATCCAATATACTTCCTAAAAGAGATCTTTTTGTCTTAAAGGGCATTTGATATTGTTGCAGGTTTTGGTTTGAAAATTAGATAAAAATGCGGAAATATCCTAATGAGGTAGGTGACCTCCATATTATTAAACTTCAAAGGCAGATTAAAAGTTAAAAGATATATGGTTCTAGAGGGCAGATTAAAACAGATCATGAATTGCTTTATAAGGTTTGTCCTCAGAACCCCAAGACTCCTTGGTTCCCTCTTTTCTCTCTTTACACTGACAAGTGGTCAGTTTTGGTTTAGGTTAATTAAATTCTAAAGTTTCCAAAGTTTTTGAAGGTGATGAAATGGAATTCTTGGGTTAAAAACATTTTTTATCACATTTTACGGTGTAAAAGCTAAAATGTTTCAAGGGAAGTACGTTCAATATATTTTTTTCACAAGAACCAACATCGTATTCAAATTCAGCACTAAAAAAAAAAACCCTTAAATACGAAATTTTATCCAAATAGAAAAATAAAAATCCCTAAGCTTCAAAATTTTCCTGACTAAATGAGCAGGCAATTTTTGTTTACTTTGACAAAAACATGAATTACACTTAGATGGTTAAACGTAACAATTTCATTTTTTGACTGAAATTATAGGGTGGTAATAAGCTTGAAGTGTTTTTGGTTTCATCTTCCTAGATGGTTTCAAACTCAAGTTACAAATCAAAATGTTTTTCGGATTTTCCAATTTTTTTAATAGGTATTTGCTAATCGAATTTTGCATTTACATACATCAAAAGAAAGCCGAGGCTCTCCTCTTTCCAGCGATACCAATCAATGAATTGCGTAACAAAGTAATGGCGATTAAAAGGGAAGTAACCAACAATTAGTTTAAAAATTTCATTCCCCTCGAAGAGGGTGAAAAAATGATATTTTTTGTTTTTATTGATTAAACGGTTTTCAATGTTTTTAAGAGTGCTGAATCAGAATCTGATGTCAATTTTTGTGTGAAAAAATCTATAGAGGTAGTTTGCTTGAAAATCTAATCATTTTTTTAGAATTTAATTAACCTAAACCAAAATCTATGGAGCAGCTGTAGTTTTTCCTTAAATCCGCAATCAAAAATTAAAATCTTGGTCCAATAGTTTAATGCTATTTTATTTTTTTCTCAGCTTCTAGGGCCCAAATGGGAACAGCAAAATAAGAGTCTAATATTGACCAGGAACCTCCAAAAAAATTGCCAACAAGATCTGTGAGAGACTGAGTGTGTCCTCCCCTTGTGAGTTAAATTGGCTCTCCCCTTCCTCTCGCAGAGAATACTTCCTAGGCATATACCTTTTCCAAGTTATCAACCTGGAACTTTGTCCCTTTTTTTACAGTACCCTGCAATTCATGTCCTCAATCAATTCACTACAAACAAGATCTTGTCTTTCTGATTTCTGTACTCCTTCCCGCAGATCTATTGCATCCAAACGTTCCTTTTTTGTCCATTATCTGAAGCTCTCTCCCATAGAACATTCAAAACTTCCACCACCTTCTATCTCTCCAAACTGATGCTCTTTAATTATATTGATGTTTCATAATTTATATCATTCGTGTATGTCAGGCCTAAAGCATTAGCATAAATTTATAGTTTTCCCATGATAATATTTCCATTTTTGTATAAATAATTTTTGAATTTCAATTTTTTTTTTCTTTAAAAAAAAAATCAAGATTTATTTTTATTATGCTTACATGATTTTAAAAAATCAAAATATAAACCATTGTGCTGGTTTGAAGTCATCTGCAAGCCTGCTATAGAATCCCTTGATGATACCACTCCTTGGGTTTTGAATGGAATTACATGTGAATCTCATCCAAGTTAGTGAAATTTTTCCTTGAAGGAAAGGAGCTGTTGAGCTAAACAGGTGGATAGCCTGATAGTGCTAGACCTAGTTTGTATGTTGGGTCAGGGATAATCTTGATTCCATCCAAACCAGTTCGTTTTTATGGTAAGAGATGTAGGGCCGAGTGTTAGTCTATTTGAAACAAGGCTTGTCCTGTGGACTAAATTTGGATATTGCAGAATCAAAACAGTGTACCTTCTCTTCGTTTGTTTTGAATAGAGCTCCGAATTGATGGAATGGCCATAGAGCTTTCTCTTTGACAACTGAAACTGATCCTGATTTTCTTTCATGGCTCATATCCTCTTCATTAATTTTTTTGAACCACCTTCACATCCTCCTTCCTCCTGAAGGGTTTTCATCCTCCTATTCACATACAAAACGAGTGGCCTCAGCTGCTGAAAACATTCAACAATGGAGCAAAATTAGGAGAATTTCGTACATTGCCATTCATTGTGAATGAAAGAAAGCTTAATAATTGTTGAACCCTGATAGAGGATATATTCACCAAATTATTTCTAATGGATCAAACATGAACTTATTATCGCAATTTATAGCTCCTGATTGTAAGTAGAAGAGAATTTACAGTAATATTTTTGGACTCATTCCTTTACTGGAAATAGTGGCTCATTACCAAAGCTTGATTGTCAGTAACTGGAAGGAAGCTGCACAAGATGCAGTGAATGACTAAAACTTATTTAATAGGTCAGGACCCACTTTTAAAAAATGTAAATAAAATTATTACATGAACTTGATGAATTACATCTTTCAGATATATTTGTTAAAGATTTTGTCATGGTCAAATTTTATTTAATTCTTTGAAGTGTAATATACCTACCAAATCTGTTATCCTAGTTTACATAATTAATTATACTATCTTGTGAAAAAAGGGTCTGTGTTGAATGAAAATTTATCACAAAATAAATTTTGTGATTATACAAAATATATTTTTTGTACATTTCAGGATACAGCTGATAATATAGATGTTCCTCTCATAATTCTTCAGAAAAAAATAAGTGCTACCGAAGATCCGGCGAAAAGCAGAGCTCTGATGTCAGAAATCTATCACCTAACTAAAGTAATTAATTATTTTGAAAAACTTGGTATAATTAATTAGTTAATATATCATGAGGTTACAAATGAAACACTGTAAGTTGAAATAATCTATGTTCACATTTTCTATTTTTCTTGACCACGAAAAGATGTTCCTACAAGTGAAATGCTTATTATCTTTAATGCATATAAACTATAATTCATATCTTTATTTATTTACCATTACTTTAAGGTTTGTAATCACTGTTATCTATTAGGATTACCATGTTCCCGGGCCTCAGATCGTGTCGGGCTGAAGGTAGGAAATTTATATTCTGTTATTTCAGGCATGGATTGGCCTTGAGGTTGGGAGTCCCTCCTTGGGTACACCTAGCCTCTGTAAAGTGGGTACCCTTAACTGGGGAAAAACCCTGGGGGTTGAGAGTGATTTCGGCCAAATCATTCTTTCACAACTGTTGGCTTAGTAACAGTTTATTCTTACCAAAGTTCTGAACCGCAGACCTCCATAGGTTGTAGTAGTTCAGTTTTTCTTTTTAATTTTTTTTTTTTAGGTTAGCTATTTAGTCTAGTAGAAAAACTGAAAGTAACTTGATAATTTTGATTTAGTGTGTTTCACTTATAACACCACAATGTTTATCAACATTTTATTTTAAAGATTAATACATTAAATATTTTTTTAAAGTCTTAGAAACATATTTGATTTTTTTTATCACAACTACCCTATTTTTTGTTGACAACTGCTGTTGAGATTATATTTTAAATTATTATTTAATCCTTATTATCTTATAATAATAATAAACAAATACATATAAGTTGTCAAAAATCTTTTTTGTGCAGTAAAATAAGTTAAACATTATAAGAATTAATTTTTAATTATGAACAATATTTAACCTGGAAAAATTAATGCTTAAAATTTCTTTTTAAATGGAATGGCTTTAATCTTGAGTGGTATTAATGACAGAACTAGGGTTAGTCATAATTAGGGCTGTGAGTTATATGCAATAAAACCTCAAAAATATGTAAATATATAGGGTAAAATATGCAATTAAATACCTAAAATATGCAACTATTTACATTACCTATTTAGAAAAAACAAAAAAAATGCAATACATACTTATACATAAGTACAAAATCAAGTTTAAGTTACTAATTGTGTTGAAAAGGGAAACAATTCGAAGAAGACTATTAAAAAACAAAAAAACAAGGCGAATGTTTTTTTTTTTTTTTTTTTTTTTTTTTAAATAACAATTTATTGAAATTTACAACTGTACAAAATTTATACATCAAGTAAATGTGCTGTTAACTATTAGAATAACGTGACAAAACATGAAAAGTACTACCCATCAGTAGCACTTTAATAAAAATTCTACACTAGAAGGTCTCTGGGCCATCTTCTTTTCAGACGCCTCAGAGGATTATCAGGTATAGTGTGGGAAGCAAGTTGAGAAATTAGGGGATTTGAGTGGTTATGGAGCTTACTATGAAAGGATGAATATCTGGTTTGGGCTAAATCTGCAACATATGGAACATTAAGATCTTTATGGATAAGTTTATTGGTGACAAAGTAAGGTGCATTGAGGATTTTTCGAAGGATTTTGGATTGTAAGGATTGGATACGAGATGAATTGGATGGTTTAGTGGAGCCCCAAAGCTCAACTTCGTACGTCCAGATAGGTCTAATCACAGTCATGTATATTAGTCTTTTGTAATTAATTGGGAGCTTTGAACGTTTGTCTAATAAATGTTGAAGTAATCTGTAACGACGGGCAGTTTCTTGTCTTTTTAGTCTTGTATGTGGATTCCAAGTAAGACGTTTGTCCAAGTGGAGTCCAAGGTAGCAGATCTGTTCAACAGGGATTAGTGGAATATCATTAAAGGATACTGTAGGACAGGAAGTCGTGGGCTTACGATGAAGGGTAAAGGTTATTTGCTGAGATTTTTTTCGATTTATTTTGATTCTCCATTTTTGACACCATTCTTGAAGGGTTAGCATATGGGATTGGAGTGTTTGGGAGGCAATGAAGGGATCATTGTTTACTGATAACACACATGTGTCATCAGCATAAGTGGTGAGGACAGTGGTAGGATGAGTTGGAATGTCAGCTGTATACACCGTGTAGAGGATGGGGCCTAGAATACTACCTTGAGGAATGCCGGCAGATCGGGTAAAGAGGGGAGAATTGGAATTTTTATGGTTTACTTTGAAAGTTCTATCACTCAGATAGGAACGGATAATTAGGAAGTATGTTGAAGGAAGGAATTTGCGGAGATTGCAAAGGAGTCCTGGGTGCCAGACTCGGTCAAAGGCCTGTTCCACGTCGAGAAAGGCTCCCGTGCAGTACATTCCGCGCTCCAATGCGGAGGAGACAACGTCCACCACACGATGGCATTGCTGAATGGTGGAGTGTGATGTTCGGAATCCAAACTGGTGATCTGGGATTACATGATGGGAATCTAGAATAGGATACATGCGTTTTAAAATTAGTTTTTCAAGGATTTTGCCCATGATTGGCAAAAGGGAAATAGGACGGAAGGCGAATGTTAAAAAAGAAAACACGTATTTCTGCTTGACATGAATCAGTATTGAAACCAGAATTTTGTGAATCCAGTGGCAGTTTGTGTAACAAAAGTTTTTTAAAATTTTGATTTCTTGCCTTTGTTTTATAAGTACTTTGCTGTTTTTATGTGCAGTAATTGACACTTTATCAAGAGAAACACAATATAAAACGTCTCCATCGCACTTAAAAGTCTCAATTTTGAGAACTTACATTCTTTCCAATAAGATCTTTTGTCTTTGTTAGAGTAATTTTCGAGAAAAAAAATAAAAGTGAAGTAATATTCCAAGTATTTGAGCAGAGCAAGAACAAGGAATTAATCTGATTAAAAAAATTCCAAGAAAAGCAAATACGATCCAAAGGGAAGAACAGCATCTGGATAAACACGTTTCAATAGATGAAAAAAAAAAAGAAATAAAAAAAAAGAATAGAAGGAGTTCACTTAGCTATTTTTTGGTTTTTATTTATGTTTAATTTTTTTGTCTGCTCAGAAACTTCAAAAGTCAAATTCTGATATGCCGAATATGTAGTTAAATATGCAATTACAGTTCAAAATATGCACAAATATGGAAAATAAAAATGCCTTATATGTAGATAAATATGCAGGTGCAGTTCAAAATATGCAAAAATATGTATTTATGGCAAAATATGCAAAATAAAAATAACTCAAATTGATTTCAAATGCCTCAAAACATATACATTTTGACGATATTAGATTTTTTAGTTGGCTAGGAGAAATATGCAAATGCATATATTTCACAGCCCTAGTCATAATCCTTTTGTCTATTCTTCCTAGTCGAAAGATTAAACAAATAACTCAATATTTTTTATAATTCTGATGTGTCTTATTGTGTTTCTTTATGTTAAAGCAATTCCTTTTTTCATTTTGAGTTTTTTAGTGCTTAAACAATTGATAGGCATGACAAAATTGCAGTTAGAGCACTAACACTCTTGGATGAAGGCTTGACCCAAAGTCAAGTTGCCATATGCTTGGGAATAAACCAATCATAGGTTAGAGATACTCCATTGATTAAGGAAGACCAGATGCAACCATAGGAGGCATCGGCAAGATCTACCAAGGGTCACTCCAGCTAGAAGTTTCCGTTTTATAATGCTTTTGGCTGTAAGACAGAGGTTCTAAACGAGTCTTCAACTCAGATATTATGGCTATAAACTTGTTGATTACAGACCAAACAATAAGTAGCCCATGTGAGCAAAGGCAACCTCCAGAGGCCCTATCGCTAGGCCACTTCTCACCAGAGAGCATCGATTAGCCAGGCCTAAATTTTCAAGGCAATATGTTCATTGGACAATTGCTGATTGGAAAATGGACTTCTTTGGTGATGAATCAAGGTTAGCCCTTCTCTAGATGGTTGGCTGAGACACCCTGGAGAGTGATTTGCAGCTTGCATCAATAGCATTTGGAGGTGGCTCTGTTATGGGGTAAGCTGGCACAACTTTGAAAGCACATAATAAACAGGGGCTCACTGACTGCAGAGTGATATGTGATGGACATCCTGGAGGAATATGTAATGCCATTGGCTCCATAAAATTGTTGAAAATTTCCTTTTTCCCCAAGATAATGCAAGAACATATATTGCTGGTATAGTAAATGACTACTTCTAGGAAATAATATTTTTTCCATATGCCAATAAGTCTGGATCTTAATCCAATGGAGCATGCTTAGGATATGCTGAAGAGGCTTAAAATCATATGAAAATTACAGTCACTAAGCTTCAAAACTCACTTTCTCAAAAAGACATTGCTCATTTCATCCAGTAAATGCCGAAAGATTTGAAAGCTATTAGACTAGCTAGAGGAGATGTTACTAGGTAATAGGTTGTAAATTTTCCATTTTAAACAAGTTCCTGTAATCATAACAGTTCCATTAATTCATGATTTATTCTAACATTTAAACTGATTGCGACATTTTTCTTAATTTCCTTATTATTTACACTTCAAAGTTTGATCAAGAACCAAAAGCATAAGAAAATATGTTTATCCATTACATATTTGAAAAATCAAGAAAGAAATAAAAAATTAAAAGGCAATAATTAGAAAAAACAATGTGATGCACTAATTTTTCCTGGAGTTAACATTGCTTATATTATATTATACATTGTATAAGTTAATAAAATGTCATCATTTCACTAATTTTAACATAATGTGGATTGATCAGCTTAAATATTTTTTTCTGTAATAAGGGTTATGTTATTTATTAACTGTATGAGTTCAATATTTATTAAATATTTTCAAGAAGCTAGTCGGTTATGTTGTCAAAAAGATGATGTATGCAGAATTTGACATGAAAACATGCGCTGAAACATCAGCACAGAATAAATCATAGTCACCCTTTGCATTTTTTTTTTTTACTTTAAAATATTTTCTACTTTATTATACCAACAGTCGACTATATCTTCATAATCACATATTTTGGCTAAGATAATTATTATTTTAGATACTAATCACTTAAATATATAATTAGATTTAGTTCTATTTTTTTTATTTTGTTTTATTGCAGAGACGTGAAATTGTCGATGAGTTATTTGATGAAATCATTAATAGAATAACAAATAGTATATCTGAACTGAACAAACATGTGAGAACTTCAAAATATGGCTTAACTCTATATAATTTTCTATGCTACAGAAGGCTATACACTACATTTTCAAACTATTGCATCAGTTTTATTTGGGTAATGTCAGTTATAATTTTAGTCATTTATGATATTTTATTTATATATAAACAATAGCATCTACCCATCATGGCTTTGCCCTCTCTCATAATAGAGAACTTAGATAATTTTAACTAATAGTTGAAGTTTTATTTGTTTATCGGTTCAAATCTTGTATTGAAGTATGAAAATGAGCATTATTTTTTCAGTGATATGTTTATGCATAGCAGTCATTTCCAACCTGGTTAAATTTGCCCTGATAAGGTGTTTGAAGATTGCATAAAAGCATAATTGGACATCCAATTTTTAATTTTAATGTATGAGTAGGTAATCCAATTGGACAGACTCTTGAAGAAAATCTCGCAGATATTGGACTGGATTTTAATTTTTAACCATAGAAGTGTATGACATTGTGGCAAACCTTGTTCCTTCCACTCAACATTGTACATTTAAATTTGTATTATTTTAAATTTTATTACTGCTAATCCTTCCTAGAACTATAAAAATTACTTAGTTTAAATTTGATACAGATGGGATCAGTAGTTTTACCATTGCAAACTCTATAGCGGAATGGTACTAACCACATATTGGTCGATTTTCAAACTTCACTGCGATCCTCAAGTCACACCACATATTCAAATCTTTTTTAATAATTTAATTGAATATAAGTAAATTTTATTATCACTTCAAGTTCTATTTAACATTGTACTTTTGTAACCTCTCATGTAGGCATGATGCACCTATTGGACAATTTTCAAACTTCACTATTATCCACATATTATCACTTTTAATAACAAATTAATTGAAAATTAGAAAATTTTAGTATTGCAAAATCTTCCTTTTTTATTTATTTTATTTATCCAATGCCCGTCTGTAGCAGTTTAGCCATCTGACGACGAGCCTCCCAATATCGATTTATAATGTCTTCTTCTGGGTAGGTAAGAGCAGTGCAAAATCTTCCTAAAACTATAAAGATGATGTGGTTAAAATTTGGTACAGATTGGTTCAGCAGTTTTTGTGGTTAGTGACCACAAACGAAAAATGGCTTGTCCTTTTATATAATAGTGTAGATTCATTTAAAAACATATCTATCGTCTGTAAAAATCTTTACACTTCTCATTATCGAGTGTTTTATAAACTATTAAGAAATTTATAATGTTGTTTAGTATTTGAAGAACAAGTATGGAAATCATAAACACTTATAGTTCAGTCAATTATATGAATAAAATTATCTGGGACTGTTTATTGTAAGTTGATTTAAAAGGACTTCTCATCAGGTTTATCTAAAAAATCTTATAAAAAGGATAAAATTTACTTTGTACATATGTAATAGTCATGTTATAAATCACTATGGGAAAATATAAAACAGTCTGAAATCCATTCACCTTTAATGTGGACATTAATTTGAGGTTTTCTTTCTTAACAAGTTATCATATTTTAATTCTGCATTTTTTCAATCGAAGAAATATTTTTTTTAGGAATTCTTACTCCTGTTATTTAAAAAAATTCTTTAAAAGTAAATAATCAAACAAACGCTTTCTGGAAAAAGACAATATGTAAAAGGAAGGAAGGATAAACAAATATAGAGGATGTTTTACAAATATAATCTAGATTAGAGTTTTATGATTATTAGTAGTCTTTGTCTGTTTTGAAGTTTTTCCTCGAGAAACTGGCAACCTACTTTTTTTTTTTCTGGAAATAAAATTTTATAATGCTGCAGTAGGTACTTCTTGGAGTGTCAAAATATTCAAAATAAGATTTTGCAGTTGTCGGTCAACAATTAAATGATCAATAGTTTTGATATTTTTATTGACCATATATTATTTTGAATATAATTTTTTCTACGTTCTTTGACCCCTTATTGGTGAGTAATATATATTCATTTAAATTGTTAGTACTCTTTAAGAGTCCTCAGGTTGGCCAGGTTAGTTTTTATTGCATGGCTTCTTAGATAGCAGAAATACAAGTACTAATATTATTATTAATAATCACAAGCAGGATAATCTTGTGTTTATTAATAATATTATATTATTTAATATCATTATATTAACATTGCAATGTTTTGATCTACCATTACATCTTAATTTTTAAGTATAAAGTTGAAAGCTACGTGCTTTGCTGATAACTTTGGTAGAAACTCAGCTGCTATGATCTGTCTCAAGTTCTAACTAGTCCACTACATATTAAAAAATATGCTCCAAACACAGCAAGATTGTAATTGTAATGTAACCTGCAAACTAAACTTGGGGAATGACTGTTGTGGGGCTGCCCAACTGAGCACTTTCGGCAGTACCAAATATTTTAATGAATGTTTCTGATTTATATTTGTTTAATACGCAACTTATGTATTTTTTGTGGCCCTACCAACACTTCTAACAATGAAGTGGCCCTTTGGACAACCTTTGACCGCCTCTGTTTTATGTAGTTTTACATTTAATTTTATTTCCTGTATATTATTAATAACTCAGACTAAAGTTCATTATAACATTATTTGAAATATTTATTATATTGTTTTAGAATCCTTATGCTCGTACTCACTTGCAGAAGTTTGTAAACATTTGCAGTTCTAAATGGTTGAACGTAGATAAAGCCATTGAAGATATGAAAGCTGCTTGCAGTCATATATTAGGCTCTGTGAAACTAAAAGGTGTCATTTAGTCAGATAATTGACTGATTTTATGCATATTTTTAATTGATTATTTGAACTATACATTTATTTTACAATTTCTAAGTTTAATAATCCTTTGTATTTTTCCTTTTTTTTGTTTGATAATAAATATATTGGTGATGGGAGCAAAATTGGACTATGAGTATTTAATTAATGTAATGTTTTCTTATTTCCCAAATCATTATATTATATTACTAGAAAGAATTCCCATTGATATTTATAATAAATTATATTCATTATTAATGATTTATAAATAAATTAAAATAACTATATATACATATATATATATTAACTATAATATCATTTGGTAATAAATTAAACTTATGTTTAAAACATGGCTCTTCAGCAACAAAAGTTTTAATAAATATGAGTAAATTATTTAATAATTGCAACTAAAGTAAAAAGAAGAAAAAGAAAACAAAATATGCTAACAAATTTCACAAAAAGTCAATGTCAATTTATGTAAAATTATCTTCCTGTTAAAGTTCCTCATTTAATTCTTGAACATTTTGTTTTTTGGAATTGGCCATCCTTAACATTTTTTTTTTTTTTTTTAAATGAAATCTTTCTTTATCTTTGAGTGGGAAGTTATTTAATATGTGATATTTTTCTGTCGCAGTGGAGTTTAGTTGGTATTCTGCCAAGCTTATTATTGTTATCCTTTTTCAATGATGAAATAGTATCTTTTAATTGACACCAGGAACTATGGATATGCTTTATCAATCTTTTAATGATGAAGGAATAGAGGAAATAATATTACATAACATGAGTATAAATAATGACTTATTATTAAAAATGATTGATCTGTTTGAAGAAGTAATTAATTTGAGCACTCAAATAAAATCATCTTCAAAGTTAATTGTCATAGTTCACAACAACATCATCTAAATCACAACAAACTTGCATCATCTAAAGAACAGTCTAACAGGTTGTTTGAAAATTATGGTTTAGAGTTCTATTATTACTGGAATGAAAATATTAAAAATTGTTGTTTTTATTTTGTTTTTTTAATAATACTTTTGGTTATGGGCTCACATGAAACACTATATATATAAAAAAAAATTTGCTTTTATTCTCTTAATTTTTCTACCATTTGAGAGACATTAGATAGGTGTTATGGAGATTCATGAAAACAGCGTCTGAATAGAGATTAGTCGTTCCCACAGGAACAGGTCCAGAGGAACAGTTTGGTGAAGTGAACTGAAGGACCAGGATGACTTTTATGGAACGACCGTTCCTTTAACAAGCCATAGACTGGCCATAGTTCACTTGGTCAGCAAGGCTGAGGGAAGTACTGAGGGGGTCAAATCCCAGGGGCCCGGGCTAATGTGATCACTGTGAGGAGTGGGGGGTTTGCAGCTTGGGCAATGCATTTGCCCCAGGGCCTGGGTTGGCTCTCAGAGGCCCTGTCAGTCAGTTGGTCCTCTTCAATTTTTAGGTACATCAATTCCTTCGCTTCTTAAGTCACTCCCCTTGTTCTCGGTCCTTCGGTCTTCCATTACCACCGCCCTCCTCGGTCCTTCAATCTTTCCACTTCTACCCTCTTCCATCTTTCACCTGCGCTTCTCTCTAAGCCAATTCAAATTAAAGGTTATACCTATGCTTTTGCTTTTTGAGTTGTTTATTTTCACTTCACATAGAATTATTCTATATGATATAATTATTTAAATAAATAATAATAACAGACAGAATAATTCTATATGAAGTGAAAATAAACAACTCATAAGTAATCTATTGAAGGGAATTTCTCATCCAAGAAAACAAATAAATAAATAACACAAACCTTCATATTCTGTACTTAGCATCCTTTAATTGAAGCTTTACTTTTACCGCTGATGAATGCAATTTGAGGACCCACAGTCTAGCTCATCAGCAGTGTCGCCGAGAGCAAACCCGATACCGGGCAAATACAATTGCTCAGGTATTCTAAACTCCCCAACAATGATCACCTTCATTGGCGTATCCGGGGGGGGGGGGGGGGGGAGTTATTGGGGATACTACCTCCGCCCATTGCTTAAAAGAAAAAAAATCGAAGTAAAATTTTAAAATTTTAACTTTGAAAGATTTCACTTTCATAAATGATAATTATATTGTAACTCCATTAAACAAACTTTCAATTAAAATTATAAGTAAATCTGTGATTGTATTGGCATTCACCGTCAAGTAGGAGAGGTAAACCAATAAAGCAACCCCCCCCCCCCCCCCCATGGGTCGGTTCTAGTTACGCTAATGATCACTTTAGCTCGTGCCCCTGGGTATTAGCAAAAAGTCTTACAGCAGCCCTGCTCATCAGGTATTAGCTAAGAAGTACCATTACAAATTTATAACGATGAAATCAACAAATAACAATTAAAAACGTCTAGCAAAAATAATTCCAATTTACAGACAGATTTCAACAGTCTTAATTTGAAATTGTTTACCTGGACGAATATTAAATAAAAATTTCAATAATGATAATATTTTCCAGTAGATTATAATTCAAAGTATTAACAACTAATTTCTCTAGGCCTTATTTGAATGGTTATTGTCATTGATTAACAAGCATAGGACAAAGTAACGATGGACAAAGAAAAAAGAGCGGTTCTCAAAAAGGACAGGTATGAATGAAGTGAAATATAGTTCACTAAGACGAACTAGAATGCCCATCTCTACTCTGAGTATTGTTCTTCCTCATACCTATTATTAGAAGTAGACCATTCAACCTGCTGATTGCTGATTTATGTGTGAATAAATTATTTAACTTAATAAAATCATATTTAAATTTTCCTATCATTTGGGAATTCGTTGTATGTGGTTTTTCCAAGACAATTTTTCATTGATCTACTTTTTAACATTTTAAACAGATTATATTTACACTCGCATTTCCAAAAGATACTTTCATCAGTTATAATTATATTATTATACAAGGACTTCCATGTTACATGTTCCATGTCATCTCAAGATAACAATATTACTCTAGTTAATTTTTGATCGTAGTATAACTCTATCGCATCTTATTTCAATGATTTGCTTAAATAAAAAGTCTTTAGGCAAAAATTTAATACTGAAGTTTGTCTGAAAGTGATAAGAAACTCTGATCTATCGACCTCTGAACTCACTGTCGATAGTTCGGTGCGTTTTTAATTCCCCAATTGGTTATCACATTTCATTCTATACTAGTTCAGTCTGGGTACTCAGTGGATAGTGCATAAGTCATCTTAGCCGAAGGAAAGATGAGTACGTTAATTTCCGGCCTGCTACTGTTTATGGGACTGGCTTGTTCTACAGCTCATGTCTCTTTTCAAGTTAATCACCCAATTTTTTTCAAAAACATCGTATCTGGTCTCCCTAACAACCCAAATGGAAAGATATGGGCAGTACTTGTTGCTGGTTCAGAAGGATGGAGCAATTATAGGCATCAGGTAATTTTCATTCTTGGACTTAAATGTTACCTTCCTAATTGGAATATTTTATAATTAAGAGATATTGGTTACTTCCTGTTGTGGTTTTCTTCATCTGTGAATTTATCTAAAATATCTATAATAGTTTTTGACAACGTTCCTGAATTTTATTTCATAATATAATTTAAAAAATAAATAATAGAATTTAATACAATGACCTATCTGTGACGTCAGAGGAAGGTTGACCTTTCAACCTCGTCATCAATGGCATCTGCCATTTGTTTACTTAGACCTGTTATATTAGACATATTCAGATATCTAAATTATATAAATATGTTTAGCTTAATAATATGAATGCAAATATGTTTATTGAAATTCGTTTGAATAAAAAGTGTGTATTATTTAATACTCCTGATTTTCCTGTATTATTTATTACTAATATTATTTATTTAATACTCCTGATGAAATTGGCATCTTTCATTTATGTATGCTATGGTAGTTATTCTTATTTAATATTTCTCTTTAAATGTTTCCATTATACCATGGACACCACTGTAGATTAGTGGGACCCAAGTAACTTAGCTTGAAATACTAAAAATAAGACTAAAACAATTAGTCAGAGGGTTGAACTGCAGGCTTTTCAGAAACAGAATTAAAAAGAAAAAACAATTTATGGCTTCATTCTATAACCCATTATTTAATTACAACTCTAATTAAAACATACATTAGAGTTGTCCTTCTAAAAGTGTTTTGAAAAAATTAAACTTTTGTTCTACATTAATTTTCAATTGTTTCTAAAGGTTAGAAGTGAACATTAAAAATGTAATCACTTAATGATAGTCAATATTTAATGTTCTTGTAATTTACTCACTTATTAAATTATTATTTTCAGTCATCAAGTTAACAGTTATTCTCATATTGTGAAATTGTGGTTCAAGGATTATGTTGACTCAAATACTATTGGTACTTGTACTATTGCTTCAACACTTGACGAGGTTATGGCTTAAGCTATCTAGTACATGTATAAATATATCAAAAAATGAAAGAAAAATCCACAACTAATCATTTAAACTACCCATATGTTTAATTTTTGACTTCATATTAACTTACTTTTCTAACAATATTTGTACCAAATTCAAGTATTTTATTAAATTGGATATGTGGGCTCAATGGCTAAGCGCTTTCTGGCTAGGGTCTATATGCGCCTGGTACATAAGCTCATGGATTCGAGTCCCACCTGACGGGTTGAAATTTATTTCATGGCCGACCAATAGAATGAATCTTGACCCTCCCTTTCAGGATAGAACGGGTTGGTAGCCTTTAGGATAACCCATCCTTCTTGCCCTAGTTAGAGTACATAAGGATGTTAAGCCCCAAAAATCAACAACTAAGTGGAAATATAATTTTTTAATATAAAAGAACATATTTAGCTTAAAAATTACTCTAAAATGGGTCAAGAGATGAAAATGCATTGTTATTAAATTAAGTCTAATTTTATTCTATAACAATAGGTTCTCAAAAAAAATAAACAAATAAAATTAAAATAACAGATAAGAAAAAATTAATTTAATTTTGTTTTACTTTCAGGCTGATATTTGTCATGCCTACCAAATTCTTCACAATAATGGAATCCCTGATGAAAACATCATTGTTATGATGCCTGATGATATTGCATTCTATGAAGAGTATGGTCCACATTATTATATTTATTTTTAATTATATATTTTTGAAAAATAAATCTTTTTTTTTTTTTCAGTAACCCAACTCCTGGTATAGTTATCAATTATCCAGGTGGACCAGATGTCTACAAGGGTGTGCCTAAAGATTATACTGGAAATGTAAGTAGATAAGTTTTAGTAAATAATTATTTCATTCTCTACAGCCATACAAATTTCTTGGCAAAATAGATCCTTCTGTATTAATGGGTCTCATTGATCCCCTTAAGGCTTTGCCTACAAAACAATCGTTATAGGAACAATGAAAGTTCGTGAGATCACAAAAATCAGACAGATGTGTGGAGAAAGAATTTTTCTAAGATTGTCAAGGACATAAAGATCATTATGTGAGAACTACAAAACAGCAAGTTATGAGTTGGAGAGTAAGTGATTAGACAAAGATTGAGGAAAAAGTAAATGGTGAAGAAAGATTTGATCAGCATTAATCGAATATATTGGTGCTGAAAGCATCTTCAATTATAATAGTTGAATGTGTATACTAGGCTAACTGGACTAGTTAAATTCCAATGTGATTATGAAGTTAGTAGCATAGGTAAACTAAGGCAAGTATTTTAAAATTATTAATTTGTTCTAAACTATACATAAATTTGTTATAAGTTGTGAATTTGCAATATATAGTGTCAGGTATTAGGATGCGAAGGACTGGATGGCAGCATCACAAGACAGTGACTCATGCCAATTGGTGTTGGTGGAGGCTATGACTGCCTAGCGGGTCGTTGTGCCTAACTAGATAGACACATAATAACTTGTCCTATAATCATAAAAATATTCTGATATATCAAATAATAAAATTAAAGCTAAAAATATTAAAAACACCTAATATAAAAAACATGCTTTCATAAAAATCACACTATGTAAATAAATTATCCTAAAATTATATAAATAAACTAAAACAACAATTTTGGATGTTGTTGATTATAATTTATACATATACTAATCTTTGATGATAATATATAAAGCAGTTGACTAATTTTTTTTTTTTTAAATTCCTTTAGAACGTCACTGTTAAAAATTTCTTGAATGTCCTACTTGGGAACAGAACTGCAATGAGGGGAATTGGAAGTGGCAAAGTTGTTGAAAGGTATTATTTTTTCACATTTTTTCTATATGCCATTTCCATTACAATAGACCATTAATTTTTGTAGTGGCCCAGATGACTTGCTATTTATCAACTTTGTAGACCATGGTGGTGAAGGAGTCCTTTATTTTCCTAATGAAGAGCTTCTTGCAGATAAATTTCTTGAGACACTTAATTTAATGAATGCTGAATCAAAATATTCAAAGGTAAGCATTGGTCCTATATTGTGATTAGCAATTAATTTATTGTAAAATTAAAATTTCAATTATGTGAGTTTGCAGATTATGTTCTAGGTTGTGTAATTTGCTTCCTGCATCAAAGTGAAATAAAATTATATATTATATATAATAAATAGGGTAAACGCACCAGTAGCTGACATGCTTAAGGAAAGTTCAGTACACTTAATGGTTTCAAAACTCTAATGGTGATGTCGTTGTATTTTTTTCACTTTTATATTGTAAAAAAACTTCTCCCCTTGCTTACTGTATCTTAAAATTTTAAAAACCTTCGCTCAATGATAGGATAAATGCCAATTTCGAGAAAAGTAACTTTGTTCTAGTAGCTGACAGGGTATTCTCCAGTAGCTGACAGGGAATGCTCCAGTAGCTGACAGGGACAAGAAAGTCATACAAAAAATAGCTTGAATCTTTAGCATTTTTTTATCTTTAGCATTTTTTTCAAAAAAAAGTACTTGAGTTTTCTATTTTTGGCTATAAAACAGAAATCAGCGCCTTTTTTTAGAAAGGGCTTTAAATTCATTAAAATGAAGGTAATTAGAGTGTCTTCCACTAGTATGCTGGTTTTCTTCACTGTTAGAAATTGTCTTTTAAAAGTCAAAGTGTGTGGAGCAGGTTACTGCAGCTTGGTGAAGTATCGTTTTTTTCCCTTTTTTTCTTTGGAAGTTCAAGCACAAACTTTTTTTTGGGAAGGTAATTTCGGATTAAGAAAAAAAGCAGGTTACTTTTGAAGTATCGTTTTCATCGGCAAAAAAAAAAAGGCTTTTTCGAAAATTCGGTTGGGATCATCCAAAATATCCGCCAGACCTTTTTCTTATAGATGCGAATGTACATGTGAAAACCGTTGTATCATAATTTCCTTAGTTACAGAAGCACGCGATGATATAAGGTATTCAAAGGGCCTAAAGGATAGGCGTGGGATCCATTTAAGAAACATACTAAACCACTTTCGACCAAAGTGGTCATCTGCGAAGGGATTTTCCCTGCCCAATCTTTTTAATATGAGCTGGACGCTTTCAATAAGTGTTGACCTAAGGCAACAGGAAAACCTATTTTTTCCATGTCACAAGCAAACTTTTTTCATCAGAGGACATGATAGAGGAGAGCCCCGTTTTAGGCTCCTATTGGGTATTTTCCTGTCACTTTACACAACAGTGTTGTTCTTATTATTTTTACGAGCAGCACTAGCTACAGATATCCCCATGCGAACGTCGTCGAGAGCTTTATCCTTATCCTCAGAACCATACGTTAAAACCTTTTTAGTGGAAGCCATCCTAGATTCCAAAAAACCGCATAAAAAAAAAATAGAAAAATGACGGTGATTCCAATAGCTGACATGTTTTGTTTCAGTACCTGACACCCTCTGTCAGCTACTGGAATATATATCCTACGTTAAAAATAGAATTAAACAGTGTAGAATAGATAACAAAATAGAAAGATTAAATAAGGAAAAAATGGATGGAAGTAAATTATGAGAGGCACCTGTAGTTGACGGGGTCTGTCAGCTAATGGTGATGAGCCATTATTAGGATCCCAGTACCTGACACCCATTGTATTTCATAATTCACCATGAAATAAGGTTCAAAGACTGATAAAACACAATCTATAAATACTCATTACAAGAAACAACACACTTATTTGAGAATAAAATGGAATAAGTAAAGAAGAGAACATGAAGCCTACCTTGGTGTCCTAGTCGGGTGTCCTCTGCTTGTAAGGCTCTGAACGACTGACGGAGAATGTGCAGTTGTAGTGGCCGTCTTTTATTACAATTAGAGCCTAAATAAAACAGAGTAGACAACCTAGCTATGAGGAAATACTAACAGAAGCCATGGCTTTAAGAGAGGTGGATCTAAAAGGCCTTGAAACTTCATTATTTCTATTTTTCGAAGAGGCTGTCAGCTACTGGTGCACCTGTCAGCTACTGGTGCGTTTACCCTATTATATTTTATAACAAATATTATATATAATAAATTTTATTAGCGGTAATATTTATAAATTATAAATTTTAACCTAGGAATATATTTCTGCTTAAGTTTACCAAATGGCTTTTGAAAACATTAAGAAGCTGAAACATGTTCATCATTAAAAATCTAGAATAGCAATAACCGTTTAGTATAAGACAAATGCTCCATTATACTATTTTTCTTTAAAGTGTTTTTTTATCCAGTTATTATTTTTTTTAGTTAATATTGTATATTGAAGCTTGTCATGCAGGCTCCATGTTTGATAATATGCTTCCTGACACAACAAATGGTAATTAAATCTAATATTAAAAGGTTTTACTATCTTTCCTTACCATTTTAAATGTTTTGTAATTTATCGATATTTAATTTTTTTAAGTTTTCGCTCTGACTGCTTCTGACCCACATGAAAGTTCTTATGCTTGCTATTATGATGAACAAAGGGAAACATATTTAGGTGATGTCTTCAGCGTTATTTGGATGAATGACACAGAACATGTAAGGTCTTAGTTATTTGTTATATTTCTTTATATTTGTTGTATAGCGGTAATACTTAAATGACAATTTTAATCAATATGTTTTTCCCTGTTGATATTTTAATTTTATGAATACCATGAGGAACACCTTATCGATGTAAAAACTAATTTTTCAGAATACATTAAAAACAAATCAGTCTATAATTTAAATATTAAGAGCTATTGATATTACAAAAATCTATATATGAATATAAAGTTAAAACTTGGTCACTCTATTATTAACACAGGATTTCATTTTTACAAAAATTATGAAATAATAAAAATAAAATTTTATATTGGACATTCATTTCTGAATTTAAACTCCATAACTTTTAAAAGCTAGCTCCATAACTTCTGCAATTTTTATGTTGTATAAAAAAAGTAATTTTAAAATTTTGTTTTATGATTACAGGCCTATTCTGATTAAATGCAACATTAATATACCAAAAAAATTTTTTTAATTTATTAAATAGGAAAGTTTGCCGCTTGAAAGTCTTCATCATCAGTTTGAAAAAGTTCGTACTTACACCAACTCCAGCCATGTTGAGGAATATGGTGATTTGGATATCGGTGTAACAAAACTAAAAGATGTTTTAGGATTCAAAATGAGATTGATGAGATCAATGCAGGGTTTATCTTTACCTTTAAACAGAATGACTGCTAAACCCCAACATCCTATGGTATAAAATTTTTTTTTTTTTTTAGAAATTTTTGATTCTTTATTGTTATTTATTTATTTTTTCTAATCCTATAATTTATTTTATTTACAACTTAGAATAGGAATCATAACATAGGTTCTCGTTTTACCTCCTTGGTATTGGTAGATTGGTGTCCTCTGCTGGTTCTGCATCCTCTGTTGACCAAATGTTTTCCTTCTGCTTGTTGAGTGACAAGTCACTCTGCTGGCAGTAGTGGTTGTAGTCGGGTCAGTCTTTAAAGCCTGAACCTCTTCCCTTGATGAGTATGTCTGCTAAGGGGTCAAACCTTCCCACCTTCCATGTCAGGGAGGTGAGGCTATGTATAACAGACAATTCTTCAAAGGAAAGTTTTCTGGAAAGTCTGGAGGGCACAAAGTGTAGTTCCATACATATGATGCAGCAGTTGTGAGCCATGTAGTTGAGTGGGCCGAATAATGGATTTGTACATCTGGAACTTGAGGTGGAGGGATAGCTGAGGAGAGGTTAGAAGGTGATACAAGCAGTATTCCTTTGCCCTGGCCTGCTTGATCCTGCTTTTTACATTGGTGGAAAACATGGGTTACTTCATGTTTTCAACTGTGAAATATTTATATGTAACTTCTGGTATTTTCACTGTTTACAAAAATATTTTTAGCTCATGAGCTTGGCAATTTACTCGGTCATGGTGTTGATAGTTGTGGTAATTTTGTCCGCTGCTGTACCTAGCATACTCGGCCTCACTGAGGGGAGGAATTCTTGTATCCTTCCAGTCCCCTTTGTATAGAGGTCCCTTTAAAGAGTTATAGCAGTGGAGGGTGGTCAGATGTATAGCAAGGCAGGGTATAGTAGTCAATAGAGGAGGGGGTTAACAGTTAGGTGAAAGATATGGATCCCAGGATGGAAGACACAGAGTTGCATCTTTGTGATAGTGGAAGTCAGTTTTTTATTGCTGGAACATAGCCAAGTCATGTGGTGGGTGTTAAAATCTCACAGAAGAAGATACCTGCTGTGCGCCTGTAAGTGAAGCAGAATTGGCATACAGTTGGCCTAGGGTCTTCATTTAGACTCAGTTAGTGATGTGGGCCGAGAATATTCCCAGTGGGAGGGAACTATATGGGAATATTGCTGGGAATATTTCTTTGGCCTGGGAAGATTCCCAAAAATTGGGAATTTTTGAAACCTTTTAGGTTTTGAATGTTTTAACACTTACTAACAGTGAAAAAACCATTAGAACAGGTTAACTAAGTAAAATTCATACATTTAAATCCAAGAATTATCATTCCATGCATTAATTAAATGGATCCGCCGAAAAACGTTCTAAGCGACAAACATACAATTTTGAAAAATCAGTGAAAGAAAATCGTAATCAAAAGTTTTTGTTAGTTCTTTAGGATAGATTTTATATTTACATATTAATTTGTTATATTTACATGTATTATGACAGAATGGAGTACTATATCATACTAAAACATATTATTATACATTTTAAAACCGTTAAAATCGCCACTTAGGAAATTTTGTCGCTTAGAACGATTTTCGGTGGATCCATTCAATTTACGGTATAAACAATATCCTGGGAATTTATAGAACTAAACTAAATGAATTTTGATTCCTAAACCATTATTAAAAACTCAAGCATTTAAAAACCAAGCATGTTTTAACAAGCAATTTCTCCTTGGAACTCATTTTCAAACATCCTAGGACTAAAATATTAAAAAACTAACTATTTTTATAAATTCCCTGTTTCTTTATGCTTTTTCAACTTTACAATTTGTACTTTTTAGGCCAATAATTGTCAATATTACCACAATATTTACTACATTAAAGTTTTAATAAACAAAGGGGAATTAAAGCTTAATATGATATTAACTCAATTCTTTGATCTTTGAAACATTGAAAACAAAAAAATGTGTTATTCTAATGAGGAGGTTGAGTCCAGATCAAAAAAACCTAAACCTATACATAAATGAAAGAAGAAATAATAAAAATTTTTAGGGAACGAAAAAATTCAAAATCTTCAATGTGACAGCTGGAGCAATATCAGGAACGACTCTATAATTAATATTGTGATTTCAAAACCAAAACAATTTTTTGTAGATTTCAACATGACCAAATCCGAGAGACATAATGCTGAATACCTGGCAAAGATCATTGGATCTGTCATTGTCATGAGTTAGTTTTGGCGGTTATTTCCGACAATGCTCCAGACATGAAGCCCAGCATTAACACTGTTGAAAGAAAAGCATTCTCATATAGTAGCATTAGGCTGCATTGCTCACCTTCTCCATTTACTCTATACTGGCATCTTTGCAGAGATAATAACAATAGTAAACACTATCAAAAACAGTCACGTTTGATCAGTCACTATCAAAAGCTTTGTTTGATGAAATTTCTTCTGAGAAAAAGTTCGAAGATCTAATATCTCTGAAGTTGCATAGGCCACCACCTTTTTTATTTAGAGAGTTTGCAATCGTACTAAGTGGTCCTCCAACGTTGGTCATCATTGAAAAGGCTGATCTGGACCCATCCATTAAAAGGAAACTACTAGATGATGCTGTGTTTTGGGTTAGATGAAAAATGATAAATCTGCTTAAACCAATTGTTGATCTTATAACATACATTGAATCAAATGACCCCCAAATACATAGAGTGGTCAGTTACCAACATCGCCCATGCAAAAATTCGAAGAAAAGAAAGTAATGGAGAAGTTAATCAAAAGAAAATTTTTTGAAATTGGACCAATCTATCTCGCAGCATTTATGGTAGATCCTAAATTGCGAGGAAGTTTGCTTGACCCTATAGAACTACTAGACGCCATAGGTTTTGTTTGTGATTGTGCTCAGCAGATGGGTTTGGACGTTTTAAAAGCAAGAGAGAGTTTCTTAAGAAAGGGATGGACAATAAAAATAAAATTATGAAGCTTCTTTCACGGTGGAGGGGGTTAAGAGGTACTTGTCACTTGGCAGATGTAGCAATAAGAATATTGGGGACTGTCTTTCGTCTGAGTGAGCAGCGAAACTGACATTTCTTTCTTACAACTGGAAGCTCTTGAATGCTTCACCTCCAAAAGAGAAGAATAAAGAAAAAAGCAAGCAGGAGGCAACCCAGAGAAAACAGGAGGACAGGAAGAAGTTGAAGAAATCCTTGAGATTGAAGATGATGAGATCAAGTCAAGTAACGATGATGATTTTTTTCTATTTGTAAATGTAGAACAAGAGGAGAAGGATCAAAAAGAATAGTGACTAGGAGACCTAAACATTTTTCATTCTAGTTATTTTTACTAAATTAATAATAATATTTTTTTTAACATTTAAGAGTATTGTTTTTTTGTTTTTTTATTGCACAATTACCACATTGACCTATTAATTTGAGCGATTTCGCTATTAAAATTATAAATTCCCAGGAATTTTATTTAATTATAATTTTATTTTAAAATATATTTCAGTTTTTGAGTTTGATTTAACCATATAATTACTGCTGTTGCCTTTTAATTTAGAGTTTTTTGAGCTGTCTTGCTAATTAATCATGAATTCCTGGGAATTTTTTAATTTTGGGATTATTGTCGGCAGTATTAATAATAGGTTGGGCTGGCTTTTGTGTGTTCAATGAGGAGGTGGTGACTGCTGTACCATACGCATGCTATTGAGAAAAATTATGAGAATTTTTGTCATTGTGAATGAAAGAAAGCTAAAGAAGTAT
Organism: Euschistus heros; assembly: GCA_003667255.2. Classification (NCBI taxonomy): domain Eukaryota; kingdom Metazoa; phylum Arthropoda; class Insecta; order Hemiptera; family Pentatomidae; genus Euschistus; species Euschistus heros. Next base: position 3,456,939 of record RCWM02000032.1, on the reverse strand, counting down.
TGAGCACTGAGAGAGGACTATCCTGTGAATAACAGGCCTTTTGTTAAATGAAAATTTATTACTAAATATAATTTTAGATGTGATCATAAAAAATGTTTTTTTTGCACATTTCAGGATACAGCTGATAATATAGATGTTCCTCTCATAATTCTTCAGAACAAGAGAAGATCTACCAAAGATCCAGCGAAAAGCAGAGCTCTGAAATCAGAAATCTATAACCTAACTAAAGTAATTGATTCTTTGCTAATTACTTTGTAAAGATTGTTTTAATTATTACTTACTATTTCATGGGGTGAAATACACTAACAAGGGGAGGACACACTCAGTCTCTCACGGATCCTGTTGGCAATTTTTTTTGAGGTTTCTGGTCAAAAAATATTAGACAAATATTTTGCCATTCTGACCAATGGGCCCTAGAAGCCGAGAAAAAAATTAAGAAAAAATACAGTCACTCCATAGATTATGGGTTAGGTTAATTAAATTCTAAAAAAAATGATTAGTTTTTCAAGCAAACTACCTCTATAGATTTTTTCACACAAAAATTTAGGTCAGATTCTAATTCAGCACCCTCAAAAACATTAAAAAACGGTTATTCAACAAAATCAAAAAATATCATTTTTTTCACCCTCTTCTAGGAAAATGAAATTTTAAAACCGATTATTGGTTACATACCTTTAAATCGTCATTACTTTGTCATGCAATTCACTGGTTGGTATCGCTGGAAAGAGGAGTGTCTCAGCTTTCTTTTGATGTATATAAATGTAAAATTCGATGAACAAAAACCTATTAAAAAAATTGGAAAATCTGAAAAACATTTTGATTTTTAACTTGAGTTTGAAACCAGATAGGATGATGAAACCAAATACATTTCAAGCGTATTACCACTGTAAACCACCTTTGTATAAAAAAATAAAGTTGATATGTTAAACCGTCTAAGCTTAATTCATGTTTTTGTCAATTTAAACAAAAATTTGAAGCTTATGAATTTTTCTTTTTCTTTTTGGATGAAATTTTGTATTCAAGGGTTCTTTTTAATGCTGAATTCGAATCCGATGTCAGTTCTTGTGAAAAAAGTATATTGAACAGAGTTCAATGAAAAATGATATTTTTTGTTTGTTATTGAATAAACGTTTTTGAATGTTTTTGAGGGCGCTGAATTAGAATCTGACATCAATTTTAGTGTAAAAAATCTATAGAGATAGTTTGCTTGAAAATCTAATCATTTTTTTAGAATTTAATTAACCTAAACCAAAATCTTTGGAGCAGCTGTATTCTTCCTTAAATCCACAATCAAAAATAAAAATCTTGGTGCAAGAATCATGTTGATATAATTTTTTAAACCCGAGATATAAAGTATTTTAATTTAATGCTTTTTTTTTTTGTTTTCTCGGCTCCTAGAGTCCATTGGTCGGTATGGCAAAACACGTGTCTTAACATTTTTTGACCAGGAACCTCCAAAAAAATTGCCAATAAGATCCGTGAGACTGAGTGTGTCCTCCCCTTGTAAGTTGAAATAATCTTTTTTTGGATTTTCTGCTTTTTAGGCCACAATAAGATGTTTCTACTGATAAAACACACAATATCTTTATTACATATAAATTATAAGTCATATCTTAATTTATTTATTTATTATTTTTTTTTAGTTTTGTATTTGTTTTGTATTTATTATTATTTATTTATTATTATTATTATTAATTTATTATTATTATTATTATTATTATTATTATTATTATTATTATTATTATTATTATTATTATTATTTATTATTATTATTATTTTATTTGTTTTTTTCACACCTAGTGGTAGCAAACATTCTGGGGACCAAACATGGTCAACCATCATGTTTATTTGGAGTTTAAAAACTTCCGAACTATTGTTGTAGTTCCCAGCAATGCCGCTTGTTCCATTTTTTCCAGCACTGTTTTTGGCAGCTCTAACTTCTCTACAGAACAAATAGTGTCTTTTGGAACCAGCCCATTACAAGATATAATTATTGGCAAGACACTGCACTTATCGAGTCTATATAGTTGTTTGAGTTCTTCTGCCTGCTCCTGGTATTTCCTCTTCTTCTCAGCTAAAACTCGGAACATATTGTCATCCGATGGCACACCGATTTCAATGATAAACGCTGATTTTCCTACTTTGTTTATGATCACTATATCTGGCCTATTGTTCATGATCATATGATCAGTTATTATCGGGTGATCCCAAAATATCTTTATCCCTTTTTCCGAAATTATGGCTTGTGGATGATAATGATAGTAGGGACAGCTTTTATCCAACAGCTTCAACTTGAGGGCCATAGCTTGGTGCACAACCTTGGCTACATTGTTATGCCTTTGAAGATATTCCTTAACAGCCGGTACTTTGCATCCAGAAGTTATATGCTGGATCGATTCTATGGCACTTTTGCAAAGGCAACACTGATCATCTATGGTCTCCCCACAGATGTGCTTCCTGTATGCTTTTGTTGCGATAACTTGATCCTGGATAGCTAAAAGAAATCCCTCGGTTTCCGGGAAGATGTTGCCATATTTCATCCAAGTTAGGGATGCTTTGATATCCACTCCTTCGTCCGTTAGAGAATGATAAAATCTTCCGTGCAGGGCTTTATTTTTCCAGGAATCAGCCCAGGTGGCGTCAGTAACAATTTCTGGGGTGGCTCCTGTTAACAAATTGAAGGCGGTATAATCACTATCTAAAGACGCAATTAGTGATAGTAAAGACGAGTCACTAGATAGCACATAGTCGCGAATATTGTTTTCCTCCATTCGACATGCTTTCAACAGACTAGTCAGCCCGCGTCCTCCAATCTTTCTAGGCAGATACAGCCTGGGCACTGAGGACTTGGGGTGCCGTTTTCTGCTAAGCACCATGTGGACTCTTGCGTAGCGATCCAAAGCCTCAAGATCTGTAGTACTCCATTTTAAAACCCCAAAGGAGTAAGCTAGAATTGGTACAGCCCAAGTATTGAACGCACTAACCAAGTTTCCACCGGATAAATAGCTTTTAAATATTTTCTTTACTCGGTATTTAAACTGATCTTCAAAATATTTCTTTATATCCGGCTTAAACTTCAACAGCTTATGCATCCCTAAATATTTGTATGAATCTTGGTCTTGGAGTTGCCGAATGGGTTCGTCTTTCAGGATCTCTATATTTACTGTCTTGCTTTCTTTTCCTCGTTTTATGATCAGTAAAGCACATTTTTCGATTCCAAGCTCCATTCCAATATGTTTTTACCGTTTCTAGCAGGGAAGTCAACTCATTCTCATTCTGTGAATATATTTTAAGATCATCCATGTAAAAAGAATGAGTGATCTTGTTGTCTCTGCTGATGGCATATCCCTTCCTAGTCTCGTTCAACAATCTGCTGAGTGGGTTAAGGGCTAAACAAAACCAAAGCGGGCTGAGAGAATCTCCTTGAAAGATACCTCACTTTATAGAAATCGGGTCACTAAACTTGGTACCACTAACCGTTTGGACACAGATATTGACCTTCCAAGTAGGCATTAGGCGTCCCAATATATCTGTTATACTGGGGTCAACTTTGTATATTTTCAGAACATCTAGAAGCCAATCGTGTGGCATTGAATCAAATGCCTTGCGATAGTCGATCCAAGCTATTGCTATATTCCGAAACTTTTTAGAAACTTGCGAGGCTATAAAACTGTCTATAAGAAGAAGTTCCTTGCATCCTCTAGATCCTTTCTTATTCCCCAGCTGCTCTAGGGCCATGGTCTTGTTTTGAATGAGGTGCTGATCTATTTTGCAGCTTACTATTGAAGTTAATAGTTTATAGACCGTATTAAGACAAGTGATCGGTCTGTAGTCGCTAGGCCCTGGTGTTTCTTTACTGCCTTTTAGTTTGAGGTAGGTAATACCAGTACAGAAATCTGGTGGCACCTCAGTAACTCCTGTCAGGAGATCCTGAAAGCACTTTGCTAATACTGCGTGAACACTGGTGAAATTTTTGAACCAATAGTTTTATAGATTATCTGGGCCTGGGGATTTCCAGTTTCTCATTTGTTTTAGTGCCTTTGTGACATCCTCTCCAACTATACTGGTAGCAGCACTGTTTGGGTGGTGTGAGACACTGTCAGTTGTATTTTTCAGCCAATAGGCATCTTTCTTGTGATTTTTTTTACTTTCCCAAATCTCTTTCCAGTATTTATGAACTTCATTGATATTTGGGGAGATGTCTGGTTTAGCGCTCTTCTCAGAACCCAATTGCCTATAAAACCTCCGTTTATTTAACAGGAATGTGCGATTTTGCCTTCTCCGATCGTCTGCTTCCACTTACCTTCTCATTCTGTTAGCGTATACAGCCAATTTTTGTTTTAGGTTCTCCATGTAGATTCTTAAAGTTTCATTAAGTGTAGCAATCTGTGCATCTTTAATATCCAGAACCACAATTTCATCAATATTTTTCTTTAATTTCGTTGAGGATTTTTCAGGGTTTTGGAGATAATTGGTAATAATACCAATTTTCTTACGTGGTTCTCAATTCTTTTCCTGATCCTTGTTTTCCATGATGGTTCAGCAATAGAATTTGGCTTTGTGAGTTTTGCTTTGTTGGAACTTCTTTTATCATGCCAAGTTCAATTCCTACTATGCGTGCCCATATATACCCAGTGACATACCTGCTCCAATGAGGCTTTTGGTGTAACAAATGCAGAGAGTTCTGCATTGACAGTCTTTAATGTCAATCTGGAATATGGAACTTTTGGGATCTGAGGTCAATAATTCAATGGGATGCCTTCGTAACAGATATGCTCTTTTATTATTTTGTCACGCAGCTCACTAGCTGGCTCTTCTTCTATGTTTGAAGCTTCCATATCTTGTCCTGTCTCTGCAAGCTCACTTCCAATTTCGACCACGTGTTCTCTCTCTCTTCTTGAACTAAGGCCCAATATACCTTCTACTTCTAACTTGATGCTATGTATTTCTGCCTCCGATAGGAATTTTCGCTGCCGTATTTGTTTTACTTGATCGGCTAGTCTTTGGGAAGTGACAGTGATATCTGGGAATTTGTCATACCAATAATTAAGGATTTTATTACGATAACCTGTCCTATCTGATTCATTGTTTGTAGCCAAGAAATAGGCTTGGGTGGCTGCAATATTCATATTGCGGTTCCACTTCATCCTTGTTTGCCTATTATCTTGACGGGGTTGTCCTCTTCCTCGCGCGGGAGATTCAATAACCTCCAAGCGTGATTCAGAGTTTCTTATTGTAGGTCCTATGGTAGCCAGTCTTACGGATCCATACGACACCAGAGCACCGCTCGCACTGCCTGCCGATTATTATTATTATTTATTATTATTATTATTATTTATTTATTTATTATTTATTTATTATATATTTATACATGTTTACCACTGCATATTTATTTATCTCAACCAGCCCTTATTTGTTGACTACTGCTGTAGAGATTTTATTTTAAATTATCATTTAGTCTGTTAATTCTTCTGTTCCAAATTTCTGAAATTCCGTTTCCAAATTTAGTGATGACATTTAGCTGAGATATTTTATATTGTTGCAGTCTACCTGAAAAAAAAAATTTAAATCTGTTTTTAACCTCTACTCTTAAGTAACAAATTATTATGTAAAAAGATGACTAAACTCAATTATGATTTAATACAGAGAATTTTTAACACTTGCTAGACATTTGCTCTTCCACTTCAAAAATATGATCGCCTTTTTTCTCAAATTCGCGATGAGGCGTGAATGGAATTTTTGGAAATCAAGTTTTTAATATTACATTAACCATTTTATTTATTTATTTATTTTTTAAATAACAGACTTAAAGACACTGGAGTGAACTAAACTAAATGTAAACAAAAACAAAGCTCAACAATGGCAGAGTACCTGGCTAGTTCCAGAAATTGGCTGCTAGGTAGTGATTGAAAAAATGTGTACGGTCCCTATATGAAGATTATTTCTTTTTGTTTTAGAAGAATTTATTTATTAATTGGACTAATGAAACTATTAATTTTATAATACAAAAAAACAAAACATATAAGTTGTATTTTTTGTTCAATCCAATAAGTTATTTAAAATTTATTAGAATAAAAAAATTATTAAATTTTAATTATAAAAAGTATACATTGGTTTAGAAAAATGACATTATTTCAGTAATTTTATTATAAAGTGAATTGCTGAGATTAAATATTTTTATGCAAGTATAAAATATCTATTGACTGTTTGAGTATTCATTAATTAAATATTTTCAAGGAGAAGATAGTTGGTTTAGTCATCAAACGGAATTGCACAGAAACTGACCATAAAACATTGTGTGTTAAAATGGCACAGAATGAATTATGGTTACCCTTTGTGTTTTCTTTTTTTTCTACTTTCAATTATTTACTCCTTCACTTAACCAATAGTCAACTATATCTTCATAATCCCAAATTTTGGTTAAGATAATTATTTTTTTGGCTACTAATTACTTAAACATTTAATCAATTATATTGCTTATTTTTGACTTTGGTTTATTGCAGAAACGTAAACTTGTCGATCAGTTATTTCATGAAATCATTAATAAAGTAACAGACAATATATCTGAACGGAAGAAAGAAGTGAAAACTTCAACATATGGCTTAACTCTAGATAATTTTCCATGCTACAAAAGGCTATACACTACGTTTTCAAACAATTGCCTCAGTTTTATTCAGGTAATGAATTTAATAATTTTAGTATTTTATGATATTTTATTTATATGTACATGTTAATTGTTAAACATATATGATTTATACAATATATTATAATAATTATATTAATATATTGAGGTAGATAAACAAAATTGGATACATTTAAACAATAACACTGTAAAGGGTTTGATTATTGAACCAACCAGTGAACATCAAAAATGCCCCTGTCAATTTTATTCTGAAGTTTCCAAAATAAGGAGACAGATTTGGTTAACACTTTTGTTTTTTATTTATTGATATTCACACAGTGAAAAAAGTAAATTAGACAAACTTGAATTAATGGTATGTCAATTACTTGTAATATAACTACTGGTTGGTAGCACTTCAATAAAAATTTTATATTTGGAAGTATCTAGGCCATCTTTTCAAACACCTTGGAGAATTATTGGGAATTGAGTGGTAGTCTTTTGCATTTAATTAGAAGCTTTGAACGTTTATCTAATAAATGTTAAAGTATTCGAAAACGATGAACAGTTTCTTGATATGGTTTTCATATAAGAGGTTTGCACAAATGTAGTTCAAGAAAGGGGGTTTGTTCAATAAGACTCTTTGGGCAACCTTTAACCGCCTCTGTTTTTTGTGATTAAATTTAAGTAACATCCTGTCTATTATTAATAACTTAGACTGAAGTTCATTATATCATTGTTTTAAATAACTATTATATTCTGTTTTAGAATCCTTATGCTCGTACACACTTGCAGAAGTTTGTAAATATCTGCGGTACTAAATGGTTGAATGAAGATAAAGCTGTTGAAGATATAAAATCTGCTTGCAGTCATATATTAGGTTCCATGAAACTAAAAGGTGCCATGTAGTCAGATGATTGACTTATTAATTGAACTAAATATTTATTTTGCAATTTCTTAGTTAATAGCATAATAAACCTTTGTGTTTTTATTTTTTTATATAATAAATATATTAGTACTGGAGCAAAATTGGACTATGAGTATTTAATTAATGTTATGTTTTTTTTCTTATTCCACAACTCACAATCATAAATCAGTTCCATCCTTAAGATAAGTTAAATCTGGAATGACTTGTTATTACTAGAAAGAATAGACAAATAATAAGTTGCAAAAAGAATTTAATGTTTCTTGTTATGATTTTTGAATTACAGAACATCCCAAGAAGTGGTCTGATTATAACAATTTTTTGTAACTGGTTCAGTTGAAGTGTCTTTGGTAAAGGTTTGGATGGCTGACACCAACCCCTATGTGCGCCCAGAATACGTTTTATCGATTCTAACCTTGTTCCAATTTATTTTGATGTTCTAGTCGCTACTTGTAGAGGGGAAAGGTCCTCCTTTCTCCTTCTGCTTCGTTTACGGAGAAACTCTAAATCCCTGTTCAAAGTAATATTAACTTCTGTTTACCTTCTAATATTAAAATAAGAAATAAGGAAATAATGAAGTGGGAATAAGAAAATATCAAAATATAAGTCACTAAATCAATTTTGAATTACTATTAATTAAATCAAGAATTAATATAATGCTAAGCCACCAGTAAAGTTAATTCCTGACAAACTTTCTCTCAGAGAAGTGAAAATAACAAATTATAAATATATAAAAGAGAATCCTTAAGTATTTATTTGGCATAACTCCTATTTATTTAACATTTGTGGCTACATGTTTCGGAGACAATGCTCCATCATCAGGCTTCTAAAATTTGTTTAAAACACATTAATCTATAACATTATACCAATAGTTTTACAATTATATAGTAATATGTCATTTACCTCTTAATCTGTAATCTCTTAATCACATTATTATTATCTATTTTGTACATTGTAATAAAATAATTTATATTGAAATCTTCAATTATTTCCTTATCAAATTTCCCATTGCATATTTACAAATATTAATCATTTATAACTAAATGAAAATAATAATTAATAGAACTGAATGAATAATAAAATGATAAATTATAACAATATCTATATATGTATTTCATATACATCAAGAATCTTTAAGAAGCACACACACTGGCAATAAACAAAGGATGACCAGTCCACAAATTTATACTAGCCGGAAACTACAACAAATTGAAAAGTACACATTACAAATTGACTCAATTTTGGACAGAGCATGGATCTACCAAATACTATTTTAAATATTTTAACCTTTCAGAGAACGAAGCCTCATTTATAATCATATCGCTCATGGACAAGAAAAGTGATACAACTCAAAAACATCAAATTTTTCAGGAGAGTCAAAAGAAGTTTTAGAAGTTATTATAATATTGTTCATGGGCAAGAAACTGTCCAAACTCAAAGTATGACACTGTCCTTAACTCCCCATACAAGTTAACTTTGTGAAGGTCAAAACACAACTGAAATATTAGCCCACTAAAAAAAACACTAAGTCCTGACCCCCACCCCTTCAGCAACATTAAAAGTACAGAACTCTGGTTATATGCCAACAGCTCGAAACTGAAACCTAATTATGCTATCAGAGTGTTTTTTTATTTTTTTTTATTTTACTCCTATTAATATTACAAACAAGTTATGTTATATACACTTTTTATGTAGATAGCTCAGTTTCACCGTAATACTTAATCATATATAGAAAACTGCCACTACAAAAACAAAAAGTAACTTCAACAAATTATAGATTTTTACCATTACGTTTTAGGAAAAAAAGTGTTAAACAAAACTTATAGATAATATAACTAGCTTTAAAATGATGTGTCCCATAACGCATAACATTAAAACGATGGCTTCATATAGAGCGCTGAAAAAGTAGTGAATACCCCGGTCCTAGCAGGGCCTGCTGAGGTGCACAAACGCAAGTACTGTTCATGATCATGAATAGTCATTTAGATGAAATGCAGCAACAATTTAATAACGTTTATTTTTAAGTTATTAGTTCCATAGTGCATTTTTTCGCTATAATAGTTTATAGTTTACTTGTATCACTATAGTATAGTGATAGTATATATGATACGAGGTGTGATCAAAAAGTTCCAGGACTTTTTATATACTATGGGAACGCAATGTCTCACAGCGATGCGGTTGGCATCATTGTATTGCCTAACTCAACAGGAACACAGCTAGGGATGTGCCGTTCCCGGATTTTCTTGTCACCGTTCCAACTGTTCCAGTGACAGACCTGTCACTGTTCCAAATTATCGGTACAGTTCCAATGTAGTGACAACCTCCTTTGAGGCCCCAGTATTATTAAATCAGTATCACTTTTACTAGTGGATTTAATAATTATTATTACTTTTTGTTTGAATTTGTAAAAAATGTAGTATGTTGTAAAATTGTTTTGAATATATTTTGGTGACTCTTCTACTACTAATAATAATATTATAGTACAAAAAATATGAATCAAATTCTAGTCATCAATAAACATATTTTCACAACAGAATTAAACTGCAACATGCTCTACTTCGTTTGAATTTCCACCAACGTTGAAAACCTTTTCACTCTTTAATTTTTATGCTTGTAAATGGTTTGGCAAAGTTTATATATATTTGACTGCCGATTATGTAATAACCATAGGCGTGCGCGAGGGGGTTCCAGAGGTAAAAAAGAATTAAACACAGGCACTCCCTTGTGCCCGTATCTAAATTGAAATGTACGATTAAAATCTAAAATGAACTAAAGTGCATAGAATAAACCTAAACTGGATAAATTAAACTAATATATAAATGAAATAGTAGTAGTTAATGTAAATGTAATAGTTTTATACTATAAAAATTTTATTTTTTTATAATGTTTTCAACATATAGTGTCACGGTACTATCTATGGTTAAACCCTAGTATTTAAAAGATTCAAGCTTTTCTGAAATAATTTAAATTAGCTATTCATTTTAGTGTATGCTTATTTTTCTTTTTTTTGGGGGGGGGGGATCCTCCAGCCAGCACCCCTAATTAAAAAGGCGGCGCACACCAATGGTAACAACATGCTTACAGTTAAATATAACATAATATTGGTTTTGAGGATACGAACAAAAAACAGATAGTAATTCGACAATACTCATTTAAAACCATTTGCTTAGAATCTTGGCGATCCTATTGGTCTCTAACTTTCAAAAAAAAAAAAATATTGCGAAGATAACTATAACACATCTCAAAAAAGGTGATAAATTTTAGTTTGTGAGATAAAATAGCTTAGGAAAGACTTCATGGGAAGTTCTTCAAAGTGAGCCTCTCAGGCACACCGCGCCCGACGGAAGAAGGTTTTGAGGGGGGCCCGAAGAAGGGTTAACCCAACAGGAAGCAAGAAGGCAAATGTACTAACCATGCAATAAAATTCGATCTTCTCCAATAGGACTTTTTTTTTTTTTGTGCTCTTATTGTGTCAATTCTTGGAAATCGCAGATCAGGGTATCCAAAGGGCATTCCACTTCATTGTTCGGTTACCACTTGACACCTTTCTTTCTCCACGTTTAAATATTCTATTTTCTTAAATTTTACATTTAGTTTTTTAATTATTTCTAGTTGTAAATTTGATTTCGCGTTTTTGTATATTATAATTTTTATTTTGAATTTATAATTAAGTAGTTTTAGGGTGTTTTAAATTATTTTGTGCTTTTAGGTTCGCTTTTTTAGATTTAATCTTTTTTATATTGAATTTATATATAGAATTAGGTAGTTTTAGTGCGTTTTAAATTCTTTTCTAAATTTAGGTTTGCTTTACATTTTAATTATTTTATCTTTAAAATTAGGTAGTTTGTTGAATTGTTTTCAGGTAGTTTTTGATTAATTATCATTGGGTTAATTATTCATAACATAACTATTTTTTTTATTACTATATTTTGTGTGAGTAACATTTATTGACAATGTCTGTTCGTGGGAAGAAAAGTGTTATGTGGGAGCATTTTGAGCAGATAAACAGTGTGATTGCTAAGTGTAACATTTGTAAAGTTAAAGTTAGTTATAAGTCTTCTACATCAAATTTAAAGAAGCATTTATTGCGAAGGCATCCTTTTGTTACCATCACTGACTCCAAAGAAACCTTTACCATGACCAAATCAGTTGCATCTGTTGCAGGCCCTTCATCTCAAATAACTATCAAACCGCAGATAGAAGAAGCATTTGAAACACCGGAGGAAGACCTGGAAATGCAATCTTCAGCTAGTGTGGAACAACCGGCGGCATACAAACCAAAAGGTAAGGTGCAATCAAGGTTGCATCCTTTTACAATTAAAAAAATCTCAGAGAGAGAAAGAAAAAAAATTGACCATGACCTAATGAAGGTTTTTATTCATGATTATCAACCATTTTCGATGGTTGAAAACAAAGGTTTTGTAGCATTCATTAGATCATTAAACCTTGCATATAATTTGCCCTCACACACAAAAAAAAAAAAAAAACCACGATACCAGCAGTATATGAAGAAGCTAAATTAAAACTAGCTTCTATGCTCAATAATGATAAAATCCGTTCTGTTTGTTTGACTACGGACTGCTGGACATCTACAGCTAATGAAGGTTATTTAGCAGTCATGGTCCACTTTGTGTATGAGGGAAAATTACTGAGTCCCACATTAGACTGTCGTGCCATTGAAGGTTCTCATACCAGTGAACTGTTGGCATACAACATAAAAGAAATTATTGAATTTTGGGGTTTGTCTAATAAAATAACGTTCTGTGTATCTGATAATGCCCCCAATATTGTCAATGCTCTCAAAAATATTTTGAAATATAAACATTTAGGATGTGCTGCACATAAACTACATTTAATTGTAGAAAAAGCCTTGGACACAGAAATAGCTATTTCACAATTGATTGAAAAAGTTAAAATTACCAATCACTTTTGATGTTCAACAAAATCTTGGAGCATTCTTAGAGAATGCCAAAGGAAAGAAGGTATAGAGATACCAACAAAACTAATTAATTCGATACCAACAAGATGGAATTCGACCGATAAAATGCTCCAAAGATTTAATGATCTTGAGTTGCACATTAGAACTGCAACAGCCAGGTTAAATGTAGATTTACGCACTCTGACAGCACATGAGTGGGTATTAATCAAGGAGACTTGCACAATACTCAAACCATTTCTGGACATGACTGAGGTATTGAGCAGTCAAAAATTCCCTTCAGCTTCATGCCTTATAACAATCATTAACGGCTTAGGAGATGTGCTTGAAAGGATGTTGAAGGAAGAGGAATTCTCGTACATCAGCACTGAAAATAAACAATTAATAGCATCTTTATTACAAGAAATGAATAAACCTGGGAGGTTCGATAAATATGAGAACAGTTTGACATTAGGGAAGTGCTCGTTTCTGGATCCTCGCTTCAAAACGTTTGCTTTCAAAAATCAAACAAATGCTGAACAAATCAAGCAGGAGATAAGGAAACTGCTTGTTTCAAAGATAAAGGCAGCTGAACCGGAAGAGACAAGGTGTGAACTGGTAAAGGAAGTAGCCAAAACATCAATTTGGCATTCACTACCGCAAACTACAAGAACCAAAGTGCAACCAACTCGTAAGTTTTTTTTTTTCTATTTTATTGCAATTTAACCCTACTTATTTATTATTACTTAAAGAAAAATTATTTATTTTTATTCAGGCGGTGCAGAGGCTAAAGCAATCGTCGAGCTGGATCACTATATGGAGCAGGAAGTGATAAATGTCGAAGAAGATCCACTGCAATGGTGGTTTAAGAATAGATTTAAATTTCCTAATTTATATCAAATTGCTGAAGAGCTACTATGTACAGTTGCCTCATCAGTTCCCTGTGAACAATTATTTTCTAAAGCAGGGATGCTGCTTTTAATTAGGAGGTGTCAGTTATCACCTGAAAAAGCTCGAATGTTGATTTTTTTAAATGCTAATGATAAAATACTGACAAATGTTTGAAGTTTTCATTTCAAAATAAACTACTCTCTCTTATATAATTGGGTATTAGGTCTAATGTATGTTAACATCAAACCTAATACCCAATTATATATGAGAGTAGTTTATTTTGAAAGGAAAACTTTAAACATTTGTTAGTATTTCATCATTAGCATATAATGATTATATAATTGGGTATTAGGTCTAATGTATGTTAACATAAGACTTTAATATTTAAAAGTAATAAATAATTTTATTGATTGAACTCATTTTTTATACTACCTATCACATATACCCATATCCGCTAAAGGTAAGAAAATAATTCCTGAAAGTGAAGATTGATGTTTAGAAATATAAAATATTTTGACATATTTCAATGTGTCAGGCAATAATTTTTAAAAAAAAATAAAATCTTGAAATTTTATTTATTTATTTTTTTATGGGACAAAAATTTAGTTGTCTCTCCACAATAAGCTGCATTATTTTACTGGTTAGCATTTTCAATAAAGAGGAATTATCTTCTTAATACAAAATAATGGTTGACGAAAGATTAGCAGCTTCATGTGGCCAACAGATTTCAAGTGAGTTTTGATTGACTGCTAGACAAGGTGAGGTCGTTTCGATCAACTGGCATTTGTCCAGGAAATGATTACCAGAAATTAACAAATCTAGTCTGTGAATTAATACACCTGAATGTGGATTCAGAAAAACTCTGTTTTTGTTTATTCACATTGAACATCCCCACAACTTTCCTTATCTAATGACTGAATTTTTTTTTTTTTTTTTTTTTTTTTTCTTCAGCTCTAAACTACTTTTTATTCATTTTTTTTTAAACAAAACAAACTTAAATTAATATTTATTTATATATGTACCTTCACTATACAAATGTGTGTACTACTCATCACCAAATAAATTAACTGCATATCAATAATTATAAAGGGTAACTCCATATCAAATGATGCAAGAAACAAATTGTCGGCCACCAATGTAGTTAGATTTTGTACTTTCTTGTTCCAATGATGGGTATAAGCTTTTAAGTAAAATTTCATTCTATAACATAGTTCATGTTTAATGTCCTGGTAAGATTTTTGGAATTTTACAATTTTTATCAAACAAAACAGGAAGCAATCTTTGGAATAAACTATGTGGTTTCTGTTTACAATGCTAATAATTTACTTTAATATGTTTGGACTCCTGAAATAAATCAATTAAACACCAAGTACTGATATATGGTAAGGAAACATGTCTTAGATACTATATAGCATAGTTATTGCCAAATGGAAATTTTCTAATTAATAAAAAGGATAAATGAAGGGTGGTCAGATGAAAGAAGAAAGCATCAGGCAGAGGTGATGAAGAGATATTGGAGAGAGAGGAAGAGCAAGAAATTTGAGTTGAGCGTGGTCCACAGATGGCCGAACTCGTAAGAAGAAAAAGGATAAATAACAAAACTGATTTTTTTTTTTTTTTTTTTCTTTCAAAGCTATAAATATTTTTTTGTCATTGATAGTTTGGCAATCATTATTGATCATAATTATTATTATTCATAGTTTTTTATCATGGTCAAAAATCTTGAACTCTGTTGTATTACAAAATAAAATTTCAATCTTTCAATAACTTACTTGATTTTCATTTTTCATCAATAGTGAAGGAAAAAGAAAATTGATTTATTTTCTTTTTATAAAACAATTGCAAGTATATATATTTTTTTAAATATCAAGTGGAGCTACAGAATTTGAATTTAAAATTAGTTGTCCTGTGAAATTCGAGATTCTGACTTTGCTATAAAGATGCAATTTTAATTTAATATCTTAACAACATGAGCAAAACCAGTGATTTGCAGCTTATGATATTTTTTTTTATTGGTCAGTAAAAAATGAGATATTACAAATTTTGATTGGGTAAGTTTTTATTTAAAATACTTTTTTCTCATTTTTACATTCCTGATGTAGATTTTCTACGTTAATAATAAATGAAAAGTTGCCTAAGTATATTTTCCATAGGCAAGACAAACATAATTACAAACAAAACCAAAATAAATACTAATAAATGAATGTAATTTTTTACATAAATAAATTCGTTTTATAAATAAAAAAATGTTGAGAAAAAAATATTATATTAAAAACATTGATTAATGAATGGGCGATATAGAGTTAAAATATTTATTATTTTTCCGTTCTTGAATTACATTTGTGCTGGCAAATCATAAAATTAATGTTAATTTATTTGTAAAATTAAGTAATTTAAGTGTTAAGAGAACATTTATCATCCCTCCTGTCACTTCAAATGGACCTAGAGAGAGCAAGGAGTATTCTCATCTTGTAATTGTGCGGGCCGACAGTGACAGAGACAATGGTGGTATTGAGTCCAGCCTACATGACTGAGACTAGAGCCGTCCGCGGTTCCAACGGTGACAGTGTCACTGGCCCTGGTCGGTAGTAAGACTGGAACGATAGAAGTTAGTAGTGACATTGTCACTGTTGGAACCGCGGAACAGTGGGATCGTCTCTAGTCTCTGTCACTATTAAGTTCTATGGTTCCAGCCTTACTACCGACCCGGGCCAGTGACACTGTCACCGTTGGAACCGCGGAACAGTTGGATCGGCTCTAGTCTCTGTCACTATTAAATTCTATGGTTCCAGCCTTACTACCGACCCGGGCCAGTGACACTGTCACCGTTGGAACCGCGGACGGCTCTAGTCTCTGTCACTGTAGGCTGGACTCAATACTACCGTTGTCTCTGTCACTGTCGGCCCGCTCCGCCCGCACAATTGCAAGTTGAAAGTACCGATATACGATTATTTTTCGCAACATTGATTTATTTATAAAATTAATTTATTATTGGAGAATATATAAAGAAAATTTAAATTTTAAAAATAATAAGTGAAAAATATTTGTATCTCTGGTTTTATATAAATATGAAAAAAAAAAAAAAGAAATAAATGTATTAATTTTTTTTTTTTTTTTTTTTGTAAAATGTGTTTGGCCTTTCTATTCAAAATATACTTATGTGATTTTTAATGTATAATTAACATGGAAAATCCAAATCAAGATAGTAAAAGTATATTTCTCATTTTTTACATAACATGACATAAAATAAAAATAAAAATATCATGTTAAGCTGGGAATTAAATTACAATTCGGTTGACCCACTTGATATTTTTAAAAATAAATCTTGCAATCATTTTATGAAAAAAATGAAGAAATTGTATTTTTCCTCCACTATTGATGAAACATTAAAATCAAGAAGGCTATTGAATTACTTAAATTTTATTTTGTAATATAATAGACCAATTAAGAAAATAGAAATTTTCAAGATTTCAACATATTAAAAAAAAAAAAAATCATTATTGCCAAGATATCAATAACAATAATATTTACAGCTTGGAAAGTAAAGAAAATAAATAAAATAGTTTGGTTATTTATTCCTTCTGTTTATTGTAAATATTCAACTTGGCAATAATTGTTCTATGCAATATTTAGGGCATTTCCTTACCATGCAGGGCCGGCCCCGGAGCAAATATACTTGCCTGGGTAATATTAAAATTAACAAAAAAAAAAAAATATTTTGGTTATTTATTTGTCACAATCACAATCAAATTTGAATTGGGACGTTGGAACCATGGAATAGTTAGCACTCCAGTCGACCTGACTTGTTGGACTGTCTGTCACTACTACAACCGTTCCAGTTCCAATTTAGCTTTGGAACAGTGTGGACCAGTGACAAGCCCGTACTCGGTGACAAGTCACAGTTCCAGACGTACCGGCTCATCCCTAAACACAGCTGTGTTTGCAGATCAGTCATAACATCACTGAAAGTAACATTAGCACAGTTTGTTTGAGGTTAGCTTTATAGAGTTTGGCTATTTTATGAAAATGAATGTGAAAGAAAAGCAACGTGTTTGTGTGAAGTTTTGTGTGAAACTGAACAAAACGTTTTCTGAAACCTTTTTGATGTTACAAGAGGCTTTTGGTGAAGAATGTCTAAGCCGATCATGCTGCCATCAGTAGTTCAAGAGGTTTAAAGATGGCCGAACATCCACAGACGACGATGCTCGTTCCGGACGCCCTTCAACGTCAATCAATGATGACAATGCTGCTAAAGTGAACGCTCTCGTACGATCAGACCGTCGACTAACAATCCGTGAAATGGCAGAAGAGTGTAACATTTCAGTTGGGTCATGTCAGGAAATTTTAACTGGAAAACTTCAAATGCGTCGTGCTGCAGCAAAGTTTGTGCCAAAACTGTTGACTGAAGACCAAAAACAACACCGAAATCATGTTTCTAAGGAACTTCTTCAAAAGGCAAATGACAAAATGCAATGACGACGAAAGCTTCTTGAAACATGTCATTACGGGAGACGAGACATGAGTTTTTGGTTACGATGTGGAAACAAAAGCCCAATCATCACAATGGACATCAAAAGGTTCTCCAAGACCCAAGAAAGCACGCCAAGTCAAATCAAATGTGAAGGTCATGCTTACGGTCTTCTTTGACTGTAAAGGTGTTGTCTACTATGAATTCCTTCCACAAGGTCAAACAATTAATCGTTTTGTTTATCTTGAAACCCTCAGAAAATTGCGTAATGCTGTGAGAAGAAAGAGACCTGAGCTGTGGCAAAGTGGTGATTGGGTCCTTCACCATGACAATGCTCCTGTTCACTCTGCATTAGTTATCCGTAACTTTTGTGTGAAAAACGCAATGACTGTCATTCCTCAGCCCCCCTACTCACCTGACCTGGCTCCAGCCGACTTTTTTCTTTTCCCGAAGCTCAAGAGACACCTGAAAGGACGAAGATTACAAACAGTTGACGAAATTAAAGAAAAAACAACGGAGCTGCTAAACACCTTTACAAAAGAAGAGTTTTCTGGGGCCTTTGATCAGTGGAAACACCGGTGGGGAAAGTGTGTAGCTTCCCAAGGGGAATACTTCGAAGGAGACAAATTTGAATAACCTGTATGTTGTATGAATAAATGTATAAAAATTCAGTCCTGGAACTTTTTGATCACACCTCGTATAGTACAAAATTTAGCATCAAAGATTCAACTCCAAAAATCAAAAGATCTGACTGCTGGATATTGTTTACCACCCTTAGCTCTAAATGTGATAAAAAGTCTTCCTCAAACTATCTTCGGGTTTAGGGGAGAGAGGGGGTGAAAGTAGTATAGTTTTGGTGTTAGCTGCCTGATCTCGGAACTCGGCAAACGTTACTTTTTGCACATATATACATAAAAAAGCAAAGCAAATTTGCAAAAAAAGTCATTTTACTCCTCTCTTACCCATATTATAATTTTAGAGCTATGGGAGAGGGAAAAATAGATTTTTTACTTGAGGTAAGTCGCAGTTCTCCGGAATAACACGTTTGTCAATACTCATTTGGCTATAACTCCGAAAGGATTTGTCCGATTCAAATTTTTCTTTTTCATTTCATCTAAATGACTATTCATGGTCATGAATAGAAGTACATGCGTTTGTGCACCTCAGCACGGCCCTGCTAGGACCGGGGTATTCACTACTTTTTCAGCGCTCTCTATGAAGCCATCGTTTTAATGTTATGCGTTATGGGACACATCATTTTAAAGCTAGTTATATTATCTATAAGTTTTGTTTAACACTTTTCTTCCCAAAACGTAATGATAAAAATCTATAATTTGTTGAAATTACTTTTTGTTTTTTGTAGTGGCAGTTTTCTGTATATGATTAAGTATTACGGCGAAACTAAGCTATCTACATAAAAAGTGTATATAACATAACTTGTTTGTAATAATTAGAAGTCAATTAAAAAAAAGAACACTCCGATAGCATAATTAGGTTTCGAGCTGTCGGCATATAACCAGAGTTCCGTACTTTTAATGTTGCTGAAGGGGTGGGGGGAAAGCAAGAGGGGTGGGGGGACTTTGTGTTTTTTTAGTGTATACTTTATGTACTAACACCTTTCAAAATCAGCTTTCCCTTAATTAGTTGCGACAAAGGCTAATTTCTTGCCTTCATTGACTGGTCCACTGTTTTACAGATCTGCCAGGATCTGACGTTTTTTCGAGGCCGAAAGACACCCTTGGCCACTCTCTCCATCCACAATTAGAATTAGCTTTTACGTTCTTAAGGATTGCTGTTTTAACTGTTTTTTAAGTTATCCGAAGGATAACTTCCTCCATTGTTGTCCTCCAGGATACTGTTTTAAAATATTTAACGGTTTTAAGATGGCGGACCTTAAAAGGACACTTTTTTAAAAATGTTTAACGATTTAACTGTTTTAACGATGTCACTGTTTCTGCTTCCACCGTTCGCCAACGTAATTTTGGATAAAGCACACATAACGCAATTTTGCGGCCGCTAGAGATATGTTTATGAAACTTTTCCTGTTGCATGGCAGACCAAAAACGATCATTATTCTGAAATAAAACGTTAAATGATTTTTTTTGAGCTGTGTCACTTTTCTTGCCCATGAGCGATTATATAACTGCCCACTTTTTGACAAAGACAGATTTTTTTAAATGTTTTGTTTAGCTATAAAGGTGGCAGAAAATGTTGAGCTCACACAAAATTGGCTTCTAGTATATATAATTATTCAGAGATAGGTAAAGTGATATACTTATTTATAAATGCTACAATAATACTGTTTTATGAAAACTTTGATTGCAATTATTTGAATCATAAAATCCTTTAAAGAAAAAAAAAAAATTACTATAACACAAAAATCGCAATTTTAATTTTTTATTTGTGGTATGCTTTAAAGGAACCTGAGTGCAATTTAACATAACTTTGCTCACACAATTTAATTGTAGCAATCCGTTTTTGGCTGAAATTAACATTTAAATCTTACTACTCATTAGAGATAAGCAACATCCAATTGTTCTATTATTTTTCAATGGATTATAAAACATAAAATTTATTAAAAAATATTTTTAATAATTACAAACCTAAAATATTAAGCTAATGTAATAAAATAGAAAATATTTGAACTTATAAAAATAAATATTAAATTAATGTTGCCTATACGCAAAAGTGGAATAAAAATGAGTAATATTATTCAAACCGGTGAAAACGCTTTTTTTTTGGTGAATATAAATAGCATAGCACTGAATTAATAATAATAAATTAATAATAATAATTAATTATACTATTAAAAATATACTATTAAATTAATTAATTATACTATTAAAAAATTATTATAAATAATAATAATTAATTATACTGAATTAATAATAATAATAATAATAATAATAAAAGAAATAAATATATTCCAGTTGTTTTTTAGATTAATGTAGTGCGTGTTAAATTTTTTAACATATATTTTTCAAATTATATTTATTATTAAACTAGCATCCCCGTCGCGGCTTCGCCCGCCCTCATAAGTGAAGATAATTTCAACTAAAAATTAACGTTTTATTTGTTTATCGATAAGATTCTTGTATTTTAGCATGTGGTTGAGCATTATTTCTTCAATGATTTTTTCACGCATAGCAGTAATTATTAATCTAGTTATAATTGCACTGATTAGGTGGTTGAAGATTACGTAAAAGCACCATTAGACATAAAATTTTTATTTTAATGTATGAATTGGTAATCAAGATGGATAAAGACTATTAATAAACTCTTGCGGAAAATAAACTGCATTATCAGTGCTAACGACAAAATGCCCGTGGATCATATTTTTACACACGATATAAAAAAGCAAAAGATCGACATTTTGATGTAGTAATAATTTGTATTCGGCAGAAATAACTTTATTAATTTCATCTGGTTGGATGTTGATTTCGAACTATAAAAGTATATGACAGTGAGGCAAACCTCGGTCCTGCCTCTCAACTTTATACATTTCAATGTTAGTTATTGTAAATTTTACCATTGCAAAACCTTCCTAGAATTATAAAAATTATTATTTAGATGTCAGTACAGATAGGTTCAGTCTACCATTATTAACTCTATTGTGGAATGGCGCTATACACAATCGGTCAATTTTCAAGCTTCACTGGGATCCACATATCGCACACCATATTTAAATATTTTTTATTTAATAATTTTTTTGATAGTTTAATAAGCAAATTTTATCATCAATTTTAAGCTGTTTTGTAACCTCTCGTGTAGAATGGCACTCGCCACCTATCGGTCAATTGTCAAACTTCACTGTTGTCCACATATTAACTTTTTTTAATAAAATATAAATTAAAAATCAGTAGATTTTAATATTGCTAAACCGTCTTAAAACTATGAAGATGATGTAGTTAATATTTAGTACAGATTGGTTCAGTAATATTCGCGGTTAGTGATCAAAAACGAAAAATGGCTTGTCCTTTTATAGAATAGTATAAATTATTATTGTAGTAAATTTTCCTATTGTAAATCTTCTAAGAACTATGAAGATGATGTAGTTAAAATTTGGTTCAGATAGGTTCATTAGTTTTACTAAAACGCTATTGTCGCTTGCCACATATTTGATTTTTAAATTTCACTGGAATCCACACGTCACACCACATATTTATAGCTTTTTGGATAACAAATTAATTTAATTTAGTAATTTTATTATCAATTTCTAGCTATATTTAACACCGGATCATTGTAACCTCTCTTGAATGGCGCTCGCTTTACTACACACCACATATTTATCGCTTTTTAAACAGTAATTTAATAGAAAATATATAAATTTTATTATTGCTAAACCTTCCTTGAACTATGAAGATGATGTAGTTATATTTGGTACAGAATAGTTCTATAGTTTTCGCGATTAGTGATCACGAACGGAAATGGCTTGTCCTTATATATATAACTTCATCATCCCCCGTCCAGGCTTCGCCCTCTCTCATAAGTGAAGATCTTAGATAATTTTAGTTAATAATTGATTTTTTGTTTAGCGATAAAATCTTGTATTAAAGTGAACAATTGAAAGTTATATCTTTGAAGATATTTTCACGCATAGCAGCCATTATTAACTTGGTTAAATTTAGATTGATTTGGTGTTTGAAGATAACATAAAGCATAATTAGACATCCAATTTTCAGTTTTAATATATGAGTTGGTAATCCAGATGGACAGAGACTATTAAGAAACTGCATTATCAGAGCTTACAGCTAAAGGTTCAAAGTTCATATTTTTACATACAATACTAAACAGCTGAGGATCGGCATTTTGTTTTTTAATAATTTTCATTCGACAGAAATCATTTTATTGATTTGATCTGGTTGGATTTTAATTTCTAACCATAAACGTATGTGATAGTGTGGCAAAACCCGTTTCTAACACTCAACATTGTACATTTAAATTTTTATTGTTGCTAAACCTAGAACTATGAACATGGTGTAGTTAAAATTTGTTATATTTCACTCCATATAGCTGTTTTTATAACAATTTAATTGAAAATAAGTAAATTTTATTATCAATGTTCACCTCTATGTAACACTGTACCTTTTAACCTTTCATGTAGATGGCAATTGCCGCCATTTTTGAACTTCATTGTTATCCACTTTTTATTCATTTTTCAATAAAGAATTAGTTGAAAATCATTAGATTTTACTATTGCTAAACCATCCTATAAAGATGATGTAGTCAAAATTTGCTAGAGATTGGTTCAGTAGTTTTTGGCGGTTAGTGAACACAAACGAAACATTGCTTGTCCTTTTATATAATAGTATAACCTTATATATGTTAGAATCGTATAGAGCTAACAGATAATTGTGACTTACAGATAATATACAAATAATATTGCGACTATAAATTAAGATATACAGTGGGTCAAAAAAGTATTGGCACACCCCATTGTTTCTGAAAATCTCAATAGGCTTAAAATTTTTTCCATAACTGTTATTCATTTTAAAAGAGTCTCTTGAAAATTGGATTTTTTGAAGCAATGAATGGTTGGAATTCAAAAGCTGAGTTTGAAGTAATCATAACAAAGTAAATTTTGAAGGTCAAAAAAGTATTGGCACAGTTTGTAAACATTTAGTATTAGCTCCAATCAAAACAAACAAATCCTTTTTCTTTCAGTAAATTAGATTAGAGGATTGACAATAATACAAAAACAACAAAAGACTCAGTCTTTATTCTACCTTTGCTATATCAACATGGTAAAACTGGGAATTTTGTACAAGTTTTAAAAATCAAATAATAAAACTACACTCCAAAGGACTTAGTTACCGAAAAATAGCCAACAGATTGGAAATTAGTTTCAGTACGGTTCGAAATATAATAAAAAAAGTTTCCAACGACCGGTTCGGTTTTAAACAAGCCTCGTTCAGGACGACCATCGAAACTTAACGAAAGGGAACAAAGGAGCATACACCGGCGTGTTGAGCGAGACCCCACTTCATCAGCCGCCTCAATAGCCGAAGAGGTCGCATCAACGTCCAATACTACCTTCTGTTTACAGACGGTAAGAAATGTCATCCACAAATATAATTATTATGGCAGAGTCCAAAGGAAAAAGCCTTTTATTTCGGAGATAAATCGCAAAAAAAGACTTGAGTTTGCTAAAATTTATGTTAACAAGGACCTAGAATTCTGGAAAGATGTTATTTTTTCAGACGAAAGCAAATTTAATATTTTCGGTTCTGATGGCCGCAAGTACGTTTGGCGAAGACCTAATACTGAGTTTCAAGCGCGACATGTGAGGCCCACTGTAAAACATGGAGGTGGAAGTGTTCTAGTTTGGGGATGCATGTCATGGAATGGTGTAGGTAATTTCACCTTCATTGACGGTATTATGAATGCAGAAAAATATGTTGACATTTTGCGCCATAATTTAAAAAGTAGTGCCGAAAAGCTGGGGATCAAGGATACATTTTTGTTTCAACAAGATAACGACCCCAAGCACACAGCAAATAAAACAAAAGAATGGATGCTGTACAACGTGCCCAGGCAATTGAAAACGCCTCCACAATCTCCGGATATAAATCCGATAGAACATCTATGGTATTTGTTGGACCTGAAAGTAAGAAAAAATAAAATTTCTTCAAAAGCTGTGTTGAAAGAAACTTTGGCTGAGGAATGGCGTAAAATTGGACAAGATGTAACTCAAAATCTTGTTTCATCGATGCCAAGAAGGCTTCAGGCTGTTATAGACGCCAACGGTACGGTAACTAAATATTAGTGGTTCATAAAAAAGCTTAAAGTACATTATAAATCATAAATTAATACATATAATAAAAGTGTGCCAATACTTTTTTGACTGTGAAAAAGTGAATTTTTTAAAGAATTAATCCCTATGTTTTGTAAATTTTCAATTTTTATTTTTCAATTATGTATTTTTCTAAATCTTTTATGAATTAAAAATGTTCAAAAAATAAATTTTTAATCTTTTCTAAATGAAACCACAAAAAATGTTAGTGTGCCAATACTTTTTTGACCCACTGTAAGGTATCCTATCTTTTTTGTTGGATCAAACTGCACCCGGTATGCAAATTTGATTAAAATCGGTGCAGTAGTTTAGGTGTTAGCCGGCCCCTAGGCGGCGACACGTAATTTATATATATTAAGATATTAAGATAAATCGGCAAATATTAAACTTACTAATTACTAAATTCTCAAAGAATTGAGCTATAGCTCAGCTGTGGGCTAAACGAATTCCTTAAAAGCGGGGAACTGAGTTTCTGTTCTTCACAGATTTTATCATTGCCCACTTTTTAAAATCCTAATTTTTGAAAATAAGACTACAACCTATTACTTCTATAATCAACTGAAATTCGTCAACGCAGCGAAAAATGAAGTCAGCAACAACAACACAGATATTACTGTGACCTATTCACTACAGATAACATCAATATTAACGTTTCGAGTGTTTCATAGCTATCTTCTTTTTCATACCGATGGATAGGCTGGCAATTTACTGTCTTCTGTTATTATGTGGTTTTTGTTCCACCACCATTTATGGTCACTTCACAGATCACAACCTCCTGAAGCCCGAAAGAAACGGAAAGTTATGGGTGTTCCTCGTAGCGGGGTCACAACGATGGTCAGATTATAGGCACCAGGTTAGAGTAGTATGAAATACATTTTTTTTCAATATCTCTCTTATTTATATGAATTTTAATGAAAAGTTACATATGGATAAATATACGTATTTTCATATTACGTCACTCAATTATGTGAAGCTACATATGAATTAATAGATGTACGTATTCTCAAAGTAATATATGAGGCTTAGAATTCCAAATCCAGCCGAGTCAATTTATTAAAAATTTTCACAGCTGGTCGATAAAGGTAAAAGTTTGGCTGAATGAGGAAGAGGTCTTATTTTTTTCATGGCCATTTTCAATGAGATTTAACTACTTTTGGCAGAAAACTTTTCAGTTAAAGATGATCTAGTAGAAAAAACTATTAAAAAAAATAAATAATCTGGAAATTGGACTTTGCTGGTTTTGGAATTCTATGCTTTATATGAATTTATAATATACATATTCTCAATTAATAAATAGTTAACTGGAATTGAGAAAAAGAGAATAGTCCCTTACCTGGGACACTTTTTTTTTTTTCAACTAGACAAAAACTTAAAAACATGATATTTTTTAAATAACTTTCACTGCATATTAGTTAATACCTTTAAATAAGTTATGTCAGTTTAAACATACTTGAAAACTGGATTTAGAAAAATACAAAATCCTAAAATCTGTTGTTTTGACCAAGTTACTACATAGACCTCTACTTTTTGCTCCTCAAAGTTATATACCTTTGACTTACACTCATAAAACAGTATTTTAGAAAATTAATTAGGAAAAAAATTACTTAAACATTTTATTTTTTATAACAAAACAATATAGTCCAAATTGTTAACAATATTTGTAACCTACATAAATATTAAATAAAATTCACTATGTTGTAGGCAATTGATATTGTTTAACAGAATTATATATTCAAAATAAAATAAATAACACTATTAAAATGTTTATTCCTTTCAATATGGCAATAAGTTGACTGTAAATAACATGAAAAATGTCATTTGGTAGTTATGTCATCTCTGTAATTAATCTTAAAGCCCCAAGTAACAATTTGTCAGGTATAATTGCCTTTTTTCATAAACTTTGCAGATGTTGATACAGAACCATTTATGAAACTTCGCACATTTACTATTAGACATTTAGATATAGTTTTGGCATAATTCAAACCTTTTTTTTGAGTTTGTTGTGTCTTAATGTCCCTATGTACTACAACTAGGACAAGAAAGAGGGATTTTCCTACAGTTTTAGCCAAGAAGATCAAGATTAATTCAGAGGAACCACCACCAAATAAATTTCACCCTCCCCCCAGCGGGATTCCTGTCCAGGACCTCCCATTGGGAGCTCTGAGACCCTCCCCCACCAACACACTCAGCCACAGATCCTCTTTTGTGATTGTGAGATGAAAGGTTTATTAACAATATCAAAAGAGTTTATCCATTTTTGATAGTTCATAGAGGTGAAATAAAAAATAAATAACCCTCAACTCCCCTTCAGAATATTTGGAAGGCTAATAAGATTTAGTTTATTAACTATCATTTTAATTAGAAATTAATTAAGATTTAGTTTATTAATTATCAATTTAATTTCTTAACTATCAACCCTCCATCAGTTTCTGCTGGCATCAATAACAGTGATACAGCTTAGAAGAGGGCAAGAGGATCTTCTGAAACCTTGCTATTATAAACCCCAGGGTTGAGGGTTTGATGGAATGGTTTGACTTGAACCCAGATATTTCTATTATTTAATGGCAGATTGCAATTTGTTTTTTTCAATAAAACATTGTTCTTATAAATATTTTTAAACCAGTTTCAAAAAATCAATAAAAAGGTATGAATGTACAATACCCTAAAATGGAAATGAAAGTGAACAACTATTTTCCTACAATTAATTTTACAAAACATACACTTTCGATCAGCTCTGACATTCAAAGAGCGACATATGCAGAAAACACAACAATTTTAAAAAGAGATTAAAATCCAACTGACACTTCACAGACTCTACAACATTGCTGTAATGTTTTAATTAATAAATTACGACAAATAACATATTAAATTTACTCTTTAACATGAAACATGACCTCCAGTTTTCCTTGACAACACATTGATTCCTCAGACAGATATGTATACTACCTTGGTCTGACATTTGAATGAAGAATGACAGGGTCCACTTATTTAAAAAAAAAAGAAAAACCCCCCACCAGAGGCTAAGACTTTTATATTCACTTCTTTCCAAACATTCAACTCTATGACTTAAACAAAAAATGAACACTTATACTTACTTACTGAAACCTATTTGGATAAACGCTTCATAGATATTCACAACACCTAAATAGAAACATAAAAACAACTACAAATTTTCCTGGCAAACACATTAAGAACCATCACAAAAGCACCCTGGTATGTAAGAAACATAAATCCTCAAACTAACATTAGTATACCAACAGTTAATGAACTAATACAGACGTATTACAAAAGATTTCAAATTACATGAACATCTCAAAACACTTATAATCTACATATCCACAACTCAAATAACAGAAAACACCCAATGAACTGAAAAAGAGACTTCCTAGACTACAATCAAAAATTAAAAAAATCAAGAAAGGAAGTTCCGCTGGGTTCTGCTCACCCTCACGGCTTTCAGACCATGTATATATACACTTATCAGATTCACTTTTTGTTTATAATGTAATTGAGAAATGTGAACAAAGAAAAAAGTAAATTTTTATACACACACACACACACACACACACCTGAAATTCTGCTACATAATTCATAAATGATATGCTAATACATGAGTTGGGAATAGTGCACTAACTAAAGAAACTGAAGTTAAACACAATTAAATATTTTATCTTAATATTTTTTTAATATATAAATAAATGTAATTTGAATACATCTTTTAACTAATTTATGCACTCTGGTTTAAAGTTGAATTTCATAAAAGTTAACAGTCAGATAAATATGATAATACTTCGTAATTTTGACAAGATTTCTTAAAAAGTTGGAAAGAATGGATCCAATATCAACAGTGGGCTCAGTAATGAAATATGATATAATGGAATCATTCTTCTACCAATAATGCTCTCATTGTTAACCGAAAGCCTTTTTATTATAGAAAATTATCTGCGTCCATGACCCTTATAAGACAACCACTATTCTTTCAGCAGTAAAAATCTAGGGATAAACATTTTTTTTATTTTTTATTTGTTATAAATAAAGTAATCAAACAGTTTTAACTATTTATTTTAGACTATATCTCTAACAGAAGTAGCTTTTCCCTTAAATATTTAATATTTTTATAATGTAATCTTGATATTAAAATTATTAACTCATAATATAAATAACTGGCGAAATTAAAATAAAGGTTATTATGCATATTTAAAGAATTTACATTTGATATACACAATTAAATAAGTTTAATTTTGTATTGTTACTAGTTGTTTAGCTATCTTCCTAATCTAAATATGAAAGATGTGCACAAGTTTTTTCTATTGACTGCAAAGCATGTGTGCTCACAGAAATTCAAGCGTTTCTTTTATATAGAGTGTAGATATGTATAGAGTATACTTATGTATAGAACTAGGAATATGTCTACCTTCAACTTGTTCCATGAACTTTTTCATTACTCTTCATATTTAAATATATATGTTTCCCTCTAGTCCTGCCAGTAGCCAAACCATAATCATGTTTGATCTTTTATGATTTATTTGTAGATGTTACAAAATGATGTACTAAGTAAAAGAAAAAGGATGAAATTATTATAATTGAAGGAATAGCGCGTATGATTCCATAATTCAGGATGCACTCACTCACCAGTTTACCTTCCGGATTGTCAGTTGCCTATAATGATCAAAATTTTTTTGTGATTCTGTATGGCAAAAAAAAATAAAAAAATAATAATCTATACTTGGATTTTATTAAAAGGTATCTAGGATCTGAAAAAAAAAAAAAAAAAAAAAAAAAAATTGAAATCCATTTTATATCTCAATTTTGGAATATGATATTGACATTGTTCTTTCACCAAAATATTTTATTTTTAAAGCAGATAGGTAAATAATACAAGAATTAAACAATATATTTTTTTTAAATGTTTAAATCATCATTGAAAAAATATATACTTGTTTTTCACAGTTCCGAGGACGTTCAAAATTTTGAAAGCATGAATTCACACATAATTTTGAAGCTCTGTATCTCTTTCTCAGTTTTTCTTGGTTGGTTAAAAAAAGAGATATTCCTCTATTAATTCTTATAAATTTTACCACCATTTTACTACCTTTAGGGTTTTAAGTAAAAATTGGGAATCAAATAATAATATTTAATTTAATTTTTTTTTGGCAATTGAGATTTATATTATTTTTTCAGCAATATCTTTCCCCACTGATGCATCATTTAATAGTACATTTGTTCTCTCAAAGGTAAATTCCAGACTTTTTCCAACAATTCATTGATGACCAATTTCCACGGATTATTATGATGGTCAAGAAATGCATCTAATAACGACTTCTATGGATGATAACCTATTGTAGAGAATAAACATTTTTCAATTAATGTCTAATTAACAAATATGTATAGAAGGAAACTTAAGTTAAGCTTAAGTCATAAACAGAGTTGATGAATCAAATGCATAAAAAGCAGATCAATTTTATTCCTTACAAAAATGAATAAGGAAAAGTTTCTTTACAAGAATTTTTAGGAAAAAAAAATTACTTTGTATTCTTAGCTGATCAAATGAACTAAAAACTAGGAGGGAGCATAATATAGTACATAATTTAGAAAGAAAACTTCAAAAAGATGATTCAAACAATTTAATTTACTAAGAAAACAAAATACATGTAAATACTCATTTATGTAAACTTTGAAACTTTGTTCAAGGATAAAACATTATCATCTATACTTAAGAAAAAAAAAAATTATTTTCAGTTTATAATTGATAACAGAATAATGAAAAGTTATAAATAACATAGATTTCATTTGAGCATTTGCTGCATCATGAAATTGAGTGTTGATGAGTTGTTAATACATGAATATTACCTCAACGTTAATAAAAATACCAAACTGAAATCATTTATAGAATATAATTTTCATATTAATTAAAAACTGTTGAAATTTCATTTAAAAACAAAAATAGTAACTGGTATTTCATAAGAGAAAACAAAATATAATTTACTTTAATGTTTTATTATATTAATGATGAAACAAATAATTTTAAATATATTTTATGGTTCACTTTCAGATGCCTCATTACTATTCATCATTTGTAGTTCAACCATATTGAAACTAAATACTTCCCTAGATGCAGCCTTCTGGTCCCTCATTAATATCAAATATTGTTTGTAAATGTTACACAAGGAAGTTATAGTCAACAAAAACAAGCATCCCAAGATCACTAATAATAAAGGCTTCATCCATATATATACCCCAAAACCTGAAATACAACTGATTTGACTTTCATTGTTGACATCATAATGATCAAAGTCAGTAGGCAATATATTTAGAGGTTTGTGTAAACCAAAAGAAAGAAAGAAAATTACCAGTAAAAATAGTATAAAATAAATGACTGTATTGACAATTTCGACAACAATCATCCTCCGATCAATCTTGATGGTAATAGCTGCTAAACTTTCTGGAGGATCACAAGAGGCATAATACTGACGGTAAGTTGGAACAGTTTTATAGATATACCAAGGAAGCAGTCCAATGGTCATCAATACAATGGATATGAAGAGCACCACTTTATTTGCAAAGTTATATGAGAATAGGTCTGATTCCTTTGAAAAATACTTGAGAATTACTGAGGGTTTTTTGTTAGAAAATTCTTCACAGTAATCCGATTTATAAAACAGTCCCATCAGCAAGAGAAACGCGCCACAAAAGAGAAAAACGCAAGCCATGAAGCAGTGATGATTTTGTTTGAACACCATTCTCTTTGAGGCACTCGGGCTCACTGAAGATTTTACCAGAGGGTAGCGCTTTGGGTGGATGTTATCTGCACCACTGTAAACAACTCCGAATTCTGGAACTATATTTCATAAAAATCGAATTCGAAAATGACCAAGTTCATCGCAGAAAATACTGGTAATTTTCTTTCTTAATTAATACTAACGATCAATTATATATATGATTTTTTTTTTTTTTTTAACAAATTTTAAAATTGTTAATATGATATATTCGTAAAAATAATATATTGTTTTAGCTACAATGAATAAAAAATGTTTGTTTTATATTTTATTTATTTTTTATGTTTATTTATATTATATTAAAAAAAAAAAAACCTATTTCAATATCAAGAGCCTTTATCAAACTTCCGTTTATTATAAATGGCAAAATGGCGCCATAAACATTTTTCTCTAAGACTTTAAAGTTATGAAACAGTATAAACAATGCTATCGTATTTTTTTTTGTAATAACACTACAAAGATTTTGTTCTATAATTTTAAAATTATTAAACAATAGGAATAAATCCATGAGCAGTCATAGATTCAGCTGACATCGAAACGGAAAAACCGGGAAAACAAAATTAAAGTTCAATAAGGCACTGAATCTGCGTGAATTTATTCGTGGTGAGTTGAAATGTACTAGAAATGATAATTGCTAGTGAAAGACAATTCTTAATTTTAATATATTTTCCTTTTTTTGAGATTTTTAAAAACTACTTACTGTGGGGGAAACTTGTACGGAAACTTTTATATGAAAAAAAAAATTGAGTCGAAATTCGAATCAGAACTTTTCCTCACCTTAATATTCGGAATTTAAGGATTCCAAGATATTTCATATTCATATTATACAACACAACCCATACAATATTAAGTACAATATATTGCTTGACAAAAACTTCTTTTGTTCAACTATCGGGCTTTTTTTGGAGTTGTGTTCCACAGGAAATGAATTCGTAAATTTAATAAATAAAATTATTTAATATTAAGTTGGAAATTAAATAATATTGAATTAATATTTAAAAACTTTACAAATTTGATTTTTAAAACTTCAACCACTCTATTGAATGAATTATAGTTGGCCAGTCAACTAGATTTTACTGTACAGGCTGAGTAATAGCCAAACATTTCATATTCTTGTTTTTAAACATTTATTTGGTAGAACATGGCAATGGCTTTTCTCAGGCGATTCCTTAATCTGTTGGTCGATATGTTCGTTGATAATAATGATTCTCAAATACTCACAATTTCAGCCCGGATTTTCGTGCAACAAAAATTCTGAAATGTGCAATAAAAACTTGAAATTGTGCAAAATCGTGCAATAAAACTTAAAATAATGCAAAATAAAATGCAAATGAAAAAAAAGGTTGAACAAATAATTCGCTATATACAATTCTTTCCAAAAAGTTGTTTTTATCTTAAAATTTGCTGTTGATGAGGTATAGTTGACTGTTAAAATTTACTACCTAAAAATCCCCTTTGTCCTTGATCTCATTCCTTCAAAATTCTTGAAATTTCATCAAAATCCACTCATTCTAATCCTCTGGATCAATCCCTGTCCAGCTTTAAACATCCTTATAAACCCTCCAGAAGATTGAAACGGCAATGGCCCCGAGACCTTTTGTAATATAATGTTATGTTGGAGTCCTGGTAATGACCAGCTTCTATACTCAAGTCCTGAGCATATTTGGCTATAGCGCTCCCACTTAGCATCCACTGGATATTACCAGTGATGCAGCTGAGAGAGCAGCGCTGGGATCTTTACGGGTCTGGCCTTGACTCCCAATAAGTGGGGGAATAGGCTAGATTCGGGGTTCCCCAGGCTGAGTGTGTCTGTATTGTACATAGAGTATGAATGTATTTTTAAAAACTTTCCCATTTTAATTTTTGTTAAATAATTTTATTATTCATTTAATTTTAGATGTTTGTAAGTAACTATTATTATTTTTATTTTATTATTATTATTTTTTTTTGTATTATGACTATTTGTTTTATTTTATCTTTTATTATTATCAATTTTGTATGGATGAGAACTTGTATATATGGTACGAATGAACTACATCATTAGCACTGTTACTTATTGCCCTTAACTGAGGCAGATTGTACATATATTTCAATAAAAGTTTAAAAAGTAAAGTAAAATTTATTGATCCAGTCCTTAGTAAGGGAGTAGTTAAATAATCATTGTATAAGAATACAATGATCATTGTTATTAAATAAAATACAATAAGAACAAGTCGCATATCTTTATTGTACGTGGTATACATAAGCTATATGTACATATTACTTAGGAGTATAAATATGTATGTTAGGAATAATTAAACTTTATTTGATTTCCCGTAAAGAAGGCAGAAGAAGAAATTTGCTCTGTTTAAAGTGAAAATGTTTACTAACAGTAAATCGGGCTTAATCTAATAATTATGTTGTACTTATTAAAAATATCTGTAAGTTAGGAGGGAGAGGCAAAATTTATTGGAAGTTGGAGACCCGAGTTCCCTAGCTAAAGTCAATCTTAATTTGTTCTTAAAATTGTTACATTTCCAAAATCACGAAAGTGTTGTGATTTAGGATTTGAATGCAGGAATTTTGTGTATTCAAACTGCAGAATGTGCAATTTTATGCATTCAAACTGTAGAATGTGCAATTTTGTGCATTCAAACTGCAGAATGTGCAATTTTATGCAGTAATCCCCAAAACGTGCAATAATAAACTAAGGTAAATTTGGCCTAAACGTCCTAATTCGTATAAATAATTTGTCTCTGGCTGATTTCGAGCTTGCAACAAAAAGATGCAATTGCACGAAAATCCGGGCTCTACTCATAATTATTCATCAATTCCTCTCGTATTAAAATTTGAATTTTCGCGCCTTTATTGATATAGGCAAGATGACTATGGTTGAATTGATCATTACTACTTTAAAACATCTTGATTTAAAAAAACAATCGTACATTGATACATATATCATTAAAATATAATGTATCTAAAAATAGTTTTACAAAATATCATCCTTCCGGATTTTTTAATGTGATTGAGGGTTAGTTAAACATAGTGTTATCATTAAAGATCCACACCCAGTGGCGATGTTACACTGAGATTAAGGTAGTGAATTGATCATTAAACCTTTCCTTCAATGTTCATGAGTTATCCTACCAACAGGGTCACCGAGAGCCACACCGGGCCCCCGGGCAAATGCATTGGGAAGGGTCCAGGCCCAGGGCATTTTTCCCCTTCCTCTACCCCCTCTGTCAGCAGTCCTGCTTACCAACCTACCAAATTCTTGGGCATACTGATGATATTGTGATCCTGGCAAGAAATGAGAAAATCTTAAAAGACATTTTGGACAAGAGGGTTAAATAATGCAAAACAGTATGTCTTGAAATTAATTAGGTAAAAAGTAAACTGAAATTAGAAGAAAGCTACATAACGTATCTCTTAAATACCTTTCTTTTGAAGCTGTTTCAACATCAGCTTTATGTGTTACTTAAACAAATTTTGAAAATTTAGATAGTGACAAAATCAAAAAATAAATAATTACTAGCAAAAAAGCTTACTTTGGTCTTATGCACATTATAAAGTCGATTCTACTTTTTTTTTTTTTTTTTTTTTTTTTTTTTTTTTTTTTTTTTTTTTTCTTTTTTTACTTTCAAATGGGTAAAACACCAAAAACAAAGAAATATGTAAAGCTTATATAACATGAACAAGGGATAGTCACCTTTCACATGTATAATATGTATAATATAATGGCCTTTTGGCAACATTTGCAACAACAAACTTTTTAATAAAGGTTTTTTATAAAAAAAAAAAAAATAATAAAAACTATACAAAGGGACCAAAATCAAGCTGTACAGACCTCTTATCAGGCCAGTTGTGAGCTATGGCGCAGAGACCTTGGACATGAAGCAGCTGACCAACCAGCTCTAATTGTCTTAGAGCAGATTTTGAGATACATCTTTGACCCAATGTAGCAGCAGGACTAATAAGAATTGGATGACTCAATTAGAAAATATAGTAAGGTTTATTAAATCAAGATTATTGAGTTGGTCAGGATATCTAGAAAGGATGCCAAGAATGGCCAAAAAAGCTTTCCAGGTGACCTTCCATGGAATCAGAAGAAGAGGACATCCCTGAAAGAGTTGCATTACTGGTGTGCAAGAGGACCTGATAAAAATGAGGATGACAAACTGGAGAGAAATGTTCAGGATGGAGATGGCTGGGAAGTTATTGTTAGGGAGGCCAAAGTTCACTAAGCAATGAAGAACCAGGAACGAAAAAGAATAATAAGAAGAAAGAAGATCTGGGACTAAGATTACAACAAATTACCTATGTGTAGATATATTTCTAAATATCAGTTGACAATGGCATCTACATTGTAAAAAAATGAAATAAATAATGCTATCTTCTAGAACTTTACCGATATAATAATTTATTTTATAATTCATAGTTTTAAACGAATGGAGAAATGACTTTTTTTTTTTTTTTTTTTTTTTTTTTTTTTTTTTTACAGGCTGATATTTATCATGCTTACCAAATCATAAGGCAAAATGGAGTACCTGATGAAAATATTGTTGTTATGGTGAAGGATGATATTGCATATAATGAAAAGTATGTTATTTAATTTGTATTCTTCCTGGACTAATTACTATTATGAAAGTAATATATTCAGATTTCTACATTAATTTGTTTTATTGTGATATTATATATAACAGGGAGAATACCAGTCCACCAACATATGAGGGGGTTAGTTGACTAGTGGTGTAAGTCCAAAAAAATGGAAAATGGACTACTCTATATTTAGATTTTATATTATAAGAATACTAAAGAGCTCAAATGGTCTAAGTCCTTGTTCAAAAATAAAACAGTAGTAACAACCTTAAATATTTTTTTTCTATATGCAAAACTTTAAAATTGCTCTTCTGAAAAGTTATAAAACTTGGCAACTAACGCACTCATATAGCAAACTACAAAGCTATATATTTTTAATGCTTATAAAAACAATCAATGTTATATAAATTTATTTATATATGACACCAGATATTTTCAGTTTTATTCTAAAAAAAAATTATATTATCTATCGGGTTTCATAAACACTTCCTAGATCCTAGCTCCATTGAAAACAAATAGGTTCAAAATCAATTATTGCCATCTAGACACTTCATGGACTGTCATAAGACCAATTAATTAATTTATTCATTATAATATATAAGAATCTAAACTATGTATAGTTTATTTTCTTATAAAAAAAAAAAAAAAACTAAGATGATAATATTGGAGAGTTTTAGTTATTTAGCAAAACTGAGTTTTTTGTTCTATTGGGTTAATGTCATTATGAGGAGTACTGCTAAAGCAGGAAAATTACCAACCTTTTCCAGCCAAAGTGTTAAGGTTAGGATTTATAAGATCTTCCATAGAGTAAAACTTAACCCCAACAGGTCTCATATGTTATCAAAAGCATCACTTAAAGTCTTCTTAACTTAAGTAATCTCAAAAATCCAAAACTAAGACATCTATATTGGATGCCTAATTGGCTTAAGTAGGTTTCATTGTTTTTTGTTTGTATTAAACATCCATTTATAAACATCTATTTTTTTTTACAGATCTTCTTTTTTTTTTCTCGTAAACCCAGGCAATTTTTGTTGCTTTATGGGATCCACCTCTGTATCATTGGTCCCATTCCGAATTCCCTTGAAGGTAACCATTGATAAAAACAAGAGTTGGAAGGTCATTGATTAGCCAACTTTTTTTATTCCTTTTGGAGGTGTTATTTCAATTTCTTTGTTTAACACTTTGGGTACCTTACTACCAACTCTTAGACTTTGGATGACACCTTCTGTTAAAGCCGCTGATCCTGGGAATAGACTTAGATATATATTTAACTGTTTAGTTACTATTTTCCAATGATTTCACCAGAGCCATTACAATTTAGGTTTATGAGCATAATGTAATCCTATTTATTCCTTATAACTGGTTACTTTACTGAAACGAGCTTAGGAAAAACTAATTTTACGAATCTACTCTAGATACATCTTGATTTGTGTAATGGTTCTTAAAATAATAAAACTAACATCATTCTAAGATTAAACTATTAAAATTATTCAAATATAATTTAGTAATATCATAAATTTAATAATTATATCATTGAATCAGCAATCCATCGCCTGGTGTCGTCTTCAGCTACCCAGGAGGGCCAAATGTTTATGACGGGCTTCTCAAGGATTACACTGGTTCAGTAAGTAAGAAATGAATATCAAAACAAGTTAAAAAGATTGGTGTTAGATCACTTGATTTATGAATTAAAATATAATAAAACAATTTTACTACTGAATGTAGCATATATTACAAGCAGTATTTGTTATAAAAGATTTTATATTGTAAAATAAATGTTTTATTTAACTAATACAAACATATTTCTATTCTATTTTATTAACAGTATGCCTTACAAAAAAAAAATAATAATAATAAATAAAATAAAAAATAAAATAAAATAAACGCAATGACTTTAATGGACAGAAAAATAGAGTGCAGCCATATAATTAATAATCTACAGATAACATATACTGTACATTATCTATGCCTGTATATTTGTTCAATTAATTGTCTCTATATCTTTTGTATTGTGCTTGTAAAACTCTTGCTATGGATGAGTGAGTAATAATGGGATTTTTTACAGGATGTAACTTCATCGAATTTTTTGAACATTCTCTTTGGAAATAAGACTGCCATGAAAGGAATTGGGTCTGAAAAAGTTATTGATAGGTAGTTACTATATTAACAAATATTAAATTATATATAACCTATTAATTATTATTTACAAATTTTTCAGTGGACCTGATGACTTGATTTTTCTAAACTTTGTTGGACATGGCACTCAAGGAGTTTTGATGTTTCCAAGTGATGAATTATTTGCTGATGACTTGCTTAAAAGAATTAAGCTCATGAGACAAATGAAAAAATTTTCTAAAGTATACAGAATTATCATTATTTGTTTTATACTAAATAGAAGTGATAATGTCTTATTATCTATTATTATTATAAGTATTACTTACTTTATGATAATTAAATATTATTTATCTTCAGCTATCAAAGTGATCATGTTTTATTATTTGATTAGTCATCTATGCTGTTAAATGGTAGGAAACAGAGATAATTTATTTTCAGATAAGATTCTAATCAACAGCTAGATTGCTATTCAAAAATGTTTTAAGATAAGTTTTTATCTATGACAATTTCCTACAAGAAATAGGATACAAATGAGAAAATAAATTATTTGTTTATAGCTTATAATCAAAAATTACTTTTAGTGATAGAATTTTTTAAAAATTGATACAGATACTTGAAGATTAGTCTATTTTTTGTTATTGAACCTTTTTTTATTTATTGCATTTTAATTATTCATGATTATGCTATTCCTAAACTATTTATATTAATGCTTGATGGATGATTTTCCATTTTTCACTGAGAAAAAGATCTGAATTTTTCTTGGCCTACATATCAAAAAAAATAAATGTGGAAATAATTCTTGTGAAATCATGGAAAACCTCAATGTTGTCCATCTACACCATAAATATGTGCCCACGGATCATTAATTAGATAAGTTCTCTGTCATTCACTTGAAATGAAAATATGTAGTAAATAAAATGGTGATTCTGTTTTAACTCAAATAAGTAGTTAATAAAACACTGTGAAAAATACCTTCAATTGAGGTTTATAACCGATTTTAAGACAAGACGAATAAAACAGTATATAGCTGTTTAGAGAGATATATGCTTTATTGATACAATAAACAATAAACATAGTGCTGCCCAGCTTTATTGGGTTGCTACAAACACAGCCTACTCATCCATCCAATTAAAAACAACAATATAATTTATAGTATTTATAATTTTATTATATAATACTTAATAATAATACTAGACAAACTAATAAAAAAAAAAAATATTCAAATCTTAACATGAATTTTCATATATTATGAGCAATAAGATTGCAAATAAAAACAACAAAATGTAAACTGTAAAACTTCTGCTGACCTCCATCAAACTACTAATAGTGTCTAATTGAATGGCATTTTGTTTTCCTCTCTGATATATTTTTTATTCCAAATATAGTTTTATGTTTCACAAATGATTTTTTGAGTGAAAAAACATAGCGGCTAATCCAGTTCTTATTAGACATGCACAATTACACTGTATGTTTGTTTCTAGATAGTTATGTACATTGAGGCATGCTTTGCTGGTTCCTTATTTGACAATATGCTTCCTGATAACATGAATGGTATTTAAGCATTAATCGTTTATTTATAAAAATATATAGTTTATCTAGAATGAAATAGACACAGCTACAGAAGTATATTTGATGTTGACTAATTTTAAACAAAGGTTAAAATAAAAATACAAGAAGTCGTTATTAGATTATTTAATGTATCCTATATTTGTTGGCTGTAACTGAAATGAGAGAGGTTAAAAAAATCGTATGATGGCAATTTTGGGTTGTGTTCATTTCATACTGGTTGTCCGATATTATAATTTCTTTTGAATAAACTCATTGATTGTTATAATTATTTTATTTGCAATTTCCATATTACAGTTTTTGTGGTGACAGCATCCGATGCAAGAGAACCATCAATTGGGTGTTTTGAAGATCACAGGCAGAAAACATGGTTAAGCAATATCTTCAGTACTCTGTGGATGGGTTTTGCTGAACATGTTAATTTTTTTTTCTTACTTTTGATAGTATAACATTTTTATTAATTACTTTTAATCAGTTACAATTTAAATTAATTATTTAACATATAAATTAAAATAAGAAATTCGTACATGATGATGTAAACTATATTGGTTAAATTTCCCTTGGTTAGTATATTTTTATAAATCGAGGATTATAATTATTTTTATGTACTACCTTATGGTTTTACCTTATGTATTTGTTTCTCAACCAACTGTTATATTTTATTATGCATTTGTTCGTCAACCAACAGTTATATTTTATTATGCATTTGCTCATCAACTATTTCCACTCATATTTTATTATACTAATTTAAAAAAAAAAATTTCAACTTATTTAATTTTCATACTGGTTTTTTCTTATCTTTTTTTAAGATTTTTTTTTTTTTTTTTTTTGTCATGTATGTGATGAAGGCTTACAATGTAGCCTGAATTGTTGGGACATTTGATTCATATTTTAATTGTGTTTCCATTGACTGCACATCCCAACTACCTACTTCTTCATTAGTTCTAAAGTAAACAAAAAAAAAAAAAAAAAAAAAAAAAAAGAACACATCAATATAAATACTTAATATATTGTTTAAGCGATTTAATATTGGATAGGGTGTTTTCGCTTTCTAAACTAAAACTATTGTACCAACGTTTATTTACATTAAAGATTCTGTGTAATTATGCTCCTTCCCACTCCTGTGCAGATGGTTAAAGTGATTTGAAAATATAAACAATAAAACAAGGAATATCCAGAATAGCTAAACAAAATTGTAAAAATAGGACAACATAAAGTGATTAATATTATTAAAATTAAGTCTAAATCAAAGAAACTGGAATAGAAAATAACTTATAATAGTATGAGATAAAAATTTAAAGAAGTAAACCATGATTCGGCTTTTAAATAATCCTACCCTCCACATTTCTTTAGGACTGCTAATTCGAATCATCATTTATTCAAGTTTTTACAGCCCTCCATTTTCAACTAACTTTAATTATAAGATTTATCTTTTTTGGAAGATGAATTTTTCGACCTCTAAATGGCCCAACATTGTAGGCTTTGTTGTGGATACTAACTTGGAATTAAAAAAAAAAAAAAGTCAATTTATAAAATCACACCTAGTTTAAATAAAAATTTCATATTTTCGGTTTAATTATATTTAAGGTACTGAACATTAACTGCCAAACACCTGAAAGGGAATTTATCTTCCCGATTCTATTCCAAGTATTTATACTTGGTGATAAGCTAACCACATTTATATATGTTTCTATCAATGAAAGTTGATGGCTGTGATTGATACTGTAATAATTTCTCATCCTCTGATTTGTCTTCCATAAGGGTGCAATGAAAGAGAATAAAATTTTTAAAAAAATCTTATGATATAGCTATAATATTACATTTAATAGAGCTAGTCCAATGCTCTTTATCATCCCCACTCTGGCAAACTAGCAAAACTGCAAAATTTTATAGTTTGCACTTTAATTACCAAATGAACAGTCAGACAGGGAATTTAATTGTAAAGTAATGTCAAATCCATACCTTGCTTCGAAAGGTTCCAACAGTTCATTATTATGTCCCCAAGCTGCATATTACTGTTTTTTGCACTACATGTAAGTAGCATTAAATTGTTATGAAAATATACCATTTTGCAGTTCCATTAGTTTGCCAAAGTGTGGATGATATGAAATATACTAAACCACAATTAAAATGTATTTATTAATGTAATAATAAATTATATTAACTTTTAGGATAGTTATTTGGAAAAAAGTCTCCATCATCACTACGAAAAGGTTCGAAGCTATACTAACACTAGCCATCCACAGGAATATGGTGATTTGGATTTAGGTGTAATGAAATTGAAAAATATCCTTGGACAGAGAAAAAAACATTATAGTTGTCACTCACCAATCCGTGCACCATTACCAAGAGTATTGATATATCTTAATTATAACAATATACCATAGGATAAATTATTATTCATTATAGTTATATCTTTATTTATTTATTAAAAAAAAAAAATTCTTCATTTAATATGAATGCATGAAGTATATTGAGATTTACTTACATTTAAATATTCTAGAGTCTTATGCTCTGTTATAATTTAGTTCTGTTTTGTTTTTAGGATGCAGTTAATAGTATTGATATTCCTCTTCTCATAATCTCTGAACAAAGAAAAGCAGAAACTGACCCTCAAAAGAAAAAACAACTCAAATGGGAGCAGAAAAAACTTATTGAGGTAGTGTCAATTATTCAAATTGAGATTAACTCATTGTTACAATTTATTAAATTCTAACATAAAATTTTGTAATATAATGCTAGTTGGTATAAATATTAATGTTTAGTAAGCAAAAAAAAAATTCTCATTTCAGAGAAGGGAGAATGTTGATAAATTATTCAATCGCATAATGGAAAAAGTATCAGGCAACAATAAGAAGAATCTGGAACAACTGAGAACTTTAAAATCAGGCTTGGACAAGGCAAATTTCCATTGCTACAAGGATTTATACAAAACATTTTCCAGCTACTGCATGAATCCATCTTTGGTACTTATAATTAACTATGTTCAACATACTTAAAATATTACATTAAGCAGTAAGTTATTTAATAGATGTTACAAAGGAGATAACATATATTTTTAAAGAGCATTCAATTAAAAAAAAAAGAAAATATTTTCAAGGAAAACCTTCGAGAACTGATTAGGGTATGAATTTTAAAGCTGAACAAACACTAATGCTGATCCAACACTTAATTTCTTTTCTTTTTTTTTTGTAAAAAGATCTCTCTTGGCTCTGAAATTGATGAAATTGATGAGGTTCTCTGTGAATGGGAGATTTACTTGAAGTTACTTCCATAATGTTTTTAATTTATTAAAATTTAACTGTCATTTAACAAGTTTGTAATCTGGTTGAATTAATATTCATGACATAATTTTCATCAGTAAATGATGGAATTGGTACAATTTTTAATCAAGTATTTTTATCTCTTGAAGGTACAGATCTATGAGTATTGTTTGACAAATGAAGAGCTCTTCTCAAGAAATAGATATAAAATTAAAATATACACCTGCTCTTTAAGCATGATATTCTATTCTATCCATCATTCCATTTCTTTCAAGGTCTCTTCTAGTAGTTTTCTCATCTCATCTCAAATTCTTCCCATCTGGGTGCGAGCAAATTCTTGGCCATCCCGATCGGCCCTTATCGTCTACCTTTTCGTTTTTTAAATAAGTTTGACTATGTATTGGATCGTTGAACAAAGTATATTAGTCATTGAATTAATCTGGACCTACGAATATCGCAGCTATCTGAAGAAAAGTTCATGTAACCGCTGTTGAATAGAGGTGTTTCGAGTCTGTTAAAAAAACACTCTTTGAGTTTAAACTGATGAGTACATAGCTAGAAAGAGGCAGGATTAACAACTAGTTAACTTCTCTACATCAGACCTTAAGTATTTAAGGGATTAAATGAGATAATTTGATGCTGTACGAAAACTTAGCTGCTGTCAGTATACACTTTTTTCTGTTTACAGATTATATACATAAATATTATCCATATTTTGGAGTTTTTAATTATTACGTGTGTTTCTCACGCAGTTGAGGAAGAATATGAAATCATAAAAAAATTATTTTTCTTTAACGAGAGTAGAAGTAATTTTATTTCAGTGAATGCAGTAGGTACGAAAATTTTTGCTGCTCACTGTTTCTAGTTTTCTCAAGAATCTGGCTTTTCAGAAAATTCAATATGGTGGCCATAGAATGGCGCCCAATGCCAGAAAAAATCGGAAAAGAAATGAATTAAACAGTCCTATAGAAGTATATACAATACATACAAACTTAAGTATTCAACTCATTGAATCATTCTATAGGTAATAAAATATTCATCATCATATTATAGGCCCAGTATTTTTATTATGTTAACGAATTATTCCATAAAAATAGTTTGAAATAATAACTCTATTGTTCAGGTATTGTTTTTTTTTTTTTTTTTTTTTTTTTTTTTTTTTCCTTTATGATGATAGTTTAAACTATATTGAATTTACCAAAAAGGATTTGATTGTTCATATTCTTTCATTTCATGTTGATATTTTTCAGGGTTTAATATTTTAATGTACTTCTACAAGGTTCAAAATAGAATATTTTCATTTGAGAATTATAGATGAACATATTCATAAACGAAGCAAGAAAATTTCTGAAGAAACCCGAAAACTAATAGAGGAAAGAGAACAACTAAATAGAATTATTAACAAATCATTGGAACAAAAGGTTGAACATGCCGAGATTCGCAAAATAGTTAGAAAAAAGATCTCTCTTGATCTTTAGCAATATAATGAAAGAATAATCAATGATTGTTTATTGAGCACAGGGTCCATAAAAGAAATTAAAATTCAAACTGCTTTTTTTAATAAAACACTTATTAACAGGATAGACACAAGAAAAGGAATCTCTATAACAAACAGACAAGAAATAGTACGTGAGATAACGGAATACTACAAGAACTTGTATAGAGATGATACTAGAACAAAAGCCGAAAATC
The DNA here is from genome assembly GCA_003667255.2 of Euschistus heros. NCBI lineage: Eukaryota > Metazoa > Arthropoda > Insecta > Hemiptera > Pentatomidae > Euschistus > Euschistus heros. Next base: position 3,412,338 of record RCWM02000032.1, on the reverse strand, counting down.
ACCCAAAAATAGTGCAGGAAAACAAGGACCTAAGCATTCTTGAGGAAGAGATAGAAAAGAATATTAAATCCTTGAAAAAGAAAAAGGCCGCAGGTAGTGATGGTATACCAAATCTGATCCAACCTCTAAGTATGATCTTTAACAAAATAATCAATGAAAAGATAGTTCCACGCGAGTGGAAGGTTAGCAAAATAACCGTTCTACATAAAAAAGGAAAAAAAGAAATTTGGAAAACTTTCGCCCTATTTCCCTAACACAAAGCTTTTACAAACTATTTTGCAACATAATAAAAAACATAATAATAAACATTATTTACCAGGATCATGATATAGAACAAGTTGGCTTTCGTCCCACATTTATCAGGTCTTAATCAGGTCATCGAGAAAAGTATAGAGTATGACAGGCAAATCTACCTGTGTTTTATCGATTATGCCAAGGCATTTGACTCTATTAGGCATAAATATATCGGGGAAGCACTACATGATTGCGGTGTAGACAAACCTTACATTGATAGAATAATCGAATTATATAGGAAGGGAAAAGCATTTATAGCTTTAGACAAGGAAGGCGATTATTTTGAGATTGAACGAGGAGTGAAACAAGGGTGCCCCCCATCACCAATTCTGTTCGATTGTGTCCTAAATAAATTGTTTAAAGAACTAAATTGGGAGAATCTGGGAATATAAATCAATGGGAAAATGTTAAATAACTTAAGATTCGCTGATGATATATGTCTACTATCACCGAACATCAATGGTATAAGGAGAATAATATGAGACATAGTAGAAACCAGCAAAAAGTATGGACTGGTCATAAACACAGCAAAAACAAAAATAATGACCAATTCCATTGAAATTCCAATTTATTCAAATAATAACCAGATAGAGTATGTAAAAGAGTACATTTATTTAGGACAAACAATTACATCCCCGGAAAAAATTAATAAAGAAATAGACAGAAGAATAAAGCTCGGTTGGTGTAAATATTGGTCACTCAAAAACATTTTTAAAAGCAACCTAGCAATAGCACTTAAAACCAAGGTCCTTACAACATGTGTATACCCTACGGTTCTCTACGGGACCCAAACTTAGACTTTAACCAAAAAACATGAACGTAGATTAAATTCCATGCAAATGAAGCTTCTAAGGAGCCTTATGCCAATTACGAAGAAAGATAAAGTTAAAAATGCATGTATTCTTCGCAAAGCTAATGTTAAAAGCTTAACGGTCGAAGCTCACCGACTGAAATGGAATTGGGCAGGACATTTGGCAAGGAAGAACGACGAAAGATGGTCCAGTATGTAGGCGACAACATGGCGTGTGGCGAGGGAAAGAATCAGGTGGAAGAAGGTTATCAACAATATTTAGTTTCTTGGCTGTAGCCGACTTCTAAGTTCCTCCTACGGGAGAGGCTTTCGTCTTTATAGATGCCAATAAAGCTTGTTATTATTATTATTATATTCTTAGATTAAGCCCAATTTTGGGTGTTGTGAATTCGTTATTCAAAAGTGTATAAATGAATATATACATATATGTATGTATTCATAAATACATATTGCATAGACTGAAAGAGGGGTAGTTCAAAAAGTTTGTTTTTGTTCAACCTAGTTTAGAGATCCAATAGGGTCCACGTATTTAGCATCCTGCAGTATTTTTCCATTCACAGCAGCTGTTGATAGATACCTAACTGTATCAATTATATTAGGTCAATATTTAAGTAATAAAAAAAAAAAACTACTAGGGATAAAGTTTTCAGGTGTACCTTCGTATGTGCGATGTACATAATAAGCTGGGCTGAATTGAGATTTTGATGTCTAGTGATTCCTTTATGCTTAATATTAGAGTATTATGGCTGCAATGTCAGCGAAAACATACTGAAAGGGTATATGTTTAACCATATAGTTTGACCAGGGTACATGAAACGTATTAGTATTTTTAAAAATATGTATTAAATAAAAGCAAGCAGTAATTTAATAAAAATTAAAGTTATTAATTTTTAAATTAATATGATTTATTACAGTTCTGCAATTAGATGGGGCATATCGCTCAAGAATTTATTAAAAATTAACATTAGATCTATACCCTATCGAATGCAGAACGCAATGCACGCAAGAGGATGATATAAAACTAATTAATTTAAAATTTCGTAAATTTAAGTTTCTTGGTTATATTTTTAAATACTCCTATGTTTCATTTAATTGATGTTTATAATTATCCTAAAACGATTCATATATCCTGGTTAAAGTATAGTTGGAAACCTAAAAGAGAATGAAACTTTTAGTTGAAAAAATCAATCAAGTGGAATTTATTGCATGTTAGTACACATTTTAAAAACCTTTAATGATAGTATAACTTAAATGTAAATTTAATTATTTTCACTAACACAGTTAAGCTGTGTGTGCTGTCAAAGATCTTAGCCTCTTTATGCTTAGCAGGGTAATATTCATATTAATAATATCTATGTTTTTTTTTTGTGAATTTAAATTAATTTTTTAGTAAATTATTCCTTTGTTCTGCTTGTAACTGGCTACACATATATTTTTAAGTTAGTTTTTATGAAATGTTTGACTTAAAAATTTTTTTTCTTTATTTTACAGAATCCATATACCCGACAGCATTTTCAAAAGTTGGTTAATATGTGCTCTGTTGATTGGATATATAAAGAAAATGTTAAAGCTGACATTGAAGCGATGTGTGAAGTAACCTATGGGCACTCAAAGCCAAAACATGTCTACTGAAAACCAGTCGATTAAATTACAATTGTATGAAATGTGTAGTTGTCAAGTAGCTTATTGTAAATATATACTGTTTTATTGTACAACTGTGCATTGGTGACCTAAACGTTTTTATAATCTTATTTAAGTTCGAAAATAGAAAAGCGTTGGTTAATTCAGAGAGGGTGTTTATGAACATACAGAATTATTTATTAAATCAGATTAATATTATTATAAAGCATTTTGAAGATATTAATAATTTGATATAATAAAAAGGCATAGGAATTAAATCAGTCGTTTCGATGCTGGTGCCACATCATTAAGGCCTATTCACACACACACGTTTCATAAACACCTGTGACAGTAAGGCGCAGTGCACACTGGAGGAACTGTTTTCTGGAAACTGAAGTTGCTTGCAACAGATAGATAAGATTAACGTAGGTTGGTGCATACAGCGTTTCATGAAACGCTAGTTTCATTCATTTCAGGATATCGGGTATTAAGAAATTTCTTAAATCGGTTTCCTGTTGCTCCAGTTTCACTTATAGTCCAAGTGTATTTTTTTTTTTCATTTATTCACTTACAATGACTTTCCTCTTTTTATAATGATTTTCCATCACTTTAAATGACCATCCCTAACCAACATAGTTCATATTGTTAAATAATACTTGACAATTATTAAAAATATTTCGAAGTAATAAAACTGTTTTCACTTATTCCAGTGTAATTGTTCATTTACCCAGCACTCAGAGCTAAATTCCAGTCATGTCCTTCTTGGTTATTAGTGGATTCACAAGCTCTAACATGCGATCAAAAAGTGGCTTCCACATCCTAAAAAAATCCTTAAATTTATCAGGATTTCTCATTAGTTCGCTAGCTACAATAAAACAGCTGTTTTGCCGATCCCTGATCAACGGGAGAACCCAGGACTTCCGTTTTTTTTTCTTATTTCTTAGCTACCACAACAACAAAGCACATCGTCGTCAGAATCCATAACGACACTGATGAAAAACGGTTGCTTCTGAGTGCACGTCCCAATGAAACGTCTTGAAACCCATTGCCTGAAATAAGTTTCATAAAATCAGTTTCTACCGTGTGCACCGCGTCTGACGGTCCGTGATTCCACTGACGCACAGCGGTCGAATTTGCAGTATTAGCACAAAGAAAATATTAATTTTTGAATAATAAACGAGCGTGTGGCCTCATTTTTATGCACTTGCTCGTTCGATTGCGTTTTTCGCGATTCAGCCACGATCCAGGCCGATTTTTTAAAATTCCTTTCTTAGCGAGCACCTACGGCCCTACAGGAAGCTACATACTAAATTTCATTCCAATCCGTTTGGTGGTTTCTGAGATTACGTGATGAATGAGTTAGTGGTATTTATCAAATATATCGCAGATATCAATCAAAACGGCGCTACAACTCATAGTGAGACAAGACCTCCCGTAGGATCGACTGCCATCTCGCTATGTTTCTGCTGCTCTCCAGTTCCTCACTCCCCAGATGGACAACGCATCCTCAGTCACTCCATCGATCCATCTCAGCCTTGGTCTGCCGACTCTTCTCTCGGCAAATATTTTTTCCTCTAATAGTTTTTTAGGGACCTCATCTGGATTCATCCTCGCCACATGCCTTACCCATCGGAGCCTTCCAATTTTAATATATCATACAATATTTGTATTTTGATATAGCTGTGGGAGCTCTGAATTGGTACTCATTTTCCAAGTGTTGTTTCTGAAAACTGGTCCAAAAATTCTTCTTAGAATCCGTCTCTCGAACTTCTGGAGTATGGTTTCCTACATTTTAATAATTGTCCAGCATCCAGAGGCATATGTCAGAATAGGTCTAATTAAGGTTTTATACAGCTGGACTTTGGTTTTGCGTGAGCGGTTTCTGCTTCTAAAGCGCTTCAGGAGTACAAAACAACACTTGTTTGCAGCAATTAATCTTCTATTTATTTCCTGCTGCATGTTGTTGTCGGAGTTCAATATGTAGTATATTATGTATTAGGTACGGTATTTTTAAATAAATCTTATTATTATCAAATTCCCATTCTAATGACAAATATAACATAAATTAATAAATATAAAAATATAAATATAAATATAAATTAAATAACAAACAACCATAATAAATTAAATAGCGGTTGACTTATTAAAGGCGTGCAGTACGAGAGATTCCCAGTCATGTCACCTTGGAGTTATTCGACCTTAAACTTTAATGTGCATGAGTAGTCCAGTAAAATAAGGGTTTGCCGAAGAAAAAACTGCGGAACTTTTATTCTCAACGAATCTTTATGTTTTTTGGGGTGCTGAATTCGAATCTGAAGTTTGCTACCACGGCAACTATCGGCTTCATATTCAAAATCGCAAAAAAACGCCAAAAAACCCTGTTATTTTTGTTTTTTTATCTATAAAACAATAACGAAACTTTTTTCGAAGAAAGTTTTCAAATATTAATTGTAGCTGGAACTAATACCTACATAATCAAAAAAAGAAATCCAAAATCGGACCATTTTTCGCGAAGTTACGTAATTGGGGGAAAAATGGAGAAATTGACCAACTTGCCGTCAGTCCCACAGCTCCGCGAAAACACGTTTGTCGTACTCTTTTGGCTATAACTCTGAAACTATTTGTTCGATACAACATTACTTTTTTTCATCTTAAAGCTGATTAAATTTACTTTAAGAATCCATAAATGAAGTTTTAATCAAACCCCGTAAAATGTACATGCTAGCCCACTAATAAAAACGTACTGTTGTAAAATCCAAGTGTTTTTTGGCACATTTGTCGCTCTAACTCCTCAAATACTTGTTCGATCCCAAATTTCTTTTATCTATCTCAAAGCTGATTAAATTCGCTATCAGATGCTATATATTTAAATTATATTAAAGCCTGTAAACCACCCGAGCTAGCACGCTAATTGTGTATGTTTTGGCAAAATATGTAAATTTATAAAACACCGTGAAATACCCACACCAGTCTACTGAACATGTCATAATTTACATATTTTGCCAAAACATACACATTTAGCGTGCTAGCTTGGGTGGTTACATGCTTTAATATAATTTAAATATATAGCATCTGATAGCTAATTTAATCAGCTTTGAGATAGAAAAAAGAAATTTGGGATCGAAAAAATATTTGAGGTGTTAAAGCGACAAATGTGCCAAAAAACACTTGGATTTTACAACAGTGCGTTTTTATTAGCTCGCTGGCATGTACATTTTACGGGGTTTGATTAAAACTTCATTTATAGATTCTTATAGTAAATTTAATCAGCTTTACGATGAAAAAAAGTAATGTTGTATCGGACAAATAGTTTCAGAGTTATAGCCAAAAGAGTACGACAAACGTGTTTTCGCGGAGCTGTGGGACTGACGGCAAGTTGGTCAATTTCTCCATTTTTTTCCCAATTACGTAACGTCACGATAAATGGTCCGATTTTGGATTTCTTTTTTTGATTATGTAGGTACTAGTTCCAGCTACAATTAATCTTTGAAAACTTTCTTTGAAAAAAGTTTCGTTATCGTGTTATAGATAAAAAAACCAAAAGAACGTTTTTTTTTGGCGGTTTTTTGCGGTTTTGAATATGAAGCCGATGGTTGCCGTGGTAGCAAACTTCAGATTCGGATTCAGCACCCCAAAAAACATAAAGATTCGTTGAGAATAAAAGTTTCGCAGTTTTTTCTTGAAATCGGCCTTTTGAACCCTTATTTTACTGGACTAGAGGAACTGTATGAGAGAGATTGACTATATCCTTTAGCGTCTCTCAAGAATTAAAGCGGTGTCTACCCATAATCTAATATGAGAACCAGCACATATTACCAACCTTTTTTTCGAACCTTACCATTCGAATACCCACGTATTAATGACGGACAGAGTTGGGCAAAATTTAATCATAGCTGGAATCAATCACCTAATTTAATTAAGATTAAATCTTTTAGTCATTTTTTAGCGAACTAATGATTATTTGATTCAAATATTTAATCATCATTAAATTAGGTGAATGATTCCAGGAAATTAGTTGTCAAATAGCTATGATTTAATTTTGCCCAACTTTGATGACCGGCAATCTAAATCTATAATACATAATACTTCCCTCTAGCAGCCATGACGAAGAAATAAACCTTTAAAATCATCCACTTGGGCTATACGCCTAATGATCAAGCAGATTCTACAAATCGTAAGATCAGAGGTTTTTGTTCTTTTGCTAATGGGAGAAAGATGTAGCGATAATAAAAACATTACTAGTCAAATGACTAAGAAAATGAGTTGGTGATTTGTATTTGATTTAAAAAGTACTAACATCTTAAGAAACCATAATCTACAGAAATTATTAAGTACTAATTCCTTCATACTATACTACAGGTCAGACTGTAGAAGCCATTCAATATCAGTAGATTCTGCAAAAAGCCCTCAAGTCAGTATGTATCTGACAAGAACCTCAATATTTCCCACAAAATACAATTTCTTTATTAGTCGGGTTTTTTTCATCATCCACTCAGTTGTATAATTAAGATCACATGTTTGTATTTTTTAGATTAATTACTTCTTTTTATTGTGAAATTTTAAGTTGAATAAAATCTTCAGTTTGACACGTATTTCATTACAATACCAAATTGGTCATTTTATCTTTCAGACATAAGAGTTTTCTAATATTCGTCAATGAACTTTCTTTGAGTGCACTGTGTGCTAAATTAAAAACAAAAAGTGGCGAAAAGGAATCACATAGTATTGGGTTCCTTATTTTAAAAATTACCTATTCGAACTCTTTACTGCGTATGCATCCGAATTTGATTTGTTAATTTAACACATTATACTCCATGATATAAATGCACTGGAATCGTTAACCTATTTCAAAGCAATTTTAACTATGTAGCTACAGACACTTAAGAGTCTGGGAAACCTTATTGATTTTTTGTAAAATATTGGCTTAAAGAAATACACTTAATCAGCTGATATTTTATAATTGTCATATTTATTGTTATACATTTTTCTAAATTATTTGTTTTTACTGCAATGAATACTACGTTTTTAAAGTTTTTAGTATAAGAATCTTCTAAAAATTATACCATATGTAACTAGGGCAACGTATGAACGTTCGAAAGAATACATGTTGGGATTTATAAGTTGTAAGTATCATTTTGATGGGTACAAAACCATTGCCCGTCACAAGAAATCTTTCAAGCTAATACATGAAGATCTTCCTTTCGAATGAAATGTAGAAGATTCTTAGGGAACATTCTGTTTCGGTAAATGAAATGACGGTGCATTGGTAGAGGAAAATGCTGATAGTCCTAGTGTTAAAGGCCATGGTTCATCTCTTTAATTTAAGACCGCATTCTTGTAATCAATGGACATCGCAAGCTTTTTGGGTTTGAAGCATGTCAAACAATCTGGTAAGAAAAATTAAATGTTCACTTACAATAACCTAAATATTATCTCATTGATTGGATAATGTGGATAATCGTATAATGTGTGTTGCGCGAAGTTTATTATATTTATTTAAACATTTTACTACGGTATGAATCCATATCAAGTACTAAATTCAAAACCTTTCAAGGGATAGAATTTTTTTTTTTTTAATTTACAAATAAATATCCATTTATTAACTAATGATTTCAAATTTTCAGTCCTATATTTTTTTATAACTTTCTCAGAAATGGCTGTCATCAGCTGTTAGATAAATAAATCGATCAGATTAAGATCATTTTGACATGGGTCTGTCTTTTGGCTGGGGGTCTATATGTTTTTTTTTACCATCGAAAATGAAAATTTTGACACGCTCTTGCTCTGGTGGTGTTGCTCGGATCGAAAATTTGACGATAGTTTCCTTATCAGAAACTTGATGGATAATATATGTAGGAGCTATTTTGGTTTGAATGAAAAATCATTATACATATCCATGATTGTTTTTCTGTCGGGGAGAAATTGATTTAAGTTTTTTTATTACGAATTTCTGAACAATGACTGTCATTAATTGTTAAATATATAAATCGATAAGATTAAGTTCATTTTTAATACTCATTTATTAACTTCACCTGCATGTAACTGAATCTTGCATCATAATTTTAAACAATTTTCAGCTCTCTGATGATCTTGAAAATCTGCACAAGTGTCAAGAACCAATGACAATACAATAATTGCACAACTTTGTTTTAATATTCTTACTTAGTCCGGTCTAAATTCCCCAAGAAGGGGGTCTGCCTTGCAAAAGGTGGAGTAGTAGGTTGTATGATTCAGTATGGTCCAGATGGGTTCTGAGAATAAAATATCAAAAATCTAACTACATTTGATTAGGGGAAAATTTTCAGGGGGGGGGGGGCAAAAAACATATACATAAATGCTTTAAATCGAACAACGTGTTATTTACAAAATTAAAGTTTATTAAATTATGCGTCTTAAGACATCTCTTAAGCTGAAATTGATTTCGGCGTTTAGCCACAATCGATTGTCAAATATTGATGAATTTCGCCAACTTTTTCAAAAAGTTAGTTTTGGGCATATATAAGAGGCTATAACACAAAAATGGCTAATCCAATAAAAAAATGTTATATATTAATAGTTGTAGATCTATAAATTTTGTCGAAGATAGGTTTAGTTCGGTTTGCTATTAAAGCTTGTTTTTTAAATAACATAATTTTTTTTAAATTAGAAAAATTATTTATAAGATGTTAAGCTGGAGAATTGCTTTTTGGGCAATTTCGTAATCTGTCACTGAAAATCATTCGTTTTGACTGTAAAGTTTTTAATGCCATACCCTTGCCAGAATAAATTAGTGACCTATGCTAGAAGTATATAATGACTAGCATCCCCCGTCGTGGCTTCGCCCGCTCTCATAATCAATGAACTTAGATAATTTTAACTAATAATTGTAGTTTTATTTCCTTATCGATAAAAATCTCGTACTGAAGTATGGCATTGACTATTGAAATTGCACTGATTAGGTGTTAGAAAATTATGTAAAACATAATTAGACATCCAATTTTTAATTTTAATGTATGAGTTGGTAATCCAAATAAACATGAACTCTTTCGGATATGGCGTAAAAAACCTTGCAGTTAAACGCCTTAACACAAACCCTAACCCTAACTCTTTCGGATATTGGACTGTATTATCAATGCTTACAACTAAAGCCCATTAATATATCTTTACACCCAATTTCAAAAAGCAAAGGATCAACATTTTGATTTTGTAATACTTTTTAATTCGGCAGAAATAATTTTATTGATTTCCTATAGTTGGATTTCAATTTCTTTCTATAAAAGTATGTGACAGTAAAACAAACCTCGTTTCTGCCACTCAGAATTGTACATTTAAATTTTCCTTTTTTTAAATTTTTATTACGGCTACACCTTCCTAGATCTATGACGATGATGTAGTTAAATTTTGGTACAGATGGGTTCAGTAGTTTTACTAGTAAGCTCTGTTGCGGAATAGTGCTGAACACATATCGGTCGGTTTTTAAACTACACTGGGATCCTCAGGTCGCATAATATATTACAATCTTTTTTAGTAATTTAATTGAATTTAAGTAAAATTTATTATCAATTACATGCTCTATATAACACTGTAGCCATGGAGCTATAAACAAATGGAGGTGGCTCAATAATAAATTCATTTCAAATCAGTGTATTTTATTATTGATACACGTTCCTGGAACTACAAAGCTGATGTGGTTAATATTTGGTACACATTGGTTCAGTAATTTTCGTGGTAAGTGATCACAAAAGAAAAATGGCCAGTCCTTTTATATAGTAGTAAGTATGGATACAAAAAATTATAAAAATGAAGTTTTTTTTTTTTTTTTTTTTTTTTTTTTTTTTTTTTTTTTTTTTTGTAGCACCTAGGATCGAAGAACATTTTCCAGTGGTTTTTGCATCGATCGATCATGTGGTGTGGATTCTGGCAGCCTATGTCTTGTTCATCGCAATGGGTCCAAGAGTGATGTTTAGACGGAGACCTCTAAAATTGGCTTGTGTAATGTCTCTTTACAATATTTTCCAAGTTGTAGCCAATCTTTATTTGGCACAATGGGTTAGTAAATACTATCGTAATGTTTGTTTTTTTTCTTAAAATGTAACTTATAACTTAGGTAGTTGTGGCCAAGAGTATCGAGGGAAAACAGTACTCTCGAGCCAGAAGCAGCTCTGCACAGAGGGGAATATGACTAATCTAGCTAGAAAAAAGTCCGATTAGTTTGGAAAAATCTTGAAAATATTTTTCCTTCTTTTCTTCTAGACTCCTCCTAATCTGGATTATATTTTTGATCAGTGTCGAGGTGGTGGGGGTATCAGCAAAATAGAATGATTTCCGAATTAATTATAGCTAAGTTGGTCATATTCCCCGCAATGCGCCGCACACTGGAGCCATCTCCTCACTAACACCGCTCAAAACTCTATTTTTGATTTTTTGGTATTTTTACTTTTTTTTGTGGCTAAAATAATCTACATAATATGGCAAATCAACTAGTAAACAGCACTCGCTTCTGTTTGTTTCCTTTCAATGTTTTAATCCGTTTTATGTCGCGGATTATTAGAGAGCATTATTCAGTCGATTGTATAGTGCTAACCATTTCCATACGCTAATTTTTTTTTCTTTTAAAGTTGTATATTTTAAGTCATACTATGTGGTGTTCAAGTGAAGGTATATAATATAAAATATTAATAAATAAAATATTAAGGATGAAATTCAAAATTTAAATTCTTAAAACTTAAATTTGATTAATTCAATTTTGCGCAAGGGAATTGCAAAACTGCCATTGTTATATGATAATTGAAGCCTTTGTAAATATAGATGTGAAGGCAAAAGTGCAATTCCCTTGCGCAAAATTAAAATATTGAAAATTTTTAATTTAATGAAAGGCCCACAACAAATATTTTAAGGCTTACAGGAAAAATTTTAGTCGAAAAACTTCTAGAATTAAATATGTATGTACTATAAAACCCTAATAAATAAATTCTTATGAACGAAATTGAAAATATATCTTTAAATTTTAAAATTTGAAGCCTAAATCTTTGAATTTGATTAATTCAATTTAGCGCTAGGGAATGGCAAAACTGTCATTATAATATGATAATAGAAGCTCTTGTATAAATAAATGTGAAAGCGAAAGGGTAATTCCTTCGCGCAACATCAGGATATTGAAAATTTTGAATTTAGTGAAAGGCCCGCAAAGATTTTAAGGCTTATGGTGAACGATTTAGTTGGAAGACTTCTAGATTTCATAAAACTAATGAAGTTTTTAATCGGCTGCTATTATCTAATAACTAGTCTGATCTAATATCTGATAATTGATAACTAACCTCAGAAAAATGCCAACACAAAGAACAAAATTAATTAATATTAATTCGACCCCGATGTTTGTGGCATGTTAACAATTGGACCATCTACCTTAAACAACATTACGTGTCACATTACATCTATGTACGAGTATATATTACGGATTCGGATAATTCTGATTAAACCAATAATAAACTGTTTTTAGGGGATCAGGTAAAACTAACTTTGATTATTAAATAGTAAGTAAGTATAATTAATTTTATATAGTAAGTAGTATAATTAAAATTTGAAATGATTCTTCAATATTTACGTAAATATTAAACAACAAATTTAAAGACATCATATAAAAAAACATTACATAGTTATTCATTAATTATAATCCTAAAAATATGATTGATACTTAAAATATTTTAAATGCTATTTGTTTATATTTTATTGTTTTATCTGGAGATATTGTGCGAAATATTTGTACCTACAACATTTTATTATTTTTATACTATAGGTGCGTATTATGTAAGTTTTATTACTTTTATGTATTTATTAAATTGTTCACACACATTTTGTTTATCATTAAGATAATTCTCCCAAAGAAAGTTTTATATTAAATATATGATATAAGTGCATTATTAAAAGTAATACATTTTATTAAATTAAAACCTATCATTAATAAAAATTATGCCTTTTTTAATTCAATCATAACTTTATCTTTTATTTTATTATTTAAAATAAATTTATAAAACAAAATAAAACGCTTTTTGGAGTTTTGACCGCGAGCGCCCTATATATGGCCACAGTGTGCGCCGGTTCGAACTTGTCGGAGAATGTTGTTTTACTAAGGTGATTAAAACCAGTAAAATAATATGCGTTTGGGATAACTCAGAACTTTTCTTCATGAAGTGAGAGAGAAAGGGTTCATTATGTACCATCTTTGAGTTTTGAAAGATTTGTCTGCTTTTTATGAAATTTATTCCTATTCTGCACATCCAGGTATACCAGCAGTTATTCGTCATTTATTTCTTGGCAAACCCAGTTAATGAATCTCGACCTTCTCACCTGGGCTAGAATAGGTTGGTAACCTGTAGGATAACCCGTCATAGCAAATAGAAAAAAAAATCACTCTTTTTTTTCTTTTACGCCCGTGAATTAAATATTATCTTGTAAACAAAAAACATAAAAACTTAGATATTGATTTGACCGGCTAACTAAAACAAAATAACAATCATTCTCTTATTTTTGATAAAATGTAAATGTTCCTACATGAAACAAATTATTGAAATGGTATCCATCACTTTCTATAAATAAATAGAACGGGTGTATTTAAACACTAGCAGCAGTTATTGAATCGCGCAAAGATTTATATATGTTGTAGGAGTAAGAAGTAAAAAAAAATTCTGATGAGTCCTTCGTTTTTAAGTCCCTCCCTTAAAAAAAAAAAAAGGAATGGTTTTACCTTTCAATGTTTTATAATTTACTTTTGCATTTTAATTTTGCACGAATTACATACATGTACCATACTGCGTAGTATTCGACGGACAAAAAAAGATTCATTACAAAAGCCAATCACAATAACGTAAGCCACCGATTGCCGATATTTTATCCAAAAATAAAATCAGTATACTTTTTAAAGCATATTTTAGAAATAACGATTTTATCAAATCGAGGACTCACGCAAGTGGTACCGAATATCCCAAACTACAAAGGGGTGAATTTACCCCTTAAATGTATTATCATCGATTGATAAGAAATAGTGTTCTATCGTTCTTCGAAATCGATATAGTTCCTAATCTCATGCCTAATACTTTTCCTCGGTGAAATTCTCCCTCAGTATCTCCGCTTTTTCCAACAATATAACAGAGGGACGATTAGTATTATTCAAAATACTTAATATTTTGAAAATATTAACTGATTAAAAAAATATTTCTTAAATATCATCCTCCCGAAATGAAATTCCAAGCTGTTTTAGTAGTCCTTTAAATGAAATCTCTGTGGCAACTAACAATTTAATCATTATTATTAAATTTATAGATTATTAACTTACCATTTAAATAATGATTAAATTAGGTGATTAATTCCAGAAAATAGTTGTCATAAAATTAAATTTTACTCAAACCTGTCACAGATATATCAAACATTGAGTGTTCTTACTTTAAATAATAGATGCAACATTAACTCATATCTTGAATTTTTCACAAAACTATTCAGTTTGATATAAATTTCCCTCACTACACTAAACATATGATTTCATTTCAGGCTGTTCGACACTTTAATGAAGCTTATGGAGTCTTTGGTGTTTGGAATAACATCTGTCATCCGATTGGGAGATATGTTCGAAGAGCCACTCGTATAGATGTAATTTAATGTATTATTTTGATATTATTGGAATTTTTTTAAGCAGTTTCTTGTAGATGAATGAATATATAATACGGCAGCATTAGTTATAATCCTAACATTTGACACAATTATCAAGAAATATATCCCAAAATAAATTGGGGGTATAAAGATGACAGCTGTCTTCTTTCACTGAGGAAGTGAATTCTGCCTGTCGATGGAATGTTAAACCATCATATCGCACACAACTAAAAACGAGTCACTATAAAAAACATTGTTTTGAGAAAATTGTTTTTAAAGAATTTAGTTAGCTTGTGGCATCTATTTGTCAGTTCCATGACAGAACACAAGTTGAAAATTTATTTTATTGTAAACAGGAATATATTAGCTCAATGCTATTGATGCCTTATTTTTCTCAGAAAATTCGATTTTTGTGGTTTTAAAAAAATAGAAAAATGCCGATATTCTGACATATTTTTTAGAAAAAGTTATCACCATCAATTGGCACGCTCTCAATACCCGTACCATATTCCAAGGAATTTAATTAAAATTTCATGTATGGGAGCTGATAGTAAATTTAACATTCAACATCCTAATTTACCATTAGACTTTTTACGGGACTTGATAAAAATTTCATATATTGGTTCTGATAGTAAATTTGACCATATTTCAGATAAAATAAGGAAATTTTGCGTCGGACAAATAGTTTCAGAGTTACAGGCTAAAGATTAAGAACAACGTGTTTTCGCGAAGTGCGACTTACCACAAATTAGCCGATCTTTGGTGGCGAACCGCTCTAAAACTATTGATCTGAGCAAAGAAATGAATAGAATCAAATTTGTTGCAAATTTCATTTGCTTTAATGATATATAGAAAAAAAAAATATTTTAAGTGTTATTTGATTAATGTGTCAGAGTTATTTGATCAATCAGCTAAAATTATAAAATTTAAAATCCTTTCCCCCCTCCCTTTTTTTTTTTTTAGAGAGAGTGTATGGGACACTTTATTTTTTATACTATGGACAGCAGAGTTGGGCAAAATTATTTCATAATTAAAATATAATCAAAATTTAGTCATAGCTATTTTCCTGTAATCCATCACTTAATTTAATAATGAATCAATATTTCAGTTATTTTACAATGAGCTAATGATTATTTGACAGGATGATTTAATCATTATTAAATTAGGTGATTGGTACCCGGAAAGTAGTTGTCGAATAGCTATAATTAAGTTTTCATTTAATTTTATCTATGAATAAATTTTGCCCAACTCAGATTCATTAAATATCACCTCATTATTTTTTTCTTCTTTTCCAGCTCGTCAGACTTATGATGTTCTACTACTTCAACAAAATCTTGGATCTTTTTGACACGGTAAATAAATCTTATTGTACATAATAACTATTTTTAAGGGTTGATAGCTACAGAGTAAATTCATTCATCGTTAAAATAATTTTGACCTGGATTTATCTTTTAGATCGGGGTCTATACTTTATTGGTGTAACGATTTTTTCGCACTCAGCAAAGTATATGATTTTTATGATGATGATTTTATAGTTAACGGTAGGATGTAATGTAAGTGAAGAAATGGTCAGTAGTGCAGTCAAGTAAATAAACACGTCCAAATTTTTAAATAAAAAACTTTATATTTGGCTTGCCGACGTTTCGACCTGGCTTGCAGTTCTTCATCAGGTCTAAAATAACAAAAAAATGGATGTGACCAAGATGATACAAACAATTTTTAAAAATAAATTAATTGTTATTTAAAAATTTTAAAAAAAAAAAAAAAAAAAAAAAAAAAAAAAAAAAAAAAAAAAAAAAAAAAAACACAAAAGTAAATTAGTCAACGAAAGAATTAATAGCTGTTTATATAATTAGAACAATATCTGAAGTTAATTAAATAATTAAATATAAAATAGTAGCAAGGTCTAATCAAAAGATACAGTTGTAATAAAATAATTTAAATTGAGTAATACAAATTTTAAATTGTGTAAACTAATAAAATGTTACGATTTTATTAACTGATATTTTTAATAGGAATTTAAAAATAAGTATGAGGAATATATATTAAAAGGAGAAGGGTAAAATAGAAAGGTAAGAAAAAGAATAAAGTTGGCATAACAATAAACGAAGGAAGAGGTTGGGAAAATATGAGAAATTAAAATAAATGGACCCAATTTTTTCGTTGAAGACTTATTCTATATTTTGCTTATACGCACTCAAACATTTTACGGTGTAAGTTCAATTTGTCCAATGAACACAATTGAAAACCTTTTTTCATATATTTAGGTTTTCCTTATTTTAATGAAAAAACGATCTCGATTGAGATTTCTTCATGTATTTCATCATTCAACTATGGTCTTCAGTTCTTGGATAACCATTGCCTACTGCAGAGGTAAACCATAATTTTAAAAAACCATATAATGCAATTATATATTTTTTATATGCCTGTAATATCAGTATTATCTTTATTTTCAGAATACATATGTCTTATATTTGGGTTAATCAACATGATTGTCCATTGTTTCATGTACTCCTATTATTTGTTTTCATTATATTGTTCGTCAATGCAGAAATATTTTTTTTGGAAACAACTATTGACGAATATGCAGCTGGTAGGTCATTAAAATTAAAATTAACAATTATAAATAATACACATTTAATTAAATATGAAAAGAATATAGTTGTAGGAACATAGTTTAAAATCACAAAAAAATGAACGATTGGTAACGAATTTATCACGCATACATACAATATTAATCTAAATTATATAAAGATACAAGCTTCTCAATATGAAGATGTAATTTTAATAATGAAAGAACATAGATGTAGGAACAGGTAGTTTTTAATAAAAAAAAAACAACATTAAAAACCATTGTAAAGATATTGAATGCAACGACAAAACGAAAACTCTACTAAAGGGGGTGCTGTTTTTATTAAGTTATGATTAAAATCATATTAAAATCAGAGGAAGAAGAGGCAATGGAGGAATAAACAGCTGCAAGAAGCCCAGACCCTGAAGACCAATAACGAGATCAGAAAATTCTACCAGAAGATAAACACTGGAAGAAAGCCCTTTCAGCCTAGATTAAATGCATGCAGAGCTGAGGATGGATCGTTATTGAGTGATGAAGGTGGAATCCTTACAAGATGGCACCAATACTTCCGAGATCTCCTCAACGATGGGGACCCTCCTCCCCAACTCTCAACTCGCCCAGTTCCAATTGAGGATCTACATTCGCCTGATGAAGAGGAAATTATGTCAGCCATATCCAGGCTTAAAAATAATAAGGCGCCAGGCTATGACGGCCTTGGAGCGGAGCTCTTCAGGCAGGGCGGGATGGAACTGACCAAGACACTCCAGGATCTCCTCACCTCTATCTGGGTGAAGGAAACTATGCTACGGAGCTGGAACAAAACGATAATTTGCCCTATTCACAAGATGGGAGACCAGCTAGACTGTAGTAATTATCGTGGCATATCACTGTTACCAGTAGCATATAAGATCCTCTCTCTTGTCCTCTTTGAGCATCTCCTTCCATGGGCTGAAAGAATTGTGGGTCCCTACCAGTGCGGTTTTCGGAAGGGCAAATCAACCATAGACCAGGTCTTCACCCTCCGACAAGTGCTGGAGAGGGGTAGGGAATTCAACATCCGAACCCACCACTTATTCATAGACTTTGAAAGTGCCTACGACAGTATTGATCGTAAAGATCTTTATATCGCACTAGAAGAACTTGGAATACCCCAAAAGCTCTTAAGAATGTGTCAGGTTACGATGGAGGGTGTAGAATGCTACGTAAGGGTCCAAGGCGGGATGACCGAGCCAATCTTCTCAAGTAGGGGTGTCCATCAGGGTGATGCATTGGCCTGCCTTCTTTTTAACATCGGCCTCGAAAAAGCCATCAGAAGTTCCCAAATCCAACTGGGTAGCACCATATTTAATAAAACGGTTCAGCTGCTTGGGTATGCCGATGATATTGATATCATGGGATGATCGTTTCAGGCTGTCTCAAATGCGTTCCTTCTCCTTGCTGAGAACGCCAGGAGAATGGGTTTGGTAATAAACGACGCGAAAACGAAGTACATGGTATCAGGAGAACGGGCAGTACAGGGCGAAGAAGTCAGAATTGGGGATTACAAATTTGATAAAGTTAACGAATTTGTATACCTCGGCTGTCAAGTGGATGTGGATAACAACATATCTGGGGAAATTAGGTCACGGATCAGCAAATCAAGCAGATGTTTCTATGGCCTACGTAACCATTTCCGAAGCTCCCTGCTTCCGAGAGCAACCAAGGTACAACTGTATAAAACCTTGGTCCGCCCAGTCCTGAGCTACGGTTCTGATACCTGGACACTCACGAAGTAAGATGAGTCCGCATTACTTATCCACGAGAGGAAGATCCTGCGATCTATCTATGGTGGAATTATGCAGGGACAAGAGTGGCGTCGACGATCCAATCAAGAACTATATGCTCTCTTTAGGGAACCGAATATAGTAAAGTTTGTTCGGCTTGGAAGGCTAAGGTGGGCTGGACACCTTGCGAGGATGGATGAGGGTTCCATTCCAAGGAGGACATTGCTGGAGGAACTTCATGGAACCAGGCGAAAAGGAGGACCCAAACTGCGTTGGCGAGACGGTGTTGCGCATGATGCCCGGACATTGTTTGGGGTGCGTAACTGGATGGTGGCTGCGCAGAACCGGGACATATGGCGTGGGCTGATTGAGGAGGCCTTGACTCAGTAATGAGTTGTTGCGCCGCTGATGATGATGATAAAATCATCTTTATGTTTTTGAAGAATTTTCCCTATTACATTCAAAGGAGAGATAAAATTTTCAAAAATTTTTTTTTTTTATTATATAACATTTGCCACTAGGACCTATAGTCCAGTAAAATAAGGCTCCAAAAGTCCGTTTTCAAGAAAAAATTGCCGAACTTTTATTCTCAACGGATCTTTTTGTTTTTTGGGGTGCTGAATCCAAATCTGAAGTTTGCTACCACGGCAAACGTCGGCATAACGTAATTTATATTAAATCCCGTGAAACACCCACACCAGCCCAATGAACATGTCATACTTGTCATATTTTGTTATCATTTAGCCTGCTAGCATGGGTGTTATAGGGTGTTTAATAAAATTTAAATATATATGATCTCATAGTAAATTTAATTAGCTTTGAGATGTAAATAAGAAAGTTTAGATCGGACAAATAGTTTTGGAGTTATAACAAATAATGTGCCAAAAAAACGTGGATTTCATAAAAGTACGGGATTTATAGCGTTCTGGCATGTGTATTTCAAGAGACCAGATTAAAACTTCATATATAGAGTCTAATAAATAATAAATTGGACCAGCTTTTAGATTAAAAAAATGAAATTTTGAGTAGGACGAATAGTTTCGCAGTTATAGTGAAAAAAAGTGCAAAAAAACGTGGATTTGACAACAGTTTGGGTTTTTTGGCGTTCTTTTAAGGGACATTATTAAAACTTCATATATAATAGACTAATAGTAAATTTAATCGGCTTTAAGATGAAAAAAAGTAATTTTGAATCGGTCAAATAGTTTCGGAGCTATAGACAAAGAAGTACGACAAACATGTTTTCGCGGAGAAGTGGGACTGGCCCCCATTTGGCTAATTTCTACACTCTTCCCAAGACCATATCTTCGCGGTAAATAGTCCGATTTCGGAATATTTTTTTTTTCATTTCGTAGGTTATAATGCCAGCTACAATTAATATTTAAAGAATTTCTTCGAAAAAAGCTTCGTTTTCGTGTAATAGGTACAAATCCGAAAATAAGCGTTATTTTGGATGGTCTTTTGCGATTTTGGTTATGAAGTCGACGTCTGCGGTGGTAGGAAACATCAAATTCAGATTCAGCACCCCAAAAAACATAAAGATCTGACGAAAATAAAAGTTCGGCAGTTTTTTCTTCGGCTAAAACCCTTATTTTACTGGACTACTACTGTTTTGGAGCTAAATTGGTTTGAATGAAAAACGTCACGTTGTAGCCCCAACTTTTTCTCATGTATGTTTACCTCGAATAATGATTAGTTGTGAATTTAATTTAATTATCGATCGAAGTAATTTGACCCTTTTAATTCTAAAATGTATTTTGGAAAAAGTAGTACATTATAGATTGGTATATCCAAGATCTATTGTTTTTCTCAGTCAGGGAGATATTGAGTTTTAACCAAAGCCGCTTTTTTGGAAGAATATTACAATCCTCCTCACTCAACGGCAATATGTAATAAAGATAAAAATGAGTCCCATTTACTTTCTACACTCTGCATTTTACAGGGACATTTTATTCGTTGTGCTTTTTATTTATTAGTTTATCTGTTATTGTTTATTGTTGAAAAATAAGAGATTATTTATTTATTATTGTTTTGTATATTGCATGAATGGATTCATTATCATTCCTATTGCTTATTGTTCAGCCAGATTGTATGTAAACTATTCTCAATGAAGGCAGTAAAAAAAAAATTTAAAAAAAAAAAGTTAGAATTTAGTTATATTTATTAGCAACAATGGTTTTCATTTTGTTTTTAAAATAACAGTACAACTGCTTATATTCCGTTCAAAAATTGTTTTTTTTTAATTTCGTTCAAATACTGTTTACATACTATAGAATATAATTATAATCCCCCATCATAACTGTTTCTGTTTTTTGTTTATTTTAATGTTTATGTTACGAATAAGATTACCAAACATTTTGGAGATTCACTTTTCTGATTAGAAATATTTTCATTACAAGCATCAAATTCCATCTAGGCGGGGTAAAATTTATTTCGTGGCGAACCCATCAAAGGAATCTTTGCCTTCCCACTCTGATTAGAACAGGTTGGTAACCTGTAGGATAACCCGTCCTTCCTGCCCTAGTTGGAGCACATAGAGACGTTGAAAAACTAAACAAACCATCAACTTCTTAATTAAAGGGAAAATTAACGTTTGTAAAATTTAATTTATGTTTAAATAAGAAAGAGTGAATTATGAGGAATGCGCTATAATATAGCTTATTATGATATTATTATTAAAAATAATTATCTTGAATATACATATATATTTATATAATGTGATTAATTTTCAGGTACAGTTTGTGGCAATGGTTGTACTGTTGTTAAAAATGAACATAGATAACTGCAAATATGATGTCATTTTCTGGAGATTATGGATCTTTAACTTTTTATCATTTACAGCGCTATTTTTGAACTTATATAAAACGGTCTACAATGAGAGAAGAAATAGACGATGAAATATGTTTACACCATGATTCCTTGCTTGTATCGAATTAAATCTACTGCACCTCCAAATGAAGTTTATTACTAAATTTATAAGAATATATTTATAGAGTATATGGAATATATATGGTATATACAGGGTGTTCAGCATAAGACTGCAGTAACTTCGGGAAGCGATTCTGGGCATCATTTGCAACAAAATATTCCCTATAAACTATAGCTCAATTCTCATCCTTTTGATACATATTTTGTTTTATGTTTTTTTTTCAAAAAATTACTACTTTTTAACAAATAATTGTTTATTTTTCCCTAACTACTGAAACTAGAGCAATTTCATATGATCATTAGAAAGAAGATCAAATTTCCTTTAAAATAAGCTTATTTAGACTCAAAAATAGCCGCATTTTGTATTTAACTTTGTGATATAAACCTAAGAAATAGCAAGTTTCAAATTTTGTTCCAAAACTTTGACTTCATTTTTCTCAAAAATATTACGTATGTTAGTGGATTACTCAAAAAAAAAAAAAAAAAATAATAATTATTCTACAAACATCTTCCGAATGGTATACCATGAATAGTGATAATTTTTAAAATTGATACTGAAATCACTTATTAATTACAAAAAACAGGGAGATGCAACATCGGCATGTTGGGAAATACTGAGAGAATGCTCAGAAATTTTAAATAGTTTTATTAATATAAAAGTAATTTAATCACAATTACCTATTTATCTTATTCTAATATTTACAATTTAAGAAACTTTTAGGATAATTTAATTAAAATTTACATACTTAATTTACAATCATTGTTTAAAATGTCCTCCCTCTTCTCTCATACACAGCACCGATCTTCTTCTGACTGCACCTACTGATAGGCGAAGTTCATCATGATTTTGCCGCATTGTATTGCAGCACTCATAAATTTCTTCAACCTCTCAGGTTTCTGATCTTACTTCGTACCCTTTTTAGTTCAGTGTACCCCACATGTAAAAGTCCAGTGGTGTAAGGTCAGGACTCCTAGCTGGCCACCTTGTTGGCCCATGTCGGCCTATCTATCTTTCCCTAAAATATTGATTCATCCACTCAGATATCAGTCTTCCATTGTGTGCCGGACATTCATCCATCTGGAAGGACATCATTTCCCTCCTCTGTAGTGACATACACTCCAATAGATCAAATATTTTAGTGTCTTATGTGTCTTATATTTGACGGAATGCCTCAGAGTTCAATCGATTTGGAAGCATTACAGGACCGAGAAGTTCACCATCCGTAAGTCCTAGCCAAATATTCACCCTGAATTCAAGCTGGTAATGGGAAACAACAGAACCGTGCGGGTTAGCTTCCACCCACAAATGTGTATTGTGCATATTTACCATACCTGTACGAGTAAAGAAGCCCTTATCAGTCCATATTACACTGTCTCTTCCCCACTCAGTCACTTTATTATTATACCAATTGCAGAACTGCATTCTGGCGCGGTAGTCAGGAGGCAAAAGATGCTGAACTCTCGTTAGATGGTACGGGTATAAATCATATCGTCGTTAAATGCTGTGGACGGTCCTATAGGATACACACAATTGTGCTCCGATTCGACGAGTACTTGCTGTTTGATCACGTCTAACTGCCTGTAGCACAGCTGGAGAATTGTGGTGGACGTTTGTGTTCCTACCTCCTTCCCTCCTCTGGAAACCCTGAAAAGCTCCTGTTTCACCGGAACGCCTGTACACCTCCACGATGTTCTCTCGTTAGGAATAAGTCTGTCAGGAAAACGCCTATCTTCTACACTATTCCCATCTAAGAAACCGTAGATGTATAATGTACCGCGGTATTAAATATTCGAATATGCCGGTATGGTGGTGTTAAAACTATAAATAAATATCTAATAAAGATGCAGACTTTAAACCCTCCCAGTCCTTCTTGATGTATTTATTTAAGCCTTACACAATGTTAGTTTGGGGTTTATAGCGATAAACAAAGTCTCGGCTTATTCGTAGCTCTACACTACCTCATTATTACAGTTTGTATAATTTAATCTGTGTTGTTTTTTTCATAGTTTTAACATATTTTTTTTTTAATTGTGCAAAAGAATGATATATAATAATTCTACACCTTGTTAAATCTATTGGAAAATCGTTTTTTTCGAAATTAGTACCTAGCTCTTCATTTCAATTCATATATAATTTGCTATTTTCTTCTTTTCAATTGAGTAAAGTCTTTATTTAATGAATTATAAAATTACCAAGTTCATAAAAAATAGTATCTAATAATTGATTATATTCAAATTATTTTTGATTAGTAATCAATTATTCTTATGGCAAGTCTTCCTTTCATAATGCCAATGTTGCATCTCTCTGTTTTTTGTAATTATTAGTAATTGTAAGTGATTTCAGTATCAATTTTAAAAATTATCACTATTCATGGTATAGCAATCGAAAGATTTTTGTTTGTAGAATTTTTTTTTGAGTAGTCCACGTTTCTAACATATGTAATATTTTTGAGAAAAATGCAGTCAAAAGTTTTGGAACGAAATTTGAAACTTGCTATTTCTTATGTTTGGAACACAAAGTTAAATACATGATGCGGCTATTTTGAAGTCTAAATAAGTTTATTAAAAAGGAAATTTAATCTTCTTTCTAATGAGCATATGAAATTGCTCTAGCTTTGGTAGTTCAGGAAATATAAAGAATTATTTGTTAAAAAGTAGTAATTTCTTGAAAAAACATGAAATTAAAAATATGTATAAAAAGGATGAGACTCGAGCTATAGTTTATTGGGAATTTTTAGTTACAAATAATGCCCAGAATCGCCTCCCGAAGTTACTGCACTCTTATGTTGACCACCGTGTGCGTGCGTGCGTGCGTGCGCGTGCGCGTGCGCGTGCGTGTGCGTGTGCGTGTGCGTGTGTGTGTGCGTGTGCGTGTGCGTGTGCGTGTGCGTGTGCGTGTGCGTGTGCGTGTGCGTGTGTGTGTGCGTGTGTGTGTGTGTGTGTTACAGAGATAGTCTATTCGGCAAGAATCAATTAATCGGAGGTAGAGATTCAATGCTAAGACAAAACGCTGCTATGCCACATTAGTTGTGCGTTGGGTCAAGTGGGGAACAGTGTAGCAAAGAAGGCACTTTAATTTCAAGAAAAAAACAAAAAAAAACATGTTTATTATATTGTCATCTAATTATTTAACATAAAATCAACAGTCTTTAACCTTCATATTATGATTGAAATAATATCAAAATTATACTTAGAAGCTACTTATTGTTTTAGATATCTGAAATTACAAATTTGTTATTTGTTATACTGAACCCCAGAGGTGGGATACAGTGTAACAGCTATAGGGATACAGAATAACAACATGGAGAAGCACTAAAATATACGTTAACGAAAATAAAATCTGAAAAACAAAAAAACGTATAGCCTCAATTGTGTTCCATAACAAATTTTTGGTAATCAAAATTAAGCACAAACTAATTTATAATGTAAGAACATTATCTTTTATTCTTCAATTGGGTTAACATTATGTAGATTAATGTCCATCTTTTTCTTCCTATTCTGAAATATTTTCGATGTAACTCGCCTAGAAAAAAAAAAAATATATATCAAAGGAGGTACATTATATCATGTTACGTTACACTGTGCCCCACACCAATATGCCTTGAAATTATATTTCTTAGACAGTGCAATGGTTTATTATTAAAACACTAAATAATTGAAGATTAAAAAGATCATATATTTACCAGAAATAAATAATTTTCCAACAAACTTCACCTGCCTAATTGTTCACTATTTTTTTTATTTTATTTTTTACTAGATCATAAGTTCGATTATTGTTTTGTTTACTTAGCAATCAAGAAGGACGCAAATGAAATTAGCAAACAAATAAAAAGATACCAAAGTCAAATAAAAAATGGACAGGATTAATGATGATTTTATACTGTGTCCCTTGTTACGCTGCAGTCTTCTTGACCAAATCTGCTATTGAAATAGATTGTTGAAAATCAAACTTTCTTTAGTTTCACTTTGTATTTGTACTTGTGTTAACTATGTAAGCTAAAACGACTTAGATCATAAAATTTGATAATCAAGTTTCTACAGTGCATGGTGGTTATCACCCTTGCAACTCAGTTCTCTCCACCAAATTAAAACTACAATTTGTATGTCGAATATATGGTGGAATGCAAATATAATATTTATTTTCAAACTAGCTGATGACTGCACCCTCGAAAACGGCGAGGTAGTTTATTAATTAATGTGTATTCTAGGATTTTGGGTGTATCCAGGACTTCGTTATCGACAACCTTATCAGTGCTGCAGGATAAGAAGATGCCTATCATTCCAAAAAAAAAAAAGAAAAAAAAAAAAGATGCTTGATAAGCATAACATGTTTATCAAGCAGTCTCCATCGTTTTAGTTGAGGATTCAGAAATTTTTGATTTAGAGATTTACGTTTTATTAAAGTTTTCTCTAGCACCACTGTTTGTTTACTAACAACAACAGATTACAAAAATTTGATTTACCTAATAACTGGTATTTCAAATAATATAATATTTACGAATGCATTATGAAGAAATAAATGTTTAAGATTTGTACTGAAACAATGGACAATAATGATTATTCATTTGTTACTGTGTTCCTCCTCAGGAATGATATTCTCGAGTTGTATTCTACTCTAACTCCCTTTTAAAACTAGAAATAATAATAATTAATGGAAGTTTCATCTCAGAGAGAGATCACAAGAAAAAAACAGTGGCTAAGTGGTAGAGAGAAAAATTAAAGGCTGCCTGGTAGAAAAGCAAACGTGAAAACCAAAAGTGAAGCCTCACGTGATCATGTTTGGTCTTTTTGCATTTAATAAATAAATAATTAATGGATATTAAAATTATTTTTTAGACGCTAATTCATTAATTTCAATCAATATATCAAATAAATGTTCTCCTAACCACAATTTATCACTCTATATCATTATATAAAAAGAGAAAACATTTTTTACTATGGATCACTAACAGCGAATACTGTAGAAGAAATCTGTACCAAATTTTAACTACATACATTATATTTTTGATTTAGCAATTTAAAAGCTACATATTTTCAATTCGTTTAATATTTAAAAAGTGATAATTTGAGGATAACAGTGAAATTTTAAAATTGGCCGATAGGTGGCAAGTGCCATTCTACATGAGAGGTTACAAAGGTGTTAAATAGAGCTTGAAATTGGCATTAAAGAAAACAAAATTTGAAAAATAGAAAACGTCTGACCTGTATCGTATTCCACAACAAATTTTTGGTAACCAAAATTAAGCAGAAACAAATTTATAATTTGAGAACATTATCTTTTATTCATTAATGGCATTAACATTGTGTGGACCAATGTCCATGTTTTTAATTTTTTCGATGTAACTTCTCTAGGAAAAAAAATGTAATCAAAGAAAGTACAGCATATCACGATAAGTTACACTGTGCCCCACACTAAAAGTTTAAATGAAAATTATGATTCAAGGGCCTTTAGCTATAACACTAATAATGCAGTCCATTATCTGCAACAGTTTCTTAAAAATCTCTCTCCCTCTATATTATTCCAATGAAGAGATTATTTTGTTTAAAATACAAATTTTCATTATGAGATTATCATAATGTCTTATATACTACAAGTGCCTGATTTTTATGCAAATTGAAAACACTATGTTTTTCCGGTTTTAAAAGTAAATTTCTCCATGAAATCGATAATAAATCATTAATTTGATCATACCATTTGAAAGCTGGTTAAATTTGCAAGTTTTTGTGAGATTTACAGTTTTGTGGATCAGTGGCGTAGCGAGCTTAACTCGTGCCCAGGGCACAATACCTTTTTAGCTCTCCCCCCCCCCCCCCCCCCCCATTCTTTCCTTTTTATTTACGAATTAACATTTATTAAATTACACTGGCACTAAATTTAAAATATGTTTTCCAGAAATCAATTATAATAAAAATAAAAATTATCCAGCGATTTTTTGTTTTGCGGACCATTTGGCGCCTCTTTGGGCATGATGTCCCCCCCCCCCCCCCCCGCTACGCCACTGTGGATTGTTTTTTTAGAAAAACGGTGAGCGTTGAAGTATTATAAGAAATAGGAACTCTCCTGAATAAGATGCAGATCAAGCTATTATTTAGGTCCCAAGTTTGTAAAATTCAAGGTTACATATGCTCTGTTCTTATAGAAAATTCAAAGCTAAATTCGTAAATGCGGTGAAAATTTGAATTACGTTTGTTTAAAGTGGAGAAAGTGCAACTCTTGTGGCAAAAAATGTGGTTTCCTCAAAAAAATCATTGAATTATCATATATCTGAATTTGTTTGAAATGGAAAGGTGTGGTCAGCGGCATTTTACTTCATTTTTGGTCTAGCTTCACTCTATCTTTTTTTTTCACACTAAGAAGGAATCATTCTGTATACACTAACATAGTGAATTTTTTAAATTTCATTTTACTATAAATAATTAAAAAACATCACACCAGACGTCTTCTCGACTGTTTTTCTGGGCCCTGTAGATAAGGCGGTTCTACTTATACGTGTAATTAAATTCTCTACCTTGTGTTAAAAAACATAGATTATATATATAAATGTGTCCCGCAACCTCAGGATGTTTAAACAAACACAATCAAAACTGACATCGAAGAGCTAATAGTAGCTTTTAATATAAATACATTTCATCAGTTAATAACTAGTTTATCAATAGAAATGGTACCTACCACAGAAATATTTTTAATAATTATTAAATCATAATAATATTTCCATTTGGAATCTACTATTGTTGAATCAATGTCCAATATATTATATTCCAATCAATACCTGAAAGAAGTAAGCTAGGTTGTAATCATAATGTTTAACATGGTGCCAGAAATAAGTTGGGTGTAAAAAGGTCTTAAACATGGGTAATTGTCAAAAAAGAATGACGGAGTCTTTGATTGAGTTGGGCCAATATACAATATTAACTCTCTTATTAAATGTTTTTAATGCTCGTTCTCGATCTCGTTGCTGTATAGTCCTCAGTGTTGCCATCCTACAATGACCAGTTCCATAATCATTCATTGGGATGAAAAAGAAATTTTTTATCAATACATATTCAAGTTAGAGGCTATTGGAAATACAAATTTAATTTTATGTTTATTGAAAATCTGAGAGTATCGACTGATGGTGGAAGAATACTGGAAAATGTATTCGCTAATTCTATAAATTAAAAAAATCATGACACAGAAATGTCTTTAATCTTCACTTATTAAACAGAATGGTCTTCAATAAAATATTTAACCACTTGGAGCGCCACTCGCCAGTTAAAATGTCTTTCAAGGTTTAGGTAGTAGCTAGTCATCATGGGTCGTTGGAAGGACAAGCATCATTTATTGATGACCATGTTATTGCTATCACTTAGTGTGTTTCATTTTATTTTCATCCAGGCATCCATATCATATGTTTCGGATATTTACGATCTGGTGGAAAAAGGTGCTTTTAAAAGTAAATACTTCATTTTCCCTGAAAATATTTTGGATCCATTCTGTATTCAATGCATATCTTTGATAATTGCTGTACTGGCATATATTCCTTATTCAAGATATAGAGCTTCATTAAATTTACGGCCTTATTATCAAAACTATAAGGATATAGGTTCTCAGAAAAACTTTCTGGATAAGATAATTTTACATGAGAAAATGTTGCATCATGAATTCGTTAATTTGATGGTTTATTTAATATTATGTTTCATCATTTTTTTTTTATATGCTCTGGAAATTTACACACCTGAGAAAATTTTAAACTCCGCAAAGAAAGAAGAAATCAGATTGTATTTTAAAATATTCAAAGATTGTCATAGAATATTTGATAGCACTAGGCAATTTTTAATTATAATTGGTGAAGTCTCTTTGTTGATGTCAGAAATAAGCTGGAAGAATATTCAGTATCATTTTGAAAAAATTAAATCTGTAAGAACCCCTGTTAGAAAGTAATCTCTGATATGTTTCTAATAGTTGTAGTGCGTGAATTTTTATTGGAATGCAATGATTACAATAAAAATAATGATTGTCTTGTAAAAATTTATGGTTTGTATAATTCTAATGACACTTGTTTTTATTAAGGAATTGTGTTTTTATAGGTTGTGCATAATAATTATAAATTGACCAGTTTTAGTTGCTTATGTCTAAACCATAATTTATTAATGTTTAAGAATATTTTTTAAGAATTCATCTTATTTTATTTGAAAATGATTCTTGTTTTAATAAAATTATTGTTAAACGTGGAGCAAGCAAAGTCTCTACTATCAAGGACGTAATGCTATGTTAATAATAATAATAATAATAATAATAATAGATCCAAAAAAGATTCATTATTATTGTTTCTAAGCATATTTATCAGATAAAGGAATATCGGGTAAAAGAAGTCAATTTGTAACTAATCAATGAAACATATTTTATTGTGACTGTTTAGTTGAATAATATTATTTAAAAGAATATTTAATCTTCATTAAAATCATATTTTTTTCTATTTTTTACAAATTAGAAAGTTTTCAACTGTAGATCCTGCAGATAAACATGTATTTTCGAACGTACAAGGTGGATCTGCAATACATTAAAAAATTATTATACTTATGTTTCAAAAATGAATACTTTTAATTATTATTTAAATAATGTTTAAACATTTAACAACTTACCAAATGCAAACCATTCATCTGGTAGGCCAGCATCTTTCCGAGCAGATCGCAAGGCAAATCGCAGAGCATTTACCAAGCTGAATGAAGTACATAGAGATGGTTCACCAGTAGCTAAAATTGTGCTTTATTATAGTGATATCATTAGTTTTATGAATTTATATTACTTTACAAATACTAGTACTGTGTTTAAATAAACTAATTTCATTATCCCTACATCTATACTGTTCTTTTGATTGATGAAAACAAGCCACTTTATTGGATGGCATTGATAAAAAAAAATCTCAATATGGAAAATGATAAATTAATTCTGGAGCTCTGAAAGATATTGTTTTCTGATCACTCATTAATAGGATTCTTGCCTATTATTGTAAAATATTCACAGTTGGTGTAAATATTATATTTTCTGTACTGTATATATTTATATACAGTTTTGCTGTAATAAAAACTGTTTATTTGAGTAATAACTATATTTATTTTAAAATGTTATTTGATTATTATATCTATAGTTTTGATATATTCTTAATCATATGTATTTTCTCTTACCATTGATAGTGCATCTTTCATTTTATTGCATCGCATATTCAGATAAAGGAAATAGTATAGTAATGAAAAATGTCCTTTACTTGACCTTTGATCTTATTGTAATTTGAAAATAAATAATAAAATGACTGTCTCAAGATGTATAATTTTACTTGTTCCTTTCCTAACAGTAGCAAGTTATAGGTATAAAAAATTATCACAGTGCAGATACAGCTGGAAAATAATGTTTCAAAATAAATTGTTCACCTTTTGAACGCAAAACACCAGTGGGATTTGATGTGTTCTTTTTTATTATTATTCTAAAGTCGATAGGGATGTCTTTTGCTCCAGGTGGCCAATAGTTCTAAAAACAAAATCTTATAAATTTTCTTTTAAAAATGAAATGCTCTGCATATTGGTATATATTTTCAAGTTACTTATATTTACTATGTTTGTTATGTTATTTTTAGAAATTATTAGTTGTCAAGACAAGTTTGTTGATTGCCATACAATATCTAAGTACTTTACCCATGCTCTATTTGTCTTTAGTGAACCATTGTTTTTATCGAATGCAATTCTTTCACTGGAGAAATAACCTAGTCCCATAGCAAATGCTCCTTCTATCTGTCCAACATCTAATAAAGGGTTTAGACTTTCTCCCAAATCTTCTTCTATGTCTGCTCTGAGAATCTGTAATAAAAAGAAATAAAAAATGTTTTAATTTTCAATTAATGCCATCAGCTGTAAACTGTAATAATGATATATATATATATATATATATATATATATATATATATATATATATATATATATATATATATATATATATATATATATATTAATGAAATAACCAAAACCTTTTAACAATGGTTTTCTTAACATTTTTTAACAATAGTGGTTTGGTAGAATAACAAAAGTGTTGTTTAGGATGGGTAAATTTTTAAAATGATAACAAATCAATTTCATAATTATAATATGGTTCTACAAGCTAAATATCTACTTGTATTTTACTTATGCGGTTTGTTTGGAGAATGTGGCTGCACTAGAACATACTTATTAACAATTCAGTCTTTGGAGTCAGTGGATAAAAAAGTACCTGTAAATAAAAAGTTATTCTTCCAAACCAGGGTTTGAACTTAGTTTGTTTAGAATTATAAGTGAGGAAGCTGGCGAGTATAACAAATAATGTAGGGTGTCATTATCGTTTGAAGTGTTTTTATAATGATTTTGATTTTTGATTTTTCTTGTTGCTATGTTGTTAACTGCATGAGGCATGACATTTTACTTGCCATGTGTTACTGAACCACAACTCTCTATATATTTATTGGGATATCACGAAAGACCAATACTATTCAGGCGGCCCTAAATTACTGATATTCCTGCAATATAAATTAAAAGTATGTTTAAGCATTTGATGTAGATCCTAATTGTTGATTTTCCATTCACCTACATCCTGAGCTTCCTAGACGTCATCAGCACCAATGGCAGTAAGTAAACCTTTAATTGTTCATATATCGTTTGTGGCGCCCATATTTTACCACCAGTAGTGGTGGGGGGGGGGCAGCAGAGTGACACCTGTAATTTATATGTACAATTTGTCAAAGAAATAATTTAAATGTTTTTTTTGTTTTTTTATTAGGACTAGTTAAAGATACTCACATTTACTAAAAATATATATTTTTAAAATTTATTTCAAATTGTATTATATAAAAAAGAAACAGAATTTTATATAAAATATATTTTTAAAAGAAACAATGTTCTTCTTGAATAGCGTTTTAAAGTTAAAGCACACATATTATTATATTCACTTTCACTTTGAGAACTAGCATTTTCTAAAGCTTTGGAAGAATAGACATAAACCTCTGTGGGCACTTTGTAAGACAATTGGGGTATAACTGACATCAAATATGTTATTTGTCTGAAAAGGAGTCAGGTATTAGGAGGAAGTTTTCTTTGAAAATAGTTAGCACAGCAACGTTTCACAGATTTCTGGTAAAAAATAATTCCGAAAACTTGCTGGAAGGTGTCACTTTGCTCCCCTTGTTACCACTGAAGGGTTAAAGCCCAGTTGAAAGGGACAGTGGTGGTATTAATAATTTCTACTAATCTTTTCATCCCTCATGTAAAAGTTTAATCAATCAAATTAAAATTTTAGGTAAAACATGAATACATCCTGTCTCCCGATACATAAACTCCGAATATAGACTGCCCCATATTTCTACCATATGTAGAAGAATTCTTCCTGTCATTGAGTCATACAAAAACATTTTGTATCCCACTGATCTTACTTGAACGATCCCAGTAATCTTGAGAAAGCTGTTGGCTGCAGCATTTTTGGTTAAATTTGTTTTATGAGCTTCATTGAATTTACCACTATATGAAATAGGTTACACTAAGTAGGTTAAAAAAATTGGCAACAGTACCATTGCAGAATTTATAATTAAGACTATCGATTCTGTTCTTCTTTCTTTATGAAAAACTATAATCATTGTATACCTATTATGTATATGTATATGTATATATATGTATATGTGTATTATGTATTATATGTATTTTGCTCACAGTAACTGGATAATTTTTTGGGCTTTATTCTGTTATTAAGTACTATTACCATAGTTGGTTCGAAATTGGTAAACAATTTTGAACTATTAACATGTAAATATATAATTAAAACTTGTGGTACCTTCAAAAGCTATTGTTAAAAAAATGTTCTATTCTAAAATGAAAATATTTCTCTACATTTCAGTTGTTATAAACGTAAACAAATACATATCATTAGGTTTATTTTGGTATGCCTAGTTAGTGATACGTGCCTCTGGGTGAAGTAAGGTCCCGTTGTTAAGAAAAGTAGGGTCCCGTTTTGAAATCTCTAAACTTCAGCCACCTTGGAGTCATTTTGAATGGAAGAAAAATAGTTGCTGGGTAGAAGGAAATATACTGTTATGAAAATAGACTGAATGGAAGTACGTTTGAGAGAGTTCTTAAAGGACTCCCTCTCACTGCCAGTTGTTAAAGAGTTATTTATCATTCAAACAGTGTCAAAGTAGTATAAAATGAGAGAGTGCCTAGAAAAAAACGAAATTTAATATTTTTTTTACAAAAACAACAATCTGGCAGAAATAGAGAATGAAAAATAGAATATTCGTCCACCAAATATATTGCAAATAGGACAAATTTGAAATAAATATACATCAGTTCTTCTTGATTCATTTAAGAATAAAAAAAAACCCTGATGGCTATACAACTATATTGAGTTACTGATTTCCGTAGCATATATATCACTCATTTAAGGATAATATAGTGGAATCCCTCATAACAGAAGTGGGCAAAATTCTGGTGAGTTACTTGTTAGACCAGTTAATTTGAGGTTCAATTGAAAAATGGAATTTTTCTTAAAAATATAGTCTATTTCGTCAGGATTCATGATTAAAGCATGTATATAAGATCCAGTCCAGAGATATTGAATCTTGTCATAGATCAACATAAATCTCTAAATTCTGCAGCTTTTTTGTGACCAACTGTTTGCAAGTCTTCTACTTTTGCATTTTTGCCAGCTAGTTTTCATTGGCACTGTCATTTCTACTGTCAAAATCAACTATTTACTGTTCCTTGAGAAATTTGTTTTCGAGTTCTTGCCTTTATTTCATCTATTTATTCATATCCACGCCCTGAATTTAGAAATAAAAAATAAAAATAACTGGAATTCTGATTTTCTATATTTCTGTAAGGCAATGGCCAACATTAAAGCCTTTTATCCTCATATCCATACACATTACACATCTAAAGTATCATTCCGATTTATTTTCAAGAATATTTAAAGGGCCATCAAATCATGAATGCTTGGTTGCTTTAGCAGTTATAAAAAAACTTTAATGTTTATTCAACAAAACAATCTGGTTAATCTGAGGACTAAAAGAGAAATTTACTCATAGGGAAATTAAAAAAATATTTACTAGGCTTTTGAATTAGGAAACTGATGTATGGGTTTAAAGGGGTATGAAAGATACCAATTAAATCATGTGTGGTCAAATTGATTTGATCTGATACCTTTTATTTAAATGACATCTTACTCAATGCAACGGTTTCTAGAAAATTGTTAACCATAGTTTTGGTAATTGGGGAAACTGTAGTTTAAAATTATAAAATTAGAAATAAGTAAATGTTAAAGTAGATTACCTGATACTGTCCTGTTAGAATATCAACTTCAACTTCTGAAACAGCAGCTCCATAAACGTAATAATTTTTTGGAATAGGATCAGATGTTGAATACCTGATAAAAATTATGTTTTAATATCTTTCTACAGTATATTGTGATTGTTTTAATAATAAAAAAAAAAGTGAATAAAGAAGTTGTTAAGTTTTTATGGCAAAGAGGAGAAAGAAACAAAATAAAGTGAAAAGTAATAACTTCCTCACATGTAAGTAGCTTTCAAACTAACTCCTTCTAAATAGGCATTTTTTATTAATTCAACCCAGGACGGATTCTTCATTTTTTCTCTAATTGGTTGTAGACGCTTGTTTAATTCTTCACAACATTTGAGGGTTGCCTGAAATAATAATATATAACTATTATACTGTGTTATGGACTGGCAACACTTAAGTATATATCAGTCAATAGAGTCTAGGGAGAGCATTTGAACAATGTTTCCTGAAGCAGCCCTTTACGCATCATTGATATTACAACATTTTTGTTGTAATATCAATTGTATATCAATATGATATCAATTACAAGTCAGTTTTATGCTCATTAATTTGAGAAACTAATAATTTATAATGTAATAATTATAAAAATTTTAATAACCACAAATATGAATGTTATTGAAAAACGATACTCTCATTATTCATACTCATGTTATTATTTAATTTATTATCAACTATTTCAAAAATTTTTATGACATGGATATGTCTTTTGGCTAGAGGTATATAGTTTTTTGGTGTGTTTTTTTAACACTCAAAAATGTAACATTTTGACACGCTCTAGCTTTGTTGGTGTTACTTGGATCGAAAATTTGAATAGTTTCCTTATCAGAAATTGGAGGATATATTTTGGTATATAACATTTGTCACTAGGACCTACCGTTTAGAAGCTATATTTGTTTGAATGAAAAAAGCCGTGTTTGAAACTCCTACTTTCTCTCAACTTTCTTCGTTTCGAATAATGATTAATCAATCAATTTAATTATTCAAGTATCAAGTAATTTGATCCTTTTAATTCTAAAATGTAAATTGGGAAAAGCAGTTGATTATAACTAGATATGATCTGTTATTTTTCCCAGTCAGGGAGACATTGGTTTCCCCTAAGTCCCAATAGCTAAAAAAATAAAATATAATTAAATTAGAATCTTGATAATATGGAGTCTACCTTATTTGTTTCAATGAACAGATAAATATTTGCAATTAATATATAATAATCAAATGAAATTTTCATGAATAATTAATTGATCTACTAAATGATTTCAATTATCCTCCCATACACCAAAAAAAAAAAAAAAAAAAAAAAAAAAAAAAAAAAAAAAAAAAAAATAGTTTCTTTTTCCAGCAAAATGTCATTCTAAATTTTTCAATCTATATTAAAAAAATTCTTGGCTTAAACTTTACTATTTATTTCTAAATTTCTGTCACCGAACTAAAAGTCTGCCACCGATTTCGATAGAATAAAGTGAAATTATTGTCATGTTCCCTTGATGTAGTTCAAATAGTAAAATATTAATAAAGTTCCGCAAGATATAAAAAAAAAAATTAAGATAAAAAAGATGAATAGATATAATAAATGAACGGAAATGGTTAAATAAAATATAACAGATAGCTAGTGAATTGCAAAAAAGGAATAATTAACATTAAAGAATAAGTAGTACTATACATGAAAAATCACTTAGTAAGAAGAAAAAAAACAAATTATGGAATCATATTCATAATTTCATAAGAAAAGACTGTACTGAGCCTAACAATAAAAAAATAAAAGAATATAAAAAAGGGTATATAATAATAATAGTAATAATTTATTATTATATGAAGCATAAACCATAAATAACAGATTAAGTTAAAAAAATATTGATGAAAAGCTAATGAAAACATTGACTGTATTGTGTGGAGAAAGAAAATAAAAGATTGATAATGATATATGTGTGAAAATATGAGGATGATAGGGTAGAATTAGACAAAATCTACAGTCCATTATGTGTTCTCTGTGGCATCAACTACATGACCATTCTAAACATGAATAATATTTAAAATTAAATATATTCAGATTATAAGCTCCAGTTTCAAAGATCTTATTAATCAAATATAAACACTTTTACATTGACAACTTTTTATTTATTTATTTTCTTTTTTTTTATTTATTTATTTTTTATGATGTACTGTCATCATTCTAAACTCAAATCAATTTTGAAAGGTCTGAACTTACATAAGTTGCGGTGTCAGTTCCAATATTTCCACCTGTCGATTCATTATTAGGTGAGATGAAATTACAAGAGGACTTGATTTTAATCATACTTACATCAATGCCAAGAGCATATGCACATACTTGAGCCACCTATAACATACCAGAACAATTAAAAATAAATATGTTTCCTATTTATTATTTTTATTAATATAACTTTTAAGATTCATAACAGAATATCGTAAAATGATATTCTGACGTTTTCTAAATATAAAAACATCCTGTCATCATCTGCTACAGAGGTTTCAGACTGTATTTCAATTCAACAGCGTTTGAAATGAAACATTTGCAATTTTTTTTTCAATATAATTAAAGAAATTTCTTTTTACTATAATTTCATTAAGTTTCTGATAAATTAAGAAAATTATCCTAGATTTTTGAATTATTGGAATCAATGCCTTTAACCCTTTAACAGGCAATGTATCCTGTAGGATACACATATTTAATGCCTTTTGCTCAATAAATGACGTAATGTCCGACTCATTATCCTACTCATCATCGTCTAATATCCTTCATTTAACCTTGAATTTGATGATACATGTGTGGGGGTTAGTGTGGCTATAGCCATTCAATGGAAAAAAAAAGAAGAAATGTATTCAAAAATTCCCGGCCTGCCCGTTAAAGGGTTAAGGTTAAGGTTGGGCTGAATATTTTATTTTTGTTTTTCAACAATATCTTTTTGTTTTCGATCTAATTATAGCGCACTTAAAATGTGAAAAAAAGCTTGATTTTTTTCCAGGAACATCCTCCAAATCAAAGAAATGAACTTTTGTCCTTCCATCCTTCTGGAAGGACATTAGCCTAATATACTAAATTTGCTTTTGGATTTTTGTGACTAACTTTTAAATCCTTAGAGAAAGATAATAGTCGTAACTGGGTTAAATAGGTCTATAACAAAATAAATGTAAACCATTATA
Source organism: Euschistus heros (assembly GCA_003667255.2). Lineage (NCBI taxonomy): Eukaryota > Metazoa > Arthropoda > Insecta > Hemiptera > Pentatomidae > Euschistus > Euschistus heros. The sequence continues at coordinate 3,374,225 of RCWM02000032.1, read as the reverse complement.
AGCAGAAATTCAGCTTGAATATACCAGAGTACTACTCCAACTCCCATAGCCAACTATCAAAATTTAATGTTCATGCATAATTTGGTTAAAATTCCTTAAAAGAAGGATTATTTCATCAGTATATTATTTGAAAAAAAAAAAAAAAAAAAAAAAAAAAGAATTGTAATAATTACTTTCGTATTGAGGCCCTGTCCAATTTCAATGCTACCTGTTGATATAGCTACAGTCCCGTCATTGTAGAATATAGATACAGTTGAATGATAACTGGATACAAAAAAAAGGCCGAATTTCATTGGCATAAGAGCAATGCCTCTTTTCTTCCACCTATTAACCTTAAATTAAAAAAAAAAAACCTTCAGCATATAATTTAATATAAAAACTTATTTCATGAATTCTTTAAAAAAATCAATAAACTATTAAATTTATTTAAAATCCTCAGAGATTGATTATAAGTATTTTGATTCCCCTGGATAAATAAACCAGTGCAGTTCAAATATAAAAACTCAGAGAAGATGTTTAAAAACAACTATTAAATTCTAAACAACGTATTTACTTATGTTTTCATTCTAAATTCAAATATACTGCACTATGGATAGAAGTCTGAAGGGGTGCTGAATCAGAATGTCAATTTTGCATCATCTTAGAAGACCAGCTCATTACCTTTTTAGTTTTTTGATTATATCTCAAAAACTATGCATCTTCCATCAACAAAATGCAGTAGACAACATTCATTTTCTTATAAGTGGTAACAGTGCTCGAGTCCACACAAAATCATGGGTACATTACACTATATAGAAAAATGAATATGAAATCTGTTTAAGTAATGCACATTTATAGTTTTTATCTTTTTGGAGTGCTGAATCCAAATTTCAAATTAGCTGCCTCATAGGAGGTTTCACAATGAAAAACACAAAAAAACTAATTTTTTTTAAAAGCTATTTGCTTAAATTTCTAAAAAATGATGGTTTTTGGGTTGAATGCTGACTAAATTAGACAAAATAATCTAAACAAATGCACCAATTTTGATTTTCTAAGGAGCGATATGAAGCTAGAGTTGGCAGAAATAAAGGCTAGGAACTGATATTCCAATCACTTTTTAGGTAATAATCTGGTTACCAGTTTGTAATTGGCAGAAGTTGAGAGGGATAACTTTTTAATCTTTTAAAGAATTTTTATGTAAAAAATATTTATACTGTTACTAATAATGAGGAGAACATAACAACGAATTTCTTCCAAGTATCACTGAAAATTAGTAGATACCATAATCCCCGATACTAGCATGGTGATTGGTAATAGGTCAGTAATCAGAACAAGTTAATGGTTTGTAACAGCTAGTTGCCAAGTGCTCTAAAGCTAATATGGAACATAAGAAAACCAAAATTGGCAAATGGAATCTGTAGAAAATTTTATCAACTTTAATTTCACAAGGAACAGCCATCATCAAAGAATACACTTTTTCAAAAATTAAGATAAAATCTGAAAAAATAAAATAAAAATTTATTAATTTTGTTGTGAACCTCTCAAGAGATAGCCAACTTAAAATTTGGATTCAACAACCCTCCCTCCCCTCACAAAAAAAAATAAAATAAAAATAAAAAAATAAAACAGTTGAGGAGAAAACTTCAACTATATTTTTAGGATACCATCTGTTTTGAATACCCATTGACTGAGCTATAATCCAAGAGCCTGAAGTGAGTGATTTAGGTTGCTCATTTGAGGTACACATGATGGTATAGAAGGATCAATACAATTAGGATTGATGAATTAATTGCCACTTCTATTGAGATTATTTTATTAGAAAGCTAGTTTCGAATGCTAAACATTCATCTTCAGTTCTCAGGAGATCTAAGAGATAACAGTTATCAATTAATTCATCAATCCTAATTAGGTTACTAATGTTTTTGTAGTTAAAAAATGCTGGTGAAACTAATCAAATACATGCATATTGTTCAATATGATATGAGTAACTATGACTATTTACATTCTCTGTCAATTTTATAGATGACATCCTGAACATTGAACTAATTATCAGTTAATCAATTACAGTAGAATACAATTTTTCATCATCTAATTCTTTAGATAAAATTAAATCATTATCTTTCTTTTTTTTTTTTTTTTTTTTTTTTTTTTACTTTGCTTTTTGTTCCTATCTCAGTGATAAAACTTTTAAAGTAAACCACAAATCTTCCTATTCTTCCCTCTTTACCCAATCTGCAGGTGTTCCTCAAGGTAGTATTCTAGGCCCCATCCTCTATACGGTGTATACAGCTGACATCCCAACTCATCCTACCACTGTGCTCACCACTTACACTGACGATACATGTGTGTTATCAGTAAACAATGATCCCTTCATTGCCTCTCAAACACTCCAATCCAATATCCTAAACCTTCAAGAATGGTGTCAAAAATGGAGAATCAAAATAAATCCTAATAAATCTTACCAAATAACCTTTACCCTTCGTCGTAAACCTACGACCTCCAGTCCTACAGTATCCTTTAATGACATTCCACTAATCCCTGTTGAACAGATCCGCTACCTAGGACTCCACTTGGACAAACGTTTAACTTGGAATCCACATACAAGACTAAAATGACAGGAAACTGCTTGTCATTTTCGACTTCTTCGACATTTACTAGACAAATGCTCAAACCTTCTGCTTTACTACAAAAGACTCATTTACATGGCAGTTATCAGACCTATTTGGACATATGGAGTTGAGCTTTGGAGCTCAACTCAACCTTCTACTTCTTCCCGTATCCAATCCTTACAATCCAAAATCCTTAATGCTCCTTCCTTACTTTGTTACAAATAAACTTATCCATAAAGACCTTAATGTTCCATATGTTGCTGAGTTAGCCCATACCAGATACCTATCCTTTCATAGTAAGCTCCATAACCACTCAAATCCATTAGTTTCTCAACTTGCTTCCCACTCCATTCCTGATAATCCTACGTCTGAAAAGAAAATGGCCTAGAGATCTTCTAGTGTAGAATTTTTATTAAAGTGCTACTGATGAGTAGTTATTTCCAAGCTTTGACTTGTTATTGTAATCATTATCAGCCCATTTACTTAATGTATATAATTGTACAGTTGTAAATTTCAATAAATTGATATAAATAAAAAAATAACTTTGCTTTTTATTTCTCCAAAATGGTTTAACATAGCATTTCAGATCCAAAATCACTTTCTGAACCAGATCCATTTAAATAGCAGAAATAATTGACAGAGTTCTTTGAGAACGAACAACTTCAGTAGTCAACTGTTCAGAAGAATTGGGACAACTTATGTTGGATGTCTAAAGTCAATTGACGATGCTAAGAAAGATATAGTCATCCATAGCCATATCTATAAATCATTTTAACACATGAAAATACAAATTTATTTCTAAAGATTCTTAAAAATAAAAAAATTATAATTTCATTCAAAATAATCTTCATGATTGTTGATATTAAAAAGAATAATAATTATACTGTTTATACTTACTGTGTTATACTGATTGATATCTATTAGTCTTTTATAAAATTCAGAACTTTTAATCAGTTCTTGAACAATATTTTCAATATATTGAGAATCTTCCTTGGCAAAGTTTGCCCTTCTAACACTAATAGGATCCTTTTTACAAACAACTGCAATATGCTCCATAATGTGTTCTATTGTAGTTATACCTTCGAGTGTACCTGTTTCAATTTTAGAAGTGATTTAAAAGGATACTTGAAAACATAAAAATTTAAATCAAATTGTAATTTTCATGACTATTTTTGTTGTTGTTTGTTGGGAGTTGATATCCATAGGTACTCCAAATAGGGCTAGAAGGATGGGTTATCATACAGTTTACCTATCTGTTTTAGCCAAGATTCATTCCATGGGTATACCATGAAATAAATTTTAATCTGCCCAGGTGGGATTCAAACCCACAACCTTCAGTACTGAGCACACCGAGAACCTTGCCCCAAACCGCTCAGCCATCAAGCTTTCCCTCCCCTCTCCTCAATTATTTTAGTAATTTTTTCAAATGTGATAATTAAGTTTTGAGATTATGTTATATGAAAATATATCTTATTTTTCTCTTGAAATTTATTTATATATGATTCAAGAATTTTAAAAATATCTTTCTTATATTGCACATATTTATTAAGTGCTTTTAGGCATATACAGCTAGTATTCATGATAATTAAAGGGGTTATGTTACATTTTTTAAAAACGTAATCTAGTTTATTATAGGAAGAACATATCTGCAGAAGTGCTAGGTAGCAAAATCTGAATAGACCAGGTGATCTGGTCAAAAACAACTTGAAAAAGAGATTTGAAGAAGATGAAGGAGCTATATAACATTTTCCTGCTAAAGGAAAATAAAAAATAAATAAAATAAAAAACATTAATTTCTTAAAATTGTGTTTTGTTACATAACTCCTTCATCCACTAAACCCTTCAAGTGACAGAATTTATTATAAATTAAATGCATTAAATCAAGCATTAAAGCCATTGGTAGAAGGTGTTTACTCACAAGGGGACGTTTGGAGTTGTAACTCACAGATTTGAATTACGATTTGTGTGTAGGTAGTAGGGACCTATAAAAGTGCAAAACTAGAGTTATAGCCGCCAATGAGCATTTGGAGCCAAGAAAAAAATTAAAATATGAAAATCATGTTTTATTTTTTTTCTCACTTCTCAGTCATTATAGAGAAATGATTCTTTTACGTTTAATTGCAGTTATGTATGCTATTTTATATAAAAATACTTCCATTATGGTCAAGACACCACCCGGCTTTAGGGTGCTCAAAAACTCTTAAAAAATGACAAAATTCCAAGAAAATCTGCTGTAAATCAGTGGATTTTTTTTTTTTTTTTTTTTCATGAACAACTGACCTCAAATCTCGATTTAGCTAATCTAAAAATCCTTATGTGTGAAATTTTATCAAAATAAAAAAATATTGATTTTTTACCCCTTTCGAGGAGGTTAAAATTTTGAAGTTGAGATTTCATTAACAATTTCTAACAGCCATAACAACTGCTGCGTTCAACCGATTACAATAGTAATAGGATCACTAGAATCAGCATACATTCTGCTTTTTATCCATGCATATAGGATTGGGATTACTCCAGATTTTAGTGGACAAAAACTGATGTGAATGAAAAAATCCGAGGTCAGCAATAACTTGAGATATCTCAATAAGGGGAAATCCTGGAACCTCCGGATTTGGGCTAAACTATGCAGTTTTACGGCTTCTAGATGACCTTAAAATTTGGTTTTAATCAGTGACAAAATGTGTGAGATAGTTCAAATTATTTACATTTTTTTCAGAAATTGACAGCCTTCTAAAATCATACAAAATTTTAAAGGTAAAAAAATGTATTTTTGCGTTCGACAAAATTTAGTTTCTACATGTTTTTTGAGATGAGAAATCTGAAAATAATATCAGTTTTTTGTTTAAAAAGTTTCCTCACATATATTATATAAATAAGACGTTTTAAAATGATCTATTACTATTATTATTTTAATTTTTACACAATAAATTTCAAATAAGACCATTTTAAAAAATATAGCTATGGGGAGTTTTTTTTTTTTTTTTTAACCAAAACCTGATATTAATTTTAGATTATTCATTAATCTTAGTGTTTCAATGCAATTTGAAATAAAAATATGGGTGAGGAAAATTTTTAAAGCACCCTAAAGCCGGGTGGTGTCTTGAAAATAATGGAAGTATTTTTATATCAAATATCATACACAACTGCAATTAAACATGAAAGAATCATTTCTCTATCATGACTGAGAACTGAGAAAAAAATATAATAAAACGTGATTTTCATACTTTAATTTTTTTCTCTGCTCCTAATGCTGATTGGCGGCTATAACTCTAGTTTTGCACTATTTTAGGTCCCTACTACCCACACACAAATTGGTATTCAAATCTGTGAGTTACAACTCCAAACGTACCCTTGTCAGTTTTTTAAAAAATATTCTTTTTGTTTATACATATTTTTTTACCTGCAGTTATCATTTTAGTCCACAAAAATGTCAATAGATAGGGAAATTAGCTTAAATGGCCCATTAAAAGATGGGTCAATGTACTCAATTATGTACAGAATAAAAAATAGAATAGAAATAAAATAATAGATCAGTAGAAGGAAAACATAACAGAAACAATGTCCGGAAAAGTTTTCAACATCAATGTTGCTTCTCCAGTAAAATATTTCTCCTGAACATTTCAATAAAAGTGAGTTAACACCTTCTTCCACCAATTTCTTCGATTGATAATTGAAATTATTAATAGCATTGCTATGAACAATAAATATTCATTACTTTTGACATTTATAAAAGCAATCAACAATTTATTATAATAATAAAAACCCATTAAACTTATTTGAGAGAAAAATCTGTTAACTATTATGTTGTGCCAATTATTATACCAATTATGTAAGTGCCAATAGTAGATAATTCCACTATCGATAACTTATAGTTATATGTTTGTCACCAACTAAGTTTTTAGAATAAAACACGTAAAAGAACAATCATTCATCAACTAAACTGCCTGTAAAAAAATTAATTCAAATTTAATTAGAACCAATATTTTCTTGACATTATACTTATTTCATTACCAGGTGCTCTGGTCCATGCAGAAGATGGCATATCTGTTTTGACAAAATTAATGTCAACTGTCCATGTTGATATATCATAACAGTTCTTAATACCATCATATATCCATTCATATGTACTATCATTATAAGCACAGCCCATATTTTCGTAAAGTGTTGCTGTTAAGTACTGTATTTTTCCATTATCATCCACTCCTACCTAAAACATTTATTTGTTTGAATTTCATAATTATAAAAATAATCTTACTATAATAACAAAAAAATTAAAATAAAGTAATTCACAAAGTTGAAATAATTTCCTCAGTGTAACATTATTTGCGTTTCAACACACATTCTTATAACTTCACTAAGTATTTTCCTATCACACAACATGACAAAGAATAAATGAAACCATTAAAATGGCTGCAATGAGGGAGAGAAGCAAATGAACCAGGTGAAATATGCTCGAAATTATTATTTTTTACAGCTTTCTATACTTGACAGTCCATGCCAAAAGAACAATTTGAAGTTTAGGCTGGTATCAAACGGGGTATGGTTGCTACAGTTGCTACACTTAGGATGAGTCATCTTCTGTAGACTGACTGGCTTATCCTACCCAGGAGAGAATGCTTGGCCATAACTCATCTCATTTTAGGAGGTAGAATTGGGAAAAATTGAATCATAGCTAAAATTTAATAAAAAATCGATCTTAGCTGTTTGACATCTATTTTCCCGGAACCAATCACCTAATTTAATAATGATTAAATCTTTCAGTCAAATAATCATTAGTTCTCTAAAAATCACTCAAAGGTTTTATCATGATTAAATTAGGTGATTGATTCCAGGAAATCAGATGTCAAATAGCTATGATAAAATTTTTCCCAACTCCATTATGAGGTAACACATCCAAGTGGTTATCAAGCTGGGCTGTCAGTATTCATAGCTACTTCACCATTTCTTATGACATATTTTGCCAAACTGGGATTTTCAAGCAATTCTGCTATCTTCCATTATTGTCTTTACCTGACCATTTTTTGAGGAGGTTGAATCTGCCATTAGTGACTAAAGTTGTAATGATAATTTGCTCTTGGCGAAAGTTCTCCCGGAACAGAAATATGTAAGGCCAATTAATTTAGTTTTTGACACAGTAATAAGCTTTGATTTAATTTATCTGAAGCCTATAAAAGAAATAAATAAAGTTATTTATATTTAACCTATCAATTATTTTTTTAATCATCTATTACTTAACTTTATTACTTGAGTTATTAGCAAGGTTACCTACAGTATAAATTTAACTTTAATGGTCTAAGAAGGTTCAAGACTTGTTGATTGCAACTCTTATTATGGTGCTATGGAACAATAAGGAAGATTGTTTCCATTAACTAATTTGTTTCACTCTCCAGTTAATGAAAAAAAAGACACTTATATCCCTAATAAGAATCACTGCTCCAGGAGTGTACATCACATGACAGTACCAATAAAAGAATAAAGAGGACAATGATGCTCCTGTCAGTGAATAGTTCCCCTCAATATCAGGATTTTTAGTTCTTCAAATAGTTTTTATAAAGCATAGGAATAAAAAAAATACAATGGGAGAATATCTGAATAAATAAATTATATTTAAATTAAAATATAAATATTAACCAAAAAAATACCTCATATTTTGCTTGGTAAAAACAGCGCTTCCCGATGGCTTTCATAGTAGTTTCAAGATCAAGTACAAGTTTTACTGGTCTCATTAATTTATGTGCTGCTAGACAGCAAGCGCTTGCAACCATTGCACTTCTTGTTAATTTAGATCCGAACGCTCCACCAATTCTTTTCACAAAGAGGTTCAAACTGGATGCAGAAACAAATAAAAATATCAAACTAATAGTCTGGATTATTTGCAACACTAACCAATGGAATAGCCAAAGTCTACTAATTTTCCAAGTAAGTGAGTTATCTTCACAGCCATTAGCTGATTTCTTCTAAACTTGAAAGTATTTAGTTTTTATAATTTATAGTTGATTGTCAGTGACACTGATTACTAGACCACAAAATTGGTAAAGGAAAAAATAAAGATTTATTAAAACATTACAATATAACTCTCCAGTTCCTAATGTACTCTCTTTTATTTTCACAATCAATTTATAAAATAAATTAAAACTAGGTACTCAAATATGGATAATATATACTGAAATATACATATTGTAAATGCAAATACTAGAGGTATATTGCCTACTAAATAGCATCATTGTACATAAAGCAGAATAGTCTTGATTCCTCACCTCCACTGTAAATTTTTAAACTGTATTAAGATATTTAAGACTAACTATCGAAGAAAGAAGTAGTGACTAAGTCTGGATAACAAATGACAGTGCAATTATATACACCGACAGTAAGAACGTTTCACTTAATTGTTTTTTTCATTTTCTTGGCCAAAGATTTTATTATTTTTTAGATGTTTATGTTCACATATATTTTAAACAGGCCATAAGAAAAGTATTAGAGTTATTAAAATTATTAATTAAATAAAATACAGCAGCATTTAAAAATATTACCAATTTTAAATTTACAAATTTTTAAGTTGATAAGGTTTATATCTATCTGCCCTTTGCATTAATTATGTCTTACATTTAATGGGTTATGGGTCTAATGTAATTTTGAATGAATTCTTCAGGAATAAGCCTCATCTAATGCAAACCTCTAATAAACCATATTAATTTAAAGTTTTGTATAATTTTTTTCAAAATACTTTTCATATGCTCTGAGTAAAGTACGCGATGATGTGAACACCTAAAAAAGAAAATTTTTTTTTCAAGGAAATGAAAAAATCAATTTTTGCCTATCAGTATATACTGATACATACAAAAAAACAACATTTTTTTTGTTAAAAGCAAGTAAATTATATTAGCTGGTAACAAGAATACCTGTTCAGCTGAACTCCAAGTACTTTGGCTATTGCTGCCTGAGTGTTGTGCATCCATTGGGTTGAAGAATACACATCAAGTCCATCTTCTCTAGGGATGCAATAACATGACTGAGGCTCCATTGTAAAGTGATATTGTGATCCCATCTCAAATTCTCCATTTATTTTATGGGTTATGTTTTCTATTTTGACATAATAGATATATTAAAATTTAAAATTAAACATGGAGGAGTTGAAAATGCTTTAGCGATGATACCGCTCACAAATATTACTCATTTAACAGGAAGTTTAAAATGAAAATTGCAAATATACATATTAAAGGTGGATGAGAGATCTACTTTCATATTTTTTTCAATGACTGAATACCAAGGAAGAGCTATCACTGAGTTCTTCCTCATCCCTGACATGTTATTTCTTACATATTTTCCTAAGTCATACATGCCTCTGATACCAATTTGAATTTTTTACAGTTGAGGATTAAGAAATTAAGTTAAAAAAATAAAATGCACATTATACAGGGTGCCCCGCATTTAAATGGCAAAACTTCAGGAACTTATAGGGGACCGAAAAACTAAGACAAAAAGACCTTTAGAGATTTGCTTGCTTTTGCTTAGTTTTAGAGAAAATCGCAAAAAAAGAAACAAAACAAGTTTTCATTTTTATACTTATTTATTTACATTTATATTTATATTATGTTCTTTTAAATGTAAATATTGCTCAAAATGTTGTTCTCTTGCACCAATGCAAGTATTACATCTAGCACTCACTTGATAAATTGCAGCTAAACATTGTTCTGATGATATTTGGTGCACTGCATCTATGATTCGGTCTCTTAATTGCTCTCTTGAGTTGATTGACACTGAATAAACTTTCTGCTTCAAGGTTCCCCATATGAAGAAATCCATGGGTGTTATATCAGGTGATCTGGGTGGCCAAGGTACTACTCCTCCACGTGCAATCCATCGTTGTGGATAATTTATATCCAGCCAAGCTCCAGCAACTCTGCTATAATGAGCTGGACATTCATCGAGTTGGAACCACATTTCAATCCGCTGCTGTAAGGGAATGTCATCTAAATAATTAGGAAAGTCGTTCTCCAAAATATGTGTAAAAGTGATACCATTCAATCTACCAGGTAAAAAATATGGTCCCACCAGTAATCCGTTCCAAATTCCAAGCCAAACGTTAATAGCAAATTCATGCTGAAACCTATTCTCTGTAATAGCTGTGGGATTTTCAAGAGCCCATACATGATAATTTCTTTGATTAACAATTCCTCCTTTTGTAAAGATAGCTTCATCGGTCCATATAATTTTTAATGGAAATAAATTATCATCACAAATTTTGTCAAGAAACCAGTTACTAAAATTCAATCTCTTGACATAATCTTGAGGTAATAAATTCTGAACTTTTTGAAGATGGTATGGGTAGCGATTATCACCTTTCAAAGTTCGCCATATTGCTAATGCAGCAGATGCTCTGCTCTTATTGCTGCCTGGCATTGATTGCCTTCATTATGTATTAAAAATGACCCAGTCTCTCGTAGTCTATTAAAAGTTAACGAAAAGACTCGTCGATTAGGCACTCTTCTATTTGGAAATCGGCGTGCATACTCTCGCACCGCTTCTAAAGCATTACCATTATAGAAACCATACACAAAAATCATATCAGCGTATTCAACATTAGAATATGTATGCGGCATGGTGGCTGATGCTATTCACACAAAAATATCTAAGTAACTGACTGAAGACTGATTTAGGAATTATAATTCTAGAAGGAAGCTAAAATGTAAACAAATAAAAGAATGTAAATGATAACATTAAGTGTTTACATATCTCACTGCCTAGCCTGATGTGATAATCGCTACCTGTAACATTTTTGTTTTGTTTCTTTTTTTGCGATTTTCTCTAAAACTAAGCAAAAACAAGCAAATCTGTAAAGGACTTTTTGTCTTAGTTTTTCGGTCCCCTAAATTTCCTGAAGTTTTGCCATTTAAAGTCGGGACACCCTGTATAGTATAGGACAGACTGTTGTATCTTTCCACTATTATGGCCTATGCTTTTATCTTGTGAGAAAAAATGGATTTTATCAAGAATTCCTCTAAGAGTGTAATTTAGAAAATTATTTTGTTTTTTCGTTCATATGTTAGAGCAATTGTGAATTGATTATAAGTAAAAAGTAAAGATTTTTATCTATAAACTTTAAACAACCTTTCTCTATATTTCAGCATGTACAATATTTTCTGGTGAGCAAAACTAAATGTTGTTTCAGTCGAGGTCCAGGTGATAGTATAGAAGGGCTAGTACAATTAGGATTGATGAACTATTTGCCACTTCTGTTAGTATTTTTTATTCAAAAACTAGTTTCAATATTAAACACACATTTCATGTACACCTATTTCTACCACACTTTCTTGGTGGATATTAAAAAAATACTTATGATATATTTTTAATAAAAGTAGTAAAGTCAAAAGGCAAAGTAATGAATATTGCTTCCAATAATTTCTGCCAAAAAGGGTCATTTGGCCCATCATTTTAGGTTTATTGTTAATATGTGAGTAGATTAGCTCAATGTGTAAGGCACTGTACTCCAAGCTCCAGGGCCCAAATCCGAGCTCAGCTGAAGACAAAAAATTTAATTTCTGTTTCTTTGGTAGTGGATTGACTTTGTGGTCTGGAGACCCTCCAGGAGCCCCTGGCCTTTATATAGTAGGAACCCTTAATTGGGGTAAAACCTGAGGGATATAAAAACCAACTAATCATGGGGAAAAACTAAGGGATTGTCTATTTAGTTGAATACCCTCCAGCCTTCCTTTCTGTTACTTCACAGTTGACACTATGACAGACAACAATAATTAGCGAATAGGTCATAACATAAAGTCATTTCATGAAATTCATTTGGCAAAACATATTTTTTTGAAGCATACTAATGTGTATTTTTCTTATTATGCAAGGAATGGTTTAATAACAGTGGGTACTATACTATATTACACTTGTGTAACAAATTTTCATGATCTTAATTTAAAGAACTTATTACTAAAGCATGAATTAATAAAAATATTTAATTTAATCAACATATTGTGAATTCAAATAAACAGTGCAAACAAAATAAAATAAAATAATAATAATGAACTTTTTGAGATTTATAAAATAAATTGACATAAATGTACCTCCTTTACTAGTTGGTTCAATACGGCCTTTGTGCAAAATACGTGACTTGTCTCCAGCATCTAAAACATCTTTGATTGTTAGTAGAGGCTTCGAAGTAGTTGAATATTTGATCATTACTAGTTTAACTGCTTTTAAAGCTATTTCTCGAGTTTTAGCAACAATAATACCAACAGGCTGTCCAGCATACTTTACATCCTCCTTACAAAAAAGCTGAAAAAAAAATCAATTATGAGTTTAAATTTAGAGATTAAAGAAAGGATTTGGTAATAATTATTCATAGAATATCAATAGATATTTTAACTATTGTTGCAAAATTATGAATGAACTATAATATTTAAATTAAACAAACCAATTGATTAGATGAATCATATAGAACTTTTAATCAAATTGCATTACACTGTTATTCTATGAACTCAGTGTGGAGAACCCAGAAGCAAGCCTGCCGGTTAGCAGTGTAGGTATACCCTCTATGCTGTATCTTTGGTGTCTAAATCCACTGAAGGCTGAGTGACAGCCTTACAGCTGCAGACACTCAGAACTTAATTGAAGAAGCTAGTCAGAACTCCAACATGCTTGTCTTCACAAAAATTTTAGGGGCTGCTGCTGTTTTAATCTGGGAGGAGGGTTAGAGTTATAGGTGGAAATGGATAAAGATTGGGAATGGAGAAGGATTGGGATGTTGGGAAGGTATTGATGGAATTTTGAAAATCAAAGATATATGAGGTTGAGGAAAACAGGTACATTGAGATCGCTATACAAGGAATTTCTGGAATTTCAATTTAAAAAAAAAATGAATTTGACCTTGAAAGTGATTATTACATTAGGAATAAAAGGAAGAGGAATCAGTAAAGTATGGAATTCATAAACTATAGTTGTGTGGGTGGGTTAGAATTAAGATGGAGAACAAATGTGCTGGAAAGTTGCTTGGAAAATTCTTTGGCTCTCAGGAGTAGTCCAAGAGTGAGTCAGAAAGTGGTTGGTATTTCATAATATTTTTGGTTGTATTTTAGAGAGAGTTATCAGAATCAGAGAGTTAGAAAAGATAGGAATTGTATGATTAGGATCTAAAGGTAGCATGGTACTTTAATTATCCTAGTATGGTAATTATAGGTTATCTCATCAGATGGATTTCCCTTTTTTTTCCATAGACCTCTAAAATGGCATTTGGATTTGATAAGATCTGTAAGGTCTTGGAACGTAGGACTTATGAAATTGGGAAGAAGATACAGATGAGGATGCAGCCCAAGCTCAATCAATTCAATTCAAATCAAAGCCATATTAATTTCTTTGTCAGGGTGGAAGAATGTTAGCTCATTAGTGTGATTATGAATGCCATTTACATTTACATAAGGAGAGCAGAATATGTTAAACAAAATATACATGTAAATAAATTAATTTTTTTTTTTTATTAAACCAAAATAGTAAGTATTAGTTTATTTATTTACTCAAGAATTATATTAAAGAGTATAATTTCATATATAAAATAATTTTTTGGGCAAAATTATTCAGTTCCATCTTTACATATTTAGTGAGAAAAATATTCTTTGTCATTAAATTAAATATTCTATAGCTTTTTGACTTCTCTTTTTGTTTATGTCCTGTTTTCACACAAAATTAATGAATAATGTATATAAGATTGCTATTAAATTTTACTCACTTCCTCCTCTTCTGTAGTTAAATTATCATCTATGATTGCAAATGAATTTATTCCAGGGATATCATGGGCTGAATAAAATGCAACTACACCAGGTATTTTCTATGAAACAAAAAAAAAGTTGGGAACATTTTTTCAGATGATATCTAATATTTATTACTTTGAAATCAAAAGTTTTGAAAATATCAAAACTGTGATCTTAAAAGAGGAAAAATAATGATGAATAAAAAATAATATTATATTATTTATGATAAAAATATAGTTGACTGTTAAGATGAATGGAGAAGAAAATAAGTAGAAATAGCGTGCCTGAACGCACTAAAGTATTTCTACTTAGAACGTGGTGTTTCTCTTTGACTGCATCCCTGATTATCTTCTTCTCCATTATATTATTTACTTATTAATGAATTAACAATATAGCAATCAATAAATTTTATTTTATAAATTTTATTTCAAGCCTATTAGAAAAGCAAAACATATAGATTTAGCAGATTTCATACCATGGCAGAAGAGGTGTTTATTGAAATAATTTTAGTTCGGGCTCTATCTGTAATAACTAAAGCACCATATAACAAACCAGGAAAACATGGAATATCATCAACATATACAGCTTCTCCTGAAAAGATATTACATAATAAATATATTTCAAATTTATGATTTCTTTATTATTCAGATACACATATTTTAGACATTGTAAATTTGTATTATTATATAAAGATATTAATTAGGATTAAGAACAAAACAAATAGATATGGGCCTACTATAACTTTGGTCAACTAGTTGGTCGTCAAAAAGGCCGATTAGTTGGCAGACTAGTCTGCCGAGCCAATCATTGCTTCCATAGGAATTCGGGTGACATCGGCAATGTTCGAGATGCTTTGTTTATGGCTTTTTAGCTGTCTGTATAACATGTAGCTTCAGGTTTTTGTCTACCTTATGTGATTTTCTTGATTTGAAAAATAGGTCAGTGTGTGACAGAGTATTTTTTAGAAAGAAAAATAAAGCAGAAGTCAGTAATTCACTTAACTCATCTAAGATAGTTAATAGTGAAATTAACTATTAATTATAGACTTTCCTTTCAAACCTCAAGAGCAATAACTCATCGTTCTTTGAAATCGTCCAGCATTCAGATCCATATGTGAGAACAGGTCTGACTAGTGTTTTATAAATTCTCAGCCTAGCATTCCGAGACAATGCTGCGCCTCAAGTGCTCATGTAGAGAAAAATAACATCGATTGGCTTCCATAATACGCTGTCCAATGTCATCATTGATGTCATTTCGGACATTAATCTGCATGCCCAGATATACAAAGTCGTGGACCACTTCGATACGATGTTCTAACTTTACATTTCCACCAAATGACTGAATAGGGGCTCGATGCACTTGTACTTGGTTTTGTCTCCATTGATGTATAGTCCCAGTCTCTTCACTAAATTTTCTATTGCAGCAAATTCGTGTTGTACGGCTTCCAATGATCTTCTGATTTGATCTAGGTCATCAGCATATCCAAGAATTTGTAAACTTTTTTTTTAGAACTGTGCCCCCTGTCTGGATTCCAGAATCTCTTGTGGCATTTCCAAAGAGAGATTAATTATAAGGCAAGCCAGACTATATCCTTGTCTCACACCTAATTTTGACAATGCCCTAGGCATCCTTACAAAGCATTTATTGCCTTCCATGGTCATCCTCACCAGTCTGATTAACTTCTTGGGTACAATCATTTCTGTCATGGCCATATATGTTTTCCCTCAATTAATCGAGTCATAAGCTTGCTTAATGTCTATAAAACATAATGAGTATTAATCCGGTACTCTCATGTCTTTTCCAGGATTATCCTGAGGGTAAAAATTTGGTCAATAGTTGATTTACCCTTTATAAAGCCACACTGATTTTTTCCAATTTCTTTCTCTACGTATGGAACCAATCTCTGGTATAATATATATATATAAATACGAGGGTGAATCAAATATAAACGGTAATTTTCAAAATTATATTTATTGAATAATATTATACAGAAACTATACCTTCAACATTTTTCAATGTAGTCTCCAGCATTATCTACACACTTCTGCCACCGATTTGGAAGCTTGAATATTCCCTGTTCATAAAAAGACTGAGGGCGAGTTTTTTACCATTCGCACACGTGCTTTTCGACGTCTTCATTGTTTTCAAATCATTTTCCTCCAAGTGATTCTTTCAGGGGCGCAAACAAAAAATAGTCACAAGGGGACAGGTCTGGAATGTAAGGAGGGTGTTCGAGAGTTTCCCAGCCCATTTCTTCCAATTTATCCCTTGTCAACAATGCGGTGTGAGGCCTTGCGTTGTCATGGAGAAGGATGACATCTCTAATGGGCACACCTCGTCTTTTGTTCCGGTAACTGGTTTTTGCTGACTGTAGCACCTGGCAGTAGTAAGCCGCATTCACTGTTCGTTGATCGTGAAAAAAATCAATGAGTAGAACTCCCCTTGAGTCAAAAAAAATTGTTGCAAGAACTTTTCCGGCTGAGAGACGAGTTTTGGCTTTCACTGGGCAGCCTTCATCCTTCCTTCGCCACTCCTTACTTGCCATTTTCGATTCGGGGGTGTAATGGTGGACCCACGTCTCATCACATGTGATGATGCGCCTCAAAAAATCTTGGAGGAAAACGATTTGAAAACAATGAAGACGTCGAAAAGCACGTGCGCGAATGGTTAAAAACTCGCCCTCAGTCTTTTTATGAACAGGGAATATTCAAGCTTCCAAATCGGTGGCAGAAGTGTGTAGATAATGCAGGAGACTACATTGAAAAATGTTGAAGGTATAGTTTCTGTATAATATTATTCAATAAATATAATTTTGAAAATTACCGTTTATATTTGATTCACCCTCGTATATATATATATATATATATATATATATATATATATATATATATATATATATATATATATATAGAAAATATATTACTTGTAATTAAAAAACTGTGATTAAAAAATTGTAGGCGGCTACATAAGTCCTTTATTTAGTATTGCAGAAGTTATTGAATTTATTTTATGTTAATATCATAATCCTCCTTGAAGTTTGATAATTGATTAAAAAAAAAAAGGGTTACTATTTCTGGATTAAATAACAAACTGAAAAGTTGAATCTAAAATAAAAATTATAATCAATAAAGGTCTAGTTTTCATTTTGAATTTACAAATTTTTAAGTGCAAATATAAATAAATAAATATGGCCTACTAGTAGGCGACTACAGAAGCAGCTGATTAGTCTCCCTTCTCTAATAACAATGCTTTTGCAAGTTCAGCACTGGTAAGGCAAATACAAATATTAATTACCTGAGCATTGAGCCAAACCTTCCAGTTTTAGTTTAGGTTGGTGAACTGGGGGCTCTTTGGGATTTAATGGGAAGTCTTGTTTTCCAGATGACAAAGGCCTAATTAAATTTGTTGCTCCACTTCTGAATGCATTATAAGCATTTGGTCCGTTTACTTGAAGAATGAACTATAAGCAAATCAAACTCCATTTAACACAAAATACATACTTACTGTAGCATTAAAGCCCTAGTTTTCTTTTTAGAAATATCAATAAATATGGTAGATATATTATAAGTACTTTATACTAAATTAATTCAACTTATTATAAGCCCAAGTGAAATTATATAACAACTACTGACCCTTTAATATCCTTATGCTTAAATGACTTATTTTTCAAAGCCTTAAGATTTATCTTTAAAATAAATAAAGTATTTTTACCCTGTAAAAAAGAGCAATGGCAAGTAATTTCCTGTAGCTTGTCGAAGGTTCATCTGCTGGTTCAGAAGAAGGTTGAATCTCTTTCACTAAACATTGTTTTGCATCATTGAATACTGAATTATCAAGAAGAGATTTTCCAATGAGAAAAGCTTCAGTTTCAAATGCGTGAGTCTAAAAATATTCCAAATTTCATATCAGTAAATGTAGTTATGATTTGTAAAAAGAGTTCTAATATTAACTTAATATTTGATTCCATTATGAATGATAATTTAATTTTTAACAGTATTTAAATTATAAATTTATAAATATTTTAGCAATAATTCATCTAAGGTAACTTAAGACTTTTAACGGCAATATTAATAAGTTACTATTTCCTATTCAATTGTAAGAAGGAGAAGCCTGAGATACTGAAGGACTTATGCCAGTCTCATGACTATCTGCAAGTTACCATGCCATGGTGGGATTGATTGGAAATAAATTTAACTGTGAAGTAAATACTAATACCAATTATTAGTATAATAAGTTTTAATAGTATGATAAGTTTTAATAAACCTATATATGATTACTTTTTTTAAGTCAATCAAATACTTGTATAAGAAATATAAATATTATTGCTACATAATCAATGGTGGGGGTGTATAAAATTTCAGATATAAGTCTATTTTTAATAATTTATCATTAAGAATTACAACTGACCAATCACCTCTTGAGCTTCTAAGGAAATACATTTATGAAATAAATTCACTCTCCTACTTTTATTCAATTAAATTCCACAACCCAAAAATAAACTTATGTATTATCCTAAACCAAACCCTCTTTTAGCGAGCTTATAATTTTCATTTATAGGATTTTATGACTTTAGCTGCTTCAGAATATTTATCCAATCCCACACAATGTATGGAAGCATTTCCTATCCTCATGAAGAAAAATATAAATTTAAAGAAAAGTACTTGTTTTATAATTTCATTATAAGATTATACTGAATTTACTTAATAATAATCAAAAGATAGTATATAATAATAGTAACTAACGAAATTTGGTGAAATATGGCTATAAACAATTTTCGGCTGTTCTTCAACGATATATCTGTTGCTCGATTGAATTCTGAATAAGAATCCAGCACTAACAGTTGCATGAACATTTTGCCTTCTTGCCATAACCTAAAAAAAGTAAAGAAAATTGAAATGATGTGACAAATCAATATGTGTTCTAATAATCTAATAAAAAATAAAGATATTAATTATATATAAGTCATTTTAAAAGTTTTAGATCAATGAGCCACAGGAGAAACATAGGGTCAAATCAAGACCAACAGAAGTTTTTTTCTTGATCTATTCATTTGTAAACATACTTAAGCATTAATTATTTAGTTAATATTTTAATTACATGGCTCAGCGAAAATTCTCATGTAGATTTCTCACTCCAAAGTGTTCTTAAAACCCAGAAGTGTTTGCATGGTATTGTATACATTGTATATATAAGCTCTAAATACAGGTAAATCAAGAAAGAATCTAAGTTTATTAATCAATTGAAGAAAAAAAAAAAGTGATCACATTAAGTCACCTGATCGAATTCAATTTATCAATGTTACCATGTTGATCCTTTTTAAAATGGCAACTCAAGTTTCGAGAAAACTGCAGGAAATAAGAAATTTCGTTCAACTCTGAGCCAACACTAATTCAAGATGGCTCCTATATGTTTTTTCCTACTTCCAGATATCTCTTCAGGGTTGGCAAGTAGTGATCAGGTTTTGAAAGCTGGGAATATTTTTTTATGTTCTACTTTCCAGGTTTATTAGATTCTCAATAAAGCTAAATCTATTTGTTGCTATAATGCTAATCGTACTTTGTACATTTAATGTGTTTTGATAGTAATTTCTTTAAAATATTATTAATCAACTTGGTTGCAAAAGTATAGGAAGCTTTTATGTCCATAAAATGTTGAATTCTCACTTTCTTAAAAATCCTATCTACCAAGGAGTGAGATATTACAAGTTCTTGAAAGTGTTAGTGCAAATAATTTCTATCAAATTTGGACTGTTTGTAAATGCTATTGTTCAATTTAGTCTAGCTTGTCTTGAAGACTGCTGCAACATAACCTGTTTGGAAAATGACTCTTGTTGACTAAGAATTATAACCAAGTGAATGAGTGATATATATGCAAGACTGGGGGTTTAACATAAGACAAATGACTATCTGCATATACTCATGGTCATATAGATGAGGACCCTCCCAGTCAGGAAAACCCCATGTTGTGGAGACAGCAAAGAAGGGAAGAAAAAAAAGTTATATTCTATTTTAGAATTTCAAAAAATACTGCTATTACTACTCCGTTGCTCTACAGACCGATGTGGTCCTTGGCCTCCTCAATGAGCCTTGCCAGGTAGCTCTATCCTGTGTTGTCGCTGCAGTTATTCAACGATTCCTGAGTGTCACGAATAACGGCGTCCTCCCATCTAAGATGCGGTCTACCTCTTAATCTTGTCCTGTACAGCCTTCCGTCCAGCAACGTCTTGGGTATATCTTCTTCTCTCATTGAATTGAAAAAATACTTCATAGGGATTAGGCATAAGACTATTTCTTAGGCCTAAAATAACAAACAGTAACAACATGTTTGACATGTTTTTCCTTAAAAATTATTTAATGATTTCCTTACAATGATAATGTTTAGCTTGATTTATTCATCTTTAAATACTCTGGATTAAGTGATTTTCTTGATTAATAAATAATATTCTGTCCCACTGATTCCGATGAGGATGGATATTTCCTGAGTTCATTAACTTGGAAATTTCTTAAGCATACATGATGCCTAATAGACAGCATTATGCTACATGATATTTTCGAACCTAAAGTTTTTTCTTTGAATATTAGGCGAACAGATATGATTTGAAAAAATATAAAATCAATTACAGAATGAAAAATCTATCTTTCATGATGTTTTATTAATTTTTATTGTGATATTTCAACTTACACCGTAGGTCATCAAACATCAGTATCACAAACAAAGGTAGGAATATAACCCTGGCTGACATGAAAAAGTCGACAAGTCAAAATTGTGTAGTTTTCAGTAGGGCAACTTAAAATTTTTTATCTTTTCCCAAAATCTGAAGTTACTATATGCCGAAATAGGTACTTTAAGGCCTTATTAAGAAGCACAAAAACCAATGTTCTATAAAGCAGATATTAAAAATCGAGCTTTGAAGGCACATAATATTTTTTTAAGGACTTCTTCACGACAACCACTGATATAATATGTATATGGTATGGATGGTTATAATGTAGGACATGATATGAGCAAATAATATTTTAAACAACATGAAAAGTTTGTTCTTGTTTTTTTCTTCAACAATCACCAACAAATATAATCTGAAATGACATTACATAGTCAACTATCAGTGCATGATTGAAATAAATGATGCAGCCTCACCTTAAATGATCTGTAGATGTAATGTTTATTACTCAATGCAGGTAAAATAAAATTTGTAATTAATTTCTTGTTCATGTCTATTTCTAAAAACTCAAGCAGTGTAACAGTGAGATCTATGCCTGAGATATCTCCTGAGAAAAAAATAATAAATTATTCTCAAAAAAATAAAAATGATATTTAAATATTTTATATTTTTTAATGAAACTAGTGAAATAAATTTACAACGGTAAAAAACATTTTAATTTTTTTATTTAGTACCTACATGGAATAGGAATTTTGTTTTTAAGTAGTAAAAAATGTCACTTACTGATTGTTATTTTTGCACTACAGGCCTCTAGAATGACGAATAAATCTGATGGAAACTCTTTGTTCTGGTGCTTTATCATTAGATTACCAGCAAGAGTAGCTCTCTGTAAAATGAAAATAATAACTAAATAATGTAGCATTGTTAATGAATCAATTATGCAGTGTTAAAAACATTTTGATGATAAATAAAATTTAGGGCAGGAATATAATAATTTTAAGAATTTACGTTATTCCAGTACTTATATTACTATCATCACTTAAAATGTAAAGTAATGAAACACCAGCATCATCAAATCAGGACTAGAGGTATGCTATTTTTTAGATTTTAGGGAAATTATTGGTAATGCAGTTTATATGAAGTGAGGTGCTTTTATACCTTGCTTGATAAATTATTTCTAAAATTTACATCAGGAAATAATTATATGTTAAAGCATTATAATGTTTTTGGTCATACATGGGGAATTCAGATATCATAGCTAATAATATCCTGTATATAATATGAAGGAACATTACATTCCAGCTCCCAGACCTGAGAGAGAAAATTAAAAAAAAAAAATATTTATTTGATTGTGAGACTCTTCTAGGACACACAGCCTACATAATGTGGGTACCATGGGAGAAAAACAAAAAAAAAATTAATGAATTATATTAAAAAATAAATTTGTACCCAGCGGTGCATATTTTTAGGGTGATTTTCTGAATACTGAAGTCAAATGTAACATCATAAAATTAAAATATAAATGTAAAACAGCTCAAGAAATCAGGTGGGAGGCGCACTAGCTTAGTGGATAAGGCACTTGACTGTCATGCTTCTGGGCCAGAATTCTGGTCTGACTGAAGGCAGACTATTTATATTCTGTTATTTTGACTGTGGATGAACTTTGAGGCTGGGAGACCCTCCTGGGGCACACCAAGTCTCTGTAAAGTGGGTACTACCCTTAATTGTGTAAAACCCTGGGAGTTGAGTGTGACATTGGCCAAAGTTCCTCCTTTCACAACCGTTGGCCTAGTAGCAGTACATCCTTTTAAAGTACTGAACACAAGACCCTTCATGGGTTGTAGGGTTACCGTTGTGATAGTATAAAATTAATGAACTGTATTGGAAATGATTTTCAAAAGATATCTGAACCCAAATAGGCTTTTAGCTCTTTAAGGTAATAGCCATAAATGAAAATAAGTTGTCTCAGAATCATGAGCATTAATATCTCAAAGAACCATTATTCAATAGGCATTAACAATATACTTACATTTCGAAGAGGAACACTGGCTACAAGATCAATATGGTCTGCTAAGCGTTTAGTGTAACCATAAAAAAGTGGGTTTTGTGAAGATAGCCTTTCAAACAAAGCCTTCATATCTGCTAAGGTGATATTTCCACCAAGGACAATGTTATAAGGGAAAACAGTTGCTATCCTCAATTCCTTGATATCACTTATGTCAATGTAAGCATTAGGTACATCTTCATTCTTGTAAACGCCTAAATAATAATAATAAAAAAAAAAATAATTTAGTTATATTGTTAGCCATAATTGCTAATTCTATTATAAATATATTCAAAAATCTTTAATTTTCATTTAAGAAAGTGATTTACATACATTATTTCTAAATGTACATCTTTTTGAAGGAAGAGATTACTTACTGAATATTATATGAATCTAAAGATGTCAAGGTAAAGAATAGGTGTATAATAATTAATATCAAGTACTTGTTAGAGCCTATGAGCAAAACTATATACCAGGTATGCAAGTTTAAAATGTCGTTTATTTCTTAAAATATATACACAGTAATTTAAAAAAAAAGTATAATATATTTTATTCAAAGTACTGACCCTCGCTTTCTACACATTTTGTCCATCTCTCGGGCAATATATGGATACCATTCCAAAAGAATGCTTCATCTTTATTTGAAATCCATTCATCGAGCCATTTTCTTACGTTTTCGAAATTGTTGAAGTGTTGCTCCGCCAATGAGTGTCCCATCGATGAGAAGAGGTGATAATCAGAAGGCGCCAGGTCAGGTGAATACGGCGGGTGGGGTAGGAGTTCCCAACCAAGCGAAGAAATCGTTTCCTTAGTCAATCTGGCTGAATGTGCAGGAGCGTTATCATGCTGAAGAATGACTTTGGCGTGCCTGTGAGCCCATTCTGGGCGTTTTTCGATCAATGCGTGACTCAAATTGATCATTTGTTGTCGGTAGCGCTCGGTGTTGACTGTTTCGCCGGGTTTGAGAAGCTCGTAGTAGACTACTCCCTTCTGATCCCACCACACACACAGCATTGTCTTCTTCCCAAAACGATCCGGTCTTGCACTCGATGTGGATGGTTGTCCTGGCGTTACCCATGATTTTTTTCGTTTGGGATTCTGAAAATAAATCCATTTTTCATCGCCAGTTACAACTCGATGCAAAAAACCATTTCTTTCGTGGCGTAAAAGCAGCATTTCGCACACAGTTTTTCGTTTTTCCATCTGTCGTTCGTCCAATTCATGTGGAACCCATTTTCCAACCTTTTGAATCTTTCCCATAGCTCTCAGACGATCGGAAATGGCTTGCCTAGTGACATTCAACTGTTCTGCCATCATTTGTTGGGTTTGGGTATTGTCTTCGTCTAATAAAGATTGCAATTCGAAGTCCTCAAACTTTTTTGGTCGATTTTCTCGTTTTTGATCAGTAACATCAAAATCACCACGTTTGAAACTTTGAAACCAACGTTCACATGTCCTGACGGTTGGAGCAACATCGCCATAAGTCTCAACAAGAATTCGATGACATTCAGATGCCTTTTTCTTTTGATTAAATAAGAAAATCATGACATGCCGCAAATGCTCTTTATTTGGCTTAAAATTAGACATTTTTAACACCAAAGAAAGGTATGATACGTCCACGTAAACGACTTAAAAACAACTGACTTTTGTAAACAAATGACTAACAAACAAAATAGCGTTTAGAGATAAGCAAATCCTTCAATAGGCTAAGAGCGCATTCTATTGGAATTAAAACGACATTTTAAACTTGCATACCTGGTAAATGAGTAGGAAATAAATGATGCTAAAAAGTAAGCCCATCTGCCTTTTAATAATGTTTGTTTATATTTCTTTACAGGGAATAACTCAATACAAAGTAAATCTTTTTGCATTAGTACATATTTCCAGGGGCATTGTTTGAATAGTGAAGTCAAATATAGAATTGTGTATTTAAAATGTGAATTTTAAAACAGCTCAAGAAATTAGCTGGGAGGTGCAATAGTTCCAAGTGGGTAAGGCACTTGACCACCCCATGCTCCAGAGCCAGAGTTAGGGTCTCATTGAAGGGGGGCAATTTATATTATGTTATTTCGGCAGTGGATCGACTTTGAAGTTGGGAGTTCTTCCTGGGGCACACCCAGTCTCTATAAAGTGACATTCTTTACAGTTTTTTTTTTTTTTTTTTTTTTTTTTTTTTTTTAAGTAAACAACTAACATAAGATGGGGTTACTACAACATAAGTTTTAAGTAAGTGTGTTATATCGAAAATAGTTCAGAGGGCAGACATAGGTCTATACAATGGTACTGACATCAAAGAAGAAACGATAATATTCTTATATTATAAATTTGCTTATGCTCAATTTTGATTTCCAAAATTTGTTAGGGAACATAATTGAGGTTTAACGTTTTCTATTTTTCATATTTCATATTGTTAATCTTTGTTTTGTTAAGTGTTATAGTGTATCCCATATTGTAATACTGTATCCCTCCCCTAGGGCACACTGTAACAAATTAGTGATTTCAGATAACTAAAAAAAATAAATTGCTTTTATGTATAATTTTGATATTATTTCAAGCCTGATATGAAGGTTAAATGCTATTGATTGCATGCTAAATAATTGGAAGACAATATAACAAAACTTTTTTTTCTAAAGAAGAAAAAATGACTTTTTTGTACACTGTTCCCCTCTTGACTCTATATAAAGGAATTAAAAAGTTTTGCTGGTCAATACATTTTGCAGTGTTTCCCGCTACCAGTTGGTATTTAGCATCTCCGATCATATCGATAAGCTGAAAAATTTCACTTATTGTCGAAACTCTGTACCAAGATGCACCAGAATTCAGTTTCAAGTGAATGTTACGAGATACCATAGACGTTTCCAAGAATAGAGGAGAATAATCATCATCATTTACATTGTTTTTGGAGAAGTTTATGTTGCAACCAGTTTCCCATTGTTTTCCCAGATCCTACAAAAATTCAGAACTCAATAAATAAAGTGGTTGTAAGTAATTAAAACACTGGATCGTATATTAAGATAATTTAGTACCTCTATATCATTAAGTTTGTCTTTCAAGCATTTCGGAGCGTCACAGGCAAATGATTTAAAAGCATCAAGCATGGGTCTATAACCAGTGCAACGGCATAAGCTGGAACCGAAAGAATTTTCGATCTCTTCCATTTTTATCTCAGGTTTACATTTAAGTAGGCTGCAAAAAAAAAAAAAAAAATATATATATATATATGATATCATTAAAAATTATTTATTTTGTGTTTTTCTTGTTTGTAGTTTCTTTCCCATAGGGTAAACCGCAAATTGATTTTGAATAAATATTTAAAAACATTAAAAAATCGTTATATCCGTCGTTTTTCCCGCCCAGGTGGGATTCGAAACCACAACCTTCAGTATGAGCACGCTGAGACCATCGCCCCATCTTGCTTGGCCTACGAGTTCCTATGATTTGTCAATTTACTAAGATTGATTCCTGGACTAGACTTGTGGTGACTATATTTGATTAGTTTGCATTCATTTGATTTTTTCCTTTGAAGTATTTTATATAAAAATAATAGACCTATGGAAGATCAAGAGTAGGAATATAAAAGAAACCTTCGTGACAGACAGATTAATTAAATATGGATACAAAAAGGAGAAAGCATTCTAAGAAACCAAGTCGACATGATTCAGAGAAGGGTTAAAATTTAGTGCTAATAACTGATCATAAATTATTTATTTACTGTTTAATTCTTACATCAATGATCTTCCCCATTCAATTCACCATTGTTCCCACCATCTTTACGCCGATGACTTCCAAATTTACTTCTCATTTCCTCCATCCGAAATGTTAGCTGCGTTTTCCAAAATTCAGGAAGACCTAGACGAAATCTGTGCCTGGGCAAATTTGAACAAATTAACGTTAAACGCAGCTAAAACTCAAGCAATTGCCAAAGGATCGCATTCCCTTCTCCATTCAAATGCCAACTTTCCCACATTATTCCATAATGGTCATCCAACTTTCCATTCCTCTGTTAAAAATTTAGGCTTAAGCATTGATCAAACACTCTCCTGGAAATCCCATATTGCACAAATCTCCCGAAGGTCAATCGGTATCCTAAAACTATTTCACCGCTCCCGTCACCGTCTTCTTCTACACACACGCAGACTTCTAGTATCCTCCCTTATCTTCCCCCAATTTGACTATGGTTGCATGATATATGGCGGGCTCTCAACGGTTCTTGAAGACAGATTGAAACGCATCATGAATTGCTTCATTAGGTTTGTCTTCGGAACCTCGAGACGTTCCCATGTTTTTGCATCTCTACACTGAGTTAAATTGACTTTTCCTCTCCTTCCGCAGAAAATACTTCCTAGGCACCTACCTATTCCAAGTTATCAACACCCGTCACCCTCCCTTTATTTACAGTAACCTGAAATTCAAGTCCGCTATCAAATCACTGCATACAAGATCTCGTCTTTCCGATCTCTATACTCCATCCCACAGAAGTACTGCATTCCAACGTTCCTTCCTTGTCTGATCCTCTAATCTTTGGAATTGTGGTTGTTCTTAAAACAAATTCTTCCTTCATTATGGTAAATGCGGCATTGATTTTTTGAATAAGTTGTTGTCTTGAAAACAATTTTTCATTATAAACCAAATCTTTGACACGGTCCCAGGCGTAATAATCGAGCGGCGTAGGGTCTGGAGACCTTGCTGGCCACTCAATTGGACCCCGTCTTCCTATCCAGGATTGTGGGAAACAACTGTTTAAACATTCTCTTACAGGTAATTTGTAGTGGGCTTTTTCAAAACAAGAACTTATTTAAAAAATCAATGCCGCGTTTACCATAATGAAGGAAGAATTTATTTTTAGAACGACTGCCACATAAATAAGAAAAATATATCGTGCTTGTATTAGAAATAGTGGAGATCATTTTGAGCAACCTGTGATACTCTACAAATTAAATTTATGAATAATTTAAAATTATTTTAATCTTGTTCCCTGATTTTTGTTTACAAAAATGTAGATAAAGTTTACTCTGATAAAATCGAAATTCCGAGAAAGGAAGAGAAAATATGTAGTTTAACCTATGCTATAAAGAAACACAACTATCTGTTACGTTTTGCATAAAAAATATGATTCGATTCATTATTATTGTCAGTGTGCGCTAGTGGCACCCTTTTGTTACTTTATAAAAATAAAAAAAACTAGATGTGCTGCGTGCCTGCAAATGGTATTTTTTAAAGAGTATTAAATAGAGAAGTTTTTAAAACAATTTGGATTTAGCTGTTGCGCTTACTTTTTTTTTTTTATTGAACCTAAACTTGAAGTTCATAATTTTTATTTTTGCCTTTCACAAGATTTAACGATCTCCCGTTTTTTTGGTATTTGTTTTTTACACCATATCTTGTTTATTTTACATGGACAATGTATTAGTAATTACAGGAAAAAAAATGGCGTTGATATATCAGTAAACAACGGAGTTATAAGGCATAAATGTTTGGATTTGGCCATTTTTACAAAACAATTCATTAAAAAAAAAACCCATAAGACTTTGTATATAGGTAAGTGACCTTAAATAGGTTCAAAATGAACCTCCCTACCCGAGATCATTTTTTGGCCAACGATCTTCCGAACACCCTGTATATTAGGATAGTATTAATTAAAACAGGAGAAAAAAATACTTGCTTGAATTAATGGACCACTAATCGAAAAACGCTGCTATCTTCGTTTCTATTTACAAAAGAAGGATGGGTGTTGTTAATAAAGATGGTTAAGGTGGTCCAAATTGTGTTCCGTTGCGTGGCTTTTAGGATAAATGGTAAATCAAATTAATTTACATACGAGTGTTAATGTTACAACGAAAGAATATCATTATGTTTATGATCATTATAATGTTTATCACAACGATATTACATTAGCGACGCAAGAAAATATTAATTTTAAAGTTTAAAGTTAAAATTCAGAAAATTGACGTCGAGGACCTCCACTGATAAGAAGTTCTGGAGGTTTTATGTATCTTTTAAGCGAGTTTACCGAATGGAAGTTAATATCTGTGATCTAAGTCGAATTTTAACCACTTATTCTCTGGGATGACAGATGTATTACCTGTACATGTTCATAACTTGTCCAGGAGAGCAGTAGCCACATTGAGTCCCATTGAAGGAATACAATGCTTTTTGAATTTTGTGATAGCCAATTTTCTTATTGCCAATGCCTTCTATGGTTGTTATCGCGATGCCATGACAGCTGAGCACCGGAACTAAGCACTAGTGAAGACGTTGCAAAAAAATAAAGAAAACAAAAATATTAACAGAAAAAGTAATACAAGAAGGTACTTAAATGAATAAAACAAATTGTGATAATTTCTTAATGTGTATTCAATCGACTTAATTTTTTTTCTTTTGCTACTTAATAAATTTACAACTGTATACAAATAAAGAAAAATACGTCTAGTAAACGAAATGATAATGCTCTTAACAACATGTCAATTGCTTGTAAAGTAACTACCCTTTGTTAGCACTTCAATAAGTCCTATATTAGAAGGTCCCGAGGCGATATTCTTTTCAGATGCTTCGAAGGGTTGTCTAGAATAGAGTGGGAAGCGAGCTGAGATACAAGAGGGTTTGAGTAGTTATGAAGTTTACTATGAAAGGATAGATATCTGGTTTAAGCAAAGACAGAAACGTAAGGTAAATTAATATCTTTGCGTATAAGTTTATTTGTGGCAAAGATAGGGCATTGAGTATTTTTCTAAAGAATTCGGATTGTAAGAATTGGATATGAGGTGATTTGGATGGCTTAGTGGAGCCCACTCGATCAATTTAATCTATTTTTTACTAAAATACTAAAGTCAAACATTGTTACATTTGATATATTACATTTATTCAGCCATATAACCGTGATAAAATTGAAGAAACGAAAATGCATTTTGATTAACTATTACAAATCATATCCTCTAAACACTATTGTTTTCTTGGGTCGAATGAAGAGAAGATGTTCTCTAGTAAATGGATTTTAAAACAATTAGTGTAGGTGTGTAATGAATCTTTTAAAGCATCCAATTGAGAAGAGCATTTATTTAATATTTTTTAAATCTAAATCCGAATAAAATTGTATGTACAACAATTTTGTGAATAATATGACTAGTTTAGTCAGGAGAATGAAAAAACACGTCCAAGCTAATAAACTTTATTGTGTGCTTGCGTTTCGACGAATGATATGTTATTTTAATAACAGCCATCGATCGTCTCCTCTCCTGAATGGCCCCGTCGCACTGAAGAAATTCTACCAGCAGGTTACTACAATTACAAGGTCGAAACATCTGCACACTTTGAAAACATTTTTTAACTTGGACGTGGTTTTTCTTTCATCCTATTGCATCCCTTACCACCTTCTTTAATTTTATGTACATCATTTTATTAATTTATTTTCTCCTTTGCAGGAAAGTAATGTTAAACAAGAGTTTATGACAAAAACAAACTTACAGAATTGACGGCAAAACATCTATCGAGTCCTGTAGCTGGATCTGTAGCAGTTGTCATGACAATACAGCATCCACACCCTCCTTCAAAGCACATGCATTTTGTTCCTTTCAGTAGGGCGTGATTTCTTATGTAAGTGGTGAGTGATGTGTGCACGTTGACATCGGATCCCTTCACTTGATGATGAACAAAAATGAATGTAATATTATTCAAACTGTGTTAGTTAATATTTTAAAACAATATTGAAATTGGTTCACTATTAAACTTTTTAAAAAATACAAACAATCACACTTACAAATTGAAACCCACATAGTTCAGTGATAGTCATTTGATGCCTTGAAATAGCATTACCATACTCATCTTCACCATCTCGCCGGTCCATCTTATGAAAAATATCTAGGGACATTATTTCTCTATTCAACCATTAATTTAGAATCACATATTCTTTCCAATTTCTTTATAGTAATTCTTTAAGCAATTCCCTGCTTTGAACAGTTTCACTTGAATAAAACTTCTTGTTTTGCTGCTGTTTGCTCATATAAATTAAAACGTTCTTTTATCATTATTAACAAGATTAAAACAAAAAAGCAACTTTTGTCCTTGAAAAAAAAAAAAAAGTGTGACTTTATCCTGGAAGCTCATTTTATATAGTAAAATACTACTGTGCAACCGCCCGTGTTCTGAAAATTGGAGCAACTTCCTGGTTTATTTTTTTTAATATTTAGTTACGAACTCACATTCTGTGTCAAACTACACTACGCCTCCTCAGTTTTTTCATATTTCTTTATTTATTGTTTCTACATTAGAAATAACTGATTGTGTATCATGTAATGTTGGTTCAATCGTTTTTGTTCGATCTGTCATATCAGGGATCCTTTGAATAAGTTCATCTATCATTAGCACACGCCAACTCTACTTTTTATCTAGAATATTTTTCCATCCATCTTTTTCTTATATCTTGTTGATGATATCTCTGTCCAGATAGTTCTGTGGATAGTTTAATATGAGAGAAATGTGAACGTTATAGTTAGTGATGCTTCAGGACAAAAAGATTTTTATGAATCATTCTTCATTTTTACTTTTTCACTGTACAGTATGTGATCCTCAATAATGGGTTTAAGCTACTTCACCAGTTTTTGTGCGCGTAAAAATATCTAACCATTGTCTTCATGTCATGCGGCACTATTCCACTTTCATCATACGCCACCTTCAGGTTCTGATAGTTGGCATCCTTTTATCGTGGTTTTCCTCTCCGAATTCGTTATTCAGATATTTCATAATTGACCACCAATCCTTTAGCCTAGTCCTCACTAGTAAACATGAGCGATTTTGCTCTTGTGACATGTTTCAGGATATCTATGTAGACACGTCTATAGACCATACCCCGTCTACGGGCCTGTTGCGAGACCGAATATTGCAGTTCTAAAGTCTCTCGATCGGAAAAGGAGATCGCATGCAACGTTAGAACTATTGTGCAACATTTTGGCAGTGGACTTCACTCGGCTTCTCAAGATAAGACACGTACTAGTTTATCTCCAGTTTCCAAGTGGTGTGGTTCGGCTGCTACAGTTATTAAAACTGATTGAAGATAATCATACGTCTTACTGTTTGTGGGATGTTGCAAGTCCTGTAAAATGAACCGTTAAAATACGGTAAAAAGAAGAGAATCTGTGATGATTTCTCTAAATTTCGTATCTTGCTTCATTATTATCCCTTTAACCATCAGAAACAAAACTTTAAAATGATTAGGCGTCAGCCAGCTGAAATTCCGAAAACCCATGGCGTTTTCTAGTATTAAATTATTTAATAATGCATTGCAGAACCTAAGTACTTTTGAAAACACTTGGAGCACCCAGCAACGTTTACTTTTTTGCGTTCTTTCACTATAATTAGCCCTAAGCAGGAACTTATTCAACACAAAAAAATGGCCTCAATGATGGACTACGAAGATGAGACTGAGAAATATGCACATAGTGTAGACGCTAGACGAGACAAAGAACGTTTTCTATTGACCGTGTATTGAGACCATCTCTACACCACCTAGTTTACCAAGTCTACACATGGTGTACCAGGTTTACACATGGTCTACTAGTGCATAATAGACCTTAGGAGACTTAGTCGAAGGTTAAAAGCAAAACCATTGAGTACTTGCAGCTCAAACTAACATGATGTTAGAAATCTGTGTTGGACTGCTAAGGAATGAATTCCCTAGTCATGCATCTTACTATGCTAGCATATTAACACTCTTAATATAGCATATTTATTATCCCGTCCCTCAGATGTTCACCAAACTCTCTTCAACTCACTATCCTTTGAAACGCTCTTTCCATCCACGCTAATTTCCAGGGCATTTAATTTCTGGAACTCCCTCCCACCCAACATTTGCCATTTCTCCACTCTCAATAGCTTTAAATCCCGACTTTACCTATTAGGTATTCAATCTAACAGACATATTGAAGAAGGAGATTTTTATTACAATGAAATATGAATATTCACTGTATAATTTTGATTTTGTTTAGTATTATTTTTGTACTATTGTACTAATTTTGTATTATTGTTTTTGTCGTAACTTAAATTATTATATCAGATAAGATTTATTTTTTCCTCCGGTTAAGATTAATTTTAAGAAGAATTTTTCCCTTTACTTTTTGTTATTTTAACCTTATTTTAAATTTATTACCTTAAGACTTAATCTGTTTTCCGAGTAATATTTATAACATGTAATATTACCTTTTATACCATAATTTAATTTTCTACAATTTATAAAATCTATTCGAATATAATTATAATAATTATAATTATATACTGGTTTAGTCAATAAATTACAACTAAAATATAGTTATACAAAATTTATTGGTTCTTAAAGTTTAGTTATAAGAAATAATTTTTTCTTTTCCAAAGTTTATTTTAAAAAAAAAAAAAAAAAAAAAAAAAAACTACAGTTCATAAATAAAAAAAAAAATGTTACCATGGTGAACATTTCCATTTATAGTGAATGTGACTTGATCATTTCTGAAACAATAAAATTATATTCTTTAAGATCTAATACATTTTTATTGGAATATTTTAGGTTAATAATTCCAATCTTAAATAAAGATTAAAAATGCAAATGCGTATCTATATTGAACATCATTTTACCAAAACTATAAGTATTGAATTAATGTTTATAAGGAATGCACATAAACCATTAAATATGGTGGACCTTAAGTATATATGGTTAATATCTTCTATGCTAATTGAGGGACTTGGTGGATAAAGGGGTTATGTTACATTTTAAAAACATATAAGAATTTATGTTTGGAAGTTTTAGATAGCAAAATAGATTTGAAAACAACTAGAAACAGAGGTATGAAGAAGATGAAGAGGATATGTTTCATTTTCCTGCTAAAGGAAAATTAATAAAAAAAATAATAAAAAATAAATTAATAAAAATTACCAAACATTTCAATTAATAACGCATATAACAAACTTTGACTGAATGTGTAAATTTGTATTAATTATACAAAAAAAAAAACAAAAAAAAAACAAAAAAAAAAAAAAAAAAAAAAAAAAAAAAACAAAAAAACAATCTGTGGATTCAAACCTTTTTAAAGTAGCGTTTTGACTAAACTAGAGAATGGATAAAAATTCTTTTTAATATGGGTGTCTTTTATGAGGAAATTTAGTTTGTCTGATTCAAAGATCTTGTTTAATAGCTCTCTCATAAATACTTAAATTGTTGTGTGAATTTTTTGTGCCCAGTTTTAGTCTTCCCTATTTTCTTTGTCTGATTTCTGTTGTTAGTCATCTCTTTGGTTTTCTGGAAGATTAGTAGTTATGGACCAGCCTTTATACATTGATGAATGATCTTAAATCATCAGTTACCAATAACTTTATTCTGCAACGTGATCATATTAACATTAAGCAACAAGTTTTGGTTTTAGATTGATTTCGTGGTGGCCGCCACGGAATACATTTTAACCCGCCCAGGTGGGGTTCGAACCCACGACCTTCTGTAGCAAGTGCGCTGAGACCCTCACTTCAACTCTTTCGGCCATTCGTTCCCTTATGTGTAAAGTAAATTACCACTTAACTCGTTTTACACATAAAAATGTAGACTAATTTGTGTTTAGTGCATACATTTATTAGTGCATATATTAACAATCGAAAAAAGGGAAAAATCAAACAATAAAAAAAAAATAATAATAATAATAAATAAACATGGTGGTCATGAAGAGAAATGGTTTATCAAACATTTTAAGTCTTAAAACTGATATTTCATCGCGTTGTCAATTTTGAAATTGAAATTCCAAACCTTCAATTGAATTTTTCTTAAAATACGATTTTTGCTGTTAACATCGTTTTCACATATGACCGTACATATATATGATTAAGCATATTTATTAATCATAATATTTTTATTGAGTATCTCTAAAGTTATCTATAAAGATCTAATGCAAGTTGTATTATTTACATAATCTTTCAAACCACTTAAACATAAAAACCTCTCTAGCTTACCCTTCATTCAGCCAATCCATAATCAGTCAATACTTGATTGAATGCTTTAAAGAACTGAAAAAATCTTCTAAGTTATCTTCTGTTGCTTTTTTTAACGATTGGAGAGCGTGTCGTTGACGAACTCCATTAATTGTAATTACACTCAAGGAACATAGAGGGGATATATTAAGGAAAAAATTTTCTCGAAACTTTATGTACGTGAGAGAATTTCTTTAACGTTTCTAAACTAGATATTAGGAAATGGTTTTATTTAATTACATTTTTTTTCGAGTTTTTCTATTTAATCTCAAGGTCATTTTGTTTTTGTTCTACTCTTATAAAATATTAATTATTTTTGATTGAGACTCAAGAATTGGTTTGTTTTTTATATCTATTCAGATAGTAGGGTCGTTATTGCATATGACTTATTAGTACTGCAGTAAATTATTTAATTCCTCGGGTATTTATGGCTAATCAATCCTATTAATTATAATAAGAAAAGAATGGGAACTAAAACTACGCTTAACATCTGGTGATATTTCTACTGAGTAAAGAATACAACAAGTGTTGAGATAAATAATTTTTTTTATTAAATGTTGAACATTCTTTATATATGAACATTAAATTGTTAGAGTGGAAAGAGATAATGATTTTTCTTAGTAGGTTAATAGTTCCTCCAGTGGCGCACACTGGGGCCATATCCTCATTAACTCCTCTCAAAACCCTACTTCTGATTTTTGGGTAAATTGACTATTATTTGTGACTAAAATAATCTACATACTATGGCAAATCAATTAGTAAACAATACGCACTCCAATTTGTTTATTTTCAATGTTTTAATCCGTTTCATATCGCTGATCATTAGACAGAATTGTTCAGTCAATTGTAAAGTGCAACTCATTTCAATACGTTAGTTTTTTTTCTTTTAAACTTTTATATTTCAAGTCACACCATGTGCTGTTTAAGTGAAGGTATATAATTTAAAATATTGAGGATGAAGTTCAAAATTGAAATTCTTAAATCTTAAATTTGATTAATTTCAATTTTGCGAAAGGGAATTGCAAAACTGTGATATGATAATAGAAGCTTTTGTGAAAATAGATGAGTAGGCGAAAGTGCAATTCCCTTGAACAAAATTAAGATATTGAAAATTTTCAAATTAATGAAAGGCCGATAAGAAAGATTTTATGGTTCACAGGGAAAATCTTAGTAGGAAGACTTCTAGAATTAAAAAGGCATGTAGCATAAAATAATAATAAATAAAATCTTAGGATTGAAATTGAAAATAAATTTTTAAATTCGAAAAAAATCTTTGAATTAGATTAATTCAATTTAGCGCAAGGGAATTGCAAAACTTCCATTTTAATGTGACTAAGGAAATACTTAATACTTAATAATAAGGTCTGTGTACGCCCATTATTGAAATGCTTATTCATTTTTTTTTTTTTCTTTTTAATTAAGTGGTTTTATTAGGAAATTTTATGGATCCAATTCCATTGAACGTACCAACTCATACACATCAAATAATTTTTTTTGTAGGCGTAATTTTG
Organism: Euschistus heros; assembly: GCA_003667255.2. Lineage (NCBI taxonomy): Eukaryota > Metazoa > Arthropoda > Insecta > Hemiptera > Pentatomidae > Euschistus > Euschistus heros. The sequence goes on along the minus strand of RCWM02000032.1, from coordinate 3,337,701 downwards.
GGATTATAGTAATTTAATTAGAAAATGTATGCCAAAGTCTGTGTACACTATTTGTACAGATATATCGAATCAAAACTTTTTAAACGTTAATTCTGTAGGATAACTGGCACTGAACTCTTCTAAGGTATTTTCAGTCTTCTGTTATCTGTTGCCATACAAAGAAGTAGGTAAATTAAAAATTATATTTGTTCTCGTAATGGATATTTTCTTAGAAATCAGAGTTGAAATTTAAGAAAGGAAGGGAACTCTTTGAGATAAATAGACAAAGATATTTCCGAAAATCATTCTACAGGCCAAAAAAATTGAAGAAAATTGGAACTTTCACAGTTCTAAGGTCAGCAGAGGATATCAATTTAAGGCTTTTCTTATGAATAAAAAGAAATGCAGGGTTAAATGTTGTCCAGTGTTCGGATGTTCTGATGTTGATATCGCCATGAATAATTTATTGGTCTTTATGCTGGTGGTACCTCAATATTTTCTATGTTGTTTACTGTTTGTTTATTAGTATCCCACTTTCATCTACTGTGTTTATCCTATAATATTTAACTTATGTTATCGAAATGTTCTTATTTGACGACGTGTTTCAATAATAGTATTTTTCCGTTGAGATTAATTCCATTTTCTGAAGCAATACTGATTCCTAAGTTAATAACACTTGTACTACTGTTTGCAGTCCATATTTAATAGCAGATTAAACAACGAGTTGCCTTAGTTGAGAATAAATAAGACGAGAAATGCGTTGTGAGAACCACATCGATTGCAATGTATTCATGAGTAATTATCTGGAAACTGTGCATCAAATTAATCAGTTTAAATTAATAATTAATTATTATATTAAAAGGCATAACTCCTCATTTGCTTTATTCATTTACTACATGTTTCGGAGCTTGTCATGTTGCTCCATCTTCAGGTTCTTACACTGTGATATTCTCACTGGTCATCTCACAGTGTAAGAACCTGAAGATGGAGCAACATGACAAGCTCCGAAACATGTAGTAAATGAATAAAGCAAATGAGGAGTTATGCCTTTTAATATAATAACTAGATATTAATCTCCTTGAATGAAACATATATATTAATAATTAATGTTCATTTCACATAACATGAAATAAACAAAGTTCAGAAAAAATAGGGGATTCATACGTGACTTTTTTTAATTCAATCCAATATAGTTTCTTAACGGTAGGTCCTAGTGACAAATGCTAAACAAAAAAAATATTCTTCATTAAAATTTTCATATAGGAACTGACGGTGGCACAAGTTTACAAGTAGACATCATCTTTAATAAATATTCTAAGAAGAATGGGAACTTACCAATCTAGATTTGATTAGAAACCTCGTCTATTCAATGTCCAGGCTTATTGGAGCTATGGGATGGGCTTTATTCCAAGTATTAAAATGAAGTATTGTGTCATTTTAAAAAAAAATAATGAAACTATTGACAAGTATGCAAATACTTTATTTGAGGGAATAAACATCAGACGAGAGGCAAATATTTTATGATCCCTAATTAAATTGATCTTTCTATGTTGACATGTGTATGTCAAATTAGAAATGTCAAATATAAGAACTGATTGCCTTTTTTTTTTTTTTTTTTTTTTTTTTTTTTTATTGTTATACTTCATTAGTCCTTTTTATGATGTTGGCCATGATTTTATAAAATCTTTGATTGATGATTTTATAAAGTCGCTTTTGAACAAGGAACGAAGACTGTAGGCCTCCTTTACTGTTTGATATTTAAAGAAATATTCTTCTCCTATTTAGCCTAAAATTATAAACTAGCCAAAAATTCAGAATTCTTCCCAAAAACAAAATAAAAATTGGAACTATTTAAAACAAATATGCAGTGAGCAGCAAAAGTTTTCGTAAATCTACTAAATTCACTAAAATACGGTTCCTTCTCCTCTCGTAGAAAATTTTTTTTTTGATTATTTCATTTTATAACTTATTCACGTGAGAAATACCTAATTATTAAAACCCCTAAAATATGGATGATATTTACTCTTTAAATATAAAAAAAAAAATTAAACTGATTGTAGTAAAACTTTTCGTAGAGCATCAAATTATCTTCTTTAATCACTTAAGTTCTTAAGATCTGATGTAGAGAAGCTAACCAGTTTTTAATCCTACTTCTTTCTAGCTATGTTCTCATCAGTTTCTTCTGAAACTTCATATTCAGAATACTCTTATTCAACATCGGTTACATGTACTTTTCCTCAGATATAGAAGAAGAAGAAAATGAACTTTATTCTGGGACTACTTGTCCCCTAAGAATAACATATGATTACAGTACATAGGACAATCGTCTGGCTATGATAATTAATTATAATAAATAATAATAATATATAATAATAAAAATTGATTAATAATTAAATTATGTGTAACAAAATAACTGAGGCATCTTGTAAAAGGATACATCTTATGTATACAATTATAATCACTTGAGGTACGCATGATGATATAGAAGGATCAATACAATTAGGATTGATGAATTAATTGCCACTTCTATTGAGATTATTTTATTTGAAAACTAGTTTCGAATGCTAAACATTCATCTTCAGTTCTAAAACATACAATAAAATTTTCAACAAATCAGTACTATGTTACATAGATTAAATATACTAAGGTTTTTAAAAAGATAAGACAAGAAATCAAGCATACGAACTCACCTTCGAGGTAACTAAAACACTGAATTTGTGAGAAGTAAAAGGGGGGGCAGGTAGGTTAAGTTTTAGATTTACAACGGGGTTTCCCTTATGACTCATTGGGTTTTTTCGTTCCTATGGGAAATAAATTTAAAATGGGGCTATTGGATATGTTAATCTGATCATTTAAACAAAAATCTGGATCGGTTTTAAACGATTTTATTATTTCTAGTGATTCAAAAGTATTTAATTTTAGGCTATTTTCTACTTGATGTAATATTTTTACTCCCGAGTCTTTATTAAATTTGTGGTTATTTTCATTTAGATGGATAGCGAAATTGGAATTTTGGGTCTTATTAGTGTATGCTCTTATATGTTCATTTACTCTTTGATTTACTGATCGTCCGGTTTTTCCCGTGTATTTTGCTTCACAGTCATTACATTTTAATTCGTATACGCCGCTTTTTGGAAAGGGTCTATTTTGTCCTTCGGTGAAGGGAAGTATGATGACAATGGCTTATCTATTTTAAATGCAGGGTTTAAACCTAATTTTTTTAATTCTTTCCCGACACTATAGCTAACAACAACGGATACAGTAAAACCACAATCGATAATATTTTAAGAAAACAAATACATAAAAAAAACTATGAATAATATATACAAAACACCCCCAGAGGATAAAGCTACCCCTAAAAAATATATTTTGATACCATACTATGGCCCAATATCCACTAAAGTCGGGAAAGAATTAAAAAAAAATTAGGTTTAAACCCTGCATTTAAAATAGATAAGCCATTGTCATCATACTTCCCTTCACCGAAGGACAAAATAGACCCTTTCCAAAAAAGCGGCGTATACGAATTAAAATGTAATGACTGTGAAGCAAAATACACGGGAAGAACCGGACGATCAGTAAATCAAAGAGTAAATGAACATATAAGAGCTATACACTAATAAGACCCAAAATTCCAATTTCGCTATCCATCTAAATGAAAATAACCACAAATTTAATAAAGACTCGGGAGTAAAAATATTACATCAAGTAGAAAATAGCCTAAAATTAAATACTTTTGTTTTAAAATAGAACATTAAAAAATTTTAAAACTTATAGAAAAGATAGCCCTAATCCGAATCATGGCCACCATGGCGTCCTTCTTGCTGTTCAGGAATCAGTATATTCAGAACCGATTTCAATAAACACCCACCTCCAAGCTGTAGCTTCCAAAATACATTTAAATTTCACATTTTCCGTTTGTAACATATACCTACCACAGGATCGTACTATAGAAACCCAACACTTACTGGATATTTTTAACCAACTGCCACGTCCTGTGCTCTTTGTCGGAGATCTCAATGGTCATAGTCCGTTGTGGGGATCCCGAGATTTAAACATGCGTGGAAAAATAATAGAAAATTTTATTGAATTTTCCGACTTACTCTTACTAAATACAACACAACCTACCTTCCTCAGTTCCAGTTACGGGACATTTTCTGCTCTCGACCTGTCTCTTTGCAGCCCTACACTCTACAATAATCTAGACTGGACTGTACTTCCCGATTTAAATAGCAGTGACCACTTCCCAATCTTGATAAAATTCCTCGCATTAAACCCAATATACCAAGTTAAACCCAGATATATTCTTGACAAAGCTGACTGGCCTCAATTTACTTCTTTAACTACTCCACCACTAAACTCTCCATGTGATCTGAGTATCGAAGAGGGATGCCTAGCAATAACTAGCACTATCCTCCAAGCAGCACAAGCAGCGATACCGATGTCGTCCGGTCACCCAAAAAGACCAGCCGTTCCTTGGTTTAATGACGCCTGCAAACAAGCCCTCAAAAACCGCCGTAAGGCCTACAAAAAATTCCTCAGACGCATGACATCTGATAATTTAATAGAGTACAAAAAACAAAAAGCCATTTGTCGTATTACCTTTAATCATCATAAAACTGAGTCTTGGAAAAAATTTGTAAATAGCATAAATACTTCTACTAGTACTAGCACCGTTTGGAACAATATCCGAAAAATTAACTCCAAAAACTCTTTACCCCCCCTCACAATTTTAGTCAATGACCAGCTGTCCGATGATCCATTAAAAGTTTCAAATACGTTTGCTGATCACTACTCGGAAACTTTCAATTCCAGAAATAATAATTTATCTAATAATGTGGACTTTAAAGAAATAGAACATGAAAATAGTACATTACATTCAACTTACTACAACACACCATTTACGATGTGGGAACTAAATTATACATTAAACACTGTAAAAGGTTGCTCACCCGGTCCCGATAATATCCATTATGAAATGATAATTAAACTTTCTAACAATACTAAACAATGGTTACTGGACTATTATAATCACATTTGGCACTCCGGTATAATACCAAATACCTGGCGAGACTCCATAATTATTCCAATCCTCAAAACGGGAAAAGACAAGCTCATTCCATCCAGTTACCGTCCAATATTCTTGACAAGTTGCCTCTGCAAAGTAATGGAACGAATGGTAAATAAAAGATTGATGTGGATCCTGGAGAAGAATAATTTTATCCAACCGTTTCAATCAGGTTTCCGAAAAGGCCGATCAACAATTGATCAATTATTAATTTTGGATACGGAAGCACAATATGCATTTGTGAAGGGTCAACAAATGATTGCTGTCTTCTTCGACATGCTAAAGGCGTTCGATAATGTAAATCATGCTGTCATACTTCAAAAATTATCATCGATAGGAATCCGGGGACAAATGTATTCATTCATTAGACAATTTCTAAGAAATCGACATTTTAGGGTACGGATCGGATGCCAATATTCACGAGATCATAGACAAAACAAAGGAGTTCCTCAAGGGTGTGTGCTCAGCCCAACACTTTTTTCACTGGCTGTAAATGATTTAGGGCTCAACCTACCTAGAGGGGTTAAGCCTCTTCTATTTGCTGACGACTTCTCAATATTTTACCGATCAGAAAGCATTCTGGATATTCGACTAAAATTGCAAGAGGCACTGAACCGAATCCATCACTGGTCGACTACTTTAGGTATCCAATTCTCAACAGAGAAAACAAAATGTATCCATTTCAGCCGAAAACGCAATACACCTTCCTCACCAGAACTGTTCTTAGGAAACTATCTGATAACCTATACTAATCATCACAGATTTTTGGGTCTTAATTTTGACAAAAGACTAAGTTGGGAATATCATATATCCTCCTTAAAAATAATTGCAATAAAAAAGCTAAATATTATTCGGGTTCTGAGCAATACAAAATGGGGTGCCGATAGAGTGAGCCTACTCAGAATATATCAATCATTAATTTGTTCCAAAATGGACTACGGTTCCTTCGTTTACAGCTCTGCTTGCTCCCGTGTTCTTTCCAAACTCGATACCGTTCACCACGCCGGAATTCGAATCGCTACAGGGGCATTTCGAACAAGTCCAACTCTTAGTTTGTGTTCCGAATCAGGACTATCACCACTCTTATTTAGAAGACTAAAATTGGCAATAACTTATGTTTCTAAAATATACCCACAGACAGGACATCCGACTTACAAATACATTTTTAACTCTAAATTTTCTAACTCCTTCAGACAAAAACAAAATTCAACTCTCCCGTTATCAGAAAGAATCTCCTCAGCTATATCTTTCCTTAAAACGATAAAAATTACCCCATCTGTCAATGATACCCCACCCTGGACCCACCAGCGTCCTCAAACAATGCTTGATCTGACAAAATACTTAAAAAATAATACCGAAAGATCTAAATTCAAAGACCTCTTTTCCAGCATTATAAATAGCATGCCAGAATCATTTATAATCTACACAGACGGTTCAAAATCTGATCAATCAGCAGCTTCTTCTTTCGTTACAAAAGATTCCACTCACAAAATAAAGCTTCACAAATTATCCAACATTTACACCGCCGAACTTAACGCAATAGCAGCAGCTCTCCACTTTTGCATGACCCTTACTCACAATATTATAGTGATAGTCACTGATTCGCTGAGTTCTCTGAAGGGCCTAGACTGCATGTATCCGAAACATCCCAAAATCCCGGTTATACACTCCTACTTATCTACACTGGAAGGTTTAGGCAAAACAGTAAAGTTTATATGGATCCCCAGCCACGTGGGTATTGTGGGCAACGAGCTGGCCGATCTAGCTGCAAAGGAGGCTCTCGAACTACCGGGGCGAGGCAAGATCGCACTAACTCCATCTGATCTACGAAAAGCCCTAGAGAAAGAAATCGATGATGGATGGCAGTCTATGTGGGACGAAAGCCCTCCGAATAAACTGAAAATGATTAAAAAAAAATGTAAAACCCTGGAATACATCCAGTCGCCAAAGCCGTAGAGAGGAAGTCGTACTGACGAGACTCAGGATAGGCCACACCAGATTAACACACTCCTATCTTTTCACAAGGGGGGCTCCGCCCAGGTGCAAATACTGTAGTGGTATACTAACGGTGAAACACATTTTTCAGGAATGTCCTTTTTTTACATCGCGCCTAAGTAGCTTAGGACTGAACACGGACCTTCCAACAATCTTGGGAGACAACAGTGAAAAAATAAAATTGGTGTTCAAGTTTCTGAAATTAAATGGCTTGTTAACGGAGGTTTGACACAGAAGATAAATAGGCAATAAAATATAATTCGATATAAAAGATATCAATAAAAATAAGATAAGTAATGCAATACAGGTGTGGAGAATGAAATAAGAAAGAAAATATGGCGTTAATAACCGATGCTGTTGTACGCCATGAAAACCAAACAAACAAACAATACTTTTGAATCACTAGAAATAATAAAATCGTTTAAAACCGATCCAGATTTTTGTTTAAATGATCAGATTAACATATCCAATAGCCCCATTTTAAATTTATTTCCCATAGGAACGAAAAAACCCAATGAGTCATAAGGGAAACCCCGTTGTAAATCTAAAACTTGAACTACCTGCCCCCCCTTTTACTTCTCACAAATTCAGTGTTTTAGTTACCTCGAAGGTGAGTGCCTATGCTTGATTTCTTGTCTTATCTTTTTAAAAACCTTAGTATATTTAATCTATGTAACATAGTACTGATTTGTTGAAAATTTTATTGTATGTTTTAGAACTGAAGATGAATGTTTAGCATTCGAAACTAGTTTTCAAATAAAATAATCTCAATAGAAGTGGCATTTAATTCATCAATCCTAATACAATTATAATGTACATTACATAAATATTCATGTTTTACATTAGCTCGGAAGATTGAAAATTAAGGAGGTAAAGTAATAAATGATGTTTAAAGGAAGTAAGAGTGGAGCTTTTTCGAATTGTGATGGGCAATGAATTCCATAAAGAGGAAGCACGGATAATAAAGGATTTCTCGAAGGATGCAGTTCGATAGGTTGATGGGTTGGGTTCAAGAATTTAAGAGGTGAATGGAGGAGCGCAGAGTAAGGAGGTCATGGATATAGGTGGGTTTTTTGGTTTTCATGGTTTGAAATATGAGTGCACCTAGGAAGTATTGACGTCGGAAACTGGGGTAAAGCCACCTAATTTCAGAATACCTGTGAGATATGTGAGAACGTCTGGAGATACCGAAAATAAATCTAATAAAACAGTTCATTACTCTTTTACATCTTATCTCGAGCTCATCAGACAGCCCTCCATATACTATATACTATATATATATATATATATATATATATATATATATATATATATATATATATACATAAAAACAACGAAAGGCTGGATGATAAGCGCCGATCAGGATGGCCGAATTTGCTCTCGCCGAGATGAGAGGAGTTTGGGATGAGATGAGATGAGAAAAGTTAATGACGATCAGAAGAGGCCTAAGAAGAGATTGATTTCAATCCAAGATGTATAGAAAATAAGTAATATTTATCTATCTGACCCTTGCACATTAAATTTCCTTACGTGTCTAACAGACTAACAGGAACATTAAGAGATTTCTTTAAAAATGTTCTTTAACAAATTTAATTCTTCAAGTCTATTTTTCTTATTTACAAATTTTTTTTTATTTATTCTATCCTAAAATTCATTTTTTTTTTAGGAACCTTCTGATCGTATCAGGTCCTGCAGTTGTTCTCAAATCCGGAATTTACTTTGAAGATAATTTGATGCTGTACGAAAACATTTGCTGCAGTCAATTTACTATTTTTTATATTTATAGAGTAAATGCATACATGTTATTCATATTTGGGATTTTTCAATTATACGGTGTGTTTCTCACGGGAATAAGGAAGAATATGAAATTGCCAAAAATATTATTTTTCTGCAACGAGAGTAGAAGGAATCGTATTTTAATGAATTTAGTAGGTGTATGAAAACTTTTGCTGTTCACTGTACATATAATTATTTACTTTTATGAAAAATGAAACCATATTAATAATGTCATACGATAAAGATAATAGTTGTTTTATTGACTTAGCATGTTGAATGTTTGCTATGCAAAATGTAACCAAACTCTTATGATACTTCATTTACTCTGATTGTTATTCTATCTTCGTTGAAATTGTTAATTAACAGGTGCTGGATAAATAATTGTTTAAAAATAGTATAAATACGTCAGGAGGAGTAACGCGATTTCAAACTTCATCATACAGCCATAAGGTGAGTTTCAAAATGTATTGTTTAATTTATATGAGTTGTTCATAATTCACAGATTTGAATGCCGATTTTTGTGTGGGCAGTAGGGACCTATAATAGTGCAAAACTGAATTTATAGCCGCCAATGAGCATTGGGAGCCAAGAAAAAAAAAATATGAAAATCACGTTTTATTTTTTTCTCAGCTCTCAGTCAAGATAGAGAAATGATTCTTTCACGTTAAACTGTAGTTTTGTATGCTATTTGAAATAAGAATACTTTCGTTATGCTCAAGACACGACCCGGCTTTAGGGTTCTAAAAAACTCCTCCCCCCCCCCCCCCCCCCCCCCCCCCCAAAAAAAAAATTAAATTCCAATTAAATCCGCTGTAAATCATTAGATTTTCTTTTTCATAAAAAACTGACCTCAAATCTCGATTTAACTCACCAAAAAACACTTATATGTGAAATTTTATCAAAATCAAAAAATATTTATTTTTCACCACTTTCGAGGACGTTAACATTTTTGAAGTTGAGATTCTATCAAAAACTTCAAACGGCCATAACAACTTTCAATAGTAATAGCATCACAAAATCAGCGTACATTCTGCTTTTTATCCATGCATATAACATTTGGTGTACACCAGATTTTAGTGGAAGATTTTAATCTTTTTTGGGGAGTTTTAGCACCCTAAAGCCGGGTCGTGTCTTGAGCATTACGGAAGTATTTTTATTTCAAATAGCATACGAAACTACAATATAACGTGAAAGAATCAGAAAAATAAAACGTGATTTTCATATTTTATTTATTTTTTTTTTGGCTGCCAATGCTCATTGGCGGCTATAACTCTAGTTTTGCACTATCATTATTAGGCCCCTACAAAAATCGGCGTTTAAATCTGCGTGTTACAAGTCAAAACGTCCACTTGTGAGAAGAAATGAATGCATAGATGTAATCAGAAAATTTTAATTGAGATATTACACTGATGTATCTATTTGGACCATGATTTTCTTTGTCACTCTTTGTATAAATAATTTTACAAGACATAGACTATGGAAATATAATATTTTTATGAAAATATAAGATAGTAATGGTATTCTTATAAGTATATTTTCCGTATATTCATAAATGTAAGAGTTATTTATCAGTCTTTACTTCTATTTAGGAAAATTGAATGTAGACACGTATTCTATTTCTGTAAAATTAAAGTCAGCTATTTATTTACTTGTATTATTAAAATAAATTTTGTGTATGCATTTATTTTTAACAATGAGGTATAGAAGAAACTTATCAAATGTTGAAGTTGTCACCTCTTAATATTTCGTTCATATAAATAGGAGCAATACTAGAATTCTTTTTTTATTGAGAGGTATTTCTAAAACAGGAAACATTTTCTGATTGAGAATTTTTTATTTTTTCAGATACCCCATATTTTTGGTTATGTTATATTTAATATTTTCCTTTTTTTCTCCTTGTACTGTAACTCAGCTGCATTTTAAGGAATTTATGTGTAAAAAACTTTAGATATGAAAATGTTTTATTTCATTTAATTATTACTAGATGATGTGGTTCATCTTTTCTTTGAGAAGGCCTGATCTAAGAATTAAAAGTAAAACTAAATTTTTTTTTTATATGTAATGATATTTTGCATAAAAAGAGTTATTGGTCTGGAAACTGCGAGTGAGGACACACACTTTTGAAGTGGTTATTATTTTATCAATTCATGTATCTGTACCATTTCGGCTGTTTGAAAAATATTCTATTTTTCAATTATTTTCAACAATATTTTAGTTTTTTTTGTTGTACTTCAGGGTGCGCCCCGGCTGTTATTTTTAATGTTTTTGAAATATTGGACTTTTTGTGAAATAATAATGACCAAATCAGCCGCACCTTTTCGATTTAAGCGGCACCAAACATAAAAAAAAAAAAAAAAAAAAAAAAAAAAAAAAAAAAAAAAAAAAAAAAAAAAAAAAAAAAAAAAAAAAAAAAAAAAAAAAAAAAAAAATAAAATAAATAAATAAATAAAAATATATATATATATATATATATATATATATATATATATATATATATATATATATATATATATATATATATATATATATATATATATATATATATATATAAAAAATCTTTTAATGGGATATTTAATTTCTTTTATATGTGTCCATTGGTTCAGAAGAAAGAGAAGTGACCCGAAAATTACAGAACAATAAAATGCAAAAGCAAAACTTCCCTATTTTGAAATAAAATTAGAGTAAATTACTATATTTTAGTGACCAGTTAAAGGACATGAAGTAACAATTTTCCCATTCGAAATCTAAATTTAAACATAGGTGAAAGGAAGATGGTAAAAAGAAAAAAAAAAAAAAGAAAAAAAGAAGAAAAAAAAAAGGCTATTGGCTGCTGAAAACATTTGAAATACTTATTTTAATTAAGTATATTCATTAAAAAGCACCTTATCTACCCTGGAAGACGATTGTTATACTGTGAAGCATTTCGATTCACTTACTATGATAGACATAAATATGTATAATGCCGTCACATTAACATCAACCATGAGGTCCTACATTGGTGGCGTCCCTTTAAAGAATTTAATGATTTGATAAAAAAACTAAAATTAAGTTGATTCCGATGCTCTTTCTTTTGGTTTATCATCTATATTGCACGCAAGGATTAGTCTGTTCGAAGCATATTGCATGTCTCATATTAGCTCAAATTTATAAACAAAAGGGAATTGATTGTGGATTTCTCTAAAGCTTTATTTGGCAACACTGACGAACTAATACGATTAGTAAATATATTTTTGACAGTAATCTGGGATTAAATAATTTTGGCCGCCTAGATTCGTAAAATACCCCTATGTGTGACGTTTTCTATACTATTTTGTAAATAATTCCATTTTGAAATTATTTCAACCGTTTAGTCATTGTCTATGCTAGATAAAGGAACAGCGGTGTACATAGAGTATTTTTATAATATATTTTTTTTTTTTTTTTGGCGCTACAGCCCTCCAAGGACAAGGACCTTTTCACAAATTGCTTGCCAAGCTGGTCTATCGTCAGCAACGTTCCTCCATCTTCTGACTTCCAATTGTCTCAAGTCATCTATGTCATCCAACCATCTCGATCTCGTACGACCTCGCCTACGAGCTCCTCCAGGATCTTCATAAAGTAGTTTCCTTGGGAGAGGGTCAGTTTCCATCCGTTCCACATGGCCGAGCCATCCCAACCTTCCTTTTTCTTTTAAATTCGCAATATTTGGCTGGCCGCACAAAGTTCTATAGAGTAATGCCGGCCTTGAAACACATTTATAAATTATTAGCTTGAGATGTAAAGAAGGAATCCTTAGTAAAGCTTGTATGATTTTGTCCGTACAGTTTTTAATTTCCTTTATAAATGAGCCGCGGTATGCCTGTAAAGTAAAAAGTAAAAGGAAAGACCACGATACATTTATCAGTTATCCAATAGGTACTTCAACAAATGAAGTGATTTATCTTTTACCAACTTTCCTGGCAACATTATTATAAATAAACGTTTATGTAAATCGTAAAATATACAATTCTATACAAGTGTACAAATACCTTCAGTTAATTTATTTATCCCTACGAAATAATGAAGTTTATTTGTTTTTGTTTTTTACATTTACTATTATTGATTTGTTATTTCAAACAGATGCTGCGGTGGACATTGGTACTAATAGCGTGCTTGTGGCTGGGATCCACCCTCGCCGCGAACTCTCATGAGACTGGCCAAGGGTCTACACCTGGATCCAAGAAAACATCCTGCCCTTGCGGGTTGTCCAAGGTAACAAACATAGACTAAAACTAAAAAAGCACATATATAATGCTCCAAGGAGAAGCAAATATTTTTTTATCAAAATAAGATTTAATATATTTTTCTCTGTTAATGGGCATGCTGAAATTCAGGAAAAATGTTTTTGAAAAAATCAGACTCACCGTTTCCTCATAATCGGCCGTGTTCATATGATCATGCAAGATTCCCAAGATGATTTGCTCAGTGAAAAGAAGAGGTTTTAAATTTTGGACTATAAAGAGTCTGACCCTATAATCTTATCAGTTAAAAAAACATTAGGAAAATTACAACACTTATCGTTTGAGAATCTATTATCAAATTTTCACAAAGTTCAAAATTTTTTTATGATGTGAGAAATACTTCAATCGTCACAGTTTTGGTCACAAATCAACACTGGCTCTTGGAGAAGGGCTGTAGAGGTAAATGCGAATAAAATGATGATGGAAGAGCAGGGTGTTCTTTTGAGAGGGGGTACGTTTGGTGTGATCATACGGACTCGCCAGAGGAGGGTTAAGCATATAATTTTCTTATTATAAAAACCCTAAATGAGTATGTGAAGGAGGAATACCTCTTCAGTAGCGTATAATGATAAAACTTTTAAAATGGGCAACATTATCTAGTATGTATTAAAAAGAAAATTCCTCTGAATGTTGTTTTTATTAATTTTAGAGTTTATGATTACTTGATCAGAAGGACCTTTTCATTCTACATTATGTTGTTTCTGACATTATCCAACGACTGGTAAAATACTCCAACTAATTGCTTTTTTTCATTTTCTCGACCAAAGTTTTCATTCTGTTTTAGTTGTATACGTACACATTTACTTCAATGTGTTATGAAATTTTTTGGGATAGTTAAAAATATGTAATATTATTGGAAATTGAGCTTTGGGGCTCCACAAAACCATCTAATACACCTCATATCCTATCCTTGCAATCCAAAATCCTTGGAAAAATCCTTAATGCTTCTCACTTTGTAGCATAAAAACTTATTCATAAAGACCTTAATTTTTCATAAGCTGCTGATTTATCTATCCATTCATACAGATACCTCTCCTTTCATAGTAAACACCATAACCACTCAAATTCACTAGTCTCTCAACTTGCTTCCCATTCTATTACTGACAACCCTCCGAGGCGTCTGAAAAGAAGATGGCCTTTGGATCTTCTCATATAGAACTTTTATTAAAGTGTCACAACTGGGTTGTTGCTTCTCAAGATATCGTCATATTATTATGTAAGATATTATCACATTTCCTGGATGTATGTTTTTATTTTGTGTGCAGATGTAAATTTCAATAAATGGATGATGAAAAAAAAAAAAAAAAAAAAAAAAAAAAAAAAAAAAAAAAAAAAAAAAAATGGAAATAATGGTGGCGCTGACAGACTTACGTCCATTGTCTATTGATATTTTCTTGTTTGATTTTTTTCTATCTATTTACTATTCAGTGATAATGGATTTTTTTTTTTTTTTTTTTTTTTTTTTATTTTTTTTTTTTTTTTTTTTTTTTTTTATTTATTTATTTTTTTTTTTTTACGATGCAGAAAGGAAGAATTGTTGGAGGAACTAAAGCTCTACCGAATGAGTACCCATGGATGGTAATGTTGGTTATCCGTAATGGCTTGACACATTTGTGTGGGGCCTCCCTTGTCACCAATAAAGTTGCCATAACTGCTGCACATTGCACGCACACTTTGCCATCTGGTTTAAGGCTCAGTATTATTGCCGGAACATCCGATGTTACCAAACGTAAGATGGATTTATATTCAATCTTGTTTCAGATATAAAGTCAGTTTATTTTTATAACACATATAAAATAAGTTTAAAATTTTTTTTTTTTTTTACGATGTAAGACTAGTTAAATTAATGATATAAATATTTTTACACAGCTGGTCAGATCGTGCCGGTCAGCAAGGTAATAGAGCACGAGAATTACTACACCTCAGAACTTGATGCATCCAAAACTGTCAATGACATCGCTCTGCTCGTGTTGGGAACACCAGTTGTATTCAACGACAATGTAGGACCTGTCTGCATGCCTGCTAGCAAGTACAACATCGAGGGAAGTTGGGTGAAGCTCATTGGTGAGTTTTAGTGAGGATACGTTTTGCCATGTTCACGATATATACAAGCCATACACACAGACTTGATGTGTTGTTAAACATTGCATGGGGATTTATTACATAATTTTATCTTTATCAATAACAGATCTTGTTCCTAGTGACACAGGAATCTATTGACACCTGAGCTATATAATTTATTTGATTCTATCTGTCGTGTTAGCCAATTTGACTCTAATTAGTGGCAAACATGATGAATAATTAATAGTAATGGTGAACAGGGCCGCTGACAGGGGAGGGGGCAAAATCCCCAGGGCCCGGGCTCTTGGGAGGGGCGGGGGCTTGGGCTGAGGACCACTTTTGGGAATTCCAATTACCTGGACATCTAATGCAAATAAAAAGAACGTTAACAGACAGTCAGTCTTTTTCACTAACACTTCCACCATCTTTATATTTGAACATTGTTTAACCAATGTAATTAACAAGTCAATAATAATTATTAGTTAACGAAATGAAAATAATCGTTAACCCAATCAATGAAGTTAGACAATGTAACTTTATTTTAAATTTTAGAAAAATATTAAATTTCATGGTTATTTTAATTTTAGCACTTGGTTGCTAATTTTTTAAGATTTCTAATTATGTCTAATTGGAACTATGAAAATATCGAAAATGTAAATTACAAAGCCTATATTTTGTACCACTGGGAATGGGTTCTTTAACTTCAAAACATATGACAATTTTCTTTCCAGTCTCTATTAAACCAACTTAAGTGATGGCACATGGAACAAGCTAACAGGTGGTGATGGTATCTCAGTTATGATTTTTTTGTAGATTCCCCCTTCTAGCAGAACACCCTTCAAATATGTATTACATTTTACTCTCATTTCTGATTTTTTACTGTGTTTAATAAGGATGGGGTAAAACTGGAGGCTGGGAACCAGCGGTCAAACAACTATTGGAAACTGATGTTAAAGTGCTTCCATTCGGCACTTGCAGGAGGCAATTCCCCCCAATAAAAACTCCTCAAACACAGATCTGCATCCAGGCACCAGGCAAAGGAGCCTGTATGGTGAGTTATATATTTCTTAATAAGTGAAGAATGATGTGATGTGCAATGAATATGGTTGTAGATATTAGCGAATCCACTTGAATTTAAACATCATGAATATTCTAAGACCTTAATAATTTTGACACCTTCAGCCTCCTAATTTTGATTTGATATGGTAGGTGTTTTAGCTTTGTGATTGAAGAAAAAATATTTCATGAAATTACTACAATTTTTATGATTGTTCTTGTTTTAAAATGAATAATAAGTACCTTATATTTAATAACAGATATATTATTAAGTAAATTTATATGTAATCAATATGAGAAAATATTTGCCAAAATAGTATTCTGCTTTAAGATGAAAATGAAAATTTAAAATTTAGCTCCCTTCGTCGTGAAACTATGACTTCCTGTCCTATAGTATCCTTTCATAATGTTCCACTGATCCCTGCTGAACAGATCCAAAACCTAGGACTTTAACTGGACAAATGTTTAACTTGGAATCCACATTCAAGGCTAAAACGACGAAACTGCTCGTCGTTTTCAACTACTTCAACATTTACTTGACATTTATTAGACAAACGTTCCAACCTTCCAATTAATTACAAAAGACTCATTTACATAACAATAATTAGACCAATTTGGACATACCGAGTTGAGCTTAGGGGCTCCACTAAACCATCCAATTCATCTCGTATCCAATCCGAAATCCTTAGAAAAATCCTAAATGCTCCTTACTTTATCACAAACAAACTTATCCATACATTACGTTTCTGACTTAGCTCAAACCACATATCAATCCTTTCATAGCAAACTCCAAAACCACCCAAACGACAAGAAACTGCTCTTTGTTTTCGACTACTTCAACGTTTACAGGACAAATGTTCAAACCTTCTCATTAAATACAAGAGACTCAGTATAGGTTTAAATACTGTCTAAAATAGGTCTAATTACTGTAATCTTTACATGACAGTAATTAGACCTATTTGGGCTCACTATTTGGAGTTGAGCACTGGATCTGAACTAAACCTTCTAATTCTTCTTGTATCCATATTCAAGAACCTTTAAAAAATCCTGAATGCTCCTTACTTTGTTATAAATAAGCTTATCCATAAAGATCTTAGTGTTCTATATGTTACTGATTTAACCCAAAATCAGATACCAGTTCTTTTATAGTAAATTCCTCTCAAATCCACTAGTCTCTCAACTTGCTTCTGATTCTATTCCCGATAACATATATTCTTATTTTTTATTTTATTTTATTTATTTATTTTCAAATTAATGATTACTTTGTTAAATATAATTTTTTGTAGATAAATTTAAATATGATTAGGTTTTTCAAGTTAGAAAAAAAAAAAAAAAATATTTACTCCTAATATAATGTAAACATACATTGCTCCTCCAGCAGTGGCCAGTTGAGTTAGTTTCAAGCATATATCAATTTAGATGCCATTATCAAGGTAGTTTATGGAAATTCGGCTTCATTAAGTTACCAATGGAATCATGATAATTGCAAATAAAGATTGGCCTGTTATTTGTTATTTTTGAATATCAATTAGCCTATTGTTTGTTATTTTTAAATATCAAACTTCATTAAGGAGGTTGGTACAAATTTTAATATTGTTTCAGACGTCAATCAGTCATCAAAAGAAATTGAAGCCATTGGTAGAAGGTGTTAAGTCACTTTTATTAAAATGTTCAGGAGATGCATTTTTGTGTTACTATTTGGAACTTTTATGGACATTAATATTTTCTTTAAGAAATTGTTTTAAAGGCTCATTGTTTATTTTGATCATATGGCTAATCTTACCCTAACATTATAAATTAAATCTGTAGATAACTCGTTGCTTAGGAAAACAAATGAGTTAACAACTTATCCATTCTTTATTTTTCCTTTCTCTCATTTCTATTATTAAAACATTTTTTATCTTCTCATGTTTCCTCAAATAATTAATTTAATATCCAGAGCTTCTGACCACCCAAAAAAAATAAATTATATATGAAAAACAGGCATGGGTGCCTCTATGCTGCAGATTGATAGACACACAGGTCAATGATCAAAATTGTTTTTTTTTGTTGTTTTTTTTGGTGCATGTACTTAGTAAATAATAAGTCTCATAGGACTCTACGTGCACTCTTGACTCACAAAAAAATAAATTTCATTAAATGCGTTTTTTACTCGTAAATTTACCATTTTTAAAATTACTTCTATTTGATTCAACATGGAATAGTAATTATATCTTAGGCTTCTAATCCATGAAAGATTTTTTTTCACCATTTTAAATTTTTAAGTCTCCATAGGTTTTTCATTTTATTTGGAATATTATCAATTTGCTTAATTCTCCATTATTAATAGTCATTAGAACTTCAGATTATTTCAATTCAAACTACTAATAAACAGAACCAATTATGACCTTATCTTTGCTAAACAATGTAGAATCAATGAATACTGATAAATAATTCTATTGAAATAATAACAAAATTTGCAGGGTGACTCTGGCGGTCCAGTAACTTTCTTGGACCCTGAAACAAATAGGTACACCTTGATGGGATTGGTTTCTTTTGGAAGTGGTAATTGTAACCCAACTGTACCAACAGTCTTGACAGAAGTAACTGCCTTCCTACCTTGGATTAAATCAAAAGTCAACAGTGAGTATTGAATTTATTAAATACTATTCTGATATAAGGACGCATATCAAATGGGTAATTGAATCAAAGAAACTTTTATCTTAATCAAACACCATAATTTTAAGTATCTTATTTTTATTTTCCATTATTTTTAGGTAGAAATAAAAGAAATTTAGGTTTCAAAACTTCATTATTTTTTTACCTTAGTGAAAATGTTTTTTTTTTGGTTTTTTTCATGTTTAGGACTCAGTTGACACTGAGCATAGAATCAGATAAGTTGACACGCTGGCAGTGGAGACAGGGTTGAGGAACTCCAAGTCCCCCCACTCTTTGGCTGTCTTTCCCTTGGCCAATTAAGCCAAAATCACTTTTCTTTCTCATTTAATGTAGTATTTTGCTTATTATGTGTTTTCATTTAACTTACCATTAAATTCAACCCATAAATAAAGGGCCTAGGTTTTAAAATGTGTAATGAAAGACATTAAATAGTAGCTAATATAACATTATTTTATTATTTGCAATGAAAGTTTTCAATAAAAATATAAGAACTGAAAATAAATCTTTACAACATATGTTTGAGGTATCAAGCCTTTGCGCTTTTAAAAAAACAGTAGTGGTAAAATAAATGCTAGAATATGAAAAAAATAAAATAACATAATTGGGGAAAAAACAAAATAAACCTTTAAAAAAAGAAAAAAAAAGGGATGTGGGGGGGGGGGTGTGGGTGTGTCATGGACACGGCCGTTTGTTATACGTGAATACGTTTATGTAACGGGTTCTATTTTTTAAATAAAAAATTTTTATTTATGTATTTATGATAAACTCAAGGAAACTAATTACTGTGTTACAATATAACTTTATTAATTATATGTCTGCGATACTAAAAATAGGACACGTTGTTGGAGAAGTTTCAATATAAGACAAATTGAACTCGCTGAGCATGAAGTCGGGCTATGAGCGGTTTTGTGAGACATCAACATTAAAGTCTCCAACTATCATAACTGGTGTAGTAAGATCAGGCTCGTAATCGGATAATTTTAGCGATGTTTTTGGTAAATTTTATCAACGATCATAACATAAACAGTTCAATTTCTGATAACGCTTTGCCAGGATGGATATACACACACCCGAGAACGAATTTGAAGATGCCCTTGGCCTTTACGTTTACTAGATAGACATCGCCAGGTTTTGCATCTTTCATTTCCAAATAAATTTCCGAAATGTCAATGTTAACTCTATTACAATCAGTGAAGCTATTGATGTTGGGATCTATGGCGACTTCACCGGCATTGCGACTTGATGATGATGATAATGATACCGCTACCGATGATGTAGTTGCAATTTGTCTGTTCTTAGCGGAGTTACAATATGATCTCAGATCAAAGCTAGGCACATTCAATGGCATGGAATTTTCCATCCACGTTTCGCTGATTGCCAAATAATCAGATCGGTTGATGATTGTATCGGTAGAGATGTCTTCTTAGTGTGCGACCAAGCTTCGTGCATTAATGGTGGTAATAAGTATAAAAAAATGCTGATCAGAAACTTTAACGTTTCCGGCGCACAGCTTGACTCGGTCATATAGTGTTTTATTATTACTATTCCATTGTTCTTCAGAAGCCCTTTCCAACCGTATACGAAACACCTTATTATATTCACTGTCACTGCATTAAACTAATGTTTTATAAAAAATCGATAGATTTTGACGACAGCTGACGATTAAAACTTTAACGAACATCGTAGCTTTTCCGAGTCAAAAGTTATACTAATTGCAATTCTCGATACGCAGCAAAATAACCTCAAAATTGCAGCGCTTCCCCCTCCACCGCGCGCGAAGCTATACTGTGCTCGCATATCGTAATGAATTCTTTGATCCTTTAGCTATCCAGTGGTATAATTTAATTTTTGATGTTGAGGAAAGATTCGAAACTACAACGCCAAACTGTATCCCCCGATTTGGTTATCATTAGGTTTTTTGGATTGCCCCAATATGCTAGCAAATTTAAAAACGTATTCACGTCAAAACAAATATAACTGATAAATATACATATATACACATATAATTAATTTATAACAAACTGAAAATTCATTTCAAATTCAGTATTCTATTGACCTCTAAAATAAATCATTTTAATTAACTTTTGTCTTAATTTTTGGCTTTTTAATGTTTCATTTTTTTCTTTAATCACTTATTTTAATTCTTAAATTAAAATATGACTTTCTAATCAATCCATTCAGCCAAAACTTGCTATTGTTCTCAATATCTTGACCAAAATTAGAAGAATAGATACAAACATTCATTTCATAACAATGAGAAATTAAAGTTCTTACAAATACTTTAATACCTTCAACAATGTTATTATTTCTTGAACTTATACTTAAAAATATCTCTTCACTTATAGCTCATATATTTGTTACATCTGATGATTGCTAAGGCCATCTACCTCAATGGTTTTTTATTGTACCTAAATTCACAGAATTTAAAAATTCATGGTTATCAACTAATGTAAATACTGACTGGCAGGTTACTTTTTTTTATTTTTCTCCTTAGGCTTCAACAATAGTAACATAATGATAATAAAAAAAAAATAATCCTTTTAGAATTTTGTTATTATAGTATAACCATGAGACTATATTAATAAACCTTAACTTATCCCAGCAGAATATTCATTCAACCAACTATGTCAGGTACCCCCTTTTGTGCTTAGCAAGATAGAGTAACTCTAAAAAAACAAACAAAAAAAAAACTGCTCTTTCATTTGTTGAGTGCCAGGCTTTTTTGCTCAAAATTAATTTCTTCTTTGTGAAATTAATAATTAATATAAAATTACATACCAATAAAAGAAAATAACAATAAAATTTAAATAATGTATTAAGCTCATCTAGACTCAGGTGAGAAGGGCTTGGTGAAGTAAAAAGCAGTAAATATATCCATGCATCTATTTACAAAAGGAATAAATACAATTAGAAATTTTATATAAATGCAAAAAAAAAAAAAAAAAAAAAAAAAAAAAAAATATGGCAGGAAAATATATATACAAAAATAATAATAATAATTATACTTGTGAATGAGCCAATTGAAAATATATACAAACCAGAAAGTATTTACAATAAAATGGAGAAAGACAGATGACATGCTATGCATATTTTAGAATAATATATGAATAAAAATACTTTTTCAAAAATAGCTAACACATGCTAAATTAATGTAGTAAGGTAAAAATTAAGGTAAGAAGGTAAGAAGATAATTAGATTGTTGTAATTTGGTTACTTGATTTATGGCTCTTCATTTTAATATTGCCAACCTTGGTTACAAATTGAATGAAACCAATTATAGAGATTTGTTGATTTGGCATTTTTGCCGCTGTTGTGGTTGTTACAGCCGAATGCTACACACATAGATGTAATATGGTTTTTATGATACACAATAATTAAAAAGCCTAAAAGAAAAACAAATCACAGCTCTTATAAACATTACTGAAATAACAAAACAGTTCAGAACACAAATAGTTTGACAACTAGACTATAAGGAATAATAATGCCCAGGTGGTGGAACCTTGAAACATTTTAGGTATCTGGCTGTCAATTCTATCTTATTCTATTCTCAGTGGTTCAGAAAATAAAAATGTATAAAAAGAAATTAAAATGTATACAAAAAATTGAAACCAAAAAATTATAAAAATAATTTTAGATAAAATAAAAAAAAAATAATAAAGTTAACAAACCATTTGAAATGATCTAAAAAAAAAAAAAAAAAAAAAAAATTAGATAGATTATACATTGATAAAAAAAAAAATAAAATAAAATGAAATATAATGAGGTTGATAAACAATATGAAATTTTTGTTATAAAATCCTTCATTTTATTTTTATTTTCTTTATCAATGTATAATTTATCTACCTTTTTTAAGATCATTTCAAATTGTTTAATAACTCTATTACTTTTTAATTTTATCCACTGATTTATTTTAATACTTTTTGGTTTAATTTTTTTGTATACATTTTTATTTCTTTTTTCAACATTTCAGCTGTGATGATGGCCATCAAAGGTTTGTTTGAAATGTTGGCAAATAAGATAAATTATGTTTTTTAACTTTACTTAAATATTTTTTGACTGATATCACCCAACATCTATTTCATTATATTCACTCAGTCACTCAACATACCTCTTCACTATGAAATTAATTTTTGAAAGTTATATCAATGAAATTTTATTAACTAAATTGACAGTTATTCTATAATATAAATTATTGATTTAATCAAGATTTGACCATGATCAAACTCCTTGCCCTAAAGACTAGTTCAGCTTAGTTGCAGCTAAGCAATTAAACTCAAACTTTATATAGTCTTTATAATGTATAATAATAAAAATACTTGCTTATTGGACAAATCGTAAAGAAGCCAAGCCATTAATTAATGTAGTAATATGAAAATATATTCCTTTTAATGTTTAATTCTAGAAAATTTAATTGTTATCTAAAACGATATTTAAGAAGTAAATATTTATAAGGATTACCATTGTGCATGCTTTTAAAAATAACTATGACTTTGATTCTAGCTCTGGGATGCCAAAAAGTCAGTAGCAAGAAAAGATTCCGTAACATCGTTCTTGGAGGCTAAACAAGGCTCTACAATTTTTTTTTTCAAGGTTTACATATTGTTTATAAACATAAATAAAGATATTGAAGTTGATCAATTGTTTTTATTAAACCAAGTAATTAATACTGTATACTTCATGCATAAAAATTATGAATAAAAAATGTTAAATCATTCTTAAAAGTTAATCATAATAATAATAATAATAAAAACGTTCATTCATATAAAAACTACAAGCACTGTCATTTCAATAAAATTCTAAATTCATTGAATATTTCTTGTCTTTTGTAATAGATATGTCCAATGTTAATGTTAAACATAGGCAGAATCCAGTTAAACAAGATTTATCAACTTTGTAATTGACATTGTTTTATAATTTTATGCAAATATCATTGAAAAATTGTAATTATCAATGCTAAAAAATAACACTACAAGTTCTTAACAACTGTCTGGTGAGATTTTTTTTCCCTTTTGAATCATCTAAACAGTAAACAAAACTGTTTGAAGTATAATAAAGTCATGCTATAAAATAACAATGATGTAGTGTTATAAACAACCTTCCCAAAGATTTAATATGGAAGGTGAATAAAAAAAACGGTCCATGTTATTTTTTCCGAACTGTACATCAGAAGGCAGTTTATTTTTTATTCACCAGATTAAAAAATTAAAAATATCTTTATTGGCGGTAAAAACTCAAAGACAGTTTTCCTATTTTCCTCAGTTCCAGAAAAGAGTGATAACTCCAAATTATTCTTCAGGTATAAAGTGTTTCTTCAATATCTGTAAATGACACCTAGATGAAATAAACAATGGCAAAAATGATGTGGTGTTCCTAAAATAATTCTTTCTACCTTAATATTAAAGGTGAGATATTTGTAATTGAAGAGAAGTTACAATTACAAATATATATGCACTTGTTGGAACAGTAGTGAATATATGATTAAGAATTTACTTACTGTAAATGATTGCAATTCAAATTTTAATATATTAGTATATTGCCGGCTAAAGTGTTATGAGAATCCTAAATACTTTGTTTGTTTAACACTCCAGTACATATTTTATGACAACAGTACTTGCATGGGGTAAATAGTTGCCCCATATTCATGACCGTTAATAAGTATCATGTTTTAGTTGTAGAAAAATACTCTACTAACCATAACAATCTAAATACATTACTTTTATAATGTAGGGGTTATATAATCCACAAATATAAATTAACTATACTTATTTGACATTGTATGAAAAATTTAATTTTTATTCTAAAACTACAATTATTTTCTTTTAAGGAAAATATGGGAAACTGATAAAGGTTGTAATGATTCTAATTAATTGTTTTATATTGTTTAACATCCCTAAAAACATAATAGCAAAGCAAACATTTTAAAATATAACTCTTAATTGCTTTTTTTAATGTTTTATTCTAGCTATATTTTTTTCCACAGTTAATATTTCAATCGTCTTCTGACTCACTATAATACTCACATTCCACACAATCTTCACATACAACTTTATAGTGATCTCTGCAGATGTAATTCCTACATTTCGCACAGACAAATCGTGACTTCCGGTCGCTTCGTAACTTCTCTTCCCTTTACATTCATAAAACTTGCTGGGACCTCTCGTTTGATTTTACGGAGAGTGCCAATACATGTAAGCTTGAAATATTTTTGTAAATCAATGGCCAACTGTAAACTGCTAAACCAATTATCAAAAGTAATATTTCTGTTAGTTCCACTTACCCGATTTACTAACCTTTTGGCAACTTCATCTGGTGTGTTTCGTTGCTTATATGGCCCATCAGGTTGTAAGCCGACATAAACTTCAGCATTGATGGTGTACATATTTTTTGTTTCGGCAAGAAGAAAAATTTTAATGCCGTATTTTGCCGGTTTGCTGGGGATGAACTGTCAAAAGGAACACCTTCCTCTAAATGCAACCAACTGCTCATCTACTGTCAAAAATTCACTTGGAGTAAATGAATTTTGGCTGTTTTGAATAAAGATTTCAAAAATTTCTCTTATTGGTGGAAGCTTATCTATTTCAGATCTTTGAAGCCTGTCGCGATGATCGTCAAGACGTAAGCACCTCATTAGGAAAACAAATCTGTTGTATGACATGGTCATATAGAATACTTCGATTCCAGTACCACTTCTATCCTATAAATCACGAACATTTTGTCTTCCTGACTTTTTCACACCAGCTAAAAATAGTAACCCTATCAGAGCCCAAATTTCTAATTCATTTGTTTCTAGTGCATCCCGTTCCCTTGTATAGTTACCTTTCATTTTTTCAATATACAAATTTGTTTAGCTTGTTATCATAGATATCATTTTATTATCCAGAATACATTCCAATGACTCCAAAGGTGTTGGGGGTGTTTCTTGCATGGCCTTTGGTTCCTGGGAGATAATAATAATGTTCTCACTTCTGGTTCTTGAATGACTGGAAAGAACTGGTGTGTTTCTCCATTTTGTTGTTCCATCTCTTCCAATATGAGATAGCACATCTTCATTTTCTGAATTACATTTATCCCCGTCAGATTCTGAATCGGTATCATTGTCAGATTTGTCTACATTGTCTACTTTCGGGTCATCAGGATCACTTTCAATTGCTGTATCACCTGTTTCATCTTCACTGAGCTCACGAAGCCATTGTTTCCATACTTCTGGATCGGTACTTCGTTCTGACATCGTCACAAAAACAATAACACAAATAATAATAATAAATATAACACAATATTATCTATATTATAATCAATATTTGTGTTCCGTACTTGGTTAGGAAGTATTGTTATACAGGGAGGTTATGTGGTTAGCAATCTCGTTCAACCACCAGGTTTCCCCCTCAATTAAGGGTACCCACTTTATACAGACTGGAGGTGTCTCAGAAGAGTCTCCAGACTGCGAAGTCGATCCACGGCGGATGGAAGAGAAATTAAATTTTCTGCCTTCAGCCGGGCTCGAACTCGGGTTCTGGAGCGTGGTGGTAGTCTACTGCCTTACCCACTGAGCTACCGCACTTTATTGAGAGATATCATATAATAAATATAATTAAAATATCCATAAACAATGTAAATATGATTATAATTATATATAATATAATGATTAAATTATAAATTTGGTCAGATATGTTTAAAAAAGGCAAGAGCATATATAAAGACTTGCTTTTCTAGAACCCTCTTGCCTTTGAATTTAATAGTGGACCTGGTCACTGGTGACAAGAAAGCAATAAATAAGAAAGAAGCCCAAGTAATAGGTTTCTTCAGCGTCTGAGTGGCAGCTGAAGGTGATATATTTACGGAAGAGTGGACAGTCTAAGGATGAAACTCCCCGCTTTTTTTGAGCATATTCCTTCAAATTACTTCAGTGGATGTTGGAAAATTACAGTATAAATATTTTTGGACACATAGTATTTTTTTTTGTAAAAATAATTAGTATTCATACTAATGAAAAATAGTGCCATTTAGCTAACAAATATTCTAGATATCGGCCAAAACCAGGGATGTGTCGGTACAAAACTTTTTCGATCTAGGTACCTCAGTATTACCTCAGTTGAATATAATGTGTTATTACATAAAATAATCGATATGTGTGATAAAAAATAAATCAATCAATTAAAGAAATTTGTGTGTGTCTTTCTTCACAAAATCGCTACATTATCATTAAGTAAAGACTTCCGCTGATAAGAAGAACTTTTAGAGGTTCTTCAAATCTACGCCAGTCGTTTTTTAATTTTTTTAAATTTCGTTTTGGCCCTTTGGACTACGCGGTTCCTTACTCTGGCGGCTTTTCCTCTTAGCCCAGTAACTCTTCATTCTTGCGCTATGGGCCCTCTTCCTTTCCTCGGTCCATTTCACTCCCACTCCGGACCGTAATGCTTTAGCCGTCACCAGCCTGAGAGCATCTGATATTCTGATGAGGGTTCGTTAGTTATCTCGGGAAACATTCTTAGGATTGATTCCTAGAAGTTCCAGATATTTTCGAATCCGTTTCACCCATTTGGCATTGGTCCTTTTTCCTCTTCAGATGGCTTTAAAGATTTTAGAGGTTAGTCCATCGCTGTCCATTCTGACTATGTGGCCCTAAAATGTAAGTCTCCTCTTTCTCATAGCTGATGCTTTCCCAATTTTAGTATAACTCATTGTTTCTATATTCGCCTCCCTCCTTTATGGGGCCCATTATCTTTCTTAGGATTTCTGTCGTTAATGTAATATAGTTATTTATTTTTGTCCTCTAATTTAGATTTTGTGCTGTTTTGGGTTTCTTCAGCCTCCATTTTCTTCCCGACTTCACAAGAGCTGCTTTCTTTATGGATCCTTACAAAAATATGTATTTAAAAAACAATTTAATGTGGTTCTTAACATTTTTGGACCCACAATGGATCTACCGTGGTTATGCCACACTATAAATGACTAACCACTCCTTCAAAGGCTAATTAAAGTAGAAAATAGTAACAATATCCAAAGTTCACATGTTTGTTTATTGGAGATTATAGGCATAAAACCCTAGAGTCAATACTTTTGTTATTGTATAAATATGTTCACTTCACCATGCAGAGACGAATCGCACCCGCCGAACATAAAATACGCCACGGCTTGCTTATCTGTTTGAATAGATATTTCCTTTTCGTTTATTAATGCACGAAGCTCATAAGTGGAATGTGGATAAAAACCATTTATATTTATTCTGTATGGAAAATTCCACATCCTCACGAAGTTTGGAGCATAACTAAGTTCACATGTTATATACATATATGAAGGGCTAACACCCTAGCGGCTAGAAGGGGGATTGTCCAAAAAAATCGAAACAGATTTCATTGCCACCTGCTAGCTTGTCCAATGCACTATCAATTATGTTGGCCTCATGGAGGCTAGAAAGAGGATTTTCACATGTTTTGGAGTTGAAGAACACCTTTCCAAAAAGAAAGGATATAAACTTAGAGATTTACTCGGAACCATGGCTACAGGACATTCCTCCTTCTAGCCTAATATCCTTTATATATGTATGATAAATTGTTAGGGGACTGAATATAAATTAATAGTGAGTGAATGGTAGGTGTTTAATTCACTTTCAAACCATTTTGTTTTGCATGTTGCTGTTTTTAAACTTAATTATGTTCCCCTCTAGTGGGTTAGTACTTGGCGTCATTACGTGACTTCGAGTTATGAACTCGGAACTAGAAACTGTCATGAATATTTTGTTGGTAAATACCTCTTTAGATATATGAGTACATATAACTATAGATTTTTTGGCCACTGTCACAACCTCTTAAAATCAAACAACCGCGCCATATCCTTTGTAACATCGTTGATCGATTCATACAATTATTTCATCAATCTATCATTAAAACATTTATGTTTGGAATGCCAAACGCAAGTATTAGATTATTTTTCCGCGGTCTCTGTTGGCAAGAACTGAAAAAAATAAATCATAATTGCAAATATTGCAAATATCATACAAACAAGATTAAATATTTTAATATCTTTAAAACTCTATTTATAACAAGTATCCCCCGTCGCGGCTTCGGCCACTCTCATAAATAAAAAACATAGACAATTTTACTAATAATTGAAGTTTCATTTGTTTCTCGATAACAAATCTTATTTTAAGTATAAAATTGAGCATTATTTCTTGACTGATATTTAACTTAATTATAATTGCATTAATTAGGTGATTGAAGATTACGTAAAATCGAAATAGACATCTGATGTTTAATTTCAATCTATGAGTTGGTAATCCAGATGGACAGAGACAACTAAGATACTTGCGGATAATGGACCGCATTATCAATGCTTATGGCTAAAAGCCCATTAGTCATATTTCGACATACAATATCAAAAAGACATCTGTCATTATTATTCGACAGTTATTCATTTCAAATGGTTGAATTTTATTTTCTAACTACATAAAAGTATATGACAGTGTACAAACTTTTATCATTGTAAATTTTACAATTGCTAAACCATCCTGGAACTATGAAAAAGATGAGTTAAAATTTGATAAAGATGTATTCAGTACTTTTTCCATTGTAAACTGCATTGCAGAATGGTGATAACCCCCATATCAGTTGATTTTCAAAGCACTGGGATCCACATGTCGCACCACATATTTAATAATAAAAAGATATATTTTTAAAATAGTTTAATTGAATCAAAGTAAATTTTATTGCTAATTTCAAGCTCTAGAGAACACCGTACCTTTGTTACTTCTCATGTAGAATGGCACTCGTCACCTATCGGTCAATTTTCAAATTTCAATGTTATGCATATATAATGACTTTTTAGATAACAATTTAATTGAAAATCAGTAGATTTTGTTGTTGCTAAACCTAACTATGAAGATGGTGTGGTTACCATTTGTTACAGATTGGTTCAGTAGGTTTTGTGGTTAGTGATCACAAACGAAAAATGGCTTGTCCTTTTATATAATAGTATAGATATAGATTAAAAAAATATTATACATTTTTCTGTAATAATATTTTTTATTTCGAATGACACATCATAAAAATAATGAATAAAAGTTTAGAAATCCATTTCATACTGTACCCTTCATCAAGCTCCTTTCCAGCCTTCTCTGGGCGCTTTCTGAGGCAAGATACATTTTTAAAAATATACAACAATAATTGGAGTGGATAAAAAATTCGGAAGAACATAATACGGAATATTTGTCAAGGGAAGTAAGTATATAAGTAGAAAGTTTGAAAGAATTAATACGATAGTATGAAGTTATTTTTCGGGTTGCTTTAGATTAAAAAATAAAAAGGTTTTAACTTAATTTAATTCACAGATTTTACAAGCATTCATTAGTTATTAATATAAAAAACATTGTTTCACAAATAAGTTGAACGAAATGGTTTGTAATCCCATTTGAGTTTAGTTAAAGTTTACCATTTAAAACTGACAATTTCCGCTTTATTCAATATTATCCTGAAAAATTCATTATTATATCAGGAGTCTCATTACCATTTTAAAAAAATATTGTTTACATTTGACAGAATAGCAAAATATTTTCATGCAAATTTCACAAGAGCCTAGAACAGTGCACGTTGACGTTGGATACTACAATAGTAAAGGTCGCATAATGAGTGTTGCGGCCCGTGTTTTGTTCAGAGCGAAGTTTTGTTATGGAAGGAGTAAACAATATTTTCTAAGAACGGAAGCATGTTGTCACAATACCTTAGAACTTACCAATAACAAAAAGAAGAATAAAGGTTTTATCACTCTTCTTTGTGGCCCAGTGGGAAATGAGTAATACTTGTACATGTTTCTCATTTCTTGTATTATTCAGAATTAAGGTATACCGTTACAACAGGGGCTTTCACCGTAGATTTATAAATAAAGAAGATATTTACAGAAACATCGAACAAGAGAACAACAATATGAACTGATTAACTACACATACTGATCTCTGTCGAACAGATCCACTACATAGGACTCCAACAGACAAAGGTTTAACTTGGAATACATATACAAGACTAAAACGACATGAAACTGTTCCTCGTTTTCGCATTCTTCGACATTTACTAGACAGACGCTCTAAGATCCTGATTTATTACAAAATACACATTTACATGACAGTAATTAGACATATTTGGAGATATGGAGCTGAGATCTTTGGCTCTAATAAATCATTTAATTCATCTCCTATCCAATTCTAGCATTCCAAAATCCTTAATGCTCCTTACTTCGTCAAAAATAAACGTATCCATAAGGACCTTAATTTTCCATATGTTGCTGATTTTGCCCAAACCAAATACCTGTCCTTTCATAATAAACTCCATAACCATTCTATCTACAAGTCTCTCAACTTACTTCCTATTCTATACCCATCAATCTTCAATGGCTCCTGCAAAGTTTTTTATTCAACCAATATAGCTTGTAAAGCTGTAGCTCGGTAGGTCCTAGCGAAAAATATTGTATAACAAAAAATATTCTTTGTTAAATAACTAATATGGAAACGTTTCGACTGGTCTTCTTCAGAGCCACCGAATCACACTGGTGAGGAGATGAACGATGACAGATCATCATGAATGCAGTCAAAGAGGAACACCACGTCCAAGAAGAAATCCTTTAATACGTGCCAACGTATTAATACTTTGACACGTATTAAAGAATTTCTTCTTAGAATAGTATGCAAACTTTCGGCAAATTTTCGATTCGAGACACTCCAATAAAGCTAGAACGCGTCAAATTGTTACATTTTTAAGTGCGAAAACAACATTACAACGTTGTAAACCGATAAGTTAACTATAAGCAAAGTTTTGATTCGGGCAACACCCACAGAGCTAGAGTGTGTCAAAAAAGCGCTTATACTTAAAGATAGTGTTAAAATAGGACTTTATTTCCATCAAACCAACATAGCTCATTATATATATTTTATAAGTTCGTAACTGAATGCTTGATACCATATTTGATTCATTACTCTGTTGTTACCCTTGAGTGAGTTGGATTATATATATATATAGACATATATTATTGTAGTGGAGAAAAAATAGAAACAATGTATATTGTAAGATAAACAACTTTATTGCCAGCAAGCTTCAATTACTAAATATAAAATAATGTATTATGATTAATAGAACCTTCTTGTGAAGTGGTTTCTTCCCGTCTAGTCCTCTTGGCGTATACGTGGTAAAAGTCCGCTTCACTAATAATAGTTTTTATCACATGCGCTGTAACCTAAACCTATCTAAAAAATCCATGCTTTTATTTCCCAGGTGATCCAAAGAGGTAAGAATCACCTGCTAAATATCAAAGTAACAACGCTACAATTCCCCCCCCCCCCTTACAGAAGACAAGACTCCTGACTTGTCATCCCGGGATATACCTGTCTGGCGGCCTTCTCACCCGCTCAGGATAGCGACGAGCATCAGCGTGCGCTTCGGGTTCTTCCGGCGTCCCATCTTCTCTAACCTCGAGTGCACCTTCCTCTTCTGCGTCCTCGTAGTCTTCTGAATCTTCCGCTCCAACGTCCTCGTCTTCTTCCTCATCCTCCTGCGGAAGCTGAAATTCCGGGTGGAATTGGATCGGAACACCGCATAAACTGAGTCCCCCTGGCTCGAAGACGTAGTTGTTCGCTCTATCGTCTCTGCCCCTATCAGTCTGCGATTCTTCATCAGGTGTGTCTATCCTCTCTAAAGTCCCCGAGATCTCCAGGTCTACTGCTGACACTTTCTTCAGCCGGTCAATATGAAAGGTGTCCGTGACACCTGGCCGAATCTCCACTACATAATTAACAGGGCCTTGCCTAGATAATATCTTGTAAGGACCATTCCACGGTTTCCAAAATTTCCTATTACCTACGGGGGGTACTTCGTTTCGCAGAAACACGCTGTCTCCTGCTGCTAGCTCCCGACGCTTTCTGTATTTATTTTTCTTTGTCCTGTTACGCGATTCGGCTGCCCAGGAATTTTCGAATGCCATACCGTGTACTTCCTTCAGCTTACATAATAAGCTCTCCAGATAGGTACCCCCCCGTGTTCGATTCCTCGTGACGTGGATTGGAGATAAAATCAAATGGGATCTCTACGTTTCGTCCGAACGTCATGAAATTTGGAGAGAATCCCGTTGCTGTGTGCTCTGCCGATCTGTAAGCTGCCAAAGCAAAAGGTAACATCTCATCCCAATTAGAGCCAGATCTATTGACGTATTGAGTCATATTCGTAATTAATGTTTTGTGCAGTCTCTCAATCCTCCCGTTGGCTTGTGGTCTATATGCGGTGGTTTGTATTTTGTGGATACCCAAACGTTTGCAGACATGTAAAAACATAGAAGATACAAAATTCGTTCCTCTATCCGTCAGGAGTATTTCTGGTGCACCATGACGAGTTATGTAGCGCTCTGTTAAAATCTTGGCTATAGTCTGGCTCGAAATTTCGCTTATAGCCTCAGCTTCCGCGTACCGAGTAAAATGGTCCACAAAACTAAGAATATATCTTTTTCCACTACGAGTTAAGGGCAAGGGACCGACCACATCCATGGCTACAATCTCACCAGGTCTTGAGGATAAATATGGCTCCTCAATTGGTGCTTTTGCTGGGTTTTTCAATGTCGCACACTTCAGACAATTTCGCACATGTTTCGTGACATCTTCTCGTAGCGTTTTCCAGTAAAATTGCTCCTCTGCCCTACAAATACTACGGTTTATTCCGCAGTGACCAGCAAATGGATGGTCGTGTACTCTCCTCAGCACCCGTGCTACAAGTTCTTTAGGCACAACCAAACGCCACTTTTTACCATCCACTTTATACATCAATCCATCCGCATCTTCCTTATACTCATCAGGGTTAGTAATTTTCAACTTCATGAGATTATCGTCTTCATCTTGTACCCTCCTTACAATTTCCCTTGTGAGATCTACGCATCCTCGGTTCTGATCAACACATCGTACGGCACGACTGAGGGCATCAGCGTTCAAGTTTGACTTACCCGGTTTGTACTCGATGGTATAGGAAAACTCAGCCAGTTTCATCTGCCAACGCGCGAGTCTTGAAGACGGGTCCCTTACATCAAGTGACCATTTTAATGGCGCATGATCAGTTATTACTCTGAAGGGCCTACCGTATAGGTAACATCGAAAGTACCCTGTTGCCCAAACGACGGCTAGAAGCTCCCTTTCTACAGTCGAGTACCGAGTTTCAGCCTCCGTGAGCTGTCTGGAGGCGAAGGCTACAGGATGCTCTTGGTCATTAAGTACTTGGGAGAGTACGGCCCCCAAAGCAACACCCGAAGCATCCGTCGTAAGAATAAATGGCTCATGGAAGTTAGGATATACTAACACTGGCTCATTTTCTAGTGCCATCTTAAGCTTCTGAAATGCTTCTTGTCGAGCAGGGGTCCATTCAAAATGCACTTCACTCTTTGTAAGTTCTGTTAGGGGTTTTGCGACACCTGCGAAATTTCTGATAAATCTACGATAGTAACCGGCTAACCCCAAAAACGCACGGATTTCTTTCACGTTCTTTGGCATGGGATAATCTCTTATCGCTAAAATCTTTTGAGGATCTGGTTTTACTCCTGAACGCGTAACAAGGTGTCCCAGATAAATTACTTCTTCCCTCAGGAAAGTGCATTTCGCAAGATTTATTTTCATCCCTGCTTCTACTAATCTCCGAAGTACCTCCTCCAGTCGAGCTAAATGTTGTTCGAGGCTTTCCCCAAATATTACCACATCATCCAAGTATACGAAGCAAAGGATGCCGATAATTCCCGCCAGTACCCTGTCCATAAACCTTTGGAACGTTGCTGGGGCTCCGCATAACCCGAACGCCATTCTGACATACTCATAGTGTCCATCAGGTGTAGTGAAAGCCGTTTTTTTTTTTTTTTTTTTTTTTTTTGTTCGATCATCTTTCTTTATAGGTATCTGATGGTATCCGCTCTCCAGGTCTAGAGTCGTGAACCACTTAGACTGTCCAAGCCTGTCCAATGTCTCAGTTATATTTGGCAAGGGGTAACTGTCGGCTCTCGTGATAGAGTTGAGGGCTCTGAAATCGGTACAGAACCTGTACTTGGGAGGGTCGCCTGGAGACGATTTCTTCTTGACCAGTACCACCGGAGCTGCCCATGGAGAGGATGACGGGACTATCACTCCTTTCTTCAGCATCTCGTCGATCTGTTTCTTTACTTCCCCTCGTAGATGGTATGGTATCCGGTAAGGGCGTTTTGCAATTGGATTTGCGGTTCCTGTGGGGATGGCATGTTCGACTTCCCCCGCACAATGAAGCCCCCCGTCCTCCGTGTCCCTCATCAGCCTATCGTACTTCCATAACAGGTCCGCGACCTTGCTCTTTACGTCCTCGGGTAAATGACTGAGCTTAGCCTCGATATTTCCGATTAGTTTTTCTTTACTTACTTCTTCGTTCACAAAGCTCTGGGAATTCGTATGATCCGATTCATAATGCACAGGGTAGGCCTGACCGACTACCGTTCGTTTGCTTAAGAAGGCAGTAGAGCTACTCATATTAACTGCTTTAACCCATACGTTTCTATTACGGTTCGTAGTTACCGTCCTGGCTATCCTAACCCCATCGCTACGGACCTCGACTGGCTCAACGAGAAGTTCTTCTCTTCCAACTACATTTATCCGACAGGGTATCAGCGATTCGCTCCAAGCTGGAATGGAGACTCCCTTACAGACCTTCACCTCCCCGACATTCCGAGCACAGGCCCTCAATTCTGTGCTCCTTCCCGCGGAAACCCCGAATACAGACCCACATGAGTCTCCTCCCGAAGTGAAATTCACCCGATCTCCTGCTCGAAAGGGAATTCCACCTATTGAGGTTTCAGTCAGGCACACATAGTCACCAATCCCTTCAGCTAGGTTATCATTATCTCCCACCACAAGACCCACCGTCACTTGGCCAGTTCTTGTGTCCACGAGTGCACTCATTTTCTTCAATACATCCATGCCTAAGATGCCATCTATATCAGTCAAATTCACATCAGCAACCCAGACACAATGAACCACCTGAACTTTATCAATGACCAATGAAAGATTCTGAACGCCCTTAATGCTATGCCTTTCCCCAGTTACACCAGTAATCGTTGCGGGTGAACTTCTGTCCAACTCAACACCATTAATTGGCTCTTTTAATAGCGTCACGTCCGCCCCTGTATCTACTAGCATTGTTTTCCTGATGCCGTTAAACATAACCTCTAAATATACCCTCTTATTTTCTCTAGCTCTTCCCATGGCTATTCCTACCATCCCCCCTTTTTCTCGGGCACTCAGATCGGGGGTTAGTTGAGGCCCTGAGCTTTTGGGTCTGACTTGAGTCGGGTACGATCGATTTCCTCCTCACGTTCATCTTGGGGCCGGTTCCATAGGCATTTGCTCTGCACATGTCCGCGACGACCACACCTGTAACACCTTACGGAGGGGCACTCCGCGAGAATATGTCCTACACCACCACACGAGCGACACGTGACTGATCTTGATTTCGAGCCATGAATGGGCTTCCTTGATTTAAAACCTTCCCTGTGTCTATAGTTTCCCTCGGCATCTACAGCAAAATCACTACTCGCATTTTCGTTTAATGTCTCCCTCTCCACATTCATTTTTCCATAAGAGGGCCGGGTTGCCACTGCATCTACATTTCCGAATTTCACCGAAGGTTTCAATTGCTCCACTCTATCAACAATAGCGAGAACTTTGTCAATGGAGCTCTCCTCAAGCGCAGCTACAATACCTCTCACGTTCGGCTCCAGACTGTTAATGAAGACCCCGAGGGTGACACGCTCCATCGCTGCGTCCGCACCCTTTTGCTGCTCTCTGGTCGGGCACCGGATAGTGGCTGCACGTCCTATTGTTATGCATTTATCAGCGAACGAGCGATATGATTCCCCGGGACCTTTATTTAATGCTAAAAGCTCTTGAAGTTGGCAAACAATGTTAGCCTCTTTGGAAAAGCGGGACAGAAATGCCGATTTAGTGTCTTCCCAGTTTAATGATGAGAAAAAGTTTGAATTGTTATTAGCAAACCTTTCAGCCTCACCCCTTAGCCTTAACCTCAGTAAGTGAATTTTAAACCGATCGTCCCAGCCAGCCTGACTCGCGACCAATTCCAGGCGTTCTATATAACTGTTTGCGGACATCTCGTCAGTCGCGTCTCCTCTCCACTCGCCTATTTCCCGACAAAAGTCTACAAAATATCGAGACATGGCGGTGTTATCAGCGTATATGCTGGGCCTATTTACTAAGGCTTCCATTGAAGCTTGCTTTGCCCTAAGTTGTTCTACTTGCTTCATCAATTCCTCCATACTGAACGTGTCTTCCAAACTATCTTGGGACATCCCACCGCTGCCACCAAATGTAGTGGAGAAAAAAAATAGAAACAATGTATATTGTAAGATAAACAACTTTATTGCCAGCAAGCTTCAATTACTAAATATAAAATAATGTATTATGATTAATAGAACCTTCTTGTGAAGTGGTTTCTTCCCGTCTAGTCCTCTTGGCGTATAACGTGGTAAAAGTCCGCTTCACTAATAATAGTTTTTTTTATCACATGCGCTGTAACCTAAACCTATCTAAAAAATCCATGCTTTTATTTCCCAGGTGATCCAAAGAGGTAAGAATCACCTGCTAAATATCAAAGTAACAACGCTACAATTATATAACAAAAAACATTCGCCAACAAATTTTCAATCCAAACAACACAAACAGAGCTAGAGCGTATGAAACTACGCGTAACGCCTTCGCGTGCCTCAAAAACGCATCTCTTTTGACCAACTAGGCCAAGAGTAAAACATGTTCCATCTTAAAATAATGATTGAGTCCACGAAATGGCTGGTGGATAGTGAATAATGCTGTTATTTTGGTTTAGGGGAAGAGATGGTACTTGTAGAGCCTTGGATCAGTAGCTCACCGAGGCAGGATAAATTGAAGGAAGAGCATTAGAGACCCGGTGAGGGATAGATCAAAATGGAGTTATCTCAATTAACTGCTCCAATGGCTTCAACCTCAACCCCCTTTCGGTTCAGTTTCAAAGTTGTTTCTGACCCAACAATGTTTTTCTGACTTTTATCAACAGATTTAAGTAAGCTAGTAAGAATTACGTTTCATTTATGTTCTTATTAATCTAAATTTTAAAAAGTAATAAGTTTAGCTAACTGAAGTTCTCTTTTTCTTGTATAAGTTCTGGACTGATTCTATGATAACTTAAAATTTAAGAAAAAAAAATTCGTTTATCCTAAAGATAATACATAGGTATTGCTGTAAAATTCCAGGGAATCTAACATCGAGAAAATATTCCAAAATTCATAAATTTCCAGGATTTTATGATTAATTAGCAAGACAAATGAAAAAACTGTAAATTAATAGGTAAAAACAATAATTATATGGTTAAATCAAACTCAAGTATTGAAATATATTTTAAAATGAAATTATAATTAAATAAAATTCCCGGGAATTTGTAACTTTAAAAGGGAAATCGCTCAAATCAACAGGTAAATGTAGCAATTGTGCGATAAAATTAAACATACTCTAATATGTTATTATTATTATTGATTGAATAAAAATATCAGAAAAATAACTAGAATGTAAATTTTTTTTTAGGTACCCTAGGCACTATCACTCTCAATGTCTATTTTATCTTCTTGATCTTTATCTTCTTCTATTTTTGAGCATTACTACTTACAATTTTAAATTATGAATAAAATATTTGGTTATAGGTTTACTTTTTAACATCCTCGTTAGAACTAAATGTGCTACGAGTTTGGCAATGTTGATAATTATTGGCCCAACAATTAGAAATTGTATAGCTGAAAAGACATTAAAAAAACAGGGAATTGTTAAAAATAGGTAGTTTTTTAATATTCCAGACCTAGGATGTTTAAAGATGAGCTCCAAGGAGAAATTGCTTGTTAAAAAAGGCTTCAGTTTTAAATAATGGTCTAGGAATCGAAATCCATTTATTTTAGTTCTATAAATTCCCAGGATATTGTTTATACCTGAAGTCAATTCTTTGATTAAAATGAATACAATTACTTAGTTAACCTAGTTTAAAGGTTCTTTAACTGTTACTAAGGGTTAAAACATTCGAAATCTAAAAAGTTTCATAAATTCCCAATTTTTGGGAATCTTCCCGGGCCAAACAAATATTCCCATTTCATAAGTTCCCTCCCACCGGGAATTTTCCCGGCCCACATCACTATATATTCATTCATTCATTCTCGGCTCAACTATCACTACATATCACTATATATAGTTTATAAAAAGTTTAATTATATATTTTATACATGACAAAAACTCGAAAAATGCATATTGTATAAACGAAAAGAATATTGATTCTATCCATTGAAAACAGTTTTAGTTAGAAAAAAATATTACAATGTAACTCATTCAAGGGTAAGAAGCAAAAGAGATGGTATTGTTAAACATTCAGTTATAAACAAAAAAATTATTAAAATTACTGGCATCCTTCGTCACGGCTTCTCCCTCTCTAATAAGTAAAGAGCTCAAATAATTTTAACTAATGATTGAATCTTTATTTGTTTATCGATGAAAATCCTGTATCGAAGTATGCAATTGAGGATTATTTCTACAATCATATTTTCACGTATAGCTGTAATTTTTAACATGAGTATGATTTTTAATTTATTGTACGTGTCGGTAATCCAGATGGACAGAGAATTTTAAGGAACTCTTGCGGATAATGGACTGTATTAACAGTGTTTACGATTAAAGACCCATGAATCATATTTTTAAACTCAATATAATATAATAGAAAAACACACATATATAGCAAACCTAACTGAAAAGCTAATTGTGGTGAACAATTTGCAGCAGTCAGATCTTTTAATTTTTTGAGTTCAAGGCTGGAAGCTAATTTCCCTGTACTAATCGTGAATTGTTTGCATTTTCAACAGAGGTTATACAAAATCAACCAGTACATATCTCAGAGTAGAAATCGGCAAATTATTACTTTAAAATTCCTATCTTGCACAAAATGTAATGATCTACAACTTTTAGTATATTACATTTTTTGATTGAATCAGCCATTTCTGAGACATAGTCTCTTAAAAATATGACCAAAACTAACAACAACTTTTTGAAGCTGGCAGAATCCTTCGATGTTTGACAATCGATTGTGGCTAAACGCCTAAGTCAAATTCAGCTTAAGGGATGTCTTTAGGCGCACAATTTTATAAACTTTAATATTGTGAATAAAACATTTTTCGATATAAAGTATTTTTTTTTTTCCAAAATCTGATAAAAAAACTAAAAACGTTTGGGTTTTTTGCCTCCCAAACATTCTCCCGTTATCAAATTTAGTTTCATTTTTTTGTATTTTATTCTCATGACCCATCTGAGTCATAACCCTTCAAGAATGGTGCCAAAAATGGAGAATCAAAATAAATCCAAAAAAATCTCACCAAATAACCTTTACCCTTCATCGTAAACCCGAACGACTTCCTGTCCTACAGTATCCTTTAATGACATTCCACTAATCCCTGTTGAACGGATCCGCTACCTAGGACTCCACTTGGACAAGCGTCTTACTTGGAATCCACATACAAGACTAAAAAGACAAGAAACTGCCCGTCGTTACAGATTACTTCAACATTTATTAGACAAACGTTCAAAGATCCCAATTAATTACAAAAGACTAATGTACATGACTGTGATTAGACCTATCTGGACGTACGTAGTTGAGCTTTGGGGCTCCACTAAACCATCCAATTCATCTCTTATACAATCCTTACAATCCAAAATCCTTCGAAAAATCCTCAATGCACCTTAGTTTGTCACCAATAAACTTATCCATAAAGATCTTAATGTTCCATATGTTGCAGATTTAGCCCAAACCAGATATCTATCCTTTCATAGTAAGCTCCATAACCACTCAAATCCTCTAATATCTCAACTTGCTTCCCACATCATTCCTGATAATCCTCCGAGGCGTCTGAAAAGAAGATGGCCCAGAGACTTTCTAGTGTAGAATTTGTATTAAAGTGCTACTGATGGGTAGTACTTTTCATGTTTTGTCACGTTATTCTAATAGTTAACAGCACATTTACTTGATGTATAAATTTTGTACAGTTGTAAATTTCAATAAATTATTATTAAAAAAAAAAATTAGATTTTATTATTGCTAAATCTTCCTGGAATTATAAAGTTCGTGCATTAGAAATTTGGTTCCTTTTGATCAGTAGTTTGCGTGATTAGTGATCACAAACGAAAAATGGCTTGTCATTTTTTATAGAAGTATAGGTAAAGATTAGAATTATTATACAATCATATAAAAAAAATAATAATATTAATAACAATGGCTCAAGTATAAGGGATTCTGGAACTATCAAGGCCATACTTTACTCTTTTCTCTTTTCCGTGTTTATATTTACATTTTTCATAAATCAGTTAGCAACTCTTTAATAAAAAGCAGATCGTAAATTTTAAGACCAACATTTATCAATATTATCAGTAACAGAAGCTCTGTTTTATTTTATAAGAAAGCCATTCGTTCTTTCGCGTCTTATTTTGTATGTCTTTACTTCCTTTTTTCTTTCTTTTTTTTTTTTTTTTACCTCCCGTATCGATCTGACTATAATACATAAATTTCTTTCTAATTATACAACGACACTTTGTAAAAATACTTGTCATATGAGCTAGGATTTTTCACAAATTTTCAATGTTCACGTTCAGGTTTTATCTTCTAATATCTTACTTTTTAAACATTTTCTACTATATTGGCGTTTTAATTAATTAATGATCAAAATCGAAATTGAATCATTCATGACGTATGGGGATTCTTTCCTCAATATTTTAAGCTGTTCTGTGAACATTAATTGGAGAGTGCATTCATTCAACTCATCCCCTTTTTTCCTCCTCTGAATTTTTAAAATATTCCTCTCACGCTATATTGCATGCAGGCAGAGCTAAGAGCATCAGGTGTTGACGCTGATGTTTTTGAAGCATAAGGTGTTTGCCTTTAAATAATGACTCTAAAATCTTTAATCATTTTTTGAAACCAGCTTCGATGACAAATTATTTAATTATCTGTCTCAGTAGTTTAATTTGTAATGCAGCAAACTGTTTCTTATTTGACTCTCTCTTGACTCTCTCTCCCTTAACTTAATAAGGCAAACGAGGAAAATTCCTACTTGTATTTATAAAATTTAAAAAAAAATGAAGAAAGTAATATTTTATGCATTAGTAACAAATAAAAGATATTTGCTACATTAAAATAATATTTATTTATTTATTTATTTATTTATTTAACAAGCATCTACCCTAGAGGGTCATTAGCAACAACAAATATATGTGTTTTTTAACATTCAGTTAATTCAAACATTATTGGTATTAAAAGTAAGCATAATTATACAAAGTTATAAACATTGGATATTTTCAAAAATTTAAATAAACTTTGCACAGACGTTTCACTGTCACCAAGAGCGATGTCCATCCGGTTGGCCATTCCGCAATCTTTCCTTACATCCTTGTATTCCTCGCAGTCCATTAAGATGTGCTCCACGGTCATGGGTACATTGCAGATCCTGCAGGTCGGTGGATAGAGTCCCTTTAGAAGATACGTGTGCGTTATGGCTGTGTGTCCCATTCGTATCCTTGCCAAGACAGCTTCTTCGCGGCGATTTCTCCTTTCTGATGTTCTCCATACGTCAGGACTACTTTTAATTTTGCCTAATTTTTCAGCTGTTTTGTTCCACTCTGTAATCCATGATTCATATATTCTTTTTTTTTATATGAATACGCCAATCCGATGCAGACGTTTTATTGATGTATATGACGTCTGAATTGGGTTTCAATCTTGCAGCATTTGCAGCTTGGTCTGCTTCTTCGTTTCTTCCGATGCCCAGATGAGAAGGAACCCAAAGAAATCTTACCACTTTGCCTGAACGTAGACATTCCTTCTCAAGAAGTTGGATTTTCATCACCAAAACGTCTTTTGAGTTTCTGTTTTCCAGTGATTTCAGTGAGCTTAATGAATCGGATACAATCAGATGATATTTGCATTGACTATTCATTATGAATGTCAACGATTTCCAGATTGAATAGAGCTCACCGGTGTATGCACTATTCGATTCTGGTAGAAGAAATTTGTAACAAACAGAGCCCATAATAATGGCACATCCAACTTCAGAGCTGGATTTTGAAGCATCGGTAAACCAAAAACAGTAGTTGAAGTACACTTCTTTTCGTTCATTAAACATTTTTTGGTAAATGTGATGAGGAGTCGTGGGTTTTGAAAAAAATGATAGACTGTAATCAATCGTACTTTCTGTTTGTATCCAGTTAGGTATTGGATTGCCTGGGAATTTAAAATATTTAGGGAAAGATAATTGTAAATCATTTGCCCATATTTTGCATCTACAATGGAAACATTTGCAGGATCGTCTATGCTCTTCATTCAAAATCGTATGTGTTGTAGGATCGTAAGCGAGGAGGTGTTTTTTTTGACATAATTTGGCCGAAGTATGCTAAACTCAAATATTTTCTCCTTAATTCTAAAGATGGCTCACCACTCTCTATGTACAAACTTTGGGCAGGTGTGGTTCTGAATGCACCAATACAAAGACGAAGTCCCTGATTATGAATAGTATCTAGTGATTTCAGTGTTGAAACACTAGCAGAACTGTAGGCAACAGCTCCATAATCAATGATAGGCCTGATCAGAGTACGGTACATCATTAATAAAGTTCGTCGATCTGATCCCCACTGAGTGCTGGACAGAACTTTTAATAAATTTAGCCCTTTCTGGCATTTTGCTTTTATTTGACGAATATGTTCAGACCATGTTAGCTTTTTATCGAAGTAGATTCCTAGGAATTTGAAAACTTCTTCAAACATAATAGGTTGTTGAAACAAACTTAATGACGGGTGTGTTTGGCATTTTCTCCTTTTACAAAAATGGATGGCCACCGTTTTGGAACTTGAAAAGTTGAAACCAGTATTTTTAGACCATGATTCGAGATTCCCTAGAGTTGTTCTTAATTTCCACTCGATATATTCTATTGACTTGCTTCTTATATAAATAGCAAAGTCGTCAGCAAACAAAGAACAATTTACTTCTGCAGGCGTTGTATTTACAATGCTATTTATGGCTATTAAAAATAATGTTACGCTTAGCGGAGATCCTTGGGGCGTTCCATTTTCCTGATGGAATGATTGAGAAAGGTTAGATCCAACCTTAACTTGAAACGACCTATCTTTAAGAAAATTGTTAATAAATGTCAATAGCTGCCCTGAGAGACCGAGTTTGGATAGTGTACTGACAACATTATAGCGCCACATCATGTCATATGCTTTTGTGATATCTATGAAGACAGCTACCAGGTGTTCTTTGTTTGAAAAAGCCCTTTGAATTTCGTTTTCAAGCTTCGTGATTTGGTCGATAGCAGAGCGGTGTTTTCTGAATCCACACTGGGAAGTTGAAATGAATTTTTTTGAGTCCAAGAAATAAATTAGTCTATTATTAACCATCTTTTCGAGAAGTTTAGAAACACAAGAAAGTAGTGAAATAGGCCTATAGTTATCGATGTTTATATCTTTTGTAGTTTTCCTGATTGGAATAACGATGGCCTTCCTCCAGGCTTCGGGAAACATCCCTGTCGTCCAGATTTCATTATAAATTGAAAGGAGAAATGAATGTGTGCAATTGACGGTAGTTTCTTCAAAAAAAAATATATGGGATCTGATCGGGGCCTGCAGTAGATTTATCTTTGCATGTGTTTAAGATAAAATTCATTTCAGCTAGAGTAAATGGCTGATTAAAAATTTCTGAGCCATGTGTATGAAATTCAATCGAGCTTTTTTCTTGTTCACATTTATGCTGCAGAAAATCGATGTTATAATTATCAGTTTTCGACATAGTAGAAAAGTGATTTCCAAAATGCTCAACTATTTTACCAGGGTCAGTTATGATTTGATTATCTACTGAAACCGAAGAAACAAAGTCAAGTTTTTTTTGGATCCTTGGATGGCATTAACTTTTTTCCATACTTCTGTTATGGTAGTATTATTGTTGATAGAATTGACGTAAGTCATCCATGAATTTTTTTTGCTGGCCCTCAAT
The DNA here is from genome assembly GCA_003667255.2 of Euschistus heros. NCBI lineage: Eukaryota > Metazoa > Arthropoda > Insecta > Hemiptera > Pentatomidae > Euschistus > Euschistus heros. Next base: position 3,292,777 of record RCWM02000032.1, on the reverse strand, counting down.
ATCTTGTTAGCAATTGATCTCATTTTTTTAAATTCAATTAAGTCTTCCAGCGATCTTGTTTTTTTGTATCGGTTCAGTGTTTTTTTTTTATTTATAATTGCGATCCGGCAGTCTTCATTCCACCAAGGAACTAGACGTCTGTCATTATAAATTACTTTGTGTGGAATATTCATTTTTGCTGACTCTATGACACTTTGGTTAAAGAAAGTAATTTTGTTCTCCAGATTGACATATGATTCTTTTTTCATTACCATTTCTGATTCTATCAATAATGAAAACTTTTCCCAATTCGCTCTTTTAATTGACCATCTCGGAACTCTATGTAATGTAGCATTTGAAATATCATAAAATTTAACAGTCACAGGAAAATGATCACTTCCATACAAGGTGTCCTTTACGCTCCACTGAACTTTATGTAAAAGTTTAACGTCTATGAATGATAAGTCGATTGCGGAAAAGGATCCATTGGCACAAAAATGAGTAGGGGAACCGTCATTAAGTAGAATTAAAAAACTATTGAGATCTAAAAATTTCTCTATTTCTCTTCCTCTATTCTTGTAGTCTGATAAAGTTGAACCCCACAATTTATTGTGACCATTCATATCTCCGACCATGATTAGAGGTCTTGGGAGTTGGTCAACTAAAGTTTGGAGATCATTGGCAGTGAAGTCTCGGTTTGGAGGTATATAGATATTGCAGACTGTGATAGGTTCAGGTTTGTATAATTTTATAGCAACAACTTCTAAGGATGAGTCAATATTAATCCGTTCAGAATATACTTCTTTTTTTACCATAATCGCTACTTCTCCCCAGGCAGATCTGCAATCATTTCTGTCTTTTCGGTAGATGTTAAATTTTTTTAAATTAACAGCTTGTGATTTTAAAAAATGTGTCTCTTGTAAACAGCAGCATATGGGATTTTCTTCAGCTAAAAGTAATTTGAAGTGCTCGTAATGTTTGTAAAATCCGTTACAATTCCACTGTAATATGATTGGGTTTTTTGTTGTAGTCATTTTATTAAAGTAATGAAAAGTTGTTAGTCAGTTCCTAGTTGTCGGTGCTGTCGTCTGTATTTAATGTATTTTCTGTAGAGTCCCACTTTCTTTTTAATATCTTGGATATCCTTAATTCGGATCGTCTGTCAGTTGTGTGTTTCTTTGCTTCGGCAAGCATGTCTTTTAAGCCCTCTTTGTTGTTCGTGAACTCGTGAACTAGTTCGCTGAAGTTTTTAGTTTCAGACGACATTTGAATGAATTTCACCATTTCATCAAAAGAAATGGGATATTTATGTAAATTATCTTCTATTAACTGTCTAGCATTTTCGAAGTTGGTTTCAGTATTGATATTGGTCTTTTTCAGTTTTTTTGACTTATTCCGAGAAGGTTGAGGTGCTGGTATTGGTGGGAAATCTTGTAAATTAATGGTATTTTCAAACTCATCCGGAGAATCTAGAGATAAACTTAATTCTATATTGGATAAAGTAGAAGCAGGAGGACTTGAGTAACATCGTTTAGTGCCAGAAACCGCCACGGGTAACGCTGCTAAATTATTGCTCGAATTAACAGCTGATTCGGCACCGGAACTATCTACAGTGATATTGTTTGACTCATCACCATGGCTACGTGATACTTGGTTTAAAGGCTCTATTCCGTTACTGTCTTCTAGTGACTCTATTTTCAAAGGGTCTCCATGACAACCTCCTATGGTCGTTGGAGCCTTATTAACCATATGATTTGGTGTGTCTAATATTGAAGAATTTGTTATTGTTTCACAATTATTTTTAACATCTTGATCAAAATGTATTAATAGGTTTTCTTTCCCGTTAGATGCCTCCTGAATATTGTTATCATTATCGCACTCAGGGCAATCTGTAGATATATGACCCGGTTGTTTACAAATAAAACAAGTGACAATGTCTTCACTGAAAAAAATTCGATATGATACATTGTCATGTTTTATAAGTAAAGACGTTGGAAGTTTATTCAAATCTTCGGGTGGAATATACACTTGCCGTCTAAAACTTAGAACGTGCGCCAGCCTTGGGTCTTGGTAACCAGCTCTTAGAAAATGCATGGGAGAGACTAATTTAATACCTAGGCTTCTGAGTTCATTTTCTATTGCTTCGTGTGGAATTGAAGGGCAAGCATTAGAAATTATTATACGTTTGGCTGGGTTAATTAGACGTTTTATAATTATTTGTTTGTTGTCGATGGTTATCGATTGATGTTTTTTTAGGAGGTTATCGATTGCTTCCTTATTGCTAAAATGGATACAAAATCTTGAATTGGATATTCTAGAGGTGTATCTTATGAATTTTGGGTCTATTAATTCTGCGATTTTGAGAACATATTCTTTTGTTTTATGCCTGGTAATGTATGTAAAATGATAGCATTTTCTCGTTTTGAAAAACGGTCTGAAGCGGTGGCTTTAGCATATGTGGTTTCAGTTGCGTTGAGGTTAGACTGGGTTTTCGAGTAATTACTGCTTTGGATTAGTTCCATTTCTTTCTGTTTTTGATTTGTTGGTTTCAAAACATTCTGAGACATTTTTGAGGTATTAAGAACTGTTGCCATATTGTTCCAGAGCCAAAGCTCTGTACGCCTGTAAAAGGCGTTAAATAAATTGACTGACTATATATATCACTTTTTTTTTAATAATGGTACACGCGCACTAATATTGTTCAACGTGCACAAAATAAAGTCAATAAATGCATAAATAGCACTCGAAATATATAAATCTTTGGGACTGACCTGAAGCGTGTCTTCTTCACATGGAGCCCAAACAGCTGAAAAAAAAAAAATATTTAATAATTAGTTTATCTCTTTTGTCAATTGATTAATAATATCCTCTCAATAATTTATAATTATATGTAATTATTAAAAAAAATAAATAAATCGTTTTGACTAAAAATGGTTTCTAGAAAGAAAAACAAAGCTATCTACAATGGTGATGTGCTCTCCATTACCACTTACAATTCTAACCCCTCATATATTTCAGAAAAACCTAGGCTAACAACAATTTTTTTAATTTATTGCAATTTCATTATACGGCGTTTTCCCTTATTCGAGGTAGTGTCAGTGAAGATAATGCCGCATAAGGGGGAGTCAATTGTATGCAGAGGAAGACTACTGTAAAAAAGAAGAATGACAGAATAACAGATTTAAAAAAAATAGTGATGCATGTTTTTAGTTTTCGATGTTTATAAAAGTTAGTAATGCTTATTTTTTCTATGTCACTTTTATTAATATTATTAACGATTATTCCTTTTTTAAGAAAGCGAATGAACTTGAATATCTCCATGATTTCCTATTCCTTTGGTTGTTCCTGCGTTCTTCCCAAACTCTCTTCATGCGCTCACAATGTTCCCTCTTCTGTTCTGCTGTCAACTTGCTTTCTCTTATATATACTATAGATCATTTAAATGAGCATTTGTTAAAGAAGATGAGTCACAATAATGTGTTATTTGTTATTGTTTATGTATAATACCAGATGAAATTGGCTCTTTTTGCAGGATATCGGATTTTCAAAGAAATCTCGGATCAACTGGCCAAACGAGTAATGTCTGGATTCTGCTGTATGTCTAATTTATTTTTAATATAATGCATCTGTAAAGTAATGTCAGAAGATTGTCAATTTTCAGAAAAAAATCAAAAGATCGGAAATTTTACTTTTACAATGTGTTATAAAGAAAACATGATATGTATATCAGATACAGTTGATTAACATACTTCAAGTCGTCCTGTTACTATGTTACAAAATATAAAATACAAATTTTATTTTATTTTATTTATTATTCTAAAGCATATTGTAATTATTTCTATTACTATTCTTCTTCTCTTTCTCTTATGACTGCATACTTATAAGATCTAATTTAAGTTATATATATTTTTTCTGATCTTGCACACCTCATGTGTTATTACATACTATTATCTTTGTCTGAAATTATCGAAACATCTTGGTGCACACTTATATTATTTTTATAGGACAATATGTCCCGGAATAATTATTACTTGTTTATTTTAAATTTAGGGAAACAGTGTTTTATTTCATTAGTGTGAACTCTGAGACCTCATATTTCTGAACGATTTTAAGCAACAGTCCAAGTTAATTATTCAAGAGATTAATTTTCTAAGCAACGAACAAAAAAAAAGTCCCACTACTTGAAAATGATTAATTCCAGGAATAAATTTTTAATTTTAGAAGTTCGTTCGGAGAAGGAAAACTTCATTAATATTGTGTTTTTATGTTGGAGTTTATTAGCAATACTTTTTGGCTTATAGTTGCTCCAGTGGATTCTTATTTTATACCATGATTTTTTATTATCAGGAAGTTCAATTTCTTAGTTCTTTCGGATATTAAAGAACTTTGTTCTGTCAGAAAAAATGATTTGTTCCTCGTTCTATACAAATGAGAACACAGAAAATGTAAAAGTGAAGGAAAATAGAATGGTCATGACAATCTGGTGGATTGAAAAAAAAAAAAAAAAAATTACTGTTTTGCCACTGAAGCAACTCTTGAAACAATTAAATATCAAGGGGAAGGCATCCTTAACCATCACACTGCGCGACGTTGGTTTATAAAAATTATCAGTGGAGATACGATGTTGGAAAGGAAGAGGGCTCCGGGCAACCATATTGATGAGCCTCTGCAAAAAGCTGTTGAGTCAAATTTATCCACAAGCACTCGTGAACTTGCCAGGAAATGTGGTGTGTCGAACTATACTGTAAGTTGTCATCTACTCTCCATGGTAAAGTTGAAAAAGATTAGTAGATTGGTCCCTCACGAACTTACTCCTCATCAATCACCTAAGCGACTGGAAGGATCGTACGCGTCAGAGCGTTATCCAGCTTTGATCAACCGAAAAGGAGTTTTATTCCATAAAGATAATGCTCGTCCTCACAATTCTATTCGAACCAAAGAAAAGTTAATTGAACTTCATTGGTTAGAATTCCTGCCTAACCATTTAGTCCAGACCTCCCACCATCGGATAACTTCTTGTTTTGATCCATGGCCTATTTTCTTCATATGTAACAATGGACAATACTATGAGTATTAATTGTATTTTGTATCAAAGAAACAATAATTCAAATATTTGGTTGAAAACGGTCATTTTTTTTTATACACCCTAATATATTATTCCCCTCAGATGCGTAATGCTGTCCTCCGGCGTGTAATAACGGCCTTGAAATTCTGTCGGATCACTTTTCACCCTTTAGTTTTCTAATCTAGCAATGTGAGCCACAACAAATGTGAACAGCAATATTAGTACTTAATGTTTGGATACTAAAAACAATCGACTTAGCACCGTGAAGGCAGTGGAAGAACCCAACGCATAACAATGATAAATACATAAATAATTTATGTAAAGGCACATCGGACTTCTGAATCAGAAGCTGTGTACCGAAATAACACAGCTATGCATTAGACCGGAATAAACATAACAGGAATTTATTTTCAGAAAAATATTTGTTGTCAGGTAATTCTTGAAGGTTTTGGCTTCATTTTTATTTATTAAAAATAAGTAAATAAATATTAGGGTTATGTAGATGCACTGTTTGATTTTTAGTAATTTTTAGATGCAGTACATTCAGGAAGTATTATTATTATTCATATTTCGCTATGAAGACTAAGGTCTGAAACACCTATGTGACGATGAAGACGATTAAAATTAAAGTTAAAATAAATAATCACTGTAAGTTACTGTTATATTTTAATAAAACGATATTTACCTTAAGCAAGATAGAATATAAAATAATATTGAATAGTAGTGTATTCAATTTTCATATTTTGCATTATATGAAATAAACAATTAACTTTTAATTTAACATAAACAATAAACAATTTAACGTGAAAGAATTATTTCTCTATCTTGACTGAGAGCTTTGAAAAAAAAATAAAACGTGATTTTCATATTTTTTTTTTTTCTCGGCTCCTAATGCTCATCGGCGGCTATAACTCTAGTTTCGCACTATTATAGGTCCCTACTACCTACACAAAAATCGGCATTTAAATCTCTGAGTTATAACTCAAAACGTTCCCTTGTTAGTAATGTAACTGATTTGTAGCATTCATTATTTATGTTGTATCTTCTATATCTAATTAAAATAATACAGCCAATAGTTTATATAAACAACGGTAATTGAAGAGGATATGAATACCGGAATCAGATGAATCAAGATGAATATGACGAGGATGATGATGATGATGATGACGACGATGATGAATAATGAAATCGTTTTAAATGTTCATTTTGCTTTGTTTTTTAAATTTTTTTAATTGTTATTAATGGGTCATTCTCCCATTTCATACGAATTTGTGTCCCGAAGCGATTGTGGTTTCTACATGAAATTTCTTGGAACCAAACTGTAACAAGTAGCTGCAAGGTACTTACCTCTTAATCGTAAAGTAGTTTTTCTATGGTTATTTATTTGTTTTAATGGTTAAATTTGAACTCAAAACGTCAAATTCTATTTCCCTCACATGTCCCATAACATGAGTTGTTAACGTTAAATGCGAATAAGTTTTCCATTTTTGCAATTATTAACTTACTCTTTTTCTAGTACCTCAGGTAAGTTGCAATATATTGAATTTTATAATTGAAACAGCCTAATTACTTACAAAGAGAAGAATGACTTCTAATGTCTGTGTCCCAAAGGGTCAATCTATTTCCCTCACATTTTTTGAAAAAGCCCGCCAAAGCATAACCAAAATTCATTCCATCATATTTCAGGCAGGCAACGTTGCAGAAGGTTCCCACCAAACTGAGGGTAACCAACTTACAACAAATTTCGTTCGAAAACTTTGTTAGTTGTCCCAAGTTTGTGTCGAATCAAGTGTTCGAATCGTGTCATTCATAATCTTATTTCCCTCACATAGAGGTTTTTCAAAGAGGGTTACTTTGATTCTTGTTTTCTTTGCATTGAACAATATATTTCCCATGTACTTCAGAGTTCCATTTTTTTTTTGTTTGTTTAAAATGCGTGTGTTGGTGTTAACCTTAAATCAAACTCAAAATTGAGTCAAAATTCAAATATATTCCAATAGGAAAAACTGTAAGTGAAATAAGACTTTTTATATATATTTTCACTATTTATATTAATTTGATATAATATTAATTATATTAATCTAATGTTCGATTTCCAAGATTACATTCATGATGTAATTTCATACCATTATAATTGTTTTCTTTCAAGTTTTATGTTTAAATGTTTAATTAATGTTAATTAATATATCTTAATCGATTAGTTGATATCATACTCATTAACAATTCTTTTGTACTATAAATATTTTATTATTTGAATTGCGAATGTTTTCTATTTCCCTCACACCCTATCAGTTTCTCTTACTCTCATAATTTCCATCTTGATCGTAAATGTGCTGATAGACTATATTCTATGAAGGAATTTTTCGCTAGTAATATTAGTAGACTTTAATAAAGATGTTTATGAAGAAAAATTATTTTTTTTACATAACGTTTTTCTAATGGAATCACAATGTCGAAATTATTACGAAATGGCAGAATGACCCTAATACATTTAATAGGTATATTATTTCAATGATTATTTATTAATATATTATGTTGATTTCATTTATAAAATAATTAAAGACGAACATTTTCTTTCGTTAGAAGATTTTTTGTTGTTTTTTCAATCTAAAAACTTGACTCAAGTGACGCAAACTTTTCTTAATAGCTTCCTTGGCATTTTATCTGCTAGTTCTTAAATATTTTCAATAAAACTGCGAAATTTTATTAAATCTAGTGGCATCAATATCTTCAAAAAAAAAAAAATAATAATAAATAATATTTTGATAATAATTTGTAAGAAGCTGGCTGGCAACACTGAGTGCCTTGATAACCTGTCATAACCTCTATTAATTATTTAATTGAAAATTATATTTTGTTTTGAGAGGGTTTTTGTTTTTTGTATAAACACAAAAAGAAGACCACCCACAAACTTTTCCTCATTTCAACCAATTTTATAAGGTTTTGTTACTTTTAAAATATAAATATAAATGTATGTTGTATTTTTATAATTTAGAGAAACCGATAGATCGTAAGAAAAAATGTCGGAATATTAGAAGAAAAATATTGATATTTCGATATATCGTGTATCGATACCATTCCCTAGATATTAAATAATATTATTATATATACAATATCCAATTTTAATGAACCTTGATTATCAAATTAAATAATTCAGATCCATAAGGTACCATACTTTGTGTTGTAGGTTAAATATCCACAATATATGTTAACTTAAATACAGCGGTGAATATATTGTATTAATAATCCAATAAATCGTATTGAGCGGGGATTATCTTATCCTTGTTTCCAGCCCTGCAGGAATCGGATAATAGAGCGACCACATTATGTTCAGATGGAATAAACTCAAACACGCCATATGCTGAAAACTGTCCCTACCAATTAATACTTTGGTGTAATTTTATGACTAGTGAATAAGGTCAAACCTGCTTGATTTCTCCGTGACCGACTGATAAAGCTACAAGACCCTATTTATAAACATGTTCCTCTTGACTCTAGACATGGTTTAGTATTATATTTAACTGACAGGGAACTTAGAGTGTTTTCCTGGAGCCGGGCCAACAGGTTCATGTTCTGATTAGTTCCGGTCCATCTCTTTATTCCCTCATCGAGTACTTTTCTATTACAAGGTATGTTATTTTTGGTTTAGCTCACATCCGGACGAAAGTAGTGGTACGAAATTTCCATTCGTACGATAAATGAGATATTAACTGCTTAAAAAATTGATTACAGTAAACCCTTACTAATCCAACGCCTAAAGGACCATGGGGTAGGACAGAACGGCCAAAGTTCGGATTACCGGAGATTTCGATGAAAAACATGACAGAAATCATGAAAGTGAGGGAAATTGAGAGGGTGTGAGAGAAATAGAGAACACTTTAATAAATAAAATATTTATATTACAAAAGAATTGTTAATGAGTATGAAATCAACAAGTCAATTCAAAGATATTATTAAACACTAAATAAAATTGTAAGAAAAGCAATAATAGTGGAAAAAGTGCACCCTCTTTTGTTTTTTATTTAAAGTTGCTTTAAACTTGAAAAAATTGAAGATTTTTGTCTTTCATTAAAAGCTTTAACAAGTTTCTTAAATGCGAGAAGGCAAAACAAAAATTGACACCAACTATTTTATTTTGAAAACGTACGATTTACAAAAAGCTTTAAAATTAGCACCAGAAAAATTGGGATGTAAATATGGGCCCGCTTTAAAAAAGCCACCAAAAATAGTTTAAAAAAGGATAAAACAATTCGAAACGGTATAGTTTTTTTATTATTATTATTTAATTTTTATTTTTTTCATCACGAAACGGCCTTGAAGACCACGCGAATTTCATGACTACGGATTCTTCTTTCTGTTCTTTCTTTCTATCCATTTCTCCTTCATTATTTTTGATTGCTTTTGTTTCCTTTCTACCGTCAGGGCAATCCCCTTCATAGGCTTCTTCTTGTCCACAAGAACTGTGCAACCTCTTTCTGTATTCCTCTTTGTTCAAACAATCTTGGTCGTTTATCTCCATTTTTCTTGTTACCTCTTTCAACTGCTTGATGTATCCTTGCGAGCTCTGGTACCCCCAGAGTTTCTACAATATAGCTTTATTCAGCCTTTCCGGAGGCATCCTAACCATGTGCCCGCAGAATTTCAGTCTCCTGATCCTTATCTCAGTTTCTATGTGTTTGATTTCCTTGTATATTTCCTTGTTTGCTCTTGACCTGTAACCTTCTTGTGTCTTCCTAGGACCATAGATCTTTCTTAGGATCTTTCTTTCGGCTTTCAGCAGCTTTTCTAGGCAGAGAGTTTATTTATTACAGGAAAGGTTTTTTTTTGTTTTTTTAAAGAAATCGCAGTCATAACTGACTCATTCAGCCCCGGCACGATCTAAGTTCCAACATTTGGGAACATTTTACCCACACCTCTCCTCGAGTGTCTTTAGAGAACACTCCATCACCAAAGAAGTGAATTGAGATCAAGTTGTGATCTCTAACAAAAGATATTTTGAAGTTCCCAGGGCAAAGGGGTCCATATTTACATCAAGAAAGTTTTCCCATATTTACACCAACTCCACCTAAGAAACATGGCCACTATCACATGTAAAAGAAAATCGTGCTTGACTAAAGGTGTGCTTTAAAAAGTAGCTTAAGATCTCCGCTTTCCAGATATCAATGTAAAATTATACTTCAATAAACATAAGAACATGAAATGAAAACGATTTCACAAGTCACTCAGAAGTTTACAGTCCAAAATGAACACCAATTGGCACAATCACTCAAGTTGTTTCCATACTAGTTGAAAGAATAGATCCAACTGGTTACTGCTATCTTATATTTGCTAATGGACAGTCCCTAGACAGTCCTCGCCGCCAGTCTTCAATATCTCCCTTAGCCAGTTGGGAGGGGTGCCCATATTTACACCAGTGCCCGTTTTTACACCTTTTCCTCTATACATTTAAACTTTGAAATCGAATATGAGGTCAATATAATGAATATTATATCAGAATAGCATAAATAGGGAAAATAAATATAAAAGGAATTTACTTTGATGGAAGTTTAATTTTTTTTTCAGGTCCTAACGTCACCATACTCTTTAACCAGGTAATATAAAACGGTTTGATTTTTAAAAAACATTAATTAAATAGTTGCAAGCAGAAATGTAAGAATACATTGGCATTCTTCTAGGGGTCTTGCATCCTAGAAAAAGAATATTGTTTAATGTAAATTAAATTCGAATTGATTGGCATTATTTAAAATAGTAATGTTTTAAACGAATAATGTGGAATGTTTTGCTTTTGGTTGAATCATATTTTTTTTTTCACGTTGTTTAATCATATAACATATTATATTTGTCCACTTTTATTTTAAGTTCCAGATCAAAAAGACAAAAAGAAATAGAGTGTTTACTTTGGCAACGTTTGTATTTAGTGCCGTCTTTGTTCATTAATAGATTCAATAGTTGAGAAGGATTTGAACTTTTGGTTCATGACCCACATATTCCTTTTAAAATTAAATTATCACTTTACTCAGTCTAAATTTATTATTTAATAAGTTAAATCTGCGGAAAAGCTTTCATTGATTTAATATTAAAATCTTCCTCACTTGCTGTGCAATAAGTAATTTGGATGGTTATAAATTCATTCGTACAATATCAGTAAAGAAATAAATGAAAATAAAATTTAAAAAAAACTTTAGCTGTACATATTATAAAATAATAAGTATAAAATAATAATATAGTAAAAAGAGAAACAAAATTAAAAATTAGGAATACAATCATACTAAATATATAAGATATACATTCAACCTAGGTATCCCCGAACCAATCTTTGCCTCCATTTATCAACGGATAAGCCTTTCCAAGAAAGATCCCGGCGCTGCGTCACTGGTGTGAAAAAGTATAAATATTTAATATAATTTTATATTCTCAAATTAATTCATTAATTAATTAAATTATTTTTAAACTTAAGTATTTTTGATTCTGATATGATATCGTTTTTATTTGCCTTGAAATAAAGATAATATTATTTTGATAGATATTGAAATAAAATTAAATATTTTTCTTGAATTCAGAAACTTTAAAGAATTGATACTGAAGACATTTTTATCTTCAATTATGTTCAAGATCTTTTACGCTACAATTTTATGAAAAGGCGAAATGACCCTACGGTTTGTACTGTCGTATATTCTGACATAAATTTCTGACAAGTTGCCGAACTTTACCGTTTGTCCATGATTTCTCATTTTCATATTGAATCTTTTTTCCGTTCCTGCAATAATCATCCACGCTCATCTGATTTATCCACATCAAATAATACATCATCCATTTAAGTTATGGAATCTTTTTCTCTATACTTCTATATTTTTAAGTTGCCGAATACGATTTATAAGTTTATAAGTGAGATATCGGCTTTAAGAAGTAAATCACCTGAAACATATTAGGAAATGCCTGTAGTAGACAATTAATATAGACAAAATTTCTTGTGAAATATTTATGGCATCTTTGATTTTCTGAATATTAAAAAATATGTAAATACATTACACTGAATAATTTTTTTTTTTTAATATTTAAAAATATTTATTGATATTTATAACTGTATACACACATACAACATGTAAATTTGAGGATAATACCAGTTACAGGAAAGTAGTCTTAACGATTTCTACTATAATGTTTGATAGAATTCTTAAACCCAAGCCAAAAAAAAAATACTGGGGCATTCTTCTAATCAAATGGGAGAACCTTGAACATTAATTTCCCAAACTTTCTGGTAAACGGTGTCTTATCTTGGTCACGCTCTCGTAAAATGCATTTTATGTATCTAGAACGCAGAATTTATATAAATCACAAAAACCCTTATCACCCTCTCTTATTAAAAAAATATTCTATAACTGTTAGCACTCTTTTAAAATGTTAGTTATAAGAAATTTGAAATTGAATGAAATTTCATTTAATTTGGCGATTCCTTCTCAAAAACTTACCTAATCAATTTTTATTATTATTTATTATAATTAATTATCATAGCCAGACGATTGTCCTATGTACTGTAATCATATGTTATTCTTGGGGGACAAGTAGTCCCAGAATAAAGTTCATTTTCTTCTTCTTCTTCTTCTTCTCTAATAATTCAAACAATATAGTTTAACTGTTAACACGGTTAAAAAATGTTAGTTAGTATATAAAAAACTTGATTATCAAATTTCATTGCGATCTAAGCCGGTCTCAAATATATGTTTAACCCCCTCCCTATACCCATCAATAGTTAAAAATATATACTTTAACTGTTAAAACCCTTTTAAAACGTTAGTAAGTATGTAAGTAACTTGATTGTCTAATTTAATTCAAATCTCTAAAAAATAGATTAACAGTATTATAGTTGACAGTTATTTTTACAAATAATTTAATATTTGAGATTGATCATGATTAAATTTTGCTTAACACTGCCAGAATCTATATTTTAAATAAATTTTAATTAAAATGATTAAAAAAAAAAACAATATATTTTTTCATTATTAATACAGACACATTAAGTAATAGAGTACATTAATATGATGAACAACAAACAGGATTATTTCCGTATGCTCATCAGATCTAATATTCCAAGTTCTACCCCGTGGTCAAAGACTCCAAAGGGACCCGTTACAAACAACTCTTCATATAAAAAAGAAATGAAACTACAGTCATTAACATCAAAGAGCAAAACCATCTTGTTCCTTGCTGTGAGCTCAAATAAGCATCGCCTTTTTCTTTAGGGTTAAATAAATGCAATATCGAACGACAAAATATATGATTTATTTTTTCATTCCTCATGGGAGAGCATAGTTCGTACACTAGGGTTGAGCGAAAATAGAAATTTGGGAATCTGTGAATCCTTGATACGGAAAAAATGGTGAAATGGGCTAAAAAAAAATATGCAAAAATTTCATTATGTCATCTTGGAGTTGCACTATCGTTTTTAGTTTCTGTAACTAAATTTGTTTTTTTGTAAATTAATATTCTAATTATTAGCAATACTTCACTGAGTTATTTAATTTATAATGAAAACCTATTTCCTTATAAATAAATTCCTATTTACTAACTGTAAGTGGATAGTATCATTAGTTAAAAATTGATGAATAAAATATTTTTCCGCTTCATTGTCATTTGGCCCGTCGTTATAGACTACTCCAACATTTACTAGACAAACGTTCAAAGCTTCTAATAAATTACAAGAGACTCATTTACATGACAGTTAATAGACCTATATGGACATATGGAGTTGAGCTTTGGGGCTCCACTAAACCATCCAATTCTTCTCGTATTCAATCCTTACAATCCGAAATCCTTCGAAAACTCCTTAATGCTCCTTACAATAAACTTATCCATAAAGATCTCAATGTTCCATATGTTGCTGATTTAGCCCAAACCAGATACCAATCCTTTCATAGTAAACTTCACTCCCACACGAATCCATTAGTCTCCCAACTTGCTTCACATTCGATATCTGATAATCCACCAAGGCGTCTGAAAAGATGATGGCCAGAGACCTTCTAGTTTTTTTTTAATATATATTTAGAATAATAATATAAATTCTTATGACGGCTGATGTTGACAACTTATATAAAAACAGACATGGGAACCCAGGAAATTGTTTTATTTATTGTTGCTGGAAGTAATATTTTCATCACTCCAGCATTGTCCCTAATGAGAACGCTGGATGCTGAGGAACACGGGTAAGTAAGCCAGTAATGATACTAACCGTTTTGGAGCTGAATCGCTGGGTCTTCAATTTCCTTGGCATCCTTTCGTCTCTCTTGATTGCTCTTCACAATGGGATCATGATTAGCCCTTCTTTTCAGGGAAAAAGCATAATGCTCTACCTAGAGATTTTAATCGTCCTACTCCACTTCTTGCAGTGATGCTTTGTGAATTTTTTTTAGGTGCATTGTGAGAAGTAGGTGAGCTCTTAAAGTAATAAAAATACTTTAAAAAATGTTATAAACCTTACATTTTACATAGTCAACGAACCGGAGAATTAATATTACTAGAAATATATATAGATATTGTCGCTCCGCTTGCTATAGTTCTGATTATTGTATTAATGGTTTATTGTTCTGTTATTATTATTTTCTGTATGTTATTATTATTTGTCGTAGAAAGTGTTAAGTGTTAAGTGCTGTTGTGTTAAGAGTTAAGTTAAGTGAACATAACAACATTGAGTACTGTAAAAAATTTGGTAACCTGTTTACACTGAGTGCCTTACATTTAAACCAATTATAACCTCCAAGTTAAGTTAATCTAATTATAGACGTTTTTGTTTTTTGTATTCTGTGCGATTAAAACTGTGAAAAAATATTAATGAGTTTTGAGTACACTTATTCAGTGTGAGAACTGTTATATATTACTATTAATAAAAAAAAGTTCTGCAGCGAATAGTCACCACTAAAGAGACTATTCAAATATATTTTTTATTATTATCATTATAGTCCAAATTGTTAATAATTGAAGAAACTTGTTCATACTTATTGCTTATATAGAATGTGCTACTTTTTAAAACATTTTATATTGCGCGTATATATATATATATATATATATATATATATATATATATATATATATATATATATATATATATATATATATATATATATATATATATATATTTTATTTTATTTTTTTTTTAATTCGTTATATGGGTCTGCTGTTTCTTCTTAAACCAGAAATCTTTCATTTTCTGGCTATGAGCAAGCTTTCTCTCCTCTGTCCACTTTGGTCTGTTGGTTCCGGAGCTCTTTTTACTGGTAAGGTGCACTAGGAATACTCCTTGTAAAATCATCTGCCGAAATTTGGACCGATCCTGAATGGTCTCCAGTGGAATTTTAAGTTGGTCCAGGTCTGATTTCACTATGTTGATCCATTTATTCTAGGAGGCTTTCCCTCTACCCGTCGTAGTGAAGATCCTGTTTGTGAGTCTGTTGGTGTTCATTCGGGTTAAATGTCCATAGAAAGTTAGTCATCTCTTCCTCATTGAGGTGATTATGTCTTCTTGGAGATGGTACAGCTCTCCATTGTGTCTGATCCTGTAGGTGTCATCCTCTTCTCGTATTGGCCCTAGTATTCTCCTTAAGATCCTCCGTTCTTTGAGCTCTAGTTTCCTGAGTGAACCCTTTCTGTTCATCAAGAGGCATTCGGAGGCATAGAGTACAGAGGGCTTTACTACTGAGTTATAATGTTGGAGTTTAAGTTGCTTGGAGATGTAAATGTAATTGCGCGTATATATATTAATACCTAGCGAAATTTATCCTATTTTATTTTATTTCGATTTTTTTATTTATGTTTCTGTATCAATAACCTTATCCTCTAGAACAATGTTAGATTACACCAACATCCACTCACGGATACTTCTTTAAAATCTGTTCCATGTAAAGAAATATTTTCAACTCCCAAATATTCTACTATTACCCGACAAACTAATTGTTGTGTGATTTGAATAGTGATTAAATTGGTTCGTTTAATAGATGTCACACTATTTTCCTCCATATTATTTAGGGTGCCTTGGTACGATTACCTATTACCTACATTTTTTTTTATGTTTTCCTTCCAGCAGTAACCCTGTTAAACGGGATTTTATTTATTCCTGTACATACCATACTTAATCGTATGTACTATAATAATTTTTATAATTTTCGTTTTGATTGATATTTTGTATTGCAAGTTAAATATAAAGAGTAAAACAAGAAACAACATGAAAATTCCTATTCATAAAGAATAAGAAGTTATACAGAATTAAAAACTCAAAGCAGTCTAACAAAGTTATTATAACATCATAAATACCTGAATAATATTTTATATTGAATAATTTATGAATTATGGAAATATCAAAGGTATTTCATATTAATCAATTTTTTCAATAGAATTTTTAAAAAATATTTTCAGGTCTTCAAACATCCTCATAAAATATCGTCTATCCAATGTCCTAGTTTCTGTATTGTTTTAGGCAGTAGCATAGTTCTGCAGCCAGTAAGTAGCCTGTATTCGTTTATGAGGTGTTGTATATTTTGTTCTTTTGTGAAATCAAAAGGGTATAAGAATGAATCTCTTATTTTAAATTTATGAAAATAACTGTTCACTGCCGCATGCCCTTTGATTCTTTGTGTAGCGTAGAAGTCAGTCCATGAGTCTGATTTTATTTTATTTTACAAATAAACAGTAGACCAGTGGCTGACACGTTGGAACACAACATACAAGGGAAGACATCTTCATCATTTCATTCAGAATTACGGACCTATTACCTACATTGTACCCTTAGCCATTTACGGATTCTTCTTGACAATTCCGCCCGCTTTAACTAAATGATACTTTTCAAATATGTTAAAATGCTTATCATTTTTTTTTCTCATAACCCCTTATGAATGATTCCAGTTTGAGAGGTCTTTATATTAGATATAAACACAGACAGACAGATGTCTTTTTATGTAACCTTATTACATTTTAAGGCCTATATAAGTGGGTGGGAACAGAATATTGAGGGCGCTATAGGTATGTAGAGGTGTTGGGGCACACTACTTGTTGAGATACCTTCTCCTGAAAGATCTCAAAACAAATTTGTTATCTAAATAATTTTGAAACTAAGGTAGTCAAACTGTTTAACGGAGTTAAAGTCTGAAATAGTGGGTTCTGGAGGTATTGGAGGGAATCAAAAAATTTAATATGCCTCCGTTTGTATATGTATCCGCTGAGAGATACTCACCCTGTATATCAGATATTGTGATGTCGAAATATTTTCTATTTCTCTATGAAATAGAAAAATTTAAGTTAATACTATTGAACTTTTCTCGTTAATCACAGTCATAACATCTATTCGTTATTTGTATTTATTTCGGGACCCAATAAATAAAAATGTAGCTTTTGTGAACTATATTCATATCTATGTGTTCTTCTTACAAAGAAACCATTAAAATTTAAAGTGTAAGTTGTTTATGAATTAAACATATATGAAACTTCTTTTTGTAATCATAGAGCCATTTACACTTTTATTTTTAAATATTGTTTATATTTTTAACTATTTATCATTTAAGGATGCATTTTTAAAATGTATAATTAAAAACAAATATATTATAAATTCATTACTTATAAATAAATTAAAATAAATCACAATATTATTACAGAGTCGGTGAGTTGATATGTTAATGCTTCATTTCTCTGAATCAACATAATTCATTTTTATGCAAAGAAGCTAATAATTTTATTTTTCATTAAAATAATACAACTGTATAAATAATAAAAAAAAGTTATAAAATTAAATATAATTTATAAATTTCTGAATACTTTTTAACAAATAATTAAATTGATTACCCAGTCATGTACAGTAAAAAATAAAAAAATTAAAATAAATAAAAACTCATTGTCAATTATGGATTTGATTTAGTGGCCATATCGCACCTGTGCAAACCATCCGTCAATGCCTTATAAATCGGTTGTATGCAAAGCCTCCTTAATTGGGTTTATTTATTTTTATCAAAATTTTTTCAATGAATGAAGGTGGTGTCTCAAGCTCATAATAATACTGGCGAATTTGACGTTTAAGCTATTTTTTTTTAATTATATAAGATTATAACTAATCCAAATTTTTTAAATTTCGATTTTACTGAAAGCTCATTGAATAAAAATAATCAGTTGTATTGTTTATAAAAATAATCATTTTAAGGACTGTTTGAAGTATTTCATTTTTCTATTATCAATCGAACCATTGTGATAATGATTTTTTTTTTTTTTGGACACTAGGCTCATTGTCAGAGTCTTTTTTTTAATGACTGATTAATTGTTTTTTGTTTATTTCTGATATTTTATAGAAAATGCATCAGTAAGAAACAAAAATTAATTTGGTTTATGCATAATATTTTATTTCGCATAATAGATTCTGCACGTATATATACAGTTTTATATTACAAAAAATACCTAATACTCAGTGTTGAGTGACGTTTGGAAGAGCAGTCTGAAAGTCTCAGTTTTTTCTCAAATATCAGGGAAATCCTAAATTTAGGAAAACGTACATTCTATACAAAATTAAATAAATTAAAATTAAAAAAAAATATTATAAATCTCTGATAGCGTCAATGGTTGTAAGGATAAATAGAAAGTTTAATATTATTATTCTGTGTAATCATATTTTTTGTTTATTTGGGCTTATGTACTTCTTTATGTACTCCAACAAGGACAGAAAGAAAGGTTTATCCTACAGGTTACCAGCCTATTTCAATCCAGAGTGGGAAGGCTAAGATTCATTTTACCTCCACAAAATAAAAATCAATCAATCCTTGGCTGGAATCGAACCCATGACCTTCTGTACCAGAGGCTCTGAAACAGAATGATGAATCTTTTCTATCAAATTATTTTTTCGTTTATAAATCAACCGGCATTGATTTAGTTATAAAAAGAGTATTTATATATTTTTGAAAATATTCAATCTCTTGGTCTATACGTTATTTAAATTAATAAATTGAAGTGGTTATATGTTTACGTTTTATTTTATAATCACAGTTTATCTCTATTATAACATTGTTTTTTTGGATTTGAAGGTTTTTTTTTAATCAATTTATAGAAGCTCTAAATCACTTAAATGATCCAAATAATTATGTCAGTTCCAAATGCACGTTTTAAAAAAAGAGTAGACCAAAAAAAAAATAATAAATTATTAAAAATTAAAAAAGAAGTTTGTGTGATAGGAAATTTTCTGACTAGCTATGGATTTCATCCAATTAGTTTTTCATCTCCTCGGATAAAAGTTTCATTGTTTTTTGGGTGTATACTATATCTAGGGCATATGGAACGTATTATTATAATTATTAAAAATATTAATTTAATAAAAAAAAAAAAATAAAGTTCCGTAAGTTTGAATTTATATGATTCATTTTGCATTAGACGAGGTAAATCTCTTAAAAATTAATTCAAAATCTCATTAGACCTACACCCTTTCCAGTGGAAGAAGTAATGAATGCAAGAGCGAGATGTAAACTTTGTCAATTTAAAATTTAGTTAATAATCCGTATACGTTTCTTAAAAAAAGTAAAATGTTTAGCCTAGATAATCCAAAATAAATTGGATGAAATTATATGCCTGTAAGTGTATGACCATATTTTTTTTGTTAGTGACTAACATTTTCTTGTCATACTAGATCTGAATTTATTTTTATTCATTTTTTAAGAGGTAGTATAAAAAAATGAAAATAAATAATTTAAAATCATAAGAATTTTCGAATAATATTAGTAAGACATTTTTTGCTATATATTATAGGGTGGGTAATCTACAGAATACCTGCCTATTCTAGATAAAATATAAAGATTCGAGATTTATTACGCAGAACAATCATAAAAAATATATATCTACAAAAGTTTTTTTATCTGAAGAAATAGATGACCAGGATCGGATCAGAAATTGTTTAGGTTCTTCAATTTTTTTCTACCATAATTTTTAATTTTTAAATGCATGGTTTTCTGGTCTTCGACAGGTCTATTTGACAAGTTCAGAATAGACATAAGTAATTCAACGAAGAAGCGAATCAACAGCTCCTAGCCATTATTATTTGGCTAAGAGGTTGGTTGCAACAGGTGATATGAGTGCGCATGCGCCCGCATACTACTCCCGCCACCAGTTCCCTCTCAGCCGGCCGGCTGTCACCAGTTCCCGCCAAAATTACTGGTAAGATGCATTTTTTTGTAAATATTTATTTTTAATCAATTCGTTTCTAGTGAATTTTATCGATCTTACATATTTTTTATAAACTTTTATACGATACATTTATGGATTATTTTGTTTTAAACATATAAATATATTTATTTATTTATTTTTTAAATATATTTTTACAATCTTCCTTAAAGTGATACATGATAATTTAACAAAAAAATATGATGGATTTAATTTAAAATTGATTATTAATTGCTTGAAAAAAATGTTAATGTCCCACAGCTTGTTGATTTTTTAATAAATTCCGGTATATTTTTATATTAAATCGTACTAGAGATTTACCTTCAAAATTCATATAAGTATACAAAATTTCTAAAATTCTTCTCAATATCCAGTGAAGTTTGTTAAGGAAAGCTGATAACAGAATTTGTTTATACTTATTTTATTGTTAAATAATATAATTTCAAAAAATCGTCAAAAATGCTATACTTTATCTGCATGATTAATGTTTATCTTATTCTTTTTTTTTGTTATCAGTGATTTGTTTTAATTAAAGTTTGAAATTTTGAATGAAGTCTAAAGTTCATCAAATCCAAATGGCACATTTCTCAGTTTTTCTTATATTCCTACTCATTGAAAAAAAATAGATATTGTTTTAATCTGGAGAGTTTTGTATTAAATTTAAATTTTTCTTTTTTATTCAAATGTATCTAGTGTTTTGAACCTTTTTATCGTGGTATGTCTTTTGGTTGGGTTTCAATGCTTTTTTGGTGAAACGTTTTTTTCACATACAGAAATGTAACATTTTGACATGCTCTAGTTTTGTTGATGTTGCTCGGATCGAAAGTTTGCCGAAAGTTTATTTATGAGGAGTTTTAAAATTTGTCGCTAGGAACTAATGTGAGGGAGCTAGAGACGTATCCATGATGTATTGTTTTTCCAGGAAGGGAGAAATTAATTTTTTTTTCAATATGAAACTAATTTTTTATCTTTAGAAAACAAAATAACTAGACAAAATTTTGTATTCAATAATAACAGTTTTGGTTTATTTTCTTAATTTTTTAAACATTTTTTTTTCTAATCCTCCATTTATTTCTATTTACAAACATAAAATAACTAGATTTTATTTATTTATATATTTTTTTTAAACATTTAGACTCGAAACATTCAAATAAAAAAACTAATAAAATCAGTTTTTTGAGAATGAATTCTATTTTTATTTTAAGTTTAATCGGCTAGTAAATGCATATTTTTTATTAAGAATTAATTTTTTGTATCCTATATAATTTTTTTTTTTTTTTTTTTAATTTTATCTACTGAAATTTAAACTAGAATTGCAATATGATAAATTACTGAGATATTTATTAAAATCTTATTTGATGGTATATTGTGTGATAGTTTTTATTATATATTCCTAGTATTAGTAAAAATAAAATTAATTCATATTAAATGGGTAAGAATTTATGATTCATTAATCCATTTTTTAGGTTAGTTCATTCTCTTAATTTTATTCGCCTATGTTGCAATGTAGAATTTGTTGTTGTTTTTTTAAATTCCAATAATACTATTGAAAAATCATTAAAAATATATATATATTTTATATTAATATAAACATTTATATATATATTTATTTTTTATGATATTTTAATTTTTTATATTATTATTTATTTATTTTTTATCATGTACTGCTGGATTTTATTTAATAGTGTAATCGAATCCTCTTTATCGATAATGATCCTGGATCGTTACGTCAGTGCGTTCCAGCTCCCACCATTCCTTGGAAACTCACCCCTTAATCATCGGATGAGTCAGGGTTGTTTACGTGTTACAAAGTTTAAGCTTATCTATAATAATAATTTGATTTTTTACTTTACCAAAATTAAGATTACTTGAAAATTCGCTGTGGATAAATAAATTGACAGTGTATTGTCATAGCGTATTAAGGCAAAAAAATATCTGATGTTATAAACAATTTTTTTTATTCAACTATGTAAATGTCAAAATAAAATTTAATAAAGTTAAATAATTAAATATATTTTGCGGTTTTAATACTGAGAGGTTCTGTGTGTCAGTGGCCGGTTCTGAAAATTCATCAATTAGACATTCAGTTATATTTTCTTTGTTAAATTCCTTACATTTGCTACCCAGTATATATAATATATATATATTTAAGATTAATCGGCTAGTATAATTTTTTTTTTTGGATTAAGAATTATTTTTTTATATCCTAGATAATGTATCTTGGTAATACATTTTTATAACCATAAAAGAACTGTTCAGAAAAAGGCGCATGAAAGTCTATGGATACCTGTGCGGAATGAACGGAGATTGACTTACAAAAATTTTTTAACGTAATAAGTTCAACCATATTGAACACAAATTGGCTATGAGAGACTAAAAATGGCTTAGATCAACACAAAATTTCAGAGGAAGATATTAGAAGAATTCCGTAACAAAATTAAAGCTGTGAAACAGATAAAAAAACTACAACTAGAAAGAAATGTACAGAAGGAAGAAAGAAACAGCACAGTGTGCTGATGAAGAGGTTTTAGGAAGACAAAAGGAAAAAAATATGTGAAAATTGTTTTTGGTTCATGGTTCTGGTGGTTTCTCACGCGATCCTTAAGTGGAATAGTTGGAAATAATAATAATGATTATATATATATATATATGATAACCATAGAAAAATTTAAACAACAAACCAAAAATCAGACGTTCTAAATCTTAACACTTGTTATTCCAACTTAATACAATCAGGCCAATAATATACATTTACATTTATATACATCATATAAATCATTCTTCCATTTATTAGTATATTACACTGAAATATTTTTTTACCTGCATCTTTGGGAATACATCTCGGTTAGCTTAAAGTATAGTAATTAAGGAAAAAGTACTGTAAATTCAATTTTATTGAACTATTCTTTATTTAATTATAGTATGAATGTGTGTGGATAGCTGTTTGGTTTACACTTTACCAATATTTAAGTGATTCAATTTTCATTTGAGTAAGATAAATATGCGAGTCCGCACTATCCTTAACAATTTTTAAAAATAATTTTTTCTTTATTCGCGTTCACTGCTTAGAATGGCCATTAAATTTCGCAGGAGTATTCGAATTTGCCTGGTGAATTTAAAATGTTCTGACAGACAAAAGTCTTCAACCTGAATTTCGAGTCTATATTGAATTAGTGAAGTAAAGTCTAATAGGAAGGTCCGTTGCTCGATGTTAAAATAAAATTCCGTTGATTTATTTAATTTTCTGACTGTCAGAACTCATAAATTAGTATCATTGGTTATTTTTTAATTTGGGAGGTATATCAACGTTATCTGTAAATTTTCAAGCCATTGCTGTTATCGTCGGTATTTCACAATGATGTAATTACTGTTGTTTTTTTATATCTGAAAGCAATAAGATATTTGTGGGTAAACATGCAATGCAGACAATCAGACAATGGAAGGAAGAGATGAAAAAGTTGTCCTTAACTGCGCTAGTGGTAGTGTTTCGTATGACTTACTCTGTTCTTAAAACTTTTAGCGGCATTGTGTTTCCTTTTAATTTTTTTCTGGTCCTGTTCTCCATCTCCCTCACATATAGTCCTATGGTAGTTTTAAGTGATATTGGCATGCAAACCTTCACCTATGCGTGTTAACGAAAGTTCTGTTACATCCGTAGTCATGCAAGTAGATAATGAAATTGTTTTATTTCCGTGACGCAGAGAATCGATTCGTGTGATTGAAGATTTCAGACAAAGGAAGCATCTAATGCGATCATTTTATTGCCTTGAATAATATTCTAAAGCCATTCCAAGTTCGTTCAATTACAAGTGAAAATATGGCTGCTTTTTTTATGATTACTGTTGTCTTTAATGTTAACTCCTTCTAGACCGAGCGATAATTGGTTTTTAAGCGTTAAACTGTTCAGTGATTTTTTCCTGATATTCTTCGATACAAATGTTATAAAATCGCTTCCATTGATTTTTACGTTGGCCACCTGGCTAACGGGCTCTACAAAAATTCTAATAAAAACATTTTGTTAAGAATCATAATAGCAATGAATCAGTTTCAAATGATTTAATGACGAACAATATTTAATGATTAATATTATTTTACTGTAGTATACAATTTTTAAAATTTAACAGCCTACATTTTTTAAAAAAAAAACTATTTATTGATATTTACAACTGTATACATTATTTAGAACATGTAAATTAGGGGAAATTTATTTCAATGACTTGTCAATAACATGTGAACGAACTTCTCACTAGTAGCACTTCAAAAAATGTCTACATTAGAAGGTCACTTGGCCATCTTCTTTTCAGACCCTTCGGAGGATTATCGGGAGTAGAGTGTAAAGCAAGTTGGTAGACTAGTGGATTTGAGTGTGTATGGAGTTTTCTATGAACGGATAGGTATCTGGTCTGGGCCAAATCAGCAACATATGGAACATTAAAATAGGGTCTAATCACTGTCATGTAAATGAGTTTTTTAAATACGCTTTTCTTAACTTCACCTGTGTTTAACGGAATCTTGCATCGTGATTTTCACCAATTTCCAGCTATCTGATTATCTTGAAAATTTGCACACGTTTCAAGGACCAATTGACAATACAATAATTGGACAACTTTGTTTCAATATTCTTACTTAATCCATTCAAAATACCCCTTAAAAGGGGGCCTACCTTGCAAAAGGTGGAGAAGTAAGTTTTCTGATTCGGTATGGTCCAGATGGGTCCTGAGAATAAAATATAAAAAATATGACTACATTTGATAAGGTGAAATTTTTTGGGGGCAAAAAACCCCAAAATGTTTGCACTTTTTTCAGATTTTTGCAAGAAACATATACAAAAATGCTTTAAATCGAAAAATGTGTTATTAAAAAAATTATAGTTTATTAAATTGAAGACATCTCTTAAGCTGAATTTGATTCAGGCGTTTAATCACAATCGATCATCGAAAATGGATGAATTTCACAAACTTTCTCAAAAAGTCAGTTTTGGTCATGTTTAAGAGTCTATATAGTATTTTACTGTAGGATACAATTTTTAAAATTTGACAGTATACAATTTTTTTTTTATAACTATTTATTGATATTTACAACTGTATACATTATTTTGAGCATGTAAATTACAGGAAAATAATTTCAATATCTAGTTTGTGCCATATCAGCAACTTATGGAACATTAGGATCTTTATGGATAAGTTTGTGTGTGACATAATAAGGAGTATAGAGGATTTTACGAAGAATTTCGAATTGTAAGGATTGGATACGAGAAGAATTGGAAGATTTAGCGGACCTCCAATACTCAAATCCGTATGTCCAAATAGGTCTAATAACTGCCATGTAAATCAGTCTTTTGTAATTTATTGGAAGCTTAGAATGTTTGTCTCGTAAGTGTTGGTGTAGTCGGAAACGACAAGCTGTTTTTGTCTTTTAAGTCGGTTATGAGAGCATACATTTTAAATTTATAAATTTCGAAGGTATTCTATAAATAACAAGAGATCATAGATATGTCTACCTATAATCTTCTGATTTTCTCAATTTACATTTTAGAATTGAAAGGATCAAAAAAAGTTATGCTCCCCAGTTAAAAGACATATCCACGTATAAAAAAATCTATCTAGTGGCCATTAGGACTGTCACAACTGACGGATCTGAGTGGAGCGCATCAGAACGGATTTTCCGTTACGTAGGTTATGTTCAAAAAATCTGTTCCTCTCCGCCAGTTGTATACGCTATCTTTTAGCTTCATTTCTGCTTCCTTGGATTAAAATTTATGTTATAACGGATTTAAAAAATAATTACATTTTAGGCCGTCTCATTTCGTTCTAGGTCATCATAAGTAGTCTTGTACTTAGTTGCAATAAATAAAAGTGTTAAACTTAATAAACAACAATACGGTAATGAGATTTCATTAGATGTACCTTCAACGATGTAATAGGTTTTACTGCTGTTAATTTTTGTACCAATATTTTACCGTAATTAATTCTTGCGCTGAGAGAAAAATGCTTGATTTAGAAATATGTTGGGAATCTAAAATATTGTGTAGCTGCAAAAATTAAAAAAAAAAATACAAGTGTCTTTGGATGGCGCCTAAATGAAATACAGTAATGCCGGAAACAGGTTGCACGATCGATACATTATAACATAAATTTTTATTATTTGTTTATACCATTTATGGCTTATAGTAGTACAGGTTTTATATATTTTATTTTATTTTTTTTTCCATAAATAAGGATTTTTTTTTTCCTAGTGGTCCAATTTTTAAATAGTTTAGGATGCCTCATTAGATTAGTTGAATTTTTCATTTAAGTATAGTTGTCTTATATCCCAATATAATGTTTTGCAAATGAAATAATAATTTTTCTAGAATGCAGTTTTATTGGGATGAATATTTGCGAGTTTACTAATTTTTGATGATTCTTGAATACCAACAGGGTATATTATACAGAAAATCGATTGATTGGAGCTCTCATTGAAAATTTTGTCTGTAGCCTTGTTCCACTTTAACGGAATCTTCAATAGATTTGAAACATATGAACCATATATAAGTTACATCCTAATACTTTTAGTAATCGATAAATTTATTACAATAATTATAAAGGCATTATGTGAATTAGAAAAATAATCTAACAAATGAACATAATTTGAAAGTTATTTCTTTATGATTTCATAATTCGTATTGTTCTAACCTTTCATTGTTTCTTTGGTTATACCAATAAAATGTTTTATATTTCGACATTATCAAAATTCTTTCATGATAGGACAAGGACATATTTCAATGCTGGTGAATTACAGAATTGCAAGCGTTATCCATTTACAGCACATTACTTTTTTTTTTTTTAACTTATCTGAATTTTTAATATTGTGTATTAAAACCGCGTACAACACAATACGTAAAGTATGGTAATAATAAAACGATGAAAATTATTAATATTGAATATAAATTGTATAGTTGTCTGTAAGAAATATTAGAAGAAGATGGTCTGGGAGTCAGGAGGAACAAAAAAAAGAAAAAAAAAAAGAAGTCCAAGTTAATTATAATAGAGGGTTCCCACGTTTCGACTAGTCTTGCAGTTCTTCTTCAAGGCTAAAATAAGCAAAAAGCTAGATGTGACTATATCATAACAAAAATTGACAATTAAACTAAATTACAAATAGATATCAAAAGAGTATTAGTCCATACAATAAACACATTGCAGACTGCATGAAATATGCGATAATTTTTGACTTCATAGCTTCGTTAGGAATAGTTAAAAAGTAAACATACTAAAAGTCCCCGAACCTGGGTGGTGAGCTAACGGTGGAAGGAGGGGAGAAGTTCGATTTTTTTGGGTTTTTGAGAGTATCGCGTAAACGGTTGGCTCTAGAAAAATTTGCTGGTATAGGTATTTAATGAGACTTGATCAAAATTTCATATATAAGTTCTTATAGTAAATTTAAGGAGCATTTAGATGAAAAATAGAAATTTTGGATCGAACAATTAGTTTCGGAATGAGTACCAACAAACGTGTTTTCTCAGAGAAGTGCGACCACCCAGATAAAGAGTGCCGAAATGAGGGGTGTAGAGTGCATGAAATATGCGATAATATTTGACTTCACAGCTTTGTTAGGAGTAGTTAGAAGGTAAACATATTGAAAGTCCTCGCCCCTGGGGGGTGAGCTATGGGTGGGGGGAGGGCAGAAGGTCCTAATTTTCTGTTTTTCGATCATATCTCGAAAACGGTGGACTCTAGAAAAATATGCTACAAATCAAAATTAAAGCTCAATAAATTTCCTATAAAATTAATAGTATACGCATTCGTCGAAATTACAAAGGTTTTCGAGATATACATTATTAAAAATCGATGATCTTAGAAATAAAAAAAATGTTTACCTCACTTTGACTGGACTATATATGTTATTACCTCTTATGATACTCATATCAAATTAAGTTTGTCCATTTTTGTTGTCATCTGGTCACATCTTTTTTTGTAAATTTTATTTCAGACAACCTGCATGGCAGATCGAATCGTCGGAACTCCATTAAACATTTATTTTTTTACTTGGACGTGTATTTTTGTTTCTCCTGACTCAAAGACCATCTACATCTTATAATAAATAATGTCTGTAAATCCACATAGTTTTCTCTTTTTTTTTTTTTGAAAAAAAGTCCAACTGAGAACCACACAAATATCACTTTTTTTTTTTTTAACTTTTTTTTTTCTTTCCCTATGTCCTTTTCTTTCAGAGTGAAGTGCCCTCCACTCGCCGCTCCATTTTCTGGAGATATGCTTTTTCTTCTCTCCTACAATTTTATTTGTTTATTTATACGTATGCAGGAATTGGTGGGACCATGTGATATTTAGTGGTAGATCACTAAAAACATTATTTATAATTGTCATGTTTCATTTAGAAATTACAGTTAATTATTATTTATCAACTATAGCTGAGCAAACTTTTATTTTTTCCTCCTTTTCGGGAGGTTTTCGCTTGAAAAGGTGCCTATAAAGCTTGTATATTTAATTTACTTCTTTTAAAAAATTTTTTTGAAAGAAATATAAATTTAAATATTACAAAGATTTAAAAGCTCCAAAAATGGCTTTTGAAATCAAATTAAGAATTTCTTTAAAATCGATCAGGCTGGATAAATCCAATTTAAAAAATAATGAAAAGAAAATTAACAATATATTATTTTGAATTTCTTGATCAACCAGTTAGTGTAAGAAACATATTGTCTTTGTATCTTTGTATTATACTGTGCGAATTTCGTATTATTTAGATTGTTTTATTCTGTTAAGATTTATTAGAGAACTGATTTTCAAAATGTTAAATAATCTGATAGTTCTTTAAATTTGGTCTGCTACATAGACATGTACAACGATCATTATTTAACTATTTATCATTATATTAGTAAAAATAAAATTAATTTGTAATTTGGTTAGAATTGAAATAATACCTTATTCATATAAGGTCGGTTCGTTCACTAATAATAGATTGGTTCATTCACTAAAGTTTATTTGTGTATTTGTAATATTTTTTTATGTATATATGCATTTTTTTTTAGTAATAAAATGATTTTAATAATAAATAATGCAACTATTTTCTAAAATGATGTAAACATATTAACATTTGACTAGATGTTAATATATTTACTAATTCTAAGGATTTAAAAAAAAATCCTATTTTTTTTCTTTATTGTAATTTCATTTAAATAAAAGAAATAAGACACAATTAAAAAACGAAATCTTCAATTTTATTATGTCTAATTTTTTAAGTTTCTTTTCTAAACATTTTTTTCACTTATATTCGTGATTAATGGAGTAAAGACTAAGCTAGTTTAAATTGCAATACTGTTTTTCATTTATTAAATATTTATTTACATTTTGTATTCTTTAAAAAAAGAAACAAAAAATTTTTACTTTATATATATTTATTTATCAGAATTTACAACTTTATAAATTAATTCATTTATTGAATGTAAGGGATATACTGTAACATTAATGGTTTAATAATCTATATTATATCTATAATATAAGACAACATGCGTTTAAACAATTGAAAGCATATGTATCCCTAAGTGCTGATTGGCTCTAAATTTTGAATAAATTTCTGTTCTTTTTTTTTTTTAACTTTTTTTTATTGTAATTTACCATAGATAGAAAACCTGAGTGGTGTAATAATTCCGTCTCTGGTGACAGGAGGAGCTAGGTTCGATTATCGGTGACCCAAAGGAATTTTTTTCCGAAAGGGTAAGGGTCTGGAATGAGCTCAATCGGCCTGTTGATAACCAAGTAGTAACTAGTCAAGAAGAAATGGCTTTTTTCTTCAGTTATAAAAACTCTGTAAAGGCTGTGGAGTGTTGAAGGAAAAAAAAAATCGAACTGGGATCAGTTTCTCATTATCATGGTGTTATTTTATAAAAGTTGAAAATTTAAGAGTATTTTATAACGGATAAACGTTCAGTATATCTAATACATCGCAAAAGAATAATTTACATGAGAGTAATTAGACCTATTTGGACATACGGAGATGAGCTTCGAGGCTCCACTAAACTTTCCGGTATTTCACGTATTAATTACAATCACGTTACAATCGAAAACCCTTTGTAAAATCTTTAATGCTCCTTATTTGTCGCAAATAAACTTAGCCATAATGGTCTTAATGAACTCTACCAAATAGTCTCCTACATACTTCCCATTCAATTCCCGACAACACTGAGGCGTCTGAAAAGAAGATGGCCTAGGGACCTTTTTATGTAGAATTTTAATTGAAGTGCTCCAATTGGGTAGTTTCTTAATACTTTATTGCCATGTTATATTAGTAAATGTTTTACACATCTACTTGTTGTATTTCATTGTAAATATCAATAAATAAATGAAAAACAATTTTTGATTAAAATATTTTTCTTTTTATAAAAAAATATAAATATATAAATATTCAAAAACAAATTAAAATTTTTATTAAATAATTATAGTTTAAAAAAGTAAAACAAAAAAACAACCGAACTATACCTATCTTTGACAAAATCTAATGATCTACAACTATTAGTATTTAACATTTTTTGATCGGATTAGCCAATTTTGTGTTATAGACTCTTAAACATGACCACAACTAACTTTTTGAGAATTTTGGCGAGATTTTCGATGGTCGAAACGCGTAAATCAAATTCAGCTTAAGAGATGTGTTAAGACGCACAATTTAATTAACTTTAATTTTGTAAATAACAGATTTTTCGATTTAAAGCATTATTGTATATGTTTCTAGCAAAAAACTGAAAAAAGTGCAAAAATATTTGTTTTTTTTTTGCCCCCCAAAAATTTTCATCTTATCAAATGTAGCCATATTTTTGATATTTTATTCTCAGGGCCCATCTGGACCATACCGAGTCATAAAACCAACTTCTCTACCTTTTGCCAGGTAGGACCCGTTTTAGGGGGTATTTTGAGTGGATTAAGTAATAATATTGAAACAAAGTTGCACAATTATTGTATTGTCATTGGTCCTTGACACGTGTGCAAATTTTCAAGTAATCAAATAGCTGGAAATTGGTGAAAATCACGATGCAAGATTCCGTTACATACAGGTGAAGTTAATAAAACCATATTTAAAAGACTCATTTACATGACAGTAATTAGACCAGATTTTTAATGTTCCATACGTTACTGATTTGCCCCAAACCAGATACCTATCCGTTCATAGAAAACTCTATACGAATCCACTAGTCTACCAACTTGCTTTACACTATATTCCCAATAATCCTCCGAAGCGTCTGAAAAGAAGATGGCCAAGTGACCTTCTAATGTAGACATTTTTTTGAAGCGCTACTAGTGAGTAGTTCTTTACATGTTATTGACATGTCATATCATTTTCCTCAAATTTAATAGCATATAATGTATACAGGCTAACGCTGAAGTCTTAAAAAAAAAAAATTATACGTTTGTAAATATCAATGGTATAAAAAAGAAATGAAAAAACAAAATTAATGGCAATATTTAGTATTTAGATAGTTCATATTTACAATTTTAAGTAATTTACATAAAAGATTTTAATTAAAAAGGTGATTTATTAATTTTTTGTTACTTAAATGTTCAGAGGCATCAATGTCAATAATTTTCAACACTAGTATTATAATTTACAAACTATATTTTGAAATCATACACGTTTCTGAATTGATTTATGAGAAAACCTAGACTGTTTCTGGTTTTATTTCCAGTTCTTGGACATTTTTTTAGAGAACTCTTCTATAAAAAAAAAAATTCTCAGTACTGGAAGCTCATATTCAATACAGGCTAATATACAACTGTCTTTTTTTTTTTAACTTAATTATTTTATTCACAACTGTACATATTGGACAACCAGTGAATATGAACCAGTGAATCAGGCATGAAACTAAATTATTAGGGATCAGACTAGGAGATCCCTCATCCACTTCCTTTTCAGCCTCCGTTGGGTTATGTCAGGAATTTGTACTGTTGTCATATTATGTATCTGTTTGTTAGTGTTTTTCATGAAAATGTCGATAAAGTTTATGAATATGGGTCTTAACTATCGGAATACTTAAGTCTGTATGTAGCGTATCGTTTGACACATAAGGAGGGGAGTCTGTTATCAGTCTTAGGAATTTGGATTGATATGCTTCTTCTATCTTAACATGAGTATAATATACAATTTCTGTTTCTATATCAAAGAAAAACATTTGTAGTGGGGTTTTGTTCTTGTTCAAATAGCATTTGTAATATTTATTTCTTCGTATCCATTTCTCAACTCATATTTTATAATGGAAGAAGAAGTAGAGTGGTGCAAACCTTTTATAACTATTCGAGCATTTTTCTCTTCAGCCAGTTGAAATGAGTGAAAGTTTTCGTTCACATGTTTTAGGCTTCTGACAGCACTTGTATAGCAGTCAGCTGCTTTCGGAAGTAATGTTACTATTGCCTTATTTCTAGTTTTTAAAGTTAAATTATTAATGCCTACCTCTTTTTCTAGAAATAGGATAAAGGCTCGATAGTTTTCAATACCACGTACATATATTGGAGGTGGCTTCTTATTAACAGGAGTAATATTTGTTTGTTGTACTTAGGTATTTTGTTTTTCTAATGAGGACAAAGCTTGGAACTGATTTGATAATTTTATATCGCTTAACTTTTTGGCCTGTGGTCGGCTGTAGCTGCTGGTCTTTTTTTTCCGATGACAACTTCCCATAAATCATTGTTAAGGGCACCATTAGGCGTATCATCCATTGGCATCTCCATACCTCGCGATGCTTCAGCTATAGCCGAAGTTTTTAATTTAATTCTTCACTACGGTACACTACAGTTTTAAATTAACACTTTGTGCCTAAAAATTACCTGTTTTTGCCATTGAAGACTGTTACCTGTGAAAATATTAGGCGAATACAATTTAAAAACAATCTCCTTTCACTAATTCGATCAGCTGATTCACAACTGTCTTTGTTTAAAAATAAAAAAATAAAAAATAAAATAATCATTTTACCACTTGTATTATAGTTAATAAAATTTATATGATTAACGTTATGTGAAATATTTATTTAACGACTAATTATGCGCTGGTATGACCGTCTGACTCAGCACGAGGCAAAGCGAGGAAAAAGAACGCAAAGTCAGGCAAAAAGCGACATCATAAATAATAAATGCATATAAATCTTGGATACGCTCAATTGTGATGTTTTGGTCAATTTATTATATGCAACATAAAAAAATTATGAACGATTTAGTATAAGCTCTTTTCGTACGGATATCAACTCACGTTAAAAAAAATAGATGAAGCAGAAAAAATTTTGCATTTGCATATAAATTAGGGCTTTGCTTATATACCTTCTGCCCTTAGAATGAAATCGCTGCTAGGGTCGATATTTTTTATGGCATAGTCTCATCAATGAGATGACCTCATAAAAACTTGGAGCTATGCGGAGTTCAGCTTTATAGGATAGTAAATACTTCTTAACTCACATGCAAAACCATTTTATTCTGCCATCTTTCACAATCCAGTCGGAAATCTAACAGTCAAATTAATTACGTACTTAGTCATCAATTTATATTATTATTTTAATTTGTTTATTCAAAGACTAAATCGACAAGAAACTGCTCGTCGTTACAGACTACTTCAACATTTACTAGACCAACGATCAAAGCTCCCAACTCATTATAAAAGACTTATTTACATGACTGTGATTAGACCTATTTGGACGTACGGAGGTGAGCTTTGGGGCTGTACTAAACCATCCAATTCATCTCGTATCCAATCTTTACAATCCAAAATCCTTCGAAAAATCCGATATGCCCCTTACTTTGTCACCAATAAACTTATCAATAAAAACCTTAATGTTCCATATGTTGCAGAGTTAGCCAAAACCAGATCCTTCCATCGTAAGCTCCATAACCACTCAAATCCATTAGTTTCTCAACTTGCTTCCCACTTCATTCCCGATAATCCTCCGAGGTGTCTGAAAAGAAGATGGCCTAGAGATCTTCTAGTGTAGAATGTTTATTGAAGTGCTACTGATGTGTAGTTCTTTTCAAGTTTTGACATGATATTGTGATCGTTATCAGCTCATTTACTTAATGTATATATTTGTACAGTTGTAAATTTCAATAAATTGAGATAGGAAATATAGGAAAAATTTGTTTATTCAAATTTGATTAAATGGATCTGTAGATGTTATGAAAAGATATATACATATATATATATATATATATATATATATATATATATATATATATATATATATATATATATATTACTGTTTACGATTATTCCCTTTTTGATTATTCCCTTCGCTCCTAACTCTCTTCATGTGTTCACAATGTTCTCTCTCCCGTTCCTCTAGCTCCCAATATATATATATATATATATATATATATATATATATATATATATATATATATATATATATAATTAATTCGTTTCATATTTAAAAACAAATAACAGCTCGAATAGCTTTGATGTTGCTCTCGATCTCTTAAGCACCTTTACTCTTAAATCTTTACTCGTTCTTCGCAGTACATCAGATTTACAAATTTTTATAAGAGATGTGTCGATTCTTGACTCCACCGATTCTTGCGAAAAAAATCGCTGACCCAATGTCCATTCCTAGGAACCGATTGATACTGCAAGAGAGTAATACAAGTTCAAGAGAGAAACACTTTATTAAGCAGTGCTGTCCCCCCCCCCCCCCCAAAAAAAAAAAGAAAAGTTATAGTTATTTTTTTAAATATAAAAATCTAAATGTTAAAACAATTCTCTTCAATAATGGAGCATTGCTTCTGCAAGGTAAAAGTTATATTGTTGGAAAATGTACTCTCTATTTGTTAATAAATAATTAGGATTACAATTTTAAACTGCTTACACTTAAATATTAACAACGTTAATGCAGTCAGACAATAGCTCAATTTTGATACTTGTTTTTCGAGCCCTAATGCACAATTGAAAAAAAAAATCCAGTGTGATATCAGATCATTGTTCCATCTATGAATAGTGATAGGTTTTAGTAAAATTTGCGATTCCTTAGTAATAAATAAAACCCAGAACCTTTGAGAAATATTTATCTTCTTAAAGATTTTGTGAAATGCATTATTTTTTGTACGTTGTTTAAATTGTAATTAACACGTATGATTGCAGTTTACTAATTTATTTCTGTATTTTTTAGTACTCTTACTGACTATTTTTTGTGACTACATGTATTTTTTAAACGGTAAGTATCGAGAATCGAAAAATTTTGGTACCGATACATCGATAGCTCTTATCATAGACATTTTTGAACTAAATTTTATGAATATCTATTGGACTTGCCAAAACATTTTTTTTTTTTGTAATTAAACTATGTTTGTTTAAAAAACTGTTTCCTTGTCAAACTATTACAGATTAAGTGTGTATTTACTCCTCTCTGTTTACGGACACTGCTCAAAGGAGAATGGCCGATTGGTTTGGATTTAGCCGCTGATTGTTTATTTCACATCTTAAGTGGAAATCGTGTAAATTATTCAAGACCCTATAAATAAGTATAACTTTATTGGCGTGTTTAAATTGTATTCATTCCTTTTATCTATTCTAAAACTAACAAATGCAGTCTTGTATCCATCAATGATTTTAGATTTGATTGATTCTTTCTGACTTAAAATTGGAATTAAATATTACTAAATATTTTTCATATTGTAAACAATTTTAAAAAAGCCATAAACTACCATTGCCACATGTGAGGAGGTAACTTTAAAAACGTGTCACAAAAAATATTTTTTTGAGTTTTTGGTATCACTAGATTAGTTTTTTCAGAACCCTACAATATGTGATGAGTATTAGCTATCAAAACAAGCTTTGTCAAATCCAAAATTAATAAACAAAATCAGGGTTTTAAGCAAAGAGTGTTTTGTCCATAGCCTGTTTTTAGTTCAAAGCATGCTTTGTCCACTAAGGCAATGGGAACGCTGCATTATTGACAATAATCGTTTATACTGGTAGAAGGTTACTTTTTGACTTTCCAAGTGTTGAAAATGTTGTGGATGAGTATGAAACTTGTGGCTGTTATAAAATAAAAGATGTGAACTGCATATTTAAAAACTAGTGACTGCTAAGAAAATGAAAATATTCCCCGAAAATTATGAGTGTCATTAACATACATCATCTATTATGTAATTATAATTTTTATTTTGTGTACTCTTCAGCAAACAGTGACTTCTGTAAAATAAAACATAGCCACTTAAAACAATGCTGTTATTTCATCAAAGAGTGTTTTGTCCACTGTGTTCCTTCAAAACGTGTTTTGTCCATATTTAAAATTAAAAACACTAATTTTGAGTGTAAAGAATATTTCTGATCCTTGTTGTAATGTGTTTTTTTAGTTGCCATAAGTCTAATTAGGAATTTTTTGTTTCTGAAGGGTAATTACATCTCATAATATACGTTTTTTGTTATTGCTGAAAAGTGGGATCACTGTGGCAAAATGTTAATGGTTCATAAATTAACACCCTATAGCCGATATAAATTGAATAGTTTATTACTGCTATTAATACCTCATTGTAGTGGTATCCTCGATTTGATATTGTTATGAGATTATGGCCCCACTTAAACATATTATTAAATGGAATCCCAAAATAATTAACTATTACCATGTCTTTGAATAAACAAAATACCAATATCAGGTAATAGGAACTTTTTCAGGAAGTCAGTAATTGCAATTTTCTTTTGTTTTGAATTCATATAGTTAATTATTCTGCACTTCTTTTATTATTTCCATTTAGTAATATGTTTAAATGTAAATATAACCTCTAAACAAAATCAAATCAAGAATCCCATTACAATGAGGTATTTATAGCGAATTGATCCATTCGATTCATATCAGCTATTGGGAATTGATCTATGGACCATAATTGTCTGTAAAAAATAGATAAATAAGTAGTAGCTCTAAAATAGATTAATAAAAAAATATAAAATATTTGATTGTTTAATTGTAACAACTATTTAGTTATTGCTCCAAATCCTATTCAAAAAATCACTTTCCCCAATGAAAAAAGAATTAGTCTTTTTAGTGCAAGAGATCTATATATATATATATATCTGGAGTAGCTGCATCAAAATTAAAAATTATTATATTTAAGTATTCCAAATATGGTTCAATAAAACTTTTTTAATATGAAGAAATTTTTTTTCTTCGTTCCAAGTCGACTTTTTTTTATTTTTCGTTGCGGTCTGGGATTTTATAGTGGTTCATGCAAAATCTAACCGCTTTAAATGTTTCTTCATATTTATAGAAGTGGGTATATGAGCTCGAAGTGTACTTGAGAGTATTCGAGTAAGAGCCCTTCACACATTTATCAGATTTTATAGAACTATGTTTTTCTTGGCCATAAGCGGGATCTGTTATGTTAGAGATTGTGTTATGATAACTGTTTTCTTAATCATCTCCTTTCATAATTTCTTATGCAAATTATGCAGGTAATACGTTTTCCGATAGAACATTTTTTCGTTTGCTCCGCAATTCTCTACTAAATATTTGTACAAAAACCTGTTTAATATTAAGGTGTAATTACAAAAGCAATTATTCTCCCATATTTATTTATTAAAAATCATACCAGGTATGCAAGTTTAAAATGTCGTTTATTTCTTAAAATATATACACAGTAATTTAAAAAAAAGTATAATATATTTTATTCAAAGTCCTCGCTTTCTACACATTTTGTCCATCTCTCGGGCAATATATGGATACCATTCCAAAAGAATGCTTCATCTTTATTTGAAATCCATTCATCGAGCCATTTTCGTACGTTTTCGAAATTGTTGAAGTGTTGCTCCGCCAATGAGTGTCCCATCGATGAGAAGAGGTGATAATCAGAAGGCGCCAGGTCAGGTGAATACGGCGGGTGGGGTAGGAGTTCCCAACCAAGCGAAGAAATCGTTTCCTTAGTCAATCTGGCTGAATGTGCAGGAGCGTTATCATGCTGAAGAATGACTTTGGCGTGCCTGTGAGCCCATTCTGGGCGTTTTTCGATCAATGCGTGACTCAAATTGATCATTTGTTGTCGGTAGCGCTCGGTATTGACTGTTTCGCCGGGTTTGAGAAGCTCGTAGTAGACTACTCCCTTCTGATCCCACCACACACACAGCATTGTCTTCTTCCCAAAATCACCACGTTTGAAACTTTGAAACCAACGTTCACATGTCCTGACGGTTGGAGCAACATCGCCATAAGTCTCAACAAGAATTCGATGACATTAAGATGCCTTTTTCTTTTGATTAAATAAGAAAATCATGACATGCCGCAAATGCTCTTTATTTGGCTTAAAATTAGACATTTTTAACACCAAAGAAAGGTATGATACGTCCACGTAAACGACTTAAAAACAACTGACTTTTGTAAACAAAATGACTAACAAACAAAATAGCGTTTAGAGATAAGCAAATCCTTCAATAGGCTAAGAGCGCATTCTATTGGAATTAAAACAACATTTTAAACTTGCATACCTGGTATAATGTTACATGATTGTCCAAAAATAATTTTTGGACAATCATGTAACATTATATGATTTTTAATAAATAAATATGGAAGAATAATTGTTTTTGTAATTACACCTTAATATTAATTTCTCCTTGGTAATTAATATATTGTATAGTATAACTGTTTAATATTGTATTTATCGGGTATTTGTCTATGTATAATAAAAGAAAAAATGCACAAAAGCTATTGTCTTTAGAGTTGGATTTTCTTAGAAGTATAGAAAATTTTAGCATCTAGTAATAATTTTAACATTTCAGATAGTACTATGATACATTTTTTTTTTTCGAGTTCGGCCAACTGTGGAACACGTTTAACAATTCATTCCTTGCTCTTCCGTTCTCTCCAATATTTCTTTATCACCTCTGCCTGATGTTTTCTACTTTCATCTAACCACCGTCTACCAATTTGTGTCCTAACCATTTCCGGAAATTTGATTTTGTTGTTTATATTGTATATGATACAAAATATAAAATAAGAAAATATTTTATCATTGTTGGAGCCAGGATGCTTCAGTTTTTCTACTAATAAATCAGAGTTAATGAAAACAGATGGGCTAAAACAATTTTTGGTTTATATCAGAGTGTAAGAAAAATATTACGCCCGAGAAGGGAATGGATATGGGCTGTAGAGGAAAAAAATGGAAACGACATGCAATTAATAATTGTGCTAAACTGAAAAAATAAATATTTTTTTCCATACATCTATGCATTCACCTTAGTAGTAAAAAACTATTCTCGAGCATTATAAACATACGGGTAATGTCAAATGTCATTAACACCTTGGCATGATAAAAATATGATTTCTTGGCACAAGAACATGCTCCACTTTCTTGAGATGTCGTTTTTTTTTTCTTCCTGTCAACAATTCAGAGCATCTTACCTGTGGGATGTGAAATTTAAAATATGTTGATTATTTACTTCACCTAAACGCGATGCCATTGTGTGTAATGAACTATTTTATATTTTATAATTAATTATTGAATTTTATTTATTTCAATAATAAATAAATCAATAATTTCTTGAAGTTTATAACTTTTTTGTTATATTACGCCAGTAGTCTGCGTAATTCACGAATCCGTGAATTGATATAACTTAGACTGACGCAAACACTTAAAAAAATATTACATTAACTGTACAGATTATTAATTCAATTCAATTTGCAAATGTATATTCTTATTCAGTTGGTGTTAATTCGTGTACATTAAATTGGGTATAATTTATTTATTGAAAGAACTGGAATTATTTATGCAATAAAGAACATGGTATTCTTTAAAATATTGTTTTCACATTTTCCCTCATAGAATATGTTAACCATCATTTATACACCATGCATATAGTGTAGACATTACACTAGGAGGTAACTTTCAAAACGTGTTTTGCCACA
The DNA here is from genome assembly GCA_003667255.2 of Euschistus heros. Taxonomy (NCBI): domain Eukaryota; kingdom Metazoa; phylum Arthropoda; class Insecta; order Hemiptera; family Pentatomidae; genus Euschistus; species Euschistus heros. The sequence goes on along the minus strand of RCWM02000032.1, from coordinate 3,252,707 downwards.
GTAATCTCACTTTTCAGGAATAAATAACGTATATTATGAGATGTAATTACCCTTCAGAAACCAAAAAAAAAACCTAATTAAACTTATAGCATCTGAAAAAAACACATTACAATAAGGATCAGAAATATTCTTTACTCCTAAAATTAGCATTTTTAAAATTTTAAATATTGACAAAACACAAAATAAAAATTATAATTACATAATAGATGATGTATGTTAATAACACTCATAATTTTCGGAGAATATTTCCATTTTCTTAACAGTCACTAGTTTTTAAATATGCATTTTACATCTTTCATTTTATAACAGTCACAAGTTTCATCCTCTTCTACAACATTTTCAACACTTGGAAAGTCAAAAAGTACAACCTTGTACCAGTGTAAGAGATTATTGTCTATGTTGTCATTATTGTCAATAATGCAGCGATCAGATTGGCTTCTTGGACAGAGCATGGTTTGAACTAAAAACAGAATACTATTTCTATACTATTTTCTATACTATTTCTTATTTCCAGTGGAGGAAAATTTAAAATCTGCGGAATAATATTTTGTTTTCAAATATACTTTGTACTAGCTAAAACTCCTCATAGTTCCATATATCTTCGCTACAATGTAGTAACATGTTTCTGGACATGCTATCCCATCATCACACAATTTTTTTTCTGCTATCCTTCTTCTTTTATTAACCTCTTCATTATAATGTAATTTGAGGTAATTCATTTTGCCTTCCACTCTATATATTTATTTCTTCAGTAAAGGAGTATATAATATTTAATTTATTGTCAGATATACTTTATTTTAGCTTAAACTCCTCATATTTATATTCTATATGATAATGGAATAACATATTCCGCAACATGTAACTACATTGTAGTGGAGATAAATAGAAATATGAGGGGTTTAAGCTAAAATAAAGTCTCCTTTATTGAAGAAATAGTTGAAAATTATCATTTTTCCAGCAGTTCTTTTATGTTGATATGTTACTATTGTGGAGTTTTCCATTTTTATTTAGTGACACAATATCATTTTGTTATATTGTTGATTTCAGTAAGTATTATTATTTATTTATTTATTTATTTTACAAGCTTCTACCCTAGAGGGTCATTAGCAACGACAAATATATGTTTTTTAAACATTCAGTTAATTCAAACATTATTGGTATGTGATATTTTAAAAGTAAACATAATTATACATATTTATAAACATTGGATATTTTCAAAAATTTAAATAAACTTTGCACAGACGTTTCACTGTCACCAAGAGCGATGTCCATCCGGTTGGCCATTCCGCAATCTTTCCTTACATCCTTGTGTTCCTCGCAGTCCATCAAGATGTGCTCCACGGTCAGGGGTACATGGCAGGTTCTGCAGGCCGGTGGGTAGTGTCCCTTTAGAAGAAACGTGTGTGTTATGGCTGTGTGTCCAATCCGTATCCTTGCCAAGGCAGCTTCTTCCCGGCGATTTCTTCTTTCTGAAGTTTTCCAAATCTTTGGATTATTTTTAATTTTGCCTAATTTATCATCTGTTTTGTTCCACTCTGTAGACCATGATTTGTATAATATTTTTTTTACATAAATACGCCAATCCAATGAAGTTGTTTTGTCGATGTAAATGACATCTGAAAAAGGTTTCTAGCCTAGGGTCTATTAATTCTGCGATTTTGATAACATATTCTTTTTGTTTTATGCCTGGTAATGTATGTAAAATTATAGCATTTTCTCGTTTCGAAAAACGGTCTCAAGCGGTGGCTTTAGCATATGTGGTTTCAGTTGTGTTGAGGTTAGACTGGGTTTTCGAGTAATTATTTCTTTGGATTAGTTCCATTTCTTTCTGTTTTTGATTTGTTGGTTTGGGAGACATTTTTGAGGTATTGAGAGCTGTTGCCATATTGTTCCAAAGCCAAAGCTCTGTACGCCTGTAAAAGGCGTTAAATAAATTAACTGACTATATATATCACTTTTTTCTTTGTTAATGTTACACGCGCACTAATATTGTTCAAAATGCACAAAATAAAGTCAATAAATGCATAAATAGCACTTGAAATATATAAATCTTTGGGACTGACCTGAAGCGTGTGTTCTTCACATGGAGCCCAAACAGCTGATCCTATTATTATTAAAAGAATATTTTTACAGACCGTCACATAAATTTGCATAGTATACAAAATTAGACTAGGTATTGTCTGATGAAGACTGGAACAGAAGTAGAAATTAATTCCGGAACGTAATGACACTAAGTATGGTTGAATATAGGCTAATGAGATGAGTCACGGAATAGTGTGGCCGAAATTCACTGCCTGCCCGGTGAGGACTCTGCCGTGGAATTACTGAATAGATATTATTGTAACGTAATCTAGAATCTACATTTAATCGCTATGAATACAATTTTCTATGTATTCAAGCGAACTTGTGCAAAATTATAATTTCAAAAATTTACTTATGTAAATAATTGTATGGACGCTTACATTTGTAGACTAATATTTGTTCGTTGACATGCAAATCTTGAATGTTTTAAAATTCGTTTGACCTAATAAAAAAAAAAAAAAAAAAAAAAAAAAAAAAAAAAAAAAAAAAAAAAAAAAAAAAAAAAAAAAAAAAAAAAAAATGGAGTTCATACTTTGAATACTAGAGTATTATTTTTTATTTATTTTAAAATGATTTATTGATATTTATACCAGTGTACTTCATTACAAAAGTAACCATATACAAAACTGTAATAAGACCGGTAGTGACATATGGTAGTGAAACATGGACTCTAAAAAAAGAATATCAGAAGTCTCTACTAGTATGGGAAAGAAGGGTTCTGTGAAAGATATCAAAGAGAACCAAAGGTGGCGCATCAGAAGCAATACAGAGCTCAGGTAGCTCTATGATGAGACGGATGTTGTCACTGTTTTGAAAAAAGCGAGGTTGCGATGGCTGGGTCATTTGGAGAGAATGGAACCTCAAAGGCTACCAAGACAAATCTAGACGGGAACGCCAGGAGGAGCAAGGAGAAGAGGTAGGCCCAGGCAAAGATGGGTGGAAGATTTGAAGGGGGACATCCGGCGGCTGAATATTCGGAATTGGAGGAACGTGGCCACGGACAGAGAGGAGTGGAGAAAGCTTTGTTCAGAGGCCCAGGTCCTTCATGGACTGTAGCGCCCGAAATAGGATAGAATAACTGTGTACAATGTTTAAAAAAAATAAAAAGCTTGTACCACTTACAAGCCGTGAAAGGTCTTGGGTTCCCCAATGTGCCCCAGGAGGCTCTCCCAACTGCAAATTCGAACCACGGATGAAATGATAGACCGGAGCATGGTAGTCAAGCACCATACCCACTAAGCTACCGCGCCTCCCTGTACAACATTTAAATCAAGTAAATGTGTGGAAAATGATTAAAATGATATGTCAATAACTCATGACATTTAAATAGCTACATTAGAATGTCTCTTGGCCATCATTTCAGAAGAAGGTTATCGGAAATCAAGTTCGAAGCAAGTTGAAAGACTAGTGGATTCGATGGGGTATGGAGTGTACTATGAAAGGATGGGTATCTGGTTTAGACTAAATCGACAGCATATTAAGCATTAGGATCTTTATGTATAAGTTGATTTGTGCCTCAATTAGGAACATGGAGGATTTGATTAAGGATTTTGGATAGGATTGGATACGAGAAGAATTGGAAGATATAGAAAAATAATGTTTCAGCAACATTTGAAACATTATGATATTTAAGGATACGATACGTTAAAAATGAAATAAAACTTTATTTTAATTTTAAATCCTTTATTTATTTATTTTATATATTTATAGCTTTATTCAGTGTATCAAGTAAATGTGCGGAAATTTGATTACAAAAACATCAATAACTCAATAACTTTTAAAAAACCAACCACCTAGGCCATCTTCTTTTCAGACTCTTGAGCGTTATCGATAATTTTAATTTTTAAGTTTTGGGATTCGTGCGTATGGAGCTTATTGTGGAAGGACAGCCACCAGGTTTGGACTAAATCAGCAATTTATTATTAATAAACATTAAGATCTTTATTTATAACTTTATTTGTGACATAATAAGAAGTTTTCTGGATTTCACGATGGATTTTGGATTGCAAGCATTCGATACGAGATGTATTGAAGGCTTAGTGGATCCCCAGACCTTAGATTCACATGCCCAAATAATTCTGATTATTGTCTTGTAAATGAGTCTTTTAAAAATTTTAGAATTTGTGTTTAGATTTTTTTTTTTTCATTGTACTCGAAAACATTTTTGAACATAAATATTTTGTTATTGTAAGTTTCGATTCTTTGGTCATGTTACATTTGTTGCTCAATATGGCTTTGTTAAATATATAATTCAGTAACTTGATATTTCTACTGGGAAAAATATAGAACTTTTTTCGCCATCAATTTGTTTTATTTTTGAGTAGGTTTTTATCTTCGAATAAGTGGTTTTAAAAAAAAACAAAACAGAGAACCTTCTTAAAATAGATATTGTTTTGGATTCTTTACTTCTTAAAATGTGCATAAAAGATAACTTAATAATAACAAAATAGTAGTCCATGTGATTGCAGATGGTTAAAATGATCGTTTAAAGTCGTTGGGCTTAATAACTATATTTAAAAAAAAAAAAAAAGTATCTGTTAAATTCAAACCTAGACGTTTACTAGAGTATTGTACCAGGTCTGGTTTTTTGAACTTGAGTTTTGATGGTGTGGGATAGAGGGATGAGTGTGGTCTGAGATTGGTGTTGTTGGCATCGAGCATTCGGGTTCCTTAATAGTCCGGTCAATAAAGGATTATAGAGTGCGTTTTCTGTAACCCAAGGTTTTTCAGAAACATGTTGAGGGTAGTTAGAAAGTTAACTCACTAAAAGTCCTGGAGTTTTCGGGCCAGGGAACAGGAAGGGGGGGGGGACGCGCGAAAGCTCGCTAAAAAAAAGAAGCTTTTTTTGTTTTGCGCTCATATATCGAAAACGGTGTTTCGTATGCAAAACATTACTATTTTCTAAATTAATGTAAATTAAATTTTCTACAACTTTTACTTTAAACACATTTTTCATATTCTGTACCGTTTCCGAAAAAAAAAAAAATGTGAACATTTTCGAAAAAAACAATTTTATCTCACGTTTTCTGTTAAACTTCCTTCCATATTTTCTAAAACGTTTATCCTACAGAAAAAGTCTTTATAAGTAATAATGTAGAAAATTAAATTTCCTTCAAAATACACATATATATATGCCAATTAATCTTTAACCTGTCTAATGTTACATAAATTTTAACTTTTCTTGGTAAAACATTCTATAGTATGTTACTATACTATAGTATAGTCCTTCACATTTTCCAAGCGTGTATCTCGAAAACGGTTACAGGATATGAAAGATGTGTTTGCAATAAAAGTTGTAGAAAATTTAATTTAATAAATAGTCATGTTTTGCATACGACACACCGTTTTCGAGATGTGAGCGCGAAACTAAAAAAAAGGAACCTCCTTTCTGTTCCCAGGCCCGAAAAACTCCAGGACTTTTAGTATATTTACTTTCCAACTGCCCTGAACAAGTTTCTGAAGAAAAACCTTGGATTACGGACAATGCACTCAAGATCCCATTTCAGGCCTTCATACACTGGACTATAACCCGTTTTACTTGTTTATTTACAATAAAAAAAAAAATTAACCCAACAAAATTTTTGACGATTTATTTTTATTTTTTATTTCCTTTTCATCCTGAAACTGAGCATAAACAAAAATAAAACTTTTGTCTCAACAGTGCATATGATTAACTCCTGCAGATCGTGTTTTTGAGATGAAAGCCCGCCATCAGATCCTGTCGGAGTGCATCTTAAAATAACACCTAAATGGTGCAGGTGACGAAATACTCAGTTTCTTGAAATAGATAAAATTTATTTGCCGCGAATTCGGAATAGTCTATTTCTTGTAGGATACCTTCAGAAGTTAAGTCGCAGACATCGAGTGAACGGGAGGACTAATTTTAGTTTCAGCTTTGAATATTATTTCCTAGAATAAACCAACGACATTGTTTGTTTTTTTCAGAAGTTCAGTGCAGCAGATTTTATTACTATTTTTTTAGTTATGCTGCAGGCAATTTAGATTTATTATCGTGGCAAAAATGGACCAAATCAAAGAGATTTGCTGTTTTCAATGCGTTCTTTTAAATCTAGAAATGGAGAAAAAAGCTCAAATATTCACTACCCAATATCATAGTAAATATGAATATCTATTATTATTATTATTATTGTTATATTCAGCACAACAGCCATAGTCGGGCCCTAGCCTCACAAAGAATCGGCAGCCATCCCTGTCTAGCTATCGACTTTTTTTCCAACCTCTCACCTCCAGTCGTCTCAGGTTGTTCTCGACGTTGTCCATCAACCTTAGCCTTAGTTTCTCTCTAAATCTCATTCCGACCAGTTTTCCGTACATAATCTTTTTCAAAAATCTTCCCTCTTTGATCATAGAATCGATACCTGGCTCATCAAACAACTGTTTAATTTCAATATTTGTTCTTATTTTCCATTTTCTGTGGGTATTCTGTCAGTTGCTATTCTGGCTTTATTCTTTGCTTTATTTATTATTTTATTCTGTTATATATATATATATATATATATATATATTACAAAATATATAGCTCAAGGAAATGTGTTGATTAAAATTACAATAACATGCCAAAACTTGAAAAAAAAAAAAAACTACTCATCAGTGGTACTTAAATAAAAATTCTACACTAGAAGATCTCGAGCCCATCTTTTTTCAAGTGCCTCGGAGGGTTATGGATTTGGATGGTTGTTGAGTTTGCTATCAAAGGATTGATATCTGGTTTGAACTAAGTCATAAACGTAAGGTATATTAAGATCTTTGTGGATAAGATTGTTTTTGACGAAGCAATGATCATTTTAACTCAAGGATTTTAGATTGTAAGGATTGGATACGAGATAAATTAGATAGTTTAGTGGAGCCCGAATGCTTAACTCCATACGTCCAGATAGATTTTACCGTCGTGTGAAAAGTCTTTTCTAATTAATTAGGAGCTTTAAACGTTTGTCTAGCAAATGTTCTTGTCGTTTTAGTCTTGCATGTGGTTTCTAAGTAAGACGTTTGTACAAGTGGTGTCCTTGGTAGCGGATCTGTTCAAGCGGGATCAATGGAATCTACTTCATATATAATTTTTTTTTTTGGGGAGAGATACCGGAATTATTTGTATTTCTCCATCTCTACTTCCTTTTATTACGTCTTATTATTAATTTTCAACCCCATGCTAACTGCCACCTTTTTGAATTCCTCTGATTCTCCTGAGAATGCCGGAAATGCCCTCGCTGTGAGGACTAATTATTTAAGTAATCCATATGTTGAGTGAATCTATCGTAAATAAATATTAATTAGGAGACTACCAATTCATCGATATGTCTGATTCTTTTTATTTTTAATAAATCTTTATACTATTATTTCTTCTGTTAAATGTAACTTCAGATTCAAAACAATTTAATTATTTGTGTTCCTTGAAACTAATATATTTAATTACTGACAAAATTTGTTTTTAGAAATAAAGAATGTAATATTTAAAACTATTGGCAGTCCAAAAAGAAACCAATTATGTTTAAAATCATTAATTTGCGAAATTACAGCAGTAGTTTCTTACGATGTATGAACAAATTCTGACGATGGTACCATTCGTTAAATTTAAAGAGTTTAAAAATAGCTCTGCGGTTTATCACGATCTATTTTAACCATCTGTAATAAAAACCTAATTTGCTTATCTCCTGTTTTTTTACACTTCAAATAATCTGTGAAAATGACGTAAATCAGTCCGAACAACAAACAGAAAGTACGTATTTACCGTGTTTACATAATTTTTTCGTTAATCTTTACGGTCATTGAGATTGGAAATCTAGTGCTAGTCTTGTGTTTCGGGTGTCAGTGTATTGATGTGTGGATATCCATTATTGTGAAATAAACTTTTAAGTCTCTTTCTTATTCTGATAATTACTAATTTTGGAAATTTCTGAAGGAGGTTGCAACCATTTTGAAATGTGAGTATATTTTAGTATTTTGTTATTTTTTTTTGTATAGATTGATTGATTTTAATATTAAGGAACAAAATTCTCTTAATATTCTCGGTAACATTTTAGTTTTTCTACATATATATATATATATATATATATATATATATATATATATATATATATATATATATACAGACGATTTTGGTTTTCTAACAATGCCTATTGGTGCTTGAGCGATTTAAAAAATAATTTTTGGAATTCTTGAAAACGCTCAAGGAATTAGGATATTAATTACAAATACCCTTTCTGAAAGTGCATCAAGTTTTCGTCTCTAACATTTAATGCTCTTCTTAGATGGGAAGGACCAAACGTTTAGTTGTGAAAAACACCTTTGTATCTAACAATTATCTGATATTGATGAGTTTTTTTCTGGAAGAATCCAGAAATATACAGAGTGATTCCCTCTTAGTGTAAACAAAATAATGAGTAGACCATGCCGCTGACAGCACCTTTCTATTCCAATTCGTTGCATTTATATGAAACTGCATAGATTTTTGCCATAAAAGCTATAGTATAGTTAGTTCAAAAAATCTTCAAACTTTGACCATTTTTTCGGATTAAGCATTAAATTTCCTATAAGAGCAGAGTACATGTAACATTGACCAAAACTCGCCTCGGCGCAAAAAATGGACTGTATAGAAATTTAATCAAAGCGAGGTTCTGCAACTTTGGGGAGATGTTAGCGGGAAAATAATTCAACCAAAAAATACAGATAAGCGCACTCACCTGGTTGCGGTCGCCTGGTCGCTCTCGCGGGGGGGCCCCTGAAATCCTCACAGACAGGCGAACGCTCCTTGTGGCCTGTAAAACTTGATTGAACTCTCCTCCTCTGCTATCACCACTCATTGAAGTCAAAAGGAAAATTTTACTGGTTGTAGCACGAAAGGAAAACACTTTTAACATATAAAAGGTTCTCGGAAGGCTATGTGAGCCTTGAGCATGTAAACTAGGAAGACTATGAAGTCTTGGACAAAAGTAGGTGCATCCAGGGCAGAGTGCAGGAACAGAGTGCCGCTGACAGCACCTTTCTATTCCAATTCGTTGCATTTATATGAAACTGCATAGATTTTTGCCATAAAAGTCCCTAAACAAAAAACTTTGGCTTGCGTGGGATGAGTAGGAGAAAGACTCTAGAGTATAGTTAGTTCAAAAAATCTTTGAGGATGAGATGTAATATCTTCAAACTTTGACAGTTTCCGAAGATTTCCATGATTGATGATTGATTTTTTTCGGATTAAGCATTAAATTTCCTATAAGAGCAGAGTACATGTAACATTGAATTCTACAAACTTGGGACCTAAAGAACAACTTGATCTTCAACTTATATTAGGAAAGTTACAATTTCTTATAATACTTTAACGCTCACCGTATTTCGAAAAAACCATTCAAAAAACTGCAATATTACAAAAACTTACATATTTAACCACCTTTAAAATGGTATGATCACTTTTGAAACCGGGAAAACATGGTGTATTAATTTGGCATACAAATCAGGTAGGGTAAATAAAATATTATGATAATCGCTTGGAGCAAATCTGTATTTTAAACACAATAAACTCTTTTTTGGATTAAAAAGCCAAAAAAAAAAAATGTATTATTTATAAGAGCGAATCACCCTGTATATAAATATATATTTACCTCTACTAGACCTAGAGGTAAAAAGTTTGTTCGCTGAAAACTTGTTTATGATCTTATTTGGTCCATGATTCGAAAACAAAGAATTAAACTGAACTTTATAGAGTTATTTTAATATTAGTAGATGTAAGGTCAGTTCATTTTGCAATTTTCCTGCAAAAAATTTCAATTTGAAGATAAAAAATAAAAATAAAAATAAATACAAATTTACAAAGATTACCAAAATGTACTATTTGTTATTAACTTTCATTGTTATAATTTCAATATATTAATGAGCAAATTATGAAGTATTTTTTCCTTTCAATTGAATGATGCTACTTGACTGCATTTATGCTATATATATTTTTAGATTTTTTTTTTCTTTTGATGTTTAATGGGGTAGTATTTATTTCATCCATTTTCGTCCATTGTTGCATATATGCAATATTAATTTAAGAATTTTTTTTTTTTATAAGGTTAAGTATTTTTCTTTTTTAATATACCACTTCATTATTTAAGGCGTTTAATTAATAAAATTAATTTTTAAATTAAATTTCTGTCCTTTAATTCATCGTAAAATAATTGGTTATAGAGACTATTAATTTAAGATTTTTTTAATTTTTATAAGGTTAAATATTTTTCTTTTTTAATACACCACCTTATTATTTAAGGCTTTTAATTAATAAAAATAATTTTAAATTAAATTTCTGTCCTTTAATTCATCGTAAAATAATTGGTTATAAAGACAATTGGATTATTTATATTTTATGTATAAAAGGAGTATGTTCATTTTTATAATCAATTTTTTTGTTGTCCTAGTCAAAGATTTTTGGTGTTTTATCATCTTAATCAGGCAGAAAGGAAAACGAAATCTAGAGTTTTCCAACTCAGAAAGAAGAGGCAAAGGCATCAAATCTTGTGAAAACTTTTTAATATTACTCTGAAAGTCCTTGTGACAGCAATCTTGACGAACCGAGGACAATCCTCTTAGACAGAATACCGTGTCTTGGTGTAGTTATTTGGAGGATTTCAACGTCTTCTCCAAAATATAATGATGGATTATATTATTCAAATGTAATTGGAGAATATTGTTTGACTATTTCTTAGCTTTTTCTAGTGAAAATCTTAATTTTATGTATTGGATTGTAACTTATGGAGTTTATTCGGTTGTCACACATGAAATGACCGTTTTTAGAACCAGGAAGAAAATAAAAAATTGAGATGAAATGTAACATATTTTTTATTCAAAGTATTTACCATCATTTTCGATACACTTTTGCCAACAGCACATCAAGTTTTCTATCCCAGATTTGATAAATGTTAAGTCACGTGATGGAAGGAATTCAGAAAATGCATTTTTAAAGTCTTAATCATTGGTAAGCAATTTTCCTCGCAAGAAGTTGTCCAAACTACGAAAAAAGTGGTAGTCTGTAAGGGATAGATCAGGGGAATATGGGGTACTGTCTGTATTGAAACATGAAGTCGGGCGTTATCATGAAAAAGGTTAGGTCCTTTCCTGTTACCAGTACCGGCTTTTGCTTGATCAAATTTCTTGGCAGTATGATGTTGAATCAATTGTTTTTCCCGTCCACGGAGCAGATTTTCTGATGTTGTAACTCCTTAGGAAATTTTTGTTTTGAAAAACCAAAGATGGATGATTCTTTCATTAGCTCTAATGGATAGGAATAGATGGAGCAGGTTTGTGCGAGAGGCCAAGGTCCACCCTGGACGGTAGCGGTAAAAACAAACAAAATAAGACCTTTATAATTGTAGATGAAGGAAAAACGTTAATCAGTTTCCTAAATGAGGATTATTCGTTTATGCAAGTAATATTGATTAAAAAGCATCACCGACTAGGCTAGACAGATTTATGGAAACGATCCAACTCAAAGTTGCTGGAATGAATCATAACTCATAGACTGAATAAGCTGAAAAGGTTTCGTAAGCCTTGGAGTACTATGGAGTCGTACGGTGTACTATTGAAAAGAAGATACACGCGAGGAGGGACCGTAATGCCCAAGCATAAGCTTGATAAATGGCTATTTACTCCCAACGGGCGGACTTCACAAGAACTCATTATTACTTTGAGTAGCTCGGGCATTATTTTCCTCTTTATTTCGACAATGAATGGAGAGATTGAGGGAAGGCCTTTGCCCCTTAGATGAGCCTAATTTTCCAAAGAGGAAATTTGTAATTTGTTTGTATAGCACTTTGTTGTTGGGTCTTTATGAGGTGTAATTAGTTTCCTGATTTAAGGTTTTATTATCGGCAAGAATATTCTACATTAGAATGCACGTGATTTTTACACGTGTCTCGGTATAACTTAACATTGTACATACATAGGACGTCACGTTTACTGTAAGAATTCTCTGTATAATACAACGCAAAAATAATGTAAATTTTATATATATATATATATATATATATATATATATATATATATATATATATATATATACAGGGTGAGTATCTCTTAGTGTAAAAGAAAAAATGGGTGAAACTAGATAAAAAATGTAGCAAAATGCCGCAGACCTTACCTTTTTATTACAATCCGTTGCAGATGTACGATAAATCAAAGACTTTTTTGAGGAAACCAGGTTTTTTTCTATAAAAGCCGTAATATTTCCGATTTTCAATGTAAGGTTTAAAACTCAATGATAATATACACGAACCTTAATTTTGCTATTAGCTTCTGAATCCAGATGATATTAAAGAATACCACTTTTTGCAGTTAATTTATAGCTAGATGGGTCTGTTTTTACAGGGGAAGGCATTTCTACCGTTACATGTGGAGTATCGTTGGTTTATTCATATTTGTATTGCTGTCGGATAGCGTTGAAAAATCATAGTTTGACCAACAGATTGAATGATGAAATTACTAAGATTTGTTACAAAACATCCTACCACAACTTTCATTTTCACTTTGATTTTCCAACACCATGGTGCTACTCCACATTATTCGAAAGCAATACAAATATAAACCAATGATATACATGGATAGGTGGAAATGCATTCCCCTGTAAAAACATTCTCATCTGCTCATAAAATTCACCTCAAAAAGTAGTACTCTTCAACACAATCTGCATTCAGAAGCTAACGGCAAAATTGAGGTATATGTTCATTATCATTGAGTTTTAAACCTTTCATTGAAAATCTAATAAAATAAATCCTAAATTATAGTTATAAATAAATAAATGTAATAACATAAGATCCTCTCATCTGGTGTCGCTTTATCTTCCGTTTTCCTTTATTTTCTATTAAACAATAATTTTTTTCTTTGCTTTTTATTCCAATGAAGAGTTTATTATGTTTAAAATGCACTTTTCCATTAAGGGTTTGTTTATACAAGTAACGTAATGTTTTATTTATACAAGTAACTGATTTGTATGCCAAATGAGAACACCATGTTTTTTCGGTTTCAAAAGTAAATTTCTCCTGAAATTGAAACAAAATCATTACGTTTAACATATCATTCGAAAGCTGATTAAATTTGCAAGTTTTTGTAAAATTTGGCTTTTTGTGGATAGTTTTTTCGAAGAAAGGTGAGCGTTGAAGTAAATACGACATTGTGACTTTCCCAAATAAGGTGAAGATCAAGCTGTTCTTTAGATACCAAGTTTGTAAAATTCAAAGTTACAGGTACTCAGCTATTATTGAACATGTAATGCTAAATCCGAAAATGTGGTTAAAATTTGAAAAATATTTAAGCAAAGTGGAGATATTACAGCTTTTATGGAAAAAAACGTGGTTTCCTAAAAAAAGTCTTTGATTTATCGTACATCTGCAACGGATTGGAATAAAAAGGTAAGATCTGCGGCATTTTGCTACATTTTTGATCTAATTTCACTCAATTTTTTTTTTTACACTAAGAGATACTCACCCTGTATATATATATATAAAATGAATAATAATTATATTCTGGAACAAAGTTTCTTGAGAATAACACATAAGTACAGGAATAAATAGGATTACACTGGTAAGAGACATATTAAAATGAGGAATTAAAAAAAAACAAAAATAATAATAATAAGATGATATACAGGGTGTCCAGAAAATAGATGCGGAGCCAGCAGGGGGAGATATAACAGGCTAATCTGAGACAATTTTACAATAAGAACTACTATCCGAAAATTAGCCGTTTTCGAGGTAACGTCTAAATCTAATTTTTAAGATTTTATAAAATTAACGTCCTTCATTCGTTAAACAAGTCATAAAACTTTTAAAAAAATTTTGTGTGGGGTCGCATGAAAACTTTAGTATCTGATCAAAATCCTGAACCCACAATAGACCTCAGAAACAAGATAATACATGCAGCACAATAAATTCAAGCCTCTATTAGGAATTTGGCGGTAGTAAAATCAGCTGCAATAAGAAGAGCTCGTATGTGCATTAGAAAAAGAGGAGGCCACATTGAAAATGTATTATAAAAAATAAAAAATTTCAAAAAAAATTATCCTATATTAAAGTATGATTTTGTATTTGTAGTATTTTTATTGCTTTTTCCTTCTACTTTACTTCTTTAATAGTCATATTTTGCCAATTGTTAACCGATTTGTGATTTTTATACCTCATTTGAAAGGTGATGAAACGTAGATGTTTTCTAATTATTTCATACGAAAAATTTGTAGGTGATTTGAGTAAATTGAAGGTTTTGAGATGAACGAAGATTTTTTTAAACAAAAACTGGACTCTTTTGAAGCTAGCTGCATGAGATAACGTCAATAATGTACATTTGATTATGAATTTTCGTATTTTAGAATATTTTTATTGTAACTCCCCCCCCCCCAAAAAAAAATACAGATGAAACACCCAATTTTTAAGTTTTGCGACTTGTTTAATGCATGAAATTAACGTCTTTAAAATCTTAAAAATTAGTATATCTCGAAAACGGCTAATTTTCGGACAGTAGTTTTCATATTAAAATCAAATCAGATTAGTCTGTACTATCTCCCCCTACCGGTTCCGCATCTATTTTCTAGTCACCCTGTATACACAATTCTAACTAAAAAGAGATGGAAATAAGAGAAAATTGCAGAAATAAAATAGGAAATAAATCCCAATGGTGCAAAATATCGTTTTATAAATACAGTATTTAGTATTAATAAATATATTGTAATTAATTATAACATATTCTCCTTTTAATATTTTTTTCTTTTGATTTAATTTGAAAAATTGTTTTATTTTAATTATTATTTTTTAATGGCTGTTTGTTTGGTGTGACTTGACAATTATTCTGGAGCGGAGAGGACGAGATTCTTATAGCTAAAAGTATGTCTATCAATAGGCAATAAATATGTATCTATTGCCAATAAATTTTCCTATTTTGTGGTTGACTTAGGATTAAAAAAATATATTTTATATATATATATTCTGTTACGAAATCTTTTTCCCAGTCGCTTAATTAAAATTACGCGTTGAGAGATCTTCTAATGGTCATTCACCCGTTTATCAGTTTCCTGTGTTTATTTTTCTGACAGTGATTATGCAACCTGTTTCTAAACATTACACTTATCGAGTAAGATTGCGAAAGAAGGCCTTTTAAAATGTTTATGTGTATATATGTAAATATAGTATATAGAAGGATGGTTAGCAAATAGGTTTCTTAACTAAATATGAACCTACACTACTCAGTAGTACGTATAACCCTCCATCGGGCGCGACTTTTCTGTCAGACTCAGCAATCGCACTTAATTCTTTCCTCTTTTTCTTCGTGGCTTCGGGACTCCTATTCTTTCTTCATAACATAGCATTATCGTTAACCTTCTTGAAGTTCGCTATGCTATAACTGCAATTTTGAAATTTATTTACTAATGACATTCTGGTAATGATTGTCACCTAGACAAGCCAATGGATACCTCCAATCACAAAGTTCTTAGAGGGAAGGATATAAATAAGATATAATCGAATTGAAAGCTTTGATTGGGTTATTTTATTTAAAAGGTGTTCATAAATCAGAAAGTAATACATGCAATCTGAAAAGCGGGTAGAAGGTACTCCAGTTATTCAAAAAATGTATTTCACAAGCGAATATAGTCTGCTTTTATGTTTGCCAATTCGACCCTACCCAAAACCCAGGATCGTATGTACTTTTAACGGCCGAAGGATATCCTTGACCACACCCCTTCCCAACAAATGAGTTTTCGTCCTTAAGGATACTACTTTGAGATCTTCCAGGATCTAAGCTATTACGCCCAAAAGCTTCTGAAGAATACTGGTTTCAGATTGCCTACTTTCAAATGCTCATGAAACTGGTGATTCTGACTGAATTTGCTTCTAATAATATCTATGTGCCTTATTCTGCAAATGTTATCGATTTTATTATTTCATAATAATTTTTTTTTCTCAAATTTTTTAATTTTATTTCTAATCTGCCTCAGTGTGGGCAATAAGTAATATGGATGGCTAGATGAATCCATTCATATAATATGTACAATAAGAAATAAATACAAAGAATAGATAAAAAAAATAAATAAAAAAGTTAGTAATATCATAATACAAATTATTATCATGTTAGGCTATTCTGCATTTATTTTGAAATGTTAATACTTTCGGTTTTAGATTTGTTAAGAGTAATAAGTGGTTTTTTTTTTTTTAAGTATCTCAACAATTGTTTTCTGATAAATACATCTCTAAAAAGGTGATAAATTTTAGTTTGTGAGATAAAATAGCTTAGGAAAGGTTTTATGGGCGTTTTTTTTTTAAGTGAGCTTCTCAGGCACACCGCGCCCGACGAGAGCGTATTGGAAGAAAGAGGGTTTGTATGTTTCATGAATGCTTACCATTGTTGGTTAACTAACTATAATAAAATACAACCATCGTAGAGTAGGGACCTAATGATGTCTGGTAATTGTATCTGTGCTATCTTATTCCGATACACCATTACTAATTGCCTAATGGTTATAATTTTTTTTTCTTATCTCAATTTAATTGTTTTGTGTTATTAATTTTTTTTTTTTTTATAAATAATGTAATCCTAAAACAAATTCGTAATTATTTTTTTATTCTTTCATTACTTGAGATTCAACCTGGATACGAACTGTGGTTATTAATTGAAATAGGATTCTTCTACACCTCAATTATCGGCAGAACAATATAATTGCCAATTAACCTTATCTTATTAGATAACAGAAGGCAGTGGAAACAATACTTGAAAAAAAAAGAAAGAAAAATATATAAATTTTTATAAAAGAACTTTATATAGTAGAGCTATATGAGAACTAATGTCTGGGGTGGTTCGGATAATCGGAATTCATTAAAAGAAATATATATAAATTTACAAATTATATATATGTAGACATAATGCTTCCATTAAACTAATATGTACTTAAAAAAGTCTTATAAGTTCATTTGTTTGCAGTTTCTGAGAAATAATTTGGGCTTCACTTATAAAATGTTGATGGAAAAAATCATTTTGTTCTTCATAAAATTTTATTTAAAAAAATATATATATACTGTTACGGGCCACTGGGGGTATGACTAATCAAATCACAATTTAAATACTAAACACTAATTTATTTACAACTTAATAAATACAAATAGGTCCCTTAAGCTACTTAATCTAATAACAATTATTCTTAGGTCTAATTACACTAATAAGTATATTAAACAATACTTATCTTTAATATCTTAATACTAGGTGTCACAATTATACATAAGAATCTATTACACTGACACACAGAGACTGTTACTACATTCACTGACACTGTTAATCACTGTCACTAACTCACTGACTGAACTGTCACTGACACTTGACTGATTGATCGTTACTTGATCACTGACACATAGATACTGCCCCACTAGGCTAGAAGTCGGCTTATTTAAAGCTACGCCGAACATTCTAGATCATTCTAGGTTACAAGTCTAGGCCCTTCTAGGCCGCCCACCGCGAACCTTCCAGGCCATTTGCCGCCCTTTTCGGCTACCTGCTCGCCCATGCCCACGGCACCACCAAACTCACCTAACCGTAACAATACCATTAAGTAATTAGATGGATGTAATTAAAATTACATTTTAAAAAATAAATAAAATATAACGAATAAAATAAATAAATAAATAACGGGTCAGCGATGAAAATTACTTTTATCATCCCAACTATCATATGCAAGTATGATAATAGTCCTTACTTAAAAAGGCTTTCGAAACCTCATTCAGTTTACACAGATTATCATACCCTCTGGGAGTGGGGTAGCTTTTTAGGTGTTCGTAAATCATTAAGTCTTGACTCCAAAGACCAGTTCCGATTCCAACTTATAGCACTAAATTTATTTTCTGCTATTTTAACCGTCGGTCGAATCTAGAGTTATCAAATAACATTTTTTGGATAGGGCTTTGGGGTAATCGTTCGTCAGGAATCAGTACTTACGTACATCAAGTACTTCATGGGATGTCTTTATACATTATTTCATAAACATTTTTGATACCTCCTGTATTATTAACTATTTAAGAAGAATTGTTTTTTCTACTAGAAATAAATGGAAGGATGATAAAACACTTGTTCCGCCAAAATTCTTATTTTTTTACTTTTGGAAAATGTTAAGAACCAAGAAATTCGAGAAAAATTTCCGGATGAGATGTGAACTGGAGTGCCGTTTTAGAATCCCTATATAGTTATATAATACTTAATTTTAATCCAATTTCCGTTATTTTTTTTGAAATATTATTTTTCTGTATAATTAATTATGGTAATTGGGTATGATAATTGATTAAACTACATTTATAGCAATCGTTTGTATGAGCTGTTCTCAACTAAGCGTTTTCAGTGAATATATTCAAAAGGTATATATCTAAATGTCTTACTATATTTATGGAACCACACGATAAATAACCATTTGAAATATCCAAAGTGATAAGGATTAAAGACTAGGCCCAAACAACGATCAAAAAAATTAAATTTTGTACAAAAACATAACTTCTAAAACATCAAGGAACTCCACTTCGTTGAATGAAGGTCATGTGACTTTTAATCACTCTTCTAATCGAAACCTTTCTTTAATTAATTAATGATCGGGGAGTGCAAATAAAAACTCGTGTAAATAATTTAATTAATGTATATTTATTTATAATCTTGATGGTCAATGGCTCAACTTCCTGAATAGAATATAACACTCATTAAAACCTATATTTTGTAATTATGTAGTTAAAATTTATATCTCATATTAAATCTGTAATGTATAGTTGACTGTTAAAATGAATAGAGAAGAAAATAATCAGGGATATAGTCAATGAGAAATACCAGGTCTAAGTAAAAATACTTTATTTGTGTGCCAACGTTTCGACCTGCTTTGCAGATCTTCTTCAGGGCTATAATAATAAAAATACTGGATGTGACAAAAATAACACACCGATAAACAGATGACAAAATGAACACATAATGACTTGGATGAAAACTATATACAATAAAGACTATAGAATATAACAGATACATAAATCAGTAATAATACAAAGCAGCAAGGTAAGGATAAGGACAAGACAGGATTGATAAAAAAAATATATAAAATAAATAAAATAAAATAAAATGTAAGGGTAGTGAATAAAAGGATAATAAAAGAAAAATTATATTAAAAGAGGACAGAAGGAAATGTAAAGTAAATAAAAAAAAAATAAAATATGGTAAATATAAAGTAAAAGGTGGTGTAAAAAAAAGAAAGGAATAAAAAATAATAAAGGTAAAGGAAAATGTAAGTGGAGATATAAAAGAAAAATAAGAAGTTGCACAGAACACTTGTCCACCAGAGAGTAAAAGGTACCACCCCTAACCACATTGGAGATGAGACGAACGATGACTGATTTAAAACAGTGAGAACAGGTGGGCAGGTAAAAGGGAGAAAGAACGCGGGGAACATGGATGCATAATAGGAAAATGATACAATGAAAAAATAACAAAAATATAAATAAAAGAGAAACAGCAAAGAGAGACCATAACAAATAAATACAAAGAGAATAAAAAGAGATAAATACTTTATCTCTTTAGATTGGGACTACCTAGCACAATAAAAATAAATGGTACAAAATAAACTTCTCATATTAAGAAGAAACAACATACATATATAACATACATAGAAATCAGTATACATTTTTGATGCATTTATTTAATAAAAAAAATGTGTGGCTTTGGTTTTTCAATATACTATATGTTTACCCAGTGCCCTTAAAACACCAAAAGGTTGACTGAATCAGGAATGCCTCGAGACATCTCAAAGAAGCTGGGAAACAATGAAAAAATAATTGAAAAAGAGATAGCCCTCCTTGACAGAGAACAGCTATATCATAAAATATAGATAAATGAAATTAACTGTCTATTAAGATTAGACAGCGTTGTTGGCCCATATGTTTTACGCTCAAAAATCTCAAATAAATAAATAAAATAAATAAAGTGCTATCTTTTAATTATGTGCAGTAACTTTTCAATTTATAACCTACGGTTCAGAGTCATGGATAGTCTCTCGATTGGACAAACGAAGCCTTTCGAAAGAAGAATTCTGCGGCGTATTTTTGGACCTAACAGAGTCGGACAAACATAACTCATATATTAGTTCATATAACTCATATATATTATATAAACCTCCTAAGCAAACCAGACATAGTGAGACACATCAGACTGGGGAGGGCCGGCCACGTTGCACGTATGCCAGAGGATGAAATCTCTAAAATAATAATACACAGAACCAGAAACAGAGAGGACCCTAGGAGTCCAACGATGAACAGAATGGCGGAAGTTATTGGAGGATGCCAGATGGAGGGACCAGCAATGTTCTGTGCTTGTAGTGAAGAATTGGATAAGTAAAATTATCTTGAAAAAGAGTTAACTATTATTAACCTTCAAAGCAGGATTTTAAATATCACTGTTGCATGAAAAAAGTTAAGTTTTTCTTCTTAATATGGCCTTTAAGTATCTATTAGTATGTTTTGATTAATTTCCAGATTTAGGAAAACAATCAAAAATGGCCTACTGAAAATTTCACAATTTTAACTTATTGATTTCACGACAGCTAGCGATATCATCTGGATTTTTTTATAGCTGCTCCTAAAATATTGAAATTTAATTTCCACATTAAATATTTTGCAATGCATTAAAACTAGGACGTATTTCGTAGATACGGCCTTATCGAACAACGTTCATAGATCTTTTAACGCGCAACTGTCATCGTCGCTTGGTAATCGCTATTTGCACTGATAATATTCGAGAGCATAATAGCGAATACCTTTTAGGGAGAATCATCCATCAATATTCTATCACTAATTTGATTTTAAGGTTAAACATTGTAAATAAATTATATAAGTTACAAAATTAAATTGCATATTCACATGTAATATTTCAATTTACTTTTTAATATTAGAAGAGTGGTTTTGCGGTCTGAAAATTGGTCCTGAGGGAAAAAAAAATGAAAAAACAGACGAGTGGGGATGACAGAGATATGAAAATTAAATGGAAAGTAAAGAAAGAAATTCCTAATGTAATGGACTCCTTTCTTATTTACTTAATTAATATTTAATAATAATTTGAAATTTAATAGCTTATTTTGTATGGTGAAAAAAAGTAATGTAACGTTTTATTTACATTTTATTTATTTTTTTAATATACTGTTTTGTTTTTTTCGTAATCTTTCTGCCAGGTCTTCTAAGATATACGATTATACATGCAATCTTAAAAAACAAAACTACTAACTTAAATCAGATCTTGTATGAAGAATATTTAACCGAATTCGCTACAAGTTTTCAAGTGAATATTCCAGTAATATTAAGGAAATCCATCCGATGAATCTAGAAGAGGTTTTGGGCGGAATCCAAATCTAGAAATGGCCGTATGATGTGGAATGGAGATTGGCAATAAGAGAAAGAGTACAAATAAGAGTCGATGATTCAAAGACACGAACAACTTATCAAAAAAATATAAATATAATAAGATCTGATAAAAAAACAAAAAAACAACAACCATACAGCTTTAATTTGAAATTAATCGTTGAAACAATTGCTCGTTGCTTTTATCACAATCGAGAATTCTAGAATAATTAAATAAAAATCCTCTGAAGTCAATTAAATTATAAATTAATCGTAAATATTTAAAATGCTGAACTACAATTCCATAGGGCTATTGCTCAACCTCTACTGCATTTGGAAACCAGTTACAGCTCAGAGAGTTGAGTCGGGATCTTTTTGGATCTGGCTTATCCCTCTATCAGTTGGGGAACAATCTTCGTTCGGGGTTACCCAAGTTAAGTGTTTGTATATATAGTATAATTGCATTTATTTTCTAAATTTCTGAAAGACATTTCACAACTCATTAAATGACAGTTGTATGTTATAATTGCCTCCCGAACTCCTTAATCCCATATCATAAACCTTCAAGATTGGTGTAAAAGATGGAGAATTAAAATAAATCCTAACATATCTCATCAAATAACTTTCACCCTTCGTCATAAACCTACTTCTTGTACTACAATATCCTTAAATAATATTCCATTAATCTCTGTTGGACAGATCTGCTTCTTAGGACTCGATCTATACGTCTTACTTGGAATCCAAATACAAGATTAAAACGACAAGAAACTGCCCATCGTTTTCGAATCCTTTAACTTTTATTAGACAAACGTTCGAACCTTCCGATTAATCATTAAAGAATCATTAACATGGCAGTAATTAGACCTTTATTGATATATGAATTTGAGCTTTAGGGTTCCACTTCATCTCGTGTCCAATCGTTACAATCCAAAATCCGTAGAAAAATCCTCAATGCTCCTTTACTTTTTCACAAAAAACCTATCCATATCGTAATGTTCCATACGTTTCTGACTTCTAGAATAGATATCTATCATGGTAATTATTAATCTATTTAAATTAAATTATTGTATTTGCATGTAGTAAACTTCATAACCATTCAAATCCACTAGTATCTCAACTTATCTGGAGAAAGTTATTAATAGTTTAGTTTAGTCTAAATTTCTGTACATTTCCCAACTTATCCTAGCACCGTCTTATCCACTTACGCTAAAGATACTTGTGTGTTTTCAGTATCTCAACTTGCTCCCCATCAAGTTATGTAAATATGATTATTGCTTTTTAAATTTATTTCTTTTATTGTATTGTGTTTTTTTTTATTGTTGTATATATCGTATGCATGGATTTATTACTATTCATATTACATAAAAAATTACTGTTTCTCAAATAATAGACTACCACAATAAACTATTAGTTCATAAGTTTTTTAATTGAAAAAGCAACATGATGGTTTCTAATGAAGTTCTTGTTATTTTTCGAAATCATCGGAAAAATATTGTCGATCCGCCGAAGCGGCTCATGATTGAAACGAAAATGGAACATAAGTTGCCTTTGGCGAACGAATCGCGCGGCGTTGGTTTTAAACATTTTCCTGTGGAGATCCAAAAATCAATGCTTAGTGTTTCTTAGTACTAAGAGTAATCGACAATGGATTTGTTCCTGATGAAAGCACAATAAACTGTGACCTCTGTTGCGAAGAGTTAGATGGAATTATCTTGTTAAAAAATTATTGTATTTTTTATTAAAGAAGTACTAATACATTTTATTTGAAAAACGGTAATTATTTTTACAACATATAATTTCTGAAAAATTATGATAAATTCACTTTTTCGTTATTGCCAAGGATATGTCTTTTGGCTGGGAGCCTATAGTTCTCTTGAGTAAGGTTTTTTTTCACTCTCAGAAGTGTAACATTTTGACACTCTCTGGCTGTGTTGGTTTTGCTCGGATTAGTAATTTGTCGGATTAGTTTCCTGGTCAGAAATTTATTGGAGAATATTTTTGGTGAAATAATTTTTTTCTCTAGGACCTACTGTTTAGGAGCTATATTAGTTTGAACGACAAAAATCACGTTTTGCCACCATTTTTTTGTATTTTGGGGCTTTTTTGATTCGCTCTAGCTCTGATGGCATTGCGCGTATAGAATATTTGACGTCTGTTATCTCTTCAGAAGCAATAGATATAAACCAGTAGTTTACAGATAGACTATCATGATCTATTGTTTTTCCCAGTCATGGAGAAATTAATTGTATGTTATAAAAATTGATTCTATTGTATGACATAAGTATTTATCTAATGTAGACTATAGTATGTGCTATCGATGCCTGTATAATATAAGAACAAGAACCTTCGAAAAAGTCTGTCCTTAAACGTGGATTTTCCGAGACGAATTAGTTGTATATCAAGGCTCCGACGCTACACTAATAATATCATTAGGAAAAAATTATGGAACAGAAAATAAATTTCTTATACAGAATTAAAACCTGGAAGCTCAATGGTGGGCCATTTAATGATAATTAATGAAAACAGAAACTTTTCAAGTATATGCCAGAGTATTGAACTAAAAAGGATCTTCTAGGAAAATGATACGATGACTACTAGATGTAAAAGTACGAATGACTGGAGGAGGACTAACAAAGATGGAGTAGTTGGGAAAATAGAATGGCGAATATATATAATTATTATAAAATATAATTATTTTGCTTATCACGCGTGTTTTAAATTATGGTTAATTATTTAAGTGTAATAGGCAGACTGATGTTTTAAAGCAATTGCAGGTCTTTTGCAATCGTATGTAGATTTGGAATTTTAACTCAGGACAAGAACACCACACTTGACACCCCGTCCAGTAATGTTTGGAGTATTCATCTGCATTTCAAATCAGTTATATCCACCGTTAGCACCCATATCGTGCCTATATAAACTCCTCTTTATTCCTACCTGTGGTTTATTTATTCCTTTGTATTTATTTTTCTTGTTTAAAATAAATAGAATATTTGATTTATAATCAGAAGAAAAACTTACAATTAGATTAAAAATTTTATACAGGAAATAAAAGGCAATATTAAAAGCTAATAACGTTTGTTATTTATCGGTTAAAAAACTATAAGTTTTTAGTAGAGGAAAACGGATAAATATTGGCACCCTCTTTTGTTTTTGATTTAATGTTAGTTTTAACTTGAAAATTTTTAGATTTTTGCCTTTCATTTAGAATTGTAACAAGTTTCTTAAATGCGAGAAGGCAAAACAATGATTAACATCAATTATTTCATTTCAAAAACGACGGTTTATAAGAAGCTTTCAAAATAGTACCAGAAAAGTTGGGGTGTAAATATAGGCCCTCTTCAAAAACGTCACTAAAAACAGTTTAAAACAGGACAATTGGAAACGGTAGAGTTTATTTATTACAGAAAAAAAAATTACAACCCCGGCACGATCTAAGTTCCCATATTTGGAAACATTTTTCCCACACCTCTCCCCGAGTGTCTTCAGAGAACTTTCATCAAAATCAACAAAAGATGCCAGTTGTGACCTCTAAGAAGAGGTATGCCGATGTTCCCCGGGATATGGGGGTCCATATTTACACCAAGAAAGGGTTCCCATATTTACACCAACTCCAGTTAAGAAAGTTGGCCACTATCACCTGTAACCTGAAAGCGTGCGTGACTTAAGGTGTTCTTGAAAAGGTAGTTTATGATCTCCGCTTTCCAGATATCATTGTGAAATTATTTTTAAATAAACATAAGAACATGAAACCAAAACGTTCATAGCTGCATCCAAAATTTGAAAGAATGGTGCATTCTATGAAAGAATGCATCTTATATTAGAAAATGGCTCCATAGACAGTCCTCACCGCCAGTCTTCAATATCTCCCTTAGCTAGTAGAGTGAGATGCACATATTTACACCAGTGCCCGTTTTTACACACTTTCCTCTAAACTTGGAACCTACTATCCAGAAATTTAAAACTCAGGATTTACAGCAATATTATTCTACGTACAGTTCTTTACGGTTGCGAAACGTGGCTCCATAGGATTTAAAGTTCTCAAAAATAAAGTATTGTATTGAATATTTGGCTTAAAACAGGATGGAAACACGGAATAATTTATAAGACTTTTCAAAGCGGAATGCGGGACATTTATCTGAAGGGTGTACTTCAGGCAATAGCAGCAGGACGCGTCGGCAATTATGGCAATTAAGGAAATCTCACTAATCATAATGAATAATAAACCGACACAACCAAGCTCTGACAACACACCTACCTCCAATCCACCCTATTAATACCCAGATCCCTAAGACCGGCCCTGACGAAATCTTCCCATCTACATCTAGGTACGTATGTTAAAGTGGGCGTTTACTAGACGGCTCAAAAACTGATTACCTTTTTTTGAATTCGGTGTTTATAACTCCCCAGAATCGAAACGGAAGCGTTGAGGTTACGAGAATGCTGAAGTGCCTCTCACTCCAACAAACTCGACCTCAAACGGCCTGGATATTAATTTTAATTTTTTTATTAATGTTTTCTTCAAAGATTCGGGGCTTATATGTTTTTTCCGAAAATAAATAACAGATTAGGATGATTTTACTTAAATTTTTTTATGTAAAACCACTAATTATAATCATATAAGTATTATTTCTCGGTGGATCTAGAAATTTTAAAAGAAATGAAAGGGTAATTTTTTTTTTTTTTGGAAAATCTCCATGAAGGAAGTGAAAAAAAAACACCCACAAAATAATAGTTTTTTGAAAATGAAACAGTATACTACTATAAGGTTTCAGGTTCTATGAAACATTCTGTGTGTTATTTTGATTCCGAACTATTAAAAACTGAATAGCTGCTAAATTATTAAACAATTGTTCCTAAAACGAAATATTTGAATGTCTGTTGCCCTCTACAAACAAATTTGTGTTGAATGTAAAATAAAAATTCGAATTTTCAAATGAGGATCCATTGCATTTCGAATTGACAAAAATACATAAGTAAAATTGCGAAGGGCAATGACTCTGGTACTCGGCCTTTATTTATTAATTATCATAGCGTGTTATTCACAAAAATGTAATTAATTAAAATGACGTTACATTCGCTCATTCAAATATTGAAATATAATTTGAAAAATTGATAAAATTAATTATTTATACCTCATTCATTATTATTTCAACTGTCATATTATTATTTATAATAATATTAATAATGTCCTGCAGTTATAACTATTGTATTTTATCTTACTTGTGGTTAGTTTTGTTATATCTTGTTGATAACAATACTTTTGTGTCTTAAAGTGGTTACGAACTTAAAAAAAAAAAGAATAAGTGCGTATAAAATATCAAACCTGAAATAAGGATTATATTTCAAAAAAAGGCAAAAATAAATTATAGATTCGTAAATAAATGGCAATCGTCCACTTTTCTTATTGATCCCCAACCGCCCATAACCATTTTTAATTTTTCCCCAACTTTGAATGCTTTTGTGCAGTGGATGGAAAGATCAAGATACTAAACTATTCTTCTAATTTCATGAAGATTTTTTTCTATTATTTAAGAATTTTTATAATTCGTCGCAAGTAATTTCTGGTTTCTTACATTAATCCGATTACTCAACCTTTAAGTCAGTCATTTATCTCCAATCAAATACAATTTACTCTGGGCTTTCCAGCGTACTCGTTTACCCTCTTCAACCATGGACACACATACGGTTTTCTGATTAGGTTTCCGTATCAGAAAATCCGAATCGGAACTCTGTGAGCCTACCACAGATGTTGGTTTTTTTTTTTTTTCAAAAAAAAAAAAAAAAAAATCAAAATCAAAATTAATTATTTTAATGGTTTCGAAAAATAAATGTAAATGATGAAAACGATAAATGAAGAGTCCTCTACACTTTAAGTGTAAATTACACGTTTTTCCACCACTTCAGTATAATGCTAAAAAATAAATCAACGCAACATTACGCGTTTTATGGAATGTATTAAAATGATTTTTTGAAGATTAAAAGTCTAAGAAAAATCGAAAATAAAAAAGTCTAATATTAAAATTCTCACAATAGGAATTTTTAAAAGAAGAACAAAAATGTTTCTTTTTCGTAATCGGCAGCGTTATCAAACGGTATTCCCGGTAATTACAAAGCGGGTAATCTCTACAAGCTGATTGGAGTGATGTTAACAATCATTTGATACGGAATCCATGATCTCAGAGTGTTGCGGGATTATCCACACCCTAGGTACCAAAAATATTTTATTATTTGGAATTTCGACTAGGAACTTCTGACAACTTACAACTTTACATAGTAAAGAGATCAGATGCAGGATGTATATTGAAGGCTAGCGCATTCTCTTTAAAACGAATTGTACAAATAACCGTGGTTAAACCATATTCTGTGAGTACGTGGAACGTTTTCCCGAGCAAAAAAATCATGATACTAAACATGCAACCTTATTTCTGCCACCCATTTAGATAATAAATTAAATAATTTAGCAATAACTTATATTCAATTATTTGGTCAAATATTACAGTATGTTTCACGTCATAAGTTTCGAATCGAAAAACTACCCTACGAGTTCAACAGTTCAGTTATCTAATATGAAATTCGGGTTTCGAATACGGAAACCTGATCAGAAAACCCAATATGTACGGGCGGCCTTATATACAACGGTTCAGTGTTCTGGAACGTTCAACAGACGAAGATAAAGAGATGAAGATAAAGAAGAAAGACTTATCCGACCCTCCCTCTGGAATTCAACTCCTTCCTCTATTCGTCACCCTTCTCCCTTTCTAATTCCACCAATTTTTTCCCTTCTTCTCCACCCAGTTATCCGAGAATTATTATTGATATATAAAAGGATGATAGCAATATTAGGCACTCTGATAATCCACATTTTCTTATATAATTTTCCTTAAATCATAGTCATACAATAATCTATCCTAAAAAAACTAAGTTTTTTTAATTTTATTTTTCCTTTTCCTATCATTTTAAAATAATAAAGCAATTTTTATTTCGATGGTATAATACCAAAAAATTAAAATAAAAAAAAAATCCTCTACACGGTGTATACAGCTGACATCCCGACTTATCCTAACACTGTCCTTACCACTTACGTGATGACACATGTTTGTTATCAGTAAATAAATGATGATGATGGTGTCGAAATTGGAGGGTCAAAATAATTCCAAACAAACCTCATCTAATAACTTTTATCCTTCGTCGTAAACCAACGAATTTCTATCCTAAAGTTTCCTTTAATAATGTACCATTAAACCCTATAGAACAGATCCGCAACCTAGGACTCCATTTGGAGAAACGTCTCACTTGGAATCCACATACAAGACTAAAACAACGAGAAACGTCTTTATAGACTAATCAGACAATTACTAGACAAACATTTAAATCTTCCAATAAATTACAAAAGACCCTTTTAAATGACAGTTATTAGACCTATTTGGATTTACGGGGTTGAGCTTTGGGGCTCCATTAAACCCTCCAATTCTTCTCGTATCCAATCCTTACTATCTAAGGAATGATCCTTTCATTGTCACAAATAAACCTTAATGTTCTTCATGTTGCTTTTTTGGCCCATACCAGATACCAATCCTTTCATAGTAAACTTCACTCCCACCCAAATCCATGAGTCTTCCAGCTTGCTTCACACTCGATTCCTGATGGTCCACCTAGGAGTATGAAAAGAATATGGCC
Organism: Euschistus heros; assembly: GCA_003667255.2. Classification (NCBI taxonomy): domain Eukaryota; kingdom Metazoa; phylum Arthropoda; class Insecta; order Hemiptera; family Pentatomidae; genus Euschistus; species Euschistus heros. The sequence goes on along the minus strand of RCWM02000032.1, from coordinate 3,223,581 downwards.
AAGAGACCTTCCAGTCTAGAATTTTAAGTGCTAATAGTGAGTAGTTCTTAAAAAGTTATTTACATGCCATTTTTCTCAAATTTACTTGATGTATACTTTATACTGTTGTAATTATCAACTAATATTGAACTAATATGGATCGATATATATATATATATATCTATATATATATACTCGATATATATATATATATATATATATATCGAAGATCAACAATCGTATTGGTCTTCAATTATGTGTAAATATGTTATTTGAAATAAATATTTCTCTCTTCAATTAATAGAAACTTGTACATTACTATTATTTCACACATTTAAATTGATTAATTTGTGTTAGAATGGATTCCATTTGTGGCATGTGGACAAAACCGGCTGTAACTTTATGGATTGCCTTCGATTTTTTTTTCAAAATCTGACATCGGAAATGGATCAAACGCGAAATCTTTCGTAAAGGATAAGATTTAATTGTTGCCTAAAAAGTGAATTATTTTATGGGTTTGCTTAGTATGGTTTGACATATTTGAAAGAAGAATACCCGTTTGATTGAGGTGGATTGAGTAGCTTATAATGTAGTTGGATTCTGTGTAATTTTATAAAATCGGATAATATTGAGTTTCTAAATTCTAAACCGTTATCTGTATAATATAGAGTAAATTCGACATATTTGAAAGAAGAATACCCACAGAGCGCAAACCAAATAAAGTTTGATTTTGTTTATGCTATTATTATTCTACGTATATTTTTCCTGTGTGTATGAACAATAAACAAATAAGTGAATAAAATAAAGTATAATTAGAATCGTATTTCATAAGAACAATTTCAATAATTTCAATTGCAAATAAATCATAACCAAAAAAAAAAAAAAATTATTCCTTAACATAATGTATTTGATGTATTAAAATAACTATGTAATTCTGTTAAATTTCAAGTAATTTTAATTGTATAAGTGTTTTAATTAAAGAGTTAACATTTTAAAATTTGAAGTTTTTAGTAATTTTTTCTCCTGATAAAGAGTTGTAAAACTTTTAAAGTAAAACTGTTACTTTAAAGGAAAAAGTTGTGATTTAAAGGATTGTTATTGTTGGCATCCGTGTCAAAGCCAAAGGTTGTTTATTATCACTTGTATTTGTTTTAGTAGTCGGTTTACAGTTGGAAGTTCCCTCGCGCTTCTGAAGTTTTACCGTTAAACGTATGCTTCTGACAAATTGTGTGTATTTTATGTGATATATTGTGTATCTTTGTTGAATATCAAACTTTCTGCTAAATACGTGAGTATTAAAATTATCATATTATCGTTCTATTTCCTTGTTTAAGAGTGTACGGAATTCAGTAAGAACAAACCTATAAATTAGTACATCTCCCTAAGCTAGTTCTTACAGTATTCGGCCCATACTAATGATACAGGAATTAATTTATAGATTTGACCTGTTTCACAATATTATCTCCCGCTATACTGTAATGATCCAACAAAAATTTCAATACAGTATATGTTGAGGAAGAGTTTACTAAATACGTCACATCTGAAATAAAATAATTATAAATAAAAAAAAAAAAAAAAAAAAATATATATATATATATATATATTTATATTTGACCTTATAAAAATTATAGATAAATTAAAAAAAATGATACTCGAGTTTTGAGTTTATTTTCCAAAGAAACACCATATTTAATATACATTTAAGAAACAGACCGTTTCTCATAAAACAGTTTGAGTTAATTTAATTACTAGTAAATGTAAGGACTAGAATAGAGGAATTCAATTGCTGGTCCACAGCACAATGGAAATAATATTCCAAAACATTTTACTTAAAAGAAAAATAGATTGATAAAAACTTTTTACTCAGAGATATTACAACAAAGGAATAAAAAAATAATGGGTAAAGGAAAAATAAAATGATTAATAGTGTTTTTTAATTCTTTATTGTATGAATATTGTATATTGATAACTAACTTTTAATTGATTAATTAACAGCAATTAATTCATCAATCCCAATGGTATTGTTCCTTCTATACCATCATGCGTACCTCAAATAAATTTATTGGAATACATTTTTTTCAAGTAATTTCTTTTTTTTTTTTTTTTTTTTTGGTTTTCGCTCTTCATTGTTTATACTTCCAGCTTACTTCTGCTCATATATTCCAGCTTAACATTGCATAATTCAATAAATTTTATCTAGAATTTTGACATGTCTTTTAGGGGGTCTACTTCTTAGTAACTTTTTTTTTCAAGTAATTTTTTAGTAATTACAAGTAACTTTTTTTGCTAGGATCAAAAATTTGTAAATATTTTTTTTAATCACAATGTTGTGGAAAATATTTTGTGTGATATAACATTTGTTGCTAGGACCTACTAATTAGGTGCTATATCGGTTTGAGTGGAAAAAAGTCACGTTTCAAACCCTTATTTCCTCTATCAAAAAAAAAAAAAAAAAAAAAAAAAAAAAAAAAAAAAAAAAAAAAAAAAAAAAAAAAAAAAAAAAAAAAAAAAAAAAAAAAAAAAAATGTAATTCTTTTTTTTTCACTTAGAATGAAATTGTGCATTTTGTTTCATAGTGTATGGACCCTTTAAGAACTTACTAAGCAAAAATTACATTGTGCCAAATTTCGGGCTACTTTATTTTCCCCGATAATAATATTTAATTTATTATTAAGACATTTGTCGTATGCTATAAAATTGTTTTTGAAATATATAATGTAAAATTCAACAGGAATTGGCCTCATTAAAAACGTAACAAATAAATACTAATGAATCGTCTCTGATCAAACTCAAGGCCATGTAAAATCCCCAATTAAGCCTTTCTTGTTCTATTTCTCATTGGTTCATTTGTTAGTCAAAACGGTCTTTTCCAAATCCTCACCATCTTTGCATCAGCAAGCGGTGGCGAGGGCTTTGTAAAGGCTAGGGCGCTAAACTGGAGACGTTTTAGTTTCTCCGTATAAATATTTATATCGATCTGTAAATATTAATATTTAATGGCTTTAGTATTTAGGTAGTCTATAAGTTATTCTATTTAAAAAAAAAGGTTTGTTTCTTTACTAACAAAAAATATTTAATTAGCATTCCCAGTCGCGGCTTCACTCGTTCTCATACGTAATCAACTTGATAATTTTAACTAATAATTGAAATTTTATTTGTTTAAAAAAAAAATCTTGTATTGAAGTATAAAATTGAGCATCATTTCTTCAATATTTTCATGATAGCAGTAATTTTTAACCTGGTACAAATTGCTCTGATTAGTTGTTTGAAGATTACGTAAAAGCGTTATTAGACATCCAAATTTTAATTTTAATGATTTCATCTGGTTGGATTTTAATTTCTAACCATAAAAGTAAATGGCAGCGTGACAATCATTGTTTTTGCTATCGACATAGTTCATTTAAATATTTATTATTGTAAATTTTATTACTGCTAAACCTTCCAAGAACTATGAAAATGAATGCAGTTAAGATTTGGTACAAATGGGTTCAGTAGTTTTACAATTGTAAACTATATTGCGGAATGTGCTAGCCACATATTGGTCTATTTTTAAACTTAATTGGTACCCAAATGTCACAATGCATATTTTTATTTTTTTTTTTTATATACGTTTATTGAAATTTACAACTGTACAAAGAGATACATCAAGTAAATATATTGACAACGATCACAATGACATGTCAAAAATTTAAACAAGTACTCATCAGTAGCACTTTATTAAAAATTCTACACTAGAAGGTCCCTAGGCCATCTTCGTTTCAGACGCCTCGGAGAATCGTCAGGAATGGAGTGGGAAGCAAGTTGAGAAACTAACGGATTTGAGTGGTTATGGAGCTTATTATGAAATGATAGGTATCTGGTGTGGGCTAAATCAGCAACTTATGGAACATTAAGATCTCTACGGATAAGTTTATTGGTCACAAAGTAAGGAGCATTGAGGATTTTTCGAAGGATTTTGGATTGTAAGGATTGAATACACGATACATATTTAAATCTTTTTTCCTAATATAAATATAAGTAAATTTTAATATCAATTTCAAGCTCTATATAACACCGTACATTTGTAACCTCTCTTGTGGAATAGCACTCACCACATATCGGTCAATTGTCAAACGTCACTGTTATCCAAATATTATCTCTTTTAATAACAAATTAATTGAAAATCTGTACATTTTATTATTGCTTAACCTTCCTCGAACTATGAATATGATGCAGTTAAAATTTGGTACAGATTGGTTCAGTAGTTTTCTCGGTTGGTGATCATAAACGAAAAATGGCTTATCATTAATATAATAGTATAGATTTGATAATGAATATTTATTCTCTTTTTGTTGAAAGTTTTTTTTTCTTCATATATTTTTCTTTCATTATAAATTATGATTACATTACATATATTTAAGTTGATTATTAGTATTGTATTTTAAGTTGAGTCTGGTTTATTTTCTTGGTACAGCATGTAATTTTTTGAATTGTAAAAACAAATTATATAAGAAATAAAGAAAAAAAAAATGTATTCTCTTAATAATTAATACAATAGTTGAACAAATACACTTTATAGCAGAAAAACATAACTAAATGTTAAATAACAACAATATTGAAAAATATTGGCGGTATATTAATTAAATGATAAACTAAATAAATTTAGAACAAAATAGGGAGAATAAAATCAAAGTTAAGCACTTTTTCAATATAGTTTGTGGAGAACGCTTGGAAGATGATCTTAGTAAATCATTGTGGCCATTTTTCTACTTAACCAGCGATTTGGGGGTCTTTTCTTTGAAAATAGTTAAAGTAGTTTGACAAAAAGTTAATAATGATTAAACATATAAATTCCTGTAACATATTTATAATTTTGTCACTATAAAATTTTGCAGTTTATGAATCTACAAATCATATTTGAAAGAAACATTTTTCATTTTACTACGAAATGAAATAGATCGAACACACTTTTTTTTTTTTTCATGACACTTCAAAAGTTTTATCCACAAAATGGCAATACTGCACTAAAAGCAAATAGTTCTATAATAGAGTCAGTGTTCAAATTCTTACAATAGAGAAAATGTTTTTTTAAAAATATGACAGAAAATATTACTAGCAACTAGAACAGAAGTCTAAAAAGAAAATATAAGAGAAAAAAATAATAAATAAGATGTGTGTTTGTGTGTGTATGCGTATGTGAAAACAAAATATGAATTATTGAAACAATACAAAAAATATTGATGTTGATGATCGAAGCAGTTCCGCGACAATAACGTTAGAATTCTTTTTATTAATTATATATATTTATTAAAATTTTCAAAAAACGTTAAATTGCGTGTATTAACATATACCAGTATTTGTCTGATTATTCAAATTTACTTAAATATCTCCTAGATTATAGAATCGACTTTAACCACTTTTCAAAGAAAACTGTTCATGAAAAGCAGCAATGTTATTTAATTTTAAATAATATCTAAATCTTTATTAAATAGTTACCATGACATAATCTTTATTTGATTCGGATATTAGAAAGAAGTATTAACGTATTTTTATTTAAATTGAAATTATATTAACTACCTTAATTATTAATTAATTAATAATTAATTATAATTATTCTTGTTTATAAAAAAAACCTTTAATATATAAAAAAAGAAGTCTTTTTATGGAGCTTAGAAATTGTATTTCCATATACTTTTTTTTTCTTGTTTACGAGTATAAACACATTAATTATAGTTGGCCTCGAAGCTACAGAATAAGCGAGTATTTACTTCTTACTGTCGGTAAACGTTGCCTTTAGTTCACACAGTTTTAATTGTAAATAGAAAAGTATCGTAATAATTATTTAAATAAGAAGACCTAATTATGGTATTAAAGTGCTAAATGACTTTTAAATCGTCCTATTTTTATTTATTTATTAAAAACCAGGAAAGAAATTCAAATTTATAATCACATCAAGAATTTTTCGCTAATTAAATATTGTGTTTCCTTAATGACTCTTTTTTTATTTTTATTTTTTTTATTTAACATAAACAAATTTTCTTATCAATTCTTTTTTGGACGATGTGATAAGAAACTTAATAAATATGTTATGTAAAATTCTAAATAAATGAGAATTTCCCGCAGAATATCTTTATTTTTATTTTTACCTTTTTATGTTTTAATAAAAAAATAACATAAGTTAATGCGTGGTGAGATTTGTGAGGGTGGCTTTTACTTCGATTAGCAGGTTTTGTGATATACCAATCTCTACAACTTGGTAGCACGCACGTCTTATCTTGTGAGACCGTTCCGATATTTATTTACTAACGAAAAAGCTTCCAAATAATTAGTGGAAAATATTTTCCTTTTTTCATTATCGTATGATACGTTTAAGAAATGTACCAGATTTTGTTATAAAATTGAAATTCTCACTAATGTTACCAGAAAATTAAGGATTTTTAAAAATATAATTCCAGTGTTTAATAATATTAGTTGTCATTTTGTTTCTATGAAAATTTGAACATTTTCTGTGTTGAAGACGTTTAGGTTTTTACAACAAAATGGAAATGAAAAGTTGCATAAAAACAGTCAGGGAAGTAACTAATGAATCTAAATGTTTCAAAAATAAGATATTCTACAAAACTAAGTTATTTGAAAAAATCCGGCAATGGATGCCATAGTTAAAAAAATAAACCATAACAAATATTGGAAGAGTCGAAGGATTGGCAGTATAAATTTTTAAATTTTCTAAAAAGAATTATATAAAACCATAGAATGTAATTAAAACATGTCAACACTAATGATTCTAAGGAGTATAGGCGAAAAACCGAATATATATATATATATATATTCGTTTAAAATCTTCTTTATTAACTAGCATCCCCCGCCGCGGCTTCGTTCATGAAAAAGAACCAAGATAATTTTCACAAATAATTCAATTTTTCCGGGTGTTTTTTTTATTGTTAATTAGTAAAGGTGTATCCCAGGTCACGAATTTTTTCTATGTAATTCACAGGCGTTGTGCACGGACGGTGAGGGTTTCTGATATTTCCTGTCCCAAACAGTTGTTCATTACTGTCAGTTTGTTGTAGCTGATTTCTGAAGTGTTTTTTTTTAAACTCGGGATTGGGGTACGCCTGTACCCCAGTGTAGTTTCTGTGTAACAGCCTTTTTTTTATTAAAACATGTGAGAATCATGTAAAATAAAATTTTTAAACTTTTATTAGGAGAAGACCTTACATGGAGAGAGTGATCTTTCAAACAGTATAAGTATAGCATGGGAGCTCATCAGGCCCCTCATGCTGGCCCCCGTAGGTAGTCCAAATTCGCAGTGTCCACTCCCTCTTCTTATGAGTGAAATACTCAAAATTGACCCACCAGTGAAACCAACAACTTATAGCGATTCTTTTGCTGGAAGATGTAGTTTCTGCCAACGAAGTAAAGACCGGAAAAGCCGAGACAAGTGCGCGAAGTGCGAACAAATTATTTTTCTTCCTTTTTTTGTTATTCTGTATGTAACACATACATTTTTATTTCTTTTAAAGGCATAACTCCAATTAATCTTTAATGTATAAATCTTCGACATTATCTTCGGAGTACATAGGTCCATCTTCAGGATAACTGTGATTTCTTTCACATAGTCATTTGTGCATGTCCTTACTGATCCTGCTAAATAGTTGATTGATAACACATACAATTTATAAATCTAATTGTAAGTTTTAATTAAAGTTTTTATTATAAAGTAAAATAATTTTTGTTTATTGTACCCGACTTGCAGTCTAGTCATCACCCATTAAATTTTTTTAAGCCGAGATAAATGATTGAATGAGCCTATTCTTTTATGAAGCGACTACTTGTAAGTCATTTTATTTGTGCTTAACGTCCTTATGTACTCCAACTAAGCCAGGAAGGACAGGTTACCAACCTATTCTAATTATGGTAGGAAGGTCAAGATTAATTTCGTGGATCCATTACAAAATAAATTTTAACCCGCTAGGTGGTTAAAATCGAACCCACGACCTTCAGCACCGAGCGCGCTGAGACCCTCGCCCCAACTCGCTCGGCCATCGAGGCCCTGATCTTCTTCATTAGTGCAGATTAAAATTCAGTGGTTTTGTAATATTAAAATAGGGCATAATATATTTTATTATATCAAGACAAAAATAATTTTACTCTTGTCTCATCAGGATATTAGTTTTTTTAAGTCACACTCCATCAGTTATCCAAGCCATATGTCTTTCGTACCTCGAATTCTTTATATTTAATCATTTGACAACGTAAGATCCTGTTTAATGCGTCCCTTTCGTTCTCCTTCTTTTACACCTCCAAAAACTTAGCTTTTGTTTGTTATCATAGAACGTTGGAGCGAGTGAATTATTCTGTTCTGATCTCCAAGAACGTTTTATCCTTGAGTAGTGGGGAATAGAATATATTAAAAAAAAACAAACTATTTAATGATATTTACAACTGTATACATTATATACAACAAATGAATTTAATGAAAATGATTACGATGACATGCCAATAGCATGTTAAGAATACTCACTAGTAAGACTTCAATAGTTCTATATTTGATGGTCATATTCCTTTCAGACGCCTCGGAGGATTATCGGGAATGGAGTGAGAGGCAAGTTGGGAAGATAGTGGATTCGAGTGGAAGTGGAGTTTACTATGAGTGGATGGGTATCTGGTTTATGGTAAATCAGCAGGATTGAACATTAAGGTGTTTATGGATAAGTTTATTTGTGACAATCTAAGGTGCATTAACGATTTTGGATTATAAGGATTTGATACAAGAAGAATTGGAAGGTTTAGTGGAGCCCTGTAGCTCAACTCCATATGTCCAAATGGGTTTAATGGGTCATGTAAATAAGTGTTTTTTTATTTATTGGGAGCTTTGATCGCTTGTCTAGTAAATGTTGGATTGGTCGGAACGACGAACAGTTTCTTGTTTTTTAAGTCTTGAATATTGGAAATATAACATAAATCTTCTTTAGTATTTTTTAAAAATCGTAATATCTACAACTATTAAAATATATAGATTAAGCACAGCTAAGATATTTATGTTATCCAGCTATCGCAACATTTTTATTTTATTTTATTTTTATGTCTTATTAATTGGACATTTTCCACTTCGGCTTCATGTAGAGAAAATAAATGGAGGGTAAAAAGAATAAATTAAACAATCTTCATTCAGTAATTAGTGTTTCAAAGTGTTCTAGCCATTTTGCTACTGATTGGCATTTGTAATTAAGAAAGATTCAAAAGGTAAAAGGACTGACACTATGAAAAGGGTGAGACAAATAAAGGAAGTAGGAGAAGCCAAGGCGGTAGGTACCCTTCTCAAAAGTTAGTAACTAATAAGAAGTTAGCTCATACCCTCTCCTCCCCCTCCATCCTCCTCCCACCCCTCCGCAGGGCCAACGCCAGTGGGCTCTGGTATTGAAAAGAACTCCCTCCCGTTCGAGAATCTAATAACAATGTTAAATTAGGAATTTATCTCCAACAAAAGATCGTACCTACTGCGCAAATACAAGATGCTGAAGATCGAAAATTATTGAATTACTTCAGTAGAATCTATTGAAAATTTTAACTATAGATACACTCGGGGCTAGATTAACCGAGGTGGTTGGGACCAAGGTAGACTCGGATAACTTGAACCTCTGGTTTCAATAATTGGCATAATGTTATATATCTATTTAATAACAATGTAATATTTATTATGTATGCAATATGACTTGTAAATGTAAATATTTTCATTAATAATAAAACACCAAGTTCAGAAGGAACCGACAATAGCAAATAAAAGATGTTTGAAGATATTGGAAAGAGCGCAACGCTACTCACACATTAGGAGAGAGTGAAAGCCCTGAAACGTCGGTGCAATAAATTAATTTAATTGTTTTATGTATAACAGTATACCCCAACCATCTCCCTCCTTATATGGTTACGGCCAACTATATTAAACCATTATTTTTTTTCTCCTTTCAGACCATAATGTTGGTGCGGTCCGGCGATAAAAACGAAAATTAAGTATATCGATTTTTATTATCTTATCTCCACTCATCTCTATTGGGCTTATGTTTTGGGTCGATTTCTTATCAAGCGTGAATAAAGCTTTTACTGTATACGTAGGCCATGCAAAATGGCTAAACAGTTAAAAAAATATTAATCTAAGACAATAATTATTTATTTCCACAGTGATGGGTCAGAGTTTTCAGGCAGCACCATAGAAATCTCAAGTCTGAATTGATGCCGGTTTAAATCCTTGTCGGGTGGATTTAATTGCCTGGAAGAACCGATGAATGATTCTCGGATACTCTCAATGAATGAATATAGTATTTATATAACTATTAATATAACCCGTCTTTCTTTCCATAGTTAGAATACTCAATAATAAACGCATTGACGATGCCTAAGTTTCGGCATATTAGTCGTAAAATAGGAAAATCCGCGGAACTAAAAATACTAGTTCCAATTTTTTTAAAAATGTTTAGGGGATGGTCCCCTGAACCAGAAAAAATAAAGTCCCTTTAAATCCCGTTTCCGCTGCCGTGGTAGAGAGGGGCTTTAAATGTTCCATTTTTAAGTTTTTCGCTTATAACTCGAAAAAGGTTCGTTCATTGAAAAAGTTTTTCAGTACAAAATTAAAGCTTATTAAATTTGCTGCAAGTTGCACCTTATACATTTTTACGAAAAAACTGGAACGTTTTCGCGCTATCGGCTCCGAAAAAGTTGTAATTTTCGAAAAAATTGTTTTTCAATCATGTATGTTGTACATTGTTGTCTTCTAGACACTCACTCGTTCATTTTAGAGGAAAGTCATCAGTATAAAACTTGTACAGCATTAAATTTTATATAAGAATATATATGATATGTTATTCAGCCGCTAACCCAATCTACAGGTATATTTGCAGTTTTAACATTGGAGAACCAGAAAAATATTTATCATTTAAAGTTGGCTTCCATAAAGTGAAAATTGTCAGTCAATTAAGAGTTTCCTGCCCGGGAGTCATCAAGCTATACCTGAAGAACACCACAATTTCACTTGAAGGAAACAAACATTGTACTTTCTGTGAGCATTTTGTGGAGGACTGCATGAGGGCTACTTCACTGCTCTAAATTTAATGAGCCCAGAAAAACCTACTTGCAGACCTTTATCACGGAAACCAATGACATTACCAATGTTGAAAATATTTTAAATATTCCTGATATTGAAAAAATAAACATTATTTATAATTATATCAGTAAAATATCTATACAAATGAAAACCAGTATTTAAAATTTTTATAGGTATCCATACAAATTTGTATAAACTTACCAGTTCATTATTGGACTTAAATATTTAATTGAGAGAACTCCTCCTTATATTTATTTTTTCAATAATTTATAATTGGATTAATTCAGGTATTTGTATGTAATAAGTGTATTTTTATTTCATATTCTTTCCCATTATGTAAATAAATTTAGAATTGCCTGAGAATGTAACAGACTCACATTTGTACAAGAATTGTGTTTTATGAATAAAATGATTACCTATCTATGTATCATATGTTAATTTATATGGAACACGTTGCAACTTACAGCAAGATGTAAATGAAATTAAAGATATCAACGAAATATCTTGATTTCCCAATTAAAGTTTAATGTTACATTCAACGGAAACATAAAAACCTGGAATTTATACAACTGATAGATTACACTCAGTAGGTGATAAGCCTTAGAGGAAAATGACGTAATCAGGTGCGTTTTCAAAACTGACTCGCTCAAACCCTTTAACAAGCATGTCTCCACAAAAACACGTATAACTCAGAAACTATTAGTTCGATCCATAATTTATTTCTTCCATCTAAAAGCTGGTTAAATTTACCATTAGACAGCACAGACGAAATTTTGATGTCCCGAAAAATCGAAAGTCCCGTAAAATACACATAGCAGCTAAAAAACGCGCACTGTTGTGAAACATTTTTTGCCAAGTTCATCGCTTTAACTCCGAAACGACTCGTCTGATCCAATATTTCTTTATTCCATCTCAAATCTGGTTAAATTTGCTATCAGACCTTGTATATAAAATTTTGATGAGAAAAAAATGTACGAAATACATGATTGAAAAACAATTTTTTCGAAAATTACAACTTTTTCGGAGCTGATAGCGCGATGTAATAATCAAACTTCGTAAAAATATAAATATTCAAACTTGTAACAAGTTTAATAAGCTTTAATTGTGTACTATAAAACTTTTTCAATGCAACGAACTGTTTCCGTGTTATAAGCGAAAAACTTAAAAATGGAACATTGAGAAGCTCCTCCATCCACCCCCAGCGGCACCGGGATTAGGAGTGACTTTATTTATTCTGGTTCAGGGGATCTTCCCCTAAACATTCCTGTAACAATTGAAACTAGTATTTTTAGTTCCTTTGATTGGTGTTATCTAAGAAAATCCTATTCTCATTATAAGTGAGATTAACTTGACCGTTATATTATAGGAGTTGTTCAAAAGAGCGTTCAGAATGGAACTAGAGCAATAATTGAATTTTTTTTATTTATATTGCTATGAAACTAGTTCTAGTTCTGAACTTTCAAGGCCTTCAAGTTCAAGTACAAGCTCTCCGCTTACGATCTTGTATAACTAATCCTCCAACTTACATCCTTCAAGATTTTTTTGTTCCTATAAAAATTTATTTTAATAAATTATTAACTTGTTATTAATACGATGTCAAACGTCAGAAACATTTTTAAATAAATCTAAATCATAGCTGTAGGGACCCGATAAAGAAGAGACGGCCTGTCAAACTCAGTCCATTGGACTGATGGTTTCCGCATATCCAGTTCGATTTATACTTCTCTACCAACCACTTGATAGAAGTGGAGTGCTCTTTGTCTGCCCGACAGGCCAATCATATTTGGGTGTATTCTGAAGCCTGATATTAGTGGGAAATTGACTGGCAAATGAATGTATATCGGAAAGTAAAGCACAATCGATTTTCACTATTACGAAATTTCGATAATACGAAATGCTCGATGATTGGAAGTAAGGCAAATATAATTTGCCTATTTTTTATTGGAGCTTTGATGCTTGTGGAATTTATTATGTTTCTAGTGCTTTCACCCTATGTTTATCTTTAAATTTATGACCAATAAAATGTCAATTGAATGTGAATAATGTTTGTTCGATATTTTATCCTGGAGTGGACACCTGAAAATCTATGAAATTTAGTTAATCGTAAAATGTTTGAATATATTATTACAACTCTTACTGATTGAAACATCTTTTGCTTTGGTGGAATATACTTTCTTTTACTTCAAGTACTTTTCCTTGAGAAGAGGAGAGGCATCGAAGCCACAGAAAGTGGCACAGACAGATCGACGTAGCCAAGGCCTTCGATATACTCAGTTCGTTCTCCATTCTTAATTGTTGCTCACCGATAGTGAAATAGTTTTTGCTTGTCATGTTCCATACTGTGCTATTTTTTTTTAGATGTTTTATATTTTTCTTCTAATATATTATGTCGTCCCACTTGAAAAGTCCGATTTTTTAAATTTTTTGCGGAGGATTAAAGCGTTGTCTGTCGATTCCCTGCAAAATATTTAGATTCTATGAATAAGACCCACTAATCCTCTATTTACTTACAATATTTGTTTTTTTCCTCGTAGTCATACGATTTATTTTTCATTTCAAACGTGAAAATAGAAATTCCGAGTTATTTTGTTTTGTGACTTTAAACTTATTTATTCCGCTGGCATGTAAGTCAATAGATCCTGATCAGATCAATGGTTAGATATTGATCAGCTGCCTAGCCACATTCCTAAACAACATCTTCATCTAAAATACTTAATGGCTACTGTATTGAAGTCTATGGCCGTGGACATCGATTTATTTTTTTTACCGAAGAGGGAAACTATCAATTCAACATTATACGGTTAAGAAATTTACCGAGTGCATCAAAGTTTGATGGTACAACAGCTAGTACTCTTGAAGAGAAAATGACCGATCTTGTTGCATGATATTGCCCGGCCATATATTTCATTAAAGACAGCAAATATATTAAAGGAGTTCTGTTATGAAGTCTTAGATCATCCTTCAAATTCTCCACAACTATCCCCTACCACCACTTTTTCGAAGCTTGGATAACTTTATGCGAGGAAAGTTGTATAGAAATGTTTCAGACACAAAAAATTGCTTTCCTAACTCCCTTAAAATTACTGTTTTCAAAGATCTCTTGAAAAGTGACAGCTCAAGTTGTTCGGAAATAGCATCGATATGGAACGAGAAAAAAATATCATGGAGCCCTACCAGCGGGCAGAAGACACTGAGGATGCTTCATAATCGTCAAAGAGGATAAATAGTCGTTAGGATAAATGTGTTGGAAACAATGGTCAATATTTTAAATAAAATATATTTGATTTGTTTGTCACTTTATTTATTTGTTCCGTGTTATCAAAAAAGGATATTTCATGTAGGACTACCTCATATTTTACGGTATTTTTCTTCCACTTCAATAATTCAAAAATCGAACTATCGAGATTACACTATATTATAATGCTCATTTTGTTGTTTCGAGTCTGTCTTCATGATTTTTTTTTTTTTTTAATTTATGGAAATTCGTTTGACATAACAAAATGCAGATATTACCTGAATATTTTTTATATAAAATACCTGGCAGATTCCTTTTTCTCGGAGGGACCGTTGTAACGCATGGCGAGGACTCAATAACTAATCCTCCTGGGGGACAATTTATATTCTCATCTTGTCCAACGCCCTCAAAAGCCGCACAAAATCAATGTGGCTCGGCCACATTTTATTGGAGTCCCTCCCAAGATATACTGGAGAACTTTATTGAATTCCTGCAAAATTGCTATTTAATAAAAACCAACATCCCGTTGGAACTGACACATTCAAGCTTTCGATATTGCGAAGAAATTTTGAGCTTGACATTACATCCTTAGACCGACATTTAAAAGGTATTTAAATCCTTTACCAAAGGATTTAATAATAAATGGATGGAACACTGGTAAACCGTTAAGAGGGGTTATGGACTTTACTTCAGGTATGCATGATGGAATAGAAGGTTCAAAAAATCGAAACATCAGCTATCTGGTACGCTGATAATATATATATTATAAGAATTTTCCATTTTTTTTTTTTTTTTTTATGATTTTAGAATTGATGATGAATGTCTAACTTTCGGAATTACTCTTTGCATAAAAATTCCTATAGAACTAGAAAACAACACATCAGTCCTAATTGTTATGGACTTTGTAGTTTATTCTTGATGATTATTGTTTGTTTATTTCGTTTAACGTCACTTTATGCTGCTATGGCTAATCGGACGATGCTACAGTGGGAGTCCTAAATTTTGCCTATCCAGGTATAGTTAGGATAGGGATCTTTAACGAGTACCTGACATCGCACAGGCTCGGGACCCTCATTTTACGTCCCTTCCGAAGGACGGCATAGCTAAGAATTTTTTATCCTAAGGTCATCTGCCGGGCTGCGAACCCGCGATCTTGGGTTTAGTAGGTTGCTATGCTAACCACTACACCACAGGTGACCCCTCTTGATGATTATTTAAATTTTGCTCTTCAGTTAAATGGTTGGTTAATTTCGATCCCATTTATCTCAGTCATGAATGTCTCAACTAATGATACTGTATGAGTCTTTTTTCATATATATATATACTTATTTATTTATTTATTTTTTTTTTTTGAAGATTTTGTTTAGCGGATAAGGTGAATTTTCTCCTTACAATATTATCAAAAAATTATGTTATTCAAAATAATGGTGAGCTCCATCACTAGATTTCTTAGGTATCCGTAGCACATTAAGAAAAATAAAATAAACTCACCACCTTAACATATTGTAATGATAGTGAATTATTCTCTTTATTTATTTTTTTTATTATTATTTTTTTTTTTTGATGAGTACTGTAATAATGGGTCCATAATGTCCATATCCACATCTTAATAAGTCTGTACTTGAAAATGACGCTTTTGCCGAAAGCGATAATGTAATAAAATATATAACATGCTGATTGAAAAATCATTAGATTTTATCATCACTAGGTTTTAAGGATTATTTGCCATTTCATTTGAACTTTTTATTCAAATACTAATTTTGAGTTTTAAAGGTTCATCATCAGTTCTAAAAATAAACAAAAAAATAAAATAAAATATATCAAAACATCAGTACTTTGGTACACATATTTTATATATATATATATATATATATATATATATATTTTAAATATATATATATATATATATATATTAATTTTTAAAATGTAAGACAAGAAATCAAACATATTGATTCTCACCGAAGGAGTAAAAATTGAGGGGCTTTTAAAATCTATCTGGTCCTAAAATAAACTGAAATGTCATAGAAAGAAAGGGAGGCTAGCCAGTTTTCTATGACTACTGGAAATTGCTGTTTGTTTAAATGACCAGATATATATTTCCAATAGTCCTATTTTAAATTTGTTTCCAGTAGGGTAAGTAATCATATTTGTAATTATGATGCAAATTTGTTATAGACTACATTTTGAATCCAAATTCTATAATATAGGTTCATCAATAAGTTTGGATAGTGAATTCGATGAAAAAGGAAATTCATATGAACATATTTAACTATTTTTATTTAATTAAGAAGAATAGGTGAATCAAAAAAATAAAAGAAATGAAACAATATTCATTTAAATAAATAAATAGTGACGAAAAGAAATAAAGGTATAGACTCCATCGATAGTAGAGTTTACCGATTGTAAGAGAAATCAAAAAGAAAGAATTTCGCAATTATTAATTTACAAACTAATTTTACTTAAAATGAAAAATGGATCGATATACAAGAAAAATAAGAATTAAATTAACAGCTTAGTTACCCTCTTAATACTAAGAATATAAAACAAAATTATTGTTATAAATCATAAAGTTAATTTATCACCCATTTTATATGAATAGTAATAACAATAAGAATAACGACTCAATATAGTGACTGCAGTATTTTCCAGCGACATTTACTTTCTGTCATAAGTTCTTCTTTAAAATTTCCTCCCCTTTGTTATCCCAATAATTTTCTGTTCAAGGAAATTGAATAGAAAATTAGAAATGCTCCAATAACATTATTTACATGCGTGATTTTGTGATATGCCGCAAATTGGGATGGGTTATGGAGAGTGAAACGACCAAAAACAGGACACTACTCACTGTCAGATATACAGCTACTTCAGCCCGACCGTGACAAGACAGATTGCATACACCTCGTTACACGTTTTTATCCATCCTAACGAAACATTGTCGACTGGGCTATTTACATTTGTTTTCTCTTTTAATATATTTATTTTATTCAAATCGAAACAAAAACGTGGAATTGAAAAAAAAAAAAATATTAATTTGCTCTATACACAATACATAATAATAAATACATAAATTCATAAATTTTTTGACCTGATTTTCATATAATTAGCAATTTTCAGAGCCGATATTTTAATATTTTGAATCTTTAAAAAACATTAAGGAAACAATTTCCAGTAATACTTAGGATGTCTATTGAACATTCAACTCCTTGGTTTATCTAAAATTTTTTTTTTCAGATAGAAATTTAAAATTTGAATTTTTTGACCTCCATTGAAGTTACATTCCTACCTCAGTAATTACATTAAACCTCAGTGCACATATACATGCAAATATATTTGGTAAAATATGCAATTTTTTTTTTTTTTTTTTTTCTCTTTCAGATTTTAATTCACACCTGTTATTAGGGTAACAATCAGTGAATGTGATGAAATTGAATACTACAGGCCTTGTATGCATGTGGGAGACTAGTACTCAATAGTACCTCCTCCTGGCATGGATTAAAGAGATTTATATGAGCAAATCTCTCATCCAGCTTCTTTTAAGCCTTCTGAGAGTATTTCCAGGTATGTCAGTCGTGGCCATGTCATTATGAGTATGTTGTTATGTCCATGAAGTCTGTCATGAAATCGTCTATAAAGGTCATGTATATGTTCCTTTATTGTGGTTATTTCTAAATCAGTGTGAAGTGTGTGGTTTGAAACGTACCAAGGTGATTTCGTGATTAGTCTGAGTAATTTTGATTGGAATATTTGTATTTTTTTAAGGTGTGTATTTTTTGCAGTCCCGTATATTTGTGTGGCGTATGTCCATATGGGTTTAAGTAAGTAAATGTATGTATTTAGTCGTTGTCGGAGTTTTAATGTCGACCGTTTATGAAGCATTGGATACAGAAGTTTTAACCTCTTGGTTAGACTGAGACGTTTTTGTTTTAAGTGTGGGCCCCAGGCCATTCATCTATCAAATGTAAGTCCTAAGTAATGAATTTCGTTTGTTTGTGGTATGGGTTGATTGTCGATGAAGACAGGTGGACAAGAGTCTTGTCTGAGTGTAAAGGTTATGTGCTTTGGTGTAGTTTAGTTTTATTTTCCATTGTTTGAACCAGTCTTGTAGTATTGTTAAGTGGTGTTGAAGAGTTAATGATGCAATTGTGGGGTCTTTATGTCTAGTTAATATTGCTGTATCATCAGCGTATGTTGCTGTCAATGTTTGAGGGCTAAGTGGCATATCGTGAGTGTAAAGAATATATAACAGTGGAGCTAGTATTGACCCCTGTAGTACTTCGGCTTTTACTGGATAAATAGAGGAGATTTCTGAAACTTGTCGGACAGAAAAAAATCTATCAGAGAAAAGATTGAAGGATCAGGTAAAAGGAAGGAGATTTTTCAATTTAAAAAGAAGTCCGTCATGCCAAACTCTGTCAAATGCTTGAGCTACATCTAGAAATGCTCCAGTAGCATATAGTCTTTTCTCGAGTGAGATTGATATGAAATCCGTTACACGGTGTAGTTGATGAACTGTTGAGTGAAATGAACGGAATCCAAATTGATGTGTAGGCAGTACTTGTTTGTCTGTCAGTATGTCTAGTAGTAGAAAATAAAATAATTTTTCAAAAACTTTAGTATACAAAGGAAGTAGGCTAATTGGTCGCTAGTAAGAAGGTGAATCGGTGTTTTTGTTTCTTTTATGTATCATGGTAATATAAGAATATTTCGATTGAACTGGAAATTTTGTAGTCCTGAGAATTGCGTTGTAAAGTTTAGTTAGAAAGACTATAGCTTTTTTGGGCATTTTCTGGAGAAGGTCAGCGGCGATTAAGTCAAATCCTGGACCTTTTTTTTGGTGATATCTTTCTGATTACTTGCAATACATCAGAAGGAGAGAAAGACAGTGGTGGTAATGTCAATTGAAGGGGAGCTTCTAGAGTTTCTTGTAGGTAATTTTCATGTTCATTGTCTTGGTAGTCTGTATGTGGTGTAAAAACAATCGACAAATGTTCAGTAAAGAGTTCAGACTTTTCTTTGTCCGACACCACCCAGGACCCATCTTCTTTTCTGAGAGGCGCTATCACCTCGTGATGCTTTAAAAGATTTTTAGTGTTCCTCCATAAAAGCTTCCGTCGTCTGTCGTGATATTGGATAAGTAATAATCGTATTTGGTCTGTTTGATTTCCATAATTTGTCTTTTCAGTTCGTTACTCAATTTATTAAATGTTTGTCTGTCTGAAGGAAGTCTGTCTGTTTGCCATCCCTTTCGCACCCTTCTCTTTGCTGTGATCAGGTCCCTGATGTACTGTGGGTAACTCGGTAGAGAACCTCTTTTGTTCATTCTAGGAACGGATGAGGCCCATGCAGATTCCTATACAGCTTTGGTAAATACATCAACTGCTTCTTCAATTTCTTCTTCGGTTTTTAGTTGCATTGGTATCAGCAGTTTCGAATTTAACTTGGATAGATAGCTATCCCAATCCATAACGCCTTGGTTTAGGAATAATCTTTTCTCTTTTTTTTAGATTCACCAAAAAGTGTCAAATGAACCAGGGAATGATCAGAGCAGAGATCGGAACTGCTACTTATTGTGTAAGGTATGGTGCGAAGTCCTTTAGTAATGAAAAAAATGAAGTAAGTCAGGGGTTTTCTGTCTCGATGTGGGCCAGTAAGTTGGAGTATTTGGGGATATAGTGTCTAACGAAAGTTTATGGAGAACAGATCTTAAATTTCTACCTCTCGAAGTACACAAACGGGAGCCCCAAGCTTGGTGTTTGGCATTATAGTCTCCACCAGCGACAAAACATTTTCACAGTTTCTCGAAGAAACTATTGAACATGTGAGATGAAATGGCAAACCTGGGAGGACAATACACAGCTGCCAGTGTTTTAGTGTTATGTTTTGTGTAAAGTGTGATTGCAGTGGCCTGTGTGTGGTGTATGTATTGAATTGTGTCGAAGTGAAGATTTGATGACGATGGCTGTGCCTCCGTGTGCAGTGTTATCTGGATGGTCCGTTCGGTAAATAGTGTAGCCAGGAATGTGAATTTTATATCGGGAAGTAACGTGAGTTTCGGTTATCAGGGCAACGTCCGTTCGTTTCTCAAGTAGGTATATGTCAAGTTCATTTTTATGTTGAGGAAGTCCGTTTGTGTTCCATAGAAGAATGGACAAGGAACCCACAGTTAAATAATTAGGGTGCATATGATGGGAACAAGGCTTGTTTTACATCAGAAATCTTTTGAAGAAGGCTTAAAAGAGGTTGAATGAGGTCATGTAACCCACATAATAAAGATACCATTTGATGTGGCATATTTTCAGGAGGAAGCACCTGCCGAGTAGTTCTTCGCTTCGTATCTGAATGATCCGCACATTGCTGATGTCCCGTAGCTGATGATTGTGGATAGCTTGAGGGTTCTTGCAACTTTGGTAACTTGACTTGTCCTCGTTGAGTTGGTTCAGAATACTGCGGTAGAGGTGGCTACTGTTGTAATGAAGGTGGGTCTGGTTGCTGAACTAACAGATTTTAGGTTTTTTCAGATTTCTTAAATCTTTGAGAGTTTGGCAACCCCTGTAGTTGCAGGGTGAGCTCTTTCACATTTTGCAGGCATTTCCCGTGTTTTTTGGCAACTGCTACTCTCGTGGTTTTGTCCACAACGGACACATTTTGGTGGATGGTTACAGTAGGTCTTTGTGTGACCATACTGTTGGCATGGGGTACATTGTGGTATTGTTCTTTTTTTACGCGGTTCTTCAATAGTAACCGCTGTGTAATAAATTCGTTTTATATCAAAGATATGTTCTTTAAATGATTGCTTTGTAATATCTACAAAAAACATAGGCAATGGTGTTTTAAATCGAGACAGAACATTTGTAACATTGACTGCGTCATAGCCTTTGTTTTTTAATTCTTCTATTATAAAATTATGTAGGATTGAGTTATTCAAACCTTTGATAACCACCCGTGGGCATCTATCATCAGGTAACTGGAAAGTGTGGAAGTCGGCATTTACCTTCCGCAGGGCAGTGATTATAGTTCTGTAGCCATTGGGTGTGTTTGGGTATATAGAAATATTTTTTTGATTTGTTTTCAGGTTGTTTTGAATGAATCAGGTCCTCAAATGTTTTCAAGAAAACCTACCAAAGCTGGTACGTTTTCAATTCCATTCACAAATATAGGTGGTGGTCTTGCTGTCGGAGTCTTCTGTAATGTTGACTGTGGTTCAGGTTAAGATTGGGTTGTTAGTATTTCAAATTTATTTTTAGTTGTTGTTACTGGGGAAGACTTTTTATTTTTTCTAGAATCTCGGTCAAATTCTCGATTTCTTTTTCGATTTATTACCTGTTGCCATTCTCCGCCTTGAGCACTTTCATTCTCTTGAATGACTTCCATATTGCTTGCCTTTGAAGTGGAAGGTTGGTCAACCATGGTCTTCGCGATTAACGCGCACGCACTTCCTCTACAACTTTCCTACGCTTTATTAGATTTTCAGATAATCAAATTTGCTCTAAAATTAGCTATTTTTCGTAAGAAAAGAGTATTTAATTAAGAGCAAAATTATTTTAGATTTTTACCTATGTTATCACCTATGTATCATCATATGATATCCATATGATATCACCATATGCAATTAAATCTCTAAAATATGCAACTATTTATATTATTTAGAAAAATAAAAAAAATGTGATATATACTTATGCATATGTAAGATTCAAGTTTAAGTACCTGATTGTGTTAAAAAGGGAAACAATTGGAAGAAGGAGAAACAAAAATAATATTCAAATATTAAAAAGGAAAACGCGTACGGAAGGGTATGTCAGCTGGACATCAATCAGTATCGAAACCAGAATTTTCTAATCCGGTGGAAGTTTGTATAACCAAAGTTTTTTTTTCAAATTTTGATTTCTTACCTTTTTTAATTTGTACTTTGTATGTGCTGTTTTTCAAAAAATTGTGCAGTAGTTGATACAACTTTATCAAAACAAACACAATATAAAACGGCTCCATCACACTTAATAGTCTTAATTAAGGTAATGGTTCGGATCGGCGACACCAACCCCTAAACCCGCTCAGAATACCTTTTATCGATTCTAATCTTGTTCCGATTTATTTCAATGTTCTAGTCGCTGCTTTTAGAAGGGAAAGGTTATTCTCTTACATTTACTGAGAAACTCTAAATCCTTGTTCAAAGTAATATTAACTTCTGTTAACCTTCTAATATTAAAATGAGAAATAAGGAAATATTAAAGTGGAAATTAGGAAATATCGAAATATAAGACACTAAATCAATTTTGAATTAATATTAATTTAATCAACAATTAATATACTACTGAACCACCAGTAAAGTTAATTCCTGATGAACTTTCTGTCAGAGAAGTGAAAATAACAAATAATAAATATAAAAAAGACAGAATCCTTAAGTATTTATTTATTAGTTTTGTCCAGCCTATCGTGCCACTCACTTTAAAAAGGGCCAGAAACCTGATAGACGCCACGGTTTGTAGCGTAACAAAAATAACCCTGATGACATCAAGCATTGGCAAAAAATGGGAGGAACTTGCCACAGTGGAGCCGGTCCCAGGAAACATCGAGAGAGCTGAAGCCGTCGCACGATTTCGACTAATCACTGGACACGATTACTTGCAAGCCCACCTGCACCTCATTGGTCTTGCTGACAGTGTTGTTTGCCCGTTATGTAACCTCGGATGCATGGACGGAGATCACCTGAGGGTTTGCAATGCTCTCACCTACCCAGAAGAAGATATTATAAATCGATATTGGGAGGCTCGTCGTCAGATGGCTAAACTGCCACAGACGGGCGTTGGATAAATAAATAAATTTATTAGTTTTGTAACACTTTTACACATAAGATAAGATGAAATAAGAAAACATGAATTGATAAAACACTTAATCCCCGTGTTGTTAACTTCTGTTTCACCTATTTACATTTAAGAAGTCTTAATATCAATATAACACACTCAACAACACAACCCAAGTTAAAACTGTAGACGTGATTGTTTACATGTGAGGTTATAGGAATGAACTATTGAAAAATGTAAACATGAAGTGAAGCGTAAGGGTGCTTACAGACTGGAGCTGCGATAAGAACGAAGAAGGAGAGCAAAGATAAGAGCGAAGAGAGCTGAGAGTTGGCATTTCAGAGTGGAGCGAAGAGTCAGTGCGATTCAAATCCTTCTTGAGTATGGACGACGACTACTACTTCTTTGCGGAAAACTCGTCATTGAGATTGTGGTTCTTACTTGGGGGGCAAAAAGTAGAAGGGATTCACGAAATAAATCAATCGCGACATGAACACGGTGAATTCCACCATTTATATGAAGAACTTCGAAGTGATTCTATGAAATTTTATGAATATTTCCGCATGGATATCAAAACATTCGACTACTTGCTCAGTAAAGTACAACGCAGATTGCTCAAGAGGTGGCCGAACTGCATTTTAAATCCAATTTTACCTGTTGAACGTCTTGCAGTTACTTTAAGGTAAGTACAAATTTTTAATACAGGTTCGTACCGTAAAAGTTTTATTAATGAAGGTTTAATATTAGTAACGTAATTATTTACTAAAAATTAACTTCAACGTTAAAGCAGACGTTAAAGGTAGGTTCATACAGGAATATTTACATATATATATATATATATTTTTTTTTTTCAAAGTAATATCGCAAACAAGTTTGCCTTTTTATTTATTTAAAATGCAATTACAAATAAAAATAAAACAAAAATAACATAATACAATAAAATACAGGAGTATATAAAACACGAAAATGCATAACATAATTAAGGAGGGGAAGATATAAATGGTTCTTCGCCAGAATAATTGCTGAAATACGATGCAACAGAAGAAGGATTTGATAGTTCATGATCCGGATTATGTGGACGAGAAAATTGTTCATTTGAAGTGCGTGCGACATGAGCATAATGGATTGGCTGCATTTCACAGTTACCGCGAGCATTGGTTGGTCTTTTCGTGATAAAGTCGTACACAAGTTGCTGAATTTTAATTCTCAGTAGTAGCTTATCAGCCTGAGGAAGGGGTTTGACATGTGGAAGTAGACTTTCGAAAAAAGCCATGTCCTCATCAATTTTTTTTTAACTTTTACTTCTTAATTGAAACAATTCCAGTTTACTTTGTTCAAGTTCGATTAATGCACGCCCAACTCCATCACTTGGTCTTTTACGTTTTCTTTGGGATGAACCTGGTGTTTCACTGCGATCAGATGGACAATGTTCAGCACCTACTTCTTCACAATTGGAGACAGTGGGATATTCGGTAGGCTCTGTGTCCAATGAATCGGTAGGAACTTCAGGTTCGGGCAAATTCCCTCTGATCCCATAAAGGTTTTTTCATAAAAACTATGCCAATCAAATCATCAACATTCATGATGTTGATGATGAATGTTGGATTCTAGCGCGATGTGGAACAACGATAAGAGCAAAGAAAACAAACTGACTTGATTTCTCCGCTCTTAGCGCAGCTCTCATCTTTGCTTGACCTTGAAGCGCTGCCCCACTATGAACGCCTCCCTCTACCTACACACGTTTGTTTTCTTTGCTCTCCTTCTTCGCTCTTATCGCAGCTCCAGTCTGTAAGCACCCTAAGGATCGAACTGGTCGGTGTAGCGCGGGTCAACCTAGTTTGGTGGTGTCGCCGATCCGAACCGTTACCTTGATTAAGAACTCAAGTACATTCTTTCACGTCTATGCAAGAATGATTTTTGACATTTTAGGAATGTACAAATAAAGAGTTAACGAATGATGAAGGAGGAAAAAAAGAAAGGTGAAGTAATATTCCAAGTATTTGAGCGGAACAAGAACTATAAATTAATCCATTTAAACAATTCCAAGAGAATCGAATCCGATCTAAAGTTCAGAGAAGAATCAGCTTCTGGCCGAACAAGAGCCTATTCATTAGACGGGAAAAAAATAATAGAAGTCCCTGAAGCTATTTTTTGGTTTTTATTTATATTTTATTTTTTTATTTGTTTAGAAATATAAAAAAACCCGAAGGTCAAATGCTTATGTGGTGGATATGTATATAAATATTTAATTGCAGATTAAAATATATATTTAGGGCAAATATGCAAAAAAACAAACAAACAAACGCTGGATATGTAGAAAAAAATGCAATTAGTGTCTAAAATATGTAATAATATGTATTTATGGCAAAATGTTTATATTTATATAACATATTTATTTTGATGATATTAGATGTTTTAGTGAGCTAGGAGAAATATGCATGTATTTCACAGCCCTAGTTATTACCAAACAATTTTTTTATTCCCCAATTCCTTTTTTAAATACCTATTATCATGGAAATAGGATATTAATAAATCCAATTTTTATATGGTTATAAAATATTAAAGTAGATACAAAAACTGATCTTGGTATTAATAGCATTCCCATATTATTCATAAAATCACGTTCTTATTTACGTACTTATAACATAGAAATTAAAAGAATAATATCATTGGTTTAAAAATAATAAAAACCACAAGAAAACAATTGAATGTCATGACTAATGTAGCATCCATGGGAAATAGTGTAACCTCGGTGGAAAAAAAATAAATATGGGAGCTACACGATTTATGACACCGAAGTTACATATTCCAAGTCAAAATACATTATTTATTTCTAAAATAGTGAAAGAAAAAATTAATTTTTGTTACGCACTGCACTAGGTTTTATAGTCCTTAAAATCGTTATAATCAAGATGGAAATCTAATGATACATGAACGGAGTTTACTTATATGGAAGTTACACATTCCAAATCACAAAGAAGGTAATGTCAACTTTTTGAGCTCTAGTGCGCTGTGGGGAATGGTAAACTAAAATGTGACCGATGACGTAGGAATTTTGTTGCCATTTTTAAATGCTAATTTTTTTTTTAATTGTAGGCCAACAGGACCCTCTAATATATGGAAATGGGTATTTTAGGGAGAAAAATGGAGTAGAAAAAATTTATCTACCAACAGACATGGCAAAAACATAAAATTGGGTCACCCGCGGAAGTCACAAAACTGGTGTTTGAAAACAAATATGACCAACAAAGCATCATTAGTTATGTTATTGTTTTGAGAAGATAATAAAACAACGAATGTTTGAATAGGTGGGTGTAAAGAATAATTTGAACCCGAAGTTGCAGGCCCAGCTGCGAAGAAGACCTAAAACAAGCCCGTTAACTGAGAATCAAACTTTAAAAGTTTTCCCTGCTTTTATTTGTATCTGTTAAAATATTATAAAGAGTTATTGCTCATTGTCTGGCATTATTATCCATGAACTATTCTAAACACAATTTGTTAATTCGTATATAACAAGTTTGTATGATAAAAATTTTATAAAAACCTGATAATTTTTTTGTTATTTCTTCCTAGCTCATTGAACATTAACATTATAATTGAAAAATAATTTATTCTGTGGTAAACTCAACTCGCTTTTTACTAATTAATAGCTTTTATTTCGTAAAAAAAACATTTTCATTTCTTATAGGTCATAATTATTTAATATTAATAATTATTAAAATAAATCAATTACTTAAAAATCTATTCTCTCCTTTGGGGACCGTTTTCAAATGCGGATAGTTGCTAAGTAAACGGATCAAAAATAAAAATATTTTGAGTGTTTTATTAGAAATTCATAGCAGGATAAAATTATTCAAACCTAATAAATATTCCAGTCAATTTATGATTTTTTTTTTTTTTTATAACAATGTTTCTTTGAATGATAAAGAATCATCCCATGCGAAGTTTGACAGCAGAGTTGCTCAGAAGGTTCTGTGTTCGAACCTATATCACTCCGTCTGACGTCTCGTTTGCGTGTCCCCTTTTTCTCTATAAATGGCCAATACCATCGATTTTTTGGCTTAGCCATTCGTAAATTTCGTTTAAGGGTACTTCGGATATAAGAATGCTTCAGCATGTCATTGAAATTTCAAAAATAAAGTCAAGCTGCTGATTTTATATAATAATTATATAGAGAATACCAATTAATTTTAGAAAAACAAAATCTCTTCCCTGATCCCTGGCTACATTTTTTTGAAATAAAAACCTATAGATAATAAATCACTTTATATTTAACAGGTATATATTTTTTAGATTATAAAAATTTTCATTTAATATAAAAAGAAAAAATTAAAGAACATGGACTACCATCAGATAAAACCGATGGAAAAATCCATTCCAAAAATATAATTGTTTGTAGTTTTTATCAGGATTGTGAGCAAGTATAGGAAGATGTCTTTGAATTAGAGTAGAATAGAAACATTTAATATGAATTTGGGGGCTTAGCTAAATCTTCCAATTCTTCTCGTTTCCAATCCTTACAATCCAAAATCCTTAAAAAAATTTTCAATGCTCCTTAATTGGTCACAAACTTATCCATAAAGATCTTGATTTTCCTTTAATAATTATTTAAGTTGATTTTAATAATATTCCAGTTGCTGATATAGTAACCATTCAAATTCACTCGTATCTCAACTTGCTTCCAATAAAAGCACTTTTCTTTAAGTGCTACCTATGGGTGGTTGCTTTTCAAGTTATTCTCATGTTACTGTAATGATTTTCCCACATATTTACTGGATGTATATGTTCTATACAGTTGTAAATATCAATAAGAAGATAAAAAAAAAAAAAAGAAGAAGATTATGAATTTAAAGAGGGAGATATAGTAGGGGAAATCACTAGTTATGGCCATATCACCAGTTATGGGTAGGCTAATACATTTATCGCAATAATAAGAGTATGATCCATTTATTTGTAATATCACCAGGAGAAATATTTCTGAAAAGGATTTAAGATTCATTTACTAATGAAACTCTCCCTCCTACCCCTTTCCAGTAGCCATTAAAAAATATTTTCCTTAAATATTGAAACACTTCTTTTTTGTAGTAAGATCGTTTTTAAAAGTGAGGATTCTTAAGGAATTATAGTGAAATAGCTTCATTAGTTTTTAGTTTTTGAGTCATGTAACTTTTCATTAGAATTCAGGCTTTCATACAAACTCCATTATGTTGGACTATCCATTATATTGGATTATTGTTAATTAACAATAATTTTAAACTGGCTATGAGTCATGGTCACCCCTATCTATTTCCACTTTTTTTGGTGTTACAAACGTTATTTCTGTTAATAAAGAAAAAAAATAGAATTTTCTTCATTTTATTATGTCATTTTAAAACTTATATACTACATCCCTTCCTAGTAGATGTCATGCTAGAGCTTACGTCTCTTAAGTGACCATTACTGGTTAACATAGTTCTATTCTGTACTTTGCTAATGGCTGTAGAAAGTAACTGCTAAACGAAAACTGGAAATATTGAAAGTAGATAATTTACAAAAAAATACATTTCGATTACTTTTAATTCATTAATTTTTTAGTCGGGATGATTACCATATTATAACGAGAAGTGAGGCTAAAAGTTATACTCTGCTAAATTGTTGTTTTGATTAATTTTCAACTATCATTTCACAAGTTTATGAATAAGTGCATTAAGTGATTGTGTTTTTTAATATATATTTTACCTTTTTGTTAGACTGCATTGTATTAGTATTTAAATGATTAAAACATTCATTTAAAGATTATTTTGCCACATGACCCTAACTAGTCTTGGATGTGACCATAAATGGTATTTTTAGCATTTTGTAAAATATATAAAAATTTATTTGGAAGGAAGCTTTAGTGTATTTGTCAATTTTATATTCAATAGAATAAAATCTTGAAAATCTAAGTATATAACCAAAGATGTCATATTACAAACTGTATCAATAAAATTCCCTATTAAACCGACAAGTTCCCTTAACTATGACCATAACTAGTGATTTACACTAGTGTTAATATTCATGTGGTATATTTATTACTGAACTAACTCTAAAAAAGAGTAGGTATACCAAAGATCCATGCCCTAAAGCCAATCAGAACTTAGGTCTAGCAGCCTCTAGGGACTTGGGAAACAAGGAACCCTGGCCAACCGCCTGGAGAACAGGACCGTGTCCTAAGCCAAATTGATGAGGCGCTGTTTAGAACTCCAAAGAAGCTTCGATAATCTATCAGCTATCAGCGAACCACCTAGGCGACCATTAGCCCACATTATAACTTCCACCTATTATTGCAAGTTCAAAGGTCACTCGCTCTATTTGTTTCAAAACAATTTTTTTTGTTGATTTAATTCACGAAAATTTTTTATTCTATTTAAACCTTTTGCTAAACAAATTATGCACGTATTTTAAAGTTTAGTGCTTTTTTAACGCTGGTGTTGCTCGGATCGAAATCTTTCAAGTCAAAATTTTAATGAAGAATATTTTTTGTTCTATGGTATAGCATTTGTTTCTAGGACCTACCGTTTAGGAGCTATATTGGTTTAAATGAAAAATGTCGCGTTTGAAATCGCTATTTTCTCCCCACTATATTTCTCTATAAGTAATAAGTAATTCCGATTATAAGTAATTTGATTATTTCAATTCTTTTTTATTTTAAAAACATTTATTTAAAGAAAGTATTACAATCTGCTTCAATGTGGACAATAAGTAGTATTGATGGCTAGTATTGTACACAATATGTACAATATGAAATAAAATGAAAGAAAGTGAACAACAAATAAAAGTGAATAATAAATAAAAATAAGTAAAGAATCTTATAATATGTAATACAATTAAAATTAAATAAACAAAGTACCTCAAACTATACAATACATGAAATGGGAAAAAAATAATCATAACAATAAAAATAAAAAAATTAATTAAAAAAAAAATTAAAATTAAATTAAATCTTTTTTTTTTTTTTAATATTATTTATTTACATTTTGGTGCCATGTACCACCACATTTGGTTAGAGGCACCATTCTCAGATTCAGAACTATAATTCCTTGTACAGGTTTGTTTCCTTTAAAAATTGAATAATGTTTTTGTGGAGATACGAGTTGTTTTCTAGTAGTGTTGCAATGTCTTGATTCGTCAGACCGTTATCTTCTCTTTGCTTTTTGTATTTTTGGCATTCAATAAGAATGTGTTCTATAGTCAGATTTACCTGACATTCGTTGCATTTTGGGGGTTGTTTGTCTTCTAATAAGTAACTGTGGGTTAATTTTGAGTGTCCAATTCTTAGTCTTGTAAAGATGACTTGTTCTTTTCTTGGTCCTGGTTCTTCTTTCCATGGTCCTGGAATTGGTCTAATTTTTTTAAGTTTGTTGTTGCTGTCGGTTCCAAGCCATCTTTCATGCCAAACTGTATTGATCTGACGTTTTAAGAATAATTTTAGATCTGTTATAGGTATAGGGATTGAGGGTAATGGAAAGAGGGAACACGCTTCTTTGGCTGCTAAATCCGCTTGTTCATTACCTTCTATTCCTGAATGTCCCGGAATCCACATAAAGTTAATAATTTTGAATTTCGAAATGGATTCAATTAAGGTGGCTATTTCAGATATAAGTAGTTTTTAACATTATGGTTTTTGTTGCTAATGCTTGTGAGAGCCGAAAGTGAGTCAGAACAAATTAAGTATTCTTTTTGGTCCATGTCAAGTGTTTTTATATGTTCTAGGGCTAGTTTAATAGCATACAATTCTGCCGAAAAAATAGAAAAGACAGATGGTAATGAGTAGCGTATTACTACTGACCCTATAATCACTGAGCAACCCACACCTTCATCAGTTTTTGATCCGTCAGTAAATATAAGCTGCGTATCTACATAACTGGAAATTGCCTCTTTAAAGAAATACATTGACGAAGTCTGACATAAATTGTTTTTTAATAATTTAACAAGAGTAAAATTAAATTTAGAAGGAATGAATTGCCAAGGTGGAAGTGAGTAAGGAAAAAGAGATTTCTATTTTATAGGACATTATTTGAGTTATAATTCTAAAAAGATCTGGGTGACTTTTAGGAAGTATAGGAGCAATTATTTCGAATCCTGGAGTGGCCTTTAGTCTTATCGAAGATTGAAGGAAATTATAAGTCCTTCGAATTGATAGAGACCATTCATCAGCGTCATAAAGCAGACTTGCTGTGGGGCTGGTTCTGAATGCTCCTGTCGCGAGTCTGATCATTGAATTATGAAAACAATTCAATTTGTTTAGTAATTTTAAGGGGGCACTACCGTAAAGTGGAGCTCCATAGTCTAGAACTGGTCGAATCACGGTACGATATATCTTTAAAAGGGTCAACCTGTCACTGCCGAATGTTGTGTGTGATAATGTTTTTAATAAGTTTTGCTTTTTATTTAATTTTGATAGAAGATAGTCGATTTGAGGTTTCCACGTAAGTTTACTGTCAAATATTACACCAAGATATTTGAATGATGGAAACTTTTTTAATAGTTTGATTATTTATGTTCACTTTAAAAGATTGGTTGCACTTATTTTTTCGACAGAAGTGAGATGAAACTGTTTTCTTGGTGGAAAATTTAAAACCTGCTTTTAAAGCCCAATGTTGAAGCTTTTCAACTGTGTTTTGCATGATTGCTTGCCCAAAATTTAAATCATTACATAAAATGTATTTTTTTGACTTTATTAAATCTTAAAAATACATTCATACTTTATTTAAAATATTATTTCAATTCTAACATGTAAATTAGCATCTATTGATTTTCTCAGCTAGGGAGAAAGTGAGATTATTTTTAAATGGGTGTCTTTTTGCTGGAACTCAGAAGTTTTAGTATTTTGCTTTTTTTAGTTTTTACTTTTTCCTTCCTCTATTTTGAATTTTTTTCCCTTGAAATACGACAATCATATCGTCTAACGAATGTGAAAAATCGTATTTTTTGTTTCATTCGTTTA
This sequence comes from Euschistus heros, assembly GCA_003667255.2. NCBI lineage: Eukaryota > Metazoa > Arthropoda > Insecta > Hemiptera > Pentatomidae > Euschistus > Euschistus heros. Next base: position 3,191,527 of record RCWM02000032.1, on the reverse strand, counting down.
CCGTTGTATTCTACAGGGCCCCTACCATGTGGTAAAATTCTAGAAATTCGTAAAAATAATATAACTGATTTCTGACTTCTAATTGCCGATCAGATTCGACATTTTACCACAAGGCCTTGGAGAATACATTTGTAAAGGAAAGAAATAAAAAAAATGAGATTTTTCGCATTCGTTAGTTTTTTACATAGTGTTGAAGATACGATCGTCAGGTAGTTTCAATGTTACGTTTATTGATATAATAAATAATAATAGTTTTTGTTGTAGTTTTACATTTTTACATTATCTCTTAGTGAAAACATTATTCATATAATATTATTAATTTATCTAATGTCAATTTACGAATTCTGCTATATTTAGAGATAAAGTTTAAATTATTACGAGCTTTGGAAAATAATTACGATTTGTTTAATTATTAATTTAGGTGATATGACCAATTAATTAGCGGCATAGATTGGATATTAATAGACGCTGAGCTTGAGGTGTCTTGACTTATGCATAATCAATCAAATTCAGGCAGTCACTCAACAATACTGCCGTGTCAATAGATCTGAGTACCCTCTACAGATACTGCCAAATCGTTATTTAATTAATTAATAATAAGGACGATAGCATTTAATGAAACCATTGAATTAATCATTAGATAAATGGACTGGTATTGTTATACTTCCATTCGCAAAAAACATTGAGTATTTACTTTTAAGTAATTACTGATTCATTTTTATTTATCTCTGTGGCTTATTTTTAAAATTATGCTCAAAGATTTCGAATTTATTTAACTATTACAAACAATAAAAATGTTAACGATACAGAGCCTCAAAATGAAACATGAATGCATTTCCTAAAAATTTAAACTGCCCTTGAAACAAAATCTCGGTGTATTAAATCAAAATCATTTGTAAGTAAAAGTTAAGTAAGTAAGTAAAAGAGCCTATAAGGCTTTCGATGATTAAAAAATGTTTTATTAGTCTTTTGATCCAAAAATAATGCTTTTTTTTAAATATGTACTTAATAAATTGGTTCTAGATTGGCGTTGGAATGTTGAGAAGGTCTCCTGTGTGTAGTGAAGGGCGGTTCCGACTTAAAAGTCGAATAAGATTTTACGTTCCGTTCCACTATTGGAACCAGTTCCAGTTTTCGTTCCACGCCAGTTTGACTAATCCTACTACCTACTTACTATGCAGTTTCGTTCAATCCCTTGTAAGGCTGTTAATCTACTTCTATTTTATAATTAAAAATTGTATAGGTACTAATATAATAATATTAAGAAGATTTGAATAGCTAAGTGTACTTATTAAAGTAATGTAAACTTTTAAAATGTTATTTCCAGTATAGTGCACAATTGAGATGGAATTTCAATTACATTGGTTCCGAGAAAAAAGGAGTAATCAACTCTTGTGCAGAGCTTCTGAACAAATAGCGAAAAAAATATTTAATTACATATGCAGTAAAACCTTGTGTGGTTCATTTCTCTGAATCCGAAAGGAGAAACCGAGCTCTTTCGGTAGAATAGAAAATTTCAACGAAAGCAGTTTATTTTGAAGATGCCCTTGCGTGGGGTGGTGGGGCGATGGAAAGGGGAGAGGGAATCAAGACCGGCAGGATCAACGCAACAAAGCTGCCGGAACGACCTTGGGTGGAACGAAACCAGAGATGCAATCTTAACTCCACTACACCGGGGGGACGGAACTTGTGGAACTGTTTCCAGCATTGAACCGGTTTGGAATGAAACCTGAGATATTTTGGCGTTGGTTTTCGTTCCAAAAAAAAAAAAAAAAAAAAAAAAAATTTTAGTGTTGTAATTATTTGTTGATTTGAAGTACCTAGTAATTGAAATGATATAAATAACAAATACTGTACTGTTTTCTTAACTTATTAATAACTTTCAATTAAAGCGATATTTTAATAACAACAGCAGGCCTAGTTGTCACAGTAGTTAAGACCTAAGAAAATTTTAGTTTATAAACGAGTCCAATTCGCTAAATATATTAATTTAATATTTTTTACGATTCCAGATTATTCTTAAATACCTTTAGATTCCTACCTAATTTTTTTTAGCCCGAAATTCCTGGAGTTCAAAGGCAAAGAAAAGGTCGATTTCGGACCTTGAAGGCTGCTCCAATGAACTTGGATATTTTCACCGAATCATCTCCTGAATATTCATTTTTGTAATAACAGTTTATTTAGCAAAGTATCGTAGCAAACAGGAATATAAGTGGAATATAAGCAAGGCATTCTAAACGTTTCTCCATTTTGCTTCATTAAGGTTCATCCCCTTGCGTTGTTACCACGAAATGTAAATGAGGACTACCTAGTATTTTAACTAAAATTTGGCAACCTCCCAGTACATTCATTTTTGCAGTATCAGGAACTGTTTATAATTTTCCCAAAGGAGTCGTAACGGCCACCGAACAAATAAACATAAATTAGTAAGCAATTATAAATATATTCGTGCGCAGTTTCCGGAATCTGCAGAATCTAATTCACCTATTTTTCAGTAGTTCACTGATTTTACATTATAATTTGAAAACCATTACACTATATTATATGTTTAAATTGTCATTTATTATTGGTAAAGAATTTAGTTATAATTTCATTTTATTTTTAATTTATTATTATTATAATCTTTTTTATCTTCCTACAATATTAATAAATAAATAAACAAAATGATAATCTTTAATGCATTATTCTCTCCAAGTTCTCGGCATTTTAAAGATAGCTGTATCAGCTGATCCTTGTGCCACTGTTGACAGAATGTCTTTCTATTGTGTGTTAAGTGAGGAGAAACTCTTGAACATAACTCTATGATTCCACATAAAGTTATGTTTTGAATAACTGAATATATATATGAAGGTCATGGTATCAGGCTCATGTATTTGCTTCTACTAACTTTGAATTATTCAGGTATTTATTGCTTTTGTTTAGTGGACTTAATACGCGATTCTCAATCGGAATTTCTCTCGACATTGTTTCTTTCCATGCGAAACAACCTAAGAATAAAACATTTTAATTTCTTCGTTAATGAAATTTCGTAAAATATTAGTGATTATCTTCGTTGACGATCCACAGGCTAAAACATCTACTTTGTTAGAAATATTGTTTTTCGTTGTCTGAAGCGATTCTATTATTATCTATTCTAGCGAGTTTTTTTTTATTCTTCATTGATTTTCTTACAAAGAACTTATGTGAGTAACATGAAAAAAGGAAAATTCTTCAAACCAGTCAAGAAAATCTGAAATCGCGTTAATTCGGACTTTATTACAGAAAAGTGCACTTTAGTATAGACAGAGAAAAGTGCTTAAATGTTGCGTGAATATGCAAATGTAGTTAAATAGTAAAACAACAGAAAAAAAAATTGATAAGTAAAATAAAATGTAACGAAATCAATTGTCTGGCATTTGCAGATGGCTTTGCTATACTTTCTGAAAATGTTACATCTGCTGTAACCCAAGTAAATGTCTTGAAAGAAATAGCCAGCAGAACTGGCCTAAGAATTTCTGCAGAGTAAACAATATTTTTAACAAACATCCAAGATGCACCAAAATATCTAAAAACATATATTGGCCAGATAGAGAGGGTAAAAAATTTCAAATATTTGGGAGAAATAATCCAAGATAATGGTTTGGAAAAATCGGCAATAGAGGAAAGATTGCATAAAACGGAGAGAGCATATGGTATTTACCAAAGATCTTTACAATAAAAAATGCCTATCCAAAAATGTAAAAAGAAGGCATTAAAACACATTAGTGAAGCCGGAATGCCTATATGCAAGTGAATGTCTGGCATTAAACTATGATTTGGATAAATTGGAAATACTAGAAAGGCGAATCATGAGGAAAATATTAGGCCCACAAAACACAGTAGAAGGTTGGAAGTTACGAAGTAATGCTGAAATATGTCAAAATGCAGAAAATATATGTACTGAGAAAAAGAAGATTGATGTTTTTTGGTCACTTATATCGAATCAATCTACTATCAGGAGATTGACAAGTAAGATTTTCAGATATCTGTGGCGTAAGAAATCAACAACAAGCTGGGTCGATGAAGTAAAAAGGGATTTAGAAAAAAACAATATAAAAATAGAGGAAATAAATAATAGAGAGAAAAGTATTGATAATGGAGGGATTCCAGGGAAGGGAAGTGAAAAGGACTGGTGAAAAATTGTCTGAGGACAGAAAGAGGAAACATGGTGAACAGATGAAACCATACTGGAAGAAAAGAAAAGAACAAGGAAGAAACAATTGAAATTGGCACGTGGTCCTCTGCTGGCTCATTCGAAAAAAAAAAATATATAACTAATATATTACCAATATTAAGCCAAAAAAATATTTGTTTCTTCAGCAGTTTTATCGTTTAATGAAATTTTTATTATAATTACAGTTGGATTTTTTGGATTAATCCAAACATGCAACATGCAAGAGGCAAACATTTCTTTTATACCACATTTTAATCATATGTTCCTTTTTTTGTTTTGTATCAACATGAGACCCACTAACTTTACAGGCCTGATTAAAGTCCTCTGATATCTGAATTAAAGTTGCAAAAACAAAATGGAGGGGAACTAAAAAAGGTTCCACGAAACAGCTATGATTTGTTGTCATAGAACAGGAACCGCTCACCCAGTGGCGTAACCAGGATTACGGTCTGGGGGGGGGTGGTCTAGGTTTATATATATATAAGTTAAGGTCCGAAGCATGCTAGTAATAACCTTAATCCTATCGCCAGACATAACAAATACTGTAAACTGTAAATAAAGACTGCCTCAGAGCAATAAACCTCAGTAATATTCTAACAGTCATCTTGTGTAGTTCTTCACCCTTTTATTTCTTTTTTTTAAGTTCTTTCTCTTCAGTCTATTTAACTGGTGCCGAAACCCGGGAAGACGGGGAGAGAAGACCAAAGGTAGGAAAAATTTTTCCTTTCTTTTTTCTTTTGGTCAAGAGTGAGGGAAATTTATGGAGAACATCTTGAAACCGGCCGTGCTTCAAATCAACCCTGAGCAAGCAATACCACGCGAAACCATGGCAGAAGCACACGCCAACACCCTGGCCTGGCTGAAGGTGAGAGCAGCTACGGCTCAAGATCTCAGGAAGGCGGTGTCAGACATCGAGCGGTTCACGGGTGAAATAGGCGAATTGAACCACTTTTTGAAAAGTGTAGATCGCGTGATGTCAAGGATTCGTGTTAAGAGAGCCGAATCGCTCCTGGACGCGCACGACGCAGAATCCCTGAAGGCGGATTTAGTATGCCGCATAAGGAGGAGCGTCTTGAACCACATCCAGGTGGATGAAGAGACGCCCTGGGAAATCGTCAAAGAGAGGTTGAAGAAGACGTACGGAGGAGGCAGATGGACGCCGGAAGAGGATCTCTTTCAACTCTTCAGAGAGAGTAGGCATCCTCGGCAGAGCAACGGACGTTATGCGGGTGAGCTCCTCATGAAATTCAACAGAGTAACAGATAAGATGAGGGAGATCGCGAGCGCACCAGAGGTAGAGGTGAGGATGGCTTTTGTTGCAACCATCCTTAAAGTGCAGCTTGCCCGAGAAACGGGAAAGAAGGAGAACTTTCCTCGAGATAAGGGGTTCGTGGAGTGCGCCCAAGAATTAATGGATATAGGCGCCCGCGAAGAAGAAGGCCGGCCGGAACGGGAGGAGGAAAGGAGCTGGATCGAGGTGGTGCATCGAAGACCTCGAGGCCCACCGTGGAGAAGCAGAGAGGCCGAAAGGATAACTGATCAGCCGAGGAGAGCCGATCATAGGAAGCCGATGCCAAGAAAACCTGGTAGTAAGAAAGAGGACCGGAGGTGCCACGGGTGTGGCAAGCCTGGGCATTTGATCGCACAATGTCCCCGCACAAAGTGTTTTGAATGCGGGAACGAAGGCCACTTTGCGAGGCAATGCCCCTACATGTTCAGGCGGAAGGAACATCCACGTGGTGAGCCCATGGAGATCAATAGGGTCTGGAGAAGGCAGAGGCCACGACCAGAGTCTCCGGGATCATCGGAGACATCCAAGGTATCGGATACTGAGAGAGAGGATCCAGGACCAGGGAACAGTGGAGACGAAGGAGCTGGCAGACGGGAGCGGAGCGGCCGGAGGAGAGCGGCACAATCCGGACGGGTGGCGGCCTGAGGAGGGTGTCTGAGGAGAGGCGACCGCATTTTAGAAGTAAACAACGTAAGGGCGAGAAGCGGCGGTCTGCCTATCATCCGAGTGGAGCGAGGGGTAAGGTGTCTGGTGGACACCGGGAGCTCCAGCACCATCCTGAGTCGGCGGGCAGCGGAGCAGTTTAGTGGCTGCAACGGAGCACTCCAGGTAAGGGCATGTTCTAGTAATTTGATTACCTTGGGTGGCCCTTGTACTATTGAGGGAGGAGGTGAAGAGGAGACGCGCAGCGGTATGGAGGACCCCCAAGAAGACGAGAGTTCCGCTGATGAGAGGCCCTCAGACATGGAAGAAGTAGATGAGATAGTAAATGATAAGAGAGACCAGATCATCTGGAAGACCAGGACTGAGGGTCTCCCAAAGGCGAACTTTTCGAAATATGAGAAGAGTAATGTCGTCACCATTTGGACGGAGCCTGGGATAAGGAAGGAGTCTGTAGTGAGGTTACTGCGCGGGGTAACAAAGGCTCGAAAGACTTACCACCTCTATGTAGGGAACGCCACTATATGGGACAGAGTTAAGAGGCTGTGGAAGGAGGAGAAGATCGGGGTTGACCGAACTTTTATTAGGTGCCTGAGGTCAGTAGAGGTGGTGCAGGACGTCGAGCGGCAGAAGGAGGTCACCCTGTCATACCACCAGGGAAAGACGAACCACCGTGGGACGCATGAGACTCTCCAAGCATTAAAACGGAGGTATTTTTGGTGGGGCATGAAGCAGACGATCCAAGAGGTCATTGGGTCGTGCGAGGTATGCCTCACCACGAAATACGACCGAGATCCCCCAGGGTGGGTACAGGAAGAGACACCTACGGTAGCGTTCCCCTTATCGGACCTCCAAGTGGATACCTTTAAGTGGCGGGGATACCAGTGGGTTACCATCTTCGATGTATTTAGTAAATTGGCCCTAGCTCACCTCGTACTGTCCAAATCGGCGGAGGCGGTATTGGGGGCGTTAAGAGCCTGGTTTAGGTCATACGGGATCCCGGATCGCATCACGTCGGACGGGGGTCTCGAATTTGACAACGCGTTGGTCAGGGCGGAGGCCAAAGAGTTGGATATTAAATGGCACATTAATACTCCAGGGCATCCCAAGGGCAGAGGGGGGATCGAGAGGCTTCATGGAACCCTTAGTGACCACCTGAGAATATATCAAGTAGAGAAGGGACTAGAGCCGGACATTGCGATGGAAAAGGCGGTGGCGGCATATAACGGTTCCATCCACAGCTCGACAGGATATTCGCCGGTGGAAATTATGATTGGGCTCCGGGAGCGACGCCGAGACGTCCGCAACACCGTAGTGGGGGAAGAAATGGTAAATTTCATCACCAACCGACACTGGGCGTTTGGTAAGTTGTGGGACAAGACGCGTGAGCGCATCGTCAAAGAAAAGAGACAACGGGTTGAGAGGGAAAACGTCAGGGTACGGGATATAACGAGGAAAATCAAAATCGGAATGGTAGTTTATAGAAAAAAGAGTACCATCCGAGGTAAAGAAATTTGTAGGTATGAAGGGCCATTCCGGGTAATTTGTATTAGAGAACACATTGTGGTGACGATGGAGAGCGTCAAAGAGCCGCGCAAGCGGAGAAATGTTCACGTCGAGCAATTGAAAATTCCAATAGAGGAACAGATACTACCATAATCTGAGAGCGTTCCGTTGCCAGCAACGGGAAGAATTTTGTTTTTGTAATTATTTTGAAGGAAAATGTTTTTTTTTTAATTTTTAGGAAATTTTGGTTGTGAAAAATTAATTTTATTTTTTTTTGTTTTGTCAAGTGTAGCGATGCATAAAGTGGAAGTAATGTGAAGGTGTAAAGAAGAAAAAGAGAGTTATTATTTTTTTTTAGTATGTGTGTGAGTGTGCGTGTGTTTTATTGTAAAAAGGGTTCATTTTATTTTTGGATGAATGTTTAGTTATAAGTTAGGTCTGAGTATTGTTTTATAATGTAATTAAAGTTTTAACTGTTGTAGACTAAGAATTATGAAGTAAGGTTTTCTTTTGTTATTATAAGGTATACATTGTATCATAGATAGTGTACTTAATATGTGTATGGAGTTAGTTAGTAGAACTATGGACGGGATAGGATTAGGATGTGTATGTATCGCTGTCTGCTTCGGCCTTTGACCATGAGGGGATTAGTCTCTGGACTCCTTAATACCGTATTGGTATTAAGTGCCCAAAGTTAGAGTTTATGAAAGATGGTCATAAACTGGAGGGGGGAAGTTAAGGTCCGAAGCAGGCTAGTATTAACCTTAATCCTATCGCCAGACATAACAAATACTGTAAACTGTATATAAAGACTGCCTCAGAGCAATAAACCTCAGTTATATTCTAACAGTCATCTTGTGTAGTTCTTCACCCTTTTATTTCTTTTTTTTAAGTTCTTTCTCTTCAGTCTATTTAACTTATAGACTATTATATATATATATATATCGGTCTACCCCTCCGTCGTTTACCTGAAGGCTCAAAACTAATTACTTTTTTATGTTTTAGTTAAACTAAAACAAGGAATGGATGGTGTTCGAGACTATATAAATGGAAATCATAGTTATCAACTAAAAAAATTAGTCGGTTCGGTGGTCTAAGGGGGCTTCAGCCCCATGCTCCCCCCTTGGTTGCACCAGTGCTAGCTTTTATAGAAAGCATTAGTTATAACAATTTTGAAATTCGAAGAAATCGCCTCTTTTTTTTTTTTTTTTTTTTTTTTTTTTTAGAACCTTTTAAAGATTTCTTTTGAGAAAGAAATAGACCAAATTTGTGTCCGTTTATCAGAGGACCTGGTAAACGAAATAGGTGAAGTAAGTGACGTCGGAAATATTAAAACAGTCCGCTTATAAAAAAGATTTCCATTTGTTTCAATAGAAGTGTTTGTTAAGAGAAGCTATATTGTTATAATTTTATGTATCAGGGGTTAATCAGAACTTATTGTATCCTCAGTGTATTATTTAGTTTGTGTTAAGATAAACTATTGTAACCTGCATTATTCAATAATCGTTCATACATATTTTAAACATATTCTGCTTAACGCTTAAGGACAACCTTATCATCAAGGGTTGACAAAAAGGCTTCACCCACAGGAGTTACATAAGAAAAGGTATTTACATGTAGTTTAAACTGAATATTTTGAATTTAAGTAGCCCTTATTCAGTGTTTGTTGATTATTTCAGTTCTTGGAATGCTCAGTTGTTTTTATTTACAGTTTTCCATATCTTTATGAGATCAATGTAGAATCGATGGTTCACAGAGTGCGTATTGTGGCATATAACTGATAGTCAAAACAATAAAAACAGTCATATATCAATTTCAAGGGCCGTTGAAATTCATTTATGACGGTCGCTGATTGGCATTCCTTTAACCGCCCTGACCCATATTCGCAGCTTCGGTTTTTATTTAATGTTACTGTATGTTCTTTCTCATATAATTCTATCATGTATAATATATGAAATTATATTTTCATTTAATCCAAGGACTCATTTACATGACCGTTATTAAACCTATTTGGACATACTGAGTTGTGCTTTGAGGCTCCACTAAATCTTCCAATTCTTCATGTATCCAATCCTTACTGTCCAACATCTTACTTAAAATCCTTTATGATAAATATAATATAATGAAACTTTTCTATGATCTCAATAAGTTGCTCATTTGGCTCAAACCAGACAACTATCCTTTCATAGTAAAATTTATAGCCAATCGAACCCACGAGTCTCCTCATTAGCTTCCCACATTATTCCCAATTAAACTCCGAGGCCTCTGAAAAGAAGATGGTCCAGAGACCTCTCTAATGCAGATGTTGTATTGAAGCGCTACAAATCAGCAGTTGCTTTACAAGTTGTCTTGTTATTGTAATATTTGTTCACACTTTGACTGTTAGTACTTACTGTTATAAAGTTATAAATATCAATAAATAAACATAAAAGAAAAAGATTGTAATAGTAATAATAATAATAATAAAAATAACAATCAGCTTTATTGACATCAACATTTTGCCCGAAGCCTCTCCAATAAGGAGGAATTTCGAAGTTGTCTACGGCACAGAAATAAAAAGATATTAGTTCCAAATATCACTTCTTTTAAAATAATAACACTTTCAGATATAAGCCACAAAGCAATTGAGTTATTTAGGAGATACCATTTGCGACAACGGATCGGAAATACCTATAATGAAAGACAAACTGCGAATTAGAAAAAACTAAATTTCCTCAAAAAGATGTTTATAATTAAAAGAATTTATCTATCAACGCGACAACAAGATGAATGTTAAGAAGAATTTATGGCCAAAAATATTACAAGGAAACTACTAAATTATATTGAATAATGAAAGATTCGAAAGGACAGAGCACTTAGAAACAGTTGTGAGGTAAATACGACTGACAATGAGTTTCTATGGGCACATGGTTAGGATGGATCCCATAAGAACTGAACTGATTTGGAATCACGGTACTGCCTGGATAGAGAAAGATCCAGGAGTAAATAATCTTTACCAGTTCAACTAGTTAAGAATATTAGGTTTAGTACTTCGATGCTGTTAACAGGCCAACCGTTGTATCAAGAGAAGATTTTGCCAAAATCCCGCTCAACTGCTAGAAGTTGAGTGTGTCCCAGGAGGTTCTAACGGCCGTAAGTTGAGCCACGGCTGAAATAACAGAAATAAAGTTTTTTGGCTACAGCCGGACTCGAATCCTGGCTCGAAGCTACGAGTCGTGTGCCTTACCCACAGAGCTACCGCACCTCTCAATATGGCAAGTATACCCCGAATCTGACTAAACTGCCGGGACAAATAAATATATTGAACTTATTGTAACGGTATCAACCTAATTTTAGGTTTAAATAAAATACACTTTAGTGAGTTGCATCCCTATCATTCGTGTTTGTTTTATATGTAGCCTGATTGTTTACCTTATTTTAGTTTTTCATTACAGAGAGCTTTAATTTTAAACACTTTATGTATTCTATAAAATTTGACTTCAAAATGCAGTTTAATGTTACTTGTTTTAATAAAATCTTTAGCTTGTTTATTTGTTCTATAGTTAACTTGATAAATTCTTCGTAATTCAATAAATAAATAATTATATCTAAAAAACTTGTCTTGGTCGGTAAGAGGAAATTGGAAGGAAAAAAAGTGTGGAAAGTGGATGTTGCAGAGGTGCTTTTGACAGGACAGTTGTTGAGACGTATCTCCAACCGTATTCCGCCGGCTATTGATACGGTTGTCACTAAAGCGTAAACGTCCTTCCCAACCAACATTGTTCTGTTCTTCCATTGATCAGGGAGAATACTCTTCTCAAGTCTTGAATGGTTCTTGAATTTGAAATATAATATAGGAGAAAATAGTTGAGAATGCGGTCAATACTTGAGGTTATTGTTGTTTTATTGTGCCAAGGTTTCTTCTTACACTGTAAACCTTCACTAGGACTAAAAAACAATAAAGACTTGTGATACATGGATTTTAATATAATTACAAAAAAGAAATAGTATGGAGGTGCGATACTAATTTGCGTATAGTACAAGTACAAAATAAAACAAGAAAGAAGGATTATGATAAATGATAAGATGATAATATTAATAATAAAAACTTTAAATAAACTGTATACAGAAAAAAAGAAAAAAAAAGAAAAATTATAACTAACTACAGACTACTTATTTGCAACAGACAAACACAATACAGAAACTAGGACATTGGATGGTCAATATTTGATGATGATGGTTGAGGACCTGAACATATTTTTTTAGATTCTATTGAAAAAATTGAAGATATTATTATGGAATACCATTAATATACCCATAATTTATACATTTCATGAATTATTCTATATTATTAATGAGTTATTTTTGATATAATAACTATGTTGCTTAGTTTTGTATTTTTAATTTTGCATAACTTCTTATTCTTTATTTTATTTGATTATTTTATATTTAACTTACTATACATGTATTATGTGTATGTACCAATAAAATAATAGTCAAAAGGAAAATAATAAAAATTACATGTACATTATATACGATTAAGTGTGGTGTGTACAGGAATTAATAAAATCCCTTTCAACAGGGCTACTGGTAGAAGGAAACAAAAAAAAAAAAAAAAAAAAAAAAAAAAAATATATATATATATATATATATATATATATATATATATATATATATATATATATATATATATATGTGTATATATTTATAAAATAAATTATATATAAAAAACAAATATGGTTTTTACTTAAACCATGAAGTTTATATTTTAGGGTATATTGCATGATAATAACAGAGAACTACTCTGTAGTAACTACTAGGTGAAGCTTAAAATCAAAAAGTACCATGTCAAGTAATAAGAAAACAAACTTTGCATAAGATGTATAAAAAAGTTGTTGATTGGTTTGTTAAAAAAGAATAAAAATAAAAGATAAAAAATAAACGTCAGAAATAATAAAGGTGTAAAGAGGATAAGGGATAAGCATTTATAAAGGGGAAGAAAAAAAAATTCTCTTAAAGCTTACTCTGAAATGAAAGTATGTCGAAAAAAAAATGGCGTCAAAAATGAACTAATGACTTGCAATAATTAAATTGGCGCTAGGGGAATGATGGCGCTGATATAAAGGAAGGGAACAGAACCAAAGAGAGGAGGCGGGAAATTTTTTAAAATTGAATTAACTAAAATGGCGGGATATAATGTCAGCAAGAGGAAAAGAAAGAATAGAGGGAATAAAGAAGGGAGGAAATAAAATAAATTGCCATTTAAAACTAAATAAGTAATAAGAATTTAAAAAAAAAAGATTATTGAAAAAATTGAACAAAAAATTAATAGTTTGCCAAGGAAGCAGAAAGTAAATATGAAAAGGAAGTAATGATAAATATAAATACATTGATAAAATAGGAAATATAATACATCTTCAGGATTATAATAAAATTGTTACTTGACTTAATATTATGTAAAACAATGTTTAAATATAATGATATCAAATGTATTACTTCATAAACAAATAAGACATAAATGTAAAGAAATTTGACTTGATTTTGGAGAAATTTCCCTTTGTAGCTTAGCTCTATTCATTCATTTATAATAAAGTTGAAATAGTTTTTTATTTTAGTAAATTTAAGATGTATTTTTATGATTTATTGAAATCTAATGTGGTAAATTATATTCCGATTTGTATCATGCTATACATATAATTACATCTCATTCTTTGATTTTAAGTTTGAACTGTTAAAATCCTCAATGCTCCTTATTTGTCACCAATAAAATTATCCATAAAGATCTTAATGTTCCATATGTTGCTGATTTAGCCCACACCAGAAACCTATCCTTTCATAGTAAGCTCCATAATCACATTCCATTCCTGATAATCCTCCGAGGCGTCTGAAACGAAGATGGCCTAGAGACCTTCTAGCGTAGAAGTTTTAATAAAGTGATACTGATGAGTAGTTCTTTTCAAGTTTTAACATGTTATTATAATCGTTGTCAATACATTTACTTGATGTATATATTCTGTACAGTTGTAAATTTAAATAAATGTATATATATTAAAAAAAAAAGTTTGAACTGTTGCGAATAAAACCATAAAGGAATATATAATAATTAAATGAATTAATAAAATAGTCAGTATCAACTACCATCAAATATTAACTATATATATACACACAAAAATAATACTACAAAAGATTTACAGCAAAGCTTTATTTATTTAATTTTTCCATAAGTAATTTCCACCTGATAAAATATATTTTGCCTAGACCTATCCTTAAAGCAGTTCTGCCAAATTTCACCTGCAACTGGGACAACCTGTCACGATGCTGTTAACTTCATCAGATTGTCCCTAATCAAATATTTTCATTATCTTTCGGTACTATGTAAAATTATGAGTTATTTGTTCCTACGCTTGACTTTCATGCAGATACAGCAAAACATTTTTATGTGTAAATGGTAACTCAGAACGAATAATTGCTGGTGCGTAGAGGTATGGTTTTCCTGTCTGTTGATAGATCACTCTCCGCTCTTCTTCAAACATTTTCCTCGCAGCAGAAACGCTTTCCTGTCTTACCGACGCTCTTGGCCATCCTTACGTCTCAGCTTCTTGCAGAGTGAAATTGTCTCTTTTAAATTCTTTGTGCCAACTAAATATAGCCGAACGATGTAGACAAACATTATTCAATGCGTTTCATTTCTTTTAAGCATAGATATAGTACATGGATTCTATGTAGTGATAGTAAATAGGACAAGCAAACAGAAGGCAATGAAATCTCAGTTTTTGAACACCCCCTTTCATATGAGCTCTTAAAATATTTTATCATAACCATTTTGGATTCTTGTAAATACCGGTAAAGTTTAGATTCAGATCTTGTAATGGGATTATTAAAATGAGTTGGCGTAGGTTAGGTAAACATCTTTTTACAAGACTAAAATCTGTTAACTGTGGTTAGTTCTTCAGCATCAAGAGTCTGAAGTTTTATACTATTTTTTATTCTTCGAAAACGAACACATATCTTCAACAAACTGTCGTTTAGGTTGGAATTGCGTTGTAAAGGGAGTTTCCTGATAGTCGCTGCACAATAAAAAATCTGAATGTCATGGAAGTGCATGCCTAAATCATCATTTTCTTTAACCTTTCAGACATTAACAACCGACTTGGCAGTAGACATCGGCCCTTTTAATGTGATCCCAGCTACACACACACACACACACACACACACATATATAATTACTTGATATTTAAATATATATATTTAATACATTTTTAAATATTCAGTCAGTTATTCCAAAGTACTTTTACAATTTTATGTTACTGAGAAACTAGTAAGCTTAATTTTATATTCCAGTGGGATGAATAACGTTTATTCAGACTCAACTTTTCTCACGTCCGTCTCGGGATAAAAGAAAATATTTCCTAAAGTATTAAATTTGATTACTTCCTAGAACCGTAATCCGGAACGATTTTGTTGAAAGGTTTATTGCATTTTCAGATGAACGCTTTTGAATAGTAACTAACTCACTTTATTCTTTATTTATTTATGCTAGAGCTATTTCTTTGTATTAAACGTTTATTATATTTTCTAGAATTGATTTTCCCCCTTTTTATCTTCTAAGAATTTATTTCGTTCTTGTTGAACAAATAAATTCTTATGCTTTATCAATATAATTGTTACTTATAATAATTGAAACATATAATCAGATAATGTTATCATATATTGTAATCATAAAGTAGGTAGGGCATATGATTATCGCATTCATGAATATCTAATAATGTTGGAACAAATAGGTAAATCGGTTCACTTTTCTGGGCCCCCGGACATGTTTAGTATAACGGGAAATGAGATGGCTGACAATGCCGCCAAAGAAGCATTAGCCCTCCCAGGAGAAGCCACAGCGATCCTAACTCCGACAGAACTCGCTCGCCCTTTAAAATAATGTATTAATAAAAGATGGCAAGCAATGTGGAATGAAAGTCCACCCAGCAAACTAAGAAACATAAAGAAAGATGTCAAGCCCTGGATTACATCAACCCGAAACAAATGCCAGGAAGAAGTTGCGATCAAACGCCTCAGAATAGGACACACCCGGATAACGCATGCTCACCTCATTACAAGAGAAGCCCCTCTAAAATGTTCGAAATGTCAAGCCAATCTAACAGTTAAACACATCTTCGAAGAATGTAATCGCTATAGAATCCATCCAAACCAGTTAGGGATACCAACAAATATCTCAATGGCGTTAAGAAACGATGAATCTGTTATACAAGCCGTCCTTAAAATCATTTATGACTATATTAATAGCCAGCCTCTAATAATTTTAATAATTAATTAAATTCAAACTACCAGCGGGCGTTGATGACCTAGCAGCTAAATGCCCTCTCAAACTAACTAAACAAACAAACAAAGTAGGTAGGTGAGGTAGCTCAGTGGCTAAAGCATTAGACTTGATACTCGCTTCGAGTTGAGTTCGAGTCAGGCTGAGGAGAGAATTCTTTTTAGGTTATTTCAGCAGTGCAGACTCTCCTTTCCCACCTATAAGTAGTGTGTACTCTTAATGAAAGGAAAAACATGGCGTTTTATCGTGATTTTGGCTAGATCTTTTTTCACAATAGTTGGTTTGGGAACAATATACAGAACACAATATGACCATTTAAAGATTGTAATTGTACAAGCATTTATTTATTTATTTTTATTTGTTTATGTTTTTTTTGTTTTGGTTTTCTATCAATGTCTCAGTTATTACCTTTGTAATACGTTATATTTTTTTTAAGATCAAGGTTTTTCTTGATATAATATTAGAACCGTAGGTTTGAAATATCGTTTGCTAATTTGAATTATTGACATGTAGAAGCTCAGCTTGAGGGAATAAAAAAGTGAATAACAACGAAAAAGGACTGTGGAATAAACATTCATGAAAATTCAGCAGGCCCTTTCCGTTTGTTAAGTTCCCATATTTTTTTTTTTTTCCAGTTTTTTTTTTTTCTAGTTTTCCGTAAATTACTAGGTTTATATAATCATATTGTTTATTTTTAAAATAATATTTTATAATTTGCTTTTGGAAAATATATTTTAATATATATAAATGCAACTTACTTGTATAACTAACCCTCAATAATTCCTTCTTTCATCATCTCCTTCTCCTCAAAGGGCTCATTCCTCCCCCCCCCCTCTTGACTCCATGACCCTATGACCTCTTGATAGTGTTAGAATAAGATAGATTATGAACTGCTTGTTATAATTAATTGTTATAATCAATAGGCTTTCTCATGTTTCTCTTCATTACGCTGAGTTAAGGTGGCCCATTCCGTAGACCATATTTCCTTTAGTCATAAATTTACCAAATTATCAATTCTCAAGCCCTTTCATACATTTATAACCTTTATCGGTTTAGTTTATCGATAGTTAATAATTTAGAATTTTTAAGAAAAAAAATCAATAAATAGAAAAAACAATTTTTTTTTATAGTGCTGATAGTTTTTAAGTCGCAGCAAATATTTTATTATTCGAAGTAATGATTCCCAAAATGTTCGTAACTTAAACTCATTCTACTACTAGACAATTGATCAAAGATTCCAATTGACTACAAAATTAAATGCATACATGACAATTTGTAAAACCATTTGGGCGTCAGGATTTGAGATTTAGGGCTCTACTAAACTTCCTAATTCTTTTTGTATCCAATCCTTACTATCCGAAATCCTTCATAAATTTTTAAATACTCCTTACTATGACACAAGTAAACTTATGACGAAGGCTCCTAAAAATTATTCAAATCACTGAACCATAAATTTACTGAACATAATTTCCAAAAATCTTTTAGCGATTATTATTAAGCTTTGCCCACAATCTAATCAGACAGAATAAATTAATTTTAGAAAAGGAGTTACTAAAGCGTTTAACGAAAAAAGCACATACAGGGATGGTTTTGCTTGACCTAGAATAAGCATCTGATTCCGTCTGGCACATCGGTCTCGTTCATAAACTTATAGCGCACAAATTCCCCTCCTTAATACACATTATCCACTCATTACTCCAATAGACAGTTCTATACTCAAACAAACTCATTCACCTCTAAAGTATTAAAACTTCCTGCCGGTCTGCCTTAAGGTTTCTGCCTATTTCCAACACTTTTCAACCTGTTCCTGTCTGATGTTCAAGACACCCTGGTGTAATAATATCCCTTTATACATATGCCACAGCATTATTCACAAGTCGCATACTATATTTTATATAAAAAAATTATAAAAAAAAAAAAAATAAAAATAATATTGCTAAAAATGGAATCTGAAAATGAACACGAGGAAATCAGAAGCCATTATTTTCGCAAAACGCTGGCCACTCATAGAAAAGAATATTATTTTGAATGGAGAAGACACCCCTTGTTCTAAATCTGTTAAATGCCTGGTTTTAACGCCTAGACACAGCACAAACATCCAATAAAATAGATAAAACAAAAAAAAGCATAGTTGAGATGTTGTTAAGATGCAATCACGCTAATCAATTTCACTTCCAAGTTTAAAAAAACTTTACTTACGGAGTGTCGACATTTTGACCTGCCTCGCAGGTTTTCTTCTGGGAGATTGTTAAATGGTTGTAGATAATTATGATATAATGGATATGGATTTTGGCCCTGTCTTCAACCAGACCACAATCTCCCAGAAGATAACCTGCAAGGCAGGTCGAAACGTCGACACTCCGTATATATAAAGCTTTTTAAAACTTCGATGTGTAAAATATTACACATATTATCATGGAGAAATAACTTGCTTGATCATCTTCTTAATCAATTATTATACTATAAACCATACTATTTTCAAGAAAAAAATATATTCAAAATATTCTCTTCTCTAACAAAAAATTTGTTTAAAAAACAAACTTGTATTACACAAAGCAGTTATTCGAGCTCAGATGAGGCATGACTCACCTGTGTAAAAAAAATTATCTAAAACAAAGATAGAAAGGAAAAAAACAATGGTCTCTGGGATAAATTTTTCTGTGCCATTTCTAATAAAGAAAATTCTTTGGTTCAAGGTCAAATTGCTCAAGATCCGTTTATTTATGGCCGGCATCTTAGGTCTATATCGTTCTATCCCGATATAGACTGTATTTATGTATCAAATACTTGGTAATAAAAAACTTACATCCCCATTTCCGATTAAAAATATTATATAGTTGAAGGTTTTTTTAAGGGTGGCTTTGTGATTTGTTATTTGCATTTGCAAAAAAAACAAAACTCAAGTTAGAATTTTCATCGTTTGGATTGAAATGGTAGATCAGTAAAAGTCATTGGGATTTTAGGAACAAATATGATCTCCCCCGTCACTGGTCTAGTAGGATTTATAGGATTAATGATATTTTCACGCATTGCTATAATTTTAACTATAATATAAACTTGGTACCATCGCACAGATAGGGTGGTTAAAGGTCACATAAAAACATATTTAGACATCTACATATGCCTATATTATTAGCGACACATAGGTCGATTTTCAAACTTCACTGGGATCCATATGTCGCACCATATATTTATCTATTTTTAATAATAATTAAATAGAAAATTAGCAATTTTTTATAATCACTTTTAAGCTCTAGATAACCGAGTACCATCGTAACTTCTCTTGCAGAATGGCACTTGCCACCTATCAGTCGATTTTCAAACGTCACTGGAATCCAGTGATCTATCGCATTTTTAATAATAATTCAATAGAAAATTAGTAAATTTTATTATTTCTAAACGTTCCTTGAGCTATGAAGATAATGTACTTAAAAGTTGGTACAGATTGGTTCAGTAGATTTCGTGGTTAGTGATAACAAACGAAAATAGCTTGTCCTTTTATACAGGGTGAGTATCTCTTAGTGTAAAAAAAAAAAAAAAAAAAAAAAAAAAAAAAAAAAAAAAAAAAAAAAAAAAAAAAAAAAAAAAAAAAAAAAAAAAAAAAAAAAAAAAAAAAAAAAAAAAAAAAAAAAAAAAAAAAAAAAAAATGGGTGAAACTAGATCAAAATGTAGCAAAATGCCGCAGACCTTCGCCTTTCTATTCCAATCCGTTGCAAATATACGATAAATCAAAGACTTTTTTTAGGAAACCACGTTTTTTCCCATAAAAGCTGTAATATCTCCAATTTGTTTAAAAGTTTTTCGAATTTTGACCACATTTTCAGAGTTAGCATTAAATTTTCTATAATAGCTGAGTATTATATAAGTATAAATTTTACAAACTTGGTATCTAAAGAACAGCTTGATCTTTACCTTATTTGGGGAAGTCACAATATCTTATATTACTTCAACTCTCACTGTTTTTCGAAAAAAAACTATCCACAAAACGTCAAATCATACAAAAACTTACAAATTTAATCAGCTTTCGAATGATATATTAAAAGTAATGATTTTGTTTCAATATCATGGAGAAATTTACTTTTGAAACCGAAAAAACATGGTGTTTCATTTGGCATACAAATCAGTTACTTGTGTAAATAAAACATTATGACAATCCCTAAATGAAAATGTGCATTTTAAACATAATTAACTCTTTATTGGAATAAAAAGCAATGAAAAAAATATTCAACCTCAATTTTGCCGTTAGCTTCTGAATGCAGAGGTGAATTTTATAGGCAGATGAGTGTTTCTACAGGGGAAGGCGCTTCTGAATACAGATTGTGTTGAAGAATTTGAGGTGAATGTTATAGGCAGAGGAATCTGTTTTTACAGGAAAAGGCATTTCTACCGTCCCATGTGGAGTATCGCTAGTTTATACATCTTTGTATTGCTGTCGAATAGTGTTGATGAAGAGTTTATTATGTTTAAATTCTTCTACACAATCTGTATTCAGAAGCGCCTTCCCCTGCAGAAACACTCATCTGCCTATAAAATTCACCTCTGCATTCAGAAGCTAACGGCAAAATTGAGGTCTATGTTCATTATCATTGGATTCTGAACATTACATTGAATATTTTTTTCTTTGCTTTTTATTCCAATAAAGAGTTTATTATGTTTAAAATGCACATTTTCATTAAGGGATTGTTATAATGTTTTATTTACACAATTAACTGATTTGTATGCCAAATGAAACTGGTCTGCGGCATTGTGCTACATTTTTGATCTAGTTTCACCCATTTTTTTTTTTTTTTTTTTTTTTTTTCATTAAGAGATACTCACCCTGTATAGTGGGTACGGATTAGTGTGTGTACATTATCTATAAAAACGAATTTTATTATCCTATATTATATGGTATTGAATATATAATAATTGATAAATGTATAACATAACTTTAAATTGTTTGAAAGTATTTAAAGTTATAAAATTCAAAATTATGAGTTTTATTCATAGCTCGTTCCTATTGCTCACTGGCCTATAGTTTTATTTAGAATTATATAAATATATTTTGTCTGATCATTTAAAACAATATGATATTTCGCTGCAAAAGAAAATTAATACATTTTTATAACTGAATTATTTATTGACATTTTCGACTTTATAATAAAATACTATAAGTAAATAAAAATCTAATTTGTTCAACATTTATAGAGAAACTTCATATAATATTTATACATAAATATTTTTGTATTTATTATATCTTTTTCGATATTTTTCTAATGTTCTTATTGAATTCAAAAAATGTTCATTAACGATATTTCTTTAAGAGTTAATTAAGATGTCTTTATGCTAAAGGTTTTTAATATTCAACACAACACTTAAAATAATTAGTTCGTAAAAGCTGCCACCTTTGTTTCCTGAGTCGCAGCGTTAAACAACCTTTAAACTTCGCATTTTCATGAATAATTCCAAGGTGAAAATCATCAAGTGGAAACTTAATATAGTATTCGCTAATAGATGTTTTTGAAATGAAAATACTTAATTAGTTAATTATTAAATTACTATAATTGTCTGTGCAGTGTATTTTAGCGAGTTATTAGTTGTTATATAATTAATAACTATTCAAATATTGCGTCATGTCATTTACTACCATTTTTGTCACCCTCTATCTCATCAAACTGGGTCAATCTGACCCAACCCATCACTCACCCCACGTTCACGTTACGTCATTAAAGTTTCTGATCAACAAGCTTAAGATAACAAATAATCCGTGGTACGTCACAACAGTTCCTCCGCTGTCACGATCCGTCCCTCAAATCCTAACGTCGGTCTCTTTTATGTTGTGACTATACACATCCAACATCTTGAATAATAAAAGCGCTACTCAAAGAAATCATTTTAATTTTTGTTTTAATCTTTAAATGCAAATATGCCACAAATGGTGGACTAAAATAGCTGAAACATCTCGTTATCTAAGATGAACTGTTGTGAAAGGAAAAATCAATAGACTTCTGAATAAGCAGATCATATCATATTTGTCTAAAACACACTTTAAGGATTATACGTTGATAGATTTAGATCAACGATATGTTGACTGACATTTATATTAATCTTATGTATTAAGAAAAATCAATCGTAATTTTTCATCTTATACTTTAGTTTGGATCGCATTTAACCCTTACAATGCAAGATCCTCCGAACTATTATGGATGGTCTATATTATTTATCCAACAAAATCGTTTCCAACAAGACGGAATTTTTAAAATTCCGTCATAACCTTTCCCACCATCCCACAACTCTGGCTCAACCATTGGACTGTTCCACACACTCTGACAACACACCTCGCAGATTGAAACGTCAGTGGCTCCATGATCTTTCGTACATATTTATTTATGTTGGAGTTCTTACAATGTCCAGTTTTTCGACTCACGCAGAGTGACTGAGCGCTATAGCACTTTTAATCATCCTCCACTGGGTTTTGACACCAATGACGCAGCTAAAAGAGCCGTTCTGGGATCTCTTTTGTCGGGCTGATTCCTCTAAAGCGGGGGAACAGGTTTGGTTCCTGGATCCTTATCAGGAGTTTATATATTGTACATATAGAATGATTGTGTTTTTATTTTTTTAATGCAACAATTTCTATTTTTTTTTTTTTTTTTAATAAGAATAAGCCAGGCTCACAGAAATCCTAATGCTGTTCTTTCAGCAGCGTCAATAGTGTCAAAATCCAGTGGAGGCAGAGAGGGAGCGCCATGTTTATTATTATTATGAAAACATATACCTATTTACTGATATTAAATTTTTATTCAAATTAAGTATATTGAACAAATCTCTACTGTTCGGATAAAATTTAATAAAAGCCTTATTATTAATTTTTTAGTCTGATTGCATTACTAACTCAATATGGACATCTATAATCTACTCGTTTTATATCTACTGCTTCATTAAAGGAAACTGTTGGTAAATTTTTCGATCTAAGCAACACCAACAGAGCTGTATTAATGTTACAAAATGTTACATTTTTTTATGTAAAAAAAATGTTACACATTTTGAAGGTGAATAAAACTCAAGAAAAATATACTCAAGAAGATACTATAGATAACTATAGATCCTCAGACAAATGACAAATCCATTTTAAAATTGTTTCAGCAGACATCCAAACTCATTCTACCACTGTCCTCACCACTTACGCATGTTTGTTATCAGTAAACAATGATCCCTTCATTGCCTCTCAAACACTCCAATTACATATCCTAAGCCTTCAAGAATGGTGTCAAAAATGGAGAATCAAAATAAATTAAAAAAAAACTCACTAAATAACCTTTACCCTTCGTCGTAAACCTATGACTTTCTGTCCAACAGTATCTTTTAATGATATTCCACTTCTTCCCTGTTCAACAGATCCGCTACCTAGGACCACTTGGACAAAAGTCTTACTTGGAATCCTCTTACAAGAATAAAAAGACAAGAAACTGCCCGTCGTTACAGATTACTTCAACATTTATTAGACAAACGTTCAAAGCTCCCAATTAATAAGAAAAGACTAATATACATGACTGTGATTAGACCTATCTGGACGTATGGAATTGAGCTTTGGGCTCCACTAAACCATCCAATTCATCTCGCATCCAATCTTTATAATCCAAAATCCTTCGAAAAATCCTCAATGATCCTTACTTTATCACCAATAAACTTATCCATAAAAGTCTTTATGTTCCATATGTTGCTGATTTAGCCCAAACCAGATATCTATCCTTTCATAGTAAGCTCCATAACCACTCCAATCCTCTAGTCTCCCAACTCAGTATTGTACTAAGAAAATTAATTTAATAATTAAGAATCTTAAATAAATAAACAATGGTCGGAAAATTTTAGCAATGATCCAATATTTTAAATAGGAGTAATTAGTTACAATGTTTACGATCCAAGATTTTTTATTTTGTGTTTATGCTAATATTAGTTATCTAACTTTCTTAATTGTTTTGAAAACAGTAATTCTGATAGGAGAATGATACCACACATTCTAATGCAAAAACTAAACCTACAAATAAAATCATTGGAAAGGAGGATATTAGAGCGATGTTATTAATGTGGAATTTACCTCATTTCAAGAACAACGCAGTTAGCGCCATTGAAATAGTTACGTAGCTTAAAGGATTGCATTTGATTTTTTTAAATATACTAAAGGTCTCTAATCGATATTTTTCATGGTAAATTTCCCATCCAGGACCAGAAGCTTTTATTGGACTTTCAGTGGAACGCAGGAAATATGTCAGGAAAGTAAGAAAATTCTCCGACTTATCCAGGACTCGAGAACTCTCAAGGTCCAGTAGACGGCGTGGTATGCTTACGATTCGTTTCCTAAGTTTCCCGTTGCTTGGGATGTTATATGTATTATCAATTGCTACTATCGTTATTTTTTTTATATTTATTGATATTTATTATAGAGCAACTATAACTATTAAGTACAATTTTCGTACTTAAGCGTTCCATATAAATTACAAAAGACTGAATTTTAGGAGACATTGCTTATTTTAAGATTGCCTGTTTGAGGTAGCGGACGAAGAAGAAATCTGTTTGAATCCTATTTCCATTCATTTGGCCGATTATGAACATTTCATTTTGTTTCTAATTAATTTGTTGCAATGTTTTAATCGGATCCAAGATACTACCACGATAAACGAATAATAAGATTCTGATTCCATTTTTTTTCTTTTCAAGCCTGATATACATTTTTTTTTTTCTTCATTAATTAATATTTAGAACTGTACAAAATAATAATGTACATCAAGTAAATGTGTTGATAGTGAATACAATGGCATGTCAATAACATGTAAAGAACTAATCACTAGTAGTACTTCAATTGTTCTATATGAGAAGGTCTCTTGGCCGTCTACACTCGGGAATGAAGTGGGAAGCAATTTGGGAGACTAGTGGATTGTAGTGGTTATGGAGCTTACTTTGAACTATCCTTCCGTATCTGGTCTGGGCTAAATCAGCAACATAAGGAACATTAAGATCTTTATGGATAAGTTTATTGGCCACATAGTAATGAGCATTGAGGATTTTTCGAAGGATTTTGGATTGTAAAGATTGGATACGAGTAGAATTGGATGGTTTAGTGGAGCCCAAAAGCTCAAATCAGTACGTCCAAATAGGTCTAATAGGTTCATCTAAATGAGTCTTTTGTAATTAATTGGGAGCTTTGATCGTCTAGTAATTACAAATCGTCTAGTAAATGTTGAAGTAGTCAGTAACGACGAGCAGTTTCTTGTCGTTTTAGTCTTCTATGTGGATTCCAAGTAAGACGTTTGTGTAAGTGGAGTCCTAGGTAGCTAGGACCTAGGTAGATCTGTTCAACAGGGATAAAAAAACTATATGTGTACGTGTGTATTTGTATGTATCTTGGGATCTTTCTATTAAGAACTTGAAGTGCATATGAACATTTTTTTTTTTTACGATTTTTCTAATTTAAAAAACAAGTAAAAAGAAATTAGTAAGAAAAATATTGTATATTGAATATTCAAAAATTAAAAAAAGTCGATTACTGATTTAAATGCATTTAAATATTATACGATAATATTTGTGTAGGGTAAACCGGACTGTTATTGATACCCTATCTTAAAAATTAGAAAAAGTAAATATTTACCAAAAAAGAAAATCATAAAATTCCATTTAAATCCTACAAATCAACTGTGTAAAAGTACTTTGAATTCTGTCCGTATTTTAAAAGATATCCTTAGTCTGTCAATAATTTATTTTACATTGCTTATTGTCACTATCTTCTAAAATACATTCCAGGAATAATGTATATATTTTTCTTATGGAATAATAAGAACTTACGTGCTTACCTTAAAGTATAGTAACTAAGGAAAAATGACTGCAAATTTTAACTTTACTGAACTATTTTTGCCTATAATTTTAGTATGAATATTTCCTGAAGGGTGTCAAAAACTGTCTGGTTTACCCATCATTATATCTATCATGTATATCATAGATAATTCTTAGAGTTATACTCTACTCCAACATTTAATTAGACCATCTATTACACATGCAGTTAATCTTTTGGGATCCACTGAACTATTCAAATCATTTAGTATCCTCACAAACCAATAGCCTTTTAAAATTTTCAATGCTCCTTACTTTGTCACAAATAAACTTGTCCATAAAGAGCACAATATTACATTTGCTGATAATTTAGCCCCCCCCCCTCCTCCTCCATGATAACCCTTCAAAAGGTTTGAAAAGAAGATGGCCTCGAGTTCTTTTAAAGCACAATTTTTATTGAAATGCTACCAAGGAGAAATTGCTTTACATGTTACAATCTATATGTTATTAATAGTATCGCCTTCACATTTCAATCTTATTTTGTATAAAAATGGAAATTGTGATGAAAAGCTGAAAGAAAAATTAAATATTAGAAAAAGTTCATTAATAAATTTGACTTTTTGATTCGATCGTTGGTTTGTTTAGGCCTGTCCGAGTAGCGGGTTAGGGCCTCCGAACTGAATATTTTTGACGGTGGTATATGGTCTCTGTCGCCCTGTCAGTGTTTATTTATGATCCTAGCCCCGATGTAACAACTAGACAATTGGAAACTGTAAATCTTCGTCAGCTGATGTGAAGGATATTGCTTTAATATATATTAAACACCTTAGAAAAGTGTCATGGCTAAAATATACTACCTTGAAGACATCATCAGTTACATGAAATAAAACATCAGCTGTAGGAAAGGTATTGTTTTAAATCATCATTGAACAAAATAGTATCCAGTTACACAAGTCTAATAAATAAAAAGCATTAAGGTGATGTGTCTAGAATTTTTTTTAAGCACATTAATTACAAAGGTCCTCAATTCAACTGATTTTTTAAAAAAGTTTGAAATCGATTATTCCGTCAATTATAATTCGATTTTGATGATTCTTTTTTTGATCAGTAATACTTCAGAGGTGATCTCATAAAATGTTTAATGAAATAAACTAAGCGCTTTTTAATAGAAAAAAAATCTACTCACAGAATTGTAGTTACATGAACAAACTTGGACTAAAAAGTAAAAAATAATTCTCTAAATTTCATTTCGGCCTGCTGTGGACCACGTTATTTCAGCTCTTTGCGAGCTCGAGGTTTAATTTTTTCCCAGTACTCTCGCATTCATATCCTGAGAGTCTCCTTTCTTTCTTCAGTCCACTTCTTGCCTGTTTTCAGCTTTGGTCTTGCTTGGAAACACTTGTACCCTCGAAGTTTTTTCTGGAGGGGAGCAGCTCGTTCCTGGATGTCTTCGAGTGTGATTCCTATTTCTTGAAGGTCTTTTTCAACATCGGTGAACCCCTTGGTTTTCTTGTCAAGAAAGTAGGGATAGGTAGCGCCTCTGTGAGCTCATGTGTGTTACATGGCCATAAAAATTAATCTTTCTTTTCCGAATGGCATCTGTTATCCTCTCCGTGTGCTGGTACAATTCGCTGTTATGTCTTCTCCTGTATTCACCGTTTTCTCTGATGGGACCAAGAATCCTTTTCAGGATTTTTCTTTCCTTCGCTTCTAGCTTTTCCATAAGACCTATTCTGTTTATTGCAAGGCATTCTGCTGCGTACAATGCTTCTGGGCGTACGACTGGCCTTAAATGGTACAGGCACCGACGCAAAAAATAAGTGATCGTAAATTGTGATTAGGTATATGAGTATCGACAATTTCGTTGATTGTTCTTTAATGCTCTTTATTTCGAAGTAATTAAAATATTAATTTTAACGTTTTGGTTCAAGTTCGTAGGTTTAATCTTGAAGTCCGTTTTTGTTTTTTTTTTCTCTAAAAATTAACGAATGATAGAACTTGTCTAAAATTTTAATTAAAAAACCATTGAACAAGGCCAAGAAATTTTTTTGTATTCTTAGCACTTGTTTGTAAACATAAAAACATACTTTGGATAAATCCTTTTGAATGAACAAAAAAATAAATAAAAAAGATAATATTGACTTTTGATTTTTTTTTTTTTAACAAAAAGAACGTATCAACATTAAATTAAATTGATTAATTATAATTTAATGGACTTACAAATTAAATTTGTACAACCTTATATCTGATGTTTTCTACTAACATCCGATCCATCAACCACCTGCGGTTCTGCTATAAATTACATACTATCCAATTACTCCCAATGCTGTAATTTCTTCAATCCTCAATATACCTTTTATTTTTCTAAATACTTAACCAAAACCTTTATTTTCGTAAAATCCTCATTGCTCCTTATTATGTCACAAACAAAATTAGCCATAAAGATCAATGTTCAATATGTTGCAAATATGAAATTTACCTTTCATAGTAAACTCCATACTTACTAGTCCCCCAACTTGTCTCACCCTCAATTCGCAATGCTTCTGAAAAGAATATTAATTATAAAGAGACAAAACATTATAAAGAAACATTCTCATATAGATCTATTGATGTGCTACCAGTGAGTAGTTCTTTAAATATTATTGACATGTTATTGTAACCATTATCCTCAAATTTTCTTGTATAAAATGTATACAGTAGTGAATACCAATAAATAGTTTTAAAAAAAAGTTAATATATACGTTTTTAAAAAAAAAAAAATATATCAACAAACTATTCCAGGCTATTTAATCAGTTACAGAACTCCAATTAAACATAGTTCGGTATTACCAAGTAAATATAGTAAAATTATGTAAGGAACATATTACATGCAAATACATGAGATGGATTCTTTAGGGGGTTTATATTATGGTTGGGCAATTGGTATTATTTTATGCTATTTGGGCAATGCTGAGTTGCCTATTTTGAAGTGCTGAAAAAATAAATCTTGTATTGTTTGTTTACATACAAAAAACATATATACATATAAAAAAAATTAACCTAGTGGTCAAAACATCTTTAAAAAAAACACCTTTTCATCTACATCTGTATAAAGATTTTCAATTTTAATTTCACGCCTTCGTGACAGTGTTGTAATTTACTCTGAGTTTTTAGAAGAAGAAAAATAATGGGGAAGGTGCAGGAAAAATTTTAATAAATTTTACTTAAAAGTGTTTTCCCAGGCTTAGTTGTCTGGGCTTGGTAAGCTTGGTTTTAACCAAACAGCCTTTTGCACGCCATGTTAAAAACATTGCTCCAGGCTTTGACTAATAATAGACACGATAGCATGATATAGTATGTTTACTATCTTTTATTCTAATAATTAAATTACCTTTTTTAAACATTCCATTTCTTTTTTATGTTTAATTTAACATAACTGAAGGTCTCTGGGCCGTTGGTTTTTATTAATATTGGGGCTCAACGTCCTTAAGTATTATTGAGGAGATTAATATTGAATTAAATTATATTTCAGGTACTTTATTCTCCGTTTTATAGTAAAATTTTAAAGATTCTGCAATTCATATCATCAAGTATAAATTAGATCTAAAATATAATATTATATAATTTTTAGTTAGATTATTAAGAAAAATATTAACATTAAAAAATACATTAATATACCTCTTATCTACAATTTCAGTTGATTTATGTGTGTGTGTGTATATATATATATATATATATATATATATATATGGTATATATATATATATATAGTATATATATATATATATATATATATACTTTTGTTGAGAAACCTTGTCATTTCATTAGAAAATATTTTTAAATTATGTAATAGGTAGTATTCTAGGTCCTATCCTCAACGCGGTGTATACAGCTGCTATTCCTACCCGTTATAGCACCTTCCTCACCACGTATACTGATGACACATCTGTGTTATCAGTAAATAATGATACCTTCATTCATGTCCCTTCAAACGCTCCAAATGCATGTCATCAACCTTCAAGAACGGAGAAATAAAATAAATCCAAGCAACTCCCATCAAATAACCTTTACCCTTCTTCGTAAATCTACGACTTCCTGTCCTACAGTGTCCTTTAATAATATCTCACTAACCCCTATTGAACAGATCCGCATCAAGGACTCCAACTGAACAAACGTTTAACTTGGAATTCACATACGAGAATAAAACGTCAGGAAACTGCTCGTCGTTTTTGACTTCTTTAACATTTATTAGACATGCGTTCAAACCTTTGAGTTGAGCTTTGGGGCTCAAGTAAACCTTCTATTTCTTCCTGTATCCAATCCTTACAATCCAAAATCCTTAATGATCCTTACTTTATTACAAATAAACTTATTCATAAAGATCTTAATGTCCCATATGTTGCTGATTTAGCCCAAACCACACACCTATCCTTTCATAATAAACTCCATAACCACCCAAATCCACTAGTCTCTTAACTTGCTTCCCATTCTATTCCCGATAACCCTCCGAGGCGTCTGAAATGAAGATGGTCTAGAAACCTTCTAGTGTAGAATATTTATTAAAGTGCTACTGATGAGTATTTCTTTTCAAGTTTTGATATTTTATTGTAATTATTATCAACACATTTACTAGATGTATATATTTTGTACAGTTGTAGATTTCATAAATGGAAAAAAAAGGATGTAATATACCATCTACCACTCATACTGGAACCCTGAAACATACATTATATTTAACAATGCATACATTTATAAACATATTATTATAAAAAGCTTTATTAATTAAATTATTACTTGCATAATTACTATTAAAAAAAATGTATTTTATTAAAGTGGCAGTTTATTGTTCACATTTGTAATGTCCGAATTAATATTCTGTGTATTGATGCAATCTTATCGGTTTTATAATTTACAGCATTTTTATGGTTTTTATAAAATTGTTTTCATTATTTCTTTTTGTTAGTATTTTTCATATAATTTTATATTTTGGTTGTTATTTGATTATTTGATTGTTACAAATCAAATAATTACCATATTTAGTTATGCTGTTTAGTGTTTAAAATATTATTTTTATTTTTGCTTTTGTTTTGAGGTCTGACATCAAACTACGACTCCGCCCCTGCTGCCGCTAAAATACCTTTTTCAGGATTGTGACCTCTCGATTTATTTCGATGTTTTCGTCGTTGCTTTTGAGGGAGGAGGTTATTCCCCTTCCAATTCCATTATTTACGAAAACACCAAATCCATGTTGAAACTAATGTTGTTAAATACTATTAGATTTTCTCATATTCTAGAAATGGAAATAAGAAAATAGAAATGTAGAAAAAAAAATCGTTGTTGATTTTCTATTACAAGTTCTTACTTTTAAGTAAAGGACACTAGAAAATATCGATGAAACTCAATGGACAATAAAATCCATATTGGCATTAATAACCGTATTTAGTTGTACGCCGTAAAACTTAAAACAACAAACAATACAATCCATGTTGAAACTTTAGAAATGGAAATTTCTACAAGAAATCAAACATATTACCTGAGAAGATCAGACGAATATCTGAAATATATATATAGTGGGAGGGGAAGGGTAGGTTAAATTTTCTTGGGTTTTTAGATTTTTTTTAACCTACCTGGCCCTTTCCCTTCCAGCATGGGTATATTGCAGATATCTGTTCGTTCTCCTCAGCTGAGCACCAATATATTGATTTTCTTTTCCTACATTTTTGAAAACTTTAGTGTATATAATCTATGTAAAAAAGTGCTGATGTTTTGAAAATTTTGTATGTTTTAGAACTGAAGAAGATCGTTTAGCATTCGAAACTAGTTTTCTAATAAAACAATTACAAAAGAACAATTCATCAATTCTAATTGTATTGATCCTTCTATACCATCATGAGTGTTATTATATAAATGTTTGATTGTATAAAGTGTTGATTATATAAATTTTCTTTTTCTCTTTGCGACTTTAATAAACCTTACCATTCTTCTCCTGTCAAATTCTTACAATCTTTCGTAAAATTATAAATGTTCCGTATTATGTAACAAATAAACATATTTGTAATGATTAAAATGTCCCATAGGTTGCAGATGTGGCTCAAACAAGATATCCGTCCTTCCATGACAAGCTATATTCCCACTCGAATCCACTAGTCCACACAACATGCTTTACACTCGATTCCCAATATTCCCTTGAGGCGACTGAAAAAAAAGATAGCTTTATGACATTCTAATGTAGAACAGTTATTGAAGTGCTACTCATTGTATTAATTTTACTGAACATTTATTTAAAGTATATATTGTATATGGCTGTAACAGTCAATACAGGGTATATAAAAAAAAATCGTGTTCATTTTATCAACTCTTTTATTGCTTAATTTTTAGACCAGACACTCCAATCCCATATCCCTGGTAATTGTTCGGATCGGCGACACCAACCCCTAAACGCGCTCAGAATACCTTTTATCGATTCTTATCTTGTTCCGATTTATTTCGATGTTCTAGTCGCTGCTTATAGAGGGGGAAGGTTATTCTCCTACATTTACTGAGAAACTCTAAATCCCTGTTGAAAGTAATATTAACTTCTGTTTAACTTTTAATATTAAAATGAGAAATAAGGAAATATTAAAGTGGAAATAAGGAAATATCGAAATATAAGACACTAAATCAATTTTGAATTAATATTAATTTAATCAACAATTAATGTACTACTGAACCTCTAGTAAAGTTAATTCCTGATGAACTTTCTGTCAGAGAAGGTAAAATAACAAATTATAAATATAAAAAAGACAGAATCCTTTAAATCCAGAAGTATTTATTTGGCATAACTCCTATTTATTTAACATTTGTAGCTACATGTTTCGGAGACAATGTTCCATCATCAGGCTTCTAATTTTTTTTAAAAACACATTAATCTATAACATTATACCAATAGTTCTACAATTATATTGTAATGTGTCATTTACCTCTAATCTGTGATTATTTTCACATTGTCAATTCTCCATGTTAAAAGCCATGATATAATATAAGGCAGAATCCTAGTTGAAAGTGATGATTTTAATTTCTGCTTTATTTTCTCAAGGGAAGTGGAAATAAGAAAACATAAAAAACCTGTGATATACTTTCTCACATTTATTTATAAACTGATATGTTTAATTGAATTAATTATACAATCCGTCTCATTTTAGCACGAAAAGTAATATGGATGACAAAGAATCCATTCACAAAATATGTATACTGAAATTTTATCACTGATATTGAAACAACATATAAAAATATATAAAACCCCAAATCTATGTACAAATAAATCTTGTTAAGTTTTATAACACTCTTACAAGTTGTAAATTTTATCACTTAAATTGATAGAACCAATATAAATATGTAAAACACCAAATCCAATTACAAGTTAATCTTCTTAAGTTTTGTAACACTTTTACACATAAGATAAGATGAAATAAGAAAATATAAATTCATAAAACACTTAATCCTTTATGAAACTCATTTTGTTAACTTCTGTTACACTTATTTACATTTAAGAAGTCTAAATATCAATATAACAAACTAAACAACACAATCCAAGTTGAGACTGTAGAAGTGATTGTTTACTAGTGAGGTTATAGGAATGAACTATCGAAAAATGTAAACATGAAGTGAAGCGTAAGGATCGAACTGGTCGGTGTAGCACGGGTCAAGCCAGTTTGGTGGTATCGCCGATCCGAACAATTACCTAAATCCTATCAAATAAACTTTACCCTTCGTCCTAAACCTGCGACTTCCTGTACTACAGGATCTTTTAGTTCCCCTAATCCCTGTTGAAAAGATCAGCTACCTAGGATTCCATCTGGACAAAAGTCTAACTTGGAATCCACATAAAAGACAAAAACGACAAAAAACTGCCTGTCGTTTTCAACTACTTCAACGTTTACTTGACAAACGTTCAAACCTCCCAATTAATTACAAAAGACGGACTCATTTATATATCAGTAATTAAACCAATTTGGACATAAGTTGATTGATTAGTTTTGTTGATAGAGGGTTGATATACGTTTTTGTCATTATATTCAATGGTGATTGTTTTAATTTATATGATGACATAACCTTAACTCAGGGGTACTTCGTACCCAATAAAAGGCAATAAAAGATCCATTACCATAATTTTCTTTTCTTTGTATGAATTTATAATAAAGTCGGAGGTTAGAAAAAAAAAAAAAAAATTGGACATATGGTTAGCCAATTTTAATTCCTTATTTACTCAAACTAGGCAGGAATGGTGGGTATCGTACAGGTTGAACTTTATTGAGCAAGATTGGGAAAGGTAGTTAGGTAGAGATTCGTTTTACGGGTGTGCTGCGAAATACATCTTAACACTCTCAGGCCGGAATCGAACCTGAAATTCCAACATCCTAATAATCTCAAATGGATTCAAGATTTTTTATTTAGTTATTTTGTTTTCCAGCTTATGGCAGCTAATCATTATATAGTATATAGAAATGTATGTATATGTATATATAAACATTCACTTTAAGGGAATAAGTTAGTCAAAACGACTAGAGGTCCATGAAGCATATTGCCGCTACAGAAAAAAAAAAAAAAATTCTCGATATATTGAAATTTATTATCTACCTCCTAGGAACATTATAAAATTTATTATAGTTCATAAATGCGTTATTATTGTAACTCCACAATCTTCATGGCAGCTGTTCGATATTTACAATAAGTAAATTCAGTATTTTAAGCCTATGCAATGAACGTTGCATCTGGATCTCGATAAACTTTGCAATGATCTCCATGTTTGAATAATTTAATTAGGTCGATGGAGACAAACAACCACTTTCGACAGAATATATTGACTGAATCAGACCTGTACGTGTTGCCATTACTGAAGAACGTGGGTAATTTTGTGGAACATTATTTCAGCTGACCGTATGAAAAACAACTCTGGTAGATTGAGCGATGCCAAAGCAATTTGCAGTGTCTCTCTAGCCAAGTGTAATGATGTTGATTTGTTATGAATTCTTGATACTAATTTGTTATTATGTTTGCTGCATAATATTAGCATATTAAATGATTACACTTAATTTAAAATCGAAAATATATTTTTCTCTTTATTACTTATTTATTGGTATTTACAAAACTTATATAATGTATACATGTACTCAGTGTTTGGGAAATTATTACAATAATATTTCAGTAATTGTCAAGCAACTTCAATAACAATTCTATACTTATTGGGTTATTGGTAATAGAATACAAAGCAAGTTGAGAGGCTAGTGGATTTGAGTGGTAATGGAGTTTACTATGAAAGGATAGGTATCTCGTTAGGGCTAATTCAGTGACATTAAGATCTTTATGGATAAGTTTATTTGTGACTAAGTAAGGAGCAGTAAGTCGGTTTTTGTTCTTTTTTTAAAAAAAGGAACTTTTTAGATTCCTTGCTACAGTAATTACGAATTCTTTAGAACTAGTCTAAAACTCATAAAAATAATTTTGTTATTATTGGAATTGTATTCGTTATTTAATTTAACTTGCTTAGTTTAGAAGAATGTATAATAGCTCCATATAGTAGTGTATATATATATATATATATATATATATATATATATATATATATATATATATATATATATATATATATATATATATATATATATATATATATATATATATATATATATGTTTTTTTAATAGCTATTTATTGAAATTTACAACTGTAAACAATATAAACAAAGTAGAAGTAAATGTGATTATAATGATACAAATGACATGTCAATTGCTTGTAAAGCAACTACCCATTCGTAGCACTTATAAAAATTCTATATAATAATAATTCTATATTTTAGTCTTGCATTTAGATTCCGAGTAAGACTTTTTCCAGATGGAGTTTTAGGTAGCAGCAATGCTCAATAGGGATTTGTGGAATAGAAAAAAGAAGTCTTGAATACAAAGACTTCAGAGAATCTTAATTGGTTTTTGCACCTGACAAAAAAATAAATAAATAAAAAAAATAAAAAAAAATCCTCACTAAGAACCAATTCTTAGTAAGGAATTAGCTTAATCAATGATTGTGTAAAGAACTGGTATTGTATTGCGATGAAATCAAACCAAACCCAAACCACCAATTTTGTCTTTAAACTCAATGAAGAACCAGGTATCCATTTATAGAGGCTGAGTGTGCCAAAGGAGGACATTCTGCCCTTCTGATCCATCCCACTCGCAAAATATTTTCAAATAGTTATGATATTTAAATGTTACTATTTATTGTCACTTGATAAATCTGTTGATAAATAATATTTTTAATGTACAATCTTTGTATATGTTAACTTTCAAAATTTTCCTCATATTATTAATGAGGAAACATTATTTATAATTATATCAGTAAAATATCAATACAAGTGAAAACCAGTATTTAAAATTTTTATATGTATCCATACAAATTTGTATAAACTTACTAGTTTATTAATGGACTTAATAGTTTACAGAGAGAACTAATTATATTTATTTTGTCTGTAATTTATTATTAGATTAATTCATGTATTTGTATGTAAAAAGTGTATTTTTATTTCATATTCTTTCCCATTATGTAAATATATTTAGAATTGTCTGGGAATGTACCAGACTCACATTTGTACGAGAATTCCCTTTTATAAATAAAATGATTATCTATCTATCTAACTTTGAAAATTTCTATAGAAATATCTAAAGTTATAAAATCGGTATACTCGCTATTTTATCAAAAGTACAAAGGATAGAAGGCATGAAGAAGTAGCAGCCAAGTTTGAAGGGATGTAGAACAGTGTTGTTACTGAAATTATTTTCTTGTCCGTAATCATTAATAAATTAATTATTATAACTTAGAACATTTATATTAATAGAATGTAATATTTTCTCTATCGATACAGTAGTACAGATATTTTGACTCGCCAAATTATTAGGAAATATTTGGAATATCGATTTCGAAATAGTACTAGAAATTGCCTAGTCAGAGAGGTAGAAATAAAATGAAAGATTCTTCGCAGCTTGATGTTTTTTTGTTTGAATAAGTAAATAAATAAATTTGTTTCCTTGAAGCATACCCATGATCCAAATTGGTCCTTGCGACAAGATTAATCGCAAGATTTCTCATACAGATTTAGATAAAGAAGCACTCTTACGTTCCAGATTGCTGTGATAGAGCTACAGATGTGAACGAAAGATAAATTTGTTTGTGTTGACCACCCCATCTAAGGTTCTTGACCTAAAAATGATCGAGCAGATTAAATGCGCAAATGTTACTCTAACCGCAAACTACATTTTTAATAGATTTATTTATTCAAATTTATTAAATATATATTAATTAGAGTTATATAATTCAGCTGATTGTATGTTAAATATGGTTTTAACTATAAAAGGCATGTGAGGAGTGTGAGGCACGAGGAAGAATAATATCTAACTTCTGAATATAATTCATTTAAAGAAATTACTAAAGTACATCTCACATCCATATTCTTTTCATAAAAATTGCTGTCGTTATATAATTAGAATGGTTGATAGTGATTCAGTTTGTATTCTAATTGTCTAGTATTAATAATTAAGTCAACCGTATAATGAAGTATATGTGCTAAGTCTAAGAATTTAAATTGGGAAAGTCTTGCTTTCATATAGGCCTCAAATTGTACCAAAAATCATAGAAGTTTATGTTTCAACTGTTTTGGTTTTGTATTTTTTCACTTTTCCACCTCCTAGATCAGTAGTTTATTCCCTAGAATGGAAATTAGGTTGAAGATCATGTATGTTCATATAAGCAACTTTATACATAAATTCCTTAGAATGTAACTGAGCTACAGTACAAAAAGAAAAATGTCATGTTAATAAATTTAACAAAATAAAAAAAAGGATTTTTGAAGAAAACTGTTGCTGAGCCAACAGTTAAGGTTGTTAAGAAATGTAAAAACCTTATATGTGAAAAATTGTATTTATTCAATTTCTTTTTTTTTTTTTTTACAAAAATGTTTTAAGAAATTTTAATGCATCAATGCTAATATTACTTTTTCTAATCAATATTGCAGATATATATATATTTTGAAACCATGATACTTCCATAGATCGGCTATAAAAACATAATTATAAAGATGTCAAATTTAAATATCGCATTAGTTATTATATTTTTAATAATTTTATTTTAAAACTTAGAAGTGTAAAGATATTATATTGCATTTTACTGCCTGTTTTTGCCCGTTTATCAGTAGCACCAAAAATAGTGTTTCAGGCTGAGTACTCACAGTTCCGCGATTGGAATTGGTTGAAGCGTTACGGGCTGGAAGTTTCAGTTTTAAAAATCACTAGGAAGAAAAAAATATATCTTGTTAATTATATAATTCAAAAATTTACAATTGTCTAACTCACAGAGGATATCCAAAAAAACCAACATGGAGAGATAAAAAGATCCAGGGTTTCGCACAACAACCAACACTGACATGAATAATTTGATGATTTCGTATGATCCTTTAATTAGCTCATACTGACCACTACCTGAGAAAAATACTACTTTCGGTAATAGTGTTCCCAATCTGCTTGTAGTACCAGACGCAGATACGAGTATGACACCCTTACTTAGTGGACAAGATAGTGATGATAGTGATAATCTCGATCTAAGTGATATGTTATTATAGATTATAATTTTCTTTCCAGTTTAAAACAATATAATGTGTTTGAGTTCTGCTTTTTTAAATAGAAATTAAGAATTAATTTCTTAAAGGTTATATGGTAGTTTGATAAAACATTGCCCTGATTTATATATATTACAAATTCTATTTATTTATTTCTGTACAAAATTTCAGAGAAATTGTTAGTTGTTACAGAGGAGTTTTTCCAATCATAATATTGGATTTTTTATCATACAGTAGGTATATTCATTGTTTTCAAAATTCAATTTAAATAATCACCGATAAATCAATAAATGGTTTTGTGAAGTGTTTTTTTCTTAATAAAACAGCAAGTCACTAATACAATTTTAAGTGTTTTTTCAATCTTTCAATAATCTTTTTTTAATCATTTCAAGTTGTTCTAGATCAGAAAAAAATATTACATTATCCATACGATCGCTTTCAGACTTTTGTCCGGCTAGATTCACGAATGGCCCTACTGTGCAACGTAAGACACAAAAAATATCAACAGCTTAAGTCCGCATTAAATTCTAAATTCTCCTTAACCATTTTTTCTATTATTATTGAAACTAGATAATTTTTATGCGACAAGTAACACAAATGCATGTTATAACAGAGGAATAAAAATTGTTTTAAAATTTTGAGAAGTTATATACTTTTTTCCTCAAATAAAAAATTTGAACAACCGGACATACGTTCTCACTGCACTCACCGTTTCCTTTGAGCTAACGATTTTTCTTATGAAGTAATTAAAATTTAGGTTAAAAAAAAATAACCCTTTTTTAATTTATGGTTTCTAACTTCTACTGCGTCCAAATCCAACTCGATCCAAGATTTCGCGCTCAAGCGTTAGCCTACAGGATATTTTCTATTGATTAGAGGTGTAATGTACTATTTTTGGCTGATTAACGTTTACTTCTGGAGGTATTTTACTTATAAATGAACAGGATCTGTTCAGAGTTAATGACATATTTTTATTAATAATATTATAATATAATTTTATATTATAGACTCATAAATATTATTTTATGTTTTATATTTATATACTGAGAGATTACTCTTTTTTCTATTACGTTTCTGTATACCAATGGAAGCTTTACTTACAAAGTTGTGCAATGCCATGAATAAATTGTTTCTAATAAACATATTTATGACAGTAGTAATATTTGTTACCCTCTTAGTGGAAAATTGGAGGATATTTTAATTTTTATTTCGATATACTTCAATAATAAATTATCGTCAAAATTTTAACCTTCGATGATCCTCTTCTTTATTTATAGTATT
This sequence comes from Euschistus heros, assembly GCA_003667255.2. Taxonomy (NCBI): domain Eukaryota; kingdom Metazoa; phylum Arthropoda; class Insecta; order Hemiptera; family Pentatomidae; genus Euschistus; species Euschistus heros. The sequence goes on along the minus strand of RCWM02000032.1, from coordinate 3,151,868 downwards.
TCTGTATTGATCCTATAATATTAATATTGTTATTGGTGCCATAAAAATTAATATTTAACTACTTCTTTTTTTTTTCAGATCCCAAAAAGTAAATCTCAGTTTTCCGGAGAAAATGGAGTCCCAACAGCTTGAGCTAAAAGAGACCAATGAGTGAGTACAAGTATTGTAAAAACAAGTATATATATATATATATATATATATATATATACACACACATATATTTAAAATGTTTATTCAAATCGTAATTGATGAGAAAACTAATAGGAACGATTCGAATTTTTCAATAACTAGAAAATGAAAAACTTAAACTAGTATGTTGTGATGCTTTTTGAAATTTAGATAATTTTGTGTTATTTTTTTTGTAATCTATTTAGTCACATATAACTTTATTTTGTGTTTATAAAAAACTTTACAAGAAAATATAACCTCACTTAGACAATTGATCAAAATAAACTGATATAGGAAAAAAGTTTTAAAGAATTATCCCATTTTGTTTATTTTAATTCATCATATTGTTCGAAGTTAAGATATTAAAGCAGTTGAGATATTAATTTTAAATGTTCTTTCTAGATTTTTTCGTCACCCATCCTGTGACAAGGTTATTTGCGATTGTATATCGTCGCTTAAGCTACCACATGCCATGTCATTTTTCTCTAATCCGCAAGAGACATACAACTAATTAGATCATATTATTATTATTTTCTATTCCACTGATCCTTGTTGAACAGATCAGCTAACTGGACAAACGTTAAACATGGAATCAGCATACAAGACTAAAACAACAGAAAACTGCTCGTCGTTTTCGACTTTTTCAACATTTATTAAACAAAAGATCAAAGCTTCCAATTTACCATAAAAACTCATTAACATAACAGTTTTCAGACCTATTTGAATATATGGAGTTGTGCTTTGGGGCTCAACTAAACCTTCTAATTCATCTCGTACCTAATGCTTACAATCCAAAATCCTTCGAAAAATCCCCAATCCTCCTTACTTCGCCACAAACAAACTTATCCATAAAGTTCTTAATATCCCATATGTTGCTGATTTAGCCCAAATCAGACAACTATCCTTTCATATTAAACTCCATAACCGCACAAATCCAATAGCCTCTTCACTTTCTATTCCCAATAACCCTCCGAGGCGTCTGAAAAGATGATGGCCTCGAAACCTTTTACTTTAGAACTTTTATTAAAGTGTCACTAAAGGTAGATTCGTTTACTAGTTATTTTCATATTACTTTATAGATATACTTTAGATGTATATGCACTATACAGTTATTTTATTTATTTTATTTTTTTCCACATTGCAGTAACCCTGCAATGGTTGCATATTTTTCTACGCGTCCAATCTCTCGACACATTATCATTAATATTCAGAGAACATGTTTATACATATGTGAAATATTTTTAAAAAAATATAGGGATTAACATTGGGTTAATACGAAGTATAAACAATAATTAGTCAATATAATTATAAGTTAATTAATAAATATAAAAAAAAGATTGAAAAGAAAACAAAAGAGAGAACAGAAAAAATAAATATAAACAAATAGAGGTAGAATTATAGATAAACTATTCAATAGTTGAGTCCTATATAATCAACATGACCCACAAATGCATCAAATTCATCACAGTGTATGTCTATGAGATCCTTCTTTGAAGGAATTAAATTAATTATTATTATCCAAATTTTTACGAGTCCCTCCATTTCGCCGATGTATCACATGGAAAGTTGTAGCATGTGGACAAAGGATTCTATTTGTAGCGTGTGAACAAAACTGGCTACAGAAGTGTTGCCATTGATAGGTTTTAAAATATGGTTTCAGAAATGGATTCAGCGCGAGATTTTCCGTAAAGAATTAGATCTAACTAATTTGTGTGGTTGCTTTGGCGTTGATATACGTCCCTTTAATAAATCACAATGATTACATTAGAAAACATCATAATTTACTTCTATAATGAAATTTACTTAACAACATTTTTATATTTTTCTTTTTATTATAATCTGAAGCTTGGCATAGTCTATTCCTAGCGTTTAGCAATGTAATGGCCATTACAATGGATGTCGGAAAGGGAATGTGGGCAGTCGTTCCATCTTTTCTGCAAACACCATTAGCATCAGTCAATTCCAGCTAGTATTTACAATGTCCTTCTTCTTTTTGTTTGCAGTTGTTAATCTGTTAAACTTGTTCTATTTGAATGTGTCGTTTCATTGTCGGCGCTAATGAAATTCAACCTCATTAACAGTTTGTTACTATCCAGTTTTACACATTGCAATGACTCTGCAATGGGTGCATACTTGATGGAATGCTATGCGTCCAATCCCTCGACATAAAGTGTATTGAAATACATATTTATTGACATATATATTACTTAATTTAGAATTTAAATACATGCAAATAAAAATATATACAATATTTTTTAGAAAAAAATAGAGTATAAATGAGCATTGGCTTAAGCAAAGAAAAATAATAATATTCATTAGCATTTAAAAGATAATTAATTTTTTTTTTTTTTTATTTTAGATAATAATGCCTTATTTACATTTTTACAATTCACAAATCATATTAAGTATTCATGTTCCGGCAAATATCCTCTACATGATTAATATAATTTTATTTAATAGTAAATAGGCTTTACAATTCATAGTTTATCTTTAAACAGTAGGAAAAAATAAAAAATAAATATCACAAACAATAGCAACACAACCTTCAAAATGAGAGGCGAATTATCTATATATATATATATATATATATATATATATATATATATATATATATATATATATATATATATATATATATGAATGTGTGTATGTCTGTACTCGATAGATTCAAAAACCGTACATTCAATCGCCGTGAAAATTTAGGAAATTATTAGTTATATCCTCGGAAAGGTTTTTGAAAAAAAAAAATTTTAATCAGAGTTGTGGTTCTAGGTGTATGTAAATATCAAAATAACATTTATTTTTTATAAATACTACTTTAGTGCAGGTGTTTGTAAGCAATTAGCAGTAAAACATATGTTCTAAATTAATCTATATCTATACTATTATATAAAAGGACAAGGCATTTTTCGTTGTTTATAACGGTACAATGTTATATAGTGCTAGAAATTGATAATAAAATTGGCTTGATTCAAATAAATTGTTATAAAAAAAGCTATAAATATTTAGTGTGACGTTTGGAACCTGGGGATGCTTAATAATCGAACGATATGTGGTAATTGCATTCTACACCAGAGTTTGCAATGGTAAAATTATTTAACCCATCTGTACCAAATTTTAACTATAAAATCTTCATAATTCTAGGAAGATTTTAAATAGTATAGTTTACTATAATAATAATTTAAATTCACAGTGTTAAGTGGCAGAAGTTTGTCACTCTGTCATTAACTTTTATGGTTAGATAGAAATCAAAATCCAACCAAATGAAATCAGTATAATTATTTTTACTGCACTAAACATTATTGCTTTATCAAAATATCGATTATTTTTTGATATTGTGATTAAAAAATGGGCGACCTAACCATAGCTTTTGATGAAGGTTTTAAGAAGACTAATATTTTAATGATTTCAAATTCATTTTGTTTCAGGTTTATTTAATAAATTGTGCCATTGGTTGTACATTTGTACCGACAAATACTATAGCAGAGAATATTAACAACATTATTATTGAAAAAGTAAATTGTGTCATAGAGAATATCTCTATTGATAGGGTTGTAAGCACTGAGAGTTTCTTCCTAAAACGTCTCTGTCCATCTAAATTACCAACTCATAGATTAGATTTAAGGATTGAATATCCAATAATTCTTTTGAGTGAATCATTGGAATAATACCGGGTTACAGCTTTGAGTGAAAATATATAGAAATATTGTGAGAAAATAATTCTCAACTGCATTATAAGATTTTTATTGTTAAAAAATAAAACTTCTGTTATTAGTTAAACCTATCTAAGTTCGTTACTTATAAGAAAGAACGGGCGAAGCCGTGACTGGGGATGATAGTAATGTATAAGAATGAGAGGTATAACTGATATGTAGATATATGAATAGAAATATGACAATATCTAAACATCAATATTCACAATGATTCATTAATAAATCGCTAATAGGTAAATAAATCACCTTCTAGCATCTTCCCAATTTATATTTAAATAATTAAAAGATTTATCTCCTTTATGCGCTTTAAGAGAATTAAAATTTGTTAGTAGCTTGTATCCTTGTCTTCATAACTCACAAAACCATCAACATAATAATGCTTTTACCATTTTAAGTGATATATACTCTAGCCTATTATTTCTGTAGGTGAGGCAGGGTTGGGCAAAATTTAACCATAGCTAAAAAATAATTAAAATTTAAACATAGCTATTTGACAACTAATTTCCTGCAATCAATCAACTAATTTAATAATGAATAAATCTATCAGTCAAATTAAAATACAAGCTTTATTCTGACGATGAACGAGTGAGGATCTAAAAAAACAAAAATATGAAAAACATCAGAGAAAACCATTTTTTTTTTTTAATTATGACAATTCCAGAGCCGGTAACATGAAAACAGTCCAGTTAATTATGAAACTTTTAGGAAATTTAATAAGATTTCATTTTGTACTAAAATTATTTTCAATGAAACGCACCGTTTTCCAGTTATAAGTGAAAAACTGGAAAATTTAAAGCCCCCTCCCTCCCTTAACGGCACCGGGGTTTGTAGGGACTTAAATTTTTCTTGTTCTGGAGACCCTTCCCTGCACATTCCATTGACAAGTTGAAACTAATATTTTTAGTTTCACGGATTTTCCTATTTTGACTGAACTATAATAGGTGTTTCTCTAGAATGTGAAATATAATTGAACGTTAATGTTTAAAGATTTTAAACCAGAATTTAAATGTCAATAAAACATTCGCAATTGATGCAGTCGCTCAATGCACTAATACATTGATACATGTTCTCAATAATCAATGTCTCACTTGAGTAACGTATGATGGTATTGACGGATCGATAGAATTTGGATTGATAAAATTAATAGCCACTTCTATTGGAATTATTTAATTTGAAAATTAGTTTCGAATGTTAAACATTCATCGTCATTTCTAAACCATACAAATTTCTCAAAACATTAGCTCTTCGTTACATGGATTATATATAATAAAGTTTTCAAAAATGTAGGACAAGAAATCAAATATATTGGTACTCACCTGAGGAGATCTTACAGGTATCTGAAATATATCAAGAGCAGTATTGATATATTTTGGAAGTCCGTTTGACCTCCTCAGGTGAGTACCAATATAAACTCCCCAACAAAATTATTACAACACCCATAATTCTCGAAATTTTCCTGATTTTTACCTTAATCCTTAAACTTGGTTTATATTCATAATAATATTATTTATTAAACGAGAGAAATTAAGGATTACACAAATCAATGTTTTTCCCTGTTAGTAACAAACGATTAAATTTTATATTATTTTTTTTGCAAATTTCCTTCAGTCCATGTTTATCATTCGTTACGTTATTTACTAGTATGCCAAGAATAGTATATATATTTATATAATATAAATATATTTAATATTACGAGATTTCGTATATATATATTAAATATAAATTAAATATAAATTAAAAAGTTAAAAGTTAATATTGTAAAACATGAAAAAAAATAAAAAAATTTAATAGTTTAAAAAAACTAGAAAAGCACGCTTTTATAGCAAACCTAACCAAAAGGCTAAATGTAATGAACAATTTGCAGCAGTCAGACCTTTTACTTTTTAGATTTCAAGGTTCGAAGCCAATTTCCCTGTACTATTGGTGATTGTTTTGCAATTTTATCACATTTTATTCAAAATCAACTAACAAATGTTTGTTTTTTTGACATATCTCAGAGTAGGAATGGGCAAATTTTTACTTTAAAAATCCTATCTTGTACAACATTTAATGATCTACAACTTCTAGTATATAGCATGGTTTTATTTGATTATCTATTTCTGCGTTATAGACTCTTTAATATGACCAAAATCAACTTTTTGTGAAAGTTGGAAAAATTCTTCGATGTTTGACAGTCGATTGTGGCTAAACGCCTTAATCAAATTCAGCTTAAGGGATGTCTTTAGACGCAAAATTTTATAACCTTTAATTTTGTGAATAAAAAAGTGTTCAAAAAGTTTGGTTTTTTTTTGTCCCCCAAACATGTTTCCCTTATCAAATTTGGTGTTATTTTTGTTTTTTATTCTCAGAGCCCATATAAACAAAAAGCCTCCTACTCCACCAAAAGCAAGGCAGACCCCCCATTTTGGGAGTAATTTAACTAAACTAAGTAAGAACATAAAAGAAAAAAAAATAATAAAAAATTATAAAATTCAAATATTTCAAAGTGTTGCGATACTTTTGACTGGGAGTTTATTTGATTTCTTGTCCAACATTTTTGAAAACTTTAGTATACACACGTATACTAAAACGTATAACAAAATTTTGATGTTTTGAAATTTTTGTATGTTTAAGATCTGATGATGAATGTTTAACATTCGAAAGTAGTTTTTAAATAAAATAATTCATAAAGAAGTGGTAATTAATTCATAATTACAAATAAATGTCAGTAAACCTATAAAGATATGTTATGAAATATTTGTTTTTAAATTAATAAACCCGAAAAAAGTTGTACAGTTGATTATCGGGTTGAACGCCCTTAAGTACTACAACTAAGACAATAAGGGCGGGTTATCCTGTAGGTTATCAAGCGGTTCTGCCTTGTGTGACGGTTGAGATATATTACTTAGGTACGCCACGAAACAAACAAGTTTTAACTGATTAAATGCCCTTTACATAGCAATGCTAATATCAAGGTTAGTTACATTGCTGGGTACTGCTCCATCTCTTGCATTTCTCTCATTCCTTTCAATATTCTTTCTTCTAATTTATTACTAGTCCAGTAAAATAAGGGTTTGGTGAAGAAAAAAGTTTGCTACTACGGCAGCAGTCGGCTTCATATTCAAAATTAAAAAAAACAAAACGAAACACCCTAAGCACACGCTTTTTTCCGGTTTTGTATATTCATTCAGTTTGTATATTTATTGGAATCAGTACCTATAAAATGAAAAAAAATACCTCCGAAATCGGAGCATTTTTCGCGAAGTTATGGCCTTGGAAATATTGTAGAAATTGGCCGACTTGCGGTAAGTCCCACTTCAGCGCGAAAACTCGTATGTCGTACTCTTTAGGCTATAACTCCAAAACTATTTGTTCGTTCCAAAATTATTTTTTTTCCTGGTTAAATTTACTTTTAAACTCCACATATAAGGTTTTAATCAAATAAACTATATACTCATGCCAGCATACTAAAAAACCCGTACTGTTGTAAAATCCAAGTTTGTTTGGCACATTTTTTACAATGATGTCTGGAAAGCGGTGATCATAGATTACTTTTTGAAGCATTCCTTTAGTCACGCGCGCTTTTAGTTACATGTGATAGTGGGCATCATTCTTAGGTGGAGGTTGTGTAAATATGGGCACCCTTTCTTGGTGTAAATATGGGCCCTCATTTCCTCGGGAATTTAGAGGTATCATTTGTCTTTTAGAGATCACAACTTAAGACACTCAGAGAGAGGTGTGGGTAAAATGTTCCCAAATGCGGGAACTAATTCGAGCCGGTGCTGAAAGAGGCAGATATGATTGCGATTTCTATATAATATAAATATATTTTTTCCTGTAATAAATAAACTCTCTACCGTTTTGCATTGTTTCATTCTGTTTAATGACTTTTTTGAAGAGGGCCAATATTTATACCCCAATTTTTCTGGATCAACTTTGAAAGCTTTTTGTAAACTGTAGATTATTAAATGAAATAATTAATGTTAATTAATTGCCTCCTAGAATTTTTCTAGAGTCTCTAGAGTTAAAAATCTGGAGTTTTTCAAGTTAAAAATAACTTTAAATCAAGAACAAAAAAGGATGCCCATATTTATACCTTTACCTATTTACAGATGCTATATTTCGAAAAAGACTTTCTAAATTTTGTTTCAAGCTTATTTGATTATTATGTTTACTAAGAACAGGTCTGGAATATAGAAATCCACGTATTTCTTGAATTTATTTTAATGTTTACCCAACGCGATCGATTTATTTTTCTCTTTTATTTGTTGACCCAACAAAGGACGTCATAAAGTTCTTGTCTGCCGAGACAAAACTTTTGACGTCCAGCTAGCGATTGGTCCGGAGACAATATCCATCGACCGGCTAAAGGCAGACTTCATCATGTAGGAGGCTCAACATGTACTCCGCCAGTCACCACAGAAGTTCTCATAGTGTCACCGAAGATGCTATATGATCTATAATATAATAAAACTAGATGTTCCACATGTATTCCACTGTTATTGGGGGATACCTATAGTAGATAAACGATTAATTTGTTGATAGTGTTTAATGAATACAATAATTTTGCATAGTGAACCAGACTATTTTTAAAAAATCATAAAAAATTGATTTACTATCTGTATTAATCAGAAATATAATTTTTAAAAATAAATGTATTTATTGTTCAGTTAAGTTTATTACCGTGGTTATCTCAACGTGATTATTTCTATCATAATTTCGTTCTTGTATATATTGTACAGTAGATTTTAATGTAATGAAAAATAGTTTTAACTATTTTTAACGTTTGGTTATATTTAATGAGGTTTACTTGAGGTACGCATGATGATATAGAAGGATCAATACAATTCAAGTGCCACTTCTATGTAACTAAGAAACGGAGCACAAACAAGAGCAGCGTCGAAAGCCACTCACCATGCTAGACGTCAATGGGTAAGATTTGAAATTAACCATTGGTACTCAGTGAGAGATAATTTAAAATTATATATTTATATCCTCCACATTAAACTCACTTCTGTACTCCACCCACTTGAGTTTGACTCATTAGACAAATCAAATCCGGACGCGAGTTGAATATCTCGTTACCAAAAAAAACAAAAAACATTAGAAAAGAAAATTAATAACTTGTGGTCTAGCAAGAATAACCCCGTTAATCGCCCATCTATCAGTGCAAAAAACCCCATATCCGATAACCAATTTTCAATACCTATCCTCAACCTCAGCAACATAACATTAACTAAAAATGAAACTAATTTGCTCAACAAAGGTTTAAAACATTCTATAAATTCACCGGTGACCATACAAGCATTCGAAAACCTTGCTTTCCTCATTGAATCCGGTTTAGAAAAATACGACAAAAACCCACTTTCGAAATCAATATGCGCAAACATACTAAAAACAGAAATAGAAAAATCCCAGAACTTTGAGATAAAAACATCATCCGAATTCAAGATAGCACGCGCATTATCAACTAAAATATTAAAAAACGACCTCACAATCATAAAAGCGGACAAAGGGAACACCGCAGTAATTATAGAAAAAGAGTTATACAAAAATAAAATCTATGACTTTATATTATCGAAAAAAACAGCTTCCCCACTATAAAAAAACCCCGCTAAAAAATTTAACAGTCAAGTTCGGGAGTTAATAAATAATAGTATTTTAATACCTGATAATATAAAATTTAGAAGAAGGCTTACCAATGGGGTCCCCTCTTTCACCCCTTCAGAGAGATCTTTTTATGGATAAATTAGAACGGAAAATCCTTCATTCAAAATTAGCTCAACACATCATATACTGGTAACGGTGTGTTGATGACATAATTTGCCTATGGTCTGGGACGACCAGACAAATCAATAGTTTCTTAAATGAAATAAACGAAATCCACCCTTCAATTGAATTCACACTGGAGTTAGAGAACAATAAAACTTTAAATTTTTTAGACATAGAAATCTCCATAAACAATAAACAACACGAATTTAATATATACAGGAAACCCACACACACAGATGTGGTTATAGACAACAATGCCAGGAGACCACTAACACACAAACTCGCAGCATTTCATAGCATGATATACCGCCTTTTAAATATACCACTAAATGATTTTAAGAAAACAAATACATAAAAAAACTATGAATAATATATACAAAACACCCCCAGAGGATAAAGTTACCCCTAAAAAATATATTTTGATACCATACTACGGCCCAATATCCGCTAAAGTCGGGAAAGAGTTAAAAAAAACTAGGTTTAAACCCTGCATTTAAAATAGATAAACCATTGTCATCATACTTGCCTTCACCGAATGATAAAATAGACTCTTTCCAAAAAAGCGGCATATACGAATTAAAATGTAATGGCTGTGAAGCAAAATACACGGGGAAAACCGGACGATTGGTAAATCAAAGAATAAATGAACATATAAGAGCATACACTAGACCCAAAATTCCAATTTTGCTATCTATCTAAATGAAAATAACCACAAATTTAATAAAGACTCGGGAGTAAAAATGTAAAAATATTACATCAAGTAGAAAATAGGCTAAAATTAAATACTTTTGAATCACTAGAAATAATAAAATCGTTTAAAACTGATCCAGATTTTTGTTTAAATGATCAGATTAACATACCCAGTAGCCCCATTTTAAATTTGTTTCCCATAGGAACGGAAAAACCGAATGAGAATTGTAAATCTAAAACTTAACCTACCTGCCCCCCCTTTTACTTCTCACAAATTCAGTGTTTTAGTTACCTCAAAAGTGAGTGCCTATGTTTGATTTCTTGTCTTATCTTTTTAAAAAACTTTAATATATATAATCTATGTAACATAGTACTGATGTGTTGAAAAAAATTTTTTTGTATGTTTTAGAACTGAAGATTTATGTTTAGCATTCGAAACTAGTTTCAAATAAAATAATCTCAATAGAAGTGGCACTTAATTCATCAATCCTAATTAATGAGGTTTCTTATGTTCTGAGAATGTGGTAGCTCAGAGATTAATTAATCACTGAACTGCCTTATTGCTCAGGTTCGAATCCGGCTAAATTCAGAAATTTTTATATTATTATGTCTTCCATGATTCACTTCTTAGAAAATACTCTATAAAATGGAGACTTAACTCTTCTATGGCTTAGTTAACTTATTTAAAAATCAGCTCTTGCAATGATCAACTATTGATCAAGACAAAAACAAATGTGAGTTTACATTTATTACAAACCAATGATTTTTTCTTTGATTAAATGTATATATATTTTGACAATTGTTAGAATCTACTACATTTGGGGGAGGGACAAAAAGTAGTAGGTACACAGATTCACGTCCATGCCTTATTTACAAGGAAAAAAAAATTATAGTATCAAAAAGCAAATAAATAAATTTTAAAAAATTAGAAAAAAAAGTATTAGAGTGTAAATAAAGTAATGACAATTGAAAAAAAAAATAAAGTAATATTGAAAAAAAGACGATTTAAAAAAAAAAACCTTAATCTTTAATTTTTTAATTTTCTGTATTATAATTAACAGGTGTCAATAAAGAAATAAAGTTTAAAAAAATGATTATATTACAACTTTAATTGAAACAGCCTATGACGGCTCTAGCCATGAAACGTGAAGTAGACCAACAACTTGAAATATCACGGGCAACTTGATTTCTTAGGCCTGATACATTATTAGGGTTATCTTACCTCTCCTGACTTTTGTAATTATTACCTTACTGGATTGTTCTCACGAAAAACTGATTATATGGGTATAGTATGATATATTTATCAGTATTTTATGTATTTATATTTCAAATATACAATGGAGTCTCACTTATAAGAAACATTCAGTTATGCGAAGAATTTTTCGTTCCCCGGCGAAACTCCATTTAACCTGTGTGATCAATTATTCAGTTGTACGCAACATCCACTTTTATGAAAGTTAATTTGTTCCCCTGGTGTAAATACTATTCAGTTATAAGAAGAGACAACAGTTTTTCCACGAAATGTTTACAGACTTACCGGTTGTTCCTTGTTTTTGATTGACACTATGTACATACTCATAACGTTTAATTAATCAAGTGCACTTAAACAAGCTATGCCGTTTACGGCAGTATCTTGGAACGCTGTTCAGCCTATTACAATACAAAAGTGCTTTGGTAAAGCCGGAGTACATAAGGAAGGATATGTCGACAAATCAAGTGAAGCGAGAGATGATTTAGGCACCATTGAGGAACCTCCTGAGTGGTCCAACGTTCATCCAGGCGTAACTTTTTTTTTTTTATTTCAAAACATCTTTATTCAGAATAAAATAGTACATTGATACATATAATATTAAAATATAATGTATCTAGACAAAGTTTTACAAAATATCATCCTTTTGGATGTTTTAATGTGATTGAATGTTAGTTAAAAACATAGTGTTACAGTTAAATAGCGACATTCAGTGGCGATGTTACACTGAGATTAAGGTAGCAACAAAGGAAAAAAAGAAAAGGTTAGATAATTAAACTGATAGGGAAAAAAAAAAATAAAATTTAAATAAATAAATAAAAAGAAATTAAAAGAGAGTTTTAAGACGAGAATTCGTCCTTCCATTCCAGTTGGTTGGGTTTGAAGGAGGATTTAAAGAAGAAAAAAGAGGATTGGACAGGGTAGGAAGCATGTCGTAAAATTTGATGTGACAACGTTTTATGTACTGAACAGGGTTTTCTAGATTAAATCGAGATGCAAAATCAGTCAGTCGGTCTGTACGCCAAGGGGACTGTCTTCGTATAGTCATTAGTGTTCTGTTTTGGAGTCTGTTTAATTTATTGATGGTATCTTGAACTAAGTGCCGAAAAAGAGGAGCTGCATGAAGAAGTCTAGGACGAAGGATAGCTTTATAAAGAAGAAGTTTCAATCGGACAGATAAAGTTGGAGAACGAAAGAGATGCGAAAGAGAAGTGAATGTTTGTCGAGTGAAGTTTAGACGATGACGGAAATGACTGGAAAAGGTTAGGTGTCGATCGAGGCGAACACCAAGGTAGTTAATACATGATGCAATCGGAATTTCGGTATTATTAAGCTTGATTGGCTGAATCTTTTTCCTTTGGGATTGACGGGAAAATGAGAAAACTATGGCGTCAGTTTTAGAAGGGTTTATACAAATACCTAAATTGGAAAGGGAATCTGAAATTTGTTGAGCCACCGCTTGTATATTTTGAAGGGCTTTTGTAGTGCTGATGGAGGAGCTGTAGATCGCAATATCGTCGGCATAAGCTGATATTTCGACGCGTGGGTAACGAGTGCCGATTACATTTGCTGTGTAAATGGAGTAGAGGATAGGAGAAAGTACAGAGCCTTGTGGAACACCAATCCGAGAGGACTTATATGATGACAAGGAGTTTCCAACTCTATAACAAAAGGAACGATTTGAGAAAAAAGACCGGAGTAGATTAAAGAGGAAAGGAGGAAAAATTCGTGATGAAGAAGTTGAAGAAAAAGTTGCTCATGTTGAACGCAATCAAAAGCTTTTGTACAATCAAGGGAGATCATAGCGGTGGCGTGATTTTTAAGAAGAGCAGTGGTAACATAATGTTGTACACGTGAAAGTGAATGTACAACATTTAGACGAGGTTGGAAGCCTGTCTGTTCGTAAGGGATAATTGAGAGTTCATCGCAATAAGTTTGAATATGCGGGAGCAATAATTTTTCAAAAAGCTTTCCTAAATGGGAGAGGAGGCTAATGGGACGGTAATGATCCGGATTTAAGCCAGTTTTATTAGGTTTCAAAAGAGGTATAATAATGGCTTTTTGCCATGAACTGGGGAAATGTCCAAGAACTGAGCAATTGTTGTAGATGGAGGTAAGATAATTTAAGGTTATGCGAGGAAGATGGCGGAGAAGAATAGCATGTATATTATCTGGCCCAGGTGCTTTCTTAGGTGCCATTCGAAATATCGTTGCTTTAACTAATTTAGCATCAAAATGAGGTACATCGGAAGATTTAAATGGCAGAAAAGGAGGAACATGAGGAAGAGGTGCAGAAAAATGTTGAGCATAATGATCACAAAGAGCTTGTGCTTGCTCTTGTGCTGTAGGAAGCGGAGAGTGTAAAGTGGGAAGGTTAATAGGAAGGCGTTTATGATGAGATGATCGCGATAATTTCCAAAATTTTTGTAAATTTTGGGAGGCAGCTGTTATTTTATTTTCCCAGATTGAGTTTTTCCATTTTCTGTAAAGCTGGGAGATTTGTTTTGTAACAGAACGGAGAGCAATGCGGTCTTCTGGTTGATGGCATCTCCGCCACCTATTTAGCAAACGATGACGGACAGATATTGACCAAAGAATATGTTTCGGAGGTGTTTGTAATACTAAAGGTTTTGGTTGGAAGGTAGGGATAGAATGAGAGGCTGCTTCTTGGAGCAAAGTGGTGAAACGATCAACTGCGTTGTCTATATCAGCCGTGGTTGGTGTATCAGGTAAAGGGGGCAAGGAAGAAGGAGAGTTTTTGAAAAGAAAGGATTGAAATCTTATCCAGTCAGCTTTAGAATAATTGTAATGGAATGAAGAGTTGGGTGGGGTGCTAATAGAGGATATGTGATAGACTACTGGGAAATGATCTGAAAAGGAAATGTTGTTAAGAGTATAACAATAAGTAATAAGATGAGGTGCATGGGTATAAAGTAAATCTATTGTACTAACATGGCCTCGAGAAGACTGAAATGTAGGAGAAGAAGGGTAAATAATAGTTCCTGGAAGTTGTGCGATGGCTTTTCTCCTCGGATTGGAGGAAATATTATTCCACATTTGATGTCTGCTATTAAAATCTCCTATCACAAAAGATGATCTTGGAACAGATTGAAGGAACTGGGTGAAAGGTTTCACTGGAGAAGAAGGACGAGCGTAAATTCCATACAGCTGATGAGGAACTCCATTGACATATAAAATTATACCCAGAAGTTGAATTGAAGGATGAGGGGATGCGGTTTGAAGGAAGCGATGTTTAATGGAATTGTGAACAAATATGGAAACATCAGTAGTATGATAGGAAGAATAAGAGAGAAAACGAGTGTTTAAGGGAAGTGAACCAGTATCAGTAAGAATAAGAATATCAGGGCGTGCAGAAGTAAGAAGGGCGTGAATACCTGGAATGAAAGGAGAATGATTAATATAAAAGTTAACTACCTTAATCTCAACCATTAATGTCCATATTTGATGAGGCCTGAAGAGTGATAAGAAGTGG
This sequence comes from Euschistus heros, assembly GCA_003667255.2. Classification (NCBI taxonomy): domain Eukaryota; kingdom Metazoa; phylum Arthropoda; class Insecta; order Hemiptera; family Pentatomidae; genus Euschistus; species Euschistus heros. The sequence goes on along the minus strand of RCWM02000032.1, from coordinate 3,136,804 downwards.
CTGAAGAGAAGCAGAGAGCTGCTGGATGCTTACTAAGAGAGCCTGGAGTTGAGTGACAATGGGCTGAAGCGTAGAAGTGATGGTTTGTTGTATTATCGGAGTTATCTGCTGAAGGAATGAAACTGCTGGCTGAGGAGAATGCGCTGAGCGAACATGTGTGCGAGATGGCTGCGGTGCCACGATATTAGGAGCTGAAGTTCGTGGAAGATTTGGAAATTCTTCTGAGGATAGTGGTGGCGGTAAAGGTGTTATTGTAGGCTTGGCAGGTTTACTTTTTGGCAACAGTTATGTATTCCAAACGTCGTGTGCATTGTCTAAATGAAGCCGTGTGCTCTTGATTACATCCTGCACAACGAAGTGGGGAGTCTTGAGGGCAGTCTTTTAATTCGTGATTGCCACTACATTTCACACATTTAATAGGGCGAAAGCAGTAGGTGGAAATGTGCCCGAAGGATTGGCACCGAAAACATTGGCGAATTCCTTCTGACGGTCTTTTTCGTGGTAGTTCGACCCTGTATCTCATGCGATTGACTGATCCGGGAGCCTGGAGATTTTCAGGTTTTACTGAAGGGGATGTGGTGACTATAATCTCAGGGAGATCCATTTTGGTTCCATCTGAAAGTGTTTTCTTTAGTCTTCGTATAGATTTGACGCCAGGAATGGCCAAAAAGGTCCTGTTAATATCTTCTAAAGGAGGAAAGTCTGATAAAAAGCCGGTTATGAAATATCGTTTATCATTGGGTCCGGATCCGTATGTATGATGGCTGATTTCTTTCGAAGTGAGCCAATTCATGATTTCTGTTCTCTCTTCAGTGTTTGCGGGATGTAGGCGAATATCTCCAGATCGCAGTGAGGAGAAAGAGGCAGTTATATGAGGTCGAGAGTTGAGGAAGGTTAATAATTCATTCCTCGTTATGTTTGAAATAATGATTGGTGGAATCTTTGGAGGAGAATCAGATGAAGGATGTGTAGAAGCTGATGTATTTAGTAATGGCCTTTGGTCAGGATGAAAATAGTCTAAATTTAGATCGGGAATTAAATTTCCATAAGAGTTGGGAAGCGCTTGTCTTTTGGCTGCTGTACTAGACTCGTCAGGCGGCCATGGCCTCGCCCTGTTCGCCATGTCAACCAACTATAATAAAGCTTGTTAATTACCTTTTTGGAGCTTCAATCCTAACCTCTCCAAATTATAACTAATTATTCTTCTTTAAAGTTGCCTATAAATAATATATAACTTCTTTAAAATGATCAATTTATCTAATAGTTAGATTTAAAATGCTAATATGAAATCTAAAACACTTCGTAACTTGAAGAAAATCAAAACAAACACAGAGAAATACTACAGCGTATTCTAGCTTTCACAAATCATATGGTACTGGCGTAACTTTCGAAAATTTTTTTGAATTTAAAAACAACTTGGCAGTCTGTACATTCCGAAGTGACGAGGAGAACGTTGCTGAAGTCACAAAAACCGGACAAATTCCTAACGATTCCAATTCCCAAAGTTCTGAGGAGGAAGAGCCTGGACCACCCCAAATGTTTACCCAAACGGCCGCTGCATTGGAGGATGTAAAACGTTTATAATTGGATATGAACGGCTGTTATATAACGTAGCTTGCAGAAAAATTAAGCAATCTAAAATTACGGAATTTTTAAAGAAAAAATGAATATGTACTTATATATTTCAAAAAATGAGGTATGTGATGATTATTTCAATTCCTAACTTGCTTTTTGTTTAAGTTTATTTTAATTATTTTTTATTTAAGTATACATATACATACATGTATAATACATGTAATATGAAACGTGAAAATATAATAATGTACAACGTTATTTAACAGCTAAATATGTATAAACAATAAAATTGTGACTTTTTTAAACCTAGTACTGTTCAGTTATAAGAAGTATTCACTTATAAGAAACATTTTCCGTTCCCCCTCACATTCGTATAACTGAGACTCCACTGTATATCATAATGCCATCTTCACTTGATGAAGCAATAAGAATTCATTTTGTAGGAATCATTACTGCAGATTGTCAGGTTTGCTATTTTATTTATTTATTTTATTTTTTATTTTTTGAAACTCCATCCGATTAAAAACAAAACTCACGTCCCTCCATACAGCTCTGAGAGAACCAGCTGTACTAAACTAAAACTATAAAGCTGTAGTTAAATATTTTTTAAAATGTTTTTAATTCTTTATTTCGAACTGTTGCTTATTGTAGTTCTGCGGCATTAGTGCTCATGAGTTAAATTGTTATCAACAAGTTCACAATGTACGTGTTGTTTCATATTACTGACCTTTCGATGTGTTAAGTTTGGAGTAAAAGTAGTATTTTGAAAACATAATTTTAAACATTACTTTAATTCTTCTCAAACCTATTCCTTATAATTCAAATCCCTCGTAACGCCAGAAATAGGTAAAGTTGTCCATAATGAACAAAATGTTCCATATGTCGCTGAATTGGAAAGATCCACTGGTCTTCCAATATGTTTCCAACGCGATTCCCCTGATGGTCTGGGGACTTTTTTAAGGAAGGTTTTATTGAAGTTTTTAAATATAAAGCAATAAGATAACAAGATATATTTTAAAAAACCAAATAAGAAAAAAATACAAGAAAAGTAAAATAAAAAAACATTAAAATAAAAGAAATCATCTAGCCATTAGTCAGGTTGTCAAAGTCGACCTTTCGTATAAATGTAAGAAGTCCGTCTTAAATTTAGAAAAGAAATTTTGTTCTGCCTCCCAAACACCACAATCCCATATCTTAAAACTTTCAAGAATGGTGTCAAAAATGGATAATCCAAACAAATCCCACCAAATAACGTTTACCCTATGTCGTAAACCTACGACTTCCTGTCCTACAGTATCCTTTAATGATATTCCACTAATCCCTGTTGAACTTATCGGCTAACTAGGACTCCACTTAGACAAACGTCTAACTTGGAATCCACATACAAGAAAAAAACGATACGAAACTGCCCGTCGTTACGGACTACTTTAACATTTACTAGACAAACGTTCATAGCTCCCAATTAATTACAAAAGCTCATATACATGGTTGTGATTAGACTTATTTGGACATACGGAGTTGAGCTTTTTGGCTCCACTAAACCATCCAATTCATCTCGTATTCAATCCTTACAATCCAAAATCCTTCGAAAAATCCTCAATTCTCCTTACTTTGTCACCAATAAACTTATCCATAAGGATCTTAATGTTCCATATGTTGCTGATTTAGCCCACACCAGATACCTATCCTTTCATAGTAAGCTCCATAATCACTCAAATCCATTAGTTTCTCAACTTGCTTCCCACTCCATTCCTGATAATCCTCCGAGGCGTCTGAAACGAAGACCTTCTAGTGTAGACATTTTATTAAAGTGCTACAGGTGGGTAGTTTTCAAGTTTTAACATGTTATTATAATCGTTGTCAATACATTTACTTAATCTACATATTTTGTACAGTTGTAAATTAAAAAAAAAAAAAATTGTTCCGTCTCTGGCCATGTTATTTTTTATTAGACCAAATCTCTGTCTTTTGAAAGATTTATATTCGTTAAGCATATTTCTAAAGTTTTGAATCTATCTGAAAGCTTGTGGATTTTTAAAATTTTAAACTTAGAATTGTAAACAAAAATATTTGTGCTTAATTCGTCATTAAAATGTAAAACATGTTGATGCATTTATCTGTTGTTGATGGGAAGGGTTGGGTTGCTCTTTGTTTTTGTTCAATGACGCATCAGTTGGTCGTGTGCGTGGCTGTTGCACATATTCGTAGTGATCCCTCATGATTGATTACAATGATGACAGTTCATGAATGAAACAATTGATGAGTTATTAGTCCCACAAAGAACGGGCATATTCATGAACTGAAATATTATTTTACCATCACATCAAGACAGAGTAGAAATCTATTTTGATTGTCGACACATGAAAATTGAGAAACTCCTCAAAATAAAAAAACAATTTCTCCCTGATTGGAAAAAAACAATAGATCACCATGAACATGACGTATTTTACTGCTTTTATCAAAAATTCCCAATTTTAAGGATTAAGAGGTCAAATTAGATAAATGAAATTAACAATCAATGATTATTCGAGATCGAGTTAAGAGAAAAATAGAGGTTTTAAACGTGACTTTTTTCATTCAAATCAATATAGCACCTTAACAGTTGGTTCTAGAGACAAGTACTATAAAATAAAAAATATTCTTCATTAAGTTTCTGAGAGGAAAACTGTTGGCAAATTTTCGATTCTAGCAACAACAATAGAGCAAAAGCGGAACAAAAAACCCAGCATTCAAAAATATAGACAAAAAGTTAGTTTTTTGATTCAAATCTAATATAGCTCCTAAATGTTAGGTCCTAGTGACAAATTTTAAATAACCAAAACTACTACTTGTTCTGTAACTAGAATTGTTCCTTTCCTTATAGAAGGACAAGCCAGGAAAATAGAGATCCCAGCGCTTCTCTACTCATGATTCAAGATGGAAATTGAAGCCTATACTTCAACTTTTTTTAATATTCAGAAAAATATTATTATATGTCAATAAGCCTGTATATTTCATGTTATAATTTGATTGTTTTAAAAGTAGTTAAAGGCATTTGGATAGCCTAAAATAAACTTGAGCCTCTTTTAAAGCAGTATCAAAACATTATGGCAATCATACATTATAATTTAAAAAAAAGAAAAAAGAAAAGAAGCATTTATTGATATTTACAAAGATATACAATATATACATCAGCTAAATGTGTGGGAAATGACTATAAAATATCAAATAGAGAATTTCAATATATTCAAACCATTTTTTTTTTTAAATGAAATTTCTTAAAATCTGTAAAAATAAAAACTATAGGTTTTATTTTCATATTCCTACAGGAAATACCATTTTATTTATTTTTTTATTTTTTATTCCAAATACAGTTTATTCTAATGCGTGTCATTTTTGACTAGTTTCATTGGCAGTGTTGCCACACATATAAAAATGTAGTAGTGAAATTATATATTATGATTTTTATAACTAAATATTTGCGGAAATGATATTTACACGCTTTCCATTAACTTATAAATTTATACTGGCAAAACTATTAAAAAATTATTTCTGTTTACTCCCTTCTAAGAATGTTCATAGAGAAAATCAGATTTCATTCATCCCTATAATAAAATAACATATTTATAAAAAAAACAACATATATGTCGTATTTTAAAATAAGTTATTTTAGTAACCGCTTCAACAGAAATTGTATCATAGAAAAAGGAGTAGTCTATCTCTATTCTGAAGTTGTATAACTTCGAAGCTTCCTTTCATTTCATATCGTTCCATTTTCAACGGATAGATTCCATATATTTCTATTCAATACGCTTCTCTTCCTCTCTAGATTTTGTATCGCTATTATATTTGTTGGTTAAAGAAAAACAAAATTTACGAAATATATAATTTTGCTCCAAACATAGGTGTTGGATTCTATTTCTCTGATATTCACATATGCTTACACCCCACTGTCTAATTTAATACAGAAGAACCGGTTTAATCCAGTACCTAGACGTACCCGTTTGTAGGGTTGATCCGAGGCTTCCAAAAAAAATTGGTTTTCCTTAAAGAAAAAAAAAATCTTATTTCATCAGGTTTTAAAAATAATAAAAACACTATTGTATACACAACTATTTCGTAAAAGTATTACGTAGGTAATTTATTTTTAGCGATAAAATTTATTTTTTTGGTAAAAGCTCAAATTCCATAAAATTAATGGAAGTAATAGTAAATGGAAAAACCCCGCATAGATTCAAAGATTGATTATTCAAGAACATATTTACAAAATATTGTTTGCCTCTTTTTGCCATTAACGGCTATATGATTTTTTTTCCTGCCTAGGGAGTCAAGACACGCTTTATGTTCAAAGAGCACGTGCTATGGTGTCTTAAAATTAAATATATCTTAAAGGAGATATTGAGTTCGACTTCTCATGTATAAACTGCTTTTATTAAAGTTTTATTATTATATTTTGAACATATATAAATACATATTATATTCTTCTTTTTCTTTATTTTGTTGTTTTTTTTTATAATTTTTGGTATTGATAAAATATAAATATGATAGTATGTTGCACCTATTTTCAGTTTTAAAAATCTAAAGATGTAAAATTAATTTTATAAACAAACATATAAATGAATGAATGATTTTGTTAAAAAAAAAAATTATCATAGTTTAGATTGAAGGGTCATAGCAAGAAAACATGGCACATGTTTTTTGAATTGACATATTTACATTGGGGTAGGATCAGTATGAACAATTATTTTATAGCTAATATAGAATAGAATAGAAAAGTAATTTTATTCTGTAACAAAGTCCCTTAAGAATAACAAATAAGTACAGAAATAAAAGCAGTTACATCTGCTCAGAGACATAATGAAATGATAAAAAGTAAAAGTAAAAATAATAACAAAATAATGATAATATGTGCATAGAAGACAGTTAAATATACAGAAAGCAAAATAAAAGAACACTCTACAAATTAGATAAAAAAAAAAAATCTTTTGATACAATGTTTAGAGTTGTATGTACAATAGACTTACCTAAATGTTATATTCAGAGGGAGTAAATTTATATGAAGTGGAATCTTAATCATGGAAGAACTGTATCTGAATCTGATTTCAGAAATTTAAGAAAATATATTTTAACTAAGGAGGTAGATGAATAGTTAGCAAGCTTCATTTTGGGTTAGAATGAGGTATTGGAAATAGAGATATTTGAATGTTTTCAGGGATTTTGCTTGTCGGATATCAACAGGAATAGTGTTCCAGAAGATGGTTGAGCTGAAGAGGAAGTAGCGTTGGAATGCTGAGGTTCTGTGGGATGGGGTGTACAGATCAGAAAGACGGGTTCTGGTTTGTATTGAATTGACTGCAGAACCGAATTGAAGCATATTATAAATATAGGTAGGATGAAGGGTATTGATAATTTGGTTAAGGAATTTCCGAGGAAATATCGTCTACGGTAGGTGGGATAAAGCAAATTTAATTGAGAGTAGAAGTGGGAAACATGGGAGAGCCTCGAACTATCGGTACGTAGATAATATATGTGGGTGATTTTCAGATTACGGGGAATGTTCAGTACAAAATTTTTAATAATTTTTATGGTAGTTTAATATTTTTTTTAAATTTTCAACACTTTCTATTGTCGTTTAGCTGTTAAAAAACAAACAAACAAAAACAAATGGTCACGATCAAAAGTCATATTTTCATGAGAAATTTAAACTTTTAAAATTTTAATAGTGCGGTAATGACAATATCAGCTAGGTAATGATAATTGCTTGAATATATATTTTTTAAACGTATATTGGAGGTGATTAAAGAAATATAATTGGAGAAGGAGCCATTGGGGTTTTGTTATTGAGAGCCTAGGGGAAAAAATAGAAAAAAATAACTTTTCAGGCAATATTTCTAATAATTCAGTGCTAATCAAAAATAAAATACTAAATGGACAGTTAAACTCAAGCACATTTGATTCAGGAGAAAACCTATGAATCTAAGGTTTTGAATTTAAGATTCTCCTTGTAATAGTGGGCCCAAAGAGGGACAATATAGCAAGGGTTTGGAGGAGATAGACGAATCAGGAAATAATCTCCGAAACCAAGCAATCAATCGTGCTGGATATGAAAGCATAGCCCAAGGTAGAGTTGAAAGAAGCTGGTAGAGGCGGCTAAAGTCCGAAAAATAAAATGTATTTATAAAAATAAGGGAAACAAGAAACCGTTGAACAATATTACGAAAAATTATGTTTAACTATGAAATTATAATTCTTGGAGGGATAGGAGATAAGTAAAGCCAGATTTTTTAAATGCCTCTTGATTTATATGTTACTAACAGATTTCCATAGAATTCTAAACGGTTGCAGAGCTAGAAACGAAGGATTTGTCACATGCAATCCTATTAAAAGGGATATGAAGACAGGAGGTGAGGAGCGTGTGATGCTTAAGTAAAATTCGTACTTGAGCTAAATGGATTGAAGGATTTGAAAAAAAATTGGGATGCATACGATTGGAAAGAGATTATAAGATACATCAAGTAAACTTGAAAATTCTTACAGCGGTTTTTTAAAAAAAGGGACCCCAACCCTGTGATATATGCATATTTGGGAAAGCCGAATATAAAACTGATAAAACAATTCATCATTCGTGGGAATCTTATTAAAATCTTTAAGGGGTATTTGAAACAAGTAAGGCTATATTGGTAAGATATTTCTTTCTTCGGATCCACTAAAAGAAACAGTAGTGGGATTTCATGCACAAAGTACCATCTAAAATTTAAAGAGAGTTATCAAGAATAATCGGAGATATTTTGTTCTTTGAATTTGACACTTGAAGTTGGCATCATAGCAAGACTTGTGAGTGCCTAGAGAAAAATGAATGCAATAAAATTGTTTGTCAATATCTTCATTTTCGTTTAAAGTTGAGCATACATTCCTCAGTACTCTAGATCATATCAAACATTAGTCAAAGTGTCAGGTAATAACCGAGAAACTGACGTGTATTACGATGCAAGATACCACGATATCCTAGGAACTGTTCGCTGATATCGATCGATTTTCGAATAATCTAAATATTGTGGGTTGTGTCTATATTTCAGGGTGATATTGTGATCTCGACATTAAGAGTTTTGTATAATTTATTAATTTTTTTTACTCACAATTAGTCATTATTTGAATGGGTCCGCCGAAAAACGTCCTAAGCGACAAAATTTTGAAGTGACAAAGTTTTTAAAATGTATTATAGATAGTACATCATAGTATAATATAGCAATCCATTATGTTATTATACATGTAAATATAAAAAATTACAAGGTGAAAAAAAACTCTAACTTACAAAACTAAATCTAACTTTTACTGATTATTCAAAATTTTGTTTGTCGCTTAGAATGTTTTTCGGCGGACCCATTCAAATGATATTCTTAATTAAATTAAAGCCAATAAAACAATTTGAAAATTTGCTATGATAATATAAAACGGGGTAATGACAACAAAAAACTACTGACTTATTTCACAAAGAAAAACGTGGGCGAAATCTCCTCAACCCACTGTCTGACCGTTGGTCAGCTGGTCTTCAGCTACCGGAGTACTACCACTACTCTTGGAAACTATTTCCCCGCCGTGGCCCTATTTTCATGGCTGTTTCTCTACAATTTTGTTTTTTGCTTTGTAATGACATCATAATGATGGGACAAAATTTGGAGCTATGTAAACTTATATTATATTATTACCCAAAATACAAAACTGAAATATTTATAATTGCTGAGTTTTCCTTTATGTGTGGAAATAAATTTCACGAAAGAAATGAATAAATGGATACAAGAAAACTTATAGTGGGACACACCGTGGTAATGACATTTCAGTAGATTAAGCAATCATAAAATCAATTCAGTAATTTATACTTTCATTTTTAATATTTTACTATGGAGAAATATTTCTTCTCTGTTATAGTAGTGGGCAAAAATTAAAGAAGGATTTGATCAATTGAGTAAAAATTATTATGGACAAAATTTGCCCGTAATCTGAGAATCACCCATGTAGGTTTATGATAAAGCAAGTAATGTAGTTCTTACTGGTGAGGTTAATATTACAATATACAAGAACCACTACGTTTTGCACTGGAAATTTGGTTATTATTGAGTCACTAGAATAATTATTATTAATTATAATATTATTATATTTCTTTTCATAAGTTTTTCCACATTGCTGTAATGATAATAATGGCGCGTAGGTAAAATTATACAGGGTGAGTATCTCTTAGTGTAAAAAAAAAATTGGGTGAAACTAGATCAAAAATGTAGCAAAAAGTTGCAGACCTCACCTTTTTATTCCAATCCGTTGCAGATATACGATAAATCAAAGACTTTTTTGAGGAAACCACGTTTTTTTTTCCATAACAGCTGTAATATCTCCATTTTATTTAAATATTTTCCAAATTTTGACTACATTTTTGGATTTAGCATTCAATTTCTATATTAGCTGAGTACATGTAACCTTAAAGTTTACAAAGTTGGTATCTAAAGAACAGCTTGATCTTCATCTTATTTGAGGAAGTCACAATGTCTTATATTTCTTCAACGCTCACTATTTTTCGAATGATACGTTTAACGTAATGTATTTGTTTCAATTTCAAATACCCAAATTCAACAAACCATGATTTCTTAAATATTTAAAAAGTCCGATCGACGAAAAAGTTATACAACATGTATCACTAGCATGAGGGTAAACTGATTGATTTGCAGATTTTTTAAATTTGATAGGGCACATCAAAAATCATAGAAAATAATATCCCTCAAATCAAAACACGAACAAACGAAAATTGAATTTTTTGGACATACTATTGGTTAACAGAGCAAAATCTTGAAATGATAGGGCAAAAACAGACTTCAGATTCGAATTCTACACCCTTGAAAACTTACCTATATGAAATTTGAAGTCGATGCAAAACTTTTTAGAGGCTTAAATTGCGATGTCGTAAAAAAACACCTTTTCGTCCCACTGTGCGGCGTCCGGTTGATTCGAGGTCCGGCTAATCCGAGGTCCGGTTAGTCCTGAACTGGTTTAGAGGGTTTTTATTAAATTTATGATGAAACTAATTTATGTGAATGGTTTCGAATTCCAATTACTTCTTTCAAAACAGCTATAAGATGTTGAGGAAAATTGGTCAGTTAACGAAGTAGTAACCTTGATGCAAGTAAATGACTTTAAAATGGAATTTTAATTAAGGCTTGGTACTCTAAGGCTAAAAACCTTTCAGCTTTTAACAAAACATAGTTATCTAAATTTGTAGTTTTTAATATCTTTTCTAAGCAATTTCGTTTGTCAATTGTTCGATTTGAATATTTTTTATGAGATATTTTAATTTTGTTTCAATGGTAATAGAAAATTATTTTAATTTAATGGTATTTTAAATGAAGAATATTGTTCAAACCAGAAATATTAAGGTTTATTTCAGATGTAAAGATAATTAAACATTGTAGCCATAGGTTTAAATGAAAGAAAGGATAATTTAAAAAAAAAAAAATTAATTATCATTATTTAATTTCTAATAAAGTATGATTTATTGTAAGAAATCTCTCGCTATTACACATGAATGCTAATAAATATATTAATAATTTATTTTGTAGTTATGATGAGATCTTTATTTAATTTGATATTTGAAAATTTTTTTAAGAATCAATGGATTTGATTTTGTACTGCAAAGGATCTTTCCGGACATGTTAAAAAATGTTATCAATTTGTTTTTGTGAATTCTGGATCGAATAATAAAATATAGATACTTTTCGTCCAATATTTCTTGCGATAAGAAAAAAAAAAAAAAAAAAAAAAGGAAAAAAAAAAAATCTTAGAAATATTATTATTAGGTCTAAAAGTTTAAGAATAATATTAAAATTATTAAGTAAATTAGCCTGATAGGTTTTCCACATAGAAGGTGATAGTGGCTGTTGAAAAAAACAAAACAAAAAACAATCCTTATTTTGAGATTTATAAATAATCTTATTATTCAGAAATAACAAAAAAACCTTTATTTTTGCTTTTTTCAGGAAGGTCGAAATTTTGAGAGTACGCATTTCAAGCTAAAGATTTGTATTTTGTTGTCAGAACAATTCTACAAATTTTAACTGGGTGGAAAATTTGTAAAACGAATATTCAAATAGAAAATTATTTAACATATTTTTTCCTCTTTTTATTTTATAGTGTAGAATCATCTAAATTTTTTTTTTTTTTTTTTTTTTTTTTTTTTTTTTTTTTTTTTTTTTTTAACATAATAACTTTATTCACAACTGTACACAATGGACAACCAGTGAATGTGAAATTACATTGATACAACAGACATGATCAGGCATGAGGGAGTCAGCACCCAGTGGTACAATCTCCAGGCGTGAAACTAAATTATTAGCGATTAGACTAGGAGATCCCTCATCCACTTCCTTTTCAGCCTCTTGAGTTATGTCTGGTATCTGTACTGTTGCCATATTATATATCTGTTTGTTAGTGTGTCCACGTAGTTTCTCATGAAATTGTCGATAAAGTTTATGAATATGGCTCTTAACTGTCGGAATACGTAAGTCTGTATGTAGTATATCGTTTGACACATAAGGAGGGGAATTTATCAGTCTTAGGAATTTAGATTGAAATGTCTGTATTTTCTGAATATGTGCTCTTTTGGCCGGTCCATAAATTTGCGATGCATACGTCCAGATGGGTTTAATCAAGTAACTGTAAATGTTAAGCTTTTGTTTTAAAGGTAGTTTTGAGCGTCTGTGAAGTACTGAGTATAGAAGTCGCAGTCTTAACTGTAACGTCTGTTTTTTTGTCTTGACGTGTGGGCCCCATGTCAGTCTTCTATCAAGCGTAAGTCCTAAGTATGTCACTTTTTCAGTTTGGTGTAAAGGTTGGTTGTCAATGTAAACAGGCGGGCAGGTCTTGCGTCGCAGTGTAAATGTAATATGAAGGGATTTGTCATAATTAAGTTTTATTTTCCATTTCTTACACCAAGTTTGAATCTCGTTGAGGTTGTGTTGAAGTGTTAAGGTGGCTTGTGTAGGGTCCGCGTCTCTAGTCATGATTGCAGTGTCATCTGCGTAAGTAGCAGTTAACACGTCATTGTTCGTCGGTATGTCATAGGTATATACTAAGTATAGAAAAGGTGCTAAAATTGAGCCTTGAGGGACTCCTGCTAAAATAGGTTTGATGGAGGAGATATCTGAGCCCTGGCGAACAGAGAAAAAAGCGGTCTGAAAGAAAAGATTGTAAGATAAGGTAGTAAGTGTGTGGTAGTAACGGTTTCAATTTTACTAGTAACCCCTGGTGCCATACTCTATCAAAAGCCTGGGAAACGTCCAAAAACGCCCCAGAAACGTAAAGTTTTAGTTCTAAAGCAGCGGATATGTAATCTGTGACTCTATGTAACTGTTGTGTTGTTGAATGATATGAGCGGAATCCAAATTGGTGATCAGGTATTGTATTTAATTCAGTCAGTAATTTAGTAATACGGTCCAGTAGTAATTTTTCAAGTATTATAGAACAGAGCGGTAAAAGACTAATAGGTCTGTAGGAAGAAGGTGTGTATTTGTCTTTGTTCGGCTTATTAATCATTAATATCAAGGAATGTTTCCATTGTAAGGGAAATTTCGTTGTTCTGAGAATGGCGTTATAAAGGGTTGTAAGAAAAACTAATGATTTTCTGGGTAGTTTTTGGAGTACCTCAGCTGTGATGAGATCATAACCAGGAGCTTTATTTTTTGGTAATTGCTTGATATAGTTTTGCTCTTCAGTAGGAGTGAAAGGTTTGGGAGGAAGTGACATTAGTAGGGGTGAGTCTAAGATTGTCTCTAAATGTTCCTCTTGGAGTGCGTCAGTTAAGTCATCATGTGGTCTAAATACAGTTGAAAGATAATCGGCAAAAATTTCTGACTTTTCTCTGTCCGAGACTGCCCAGGAACCATCATATTTTCTCAGTGGGACCGATGGTTCACGGTGCTTCAAGAGGCGTTTGGTATGATTCCATAGACTGTTATCATCGGTTGTCAAGTTTGAAAAATAATTGTCATAGTTATTTTGTTTAAATTTTCGTATTTGGTGTTTAAGGTCATCAGAAGGGAATCGGTCTTTTTGCCATTTTTTGCGGGCTTGTCTCTTGGCTCTAATAAGATCCCTAATATGTTGAGGGTAGGTAGGTAAATGGATAGTTTCTTTATACCTTGGTGTTTGCGAAGAACATGCAGCTTCTTGTACTGATGTTGTAAAGAGTTCAACTGCCTCTTCCAATTCTTTTTCTGTTTTGAGAGCAGTTGGGATGGACAGTTTAGAATTTAGTTGCTCTCTAAATTGGTCCCAATCCATAATACCACCTGTTAATGAAGGCCTCTTTTTCTTAAGAATGTTTCAACGCTCATTATCAGGTTTACAGGGGAACGATCAGAGCCAAGATCCGCTTCGGTTTTCACTGAACAGGGTACGGTCCTTAATCCTTTCGTCACAAATATGTCTAATATGTCAGGCTTCTTGTGTCTAGAATTTGGTAAGTAAGTTGGTTCATTGGGAGCAAGTACGTCTAATGACAGTCGATGAATAACAGATCTAAGGTTCCTACCTGTTGGAGTGCACAGTCGCGAACCCCAGTACTGATGTTTTGCATTATAATCCCCTCCAGCTAAAAACGAACTACCAAGAGCTTCAAAGATTTTTGTAAACATTTGCTCTGTAATTATGTACTTTGGAGGGCAATAAATGGCAGCTATCGTCACGTTCTTGTGTTTGGTCTGTAAGTGTATTCCTGTGATTTGTATCTGAGGAGTAGAGTCAAGATGAATGGAAAAATGTTTTAGTGTCGATTTGATTGCAATGGCAGTACCTCCGTGTGCAGTGTTGTCAGGATGGTCTGTTCTGTATAAAGTATATCCAGAGATGCTAAGTTTATTTCGAGGTGTCAGATGTGTTTCCGTCAGTAAGGCTATGTCTGTGCGTTTGTGATGGAGGTGTATTTCTAATTCAGTCTTTCGTTGTATAAGTCCGTTTACATTCCATAGTAGGATTGATAAGGAGCCCACAGTCAGAGAATTAGGGGCCATATTGGGGGCATACTGTCTGTGTTATTTGGTATAATTTAGTAATGAGGCTGATAAGAGGTCGGACAAGGTTGTTAAGATTATTTAGGGCAGAAATAAGTTCTGATGGATCAAAATTAGTAGGCGTTGCTTGAACTGTACTTACATGATTCATGCCTGACCAAGTCTGTTGTGGCTGTACCATAATATTTGAATGAACATGGTCTTGATAGTTCGGTTCTGGAACACTGGGCTGCTGTTGTAGAGGACGATTTTGCAAAGGTGTAAAACTGCCTTGGCTCAGGAGGCTCTACAACCACCGGCTGAGGACGATTTCTGTTGCTGCGTTGAGCTCGTAATTCTCTGAAGGTCTGACATCCTCTGTAGTTAGCAGGATGAGCTCCTTCACAATTTGCACATTTTGCGGGTGTTTCTCTGGTTTTTTGGCGTACTGATGTCTCATGGGCTTGGCCACATCGCACGCACCGAGCCTGATGGTTACAATAGCTTTTCGAGTGAGCAAAGCCCTGACATCTTGTACATTGTGGAATATCTCGTTTTTTTCTTGGTTCTTATATCTTTACATGTGTATAATATAGAAATTCAATTTCATAAATTTTTTCATTGTATGAATTTTTTGATATATCAACTAAAAACATTTGTAGAGGGGTTTTTGTTCTTCTTGAAATAGCATTTGTAATATTTATTGCTTCGTATCTATTTCTCAACAACTCATCTTTTATAATGGAAGGAGGAGTAGAGTGGTGTAAACCTTTTATAACTATTCGGGCATTTTTTTTTTCAGCCAGCTGAAATGTGTGAAAGTCTGCGTTCACTTGTCTTAGGCTTCTGACTGCACTCCTGTAGCTGTCAGCTGTTTTCGGAATTAATGTTACTATGGCCTTATTTGTTGTTTTTAAAGTTAAATTATTAATGCCTACCTCTTTTTCTAGAAATGAGACAAAGGCTGGATAGTTTTCAATACCACGTACATATATTGGAGGTGGCTTCTTACTAACAGGAGTTATATTAGTTTGCTGTACTTGAGTATTTTTTTTTTCAGATGAGAACAAAACTTCGAACTGATTTGATAATTTTATATCCCTGACCTTTTTAGCCTGTTTTCTGGGGTCTGCTGTAGCTGCTGGTCTTTTTTTTTCCGATGACAACTTCCCATGAATCATGGTTAAGGGCACCAGTAGGCGTTCAAATATGGAATGATTCTTTTTAAATCTTCAGCTATTTTAGTTAAGAAGTCCTAGAAAAGAGTGCAATTTCCTGAGTGTGTTTCCAAGAGTATTTTAGCACCTGAATTATAGTAGGTCTGGAAGGAGAAGACCTTTTGTTTGGTAAAATAATAATGATGGTCCATTATTTACTAAGGGTTTGCTGTTTCTTCCTATTCAAGTACTTATCTTAAGACTCCTGGTTAAACACCAGCTCCCCTCAACTTCTATCAAACGTTTAGGTCTCCAAAAATTTTCTTTTATCAATTCCATTAAGGTGAAAAATTATTTTCTTCAATTATGTCTCCCTATTTGAACGTTAGATAGATTCCTATTTTAAGTCTATTAGATTATTTTTTATAATAATAATATTAAGTTTTATATACTAATACTAATACTAAGTGAAATTAATTCTTGTTCTTTTAGAAAACAAGTAATAGGATAGGCATTTGGACTGTCTTTCGTTTGGAAAGATATTACTTATAAGCTACGACACAGTGGATTTTAGTTACATTATAGGCATGATGAATTTATTATACTAATAATGAGGTACTTAGATTTGTGCAAATATATAACAGTGGATTATATAGCCTGCTAGAGAGCCAATGCGGTAAGAAAAGACACGGCGCACAGTGGGGCCATTCGTGAATCTAGCGGGGCAAAAGTCTGAAAGCGATCGTATCCATAATTTAATATTTTTTTCTCATCCAGAACAGCTTGAAATGATTAAAACAAGGTTATTGAAAGATTGATAAAACATTTAAAATTTTATTTGACTAGTTGTTTTATTAAGAAAAAAAAAACTTCACAAAACCATTTATTGATTAATCAATGATTATATAACTTGAATTTTTAAATAATGAATATACCTACTTTATGATAATAATGTCAATATTATGACTGGAAAAACACCTCTGTAACAAATAACAATTTCACTGAAGTTTTGTTCAGTAATAAATAAATATAATTTATAATATATATAAATCAGGACAATGTGTTATCAAATTATAAGCTTTAACACTTTAATACTTAATTTCTATCTTAAAACGAGCAGAACTCGAACACATTATATTGTTTTAAACTGAAAAGAAAATTATAGTCTATAATGAATTGTCATCTGTGATCGAGATTATCACTATCATCACTTTGCTGTCCACTAAGTAAGGGTGCCATACTCGTATCTGCGTCTGATATTACAAGCAAATTGAGAACACTATTATTATTCATTATGTCAGTATTGGTTACTGTGCTGGACATTTTCCGAGGAAAATGTTCCCTGTATTTTTTTATCTCTTTGTGTTGGCTTTTTTGGACATCCTCTATGAGTTGCCCAATTGCAAATTTTTGAATTATATTATTGACCAGATATATTTTTTCTTCCAGGGAATTATTAAAACTGGAACCTCCAGCCCGTAACGCTTCAGCCAATTCCAATCGCCCAACTGAGAGTACTCCGCCTGAAACACAATTTTTGATGCTACTGATAAACGGGCAAAAACGGGCAGCCAAATACAATATATTCACTAAAATTAAATGTCCCCAGACACAAAGAACTATAATTTAAGATCTACGTTGACCCACGTAAAAGTTCCAGATTAAAACATGAATATGTTTTTTTAGTTGTGGACTTTTTATTTGGCGTACCGTCTGAGTATCTAAAATGCCGTAAAATTAAAAATAAAATGATAAAATAGTGACTATTTTGAATGCCATTCATCGTAAAATGTAAACAAATAAGGAAACTTATTACGATGTTCACTGTCGAGAGCTTGAAATAATTGTAACTTTATTCTTAAATTGTACAGAATGAAAGTGGTATTAGTCTGTTATTTATTAAATTGCTTTATTGACGTTTCCTCAGCCTGATTCACTTCGGTTCACGTCTTCCAACATTTAGCCTGTTAGATCAACCACTTCCTGCATCAAAAAATCAAACTACATTTTTGGACTTTAGTCCCGCTATATTCACGAATGGCCCCACTGTGCGGCGGTACAAGAAATATTCATTGACCCATAAAAATGTTGCTTCCGAAACCAAATATTCAAAGTGAGAGAGGAAAACGGGTGCATACACCCCCCTTAAAGAATAAGGCCTGGACAAGACCTAAGAGGGGTTCTTGAACTGAAAACGGTTCTCCGGTCCAAGTTGATGGCATTAGAATTTACTGGAGATGGTTAGTGTTATTTAAAAAAAAAAAAAAAAAAAAAAAAAAGTATAGTAATTAAGGAAAAAAAAAATGTAAATTTCAACTTTATCTAACTATTATAATAATATTATAATAATGTAATATTAATTGTTTTTCCGCAATTTAATTTTAATATGTTTCTTGCTTGTATTTTGTCCTTAATTATATACAGGGCGAGTACTTCATAGTGTAAAATAAAATTGGGTGAAACTAGAACAAAAATGTAGTTAAATGCCGCAGACCTTACCTTTCTATTCCAATCATTTGCAGATATACGATAAATTGAAGACTTTTTTTGAGGAAACCACGTTTTTTTTACCATAAAAGATGTAATATCTCCAGGTTGTTTAAGTATTTTTTGACCACATTTTCGGATTTAACATTATATTTTCTATAAGAGCAGAGTACATGTAACCTTGAATTTTACATACTTGGACCTAAAGAACAGATTGATCTTCACCATATTTAGGGAAGTTACAATGTCTTATATTACTGCAACGCTTACGCGAAACCGTATTTCGAAAAAAAAACTATCCACAAAACTGCAAATCTTACAAAAACTTGCAAATTTAATCATCTTTCGAGTGATATTTTAAAAGTAATGTTTCTGTTTCGATTTCATAGAGAAATTAACTTTTGAAATCGAAAAAACATGGTGTTCTCAAGTGGCATAAAAATCAGATAAAAAAAGCATTATGAAAAATAAAATTATAAAAAAGCATTTGCAATCCCTTAACGGAAATGTGCATTTTAAACATAATAAACTCTTAATTGGAATAAAAAGCAAAGGAAAAAATAGTTTAATAGAAATTAAACGAAAACTGTCAATAAAGCGACACCAGGTGAAGATCAAGCTGTTCTTTAGGTCCAAGTTTGTAAAATTTAAGAATAAATGTACTCTGCTCTTATAGGAAATTTAATGTTAAATCCGAAAAAGTGGTCAAATATTGAAAAATATTTAAACAAAATGGAGATATTGCAGCTTTAATGGTTAAAAACTTGGGTTCCTCAAAAAAGTCTTCGATTTATCGTATATATGCAACGGACTGGAATAGAAAGGTGAGGTCTGCGGCATTTTTTTACGCTAAGAGATACTCACCCTGTATAAAAGGACAAGCCATTTTTCAATTGTGATCACTAACCACGAAAACTAATGAACATGTACCAAATTTTAATCATATTATTCTTATAGTTCCAGGAAGGTTTAGCAGTAATGAATTGTACTGAATTTCAGTTAATATGTTACTAAACAATAGTAAATATGTGCATAACAGTGAGGTTTAATAACTGGCCGATAGGTGGCGAGCGCCACATGAGAGGTTACAAAGGTACGGTATTATTTAGAGCTATTTATAGTAAACTTTACTTATATTCAATTAAATTGTTATTAAATAAGAGATAAGTTTGTGGTGCGACATGTAGATCCCAGTGAAGTTCGAATATCGACCGATATGAGGTTAGCCCCTTTCCGCAATAGAGCTTACAATGATAAAACTACTGAACCGATCTGCACCAAATCATTTTCTCTAGCTCTAGAAAGGTTTAGCGATCATAAAATATTAAATATAAAATGTTGAGTAGCAGAAACGAGGTTTACCGCAGTCATATACTTTTATGGTAAGACTTTAAGATCTAACCTGGTGAAATCAATAAAATTATTTCTGCGGAATAAACATTACTGCCAAATCAAATAGTCGATCATTTGTATTTTTATACAGTGTGAAAAATATGGTTCACGTGCCTTTTAGCTGTAAGCATCCGGATAACCAATTCATACATTAAAATTAAAAATCGATTATATAATTATGCTATTACGTAATAGCATAATTATATAATAAACACCTGATCAGTGGAATTTTAACCAGGTTGAAAATTACTGCTGGGTCATTCCATGCCAAATCAACCAATTCTACATTAGATTTGGACCTTGACCACTCCAATTTCTATGATTTTCGGTATAGCAGCTATACTTACCAATACTAGTAAAAATCTAAAATATTACATTTTTCTGACTTTTGGCTTTTGATTTATAAGCTTTGAAAAACTCAAAAAACTGCTGTTTTCGGTCCTCCCTCAGTATATTCAAAATTACGCCATTAAAAAACTATTGCTCCCAGAGAGCTCAAAGTTGTGGCCTTCTTTTCTATTTGAAGTGCCCTTTAATATGATGTATCACTTGATATATTTTCGGCTCATTTTGCCAAGGGTATTTCTCGGGAACGTTAAAGATTATGAAAAATGTATATATAACAAAGGTTTTAGAGAATTTAGTTAGCATTAATTTAGTAGATAGTCATGTTTTGTATACGATGCACCGTTTTCGAGATATGAGCCCAAAACCAATAAAAAGAGACGGCGCGGAAGGTCTCTTTTTTTGGTTTTGACTGACTGTTCTCTGTATGTAGGCATAGGTTATATATTAGTAATCTCTGTTGTTTTTATTTTTGCTCTTATTTTCTATAATAATATGTTTATTTCTATTTAATTTCCCAAGAAATATTCTCGAACTGAAATTCTCGAGATGGATTCAGCAAATTTTAATTAATTAGCCATCCATTTTAATTAGGTTCAATGAAATCAAGCGGATCGTTATTTTTCAGTCTTTAATTCATTTTTCAATTATCTAAAAACCACTTTTACATCATTTTTAATTTAATAATTATATTTATTTGAAGCTATAAATCCTTCATAAAATATAGTTAAGAAAAAAAAATCATGAATTGATTAAAAGGACATTACATAATAAAAATATAGAACTTATTTGAATATAATATGGAATAACTACATTTCGAATTAGTGTTATTTTAAATTAGCAGGAGTAGATTGAAATGTTGATTGAAGTAAATAGTTTCGTCTCTATTTGTTTGTTTATAATTTATGTAACACCCTAATGCACTTCCAACTAGGTCAGGTAGGGCGTGTTAGCATGCAAGTTACCCACCTATTCTGGCTGGAAGGTCGAAGGATGGGCAGGTCGAAATTCATGGTTACGACGAATAATAAAACAACCCTAACATCGAATAGGCATTCGAATGGAAATCGAGTCAATCGGCTGCTCATAGCGACCACATTCTTTTACATAAAGTATAGTGAAGTGGAAGAAAGATGATAATAAAAACATTATTAAAAAAAAAAAAATCTTAATTTATATTTTGAATTTAGAAATTGATTAGAAGTTAATTTATTGATCGTTAGTTATCTATCAAAAAATATTCTTTTATACTCCAGAACTCCGTGGGAAAATGTCATACATTTTAGACTGAACACCTATAAATAAATAGATAGATAGATAGATAGAAAATACTTTTATTAATAATATTTACAGAATTTTATGTTATTTACAAAAGTGTTGAAAGTATTATTACTGATATAGCTACGGCTGTGTATCATTATTGTTTATTTATTTTTAAATATGTAAATACTCATTAATTTATTAACTAATTAATTCACAAACAATACAATGCAAACAATACAATACTATCTAATTACATATTATATAATATATTATTGATCATTAATTATGTCTTATATAATATTATTATACTTACCATATATACTATAATAATATCTTAACTATATCTCAAATAATAATATATACTTATATCCAACCATTATTATACTATTCATTATACTATTTAATAATATCTAATTGATATAATTTTTATCTATTTATAACATATATCATTAATCAATAATATCCAAATTTTTATTAGGTCATTAATAATTTAAATTTTGAATAAGAAAGGAACGGTAGATATAGGCTTCTTTCAAGTAACTCACTAGAGCTGCCCAGTTTTCGCTATTTAGGTATTTGACCATGTCAATTCCAGTCATAGTAACTGCACCAAAATATTTTTTCCTCATTCCCTCCAAGACTTTACAACGTTCTAAATAATGAAATACTTTTTCATATTCTTCAATATTAAAAACAAAACAAATGTAATTCTTTCCCTGAATGAATGGTCTGTAGTTCAAGTTGAGAGGCTCTCCAATAATTTGAATTATGAAGCCTAGTAATATAATCAATATCAAAAAATAATTGTTTATAGATTTGGTGATATTGGCCGTTTAAAGCTCTTTCCCTATTGCATGTGTCATAATAATAGATAATTAGGCTAGATTTCAATGCTTTTAAATCTTTCCCCAATTGTTCAGCAGGATTGAAAACTGGGTTAAAGTTGCATTAGACTTTCTCGGAACCATTTAGAATTTAGAAATTGATTAGAAGATAATTTATTGATAATTAGTTATCTTTCAAAAGTTATTCTTCTATACTCCAGAACTACGTGGGAAAAAGGCTTAAACTTTAGGCTAAACACCAATTCGAGACCCCTATACCAAAAACTTAAGTATTTTTATTATATATATATATATATATATATATATATATATATATATATATATATATATATATATATATATATATATATATGGGTGGTGTGTGTGTTTAGTAAGGTTCTTGAGGTTCAATCAATAAAATAAAAACTTATTTTGGCGATGTTTCGAGATTATATTATCCTCATAATCATGCCCTTCAGTGAAAAAACAATACAATTATACAGGGTGACAAGAAAATAGATGTGGAGCCTGTAGGGGGAGATAGTACAGGCTAATCTAAGTCGATTTTACTATAAGAACTACTGTCCTAAAATTAGCCGTTTTCAAGTTATACTAATTTTTAAGATTTTATAAAATTAACGTCCTTTATACGTTAAACAAATCAGAAAAAATAAACTTAAAAAATGGGTGTTTTATCTGTTCTTGTTTTGGTTTTACAATCAAAATATTATAAAATACGAAAATTGATACTCAGATGTACATTATTGACGTTATTTCGTGCAGTAAACTTCAAAATAGATCAATTTTTGTTTTTTTTTTAAATCTTGCTAGAAAAAATCACTTACAAATTTTATACACAAAATAATTAAAAAACATCTACGTTTCATTACCTTTCAAATGAGGTTCTAAAATCGCAAACTGTTTAAGAATTGGCAAAAATATGACTATTAAAGAGGAGGAAGGAAAAATCAATAAAAATACTACAAATACAAAATCATACTTTAATATAGGATAACTTGTTTGAATTACATTTTTTTATTTTTATAATACATTTTCAATGTGGCGCCCTTTATTTCTAATGCACATACGTGCTTTTCTTATTACAGCTGATTTTACAACCGCCGAATTCCTAAGTGAAACATGAATTTCTTGTGCTGCATGTATTATCCTGTTTCTGAGGTATTCTATTGTGGGTACAGGATTTTGATCGGATACTTAAGTTTTCATGCAACCCCACACAAAATTTTTTTAAAAGTTTTATGGCTTGTTTAACGTATGAAGGATGTTAATTTTATAAAATCTTAAAAATTAGTATAACTCGAAAACGGCTAATTTTCGGACAGTAGTTCTTGTAGTAATATAAACTCAGATTAGCCTTTACTATCCCTCTTACGGGCTCCGCATCTATTTTCTAGTTACCTTGTATAAATTACACAGGTTATTAAAATTAAAGCTAGCAATAATATACATATACAGAAACATGCGAAAGAATATATACAAATTATTAAATTATCATAGCCGAATAAAAATTATTGCAAAATTAAAAAGTCGGCTCTTTGTTTTGTTTTTTTAGTATTGTTTGTAAAAATATGATTCATGGACTTTTAATTGTAAGGCAACGGGTTTCTTAATAGTCCATGTCCATCTGAATTACCAACTTATAGATTAAAATTAAAAATTCGATGTATAATTATGCTTTTACGTAGTATTTAACCAACTAATCAGTGTAATTTTAAACAGGTTAAAAATTACAACTATGCGTGAAAATATCATTGAGGAAATAGTGCTTATTTTTTTTAATGCTACAGGAATTTTTTCGTCGATAAACAAACTTCAATTATCAGTTAAAATTATTCAAGTTCTTTACTTATGAGAGGGCAAAGCCACGGCTGTGTGTGCTAGTCTCTGATAAAAGTTTTCTCTACATTTTTAATTTTTACCAAATATCTTTCTTTTTGTTCCATATGTAAAAAGTCCCTTTATTTTTTTCAAATATAGCTTATTCCGATTTATTAAATATTTCATATTAACTAAAAATTTACACAAATGTTTATAAGCACAATGATTTGAGAGGTACGTAGGGAGCTGTTATAAACGCTCCCCGAATTGATATTAAGAATAAGGTTATTCTCAGCAGTCCTTCAACCAGCTCTTTTTCCATTTTTTCCAAAGGTGTTACCTTATACCATGTTACCATAAAAAAATAATTGAGAATCAAAAAAAAAAAATAATAAAAAAAAAAAATCATAACCACTATCTTTGTCTTAAGTGAAAAAAAAATATTCGCATTTCAAAGGTAAAAAATAAAAAGTCCATAACTTTTTACATTAGGTTACTTACTAACCTATTTTTTTTTTTTCAAACCTACGATGTAGGAGTTGGTGCGCATTGAAGTTAAAATACGCGATCGTTAGTAACTTGTAGTAAACAATTATCCATTTCTAGGTCCAGTTTCGTAATAGCTCCTAAATTTTTTGTATGTAACATAATGCTATAGGCGATAAAATGCAGAAAATTTAATGTATGAAATTTTAATATTATTGAAACAGGAATTTTTATTATTATTATTTTTTTTTAAATTTGAATGCTCAAACCAAAAACCTATCCTTTCATATCAAACTTCATATCTGGTCAAATCCATTAGTATCACAACTTGCTTCACATTCTATTCCAACCCTCCGAGACGCTTGAAAAGAAAATAGCCTCGAGAAATTCTATTATAGAACTTTACAAGTGCTACCAATGGCTAATTCTTTATTAGTAATTGATATATCATTTTTAGTATTATCATCACATTACCTTGCTTTATTTGATATTGTATTGTATACAATAGTAAATTTCAATAAATAAAATAAAAATTATATAAATATAAAAATAAATCAATAAACAATTTGGAAGCTAATACTGAAAAATAAATTATAGTTAAAAAAAACTTTAAAAACACGGTTTAATAGCAAACCGAACTAAACCTACCTTAGCATAAATCTAATGACCTACAACTATTAGTATGTAACAGTTTTGATTGGATCAGCCATTTTTGTGTTATAGGCTCATAAACATAATCAAAACTAACTAAACGACTATATCAAATTCGGCTTAAGAAATGTCTTTAGACGCAAATTTAATAAACTTTAATCTTGTAGATAACACATTTTTCTATTTAAAGAATTTTTGTATATTTTCTGCAAAAATCTGAAAAAAGTGACAAAATGTTAGGTTTTTTGCCCCCCAAAAATTTTTTTAGGTGAATTTAGTCATATTTTTGATATTTTATTCTCAGGACCCTTCTGGACCAAACTAAATCATAAAATCTACAAATCCACCTTTTGCAAGGCAGACCCTCTTTTTGGGGCTATTTCGACTGGACTAAGTAAGAATATTAAAACAAAGTTATGCAATTAATGTATTGTCATTGGTCCTTGACACGTATTTAAATTTTCAAGATAATTAATAAGTGTAAGATAATTTTTAAGATAAAACTGCTGGAAATCGGTGAAAATTACGATGAAAAATTACAGGTGAAGTTAATAAAAGCGTATTAAAAATAACCTTTTTTTCGTAATTATCTCGATGTAGCAATGTTGAAATTCGGGTTCAGCACCTCTATATTGCAAAAATCAATTTAAAAAAAAAACTTATGTCGCATATTTTTTAAAATATTTTTTTCGCGTATTTTGTTTCCTAGTAACTAAATTATGTGTATGGCTGAATTATTTTAAAAACATTTCAAGCAAATTCTTTACTTATCTTTAAATATCTGGTAAGTAAAGTAGATTTTTATGTTATAAATGTGTTCTCTGTCAAGCTTAGATTCCGTGAGATTTTAGAGGGCTCTAAGCTTCTTATGTTTGGTTGTGGCCTCGGCTGTTGATAATATGTCTAGTCACCAGACTAGGCCATCTCAACTTGGAGGACTATCGATTATTGCTGCTTCTCTCCTGTCAAAGTGGCCCTCTGAGAGGAGTTATCTACGTAGAATGACTCAATTCAAGGAATTACGAAAATTTTCAAATTATTTTTGTCGAATAAACGTCATATTTACTTGGCAACTAAGTGGATAAGACTTCCTCATTTTATACCAGTCAAAAATTATGAACGATTTTGAGAATTTAATAAAAGTCAAGAATCTAGACTATAACTCTATAAAAATTTTCTAAAGGAAATGTTTTTTAAAACTATATTTTTAAAACTCTTGAAAAGGTTGTAAAATTCTACTAATCTGGGCTGTATTACTATGGACCTCGTCCGTACTACTGAAAGTTCATACTGAACGGAATATAATATACATAAGAATTTTTCTTGGGGATTTTTTTCTCTTTAATTCACTCTCTCCTGCAGCTTACTTTTAATTCCAACGGATACTACCAAATAAGTGCGTTAGTATTAATGTTAATTTTACGAATCGAGGTGAGATAAAAAAAAAAAAAAAAAAAAAAAATAAATGAACAGTATTTATCAACTGTAAATAAAAAAAAAATTAATTTCTCATTAATTGGGACAAACAATATATGGTGTATATGTCTATCTACATATCTGTACCTCAGAATCAGAAGAGTGTAAGTCTAAATTGTAAAATTTTTAGATTATTGTATCATTGTATGTAGAATTTTATATTACATGCAGCCATAACTACTTCAGTCTCTTGAAAATAGCCTTTCCTATTTTCTAGGGGTTGTAAAAACGTAAGTCCTTACCCAAGGTTGTGCCAGATAGACGTAAGTCCACTTACGTTATTCTCCTGAAAAGCTTGCCAAGTGTACTGACGCTCTTCTGGTACTGAGGTACTGATATAATCTAATGTTTTGATATAAAACTCTAAAACTTAAAAAAATGTTGGCAAAACGTAACTATCATCATTCAAACCAATATACCTCCTACACTAGATTTCTTGTCAACATTTTAGAAAGTTTTAGTATATATTACCCAACAAAGTGCTGATGTTTTGAAAATTTTGTGTTTTAGAACTGATGATATATTTTTAACATTTGAATCTAGTCTTTAAATGGTATAATTGCAATAAAAGTGACGATTAATTCATCAATCCTAGTTGTATTGAAACTTCTATACCAAGTGATTAGTGAAAAACGTTTTTTAAAAAATATAAACAGAAAATATTTCTCTAATTATTTTCTGATATAGAAGCTATGATCTAATTCTCGATCCGAGCAACACCAACAGCGCTAGAGCTCGTCAGAAAAGTCCCAAAACATAAAATTGTGGGCAAAACGTTACTTTTTTTCATTAGAGCCAATATAACTCCTAAACAGTCGGTCCTAGCGACAAATGTTACACAAAAAAGCTACACTTACACTAAATAGTAAGAATCAAACATTAAAATTTTTCTGTCTTGCTAAGAGCATAGAGAATAACAGACATTTTGGTTGGTTGACTCATACAACAGCTAAACTGTCTTCGTAAAAAGTACAAAATGATTGTTACGAGTATCAAAATAAAGGTTTTTAAAATAATTTAAAGAATTTTAATTTAAAATACCAAGACAACATATTGTTTTCTAATTTAAAACGTAGCTCAAGTATTTTTATTTTGATATGCCTACCTTAGACAGAAAATGCCAATTTACTCAAGATGATTCAACATTTACAATTCAAGCTTTGCGTGATTTTCCTGAAATCTAACAATCACGAATGTTGGGAGATTGCTGTATATAAACTATTCAGGTAGGGTCTATTATTGGCTGGTATATAGGAGCAGGCGAAGTGTTGAGAAAAGTGATAATTTTGTTTTTAATTTTCTCTAATTTTAAATTCAATTCTCTAATTAATTTTCATTATCACTCATCCTAGCAACGTGCCCTGCCCATCTCAGACCTAGAGATAGATATCCATGAGCTCAGCGTTTTTTCTAAATCTCCATTCCCCGTTGTCACACACAGGCCCAAAAACCCTTCTCAGAATCTTCCTTTCAAATCTCACTAGGGCTTCTGTAGACGATTCCAGGGCTTTCGTCACCGTCCAGCATTCTGATGAGTTTGCGAGAACGGGCCTGATCGAGGTTTTATATGTTTATATATTTGTTAGAGTTGGTACTTATAATTTATGTGATGTAAAAATTCGTGTGTTTGACCAAATGCAACCGGCTGGTCAGGTATCCAAGAATATTTTATTTGTTTCTGTTCTCAGATCTAATGTTTTTGATTCTTGATTGAACTTGTTTTGTTTTACTTTTGTTTGCTGTCATTTATGGGATCCCATTTTTCCTAAATCCTTTTATTTCAAATTGGTAGTGAAACGGAATAACACAACTTATTGAAGAATTCTACACCAAGGATTACTTATTTTTTAAAAAGCTATTTAGTAAAATTTACAGCCTTATATAAAATAAAATAAAAATAGACCTGGTAAATGATTCGATAATACTCATAATGAAATGTCCATCGCTTTCAAATATAGAATGGAAAACAGATTGTGATGCTATTCTATGTAAGTGGTTATGGAGCTTACTATGGAATGATAGATATCTGGTTTGAGCTGAATCAGCAACATGTGATGCATTTAAATTATTGGATGATTAGTTAGATATAGACTAAGAAATCACCAGCGATTTGTTTCTAAAAAGTCAGTTTAGCAAGTATATCGAGATAGTGTTAGGGTGTCATACTGTTTAAATGTACTATTTTCTAATTATTAAAAAAAAATGGCAGAGACTCATGTTTATTTTGAAATTTTAATGCATTGTATCAAAATAGTTTGAGATTGCATGGACTTGTCACAAACTACATTGATGAAGCAAACCGTTCTCAACCGAGTGTAGCAAAGTTGCTTATATAGTCTCTATAATCCTGCTTGGTTTCAGCAAAGCAATAAAATTAAAGTAGGTACCCCATTTGACCCTTCTTCCCCCGTCTTTTATATTTCATTTATCCCTTTTTACAATAATTAATGATTTTGAAAAGATGAAATTACGATAACAATTACAATAATTTTTAGGATTGATGAATTAATTGCCACTATTATTAGAACTCTTTTTATGTATTAGGTTGTTTCACATAATATGTCCGATTTTATAATATTTGAAATACATAGAGGATTTTGCGAGTCTCTGTTGTTGAAAAAGCTCGATACATGGGTAACTCACGATCTCACTGAGCGACAGCAATTGAAACGTCTTGAGACCTGCGTTTCGTTGCTTGCTAGGCAAAAAACCGACCCTTTCCTTGAAAGAATAATAACTTGCGACGAAAAATGGATTGCTTATGACAATCAGCGTCGGTCAGGGCAGTGGTTAGACATCGACGAAAGTCCAGGACAAATGCCAAAACCAAATTTGCACCCGAAAAAATTGATGGTTACAGTATGGTGGTCCATGGTTGGAATCATACATTATTCCTTTTTGCCTAGAGGTGAGACCATTACCTCTACAACCTACTGCAATGAAATTGGCCAAATGCACGAAAAATTATTGAAAAAACAACCTGGATTGGTAAATCGGAAGGGCCCTATACTCCTACACGACAACGCTAGACCCCACGTTTCAAAACTTACCATGCATAAATTGAAAGAGCTGGGGAACGAAGTTCTTCCGCACCCACCATATTCTCCCGACTTGTCTCCAACAGATTATCACCTTTTCAGGAATTTAGACAACTTCTGCAGAGGAAAAATTTTTGCAAATGATGCTGAAATCAAAAGTGCGTTTTCAGATTTTGTTTCACTTCAAAGCTCAGAGTTTTTCAAATCCGGGATAAAAAAGTTGTTGTCACGTTGGGAAAAATGTGTAGAAAAAGAAGGTAAATACTTCGAATAAAATTATATTGTTTTCATATTGTATTTTTACTAAAATCCCTATACCTTGAAAACGGACATTTCATGTGAAACAACCCAATAAAAGCTATTTTCGAATAAAAATAATTGAAATTGAAGTGGATATTAATTCATCAGTCCTTATTGTATTGATCCTTCTATACTATCATGCGAACCTCAGGTCGTTAAATTTTTTTTTAATTATTATTTCATTCTTCCTTTTATTATGAATTTTGACCATTAATTTGTACAAAATTAAATTGATTTCACCTTATGTGCTAAAGGCTTATAAACAAAGTTATTTTTTAGAAAAAAAATATTTCAAATCTAGTTATTTAAATTATTATTTCATAACAGTTTTTATTCGGTGAACTAAGATTGAGCCTCATTTTTTAAAAGTTTTCTTTTAGCAAGGTTTTATTCCTTGTACGTCCTCTTATTTGAATAAATGAGCTTTCTACCATGAGTTAGTATTTTTCTTCGTTATGTAGAAGTTAAGGTTATAATGAGATTCGAAGATAAATTTGTATATATGGGCCATAGTTTTTGAAAGCTGACTCCCCATTCCTCCTCCTATAAATTTTGTTTTACTATATTTCTTCTACTCACACTTTTTTCTTAAACCGCGACAGTAAGCGGATGAGAGATAAAAAAAACAAAAACAAATTGGCGTGTCAAAAAACGTGTTCAGCACCTACTCTTCAGCCTTCTTCGGTTTGAGTGAGCTATTCTTAATTCCTTTTTATGAAAAGTTTGTAATTTTTAAATCTGAGTCTTTTTTTGTTGTCCTGAAAATTTTTGATTCGTAGACCGCCTATAATTAAGTTCGTAAAATTATACTTATTTATTTCAATATACAGTAGACGAAATAATCTTATTGCAGTAATTTTATATAACATAACTTATATTTCTACTGGTGTTTATAATTTAACTTTATGTCTACAGGTCCAAAATTATAGAGGTTGTATTAATTACTATTAAAAATCAGATAATTTTTCGTTTGTGAAAAATTTACTGGGTTTTAAAAATCTGGACCCAAGCTGTTAATGTAACATATGTTATTTCGAAACGAGCACTTAACGTGTTTTACCGAAGATCAAATTTATAGTGTGATTAATCCACACTGGATAATAACTTTATCTATCCACTACAATAGACTAAACCCACTTTATAAATAACCATTTCTGAATTCGGTGGTTTTTTTCTTTTTCTTTTTACAAATTTGAACTCAAGACAACTTACCCTTTTAAGAAAGAATTAAAGACCATATAATAGTTTTAATTTACGTTTGTTAATTTTTATCCTAATAAAAAATATATATGGTCATCTTAAGAAAGGTGATAATTTCGGCGAAATAAATAGATAAAAAATATAATAAGTAGAACAGTAAATTATCTCAACTCTACAATATCAAGGAAAAATAAAACTCAAGGGGAAATAAAGGCAAGATTAATGTCCAGTGAAACGTGTTATTTATAAATCGCAAAACTGCTTAGTTCGCTCCTAATGTCCCAAAACATAAAAAATATGGAGTAACTAGACCGTTATTATGCCTATATTTCTTTAAAGGCCACTAAAGCTTAGGGAGGAACAGCGTCTTAAAATATTTGGACTGAAGAAGCATGTGCATACTAGAATATTTATAATCCAACATCCAACATTGTGTTGGGTAAATATTAATATAGTTCAGGTAACAATGATTAAAATGTTGTTGCAATGTGGTAGGATTGAATTCAAATCGAAACGATAAGGTGAATTAGCGTTGAATTGTAAGATAAACAGGCAAGGAGTAGAACAAGACATTGATGAGAGAAGTGTGGGCCTGATCTTGTGGGCTTGGTTTTTCGAGCATTTGAATTTTCTTTTTACTTATTTATATATTGATATTTACAATTGTTGTCCCTTATAATGATTAAAACATCTGAAAATAAAGTATGAAAAAAAACATTACAGAATGAATCAGACGATTTGAAAAATCGACCGTTCATTTAAATAAGCCATCAAATCTAAATGCTAAGGTGCAATTCTTTATATTCAAATAAATTCTGAATGTGTAACGGAACGGAAGAAAATGATGATGCAAGAGGGGTTGGGAGCAATTTGAATTCCTGACTAAATGTAGTATCCCGTCGTTTCATTTCTTTTGTGTAAGATTCGAAAAGGAAGGATACTTAGTTTTTATAATAGCGCAATATTGTTGAATTTAATTATATTAGGGAGTAGATGAATTTGGTGTGCGGTCACATATAATATAATAAAATATTATTGATTTCTAGTCCCGACGTTTCGGCTCACAATGCAAGGAATTATAGGAGTTGGAAAAAAACAAAACAATAGAAGATAAAAGTAAATTAAAGACTAAAGTTATGAAAATTAAAACTGAATATGAGATAGAGAAATAAGATAAAAATGTTACAAAACCTCATATTTTTAATAAAATAATTAAATCATATTTAAAACAAAAAGTTTTTTTTTTTTAATTGTATTATTTTAATTCTCTACCTTATTTGTATTTTCAAGTTTCATACTCTTTGCTCACTAATATGTAATATTTTTTTGTTTTGGTTTTCTTATAGTCCTGATGTTGGCTTACATTTTAATCCTAAATGTCGAAATTAAATTAATGTAATTTTATTCTGTTGTATTTGACTGCGCATCCCAACCGTCTGAAAAAAATTAAATTTGTCATCCTAAAATAAAATTAGGAATAAATATTAATAGATATTTATTTATGTTTAAATAGACTCTAAAGCATATACTTTACCAATATGTCTATTGAATGTGTATGTATTGTTGCGGTATTGAGGATTTGAATAATTAACTAGACAAAAAATATATAAAAAAACATAAATGTGAATTTAAAGAGATTAAAATTTAAGATAAAATATATTAAAATTAAAAATACATATTTTCTTTAAGTTCTAAAGAAGGCCGAAACGTCCACACTTTAAGTTTTCGTAATTTTATTGAATTTTTATTTCTTAAATTTCTGTTACGTTTCGAAAGTTTCTTAAAAATTAGGAGTTAGTTATAAGCCACAGGAATATTGTTTATTAAAAAAATATTGACTTTTCTTTATTCTGCTTTATTTCCACTGCATACCAAATTATCGGTCTACTGTTTTTTTCTTATCTGATGTTCAGACCGCGATATTTTTTCTTTTAATATTTGCTTTCCATACTCAGTACATTTTAGATATAATAGTACATTTTAGACATAATACCAATTATGTAACAAACTTAGTTCACGATTTCTACTGAAACAAATCCTCTGTCTTAGAAACCTTAAATTATCTTGGAAATTTACTTTGAAGAGCTTAATCGAATGTTTTGAGTCTCGTAAAGAAATATAATATAAAAATAAGATACTCCTCACACCTTCTAGTCTGAGACCTAGTAAGTAGAAACCTACATCTAACCGAATGAAAAACTCCGATGTAATCAGTCATCAAGGAAATGAGAAAAAACACTGTTCTCCTTCACACTTTTTACAGCAACGTAAAAATCGAATTAGTTCATCACAGGCGTTACAGGTCTAAACTTTTTAAATATGTTTGTTCTGTGTTAATTTAAAAAAAAAAACCCTGAAAACTTGGGTTTCTACCGTCCTTCTAACGGGTAAAAAAGACGTTACTAGCCTGTTCTTACCAGAGTGGGAAGGTCGAGAAGCGTTATATATATTTATTTTATTATAATAAAAGTTGTGTTTAAAGTTTTCTGAGAGGTCTGGATACTTTTGAATACAGGAAAGGGATCGGAAGTACTAATTGCAACCCCTAAGAATGTACACAATATAGATATCCGAAAATCCTTGAAAAGATATATAATTTCCTATATAATTTTTTTTTTCCTAGATATATAATATAAGAAAAGAGTACAATCTAAACATTTTTTCATTACTACTGCTGTTTTTGAAGTAAACATTATAAACACTATTGGATGTGATTATAGTGAATTTGAACGAGTAGATAATTGATTACATATTTATCTATTTTCAATTGTTTGTGTGTATTTAGACTTCTAATGTTTTTTTAGGTTTATAGGATTACTGATATATTTTAGATTCACTTGCGTCTTGAAATATCATCAATTTTAAAAAAGTTCGGGGTATGAGTTAAGCCATAAAGAAGACTTTTTTGCATGAACTAAGCTGATTTGATTTTTAAATTTAAATGATGGCCTCGCTACCTTCCCATGCAGAACTTAAAACAGGCAGTTGCTTAAAGAGCCATCGACATGCCATTATTCCGCGCATTAATGGATGCGCCTGACCTGATGTCTTTATGTTATACATTTCATTTAAAACTAGTTAAAAAAAAAATTATAATTATAAAAAGGTGGTGACATGAGCCCAGAATATAAGCCTATTGCAGATTGTTTGATCGAATTGAGAAGGAATAATATTCTTTTTGTCCTCGGAATAGCTGTATATAATAAAATGAAGTGAAAACAAATATAATATTTTTAATTTTGTTTATTTTTTTATCAAAGGTGAAAGATAATCAGCTTTTAATCTCCTCAATATATGTTAATATCTCTTTAACTAATTTTTAGATATTCCTGATTCCTATTTATGATCCCTTTTATTTACTTTTATTATTATTATTATTTTATTATAATCTTCTATCAGTGAAAGCATGTTATTCCACTTATTTCCTGATTTTACGAATGTTGAGGATGACTGGTATCCCATTTCGCTATATATCGTCCCAGATACAAGATATCTTCTCGCGCCTTTCACACCTTAACAACACCTTAATAACCCTGTCTGCTCTTTATTCCTTACATGTACATATAAATGTTAATTTTATGTATTTTTTAAACAATTTCTTTTTATAACTATCTTTAAAATGCTTCCATTCATTAACATTACTTTGCGGTGTAATTAATTCACATTGTTTTATAACCAGACAGTAATTTTATGGAATCTTGCATAACAATTGTATTTTTTAAAGTCCAATCAGTACAAATTAACACTGTAATATTAACAATGTTAGCCTGAAATGTTTTAGTCGGTTGTTGTAGAGTTTGTATTGAAAGTTAGCAAATATTTCTATTTTAAATACCTCCTGACAAGATATCTCTGACAAGAAAGGGGAGATATAACTTTTCATGTTCTAATATACTTAAAATTATTACAATTCCTATTTATAACTTATGATGAAGTGAAGAAGGTATTACATTACAAAATTACCAATTTTTTTTTTTTTTTTTTTTTTTCTCATTTTATTGAAATTTACAACTGTACAATATATACATCTAGTAAATAGGTTGATTATGATTACAACAACATGCCTAAACTTGAAAAGGACTACTCATCAGTAGCACTTCAATATAAATCTACACTAGAAGGTCTCTAGGCCATCTTCTTTTCAGACGCCTCGGAGGATTATCGGGAATTGATTGGGAAGCAAGTTGAGAGACTAGTGGATTTGAGTGGTTATGAAGCTTACTATGGAAGGATAGGTATCTGGTCTGAGCTAAATCAGCAACAAATGGGACATTAAGATCTTTATGGATAAGTTTATTGGTGACAAAGTAGGGAGCATTAAGGATTTTTCGAAGGATTTTGGATTGTAAGGATTGGATACGGGAAGAATTAGAAGGTTTAGTTGAGCCCCAAAGCTCAATTCCATATGTCCAAATAGGTCTGATAACTGTCATTTAAATGAGTCTTTTGTAGTAAATCGGAAGGTTTGAACGTTTGTCTAATAAATGTTGTAGGAGTCGAAATTACCAATTAAAAAAAAAATTCAGTTATTATTTTAGGAAGCAAGAAAAAATAAATCACTAAACTGCTCTTTCCCTATACTTACTCCTAACTTATTCCGAACTCTGCTTCCACATAGTATACTGCATTTCTTGATCTTTTCCATGTTTCAATTCCTCCTAGCCTAAAAATCGCAACACTAATCCTCTACATCTTCCGATTTTCATTCACATCCATTAACCCTTCCGTTTAAGAAAGGGGAGATATAACTTTTCATGTTCTAATATACTTAAAAATCGACTTAAAATTATTACAATTCCTATTTATAACTTATGATGAAGTGAAGAAGGTATTACATTACAAAATTACTGTGGGGCGTCTATAGTTTTTTCTGTTAAGAAAATTGTTTTTTATTTCTTTATTTCCCAGGAGAAGAAAAACTGTTTCAATTTATACGCAAATTTTATCGGCAAAATCATCATGATGAATATACCATGACGATAAAGATCTAAAATAATAACGATTTTACAAATTTACATTCAGAATACAAAGAAATTAATAAGGGTTAAATATAATATAATGATAACCATTTTATATAAAATATCACATCTTTCTAGATTAGTCCATTGCAAAAACTTCTTTTTTTTTTTCTCTTTCAGATTTTAATTCACACCTGTTATTAGGGTAACAATCAGTGAATGTGATGTGAAAACTGCAAAAACTTAAATTATTTAATCGTTTCGTTTCATAACAGTGTGAAATTGTTACAAAATCGTTTGTCACCATGGCCGAGATTATAAGCAGATGTGATTTAAGTGGGAAAGGGGGAAAAATGAATCAGGGGAGATAGGTTTCGCGACAGGCTGACGCCTCTTACGTAAGGCTCGTCTTCCGAAACGATCCTCCTAAAAGCACAATCTAATCACAGCTTGCCTCCCCTTCTTTCAACTTATTTGCAGCTAATTTTCGACACAGTCACAATGAATGGTCTTTAATGGAGATGTCCTTCGTCACAAAAGAGCTTTAATATCATAATGAGAAACCACCGGCTCGTGTACATTGTCTTAAAATAATCTGTTTTTCTTGTAACTTTGTTGTTGTATCTGATCACTATTCAATATGTTCTATCAAGGTTTGCAATACAAGTCAAAGTACCTTAGTTGAAGGGACTCGAGATATTCTGAATAATGTTATGCTACTGGAAATATTTAATTGTTTTCTACTTTTAGAAAAGTTAGCGATAATTATTGGTTCATTCCATATAATCCATACTAACCAATAATTTTTATTTTATTTATTATTTTAAAATTTAATCGAGTCAGTATTAAGTATTAAGCGTTAAAATTATGCCTCAGATGTGTGCAGTGAGTAATAAGGATGGTTTTATGATTCCATTCATACAATACAAAATAAAATGTAGAAGAAGAATGTTTGGAGTTGAGCTTTGGGGCTCGACTAAATATTCCAATCCTGACAATGCAAAATCCTTCGAAAAATCCTTAGTGCTCCTTACTTTGTTACAAATAAACTTATCCATAAAGATATTAATGTCTCATATGTTAACTGGTTTAGCCCAAACCAAATAGCTATCCTTTCATATCAAACTCCATAACCACACTAATCCTCTAGTCTCTCGATTTGCTTCTCACTCCATTCCCAATAAACCACCGAGGCGTCTAAAAAGAAGATGGTCTAGAGACCTTCTTAACCAAAATCGTCCCTCCACTTCTAAAGCGAGGTCTAAAGAAATCCTAGCGCTTTTCACTCGGCTGCGTCATTGGTTTAAAATACCTAGTGGAGGCTGAGTATGAGCGCTATAATACAATCTTTCAGGGCGAGGGTGGAGAAGCTGGCCCAACGGCAATCCGTTTTGAAGTGTGAGTATTCATCAGGATGTGTCGAACTGGGTAATGACTGAGCCATAGAGTTGGGATAGAAGGAAAAGTTGCAATGAAATTTAAAACATTTAAGGGGTATGAGGTCGAATACGTAAGATATATTGAGATCATTATGTAGGGTTTTGTTGAAGACATATTAAGAACCACTGAAAGGATGGAATTCGTTTGATATTCGACTTATATGTCCCCTACAGTTCAAGTCAATAAGTCCAAATAAAGTGATGGTTTTGTTTATCAGGAGTTTGTTTTCAACGGAATGATAAGATGTCCTATTAAGTAGTCTATACAGTTGGCCGAAGCGTATGTTTTCCTGCGTTTTGTGTCGACTATGATGTTTCCATGTAAGCCTTTTATCTAAGTAGAAACCGGGTTGAAAGTTGAAAGTAAATAATATTACTGATGAGATTGAGCTTGTACCAAATAAAAAATAAAAATTGGTTCTTAGGAAAAAAATCTATCAAATACTATAAAATTGTTTACGGAGTCTGAAAACCATATAATTTGGCCAAAATAACCCATGCAACTAATTTTTTTTTGTTTTTTCTTTTAGACCCGTGTAATCATAATTAATTACACCAATTTCCTGAACGATTTGTATCAATATCCTGAAACTAATTCCTGCAGTTAAGGACTCCCTTATAATGAAAGGTAAGTTTAGCGGGAGTTGTCCTAAGGTAGCTTGGGTAAATGGGATCGGAATAGAACAGGATAGAACACCTCATTAAGATGTTAGGACATCCGAACAAAGGCTCGGATTTGCAAGTCAAATTTTAAAGCGTCCTCAGGGCTTAATGAAAATTCTTGAAACCGTAAGGTAAGTTAAGCGTATCAACATCCTCCAAACAATAAACAGCTTCTCATTTAAATATCTATTTGATCAAGTATTTCAGAACGTTTATAATTCAAGGAATATGAAAATGTATTAAATCCATATTATTACTCTTTATTGTGAAATAAGGAGAGCCACTGTCTTATATATATATATATATATATATAAAAAAAAAAAAAAAAGAACTATGGAAAAAATCATTTAATTTAGAGAACCACACTATTTTGTATTTACCCAGGTTTCGATTTCATACGTCACCGACAGCGGAATAATAGTTTTATAAATGATGATTTCTCTGTTCGTTAGACAACTATTACCGCCCGCTATTCTTGCCATAATTTCTTCTTGATGATCAATATTTTCCATGCCAAGGGCTCCCAAGTAATTTAATTGCTTTGCTGTCTGGAGTGTGGGTGCTTAAAAGTGTGGGTTCCTAACTGGATTGTTCCTTCCCTTATTTCTGGCTGATTTCTTGAGATTTGAAGATATAGTCTTCATTAATTTGCAATCCTAATTTCCTCGCCGCCTTTTTAAATTCTTCAAAGGCCTCCAATAGTGCAGCTCTTGGCCTTGCTGATATCATCACATCATCTCTTTATCCTAGATTTTGGGTTAAACCATTATATATTGTGCTATTTGGGTTTGTTAAATTAAAAAGCGTTGGTGACAAATAGTCTCCCTGCCTCATGCTGTCTCTTGCTACAAAATCGTTCTCCTTGTTTCATAACCTTCGACCAACTATCTACCAGTGTGATCTTTGTTAATCTGACTATCGTTTTTGGGATTCCCAGGGTGACCATTAGTTAAAACAGTGCGTATCTATCAATCTTATCGCAGGCCTACTCTAAGTCAACAAAAACAGGCTATTTCTATAATAAGTGGCTTGCTTCTTTAACAGTTACTTTTTCGTAACCATTTACTTTCTTACCTTTGTTGACTACTCCTTGTAGCTTTTACTACAGTGGAAACTCGTTATTTCGTCACTCGATGATTCTTCTTATTCTGTAATTCGTCAGGTATTTTTTTTATTTATTTATTTTTTTGTGTGTGTTATGAAAGTGTTTCTGTTTTTACATTCAAGACACGTATATATTGAATAAATATGGTATGTATGTCTGTTTTTTTTTCTATTATAAGCATATATATATATATATACGTTTTTGTTTATAACTTCATTTTTTAAAAATGTTTGTGTGCAAAGGTTTTTGTGTTTTTCGTCATCGTCACTTAATTCCAATGTTTATAATGTTAATCTGATCGTTTTTACATTTAATAAGTTGCAAACAAATTACAATTATTTAGTTTAAAATGCTGTTTTGTTACCTTACCAGCAAAATTCTGTAATTCCTCATTTCAATTGTTTCGTCACCTCCTCTCCCCCACTCATGACGGATTATCGAGTTTCTACTGTACTATTAAAGACATAATACTATTCTACTATTAATTTTATTAGTTTTCAATTAAATCATTCTCACACATTGCTATTCATTCATGACTTCTCAGAATTTTCACTATTGTAATTTTATTATAAATTCGTCTTCTTTTCATTTTGAAACTGTCAATAAAAATAATAAATTTAAGCAGTTTAGGTTATGATTGGAGGATCTGAGCGCTCAAATGTGGGAAATTTGGAAGTTTTCATTTCGAATGGCTACTGCTAGAATATGTGCCGGTAAGATAGTAACTGGGTACCAAAAAGTTTCTGTTAAAAGGAGTCGTAATACTGGAAAAATTATTTAGGTACCATTCCTTAATTTAAAATTTGTCCAATTCGTCTAAAACTAACTGAAGCTTGGTTTTTTAATTTTTAAATATTTCTTATATTACTGTTATTACTATTAAATTTATAACTATTAGAAAGTAGTTACTTTTTTAAAAACATTCATATTAATCCATTATGCATATAAAAAATAATAAATGAATGCATTAATTATAGCTTATGCAAAATTTATAATTCATTTCCAAGAATATTAGGTAATTTTTTTTTAATTACTTTTTTTAACGTTAATTTAAGTAAATAAATCATCTGAAATCTCACTATTCGTTGAATGATGTTATTAATACAAAAATACATATATTATTAAGAAAATATATGTAATTTGTGTATTTCCTGGTTTTACTTCAAGTTCCATGGAGTTTGATTTGATTTTTACTTTACAAAAATAATTTATAGAAACTTGATAAAATACCTTTTGATACTAAATGAAAAATCCTTTCTCGAAAACAATTATGATTTCAATTAAGGTAGGTCGTAATGGAGAAGCCTATTTGAGATAGAGCATAACGAGGTCAGCATTGCTCAAAAGGTTCTTTTTCTGAAAGGTTCATTCACAACAAAAAAACAAATTAAAAAAAAAACTGAAAAGACTTAATCCTATGGTTTTATTTTCTTTCTTATACTTTTATTATAATTATTTTTAATAAACAAAAAAAAAAAAATATGTTGAATTCAAACATCAGAACGAATACACTTGGGACTCGATTTGAGGCCCTG
The DNA here is from genome assembly GCA_003667255.2 of Euschistus heros. Classification (NCBI taxonomy): domain Eukaryota; kingdom Metazoa; phylum Arthropoda; class Insecta; order Hemiptera; family Pentatomidae; genus Euschistus; species Euschistus heros. The sequence goes on along the minus strand of RCWM02000032.1, from coordinate 3,096,064 downwards.
ATGGGCTCGGATAACCAATTTCTCTGTTAATCAAGATCCCCAAGAAGTAAGGTAAATATATAAAAATAAAAAAAATAACAACTGAAAATAATGCTTATTATTTTGTAATACGATTACAAATAATACCATACTTAGGGAATAATAATATACACATGCGACATTATTACATATGTAAATCAAAAAGTTTATGGCTTGAAAAAATCAGTAATTTATTTTCTGTATGCACCGACATTCTACCTGCCGATTTAATTCCTAGTGGACAGTCCTCCCTATCATCCAGCCTTCCAGTAGCAATGCTCGTGCGAAGATTACCCAATGTCTTGTTCGGCTAGCAACTGTTTTTTTTTGGAAAAAAAACAATTCATTATCAAATGAATTTATAAAAATTGAAGGCTCGGTTGATGGAGACTTGATTAATAGAGTCCTGAATCTATTGTTTTATTTTTTAAAATCAATTATTAAAATGCTTAGAATACCAATTGGAATTATAATAGGTTGGTGTTGGTTTCTGGGGATTTATTTCCATGGAGATTAAAATTAAAATAAAAAATAAAATAAATATATAAAATATACTAATGATTCAATTATTACCACCTAAATCCACTAGATTTCCAATTTTCTTCCCACTAATAATTCTCTGAAACGTCTGCATTCGGGATGGTTCCGGAAATTTTTAATGTAGAAATTGTTTTGGAGAGCTACTGATATGTAGTTGTATTACAAGTCATTGATATGTCATTAAACAATGTAGGGATATTTTTGAGCACCGAATCGAATTTCAGTTAAACATGGCAACACGATACGTTCAGTTAGTTGATTAAATGTTTCGGTGACGAGCAGCAAAGTAACTGATCTTATTAAGTATACGGTTTCATCAGTAATGCTTTTAAGAATTACTTTTTGTAACAGGAAATGGTGTAAATATTCTATTTTCACTATTTCCTGGCACCGTGTAGTAACGCCAATGATTTATTTAAAACTTTAGTAACATTGATTATTCACGTATTCGCATCAGCCGACAAAAGCCTTTACCACCGCAGATCGTCCATCTTAAAATTCCGAAGACAACACATTATTATTGCATTAACTTTTAAGTTAATATTATTAACCTTATATAATAATATTTTTATATGGTTAAACAAAAACAAATCTTGGATTATAATATATTTTTAGTAACGTTAAAAAGATCCGTATTAAAAACAACGTTACAAATAACGTATTAAAAATAACCAGCCATTTGCATTACCATAATGTTCAAGAATGAATACGGAGTAGTTATTAGATTATTTTCTAAATAGAGACTTACTCCTTTTGGATATTGTAGGTGAACAGTCCTTCTCCTCATACTCCACAGTAAAAGAATGAAAAGGCACCAAAATTAGTGACAAGAATCATGTAATCTAAGTAATGGACACCATTGTTTGGTAATTTTGCTGATTGTTATAAGAAAATTAAAAAAAACAATGAATGTCGAGTATCATACATCCCTACAACAACCGCTTGCTTGAGGCCATCAAAGCATAGATGTTAGGAAATGTAGGCAGATGTGTCCGTCTTCTTCATGTCATGGACCCTGCCCAGCATTGATTTCAAGGCCACTGTGAAGGAATGCGGCTTATACGTAATCTTTCATCATCCTACAGATCTTGGATTATGAGATCCAAGCAGCTGTGGATGAACTTTTTAAGCTTTAATTTTTATTAAATTTTTAAATTTCAGAAAAAATAATTTTATTTCATGGAATAGAAATGTTACCAAAAGGTTATATTAAGTATGTAGTTCTTAGAGGAGAATATATTGAACAATCATATCACCACATATTCATTTTACCTATTGCTTCTTCCTCAGGTTGGAAACACATTCCATATCGTCTTTCATGTAAATAAGTTACACAATGCTACGTGTATGCTTTCTGGTACTGGTATTGTTGGGGAAATCTAGTCTGAAATGTGGACCATATTGTCATTTTTGCCAACCTTTGATCCTGGTGAGGATCAAAACCACGACCTTTCCATTATTTTACTGTGGAGTATTAGGGAAAGGACTGTTCACCTACAATATCCAAACGCTCTTAAATGCGCAAGTAAGTCTATTTACGAAATAATCTAATAACTTTTCCCTATTCATTCTTGAACATTATGATAATGCAAATGGCTGGGAAGGGTTCGGCTTGCTTGAACGCAGGGGTAATGACTGGCTGAAATCATTAGGACTTTAAAGACATAGATTGTTGGGGTACACTATCTTTGATACATATCAATTAAAAATAATATTTTAATTTATAATGCCGACGTTTTGGCTAATATTGCAAGCCTTCATCAAGATTTCAGAGAGAGTGGCAATCAGAAACTATCTATTTTCTACTAAGCAATCTAGTGTCTGATTACCACTCTCTCTGCAACCCTGATGAAGGCTTGCAATGCAAGTCGAAACGTCGGCAAATTAATATGTTATTTTTAATTGCTGTGTACCTGTATGACTGCATACCTCAACAATCTACATTTTTAGATACTTCTTAGTTAACTAATAACCTATCTTAGGACTTTATTACGTGTATAGTTTTTGATGGTCCCAAAAATCTACAATAATTATTTACAAATGAATGAAAAGCACTTTATCTAAGAGCATAACTTATCGTAGAAGTCAAAAAAGTAAATTAACATATAATAATATATGTATAAGAAATTCTATATGAAAAAAAAAAATCCATAAACATTTATATCCATGTTTAAAATTATAAGAAATTATTTTAGTTTTGATTGCAGAGAAAGGATTCAGTTTTGACATGAGTAATAGGAAAACAATAAATTAAATACAAAAAAAGATAGGATTACTATAATAAATTCTGTTTGGGAGAAAAATAAAATGAAATAAAATACACTTATCCGCCATTGTTAGGTAACTCTCAAAAATATTATTCTTTGTGTGGATTAAATTATTTTTCAGGATATATTCATATTTTGTTCATCAATAAAATCAATCATATATAAAAACGATTTTGAAGAGGACCTGTTGTCCTGATTTAATCTGTGTAAAGTGACAATAGCTTGGATGGAAATTTTCATCCAATTCATTTTCCGATTCTAAAGATATCGATGACACAATAGCCACCGAACCAATTTCTTTCAACGATTTCCGACGTTTTTTGTTGGTAATTTTCTTTTTCTTTCGGGTTTGCATTAGTTTCTCCATCAGGTTCTTTCACCGCAAGTTCGCTGTTGATGTTTTTCCAATGTTTGAAATTGGGGGATTTTCCGCAATACTCAGATGGTAATTAACTGCACCAGTCTTCATTAACATCAAAAACTTATAATTAGTCAGAAAATAGTTATTCATTGTAACATTAAATATTTAGTGAGCTTACGATGGGGGGGGGGGGGGGGAATCGTAACACCTTTTTCGGGTGTTACTAGTATATTTCGAAAACGGTGGACTCTAGAAACATATGTTACAAATCAAATTTAAAACTAATTAAATTTCCTATAAAATTAATTCCATACATATTTGTCAAACTTCTAACGTTTATCAAGAAAGGTGTTATTGAAAATCGATGATTGTTGAAAAATAATCATTTTTATAACACTTTTGTCAAACATATGCTTCAAGTGCCTTCCACGATCGTCTCTCAGAAAAAGTATCAGAATCACATTTGGAGAGCATTAAATTTATTTTAGTTTCATATATACCTTTTTGGCACTAGACTACAAATATTTGACAAAAAGTGAGGTAAAATGATTTAAATAAATTTAAATTATCGATTTTTTATAACGTATATCTCGAAAACCGTTGAAAGTTCGACAAATATGCACAGAAACAATTTTATAGGAAATTTAATAAGTTCATGTATTCTCTTTACAAATTTCTGATATTTTTCTCCCCTTTTCCCACCGTTAGCTCGCTCTTTAGGGACGGGGACTTCTAGTATGTTTACCTGATTACTACTACTAACGAAGCTATGAAGTCAAAAATAATCGCATATTTCTTGCACTCTACACCCTTTCAGCACTCATCGATTGAACTATAATGCTGGACTAGTCTGATCCCCAACTAATAATACTCATATGTTCATGTCTCAATTAAATTGTTGGCTTGCTTATTTTTTTATTAGATTATGAAGTAGTAGACATTTGAATACAATTTTCTTATAAAATTACTTATTATTGAATCTAAAATAGATGCATGTTCTTTACCTATTATTTATATTTCTATAACTTTTTTATAATGTTAATTACTAATTTTATTTATTCAAGTTCAAAACCACTAATTACTCGAAATCTATTTCATGACGAACAGAGGTGTTGAGGAAGTCATAATTATATTGTTAACTGATATGGATTTTTATTGTTTTCTTAGTTGGTTAAAATAAAGTGATAACACTTATTGATTTATTTAGGATTTTTAGGAAACTTATAGACTGTCAGGATTGATGCAGAAAGGGACTGTTTTAAATTTTTATAGTGAATGTTTTTGAATATATTTCCAGAATTCCACTGGAAGATATTCTTAACATCCAGTTTTTTGATCAATCAAGTAAAAAGTTAAAATTACGTTCCCTCATCTGTAACCATTTATTTTATCTTGTTTATTTTAAAATGTTTCTCTACAACGTATTTAGAATTTAGATTAGATCAAGAGGAGAATGTAAATATTATATTATTATACAATCATTAATTTTTAGACCAAAATTAGTAAATAAATATATTTAATTATGGAGTAAACCAGCCTTTTTTTAAAGTAATTATAAAGCTAAAAATTCTTTCTTTAAATGTTTAGAAAATTATGAGGATATGGGTCCACATTTATTTTAGTATCATTTCGTCAGTTTGTCCATTTTGAGCGTTTTTTGACAGATTGAAAAAAATATTTTTTTTGTTTTTGAGATTTTAGATTTGTTTTAATTATTTTTATTTTGTAGAATATCCAAAATATTTGGAAAAAATCTGCATCCATATTGGAATACCATATTTGAAATGGAATATAATGTAATTATTTATTGTTAAAAATATATTATAATATTTAAAAAAAAAAATGTTAAAACTAAGAAATTGTTGAACACACTCCTAGACATGGATATAGAAGTCAAAGTTTAAAGTTTTAGAAACATGGGTTTACAATAAGAAATGAAATATAGTTTATTGAAGATTATAATTATGAAGTGCTAAATATAATTATCCTTTTCAATTATTTTTGCAATATTTATGTTTTTAATTAAATATTAAATTGAGACATTTTTGTTCGTAGGGGTACATGTTGCCATTATATTCAATTCATAAAAATATTTAATTAATAATTGATACTTAGAGAGCACTCCTTTATGTAATATTGATTATGATGAGTAGAGATTATATGAACATTTAAATTTCCATCAAAATGATGTCCATGCAATCGTAGAATGGTATTAGTATGTTTTTTTTTTTCAATTTAAAAAATTGTTGGCCACCTACGTTTTGACAGAATACGTTTTAAGTAAAATAGTCATCTTGAAGTCTCACTTCATTTTGAGTTGCGGCCGCAAATAAACACTTCGTTTTTAGAATTTTACTTCCAAATAAATAATTATTATGGATACAACAATACTTTATTTGTACAAAAAGAAATAATTCTCAATTCACTTGTAATATCAACTTATTATTAGTAGTATAAATACTGCATTTTTTTTAGTATGGCCGTGATTGATAAAAAATAATTTACAGTTCAACACTGAAATAAGGTATTTAATGTTAGACATAGCTATTTGATTATTTTTTCAGCTCGTCGTTTCAATACTTCTATATTATCCAGATTACAATTCTGTTTCAGAGCTATGTTGTCAATCGAAATGTTTTGGTTCTCTATTTCCTCACTCATGTTCAACGCGAGACTCTTCAGATTCCCAATCATAGCGTCAACCTCGCAGATATTTTCCTCTATTTTATTCTCCAAAGGAGAGTCTGTTATATTCATCCATCGAACTTTTTTGTCAGTTTTCGTAACTATTTTGCTGACTGTCGGTTGCAGTGCTACAACTGTTTTCTTCCTGTTACTTAACAGCTTAACTTTCTGTAACTTCGTTCTCCTCCTGAAGGGTATTAAGCATAAACCGCAGCATTTTTCGAGCCCGTTCAGATATTTGTTGGTTTGCCGTAATTCACCGCCGATCCTTTCCATTCCCTCTTCTATGTTCTTTAGTTGCTCTCCTTGGCCATGCAACATGGCGGCGGTTTTACAGCCCACATCTTCACTCTCTTCGCATAATATGAGCATTCGCTTTGTGCTTTCGAAGGTGCTTTCCATCATTCTGTCTGCTAGCCCGGTCTTTTCATTTTCGTATTCGTATTTAAAATCTGATAAGTCCACTTCGTCCATTTTTCTTCTATGAAACAAATATTAAAAGTATGACTTTTAAATAATAATTTACTACTAATGTGTTGATACCATAATGTTGAATAGCTAAGTCATATGATTAATATTTCTAATAATACTTTTGATGTGATTGTCAGTAGAATAACGATGAAAGTTCGAGTAAAAATTAAAAATTTATAAGTTTCAATACATTTTAGAAATTCGACTTTCAACAATGCGGCTAAACAGAGAAGTCTAAGATGCGATACCCAATACCTTTCAAGTTAACGCTTGTACTTTCTGCAGTCATGTCAAAATGTGACGCTACTTCCTCCAGAAAATGTATTGATATAAATTCTGTGCCGTCATAAAATCCAAAAAATGATAATTCCGTATTTATAAAACACTAAAGTAACTACCTCGAATTTTCAATAATAACTCGAGTAATTTTTTTATTATGATATTCCTCTAATCCCTGTAGATCAGATCCGCAACCTGGGACTCCATTTGGACAAACGTCTCATTTGGAATCCACATACAAGACTAAAACGACAAGAAACTGCCCGTCGATACAGACTTCTTCAACATTTACTAGACTAACGTTCAAAGCTCCCAATTAATTACAAAAGACTCATTTAGATGACTGTGATTAGACCTATTTGGACGTACGGAATTGAGCTTTGTGGCTCTACTAAACCATCCAATTCATCTCGTATCCAATCCTTACAATCCAAAATCCTTCGAAAAATCCTCAATGCTCCTTACTTTGTAACCAATAAACTTATCCATAAAGATCTTAATGTTCCATATGTTTCTGATTTAGCCCAAACCAGATACCTATCCTTCCATAGTAAGCTCCATAACCACTCCAATCCACTAGTCTCCCAACTTGCTTCCTCTTCCATCCCTGATAATCCTCCGAGGCGTCTGAAAAGAAGATGGCCTAGAGACCTTTTAGTGTAGATTTTATTGAAGTGCTACTTGTGAGTAGTTCTTCACAAGTTATTTACATGCCATTGTATTCACTGTCTACACATTTACTTGTTGTATATTATTTTGTACAGTTGTAAATATCAATAAATGAAGAAAAAAAAAAGAATTATTATTTTTTTTTATATTCATTTATTGAAATTTAATACTGTACAAAATATATACATTAAGCAAATTTGTTCATAACGATTACAGTAACATCCATAATCAAAAACTGAAAAGAACTGTGAAGTTAACTCTGAAGAAACTGAAAAAAAGAGTCCAACGCATCAGTAGGACTTCAATAATAATTCTACACTAGAAGGTCTCTAGGCTTCATCTGTATGTTCTTTTCAGACGCCTCGGAGAATTATCGCGAATGGAGTGGGAAGCAAATTGAGAAAATAGTGGATTTGAGTCATTATAGAGCTTACTATGAAAGGATAGGTATCTGGTTTGGGCTAAATCAGCAACTTATGGAGCATTAGGATCTTTATAGAAAAGTTTATTGGTGACAAAGTAAGGAGCATTGAGGATTTTCTGAAAAATTTTGGATTGTAAGGATTGTATACGAGATGAATTGCATGGTTTAGTGCAGCATCAATGCTCAACTGGCTATTTCCCGATAAATCTAATTACTATCAAGTAAATCAGATTTTCGCAATTAAGGAGGAGCTCTAAACGTTGAAGAAGTCGAAGACAACGTCTTTCACAGTACGAATCAGATAAAAAAGTACTGTTCATCTCGCTTGAAAGACGCCCCGAAACAACTTGAGAGACTTAAAACCAGATGGATAAATAGAATACGAATAGATGTCACAGAGATTCATGCAGCAAATTGGAATACAATGGCCGAAGACAGGAGTGGGATCCAACCCTATACTCCTGTCTCTCCTCTTTCCTCCTTTATCCTCCTTCAAGAAAAAAATATTTGTTTGTTTGCGCGTGTGTTTTCTTTCTGAGTATAAACCTCTTCTATTTCTACCTACAATAGGATTTTCGTTCGAATATACCTCATGTAGAGGATTAGCTATCATCGTATCCTATCTTGAAGTGATCATTCTAGTTTTTTTTGTCCGGCCTAAAATTTTCTGCACCGGTGGACAATATAATTCTCAACGAAACCTAATAACTTTTCGACAGGAAGTAATTCAAATGGATATGTCTTTTGGTTGGGGTCTACACTTTTTTTATGTCATTTTTTCCCCCATTCTTTTTGAATGTGAAAAAACGCTCTAGCTTTGGTGGTGAAAATTTGACGATGGTTCTCTGGTCAAAAATTTAATGGGAAATATTTCATGTTATATAACTTTTGTAGCTAGGTAGTTATACAAGTTATTTCAAAACGTAAAGTTAGCTAAAATACAAGTATATAACAACATGTGTTAGAATAATAAAAATATATATAATTACAGAATATAGAGGAGTATGAAACTACTTACAATGTTACTGGTGGATATGGTATCAACTAACTAAATTCTAACAATTTTAGTACACAACTGACCTGGGGAAATTTTGAAAAACAGTTACAAAAGTTTATGGGGACTTCCCTTGGAAAAATTAAGTTAAAAGGACTGGATGGTATTCCTAAGATGCAGGGACAAAAATATTTCGGTGTAATATACTAATAAATGAATAAATGATTTATATGATGCATATTAATGTAAATGTATATTATTGGTCTGAATGTATTAAATTGGAATAACAGATGTTAAAATTTAAAACGTCTTTTTTTTTTTTTTTTTTTTTTTTTTTTTTTTTTTTTTTTTTTTTTTTTTTTTTTTTTTTTTTTTTTTTTTTTTTTTTTTTTTTTTTTTTTTTTTTTTTTTTTTTTTTTTTTTTTTTTTTTAATGCGCGATTTTTTATATTTCTACGGTTATCATTTCTTTTGAAATTATTTTGTTCTTGGTGAATTTAAAAGAATGTTTTGTTTGCCTGTAGTGTGTGGTGAGAGCTGTTTGGTCAGGTTTGTTTGGGTTTTTATTTATAGACGTGAAACTGTTTATATTGATGCACTCGTCTTTTAAGATCTTGTTCCGATGTACCAAAATAAGACTTGCCACAACTATCTTCACACGGTATTTCATAAACAATATTAGACTGTATATTCTAACGAAAGATATAGATAAGTTTGAACAATATAGTCTCGAAACGTCGCCAAAATAGTTGTTTTTATTTATAGACTGAACCTCAAGAACCTTACTGAGTATTTAATTGTAACAGTCGAGAAATTTATCCATATATATATATAAAAGAAATGTACTTTTACTTATAACATGGTATGTATACACAGTTTTTCATTACGTTATGATTATGATTATGATCAATCATCATATTACCATGGTTTTTGCCGTTTATCCATTTTAATATTTTATCCTGAATTAAAAAATTCACGTCGTAGTCCTCACGTTATTATCCTTTCCGAAGATGAATTCTTTTCTCATCTAATCTCCAAAGGCTAACCTTTGACTTCTGATATTCAATTACGAAAAACGTTACTGGCGCTCACTAGATTAAACTTTGAACGGTAGAGAGTCAAAGAGGAGTCGAGGTAAGGGTATTAGTGACTGGAAGAAAGTGGGTACGGGTTAGGGAAAACTGGAGAATAAAATATCCGGCTAGTTGACAAGAGCAACCATCGCGCCCGGTTTGGGATTAAATAAAAATAATGCATGAACTTGATACGTACTAAGACTGAAAAGTGTCTAGAGAAAACTTGACTCTTGAACAATTATAAAAAATCTTTTAAATGCGTCTACTATTTGTACATTTACATTGAAGAAACAAAGTAATCGGTCATGAATGACGAAGAAACCCACCTACACTATCACGTATTAGCCTAAATGCTATAAATGATTACAAAAGTAGATCCCTCACCCAAGTTCTTATCAGTATCTTCGTGCTCCAAGCGTGCATGTTACAGTCATTTTTTCCGGTGTAACAAAGATTAATTCGAAGTTACAACGCTTGATTCACCGAATACTAAATGTGGAAGATTAACATTTTACGCGTTACCATTTTCCTTATTACCTGACCCTTTTTAGCTTAGTAAAAGAGCATTATTTACAATTATATGATTTGGTTAGAAAATTCGGTAGTAATTACCATTGATTTGAGCGAAGAAAGTACTAATTTTTCAATTGGAGTTCAGATTGTCGATGTTTCAGCAAGATGTTTCAGCTAATCATAAACATATTTGTATGTTTTTGAACTGAAGATGAATGTTTAACATGCGAAAATAAGTTTTTAATAAACTTAATGCCATTGAAGTAGAAAATAATTCATCAATCCTTAACTGTATTGATCCTTTTATATTGCCATGCGTACCTCAATTGAATATTTCGTTAAGAAAGCATTAATATTGTTACGGTCTGGTGAGGTTGAGGGTACATTGGGCGGCCCGGGGGCAGGTAGCTGGAAAGGCCGCCAGGGTGGTCTAGACTTGGTGGTGCCGTGGGCATGGGCGAGCAGGTAGCCGAAAAGGGCGGCAAATGGCCTGGAAGGGTCAAGGCGGGCCAGAAGGCCCTAGAACTGTAATCTGGCCAGATCTAGAATGTTCGGCGTAGCTTTAAATAGGCCGACTTCCAGCCTAGTGAGCCAGTATTGAGGTGACAGTGGTCAGTGAGGGATCGGTCGGGCAAGTGTCAGTCAGGAGTCTGTGATATCCCGAGGCAGTATCCATGTGTCAGTGATCAAGTAACGATCAACCAGTCAAGTGTCAGTGACAGTTCAGTTTGTGAGTTAGTGACAGTGATAAACAGTGTCAGTGAATGTAGTAACAGTCTCTGTGTCAGTGTAATAGATTCTTATGTATAATTGTGACATCTAGTATTGAGTTATTAAAGATAAGTATAGTGTAATATACATATTAGTGTAATTAGACCTAAGTATAATTGTTATTAGATTAAGTAGCTTAAGGGACCTGTTTGTATTTATTAAGTTGTAAATAAATTAGTGTTTTGTATTTAAGTTGTTATTTGATTAGTCATACCCCCAGTGGCCCGTAACAATATATTTTAATAATGAATTTGACTGAAGTTCAACAATTGTTTTTAAGGATTAGCGAGATGAAAAATGTAACATTCCTGTACTTCATAATTCTCAGATCAAGAAAAAAATGTACCACACCAAGATCAAAGGACTCTGACATGGACATCACAGTAGATTGCAATACTTCCGTTGGAGTTATTATAATAAGCTTATGAAATGCGAATCCTGCTTTGCAAGTATGGAACCGTTATCATTATTTACGAGAAATACATAATATGTTTTATGAAATATTTCATTTAATTTGATAGATGGTATCATAGTTTTAATCAAATCCCATCCTCAAGAAGCACTTAGTAGATTACTCCCAGCTGATGGGGCCGAACCTAATTTTCTGTAAAGGCCTGGTTTCGTCACAGGCTAGTAAGTCACCATTCATTAGGTTTTTCAGAAATAAAATGTGAAAGGCTAGTGAACATGATACGGCAACCTTTCAGCTTTCCGAGAAAAGGTTATATTTCTGTAAACTTTGAAATCCTCTTTCATTAAAGGTTAATAAATTTAAAAAAAAATAAAATAAAATTATCACATTATTAATTATTGAGTTCTTAGAAAAATATTGATTTAATTACAAATGTATTAGTAGTTAATACTTTACAAGTTAGTGCATAAGTAGCAAAATCAGCTGACTATAAATTATCTATTGCTATTTATTAGTAATGTAAATGGACGAATCAATGAATTCATTCATTCATTCATAGTAATGTGTCTAATTTTTCTCGATACTTTTACCTTGGTTTACAAATAAATTGCTGTTATAAAAAATATTCATCACGACATACAAAAACAAAACAAATAAATAAATCTATTTAAACAACAATAATGATTCAAGAAATTAAGTAATAAACATCTATTCAAATTTATTATATACTAGCTGTACCAGGCGTGCGTTGCTACGCGCTTAGAAAAATTTGAAGAAAAAAAAAATCAGTACAACAATCATTGTAATTTAAGTATTTGTAAATTTTTTAATTCAAATAATTTTTTTTTTCAAATAATTAAATTTTTTACTTTTATTCATTTTATTAAAGTGGTGATGGATATACAATATTTTTCGTTTTTCTATCTGTTGCGTATAAAAATAAATCAAATGATTTTCCAACGCGTGAGCAGGCCACATATAACTGTCCATGATTGAAGCATGGATTTTCCAATTTAGTCCGCAAACTTATAGCGATTGTCCATCTGCCTTGTTGATGGTCAATGCAAGGGCGAGTCGTACTGGAAATTGCACTCGTTTTAATTCGAATGGCATATTAGTTAGAATCATTGGAATGAGCGGCACCAGTTCATCCTCGCAGTATTTCGAGAAATGCACTGATTTGTTGAAGCGATTCTTATTAATCCACGATTGTTTATATTTTGGTCCATAACTTGTCACCTATGCATCCAATCAATATACCAATAGGCCTATAATCTTCCCCTGAATATGTGAGAAAAAATGCCGGCTCGCATGGAGCATTATCTCTTGTCGTTTCAATGCCTTGTTTACACACATACATACATTGATTTATATATATATAGACAACGTCTAATGTAAACGCGATTCGATCTGCTTTTAAGAATCAAAATGCAAGTTTTTTCGAGAAAATTTGTAATTCAGCTTCAGGATCCCAAAAAATAGAAATATAAACAGAAGAATTAATTTAATTTTTACTTGATTTAACCACTTTGTCCCGTAGTATCTATTGAAATTTGAAATCTGGTAAAGCCTGCCAGAATTACAATCATAATCTGTTTATTTTTGGATGAACAATTAAATAGTAACTATTTTAATTACTATTGTTGACTTATATGAAACCACATTGATACTAAATAAATAAAACTATAAAAAAAATACAATTATTAGTTAATCCTATTTAATATTGGCCACTACGTGGTGCTTTTAATGTTCTTCAGTATTAGTCGATTAAACCATTCGCCAAGTTCCCTATTAGCTCTTAATCGAACGTCATTTTCAGAATATAGCCAAAGCGATTAGTTTTACCCACTTCAGTTTCAATAATAATGCCTGCATTTTCCTTCGGTTGTACCAGACGAGTCTCTGGTTGTATTATATTCCGTTTTTAATAGATAAATAATATGGGTGGATTATTTTTTATTAATATTGTTTGTAATATTTTTATTCATTTGTTATATGCCTATTTATGTACAATATTTTTTTTAAATATAAATATATATGGTATACACCATTTCAAAAAAAATGTTTATAGTAAAAAGGTTTTTAAAAAATATTTAAAGCTGGGCTCAGGGGATTTTTAAGTTTAAAAGGTACATAAGCACATACTAATACTTTTTAAGTGATATTTACACCAACAAATAAAAAAGTTGAAGGAGAAACAAAACATTGGAAAGAAAATATTGATAGACATGTTTAAACAATCATTGAACTCAGACACCAAACAAATTTAACTCACAGTTGATGATTATTTGAAATAAACAATGTTGAGAAAACGTGACTTTTTTCATTCAAACAATATAGATCCCAAACGGTAGAACCATTGACCGCGCACACATATGGTATAGCCACATACCATTAGGGGGCCACATTTAATTTAATTTTTTAAGGTTTTATTTTTTTACTTTTTTATACTAAATATTTATATTTTTGATACCGATAATGATGCAAGTACGTCTGAAACGTCCTAAATCTGAACACATGTTATTCCAATTTAATACTTTCAGACTAATTTTAATTCTTCAATGAAGGAGTATATAATATTTAATTTATTTTCCGATATACTTTATTTTAGCTTAGACTCCTCATAATTTTATTTATCTTCACTACAAAGTAGTTACATGTTTCGGAACATTTATCCCATCATCAGACCGAAATACAATGTTTTACATTAAATTCCTCTCACATAGGAATTAATTTAAATAATAAAACAATTTAATTCACCTCTTCATTCTTTTGTTGCTGTTTCACCTTGTCTATCTAAAACTATTCCTTGGTTTGTTTTTGTTTATTTTGATTTCTAAGTTGGAAATCCTATTTTTTTCAATCTGTCTATAATGTTTCATTTATATAAATTGCCTCTTTAATTTTTCTATTATGTATTTTTCTCTCGTGGTTTAGTATTTCTAAATTTTCAAAATCAAATTGGTGGCTTAAATTTTGTCCATGGTTCAATATATATAAAAATATACATTTACATTAATATACATCATATAAAGCATTCATCCATTTATTATACAGGGACACAGAAATCCCTTCTACCTGTACCTTGGGAATACCAGTAATTTAGAAACTCCCATCCTTAACCTTTTTTTAGAAATTTCCCCGGTTTAGTTATAATTAATTAATCTTGAAACGTCGCCAAAGTTAATATTTTATTGACTGAATCTTAAAAACAAGAACCTTATTAAACATATATAGCATAGCATAGCATAGGGACAACATTTAAAAGGAAAGATGTATAAAACAACAAATATTCTCCATTGAATTTCTGATAAGGAAACTGTCATCAAATTTTCGATCCGAGCAAAACCAACAGAGCTGGAGCTTGTCAAATTACGCGTAACGCTCTCGCGTTTTCCAAAAGCGTATCACATTTTACCGACTAGGCCACAGGTAAAACATGTTTAATGTTAAATTAAATAAAATACTGCAACCAGGAAAGGGTTTTGGTTACCCCCAAAGCTGGTAAGGAAGTACTGTTGCTAGGCCAACACGGTTGTGAAATGAGGAGAGTTCTGCTTAACTGCCAGGTTTTCCTTAATTAAGGGTTCCCAATTTAAGAGGCTGGGTTTCCCCATGAGATTCTCCTCACCCGAGCCTCGACTGATATAACCAAAAATGAATTATCTACCTCCTACCGAAACTTTCATATTCATAACTGGATTATTTATAATAATAACAGAACGACATTACCATTACTTTGAACTGTATAGTCACTCATCTCGGAAGTACAAACAGTAATAAAATAATGTTAATTATAAGTAAAATATTAGGTTGAACTCAAAATTTCTTCGATGGAGAAAACATTTCCCCAAATGTAGGAAGACCCCTTACTTCAAGGTAGCGAATTTTAGAAGAAACCCTGGACCTGTATTCGGACATATACCGAACTCCAATATGTATAGATAAAGGGAAAGAGCATCGTGAATAGAACTCGCCAATTTTACAAATCATAGTTTCCATTATACTGGCTATTCATTGCTCGATACCCGGTCCCAGTGGGATCAATATGCCCATGTGTTACCCATCGACTGGCAGTCAGATAGTCAAGCTCAAGGAAATGACGAATCGCCCTCCATTCATGAATTTCAGTTTCCCGAATTCGGCAGATCTTTCAAAAGCATCTAAGTAATAACTACTTTTAAAAAACGTATTGATTTTCAGTTTGTTTCTAAAAAAAGTGATAATATGTGGATTACAGTGAAGTTTGAAAATTCCACAACATGATGGCAATTTTCATCAGAATTACCAATTCATACATCGAAATTATAAATTGGATGTCTAGTTATGTTTTTAAACCCCTAAATTTCAAACAGGTTAAAAATTACCACAAGATGTGCAAATATCATTAAAGAAATGAGGCTCAATTGCAAACTTTAATACAAGGTTTTTATAGATAAAAAATAAAACTTAAATTATTAGTTGAAATATAAGTTCTTCACTGAGTGACGGGGAGGGGAGGGGGGTGCTAGTTTCATATAATTACGAAATACTTTCCCAACACTGTAGAAAATATTATTAAAATGTGAAGTAAAATCAAAGACGGTGATCCGACCCATTGTAATGTACGCTTGTGAGACATGGACTATTACCTAGGAAACGGGAAGAGTCCTTTTGGTGTGGGAGAGGAAGAAAGATTTTTGGTTCGATTTTTCAAGAAGGGATTTGGAGGATCCGCTCAAATAGAGAGCTAAGTACACTCTACGAAGACATGTACATAGTCACATGCGCCAAAAAAGCAGGATTGAAGAGGCACGTTGAAAGAATGCCTGAGCAAAGAGTTCCCAGGAGATTGTTATACGGCAGGCTTGACTGACAGCGACTAAGAGGGAGGCCGAGGGTGACGTGGCTACAAAATGGCTACAAGGATCGCCAGCAGTGGCTACGAATTATGTAGGAGGCCAAGGTTCTTCAAGAGCTGCAGAGCCCTTTAATAAGTAAGTAAGTAAAATCAAACTTTGTAACTAATTAATATGTAATGTAAAAAATCTATTATAAAATGTTTTAAAAGATCATATATTTGAATAATGATATAATAAGTAATGATTTAACAAAATGATCAATAAGGCAGTGAAGAATATGAGAAAGGAGTTTTCTGAAAGAAGAGACACTTTGAGTTAAGAATCCAGTCGAAGAACATCTCTTGGGCCCAAGGCAACATTATGAAGAAATCATTAGAAAATTAGTAATGAAATGTATGGCAGAGCGGCGAATAGCTAATTGTTCAAAAGAAGAAAATAAAATATTGTACAATACAATTTCATGAACTAATAAATTTAATGAAAATAGTAAATTTGGTTACAAAAACATATTATTATTAAATAAGTGTGTAATTTTAAAATATAATTTTACGTTTGATTTAAATATTTGTGGTGATAGTAAAACCATTTAATTTTTATAATATATTGAATTTGTGCTCATGTATTTTTATCTATTTGATGTTTTAATTTCATTTATATGCAAAAATAATTTTGAAATAATTTTAGTATGCACTGCTCATTCTACTTTTCTTTAGTTGTTATGTTTATATGTAATTAGTGCGAAAAACATCCATCAGATATTTCACATACCAACGTAACAAATTAAAAATAATAATTTTTATTATATTTTATTTTTTTTTTTAGATACCTACTATCTAATTAATGTATTTTATATTTAATTTGAACTATTAAACATCTTAGCATCTTAAAAAAGTATTATCAATAAAAATTTGTATACATAAGATCGCAAACTTAATTCAATTAGTCTTAATTAAATTGACAAACTTTACTACCCAAGTAAGGAAAAAAAAAAAAAAAAATCGTTACTTGGATATTTTTAACCTTGCTTTCTAAAATTAGCTCTTATCCAATGCTGTGTGTTAGCCACACAATGTTTTACTTTTCAGATGACAAATAAAAATGTTTCAGAGCAAGATTAGATAAGGAATAATTTTCAGCAGTATGCCGTCATAGTTCCATGGCATTCACCTCATGCAATCAAAAAAGCAAAAACAAAAAAAACTTAACAATCAGTAATTTATGGTACTTACGATCCTGATAACTCAATATGGATTCTGTAAACATTTCTGTTGATTAGACAGCCGTTTTCAGAATACTGGTAATATCTATTATCTTATAAAAATAATATTCTGTGAACTTATTGAGAAATTGTCTCTTTTTAGTGTTTCTATATAAATGTATAAGTTCGATTGAATATATATATATATATATATATATATATATATATATATATATATATATATATATATATATATATATATATATATAAAACAACTATTTTGGCGACGTTTCGAGACTATATTGTTCACATAATCATGCCCTACAGTGAAAAAACAGGTTACAATAAAATTATATAAGTTATACAAGTTATTTCAAAACATAAAGTTAGCTACAATAAAAGTTGTTGTTACATACTTTTATAAGAATAATTAAATATATATAATTACAGAATATAGAGGAGTATGAAACTACTTACTATGTTACTAGTGGATATGGTATCGACTAACTAAATTTTAACAATTCTTGTACAAAATTAACCTGGGGAATTTTTTAACAGTTAAAAGGTTTGTTGGGATTCTCTAAATGGTAGAATTCCCAAATAGTAAAAAGTATTCCAAATAGTTGTTTTTTGTTTATTGACTGAACCTCAAGAATCTTACTAAAGATTTAATAGTAACAGTCATGAAATTTATTTATATACATATATATTTTAAATTATTATTCACTCCAATTATTTCAAAACATGGAATATGTCTTATATAAAACTTAATCTACCCCGATGCTTATCAGATTAAATGCTGAAAAATATCCTCCAATTGTAGAAAAAAAAAAAAAAATTAACGTGTATAGCGTTTGTAAGTGCGAGGAATTAGCTTGCGAAAACTTTATCCTGTAATATATTTTGCCACAGCACGAAAAAATTGAACAGTAAGTAATCTTAGCAAAAAATAGTTTGAAATAATAATAATTAAAAAGCTACTTAAACAAAAAATATTAATCGATTTCTTTTATTTTATTTTAATGGCTTCGGACCCAGTTACCTAAAATCCTCTACGCTCTTTGATACTGCGTTTACAGTCAAAATGATCGTTCTGTGTTCATTCTGCTCCAACCAGTAAATAAGAAACAGTGATCTTGAAAAGGAATATTAGTTGTTAATTATCCCTTCTATTCCTTACTTCCGTTTTCTCAATTCTGTATCGTTGTCACAGACTCATGGCCTTGGTTACACTATCGATTTGTTTACTTAGTTCTAGAAAGGTATATTGCGAAATCTAGTCTTAAGTATTCACTTTCTTAATACACCGGTAATTGACAATGAAGTCAGCTAACCTCCATTCTTATTAAAATAACTGAACGTTCGATATATCGATAGGTCATTCCTATCAATGATCATTATCGATAGTTTCGACTATTGATAGATCTTTTTTACCCTCAAGTTTTGAAACTCTCGGAATTATGCTGATCTGTCTCTGTCCAGTGTCGAGCTATATTGAAATTGAATTCGGAATTCCTCGAGCTCAAGGGTTCTCTCAAAGATTAAGCCAAAGGAATGCAGAGATGCTAGTTTTTTTTTCGGGAAATATGTGGCTCAAGGAGCACACTTGACTCTTGAAATTAACTATTTCGTAACTTTTCTGAAGATTTGATTTGTTCATTATTATTGTAACCATGCAAATTGTAAATACTGTTTTTGAAATTCAAATAAATTAGTTTTTTCCTTCATCTTTATGATATAATCTTATAATTTATAATCCTGCAAATTTCAAATGGTACGTAGATAATTGAATTTAATTAAATTAGTTGAAATTCTTTATTGAATAGCTTTGGAAAAAAAATAAGCTACTATCGAAAAACTATCGATAGCAATCGATAGTTCTCAACCGATAGTATCGGCCTATCGATAGTGCTGATCGCCCAGCCCTACCTCTGATACCACGAACAACTGACAAAACGCATCTATAGTTAAATATTTAAGTATTATGTGTGTTGTTTTAATTCAATATGGTACAGTGAATATTTCTGCGATCGTGATATGAAAGGTATGCTTGAACATTGAAACATTGAAGTTCGTGAATGTAAATTTATTTTGGTTATTACTTAAACCTAGGGTGTGTTAGTCTTAAAGGTTTTCAATAAGTGTATGAATATAGTTTCTATATTCTGATACCATTCTGTTAAAAAAACAAAACCGGAGCATTAGACGCTTATTGAAAGTAATCCGCATCTATTCAAAAATATGGTCTTGGGTATATATTTTTTTTCAAATTGAAATGCCTTATTGGTTTTGGCCTTTAATTGGAAACCATGGGACTGGATGGCCAAGCGAGTTAGGGCGAGGGTTTCAGCGCGCTCTGTACTGAAAGTCGTTGGTCCGAATCCCCTCTGGGTGTGTAAAAATTTATCTCGTAGTAGACCCACGAAATGAAACTAGACTTTCTCGCCATGGCTAGACTAGGGTGATAACCTGTAGGATCACGAGTCCTTCCTGCACTAGTTGATGTTTAAGTATGTTAAGCCCCAAATAAAAAAATTAAAAATTAAAAAAAAATTGGAAGGCATATGTTGTGTAGTGTAAACGTTATGAATCATTTGTGAGCTTTCAAAGTATCTTATTTATTTAATATTTTATTAAAACAATTACATGTATTCTACTATATGATTTATATTTAACATAAAAAATAGTTCCTTCATTAGCGGCTATTGTTGCAATGTATGTTAATAATGAATATATACTTAGAAACTTAAATTATTATGACATTTTCATATTAAATTATTCTGCTATATCTTGCCAGAGTGTGTGTGTGAATCTTTAATATAGCAATATCCCTCCTCACCGGCTTAGGTTGCCCTCCTAAGAAGATCTATCCTTTAAATAAAAATCTGCCAAGATAGCCAGTGGCCGTCGAATTGAACTAGTCTATCACGTTCACTACCCAGAAAATCTTATAACTTCGAATATAGAAATATGTGTCTGTGATTCCCATTTATTAAACTTAAAATTTTATAAAAATAATAATCTTGTTATGAGGCTATATTTAACCCACATTATAATTTAGAAATATTTTTTTTTTTAATGAATTATTTAATGCAAAAATATAATTATAAGATTGACGAAAAAAAGGAAAACCATATCTCCTTGCGAATGTTGATTTAAAAAAATAATGAAAATACTTTTATACGTTTTATATTCTAACCATGGAATAGACAATAATATTAATTTCACTAGACAAATGTATATGATACCAAAAAACTAAATTTTATATTTATGTGCATCTCAATATACAGGGTGTTCCAAATTTAAATGGCAAAACTTCAGGAACTTATAGGGGACCGGAAAACTAAGACAAAAAGTCCTTTAGAGATTTGCTCGTTTTTGCTTAGTTTTTGAGAAAATCGCAAAAAAAAGAAACAAAACAAGTTTTCATTTTTATACTTATTTATTTACATTTATATTTATGTTATGTTCTTTTTGATGTAAATATTGCTCAAAATGTTGTCCTCTTGCACCAATGCAAGCATTACATCTAGCATTCACTTGATAAATTGCAGCTAAACATTGTTCTGATAATATATGGTGCACTGCATCTATGATTCGGTCTCTTGATTGCTCTCTTCAGTTGATTGACACCGAATAAACTTTCTGCTTCAAGGTCCCCCATACGAAGAAATCCATGGGTGTTGTCATATCAGGTGATCTGGAGGGCCAAGGTACTACTCCTCCACGTTCAATCCATAGTTGTGGATAATTTATATCCAGCCAAGCTCGAGCAACTCTGCTATAATGAGCTGGACATCTATCGAGTTGGAACCACATTTTAATCCGCAGCTGTAAGGGAATTTCATCTAAATAATTAGAAAAGTTGTTTTCCAAAAAATGTGTAAATGTGATAGCATTCAATCTTCCAGTTAAAAAAAATATGGTCCCACCAGTAATCCGTTCCAAATTCCAAGCCAAACGTTAATAGCAAATTCATGCTGAAACCTATTCTCTCTAATAGCTCTGGGATTTTCAAGAGCCCATACATGATAATTAGAGATAAGCAAATCTCTAAAGGACTTTTTGTCTTAGTTTTTCGGTCCCCTATAAGTTCCTGAAGTTATGCCATTTAAATTCGGGACACCCTGTATATTACCCGTTGAAATATCCATAAATTTATTATCTACACTATTATATAAAAGGCCATTTTTCGTTTGTGATAACTAGCCACGAAAACTACTGAACCGTAAGAGGTACCGAATTTATACCACATCATCTTTATAATTCTAGGAAGCTTTAGCAATAATAAAATCTACCGATTTTCAATTAATCTGTAGTTACAACAGCGATGATATGTGGATAACAGTGAAGTTAAAAAATTGGCCGCTAGGTGGCGAGCGTCATTCTACATGAGAGGTAAGAAAGGCATGGTGTTATATAGAGCTTAATATTGAAAATACAATTTACTTATTTTCATTTAAATTATCAAAAAAGATTTAAATATGTAGTGTGACATGTGGGTTACAGTGAAGTTTAAAAATCGACCGTTATGTGGCTAGTAGCACCATTCCACAACAAAGTTTACAATGGTAAAACCACTGAGCCTATATGTATCAAATCTTAACTAAGTTTTCAAACCAAATTTAAATTATTAACAAATCAAAAGGTCGATCCTTTGCTTTTTGATATAGGCCGTGAAAATATGATTCATTGGCCTTTATGTGTAAGCGTTGATAATGCAGTCTATTATCCGCAAGAGTTTCAAAATAGTCTTTGCCCATCTGAATCACAACTCATAAATTAAAATTAAAAATTACATTTGCAATTATACTTTTATGTAATCTTCAAACACCTAATTAGTGCAATTTTAACCAGGCTAAAAATGACTGCTATAGGTGGAAATATAATTGAACAAATGATGCTTAATTGCATACTTCAATACAATATTTTTATTGATAAATAAAAAAAAACTACAACAATTAGTTAAAATTATAAAGTTCTTTACTTATGAGAGCGGGCGAGGCTGCGGTGGGGGATGATAGTTGAATATAAAATAACCTATTGTGAATAATAATTAAATTTATGTATATTACAACAGATAATCCAATCCAATTACTACATACAAGACCTCATCATTCTGATACACCATTTAACAGCACTTCCATTCCAACTTGCCCGCTACTCTCTGACTATATTCTATTTTAGTTATATATTTATATCCTATATTTTTATTTGTACACACATTTTTTTTATTTCGGAGAAGAAGATGATCAGGGATGCAGTCAAAGAGGAACACCAGGTCTAAGAAGAAATTCTTTAATACGTGCCAACGTTTCGACCTGCCTTGCAGGTCTTCTTCAGGGCTATCATGAACAAAATACCAGATGTGACAAAAATAACAGACCGATAAACAGATGGCAAATGGAATACAAAATGGCATGGATAAAAAACAATATACAAGAACCGCATAGAAAAGATCAGATACGTAAATAACTAAGAATACAAATCAGCAAGGTAAGAATAAGGACAAAACAGGAATGAAATTAAAAAAAAAAAATGAAATAAAAAAAATAATAAAAATAGATAAAAAATAAAATAAAATAAAAATATGGAAAAGAACGAGAGAAATAGTGTAGAATGTGATAGAAGAAAAGAAGCGGACAAAAAAATGAAGGTGAAGGAAATTAAAAGGAAAAGCATATCAAAGAACACTTGCCCACCGAACCAGACTTGTGAGGATAAGGAGTATGACTGATGTGAAACGGTAAGAACAGCTGTGTAGGTAAAAGGGAGAAAAGTTGTTCAAAATAGGAAAATGAAACAATGAAAATGTAACAAAAATATAAAAGAAAAATGAACAACAGAGAGACTATAAGATAACAAAATAACAAATAAATACAAACAGAATAAAAAGATATAAATACAAAAATGCAAATGCCATCATGGTCAGGGTGTAGCACAAATAAAGAAAGATACAGAAAAATAACAAAATGAAGCAAATATAAATAATAATATAATGTCAAAATTACAAAACGAGACGGAAAGGACCGAAGGGAAGGTTATTGTTTTTTAATAAGGTTCAAAACTTGGGAATAAGTATGGGAAATGTACTCTTTGTCACTATTTTGGTTGACGGGATTAGGCTCGAGATGGATATGAATAGATTTGGATTATAAACGTTTACTATGGTTAGGGACCGTGGCAAGAATAGAAGTTTTTTTCGAAAAACTTTGACTGCATCCTTGATTATCTTTTTCCCCATTCATCATACCAGTCTACTATACTTTTTTCATTCTTTTATTTCTTATTTAATTTTTATTCTGTTATTGTTTAGGTTTTTTTATTTTATTTATTTATTTTTTCCCGACTGTAAATAACTTTAAATAGGTAAAATACAACAACAAAAAATTAAATAAAATGTAGTTTACAAGCTTCTGTCATGCCTAAGGGAATACCTTTCACATGTTAATACATGTATATAACAACCATTATTATTATATTTGTAAAGGGTAATTAATAAATGTTTAAAAAAAGAAAAGAAATAACAGTATCAGTTTTGACTAATTTAAATACTTTCTTGTATGTAATTTCTACTTTCTATGATGAACAGTGGATGTAGACCACTGAGGTCTTTTCTATTCCTCTTTCGTTCCATACACTTTACTAACACAATAGTCGGCTCGGGAAAATTATAGAAATAAAAGCTGTTACGATGTAGTAGAGATTGGAACATGAAACGTGAGGCGTGTGGGGAACGTCTATATTTACCAATATTGACTGGAGGAGGAACATCTCATTACACAGGGGCGCTCGAGCGGCGCTGCCCCTCTTCCGGGTCACCTCGCCTTCCATAGCCGACCTCCTTTTAAATTTTATTTTATTTTACAAACTTCCTAAGGGACGAGAGGCTTTACAGTTTCATACATGATGGCGACCAATGATTAAAATAATATGTGCACGGTTTGAATTTCAATTGTGATTAGCACCTATAATTATTTTATTCTGAGTATCCCAATATTCTTTTTGCTATAAAGCTCACTGTAAGATTGATGCAACAGACTCTTTTTTGACATGGATATGTCTTCAGGCTGGGGATCTATGTTTTTTTTATGTAAGTTTTTTTTTTTAATTTATTTTTACACGCTCTTGCTCAGTTGATGTTGCTCAAATCGAAAATTGGACGGCTGTTTCCTCATCAGAAATTCAATGAAGAAGATTTTTTATTCTATAACATTTGTCGATAAGACCTACCATTTAGAAGCTATATTAGTTTGAATAAAAAGTCGGGATTGCATTTATTTTATTATGTATTTATTTTTTTGACAAGCTCTAGCTCTGTAGCTTGGATCGAAAAAAATACAACTGGTATCTGATCAGAAATTTAATAGAGATTTTTTTTTAAATAACATTGGTCGCTAGGACCTACCATTTGGAAGCTATATTGGTTTGAATAAATTAAGTCAAATTTGAAACCGCTATTTTTTCTCCACTTTTTCTCTTTGTTTGTTTAGCGTCCTTATGCACTCTAACCAAGTTGCCATGTCTCTCTATCAGTGGAGCACATATTTAGTAACAGCGGTCAGCACCCCACAGCTGGAACACCTCTCTTCAAGAAGGACCTAGCCACAATCCGCCAAAATAATCAACCCGATGTTTTAAAGTTTCACAGACATTGCAAGATCTTTAGTATTATTGAAGTAAACTAGAATCCAGAATTTGCATCTGGTGCCATGTTACAGTACACGGCACCTTAAAAAAATAAAAAATAAATAAAAGATGCTTTATAAATAAACTAATATTTTAGCATTATATTTTTAAAAGAGAAATTGCTCAATATCATGTCGCGGTATAAAACTGAGTTATTAGTAATGTCCTACTTATTAAATTTGGTATTGAATCCGATTGTTGAGGCAGGCTTCATGTCCTGAGAAAATATCTTTCGATTTGATGACTTAAAGGAGAAGAGAATATTTTTGAAAAATCAAGAGAGGGGGGAGAAGGGAGGAAATATTGGTTGGATGCGACGTGAGTAAAATAACAGGCCCTCCTTCCTCAGGTTTTGGTCATCATTCATTCCCCTTTTCAAGATAATTTAAAAGAACTTTCTTTTTTTTTTTTAATACAGTGTTTGTTTACATGTTTCAGCGTTCTATTTAAAGTCATGTTGCATAATTCGTACATAAAATATAATTTTAAAAAATGGATTTTTTATGTCTCAAATTTAATAATTTGTTTCTTCGCTATACTAGATCACCTATACATCTAGGATACTCTACTTACGGTTCGAAAGTGGAAAATCAGGCTAAACTCGAGCAAATCAAACCACATAATGTTCTCTCTAAGGAGGGACGACTTTCAAACGGGTTTCCTGTAAAATAAGACGGACCAACTAACGTGTTAAATAGTTGGGATTATACTTTGACACAATACAGACAATAATCTAAAGAGGAATGCCAGTCAGGAGCTATTCGCCTGACAAATTATAAATGTTCTAAAATGATTAATTAATGATTATGGTAAGGCCCGATACTCACTTTACATTGATTTCAACTTCTTTAACATTAGAATTCTTCTCACAAAGAACGACGTAGAGTCAGGTTAACTAAGTTCTGATTTCTTGTAAATCTGAAACTGGAAGTTAGCCTAGGACAGTTGATGGAATTATTAATTTCTGTATATCACAGAATATTATAAAGTTAGGGATTGGTACCAAAAAATAGCTTTTGAATTGGACCCAACTGCTTTTCTGATAACGGTTATGGATTCCTGAGTTTTAGTCAAGTGCTGCTAGTAGTTGTTCCGCTTACTATCACCGCAAATGCTTCTATTTGTTAACTTAAACTGTATGTGTGGGTTTAACGCACAGAAAAAATACAGACAAAAACCTAATTAATAATACATTACTGGAACCTATTTGGACCAATGGAATTAAGGTTCGGCAAAAGTAAATGATATTAATAAAATAGAAACAGTACTGTCAAAAATACAACGATACTACACGTACTATGGCACATTTCAAATCACACAACACACTATGACTCACATATAAAATTTGTACAACATTACATAAACATAAAATACAACAATTACACTGGTCAACAAAAAAAAAAGAAATTGTTTGTTTCCTGTGACTATTTTGTTGTTTCTAACTCAATTTGATACATATTTTGTAAATATGACAACAATGTTTCTCTAACAGCTTTTGTTTTTGTGTTATAGCTTACCAATTCTTATTTAGTATTTTTACTTAGATTTTAAATTTTTGTTGGACAGTAAAACATATTCTGTCATTTTCGATATGCATTCGTCCAGGCGGTGTCGTGTTCTTAATCCAGATTGTTTTCGCTATATTTGTGGCAAATATATGTTTGAAAAATATTGAAAACCAATATCAGACTTCGTAAAAAACTGCATTTCATCAATGCATATTGCATATTTTATGCAAAGAGATCTACCTGAAGTCGTTTATTAAAGGAAATCCTATAAAAGATCATTTGAAAATAATGTTCTATAAAATTTTGTTAACATTATAACATTAACATGTTCAATAGTTTCTTCGAGAAACTGGGTAAATGTTTTGTCGCTGGTGGAGACTATAATGCCAAACACCAAGCTTGGGGCTCCTGTTTGTGTACTCCGAGAGGTAGAAATTTAAGATCTGTTCTTCATAAACTTTCATTAGACACTATATCCCCAAATACTCCAACTTACTGGCCCACATCGAGACAGAAAACCCCTGACTTACTTGATTTTTTCATCACTAAAGGACTTCGCACCATACCTTACACAATAAGTAGCAGTTCCGATCTCTGTTCTGATCATTCCCTGGTTCATTTCACACTTTTTGATGAACCTATAAAAAAAGAGAAAAGATTATTCCTAAACCAAGGCGTTATGGATTGGGATAGCTATCAATCCAAGTTAAATTCGAAACTGCTGATACCAATGCAACTAAAAACCGAAGAAGAAATTGAAGAAGCAGTTGATGTATTTACCAAAGCTGTACCATACATGAATCTACATGGGCCTCATCCGTTCCTAGAACAAAAGAGGTTCTCTACCGAATTACCCACAGTACATCAGGGATCTGATCAGACATCCATTTGGATTCCGTTCATTTCACTCAACAGTTCATCAACTACACTGTGTAACGGTTTTCATATCAATCTCCCTCGAGAAAAGACTATATGCTACTGGGGCATTTATAGATGTAGATCAAGCATTTGACAGAATTTGGCATGACGGACTTCGTTTTAAATTGAAAAATCTTCTTCCTTTTACCTATTATCTGATCCTTCAATCTTTTCTCTCTGATAGATTTTTTTCTGTCCGACAAGGTTCATATATCTCCTCTATTTATCCAGTAAAAGCCGGAGTACCACAGGGGTCGATACTAGCTCCACTATTATATATTCTTTACACTCACGATATGCCACTTAGCCCTCAAACATTGACAGCAACATACGCTGATGACACTGCAATTTTAACTAGACATAAACACCCCACAATTACATCATTAACTCTTCAACACCACTTAACAATACTACAAGACTGGTTCAAACAATGGAAAATAAAACTAAACTACACCAACCACAGCACGTAACCTTTACACTCAGACAAGATTCTTGTCCACCTGTCTTCATCGACAATCAACTCATACCACAAACAAACGAAATTCAGTGCTTAGGACTTACATTTGATAGAAGAATGACCTGGGGCACACACGTAAAACAAAAACGTCTCAGTCTAACCAAGAGATTAAAACTTCTGTATCCAATGCTTCATAAACGGTCGACATCAAAACTCCGACAACGACTGAATACATACACTTACTTACTTAAACCCATATGGACATACGCCTCACAAATATACGGGACTGCAAAAAATACACACCTTAAAAAAATACAAATATTCCAATCAAAATTACTCAGACTAATCACAAAATCACCTTGGTACGTTTCAAACCACACAATTCACACTGATTTAGAAATACCCACAGTAAAGGAACATATACATGACCTTTATAGACGATTTCATGACAGACATCATAGACATAACAACATACTCATTAATGACATGGCCACGACTGACATACCTGGAAATACTCTCAGAAGGCTTAAAAGAAGCTGGATGAGAGATTTGCTCAAATAAATCTCTTTAACCTATGCTAGAAGGAGGTACTATTGAGTGCTAGTCTACCACACGCATACAAGACTTGTAATATTACAATTTCATCACATTCACTGATTGTTACATTAATAACAGGTGTGAATTAAAATCTGAAAGAGAAAAAAAAAACAAAAAACATTATGTATTAATTTCCTTACATTTTTTAATCAAAACTTTATATTTCACAAAATAAAGCTGTTAGCAATCTCCCAGTATGTTTTTTAACGTCAGGGCCTTTGAAATGCCCGATAACAATAAAAAAAAATGAAGGAAACAAAAATTGTGTTGATCAGTGTTATCATACTTCTATTCATTCTAATACAATTGTACAGATAATATCTTTATCTCTGTTAGCAACCATTGAATTCTTCTTTAACATATCTGGCTAACAATCTCTTGAAAAAAATTATGAGGCCTATATACATACAAACATACATATTTGGCGGTACCTCCAGCAAACGAGTCTAGGCCTTCATCAGCATCTTCCGCCACATTGCGGCTTTGTCTTGTGCTACAGCAGTAAAGTCCCGAGTGTCCATCCTTCCATCTTGCCCTGGGTCGTTCGCTATCCTTTTTAAAAGAAGTTTGTCCTTTATTATTTCCCTTGGCAATTCTGAAATATCCATCAGTGCCACATGACCCAAGCTTTACTAACTGGACTCTGTTCTTTTCTTTATACGACTTACACCCTTCTGTCCTTTTCTTTTATTCTATATTCCGAATTCTCCATATTCCAAGTTAGGAGACGTGAAGATTCGAGTAAGTATAGAGTTTATTGTGAAAGGATACGAATCTGGTTTAGGCTAAATCAGCAATATACGGAACATTAAGATCTTTATGCATAAGTTTGTTCGTGGCATTATAAGGAGCAGTGAGGATTTTACAAATGATTTTGAACCGTAAAGATTAAATGCGAGAATTGGAATGTTTATGTTATGCTCCGCAACTCCGTTTGTTCAAATGGGTCTGATTACTGTCATGTAAATAACTCTTTTGTAATTTATTGGGAGATTTAAAAGCTTGTCTAGTAAATGATGGAGTAGTCGGAAACGCCGAACAGAATCTTTTCTTGTAAGTCTGGTATAGAATCAAATTAATTGATTAAAATATGTTTTTTTTTTTTTTATTGACAATGTGACCAAATCCCTTCGCAGTTTTAAAAACAACTAATGCTTTTATTAGTTTCTAAACTGTTCATTCCAAGATATCAAAGCTCTTCAATTCATTTTTTACTTTAATTCTGCGGACTAATAAATCGTTGTACGAATATACAAATTCTCATACAAAAAATAACAATGTTATTATAATTTATTTACGTCTTCAAATTAAAAGCTTTATACAGACTTACTGTGCCGTTTTAAGGCTTATGGCCTTTTAACGAAAGGCTGGAAATGGCGTCTGGGGGTAATGAACCGAACATTGCGAATGGCTACCGCAATGGGTACTAAATGGACAGACCTCCTCCTAACTGTTATTGCGGATTCACTGACCTACGTTTTAGTACTGACCAGCCTTCTCAGCAATTGTCTAATCACAACAAAAAAGGATTGAAGTTCGTCTTGAATCAAGTACTTAAAAATAATTGACCTTAAATTATTCCAAACAACAACTCGCAGGCACATAACTCAGGCGATTTGATTTCTTCAACTGTAAAAATCCTATCATGCTACAGTAGTTAAAAAACAGAAGAAAAACAGGAATATACACATCCGTTGATACCATTCTTATAGGCCTCTTTAATTTGAAAGATAATTATTATAAGTCTAATTGTTCTCGTATTATACCTGTTTTGGCACATGGATTTGAATTCAGGAGCTCTACGTTAGGCTAGAAGGAGGATTGTCCCCTTTGGTTCTAAAAAAATTGAAAATATATATTAGAAAGTTTATATTTTTCATCTTTGAGGACGGGTTCTTAATCTTCAAAACATATGACATAGGATAAGCTAACAGGTGGCGATGAAATCTCAGTTTCAATTTTTTTGGACATTTCCCGTTCTAGCCTAATATCCTTAAAATAATCTTGTACATAAATATTTTAATGTTCCATAGTTGCTGATTTAGCCCAAACTAGAAACCTATTATGTATAGTTAACTCCTATATTTTCGTAGTAATACCCACTCAAACCCACTAATTTCTCAACTTCCCGATATAGGACATTTATTTAAGTAGTACCAATAAATAGTTGGTTTAAAAACCTTGTTATTGTAATTATTATGGGTCATCAAATGAGGAAAAATAATTAAAATTAAAAGAATTCTGGTTTTATTATATTAGGGACAGAATCTAAATCACTCTGAAGCAAGAAAAAAGAAAAACACAATGTGACTTCAGAGCTCATAAAAAAAAAATTTAATAGATGAAAGCATACTGGAAGAAAAGAAAAGAACAAGGGATAAAGAAGTTTTCCGCTGTCTTTAAAATTCTTTTTCACACGGGTTTTCTTCTCCAAAACAAACTTTTTTGGTATCAATTTGTAGGATTTTTGAAAACGAATACTATATATAAATAATAATCATCAAGAAATTAATATTTCAATGTAAAACTTGAAAACGTCCCGAGTGTCACTGTCTCATTGTGGTGAATACGAAGTTGGTCACCTTCTGAAATGAAACATTTAAAATTGGAAACGTTTGGACCAAGAGGAATTTCATTGTAAGACGATGGGTTTTTGAGTTGTAGAGGTTTGTTTCAGTTATCTGTAATACTCTAAATATAAAGCAGAAAAATAATCCTGTTCCTCTATTTAGTGAAAACAAATTCTTTGCGAGTGTTATCGGCTGCTCTGGGCAACACTATTCATTGAAAACGGGGGAAAAGAGCCTGCAGGTTTTTCTGTGACACCAGCTGCCAGTCCATGTTAAACCTTGGCTCATGAGGAAAGTAGAACATTTGTAATCAAAGAACATGTTATGCCGCAAAAAGTATTCGTCATGAGTGTTACCACTATTGTATTTAAAATAGTTCAATCAAACTAGCGAGTGATAACTGCAAGAGAAGGAGTTATTTATTTGAGGACGTAATCTCATATCTGTCCAGCACTTGGAAAAGATTTGGATTAACAATATTATACAAAAACTTCACAAGTGTTACCATTATATGTGTAACCACTGAAAAATTGTGTCTAGAGAGAGAGACATAGTACTTTCTCATCTTTTATTAAATCATTATTAAAAATTCACTTTTTGCCTTTTCAATTCATTTAAGATAGTTTACGATCCTTTGACAAGTATCTTTCACGGTAGGTGGCCAAAAACAGAAAAAAATAATTGATAAAAATTTATTGAAAAAAAATATTTAAAAAATAAATAAATACGTATGATAAATAATTCACCACCGTGTGTTACCACGAACTTGACAACACTTTTTTTTAATTTTAAATTTTCGAATTGAAAACTGATATTAAAAAAATTAAGTTTAACTAAAAAAATGACAATTGATTCTCAAATTTGTTATCCTGAAGATCTGTAGTAACATTCCAAATAAAATTTTATTTAACAAATTGCATTTTCTTTTTGCCTAACTTGCAGCGTCCATGATCCACCTGAGAAAATAGAATGTTCTGAAAAAACTACTACAAGAAATAGATTTTCCTACAAGTCATTTCAAGTTTTTTTTTTTCAAACTAACCATGTAAAAGCTAAAATCTTCGAATAATGTAGGGACGAATCAACAGTTGTCAATTGACACTTATTAAACTTCAACGCACACTTATGTCCAAATAGCTGGATTGACATAAAAATTAGATAACAAATTCACATTTTTCTCATCTAACTTCCAAATAATGGACTATAATGACATATTTTGTTAACACTAGAAGACAATACAAAAGTCTTACAACAACACTTAGACAAAATAACGGGACATACTATTTTCTAATAAAACTATTCATTATAAAAATGAAATCTAAAATGAAGGTTTTACTTTGTTTATCAATACTAAGTCGTTATCTTTATTTTATGGTAATTTTCGAGAAAATATCTTTTTTATAAATGTATTCTTTCCTAGGATTTATCCATTGAAATATAACGTTTTTAATCACCCTATAATAGATGAAATTGCATCGGTAGTGTAAGAGTTGGACAGATCCAGAGTTCTCATTTAGAAAAAAAAAAATACTTTTTTTTATTTTTAAAAACAAATATTTACTGAGATCACCATGTATTGCAAGCAAAAACATTGGTACATCTAAACATTTGAAAAAATGTTCGTGTTTTTATCATAGGCTCTTACATGTTATAGTCACTAGCACCTGCTACAGGGGGAAACCCGACAGTCAGGCGACATTCCATATCTCTCTTATTTTTCATTTTATCTTCTATTGCATTAGCTCTTTGCAAAATTTATTGAAACTCCCATAAATGCGTGTGTTTGTGTGTGTGTGTTTATTTTTACTTAAATCGATTCTGGATAATCCAAAGTCGTTAAATGTTCATTTTCGAAAGTAGTTACTAATATTATTTTTTACCGACCTCAAAAAGGAGGAGGTTCTCAATTCGACTTTATATGTTGTTCAATTCTTTATATGTTGTTCGACTTTATATGTTGTTCAATTCAATGTTCAATTCTTTTTTTGTATGTTTGTTAAGCGACATTTTTTTTTTAAAATCATAGTTTAAGTCTTGAGTTATAATTAAAAAATATTAATTCTTAATTGAAATGGAATATAAAGGTTGGAACACCAAAATGAAACTCCTATTTTAGCAATTTTCAAACGTGTTTATTTAAAATTACTTGTAATATTTTATCCGCCTTCAAAAAGAAGGAGGTTCTCAGTTCGGCTATATTTTTTATATTGATATGTCTCTTGACAGGGGGTTCTATACATTTTTGCGAATTCTACCTAGTGCTTAAAAGAAAAAGTCTTCAAAATTAAACTTACATGTTCAAACTTGAACTGAAGGGGTTATGTTACCAATTTATGCTATTTTTTTTCCTTTTCCTTTGGTAGGAAAATGTTACATTGCCCCTTCATCTTCTTCTTAACATTTTTTTCAAGTTGTCATGAAATATTAAGATTTTGCTTGTAGATTGTAAAAAAAAAAAAAAAAAAAAAAAAAAAAAAAAAAAAAAAAAAAAAAAAAAAAAAAAAAAAAAAAAAAAAAAAAAAAAAAAAAAAAAAAAAAAAAAAAAAATCCTCCAAATCCTTCAATTATAAAAATAGGTATATAAGTATCAATAATTTCGTTGATTGTCCTTTAATGATGTTTGCTTTGTAGTAATTAAAATTTTATTTTGTACATATAGGTCTCGAAGTTTTTTTTTCTATTACTTTATTAAAGAGATAGAATAATACGCTTCATTTTCTCTGATCCGCAATGAATATTTATATTCAGTAAATAATAACTTCTTATCCTCTGTTCTAAAGGTAAGAAAACTAATCCGTTCTGTTTATGATTGTAATTTACAATACCTAGCATTTAGAATATTCTAGATTTCGGCGTGACAATACAAGCGTCTCTAATCAATTATACTTAAGAGTTCCAACTAAATGGAAATAAGGAATGATAACTTTTTCAGCAGGATTAATGCCTAAGACATTCCTTCTTAACGATCCCTAATAATTTCCGACGTTACTACCACCGGGTGTAGCAAATGCCCTGTAATCCGTCTCTTAGAACCCCTCTTTCTCTATCCCACTTAAGCTCAACTCATGGTGTAATCTCTATCTGATCCCGTTTTTAAGTCTTTGCCTAAGATGACACCATCGAAAGCTTTAAACAAAATTTTATATCATTTGAAAAATAAAAATTAGTTTTTTCCTATTCAAGAATTATTTCAATCATTCATAGATTTTACGATGGATTGTGTCTCGTTGACGATATATGTATTTATATACTCTATTTAATATTAGAAAGAAAAGTTGTGAGGAAGATATTAGGAACCTGAACAATGAGAGAAACTTCCAAAGTAAGAAGTAAAACAGAAGTATACAAACTTGTAGAAAAATAACTGATGAAATTAGGAAAAGGAGACTAATGTTCTATGGGCACTTACAAATAATGAGTCCAAGCAGATTAACATGAAAAATTGTACAACATTTTGAAAGATTAAAAGGCAGACTCAATCGGCTTCAGAAGGTACATGAAGATTTAATAGAAGTTGGTTTAAACCAATAAGAAATTGTAGACCGAAGAAACTATAGGAACAAATTAAAGAGTGTGAAGACAAGACAAAACAACTCCAAAAAGACAGGGTAGGAAATGGACGGCAGTAGAGAGGAAAGATAAAAGTGAACAGATGAAGGAGTATTGGAGAAAGCGTAAAGCTAACTTGGTGGCTCAAACGTGGTCCTTAGCTGGCCTGTAACAAAAATAAACTTAGGCGTACTTAAAATGACAATTTTTGGTTGGTATGAAGTTGTACTTGGAAATATTTAAAACCTTTTCTTTATAACACGAGTCTCCGATTCTTTGCTATGCGACATAGTATACCTTACACGCCTGCTATTGTTACTGCAATAGTTTTAATATAAAGTAGAAACTCGTTATTTCGTCACTAGATAATTCGTCTTATTCTGTAATTCGTCAGGTTTTTTTTTTTTTTTTTTTTTTTTTTTTTAAATTGGCAACTATAAATAACAAAATTAAATACGTATGTAATGTATTGTTTCCCCTTGCTACTTATTTAATCTTTAATCTGCCTCTTTTGGTTTGTTACTAAAAAAATACGCCTATATTTATACATTTTGTAAATTATTTAATAGAAAAAAAAAAGAACAGATATCTGATTTTTTATTTTTTTATGAACTGATTTATGAGTTATGAAAGAGTTCCTGTTTTTTTATTCAGGATAGGTATATATATATATTATACAATACACATTATATACATTATACAATACATATACATTATATATTGTGTATATATATATATATATATATATATTGGTATGTATGTCTGTTTTTTTTTCTTTTTTATACTTTTATGTACGTTTTTGTATATAACATCATTTTTTAAAAATAGTTGTTTTCCAAGGTTTTTGGGTTTTTTTGCCATTGCCACTCAAGTCCAATTAAATGTTTATAATGTTCATATGGTCATTTTTATATTCAATAAATTGCAAACAAATTACAATTATATACTTTCAAATGATTTTTTGTTACTTTACCAGCAAAATTCTGTAATTTGTAATTTCCGTTATTTCTTCACCCTCCCCCCCTCCCCCATTCGTGGAGAATTATCGAGTCTCTACTGTAGTTATTTTTAAAACATTGCAACATGTTTTCATTGAGTTCTCATTCAACGTGATTGATTACTTATAGAGTACACAATGATTGACTCATTCAAAGCGATACGTGGATCCCAGTGAAGTTTATCAAAATCAAAATGTCGATCCTTTGTTTTTTTTATATATTGTGAGTAAAAATATGATTCATAGGCCTTTTAACAGATTAGAAATGATCCTTTGTTTTTTTTTATAGAAAAAAATAATAGCAGTCAATATCCGCAGGTTTCTTAAAAGTTTCTCTATCTGGATTACCAACTCATTCAAAATTCAAAATAGGTTGCCAAATTTTATTTTTGAACGTGAACTACAACTACCTAATTAGTACAATGGAAACATGTTAAAAATTACTGCTATGCATAGAAATATCATTGAAGAAATAATGCTCAACCAATACAAGATTTTTATCGATAAACAAATAAAACAAATTATTAGTTAAAATTATCTAAGTTTACTTATGAGAGCGGGCGAAGCCGCTACGGGGATGCTAGTAAAAAATAATTATTTAAGTAAAATTACGAAACGTTTATGCCGTAGATAGAAAGAGATGATTTATAGTGACAAAGAATGATTATGCTATTTTATCAAATGAAAAAAAAATGTCTCAGAGTGAGTGCACAAAAGAAATTATAAACAATGGAGGAAGACACCGCCCACCTCATTCTTCAGCTTGTGAAAAATGATGGGTATGACCAAGAATGACGGACCCCTTTAACAACATTTTAATGACCGAACCCTATTTAAGATGGCCACCATATTTAAGGTGTTTATCTTTGGCTCAAGATTAAAAGACTATATTAAAAGTTGAACGTTTCTAGACGACACCCGTAAAAGCATACAAATAAATTATAGTTAAAATAAAATAAACTTTAAAAATTCGCTTTAATAGCAGACTGAAATTAAAAGTAGAAAATAATATTTATTTAATGAATAGTATGTTACGGCAATAGAAAGCCGAGAATAATACTAAAATACAACAAAATAATTCAATTTATAGAAGAAAAAAAACGTGGAGTGCAAGAAACATTTGTTACAGACAGACGGACGGACCGACACCATTGAGATTTTATAATTTTGGGACTCCACTCCCTAGGAAACGTCAGGAAACATTAAAAGATCGAAGTTGAATATCTCGTCGATTTCAATATTTGCTCCATACGAAGAAACTATGGAAAAGTGCGGTAAATATGGGCACCGTCTTTTGTTTTGATTTTGGCACTGTCTTCTTCTGAAATTCTTGACGAAACTTGTCACGCACGGCCTTCCATTTACCTCTCACTGCCCGTCCTTAAATGATAAACAAAATTATTTAATATTGTATAAAGTAACGAAAACTGAGATTTAATTCAATTGAAATCAAACTATTAATTTTTTCATATTTGTGTAATACCTACCTAAATAGTTAAATAGTTTAATATAGTTAAAAAATCGAATTAATATTTTTTAAAATTTAAGTTCAATTTGTTTCAGGTATCTTGCTACTGGAGCGTCTTTGAGAAAAGTCTTGCTTTTACCTTTCGTATGGGCACAAGCACTGTCTCAAAGATCGTAGACGAAACCGCGGGAGCTATTTGGGACGTAATTCAACCTATTCACATACAAGTACCAACCGAAACGATGTTCAAGGACATTTCTCAACAGTTCTTCGATAAATGGAATTTTCCCCTCTGCCTCGGTGCCATAGATGGCTAACACATCCGTGTCAAATGCCTACAAAGTTACTTTCGACTTGGAATTGTCCATCTGATCGCAGTGAAACACCAGGTTCATCCCAAAGAAAACGTAAAAGACCAAGTGATGGAGTTGGGCGTGCATTAATCGAACTTAAACAAAGAAAACTGGAATTGTTTCAATTAAGAAGTAAAAGTTAAAAAAAAATTGATGAGGACATGGCTTTTTTCGAAAGTCTACTTCCACATGTCAAACCCCTTCCTCAGGCCCCTGATAAGCTACTACTGAGAATTAAAATTCAGCAACTTGTGTACGACTTTATCACGAAAAGACCAACCAATGCTCGCGGTAACTGTGAAATGCAGCCAATCCATTATGCTCATGTCGCACGCACTTCAAATGAACAATTTTCTCGTCCACATAATCCGGATCATGAACTATCAAATCCTTCTTCTGTTGCATCGTATTTCAGCAATTATTCTGGCGAAGAACCATTTATATCTTCCCCTCCTTAATTATGTTATGCATTTTCGTGTTTTATATACTCCTGTATTTTATTGTATTAAATTCTAGAGTTTTGTCTTTCATTAACAACTATAACAAGTTTCGTATATACGAGAAAGAAAAACAATGATCAATATCAATTATTTAATTTAAAAAATGACCATTTACACAAAGCTCTTAAAATAGCACCAGAAAAATGGGGGTGTAGATATAGGAACTTTTTAAAAAAGTCACAAAAAATAGTTTAAAATAGGATAAAACAATTCAAAATGGTAGAGAGTTTATTTATTTCAGCAAGAGAAATTATTTACAGAAATCGCAATCATAACTGGTTCTTCCAAATGTTAAACATATGGGAACATTTTACCTACACCTTTCCCAGACTGTCTTCAGAGAAATTTCTATCACAAAAGATGCAAGTTTTGATCTCTAACACAAGATATGTCGAAGTCCTCGGGGAAATGGGGGCCCATATTTACACCAACTCCATCTAGATAGATGGCCACTATCACATGTTACCTATAAGCGTGCGTGACTAAAGGTGTGCTTCAAAAATTAGCTTAACATATACGCTTTCCAGATATCATTGTGAAATTATTTTTAAATAAACATAAGAACATGAAACTAAAACGATTTCACTTGTCTCTCAAATGTATACAGTCCAGAATGAACACCAATTTCCACAAAAAACCAATCTGCATTCACAATAGTTAAAAGGATGGTTATAACTACTCACTGCTATCTTATATTAGATAATTGCTCAATAGACAGTTTTCAGTATCTTCCTTAGCTATTAGGAAGGGGTGCCTATATTTACACCAGTGTTCGCTTTTACACCTTTTCCTCCACTATTTTCATTATAACTCTACTTTTATAAATAGTAACCATTAAAATTGCTGTAACTTTTAAGATCCCCTCGCAGTTTTACTATAAATTGAATTATTTTGTTAATAACTTAAGTTTTAGTTTATTTTTATTTCAAATTAATTAATTAGAATTGCTTGTCGGGTTTTCTATTGCCGTAACCCAAACTATTTTCTAATTATTTTCAACTTTTTTATTTCGATTTGCTATTAAAGCGTCTTTTAAACTATATATAATTTATTTTCTTAATTTTTATTCTCCGAACGATATCAATAGTATTTATAATCCCGACCCTTTGGTCTAGTTTACATAACCTTGTCGTTTAATCTGACGCATCCCTATTACATGAAACTTTTACTATTAAATTCGAGCAATCAAGTTATTTTATTTAACAATGCCGTTATTAACATACGTACTATTCAATATAACTCAAATTATTTATTTTTGATTTGCATAAACTATGTTTTATTATTGCTATTTCTTCGTTATTTATTGTCCACAATGAACTTTATTTATTTATAATAAATAGATATTTCACCTAATAATTTAGGGTCGTTGTACTTTTCAAAAATCCTAAGGAAGTTTCCTTATACTTGTTGAAGTAACCTTTCTCATGGCATTTCCGTTCACCCCTTCCCTTCTAAAGTTCAACCCTTAACGAATCAAGGAAATTTTTTCACAATACCAAGAAACAGGTGTCAATGAAAATCCTGATGGTGAATGAAGAATTTTGTCGGTAAACTTCCAAAACTTTTTTTTTTTTTTTTTTTTTTGGAATTTGAACGGTTTAAATTAAAATTAAAGCAAGCAATTAACTGGTATGTATACATTTAAAAACGGGATTTAAATAAACTGATAATTATTAATATTTTAATTAATTAATATTTTGTTGTTGGAATATTAATATGATGAGGAATATAATATTGGTATTGCTCATTAATTTTCTAAACTCAAATAACTGTTGAATTACATCCTCCCTTTTTCTAGTTCTAATATTAATTTGTTTGTTTGTTGGGGCTTAACTCCTTCAGTACTTCAGCTAGGGCAGAAAGAACGGGTTATCTAAAAGGTTATTAAACTATTCTACCCAGGATGGGAAGGTGAAGATTCATGCCTTAATAAATTTCAGGATTCGAATCCTCTGAGTTTACAAGAAGGCTGAACAACACGGTCGGCCACTGGCGGCCTCAATATTTATTTGTTATTAGCTTTGATTGATAGATATTTGCTTATGACATCACGATGTAACTGGTCAAAACAGTTACATGTTTATTTTATTTGTTTAAAAAGATTAATAAAATAATATTAAAAAATAACTTAAAATATATATATTAATAAAAATTCTCGGTAACTTTTTAAATCGCCATTACTTTGTTACATTCAACGCAAATCAAACTTAATTGGTATCTCTTAAAAAAGTAGTTTCAGCTTTCTTTTGATGTATGTAAATGCAATTCGATGAAGGGAAGAAAAACCTATTTGAAAATTTGGAAAATCCGAAAAACAGTTTGATTTTTGGCTTGAGTTTGAAGACAGAATGGATGATAAATCTAAAGACATTTCAAGCGTATAACCGCACGATATTTTGGGTAAAAATGTGAAAATGATACGTTTTACCATCTAACCGTAATTCAAGTTTTTTTTTCAATTAAAAAACAATATAAAAAGATCAGGATAAATGAGGCTATTTAAAACGTTATCCTACCGCAAGTTTTAGCTCATTCCGTTGAGAAGCTATTGCATGAAGAGGAGCGATGAAGGGAAAAATTTAATGTTTTAAAAGTTATCCATTTGCAACACTCACGCGTCTTCAATTTTTTGAAATACAACTACTTTAAATCTTTTAAAGTCGGATGACTACTTCCGGAGATATTTTAAGAATCAAGATCTGTCAGGATAACGCCTTTGACTTCGGACACATAATTTATTCTGCCATTTTATCCCAACAACTCATTTTTTTTTTCTTTTTTCATATAAGTGATAAATTCAATCGATTAAATGAATAAACAAAATAAAAATAATTTAAAATAGCTGCTTGTTGCCGGAGAACCCACTTACCTTTATTTCATGTATTTAATCAAGTTGAGCGGCATTTTAAAGGTACATTGCTAGTAAAAATTCAAGATATAGTTAAAATATTAAGATTCCCGTTTTACCTCTTCATCCCCGAAAATAGTGCCGATGAAAAATTGAAGAAGTACTTTTTTTTTTTGTAAAGAAGATTGTGTGTACTTTTATTTTAAATATAATATACGTTTTGCCTATTTATGAAGTTCCCAAACTTTTTTTAGAAATTTGATGAACAACTCTCTACTTAAATTTTGAATATGTCAAATGACATAAACCTACCATCAATAAATAGTACACTCATAGACAGGAAAATTCGTTTCCCTGACACCGATCAATCCAATACTATGGAAAATAGGTAATTACTACAAGACATTACTGCACAGAAAAAATAAATTAACAATTCGATTTTGGCCATGTTGACTTAAACAATTTATTTTATTTTATTTGATATTTTAGAACTCAATTATTTGTGGTAGCAACCTGTTTTTACTGAAGGGAAAATTTTAATATTGAAATAAAATAGGACATAAACCCTTCTTTAATAATAGGGCGTATCAAAACAAATGACCGTTTTATCAAATTCCAGAGTTCAAAAGTCTGTAAATATCTTAACGCTATTTATTATTTACCAATACTTAACAATCCCTTTAGAGCATTTAAAAAAAAAAAGCCTCAGTTCAGTTATTTATTTCAAAGAAGAAACATGACAGTGTCCTACGAAATTCTCGTAATTTTAAGAAATTACTGGAAAAAAGAAAAGTTTACAGAACTTCATGGGTTTGAACTCCTTCCTCATCCATCAAATAGTCCAGACCTCGCACCTTTGGATTACTACTTGTTTCGATCCATGGCCCATTTTCTTCAAGGGAAAAAATTTAATTTTTTGCAGCGTGGCATCAAGCAATTGGCGGGCCGATGGGTAATGACGGTAGATGACAATGGACTATAATTTAAGTATTAATTGTATTTTATATCAAAGAAATATATACAAATATTTATTTCAAAAACGGTCATTTTTTTTTTTTATATACCCCACTACATACTTTTAAGATAAATATTTTTTTGATAATTTTTTTTTTTTTTAAACTAAAATAATTATTTCACCTTATTCTCCTCAACTTTTATCTTTTATTCATTTGGGAATGTAGATTGGTAAATAAGTTTACACTTCCAGCTTGTGGTCCTAAGCCCACTTACTTTTTTTCTTTTTTGCAATATTATTATTTATCTTTTTTAAAAAAAATTACTTTTTATTGTACGTGATGGGAAAAAATCAAGTCTGATGTAATCTGATGGAGAAGCTTTTTGGAGTCGTGGAACACGAGCCGAGGCCACTCAGCTTTTTGTGTTGTCAATTAATTATGAACTTTCCCTGTAAGTAAACTTGCAAGTGAATCAGCTTAGCTCCCACTTTTTGCACTTAATCAAAACTGCTACACAATAAAAAAAAACCATTCGCTGCTCCTGCATAACCCTTGCAGTATTAAAGATTACTGCTGACAGACAAAAAATGGATTTCGTCCAACACAATGCAATAACTCATTTAATGGCACTCGATATCAAATAATAAAAAATTAAATGCATAGCCATTTAAAGATTACTATCAAGCTATGTACATCTCCACCTAAACTATAACAAATAACAATTATGACATATAAATTATAACAAAGTACTCATCATATATAAAAATGGCTTCAGAAAACAGTAATTAAGCTGGATGAGAGACCTTACTTCTCCTTAAAAAAGCCTGCAAAGAACTCATTAGTTAAATGGCCCTATATTTCCTAAGAAAATCCCCACAATTTTGATTAAAAACAAAATGATTTTATATAAACTAGGCAGACAACCATTACTGACATACAACTCTCCTGTTTGGAGCAACACATACAGTGACTCACGAAATTGAACAAATCGCATACAATTGGAGATAGATTGTTCATTTCGTCCTTTCCATATCCATTCTTTCCCATCAGTTCAAAATCTAATAATTTTGGTCTAGTTAGACCGTATGACATTTGACCAATCATTTTCAGTATAGTGGGCGTATTATTTGGCAATTGCTAACATTTGTTTTTTATGCCTATATGTTAGCAATGACTTTTTAACTTTTGCCCTTCCTCTCAAACCAGCTTGTCTCAAGACACAGCGTACTTTTGGCCTGACCTAATCGAATAATACCGCGCTTTACAGTATCTAAGAGTAAAGGCTTACTTCCTACTTTATTCTTTTCAATCCCTTTCAAATTGGTTGCATTCATTTTTCCGATGTCAATTTTTTTCTCAAGAATCGATTCGACTTTTAGTATCAATACCATCCCTAATTAGTAAAAACCAAAAGAATGTAATAAATATTAGATGATTAGTAGATGTAATAAAAAGATAGTCTGATTTCAAATCGGTGAAGAACCCTCAAATAATAATAATCTTACATTAAAGTTTATAGTTTTTGATCTGATACCTTTAAAAATTTAACGTACAATTGTATGTAAGATTGATTTAAATATTGAAAAATTAAATGCCTTATTAGGCCTGATATTTTAATTTATTGTTTTGAAAAAAACTTTCATGATAAAGCTCATTAAATAAAAAGTTGTTTCTAACATATATAGCTGAACTCATTCGTAAAAAAAAAA
Organism: Euschistus heros; assembly: GCA_003667255.2. NCBI lineage: Eukaryota > Metazoa > Arthropoda > Insecta > Hemiptera > Pentatomidae > Euschistus > Euschistus heros. Next base: position 3,052,427 of record RCWM02000032.1, on the reverse strand, counting down.
AATTAACACTTTCAATCCCTGTTTCTGTGTTTTTAAGAAACTTGATGAAGGGTTACCCCAGGCGATGTAGGGCAGGTTGACTGAGATGATGATTGCAGAGTTAAAGCAATGTTATTCTGAGGGTAGATGGAGCCATCAACAGAGGCGGAGGAGAGACGGCTCCAAGACCGAGAAATTCCAAAATCTCAACTCTCTTCAGGTACAGAAGGCTTGAAAATTTTACAACCGTGCTTACCAGACTGTCATTACTGTCATTAGACTGTCACAATATCGATAAATATTTTTATTTATTTGAAAAAGACATTTCTTATAATGATAACATACAAAATAAAAAAAATATTTTTTGTCTAGCGTAGCTAGGACTTTTTATAAATAAGATTAAATTATATAAGTACTACAAACATATTTTAAATATAGAAATAGTTGAGACACTTTTACATTAAAAAGAAAATAATTATCAACATAATAACAAAATCAATGCAATAACAATGTATACAGATTTACAGCTTTCCACCAAGTCATATTTAACCATTATTACTTTTTACTCTAACTAGATGTAGATCATATGAGCTGATTAAGAGAAGAACAAAATAAGACCATAATTAGAATCCTGTCCCAAAACACTAAACACGTTTAGTTTTTCTATTAATGGCACAACATATTACAAAATAATATAGTTATTTAATTTTTGAACTAGACAAACGATCAAAGATCCCAATTAATTATAAAAGACTCATTTACATGACTGTGATTGGACCTATTTGGACGTACGGAGTTGAGCTTTGGGGTTCCATTAAACCATCTAATTCATCCCGTATCCAATTCTTACAAACCAAAATCTCTCGAAAAATCCTCTATGCTCCTTATTTTGTGACCAATACTTATCCATGAAGATCTTAATGTTCAATATATTGCTGATTTAGCCCAAACCAAATACCTATCCTGCCATGGTAAACTCCATAACCACTCCAATCCTCTAGTCTCCTAACTTTCTTCCCACTCCATTCCCGATAGTCCTCCGAGGCGTCTGAAAAGAAGATAGCCTAGAGACCTTTTAGTGCAGATTTTTATTGAAGTGCTACTGTCAGAATAGTTCTTCACAAGTTATTTAGATGGCATTGTATTCACTATCAACACATTTACTTGGTGTATATTATTTTGTACAGTTGTAAATGTCAATAAATGAAAAACAAATTTTTTTTTTTTAATATTATCTACATTTAAGATTTCCTCTAAACTCAATGATTCAAAAATATATTTTCCTAACAATTTGTTTTTCTGCTCCTCAAATTTGGTGCACTGTGTAAGAAAATGGCTCAAGGGATCCGTCACTTAACTACCAGAGGCCATGCAGGCTTCGCTGGATTTAATAATTAGTGTTTTGTCCTTTAAAAACACCTTTAGGTAATCCCCACTTAATACTCTCAGACGACTCACAACTCAGATTTTCTTAAAATTTGTGTGTAACTGCATGTAATCTTCTGGGCTTGTTATATCAAAATTGCATATTTCTCTGTACATAGGGTTGTAGAATTTAGAGTTCTGTTTATTGAAAACTCATGGTTCCTCATATTCTCCAGGATATCTTCTTTAAACCTGTCCAGTCCTCTGTGGTTTGATCAAGGCTTAAATAATCATGTTTACACATAGTAGAATCTTGAAACATTTTTAAAGAGTGATCCAATTATAATAAATAAAAAATAAAAATAAACGTTAATGCATATTATCCTTGGTTGAAGCGTTATTCAACGTGGCCGCTAACCCATCCTGATTGAGGCGATTCAACCAACAAAAATCAATTGGAATTCGATATTGATTGACATCTCAATTCCACTGAATTGGATACTATATATAAAAACACTAACAGCCACTTAAATATCTTGTTTCTTTATCTTTTAACAGAACAAATACTTCACTCTGTATTATTAATATTTATATTTAAAACTTATTTTTTAGTTAAATACGAGGTGCAAACGCAATATAAATTGTTCGACTTCATGATAATTGAACAAAAATTTTATGAATTACTTTTCAAGCCCTCTAACTGAAAAAATTGTTTAGCTGAAAATATAACTTGGAATTTTCGTATTTTGGCATTTTTGTTGAAACCTAAAAATTTTTTTTTATTCATTTTTTTTAAATTGACAACTGTTACAATATTCATCTAGTAAGTGTGTAGATGATGACTGGAATAACATATCAAAACTTGAAAAGATTTACAGATCAGTAGCACTTCAATAAAATGTCTACTCTATAAGGTCTCTAGGCCATGTTCTTTTCAGACCTCTCGCAGAGTTATCGGGAATAGAATGGGAAGCAAGCTGAGAAACTAGTGGATATGAGTGGATATGGTTTACTATGAAAGGATAGGTATCTGTTCGAGCTAAATGAGCAACATATGGAATATTAAGACCCTAATGGATAAGTGTATTTGTAACAAAGTAAGGAACATTTAGGATTTTTTATGGATTGGATACGGAAAGAATTAGAGGGTTTAGTTGAGCCCCAAAGCTCAACTCTATATTTCCTAATAGGTTTGATAACTGTCATGTAAATAAGTCTTTTGTAGTAAATCGTAAGCAAACCTAAAACTTCAAACGATTTGTGCGACCTCTGGACTATTTCAGTTTCAAATTTTCGAACCATTAATTTTACCCCATTTCGCCTCTATTTCCGGGTCAGGGTTATACAGATTCCTAAACTTTTTTTCGTTTTTCTTTCTACACTAATATAACCTCCCCCCTACCCCCCCCCCGCAGAAGAATATTTCCTTCGGTAAACAATTTATTGTTTGTTTTTTCCCCCCTAATACGTTTTCCTATTTTTAGTCCAACTCCGAATGGACCAGATAGTTTAAAAGAAAAACATTTAGAGTGAAAAAATGATTTATGAAAAATAACCGTTCTGACACAAGAAATATTTTAAAGTTACACTTTAAAAGTTAGTAAAATTATTAAAAATAGAAGAAAAAACCTTGAGGATGCCTAAGCATGGACAAAATAAATTTATAATATTTTTTTTTTTTCATAGACAATAATAAAGATCCTTCAAATATATTCATCCACTTTTAGGCACTTCAATAAATTTTGAGGCCTCTTGCAAAGTGGGGCTTCTACACTCTCAGTTGAAGAAATTTTATGTATCAATTCTTGTTTCTGGAAAAAACAAAAAAACAAACGGTGTATAAAAATTTCTAGGAAAGTGTAAATCTGTGTTTTGGTTCAAATATCTTTTGATAAGTCTGAGTGTTTTCTATGGGAAAGAAGAAGTATGCCGTTGTCATATATATGTCTTCATATATTGGAAATTTCCAAACCTTTAGATACATATGTATTTATATTATTTTTTATTTGCAAAATTTCAAGCATATTACGAAATCGATGTTTTTACTTATTTATTTAAGTTTCTCGAAAATCATTAAGGAGTAAATGCTAATATAGAAAATAAATATAAAAAATATATATATAGTAAAAATATATATAGAAATTAGGGAGGTCCTTCGTCCATTTTCTTTTTAACCATTTTGTTTTTATCGACGAAGGAAAAGTTTTGTATTTGTTGTAAATGTATGAATTTACAAAAGATATTTTCATGTCGTTGGAAAAAAATTTTAAGGTAAGATTACCTTTTGTTTGTATTTTTTTTTTTTAAATCTTTTGTGAATTATACTAAATGAAAATTTCATTATAAGAGTCAAATCGGTCTATAGTTACTGAGTTCACGTATCATGATCTCCACATTTTATATATTTGAAAGTGTTTTGCTGATCCCCATACTTATGCTTCATACGACAAAATAGGTTTTCATCCTATTATAGATAAAAATTTATTTAAGTAAGTTTAGAAAGTGAGAAAGGAGTTTTGTATTACATTAATATTACAATCTGACTCACCTTAGTGCAATAACTAATATGAATCGGGGTCACCTGTGGTGTAGTGGTTAGCATAGCAACCTACTAAACCCAAGATCGCGGGTTCGCAGCCCGGCAGATGACCTTAGGATTTCTTAAAGGGAGTAAAAAATCCTTAGCTATGCCGTCCTTCGGAAGGGACGTAAAATATATAGAAGCTTCACGGGAACTCTGAACAAGCTTTTGTCTCTCCACTTATAGGAGGACAATCCCAACCCAAGAGATCCCATTATTTTTTTTTTTTATACATCAACCGTAGATTGATTTTACGTTATCATTATATTTTTACATTATAGAATTAATTTAAAATATGTAAATAATTTCTAAATTTTAATGTGGGTGTGTAAAAGTATATTATTATACAGAGTGCAACAGTCCTATTCAGGCCTTGACTCCCAAAGAATTGACAGCCGTTCCTTCTTCTAACCATTCACTTATTTTTTCCAGGTCATCCTGGACGTTGTTCAACCAGCTCAGACTTGGTATCCCTTTCGATCTCTTTCCTCCGTGCATGTTTGGGAGCCTGTCTTCGGCATCCTTTGAGGGGGTGTCCAAGCCGCCGCAATCTTCCCACTTTGAGGAACAATGTTTGGTTCATCGAACAGCTGTTCCAGTTCCATGCTGGATCTCCAATTCGGTCATTCATTGAACCTCAGATCTTTCTAAGGACCTTCCTTTCCCTAATCCTCAGTATCGTCTCATTCTCTTGAGTCAAAACCCAACCCTCACTTCCATATGAAATTTATAATATTCATGATGGGGTTTGTGGAAAATTTAATTGCGAAGTCATTTTTAAAGATAGAATAATTTAAAAACTAGTGTGTTCAGCATTAATTGACCTTCAAAAGGACGTTATTTTAATTTTCCTATCATGCAAGAAAGTTGTTCAAACTCTTTATCATAAACACGGAAAAAAATTTAAAAACCGTTACTTTTTAAGGCCATAAATGTTTAGGAAGGAGAAGAGACACTCTAATAATATTTTATTTCTACGTTGAGTACTGGTAACACTACCAGCAGCATAAGTTTTATTCATGAACACCTTTTTTCTCTATGGCTTTTCAAAAATGGCTGAAAACAGGTTAATGCCAATTTTCATAGGTCAATGCCTGAAAAGGGACTGAATGAAAACAAGTGAAAATTTTATAAAATGTTCTTTATACTAATAAGAATACCCCACAAAAAAAATTATGACTGTGACCCAACTAGGTTTTGAGTTTTAGAACTGTGAATTCCAAATAAAAACGCTACCTTTTGAGCAAGCAGGGTATCTGGTTCAGGACATTCTGAACTGGCGGCAAGCATACATTTTTCATTTTCAATATCGCATACCATAAAAGCTATGAGGTCTTTATAATTTGCATTAAGCTTTGCTCCCTCTATCATAAGCACTATGTTTCGGAGATGCTTGCAAACACATAGTGTGAGTTCCTGATGAGCCCAGAGAAGAACGCACCACTTTTGTCTTAGAGCTCAAAACGAGCGACCAATTTTGTGATCTGGATATTTCTGTTCATATATGCTCTAGAGTTCATTTAGTTAGAGGAGAATTAACCTTTTCTATTTCTTCACCTTGACATTGTCAATTACAGTTGAAACATATTTTTCGTCATCTCCGTAAAACTCTTTAACTCAGTTAATAAAAAATAGCTTTACTTATTTTGTTGTCCTGTCTTTTTTTAAGATGTGGTAAAAATTATTATATCAAGAATTATCATACCCTGACATGCAGAAAATATTTAAATTAATATTTAAAAATATTGCCAAGCTGTTTTAAATTTACGAATTTTTAAATTACCTAATTAAGTTCATATCATATCATTGTGTTCATTACATTCAATTAGGTATAGGTCTAATGTGATTTTGTATAAATTTTTTTGAAATATGCCCGTATGTAATGCAAAACTGTAATAAATCATATAAATTTAAAATTTTGTAACTTTTATTTTTTTAAAATACAGCTTGATTTTATTTAATAAATATTGTTGTTAATTCTAATGCGTTTCATATGCCCCAGATAATGTATAAGAGGTGGAAAAACCCTGAAAAATATTAAACTTTTACTCGAAAAAATATTAACATCGATTGGATGGAATTTTGTGTATGCATATTTTTCATATATTGCCTTTCAGTATATGTATATTTATATACCCAACATATAAATATATATTTATGTATGAGTATGTATACATATACACATATATGAGGATATTTCTGTTGGCACCTGTGCCTGTTTCCAGAATCGATATCGTATTAGAGCTATTCTAGGTGTCACCGGTGAATGGTGGCCCAATCAATTTGATTGACGCTAATGGCAAATTCAATGAAAGGACGAAGCAATTGGAGGATATCAGACTCATTAAATATATATATAAATAAGCTTAGTAATTATGTATATCCAGGAATTTACGTTATTCTTGCAATTTATGTATTTTATAGCTACAAAATATTAATTAATTTATAATTATTATTATTTTATTTTATAAACGTTTTCTTAGAAGAAACAAATTAATGATTTTACATATAGAATAGAAAAATGCTATAATACTTGTGGAATCAGGATAATTATTAATTTTTATATTAATAAAACCTTATTTTTATTTGTATGCCGATGTTGCGGCCAAAATATGACAACTATCACCTAGGGACAAATTAGATATCCCATATAAAAAAATGAAACTATAAAAATAATAGAAAAAAATAGAAAATAATTGATAAACTAGAAAAAACAAGAAAAAAAATAGAAAATGCAAGTTAATGATGATTGAAATAACACGCTTAGTAAAAATAAAAGTCAATAAAAGACAGAGGTTAAAAAACTTTTATTTTTTATAAACCTGTAATTAATTAGTTTTAAAATTTTATTTATCAGTAATTTGTATTTTATTTACTATATCATTTTTTTTTGTTTTATTAATAATTTTATATATTTATAGTCCTGATGATTGGAATCATTGTTGTGGCATTTATATAAAAATAAATATTTAATAATATTACAATTTTTATTGTTTCTCATTTACTGTTCCCTAAGTACTTATCTCAAGCATTTCTATCAACAGTCAAAAAATACAATTATTCTTCAATTTCTGAAGTTTCTATTTGTGAAGAAAGTTTGTACAAAGCCAGGGATTTCGATATAAGGAATGTGACATTACGCACGAATTATAAATTTCTAAATTTTACAATACATAAAAACAAAGAATATAAAGAAGAAATGAAGAGTTCATAATTCTCACAAGCACTAGTAAGCTGTCAAACAATATTTGTCATTACAATAAAAATAAATAAATAAATAAAAAGAAAACTATCAATTTAACCTATGAAGGGTCTTGGGTTCAACACTTTAGTAACTAGGCCAACGGTTGTGTTGCCAGTGGAGAATTTGGCCGAAACCAAGCTTTACCTCCAGGTTTTTCTTCAATCAAGAGTGCCCACTTTAGTGAGGCTGAGTGTGCCACAGAAGGGTCTCTCGACCTCCATAACTGCAATAACAGATAATAAATTTTCTACCGTCAGCTGGATTCGAACTCGAGCCCAAAAGCTTGGCGGTCTAAGACCTTACCCACTAAGATACCGTTTCTCCATCGATATCATTACAATAGTCAAAAATATAGTCTACAACATTTATACTGAATATGAATTAAAATGAATTATAATGGAACCGTATATCAAAACATTAATTTCTGATAGTAAATATATGAAAGAAGCGTACTCAGTAAGTTCTACAAGTCTAATTTCAAAGGTCTATCTGCCTGATTGAGATCTGCCCAGCCACTATCGTCTATGCTTGCTATTTCCACATCCATTGCTTGCACTTCCCCAGTTCTGCCAGTATGTATCTAACCCTAAAGATAATTTTTCATTATGTCAATGTTCTATTAAACTATTAAATTATCTTATAAAGCACAAATTAAAAGTTCTTGAATGGTGTATACAGGTATTCCTTCCCTCCCACTAATAATGTGCACGAAATATGCGATTATTTTTTACCTCAGGGCTTTGTTAGGAGTTGTTAAAATATAAACATACTGAAAGTGACCGGTTAGCTAATGGAGGGGAGAAGGTTCCATTTTTGGGTGTTCCGATTATATCTCAAGAACAGTGAAGTCTAGAAAAATATACTTCTTGAAAAATAAAAATAAGAGCTAATTAAATTTCTTATGAAATTGTTCATATATATATTTGTTGAACTTCTAACCATTTTCAAGATATGCGTTATTAAAAATTGATAATTTTTATAAAATAATTAATTTTTACCTTACTTTTTGTCAAACATTTGCTTCTATCTATTGCCTTCCACGATCATTTCTCAGAAAAATTGACAAAATCATAGTTGTAGAACATTAAATTTAATTCAATTTCATATATACATTTCTGGCAATTGAAGTAATTGTTTGATAAAAATTAAGGTAAACATTATTTTTGTTCTTGAAAATTATCGATTTTTGTTAACGTATATCTCGAAAAACGTTGGAAGTTCCACAAATATATAAACAAACAATTTTATAGGAAATTTAATTAGCTTTAATTTTGATTTTCCTAGAGTCAACCATTTTCTAGATGTAATCGAATAACCCAAAAACGGGACCTTCTCCCCTCCCCCCACCGACGCTCACCCCCCAGGGGCAGGGACTTATAGTATTTTTACTTTCTAACTGCTCCTAACGAAGCTGTGAAGTAAAAAATTATCACATATTTACGAATTTATTTTAGTTTTGAATGGCGACGGTGACTTTCCTTGATAGAGGCGTGATGACTTTCCTTCGTGACTCGGTGCCGGTGTGATGTCTACTCGAAACTGAGGACTCTATAAGTTTACTTCTTAGCATCACATAAATCTCTAAAGGTCATCAGATAAAAAAATCTTGTAACCTGCGGAAAGCTAATTATAGATAGTCGTGATCTATATTAGGTTATAAATAACCCATAGATGTTCTGCTTAGATAAATTTGACCTAAACAGAAGCCGAATCTTCCATCACAAACACGAATCAGTAAATTCCTAAACTTTTAAAATTCGAGTCCCGGAAATACTCCAAATCATATAAAAAGATGATTTACTGTGTGCCACCGATTAGAATAAAAGAATATATATTTTTTTCAACAAAAGCGTATTTGCTTGTCTTATCATTTGTTAGAATGTTTTGAATACTAATAAATAAGCTTTTTTTTTTATATCCATTTTTGAAACTTACAACTGTACAAAATAATATACATTAAGTAAATATGTTAATAATGAATTCCATGGGATGTAAATAACTTGTGAAGTACTACTCTATAGTAGAACTTCAATAAAAATTTACACTAGAAGGTCTCTAGGACATCTTCTTTTCAAACGCCTCTGAGGATTATCGGGAATGGAATGTGAAGCAAGTTGGGAGACTAGTGGATTGGAGTGGTTATTGAGCTCACTATGAAATGATAGGTATTTGGTTTCGGCTAAATCAGTAATAAATAGAATATTAAGATCTTCATGGATAAGTTTATTGGTGACTGCATTGAACATTTTCGAAGGATTTTGGATTTTAAGGATTAGATACTAGATGAATTGGATGGTTTAGTGGAGCCCCAAAGCTCAACTCCGTACGTTTAAATAGGTTTAATCACAGTCATGTATATGAGTCTTTTAAATAAATAAACTTATTAAAAATGTTTAATTACAACAAATATAAAACGCATAAAAAACGACAGTTTATTCACATTAATGACAACAGAATTCTGTATTACTTTAAATTGACACAAATTATTTGTATTATATTTTAAAAACAAATTAACATTCGTCAGGTCTTCATCAATTAGTTAGTAATACCGCAGTCATTAAGGGATAGATGATAAGCAGTAATAATATGTACATTATTTTAATTATATAAATATATCAACAAGTATATTTTTTTTATCTAATAATCCTATAATACGGTCCTTTATCCTGATTAAATAGGATACACCATATAAGCATATTTTGTGTTTTGCTAATTGCAAAAAAAGGATTATGAGGTAGTTAAAGTATTACCAAAAAAGAAAAAAAAATCAACTAAATAACAAAAAAATCAACTAAATAACAGTAAAAAAAAACAAAAAACAAAAAAAAAACACAAATCAGCAGATCTGTTTATTTTCGTTTTTCAATTTTGTTTAACGTTCTGAACAAATTTCTTTTTTCCATAAATTTAGTTTTTAAAATGATTTCGGAAAGTGGCCATACTTTTCCTCGTAGCATTTTCATTATCAATTGAGATGTATCTTTCTGTTGTTTACAAACACACATCGACGCTTAAGCGTCTAGAACTCTCCTTTTAGCCAAAATTTGTTAGATCTTATCATTTACATACAATTTCGCCCTGGATCCATTCCAGTATTTTGAAAATGACCCAAGGCAACACTGCTACAGCATGTATGCCACAAATAGAATCCTTTGTGTAAATGCTACAACTAAGCAGTTTTCCATACGACACACCGGGAAAAAAAAATATATGTTTCCTACTTTTTCTCGCATAAATTACAGCAATCAACCCCTTTTGACATGGATAGGACTTTTGACTTTGGTTCCATACTTTTTTGGTATAACGTTTATTTCACAGTCAAAGTATCATTTTGATGCTTATGCTACAGGTCCGTTAGTATAACTCGAATCGAAAATTTGCCGGTAGTTTCCTTGTTCAAATTTAATGGAGAATTTAATTTAATTTCCCAGTCAGGGAGAAATTTAGTTGCTTTTTTTTTTTTTTTTTTTTTTTTTTTTTTAACTATTTGTTGTCTGACTAAAATGCCCTCCATGATCTAGCTTAGATTCCATATAATGTCTAAAACACTATGATGTTGTTTTGTATATCAGGGTATTGATTATAATATAAATAAATCAGTATTAATTATCTCCTGTAAAGTTGGAAAAATGACTTATAGTCTTTGGTCGCTTAAATGACGATATATCAGTAAAATATAAAAGAAAAAGTTTAAAATTTTACTATCGTTCAAAGGTTCTAATTAATTACAAAATAATTATTTACATGATTGTGATTTGACCTATTTGGACGTACGTATTTGAGCTTTAGGTCTCCACTAAACCATCCAATTCATCTCGTATCCAATGCTCACAATCCAAAATTCTTCGAAAAATCCTCAATGCTCCTTACTTTGTCACCAATAAACTTATCCATAACGATCTTAATATTCAATATGTAGCAGATTTAGCTCGAACCAAACACCTTTCATAGTAAGCTCCAGAACCACTCCAATCTACTAGTTTCAAAACTTGCTTCCCACTCCATTCCTGATAATCCTCCGAGGTGTCTGAAAAGAAGATGGCCTAGAGGTCTACTAGTATAGAATTTTGACATGTTATTATATGTTATCGTTATTAACACATTTACTTGATTTATATATTTGTACAGTAGTAAATGTCAATAAATTGATAATTAAAAAATATCCAATAAAAACTAGGGAATAATTCTTTCCTCAAGGATCTTTTGTATCTAAATTCATTTGTGTTTTCAAAATTGAAATGAATTATAGAGAAAAGTAGTTTTGAAGAAGGTTAAATACAAACGGATGGTTGATATTGGAGCTAAGTACACGGACAAACTTTTAGAAATAGAATTAGATAGAAAAACAAAAGACCTGTTGTAGTCCTCCTCGGAATATTCTTCGGAAATAGAAGGGCCCCCTCGAGGCGGATATTGGAACCAGCGTTCCAATTAAACCAAAAGAAAACTCGGGAAGCGCTTCGTTTTTCCTAACTTGAGTTAACCGTAATGTCCCCTTTAGCTGCCTCTTACCTCCTTACCCTTACTTACCTTAATGACTCATTTCAACAACTCCGAGAGGGGGGGGGCATTAAGGGGTTTATATCCGTCCTCACAAAATTAAATGGCTAGGGATTTCCTTTAACTTTTATTTCAAAGTCTTCCCCTTTATCTTAGATTAATTTCATCTCTTACCCTTTTAACATAAACGTTTTGTCGTTTTTATGGTTTATTTACCTTAATTGGGACATTGTTTTAAATTTTGGTACCAATGTAAAAAGTTCTGTTAGAACATATACGTCTCATTTTATCGGTGATCACAGGGAAAAAGTTGGTAGGTCTAAAACAGTGTTGCCAGATGTCATTATATATTTTCCCCACTCGAATGGGATAAATTTCCACAGTTAGAACGAAAATTCCTCAGTTCTCCTTTACCTTTTTCCGCTGAAATTCCCATGCTGATTTGGTCTTCCTTCTTTTCTAGTAACTGAGGAGCTGATTTGTCAACATGGAAGGTTGCATTCTGGAGACTTGCCTATAAAATGCTAGACGTCCCTTCCAAATTATATCCGTGGTTCTTTCACAGTACGTGTAGAACTCTTGGTTAGGTCGTCTTTTGTATTATTTCCTTTCCTATACTAGTTCTAGTATCTTCCTTCCGCTTGAATATAAGATATTCTGAAGCATATGAGGCTTCAGGGCGTATGACTGCTTTATTTTGGTGTTGAGATCGAATATTTGCTAGTTATTGTTTCCTTATCAGAAATTTAATATTTTTTGTTATATAACATTTGTCACTTGGACTGTTTAGGAACTATATTGGTTTGTATGAAAAGATGTAATGTTTTGCCTTCATTGTTTAAGTGTTGGATTTTTTAAAAAACATTCTAGCTCTGTTGGCGTGTCTCAGATCGAAAATTTGACGGCAGACACCTCATCAGAAGCAGTAGATTATAGATAGACATGTCCATGATCTGATGTTTTCCCATTGAGGGAGAAATTAAGTTGTTTTTTTCTATTTATCAGGCTGATGATCCTTTGACGATAAGAGTTGATGAATTTGATGAACGTGCGGCTTGGGTGTTACCTTCTTTAAGCTGAGTGGCATTATCTAGCCTTGAATGACACTACCAGCGATTGGCCTATTTAATTTACTTTCCAAAGTTGTGCTTTTCCTAACTTAAATATCCTACCAAGCTATCCCAACTAGCGACTACAACCAGTTTCTGATATACCTAAATAACTAATTATACTATGTCAATGATATGTATTACAAGTTAAGCTGAAGAGGTTACACCCTCATCATCATAAACAAGGATGTAGCCTGTCAGATCTCTGTGGGCTATCAGCTGCAATACTCTAGGACAGAGATACTTCACATGTAGTGGGAATAATCCACAATATATCTTATAAATTGATGAAAAGTAAAGGTTTTTATCATAAATAAAAAAAAAATAAAATAAATAAAAACCTTCTAATGTAGATTTAAAAAAAATATCTGATTCTGTACTCATATTCTTCAATAGATTTATTATTTATTATTATTTATAATTAGTCAAACAACCATCTAACTATCATGCTTTCCTGAATTACTTTAAATTACCTTCTTTTTTCCTAAACAGAAAATTCTTTTAAAAACTAACAAGAGGAGGCTTTGAGTTGTAACTCACAGATTTGAATGCCGATTTTTGTGTGGTTAGTAGTGACCTATAATAGTGAAAAACTATAGTTATAGCCGCCAATGAGTATTAGGAGCCGAGAAAAAAAAAAGTGGAAATCACGTATTATTTTTTTTTGTCAGCTCTCAGTCAAGATAAAGAAATGATTTTTTAACGTTAAATTGTCGATTTATATGCTATTTGAAATACTTTCGTTATGCTCAAGATACAACCCGGTGTATTTAGGGTGCTCAAAAACTCGAAAAAACATGACAAAATTCCAAGGAAAACCGCTGTAAATGAGTGGCAAAAGTTTTTCATGAATAACTGACCTCAAATCTCGATTTAACCCTCCATAAAACCCTTATGGGTGAAATTTTATCAAAATCAAAATATATTGATTTTTTACCCCTTTCGAGGAGGTTAAAATTTTGAAGTTGAGATTTCATCAACATTTTCTAACGGCCATAACAACTGTTGTGTTCAACCGATTATAATAGTAATAGCATCACAAGAATCAGCAAACATTCTGCTTTTTATCGATGCATATAACATTGGGATTGCTATAGATTTTAGTGAACAAAAACTGATGTGAATGAAAAAAATCGGAGGTCAGCTATAACTTGAGATATCTCAATAAGGAGAAATCCGGCAACCGTCGCATTTGGGCTAAAGTATGCAGTTTTACGGCTTCTAGATGACCTTAAAATTTGGTTTTAATCGGTGGCGAAATATGTGAGATAGCGTAAATTATTTACATTTGTTCAGAAATTCTACAATTCAGCCTTCTAAATCCTACAATATTTTGAGGCAAAAAAAAAATTTTTGATTTCGACAAAATTTAGTTTCTACATGTTTTTTGAGATGAGGAATCTGAAAATAATATCAGTTTTTAGTTTAAAAATTCAAAAATCGGCACTCAAATCTGTGAGTTACTACTCAAAAACTCCCCTTGTCAGTTTCTAACGGGAAAAACCAATGGATCAGGGGTATGTCCAACTATAACCCACTGTTTTTATATCTACTGCTTCAGATACTGTTGGCATATTTTCAAACCGAGGAACACTAACTGAGCAAGAGCGTGCTAAAAAAGCCCTAACATTTTAAAAATGTAGGCAAAACGTGACTTTGACGAATGTTATAACAAAAATTTTCTCCGTTAAATTTCTGAGGAAAACTGTTGTCCTAATTTTCAATCTGAGCGATATAAACAGAGTTAGAGCGTGACAAAATGTTAAGTTTTTGATTGTGAAAAACATTTGACGCATTTTGAGGGTGAAAAAACCTTACGTATGAAAACTGTAGATCCCCTACCAAAAGACATATCTGTGTTTAAAAAAAAAAATAAATAAAAAAAACTTCATAATTTATGCAATCCAATACTAATGCAGGTAATAAATTAGACAGCTTTCTGAAGTCTAGCTGAAACAGTAATACTCGCTACTGATGCTGAAACTAGTAATATTTGTGAATTGCTAATTTTAAACATTTTATACAAATCATAATGAAGTTAAATATTTACTTTTTATTGCTTCTTGTTTGCTAATTTCACTTAGGGCCAAAAGTCTAAAAGTGAATGAAAATGATATTTGAAGACCTTCCGGAAAGAAGTTAAATTTTTTTTTTTAGTAAAACCTTTTTTCAATGTAAAACTAATGACTCGTAATTAAGAATGAAATAATTTTTAGCATCTATTATACAATAATTATTTTAATTGGGTTATTAAAACTATTCAATCAATGAATCGTAGATAGATTGATTGTAGATAATGGTTTTTCTTCGAGCGATCAAGATCTAGGTTATGACGCCCTTATCGCTCATAAAATTCATTCTTTTAAAGATTCTAGGTGATTAATTTATATAAATTTAGTACAACACATGTATATTAAAAGCAAATGAAACATATTTAGAGCCCTTCCTGAAAGAATTACTTTTTTTATCAGCTAAATTATTTTTCTGTCTGAATATGGCTAGTAATTTAAAATTAAATAAACTTTAATTTTTGTATCATCTAATATACGTTAATTGCTTTAAAAATCATTTCGTAATTTTTAATCATTTTACTTTCATTTTCATAACTCATGAAAATCATTTCAACTTTCATTATTTCTTAATTAAAAATCTATCTTTTTGAAACACTAAATAGCTAAAACAATAACGATTTTAATTTATTTTTGTTCGGCAAACCATGTCTAATTCTAGACTATTGTAAAAAAAAAAAAAAATTTAACATCTGGCAAATGGTTTTAAGCGAATCAATAGGCAGTGTTCGTATCTAGCTGGACTCGCAACCCGCTATTAGTAAAAATAATCAAACGGAGACTATTTAGAGCTATTAAAATCTCGTTACAAACTTTGAGTCTAGGAATGGGATAAAGTAGATGGAGTTCAAAGTTTGATTAGTTTCACGCTGCTTTGCTTGCTTCAGGACTTCTCCTGATTAAATATAAAACACATTTTCTAAATTCTATCCAATCCAAATATTTTTCATCATAGTTATTTATTTATTTACATTTTGTTGCCATGTACCACCACATTTGGTTAGAGGCACCATACTCAGGTTCAGAACTATAATTCCTTGTACAGGTTTGTTTCTTTTAAAAATTGAATAATGTGTTTGTGGAGATACGAGTTGTTTTCTAGTAATGTTGCAATGTCTTGATTCGTCAGACCGTTATCTTTTATTTGCTTTTTGTATTTTTGGAATTCAATAAGAATGTGTTCTATAGTCAGATTTACCTGACATTCGTTGCATTTTGGGGGTTGTTTGTCTTCCAATAAGTAACTGTGGGTTAATTTTGAGTGTCCAATTCTTAGTCTTGTAAAGATGACTTGTTCTTTTCATGGTCCTGGTTCTTCTTTCCATGGTCCTGGAATTGGTCTAATTTTTTTAAGTTTGTTGTTGCTGTCGGTTCCAAGCCATCTTTCATGCCAAACTGTATTGATCTGACGTTTCAAGAATAATTTTAGATCTGTTATAGGGATAGGGATTGAGGGTAATGGAAAGAGGGAACATCATAGTGTTATTGTACTATTTTATTTTCAAGTTTATGATTATTTTAATTTCTTTATCATGGTCTCGTTAACAACTGTCTACAGACATCATAAATTACGATCAGAAACATTGAATGTAGATGTTCCGGAAATATATTGAAAACAAGATATCGAAAGCAATATAATATGAGGAAATAAGAACGAGTCCACGAGGCTGGTATTACATTTGGGTTACTTGTAATGTGGCGCTCTGAAAAAAATTGGTCTGTCTCTGGTGGTGGGGGA
The DNA here is from genome assembly GCA_003667255.2 of Euschistus heros. Taxonomy (NCBI): domain Eukaryota; kingdom Metazoa; phylum Arthropoda; class Insecta; order Hemiptera; family Pentatomidae; genus Euschistus; species Euschistus heros. The sequence goes on along the minus strand of RCWM02000032.1, from coordinate 3,035,842 downwards.
AGAGAAGATTAATTTTTGGGGTTTTTCGATTATATTTCGAAAACTGTTGACTCTAGAAAAATAGGTTTCAAATAAAAAATAAAGGTAATTAAATTTCCAATAAAATTGTTTATATACATATTTGTCGAACTTTAAACCGTTTTCCTGATATATTCGTTAATGAAAATTTTCCATGAACATTTTCCGATATAAAAAAACAAATTTTATCTCACTCTTTGTCAAACATTTGCTTCTAGTTCCTTCCACGATCGTTTCTCAGAAAAATGTAAGAATCAAAATTGTAGAACATTAACTTTAATTTTATATATAAGTTTCTGGCATTTGAAGTAAAATTTTAACAAAAAAGTGAGGTAAACATTTTTTATTTTCTAAAATTATCGATTTTAATAACATATAAAAATTATCGCATATTTCATGCACTTTACCCTGCTTCATATTCGCACTCATTGACTGGACTATACATCCTATCCACGACTCAGTTTAGCCCTACCTTATTGGATTAACTTGGAGCCGTTAACGTACATTTTAATGATAATACGATCAAATAGTATTTGTATGAATAGAATGCATTCCGGTTCGATATGCAGAGGAAATGTATGGAGCTTTCATTAGGCCAGCGGAGGTGGTAATTACATTTCTGTGGAAAGCCCTCTATCAATTCCAGGAACCTTCCAAAAGCCACATAATAATGAAAGTAAATATAATATTCAGCACCGTAGTGTTATATATGAGAGATTGGCAACACTGCTGATTTCAGTTAACAGATAAAAGCTTCTAGTTTTAATTTTATCTTTAAAATAATAATTATTTTTTATACAATTATTGTATATAAATATTATCATTTGATATTGTACGGCGATGGGTCTTCTACATACATACATACATATTATTAGGATTGATTGACATTTGAGAAAAAAAATTCATAATAATAAGTATATTTTGAAAATTTACAGAAATTTCATTTAATAACATGGAATGTTAAATTTTATCTTTTCTTATATGGATATGTATTTTGGCAGGGGATCCATAGTTTTCTTGTGTTTTTTTAACCTTAAGATGTTTACCGTTTTTTTTCTCTCTAAAAAATGTAACATTTAAATTCGTTTTGGATATGTTGGTCAAAAATTATTCGAAAATCGAAAATGCTTCCCTATCAGAAATACTTTGTTGTGACATTATTTTTAATTTCGGCTCCAATGTAAAGAGGACTGTTGGAAATTATACGTCTCATTATATCGGAGATCACAGGGAATAAGTTGATATGACCAAAACAGCATTGGCAGGTAAAATAAAGTATTTTCCAATTTGGAGTAAGAAAAATTTCTCCAATTAGGACAAAATTTCCTTAGCCCTCTATAACCTTTTTCCTCTAAAATTCCCCAGTCATAATACACAAGTGAACTTGACATGTATTTTGTAAAAATATTAGTTTTATTCGTCATGAATAAGTCTTTTGGCTATTAACTATAAGGGCTATAGTTTTTTAACGTAAAGCATCGCCCTGGCAGATTTTAGATTGCAACACTTTGTGTTTTCAAAAATGTAACATTTTGACATGATCTGTTGGCATTGTTCGGATGGAAAATTTATCGAGACTTATGATCAGAAATTTAGTGAAGAATACTTTTTTTTTTCTTTTTTTTTTTTTTTTAAATAACGTTTCTCTCTAGGACCTTCCATCTAGGAGCTATATTGGTTTGAAAGAAAAAAGTCACGTTTCAACTGCATTTAATAAGTTTTGAGAGTGTTTTGACACGCTCTAGGTCTGTTGGTGTTACTCCGATCAATGATTTGCCGACAGTTTAGTTATCAGATGCAGTATATTATAGATATATCAATGATCTATTATTTTTTTTATTATTTTTCGGGGAGAAATTGAGTGTTTTTATTTTTTTAATTTTTGTCTCAAATTATTTTTCTGTAATTCTCTACATACTTCATTTATTTATAATATATATTGAATTAAATTTAAGTGAAATTATAACTAAGCCATCAATGCCCCAATTCCTTTCGCAATAGCAACGAGCGAATTTCAGCTGAGGATTATCGGTTTTCTAGGAATTCTCGGTTCGTATTATAATTTAACACTAAGTTGTTAATAGAGTTGGGATCCCATTCCGACTCGGCAGGTCATGAACAACAAAATTGTGAAATCATGAAAACTTTTCACTATTGAAAGGAAATTCATTTCAGTTTCCGGTTTTAATGAAGCATTTTACTATTGTTTAGTAAAACTTTGGTTGCTCTTCCTCTTTGCAGTTGAAAATTATTGTGCATTTTTAAAGAATTTAATTAAATATATTATCCGTCAAAAGCTTTCGTTTCTAGGAACCTCACAAAATCCTTAAATGTAAATATTTAATGCAACAGTGCAAGGTTAATATGCTAATACTACCATATTCTTTTTGTTCAACTTCCAATATATATATTGGAAGTTGGAATATGTAAGTATATGTAAGTATGTATAATTATATTTACTCAGATCTTGACAATATAGAATAATAGTTACAATTTATTTTTTATTTTTTTGTTACCTTAGAATTTTAAGTGACCTTTTACCTTTTACTTCCATGTAGAAATCTGTTGAGTTGGGTGAGGTTATACTTTAATATATATATATATATATATATATATATATATATATATATATATATATATATATATATATATATATATATATAAATATATACATAGTTAATGGCTAACTTTCTTTTTAAAATGCTGTAACAACGTTGCATTTCTTCTTTAGTAAACATTGAATCTGTTTACCACGAATGTTTAACTGTTAATTTCCCTATTTTGGTAATGTGTATTTTTTTTTCTTTTCGTGACTTGCACATGGACCAGAAAAGGTCTTTGCAAACTGTTAAAGGTCTTTTGAAGTCCTCCACGTGTCATATAAGTTAGTTTTGTTATTATTGAACTTTGAACTCCGCCATAGTGTCAACAGTTACTTCTAGGTATTTTCCTGTTTGCCACCGGATCGTGGAAGTAAACAATTAAAGCTGTTCTTGATAGAGTATAAAAGTTCCTTGCTGGTGAATGACAAGTTTTATGTGCTAGAACACTTTCTAACTACATACATAATTTTTTTTAAAAATACGATCTATGATTTAAGTTCTTTGCAGATTTTAGTAAGTCTTGGATTATAACCTTATTCACACAGGGCATGGATTCATTATCCGATTATAATTGTTTACTATAATTCTTTATTCATCAACCTATTATTTTAATCAAATCATAAATTTATTCTGATAAAAATAAAATATCTCATTATTTTGCAGCAAATAATAAAAATGTAAAATTAAGGCCTAGTTTGTTACGGTGCTGAAGTTTGGACGGTCAAGAAATTTCATCATCATGCTCTTCGGGCCTTCGAGAGGAAGATAATTAGGCGAATATTTGGTCAAATCCAAGGCGCTTGGCGCATAAGGAGTAATCAAGAACTGGAAGAAGTAATAAAAAAAACTGATATTCTACGGTTTATAAAATCAAAAAGTATAAGCTTGGTTGGCCATGTAGAAATGATGATCAGTAGCAGAATAGTGAAGAGGATTATGGGAGAGAGCTTCCCAGGAAAAAGAAATTGAGGACGTTAGCAAATCCTGGCTAAAAGTACTTTTATTATTTGGTACTTGAGGGTAGTTGGGGTAACCGACTGGAGGAATAAGGATCTGGATAGGAGCTAATGGAACAGAATTGTGCGTGAGGCCAAGGTCCACCCTGGACTGTAGCGCTAAGAAAGAAGAAGAAGAATTGTGCGTGTAAAAAATTAAGTGCATGAGCTGCATCATATTTTATACCATTTCAAAGAAGCCATGGTGAATGGACAGGTTCAGGGAACCTAGTTCAGAAAGAGAGGAATTGATCGAAGCAGAAGGAAAGAGTTGGTCCAGCAAAGAGACATGGTTCAGGGTCGAAACATTTAGTTTTTATTAGTGGAACCTTCATTTTACACAGTAATAGATTAAAAGAATGTGGTAATTATATTTATTAGAAAAAAATTGTTTTAACGCCAAAAAAATAAATAAATAAAATCTGGTATAATGAGTTAAAGCGCTGATGAATCCCCAACGCTGACAAGAAATTGATTTAACTTTGGTATCGTTAATATGCCTTTATGTGTGACCCCATTTTCATATATAATCGTCTTTCATTCTTTGTTTAGGTATCATTCCAACCTGCAATCAATGATAGCCGTTTTTTGGGTAAGAAATCGTTTATAACCTATAAACAACGCGTGTACTGACATCAATAAATTCAAAGGAGTTTGTTCTAATATAGAAAAACTTCTTTCAGCACTTCACTCCTCATTTATATTTGTTTTATTTCGACAAAATAACATTTTTCGAGAATATCCTTACTACTACCATCAGGCTGCAGTAACAGAATGACATGTCAAACACACTGGCCAGCCTGATGATGGGAAGGACATTTAGAGTTGTAGAAATAAAATATATTTCGAATGAGGAGTGAATTGCTTAAAAGAAGTTATTATGTATTTAAGTTTGTACGTAGCGACAAGAAACTGCCCGTCGTTGAAGACTACTTCAACATTTACTAGACACACGTCCAAAGCTTCCAGTTAATTACAAAAGACACATTTACATGACAGTGATTATAGCTATTTGGGCGTACTAAGTTAAGCTTTGGGGCTCCACTAAACTTTATATTCATCTCGTATCCAATCCTTACACCAATCCACACACTGACTAGCCTGATGATGGGAAGGACTCCCGAAACATTTAACCAATCCAGTAGTCTCCTAACTTGCTTCCCATTTCATTCCCGATAATCCTCCGTGGCGTCTGAAAAGATGGCCTAGAGACCTTCTGGTATCGAATTTTATACAAGTAGAATACTAGTGAGTAGTTCTTCACAAGTTATTTAAAATCACTATCAACACATTTACTTTATGTATATTATTTTGTACAGTTGAAAATATCAATAAATCAAAAAAAAAAAAAAAAATTACTTACTTTAATCAGAATCAGCTCATGTTATAGGTTTTGTGAAATGTTTTCAATTGTAATTTTTCATTTATTTTGAAAACCCTAATAACTGAAATGATTTACTAAAAAACCTCTGAAAAAAAGAACATTTTCCGCCAGAAGGTTTGAATTCTAGTGAGGGGACCATATGCATAATTATAAAAATGTAAGCAAAGCCACTTAGGTTTGTTCCGTTTTTTTCTTTGTCTCATGTCTCAACAGAGCAACACTTAAATTTGTATTTGGATAGCATTCCTTTCTGTTTACGGAGATATTTCAGTGTGACCAAAAGGCGTGGACAACGGAAAGAGAAAATCCTACCATACAATTCCCTTTCAAAACCAAGCGTTTGCAAGAAAATTCAGGACTATAATACTTATGTGCAAAAAAAACATTTGCGTAAACTTTTTTACTTAAGTCAATGTTAAATTACACAGTTCTGAAAAAAAGAAAAACTTCGCTCCTTTGAGAAATCTTTCCTGATTTTATATTTTTATGCGTGCTGAATTCGAATCTGGGGGTAAAAAAAGCATAATTTTTGAGAAATCAGACGTTATTTTTTAAAAACCTGAAATAAAGGATTTTTTTATATTTTATTTTTTTTCACTCTTTTGGACATTTTTTGTGACTTTTATATTAACAACTATGTTGGATTCGATTCAATTGTAAAAACGAAATTCTACCAAGTACCATTTTTTAAAGATTGGAGAACAGAAAAAACAACTGAAATAACCTTTTTTTTTTTCTTTTCTTTTTGTAAAAAGCAGTATTATGTAAAATGATAATATTTAATACTGAATATAATCAATATGAATATATTTTCCTTTTGTACTCTCGTGCATTACGTGTCTCTCGTTGTAGTGTCCTACAGTAGACGGTAAGCATCTTCTCATAGCATTTACCGTTTTTTCCATTTTTGATTTGATATGATTCATTTGATGAGACCGTTCTCCGTGTTCATCTAACACTGGTCTTAAGTTAGAAGGTAAGAAATTCAAGTAGGAATGCGAAAAATGAAATTTGGGGGCATGTTGCAACCCATGGCCTTATATGATAAAAGCAATGCTTCAACAATTTTATTTGTGCGACAAAGCCTAATTCTTATCCTCTCCATTTTTTTTTTTTTTTTTTTTTTCTAATACAATATAAAAGTTTGAAATAGTTTTTTTGAAATTTTTTGTTAGCTTTCAATGATAAAAAAATCTTCGAAATGTAGAAAATCACCTAATTTTTTTACCTTAAACACAAATTAAATAAAAACTGGTACCTGATTGAGATTTTCGGATTCGTGTTTAGCATACTTCAAAACATAATATAACAACATTTTTCTTGAAGGGAGTATTTTGATGCAGAATAAAGTTATCTTCGTCCAATGCCTAAGCTTTCTATTATACTATGTAATTATAGTGATCTTTTTTTTCTATCTAGTTAGAAAAAAATAAATATTTTGTGTCATTCATCAGATAATCACTTATTGTAAAAAATTAAAGACTTTTCAAAAACCCTATTGGAATTATAACTCGTATTTTATATTATATACTGTTTTAATATAGAAAACAAGGACAGGGAGTGGGAGGCTGTCCTCTGACTGAAAGAAGAACTGTCCTCCCTAAAAGGACGATTGATCACCTCACCTTATTTATAGGGCCTTTTTTTGTTATTACTCAGAGATCTCCAATACAGGATTGCTGAAAATAAAGGGTGTTCTAAAATTAAAGCAGGATTTGAATTAAATAGACAGAAAGACAGTTAAAGACTGAAAGACTGTTTTCAGTCTTTATATTATAATTTTTTTATCGATAGTTCATAGGATAGAATTTTTTATGCAATAACGCATCGGGCAAATGGCCTCTGCAACCATGCTGGCACGTGTACCCTCTTATCTCGAAATATTCCGTGACCATTTTACATAAATGTGGCTGAATTTTTTTTTTTATGTAGCGTTTAATTTCCTCCTGGATTGCAAGGGTGGTTATGGGCTTGTAGACATAGAACTTTAACAAGTTGTGTATGAATTTGTTTTTCGGCAATCACAGGTATCTCCTATCCCCTAATGCGGGAATTTCGGCGATTAACAAAACCTTCAAGATGAAAATGTGTTTCTTCGCTTAGTTTTCTAACTGCAGCTGCTAAAAATTCATTATTTTTGAGATATTGTTCAATAATGAAGAAACGTTGTTATATCGTGTAACGCACTTTTTTTTTTACTAAGCCAAATTGTTTTTTATTTATATTATTGTTGCAAACACTTTACAGCATAAATGACAGCTAATTTAAATCATTCTTAATTTTGGGATACCTTTACTGCATTGTGTTGAGTCGTTTTTTTTCTTCAATTTCTTCTTGGTTTGTTTTTCGTGAAAAGATAATTTGGGCTAGTATCCAAAAAAATACTAAATTAATATGATATGATTAAGAATTTGAAAGATCTGCAAGTGCAGTTCTTTAAAAACTAACTCCACAGTTGAAGGGTTTGGTGGATTTATTTGGTTCTTTAAAAATATTAAATTTTGAATAATTTTATATTTAAAGTTATTTGTTTTTAATTTTCTTTCACAGAAAAATTTTAAATAGCCCCTTCATCTTCTTCGTATATCTTTTTCTAGTTTTTCAAAAATATTTAGATTTTGATACCTAACCTTTCTGCCTATAAATTCTTCATTAAATAAACTAGATTTTATTATTTTTTTTAGATGTGATATAGCCACTTCATCCACACATATCATTCAATTATTTTATATCGCTTTCGATTTTGCCTCAAAACCCAGACATCAACTCGGAACAGAAAACTACTCGAGAACAGGTTACATTCGATACTCTCACACGTAGACACTCAGGTTTCATTCGAATGAATACATAAATACATTTATTTATTATTCCGCTTACGCTCCAGAAATTTAAAAATTAGGACATAAAAGACTATTTATACTAACAACAGTTCTCTAAGGATGCGAAACTTGGCCGCTTACGGAAAGGTACGAAGAACGCCTTAAAGCTTTCGAAAATAAAGTAATGCGTAGAACATTTAGTAGATCCAGGATGAATAAATTGGAGAATTTAGAAGGCTTCACAATGCAGAACTGCGGGAGTTATATCCGGTATATATATAGATGAGGTAATAGCAGCTGACGGTTAAAAAGGGCATGAAAATGTGTTGGGTTCAGTAATGACTGGATTCTGAAAAATGAAATCAGTTTCGAGCCGTTGGGTAAACGACCGAGTGGTGGACCGAGATGTAGTTGGGAGGATCGCTTCAGGGCCGACCTTGATTTTTTGAGGGAGTGGGTTGGAGGAAAGTGTGTGGTCAATGTTTCGTGGTGTCGGCATTGAACATTCGGGTTCACTGAGCCTTTTATTTATTTTATAGAATATTGAACTTTTCACATCATATCAGATTCGTTCTGTATTTTGTCATTTTTACATTTCTTCTTAGAAAATATTCCTTTATTTCGGTTTCCACTTCGGAATAAGATAAGTGAAATGCGGCAGAAGGGATAGAGTGAAAGAGTGTGTATGTTTTTGAAATTCAAAAAATACTTCATTTTTTTACTCCATCCATGAAATCTTTAGAAAATTAAAAACTGACAGAATAAGAATCGATAACCTTCTAATTTATCACTATTTGTTTTTGACTTAAAGGAAAGCTCTGTGTGTGATTCATTAGTTAGGTCTTGGTTAGGTGAGAGAGAGAAAGGGGGTGAAAGATATGTTAGGTTCTATTAACTCCTTTAAGTAGAATATACACTCCATTAATTACTTTGCAGGTCCTACAAGTTCTATTTATACAAGTTTGACTTTGCTAAGTTAAATGTAACAAACCAATTACAGGACAACAGACTTTCCAATATTGGTAGGAAGCTTAGCTACAGTTGCGCCCAATAAGTTGGTAACGATTGCCTGGAAAATGTTTCTCTGTTATTATCATTGCTGTTCGCTCCTGAAAACATTTCATTTGACATTTTCAGAGTTTTATTAATTCCATGTAGACTTCCATTGTTGAAGTTCGGTAACATTATTCTGCGGGCAGATAATTCAATTTCGTTTCGTTTGTACTACAGAACTTTTAATCGAAATTTTGTTCCTAGATTTCTGGTCAAATGGTTTTCCGGGCGAAAAACTTTTTAGACACACACGCATTTTTAAGAGGATTTTCTGGTATGTTGACATATAGGCTTTGGTTATTCACATAGTATATCTCTTTTTTGAGCATATAAAAGACATAAAATTTTATGTTATCAGTTTTCAAATAATTAAAATTTTATTTTCCGACATTAAATAATAACATTAAATAAATAAATAAATAAAATAAATTAAAACTTATAGCTCGACAAAGAAGAAAAAATGTATAAACAATGAAGAATTACAAAATTTTTATTTAAGAGAAATTAGAAGTATTGAAAAAATGTTGAAGTAATGAAAATAATTTATTATATAATAAACATAAATCATTTTTAATAATTAATAATTGTTGTGATAACTAGAAAATAACTGTTTTTTCTTCAACAAAAACTTTTTTTTTTTCATTAAAAAAAAAGATCAAAATTTTTTTCATTATTAGACGACTGAAGCAAACTTTATTTTCATTATATATTTATTTTTATTTTTTGTAATAGAATGTTTCTACATTTATCATACAATCAGGTCAAAATTTTAACGCCATTTTCAATAAGTTCATTAACATTTTATTTTCCAACGATATAAGACCTGATTTACTTAAATAACAATATTTCCATTGAAACTCTTATCATCCAAAAAATATATATATATATATATATATATATATATATATATATATATATATATATATATATATATATATATATATATATATAAACAACAGAAAAACAGAATGAGGTTCAAATAAATAAAGTAAATTTATCAGAAATTAAAGGAAAAAAAAAATCCTATCTTAGGGATAGAACTTTCAAAGTTTATCATAACTTTTCCTTTTCTTCTCTCTTAACCCAATCTGCCGGTGTTCCTCAAGGTAGTATCCTAGGTAGTATTAAAGTAGTATCCTTGGTCCTTTTCTCTACACAGTGTATACAGCTGACATCCCAACTCATCCTACCACTGTCCTCACCACTTACGGAGATGGCACATGTGAGTTATCAGTAATCAATGATCCCTTTATTGCCTCTAAAACACTCCAATCCTATATCCTAAACCTTCAAGAATGGTGTCAAAAATGAAGAATCAAAATAAATCCAAACAAATCCCACCAAATAACGTTTACTTTACGTCGTAAACCTACGACTTCCTGTCCTACAGTATCCTTTAATGATATTCCACTAATCCCTTTTGAACAGACCCGCTACCTAGTACTCCTCTTGGACAAACGTCTAACTTGGAATCCACATACAAGACTGAAACTGCCCGTCTTTACCGACTACTTCAACTACACAAATGTTCCAAGTTCCCAATTAATTACAAAAGACTTATATACATGACTGTGATCTATTTGAACATACGGAGTTGAGTTTTGGGGCTCCACTAAACCATCCAATTCATTTCGTATTCAATCCTTACAATCCAAAATCCTTCAATAAATCCTCAATGCTCCTTACTTTGTCACCAATAAACTTATCCATAAATATTATAAATATAACATAAATATAACATAAAATAAATTATGTTTAAAATACATATTTTCATTAAGCGATTATCATGTCTTATTTACAAAAGTAACTGATTTATATGCCAAATGAAAACACCGTGCTTTTCCTGTTTGAAAAGTAAATTTCTCCTTGAAATCGATACGGTATGCAAGTTTTTGTGGGATTTGCAGTTTTTTGGATTTTTTTTTTTTCTCCGAAAAACAGCGAGCATTGAAGTATTATAATAGTATTATAAGACATTGTAACTTCCCTAAATAAGATGATGATCAAGTTGTTCTTTCGGTAAAATTCAAGGTTACAATGCTAAATCCAAAAATGTGGTCAAAATTAGAAAAATGTTTAAATAAAGTGGATATATTATAGCTTTTATGGCCGAAAACGTGGTTTCTTCAAAAAAGTCTTTGAATTATCGTATATCTGCAACGGATTAGAATAGAAAAGTGAGGTGTGCGGCCTTTTTTCTTCATTTTTAATCTAGTTCCACCCAATTGTTTTTTCTTTTTAAACATATATATAGTCCTATACGATTTATATGGCAACTTGCCATTGACGGTATTCATAAGAGTTCGACTTAAATGGATGGGGCATGTCAACCGGATGGGTGAGAGCAGAACATACCGAAAATTGTTTTGGGATAAAAAGGATGGAGTAAGACCTCGTTGAAGACAGAAGAGAAGATGGTTCGATGGTGTCTGAGAGGGCTTAAAACTATCTAAGATATATCTAAGGCGAGCAGCTGATCGCGACGATTGGAGGAAGGATGTGGAGCAGGCCAAGGACAGCCTTATGCGTCTGTCGCGCCAATAAAGAAAAAGAAAATACAAACTCCTGAGAATTTTTCGTTAAAATATTTTAATGTATTTATATGATACATGGCACATATAATCATATTTCCGCTGAATAGCTTTATTTGAATTACAAACCTTCTTATATAATTGTGTGTGTGCATCTTATGACAACAGCGCTAACCAGACAAGTTTCAAATATGTGAAGTATCCGCAATAGTTTTCTTTTGCAGTGCACATAATTGTAATTATATATATATATATATATATATATATAAATATATATTTTCTTAAATAGAGAGTAGTGGTGAGAAATTTAAGAACTAGAAATAAACAAATAAAAAAAGAGTGATTACAAAATAAACCAAATTCAAATACATACCAAAAAAAAAATTTAAATGTCTCTTTTCCTTTTTTATATATTGGTTCAGTTACGTGTTACTGAGGGTCCCTGGTGCAATCTTCAATCCATACGGTGAGTTGATACTTCCATGGGCAGGGGTGAGTGAAAAAAAAAAAAGCTGAGTCTCGAGAGAAGTTGGTGAGATTGTGCGTAACTACTTCTTCCAGGGAGGTCTGGCCCAGAGAGTTGAGTCTCTTATCTCCCGAGGCGTAGTAAATAAGTAACTTGAACCATAAACATTAACTTGAACCGTAAACACGAGTTCATTATAAGTTAATTATCTGAACTTACATAAATGTATTTACTCTTATTAACTTTCTGTACTACTCCGCCTTCAGCTTTCAAAAATTAAAATATTTCAGATATAAATTGTTTATTTCTCGCCCCAGTGCAGATATCGTATCCATTAGCACATATTTGACTGGATGCATGCAATATATTCCCATCAGTATTCACCTTGCTTATTACACTATGACATGCAAATAGTATATCAGTGTGGCTGATAATGCATCTCCATGATTAACTCCAACCATAAAGAGGAAGCTGCAACTGAGGTTGTCATTAAATTATAACATTTAACATTGCTATCATCACATAAAGCATTTATATCATTTTTAAGACCTAATTAATTTAAATTGCAATTAAGTTACTAATTGTTTTAAGTTGCAATTATTATTTATTGCTGATATGTCGTTACAATTTATTTGAGTATTTATTTAATCCTCTAAGTTTACTGATTCAGACCTTATCCCCAGGAATAGCTTCCTATCTTGATGCCTGATCTATTTATCTTTTTTCATGTTAACAGGTTCTATTCTAAATAGAAGCAATCAGGTGAATATATTTTATAGCATCCCCCGTCTCAGCTAAGTACGCTCTCATAAGTTAAGAACATAATAATTGAAGTTTTATTTGTTTATATATTAAAATATTTTATTGATTTATGCAATCATTATTTCTTTAAATATATTTTCACGCAAAATAATAATTTTTAACCTGGTTGAAATTGCACTGATTAGGTATTTGAAGATTAAGTTAAAGGGTATTTGGACTCACAATTTTTAATTATTATTAATTTAATCCAGACTTAGCCTCTTGTGCACTATGGACTATATTATCAGTGCTTACAACTTAAAGGAACATGAATCATATTTTTACACACAATGTCATAAAGAAAAAAATCGACGTTCTGATTATAATAATTATTATTCGGCAGAAATAGTTTTATGTTTTTCATCTGGTTGGATTTTAATTTATAACCATAAGAGCAGTGTTGATAACCTTGTTTCCACAAGGAATTTTTATTATTTGCAAATTTCATAATTGCTAAACCTTCCTAGAACTATGAAAATGAGGTAGTTAAAATTTAGTAGAGATGGGTTCAGTAGTTTTAACATTGTAAACTATTGCGGAATGGTGCTAACCACTCCAAACAACCAAAGGTTGATTTTGAAACTTCACTGGGATCCAACTGTCACACCACATATTTAAATCGTTATTAATAATTTGATTGAATATAAGTAAATTTTATTATAAATTTCAAGCTCTATATAACACCGTGGCTTTGTAACCTCTCATGTAGAATGGTGCTCGCCACCTATCGGTCAATTTTCAAACTTCACCGCTATCCTCAAATTATGGCTATTTTAATAGTTGATTAATTGAAAATCAGTATATTTTATTATTGCTAAATCTTTCTGGAACTACAAAGATGATGTTAAAATTTGGTACGGATTGGTTCTGTAGTTTTCGTAGGTTGTGATCACAAACGAAAAATGGCTTGTTCTTTTATACTAGTAAACCAGACAGTATCTTAAAAAATAGAAGAAAAAATATTTTGCAAAAAAAAAAAAATCATAAAATTCCTTTTAAACACTTCAACTCAACTGTGTAAAACTACTTTCAAATCTGACCGTATTTTAAAACATATCCATAGGGTGTCAATAACTGATTTTACGTTATTTATAGTCACTATCTTGTAAAATTTATTCCAGGAATAATATTTGGTACGAACTTTCTGGCTTTGCTTATTAAGGAGTTAATTAATAATTAATTAAATTAAATTAAATTAAATTTCTGCAAATTTCAACGTTATTGAACTATTATTTCTATAATTTTAGTATGAACATTTCCAGAAATTTTCTTAAGGGTGTCAATAACTATCTGGTTTACCCTATAAATTTAATTATATAAATTTAAAAGTTACTGTTTCTCTAACCATGGGTCAGCACACATATCACATTCTCATTTTATACCAGACTATTTACAATAGATGGTATTTTTCTTTAGTGCTAAGATCTAAGATGGCATCTCATGGTCCATCACCTTCCATCATAGTCCACTTCTTGCAGGGCCTCACGTTCCTCCGGTAACAATCCCTTCACCCCTCTAAAATCCTACAGACTTCTTCTTATTTCCCGGGTCCATCTGAAAAAGCGATATATCCCTTCATCTAACATTTTAATTTATTCATTGGAATTTTTGTTCGATTATTTGAAAACTTCTTCCTCTGGTTTTCAGCCCCTAAGGTGCCCCCTAACCCTATATAATAAAATATATATAATAATTATTAATATTGTATCAATAAATACAGTGCATTACATCATTATGATTATTTTTATTAATTTTTTTCAGAGAAGAATGTTCCCCTTACAAGTACAAAAACAAATGGCTTTCGGCTGCAAAAAAAGTCAAGGAACGCCGCAAGAAAGATCAGGAGAAGAAAGACGAAAATCCAACAGTTCGTATTAGCAGCCATGATGCAGAAGAACCTTCGGTGGTAAGTGTCACAATTATTGTATTACTTTTATTAGTAATAGGATTTCAAAGAACAAAAATTACTGTCTAAAGAAAGCCCTCCAACTCAAGAACCTTCAAGGGCTTGAGAGAGGACAGCAAACTCAATTCTCCGGTATTAAGGTCATGTGCTCAGGATTGAAAGTGTCGACAGTAACTTAGTATTTACCGATTCTATTTTTTCTTGAAAACTGAAGGCTAATATATATATGTGTATGTATGTGTGCTTGTGTGTGTTTTATAAACAGTAATTTTTTATGAAAAGAATTTAGCCACAACATAATTCAACTCATATCGTCAGCTTTCTTCAACTTTAAGTATTTAGGTAATTACGGTTTCTCGAAGTTGGCTACCTTGCATATTAGGATGGAAAACTTCAAAATAACTACAGAAAAATGAAAGTTGTGATATTTTCTATCGCTTGTTTTTAAAACGTTCCTAAATAAACTTGGTTTCAGTCCCTCTTTGAGAAAGATTTTTATAATAAGTTTAATAATAAAATAAATCTTAGGCGATGTGTTAAAATTAAAAGGAGATACAAAATCAAAAAAATGTTTAATTTGATATATTTTTGTCAGGGCTGTTTTGGATATTTTATTTTTTATTTTAAAAAATGTATACAAATGCTATCTGTTTGACCTTCGCTGACAAGAACCCTTTGTACGCTTCTTATCTTCTAACCGAGCGGAAGGGGAAACTGTGATCTAATTGAGATAGTAATATTGAAAGAAAAACATATTTAAGACATTATAGAAGTTGTGGGTCATTTTGATAAAGGACAATGTAGTTAGGGCAATGTCATCGATATCAACTTTCTGCACTCTATCAGTAGGTGAACTGTCAGCAGACGGTTTGAAAGTTATTAGGATAAATGTCGGTTTTTATTTTTAACGGAACTCTATGAGTCGTGATATCCTTGTAAGTTTATTCCGTTCAAATGAAAGTCTCTCGTACCGCCGAACCTCCAGGAGTTTATAAACTTGTCAGGAATTGGCATTTTGTCCTGTTTATTACCTTTGATTTCGTCCGAATTCATACACAAAACGTTCTTCAACATTTTATTATATAATTTCGGAAGATTGCTAATTGAGGAGGTGGATAAATAAATGATATTTAAAGGAAGTGAGAAAATAATAATTTCAAACTGAAATTGGTAAGCAGTTCCAAAATAAGGCTACAAGATTAATAAAAGATTTGCCAAATCAGGCAGTTCAATTAGAAGGGATGTACAATGCTGAGATCTGGTATTCAAGTGGAAGAACGAAGGGTAAGTATATCGTAAATGTACAAAGGTATTTTGGACTATGAAGTTTGGAATAGAAAGGTTCCTAGGAAGTATTGTCACAATATTCATCTCAGTGGTACCCTCAAGTCGCAAATTAGTCCAGTCAATAAACATACTGTAGAATGCAGTAAATATGCGATAATTTTTTACTTAATAGCTTCGTTAGGAGTAGCTAGAAGGTAAACATACTAAAAGTCCCACCCTTTTAAGTGTTGGGGAGCTAACGGTGGAGGGATGAGAGAAGGTTCCATTTTTGGGTTTTTCGATCATATCTCGTAATTTGTGGACTCAAAAAAAAAAATGTTGCGAATTATTAAAGTTATTTTAATTTCCTATACAATTGATTTTATACATATTTGTCGAACAAAGTTGTTTATTTGTCAATAATTGTCAATTAAAGTAAATTTAATTCTCTACAACTTTTATACTGATGTTTTTTTTGACAATGTTTCCACGATCGTGGAAGGAAATAAAAGCAATTGTTAATAAAGTGAGATAATTTTTTTTTTCCGAACATTAACGATTTTCAATAACATATATCTTGAAAACCGTTAGAAGTTCGGTATATTTGTTCATCGGAATTATATACATATTTTTTTTTTTATGAAGTATATGTAAAATCTGCCACAATTAAGGGCAATAGTTGACAGTGCTAATGATGTATTCGTTCATACAATATATACAAGTACTCATACACACAAAATTAATGATAGTAGAAGATAAGAATAAAAAAATAATAATAATTATTAAATAAAACTAATAATTCAATCATCAAAAATAAAATGAAAAAATAAAATAAAATAAATAAGATTCTTACTATATGTTCAATACAGACCCACTCAGCCTGGAGAACCCCGAATCGAGCCTATTCCCCCACTTATTGGGAGTCAAGGCCAGACCCAAAGAGATCCCAGCGCTGCTCTCTCAGCTGCGTCGCTGGTAATAGCCAGTGGAGGCTGAGTGGAAGCGAGAATTATATTAAGTATTTTAGTTCCGGTATAGTATATCGGAAGTTAGTTCATATTTTTCTAGAGTCCACCGTTTTCGAAATATAATTGAAAAAAACCACAAATAGGACCTTTTCCCCTCCTCCCATCATTAGCTCACCCCCCAGGAGTGGAAACTTTTAGTATGTTTACCTTCTATCTACTTCTAACGAAGCTATGATGTCAAAAATAATCGCATATTTTATGTACACCCTTCATTTCAGCACTCATTGACAGGATTAAATAGGGAGAAAAAACAACTTTTTGGTGATAAACTTTACCTAAAATTTACAAAATGCACTTAACCACCTATTCACAAGTGCCACGGTTATTACATTGAAATTACATAGCACAAATGCACACTTAGCGAAAAACTTTTCCTAATCTTTGGTAATGATAAGTGAATTGGGATCGTCAAAACATCTTATGTACATCGTTGTTGTATAAACAGTAAATAAGAATATTTTTTAACATGTATTTATGAGCTCGTTTCATTCTCTTCACGTTCCCTTCTTGGGCTTCTATTATTAAACCTCAATCTGTCAGACAAATGTACACTTTTTACAGGATTCATGATAGTTACGACCCCTTCACATTATACAGGGTTGACAAATAATTCCTTTCGGTTTTTCTGTTTATATCATTACGGTACATTTCTTATCTGATAAATTAATCTCTAAGGTGGATTGTTTACTCTGTCTGCTTTTAATATGTCAACAAACATTTCTGCAAATTCTTATATAGATTAGCTTAGTATTGTGATTGCTATTGCACTGTGAACATGGAAAAAAATATCATTTATTATCGGCATATTTTGCTGTATTATTTTTTAAAAAAAAGGTAACCGTTTGGCAGATGCCCATAAAAAAAATTTGCAGTGTTTATGGGGATGATTTCTTAACCGAACGCATCTTTAAAAATTGATTTACCAAATTTTGTACAGGAAACGTTGACATCAATGACACTCCACGATCTTTTCGCCCATAAGTAAATGAAAAGAGCTGTTGCAATCGGGACAAACAATTGATTCAACTCTATACTGTTCGCAATTAACAAAGTTGGATCAATCAATTAAATAAAAGCACCGAGAACTGGCAAATCGAAAGGGTGTTGTTTTCCATCAAGACAACACAAGGCCCCACACCTCGTTGGTCACTTAAAATGAATTATTAAGCTTTGGATTGGACCCATCCTCCGTATTCACCAGATCTAGCTCTAAATGACTACTACTTATTCCGGTCTCTGCTGAACTTTATGAATGGAAAGCAATTCCAAAACGAACAGGAAATCAAAAACCCCTTGGATCAGTTTTTTGACAATATTCCTCAGACGTTCTATGAATATGGCATTATGCAATTGGTCGAAAGATGGGAACAAGTTATAATAAATAATGTTGAATATATTGTAGATTGAAATACATTTTATGCCTATTATACACAGAGTTTTATTTCACCCTCGAAAACGGAACGAACTTATTTGCCAACCCAATAATTTACCGAGTGAAATCTATTGTATATTTATTGAGTGATTTTATTATATTTTATGTTTCTAAGATCTTTATAAGACCATTAGTACGTGGCGGTTGCTTCCACTCAATAATAATTAACTATGCCCCTCTGGAATCTATAACCCCCCTGTAGATTAGGATCATGGCACCTGAAGCATGGCTAACCGGACCGTAAAATGGTATTCAACCACAATCAGGAGCGAGATAGTATTCCCCAATAGGTGGCACAGTTGAGTGATTGTCGCCCTAATAGCTGTGACCGATGTGGTCCTCTACGTAGTGTTTGTCGGCATACAATTAGCAGTTGTTTGTATTTGCCACCACGTTACCATGCTTCTGTTGTTTCTATTTAAATTATTTATTTACAAAGAAGAATTTGTGGCGTTAGGTAATGCATTAGCCATGTTGTTTATTCCCAGTAACCTTACGCCCAATGGTGGGAAGTCGTAATGAGATGGAAATAATAATAATTTAGGTGAAGAATATAATATATTAATCTTATTGTTTATAGGCAAAAAAGACTTTGAAAAAAAATTAAAAGACCGACTTCTGAGGTACATTGTGAAGCATATTTTTTTTTTTTTAAAGTCAGCAGCGAAAAAGGATTACGAAATATACATCTTTAAATATGTTGAACGATACTCAAAAAACTGTGCAATCGATAGAAGTGGATCTATTTCATTTCTATTTTGAAAATTATAGAGATTATTTTCAGAGCAGCCCATAATCCTCCATTTTTAATTCATTGAGGTAATTAATAAAAAATGTATATTATCTGATTTTTATCTATCAAATCAACATATCTTGGTCAAATGATCATGACATGGAATTTAAATTGTCAGCTAGTTCTACGTTTGGTATAGTCAGAATATGGCGAACCGCCAAACAGAAGGTTTAAGCCATAACGGAATATTAGGAAAAAATGTTGTTGTTTTTTTTTGTTTTCCTTTTTGTGACAAATTACAAAACAGACTCTACTACGTGCAAAAAAAGATAATAATAAAATAATTCGAAAGCAGTAATACTCAAAAATATCCTAACAATTAGGACTGAATTTCACTGAGACTAAACCAACTGTTATATTAAAAAATAAAACAAAGAAAGTCTGAAACAAAAAATAACTATAAATTTAGCTCCACGCAATTTTTTACTGTTAAATATGTCGGGTTTACTCTGTAAACGGGTGATTTTTGAAAGGATTTTTTTTTAAAATTAAAATTTTCTATCTTATCATTTGTTAGAATTATTTTTTAATCCGCAATAGTTTTTTATTTTTTTCTTATCGACTTCTGAAGTTAGGAAAAGGGGCAGAGAACATTTTTTATTGGAAAAATAAAGATCAATCTTAAATATGCTTGACTGTTACGAATTTTAAGTTACGGAATCGGTGTCCTGGGGTCCGATTTTTACCAATATTACAGTTTAAAAAAATTAAAATAAAATAAAAAACGAAATCGATATTGTAGTTTTAAAAAAATGAAAAAAAAAAAAATTCGTTCGGTCAGAAACTAATAAAATGTCTGTAAAAAAAAAATAAAACTAACGAAAAACAAATTTAAAAAAAAAAGGATTTGTGACTGTATGATGAGTTTAATTATATGGGGGTTATAAAAGCAAAAATGTATAAATTTATATTTTAAGTCATATCTGTGATTATGAATGATGATGGGCTTTAAATTAATTCTCAGAACATAATGTATTCTTGCTTGAAACTTCTATTTCTTTAAATTAATTAACAATTAAATTATTATGATTATTATTATTTAGTAAAGTATTTATTATCATTAAGTCGGATACGTTGAAAAATGTATGTTTTTTTTCCTGTTAGGTTTGTTGATTTTAATTTAGGCATTTTTTTTTTTCCTAAATTGAATTTTGTTTGTATATATTTAATGCTTATTCCACATCTGAATCAATGTATATAAGCAACAGATTTGCTAATATTAATTTTTATTTTCAGCTGGTCCAGAATATTATCCAGGATCCAATAGTAGAAGAGACAGTTCCAAAACAAGGTAATTATTTATTTTTAATCTGAATAAGTAGTTTTTATAGTTTTTTATAGGCATAACACTTTCATGAACACAAACGACTTTCTATCACTCTTAAAACTAGTAAAATGGTAGTTTTTTTACTAATAGTCCTCTTTGCTTCTTACGTATTATATCTGAAATTTACTCTTTGGTATTAATATTTTTGTTTAAATTGCATATATTTCTGGAGTTCTAGAGTATGAGTGTGAGCTTTTTTCAAATACTCAAAGAAAAAAAAAATTATATTTACTGCCATCTACCGACTTCATTGATGGTTAGATAATCAAATTTATCTAACGCCTATTGTAAGATATTTCTACTACTTTTATACGGAATAACTCATCAGCACTAACCGACTGGATTAATGTTCAAAGAAATAATTCTTAACATATGAATTTCTGAATCTATTTCTACCTCAATTTCTCGGTAAAAATAATAAGAGAAAAGTGAATATTGAAAAACAATTTTTTTTTTTTTTTTAAGTAGTAAATTCAGAAACCAAAATAATAAATGTTATTTTTAATAACTTTTGCCAAAAAGTCATTTGACTCGTCATGGTAGGTTTAGTGTTAAGTATCCCTTAGGTAACTCTTAGTAACACAAAATTAAAAGATTACTCGAGGTGAACTGGTATTTGCCAAATGATAAAATAATATTTTTTTTAAAATCTGAAATGATGATTTCAAGTTGGAAAACCATGAAATATATATATTTATATTTTTTTTTTTTTTTTTTTTTTTTTTTTTTTTTTTTTTTTTTTTTTTTTTTTTTTTTTCATATATAGTAACCGGCAAGTAATTTTAAGAAAAATAATGTCTTAAAAATTGAAGGACAGTCATCGTATAGCTTATTTAATTGCTACTGTATATTTACTTAATCAAATCATACATCATATAGACCCGTCTTTAAGTTCATTAGTTAATGTTTTTTTTGTTTTTTTGCCATATTTCATTTAGTCCTATGTCCACTGCCACTATGATTACACGGCCGTTAGTATAATGAATGGCTCCGTCCGGCCAGCTGCCACTGGAATGTTGTTTACGTCCTTTTGATTCGAATTAATCTGACGTAAATATAACTTTTTAGGTTGCTTAGTTTAGAAAATAGCCATAAGAACAGCAATGTTAATACCTCACTTTTTTTTGTCTAAAATATGCTTCAAGTGCCAGAAACGTGTATATGAAATTAAAGTAAATTTTTCGACAACTTTGATTCATATATTTTTTTCTGAGAAACGATCGTGGAAGGCACTAGAAGCAAATTTTTGACAAAAAAAAGAGGTAATTTTTTTTTTCTTTCGTAAAAGTATCGATTTTCAATAACGTATATATCGAAAACCTTTGCAAGTTCGACAAATATGTATAGAATTAACTTTACAGG
The DNA here is from genome assembly GCA_003667255.2 of Euschistus heros. NCBI lineage: Eukaryota > Metazoa > Arthropoda > Insecta > Hemiptera > Pentatomidae > Euschistus > Euschistus heros. Next base: position 3,014,058 of record RCWM02000032.1, on the reverse strand, counting down.
AAATTTAATTAGCTTTAATTTTTAATTGAAACAAAACAAACATGTTTGACTTTCATTAAAAACTATAGCAAGTTTCTTAAATGTGAAAAAGCAAAACAATGATCAACATTTCAGATCAAGAAAAAGAGAAAATTTGAATATAAATAACTCAGTGAGTGACTTTTATCACGCGATATGTTTTTTAATATCTTTTGATATAGTCATTGATTTGTTCCACAAACTCAAAGGCATATTTATGCTGCAATAAATCAACTCGTTTTATTTTTAGGTTTATTTTTAGTAGAGGAAAAGGTGTAAATAAGAGCACCATCTTTTTTTTTTTTTTAATTTTTTTTTTTTATTTAAAGTTACTTTTAGCTCGAAAAATTCTAGATTATTGTATTACATTAAAAACTATAACAAGTTTCTTAAATGTGAAAAAGCAAAACAATGATCAACATCAATTATTTCAGTTCAAAAACGACAATTTACAAAACGCTTTCGTAATAGCACCAGGAAAATTGGGGTTTAAATATGGACCCTCTTCAAAAAAAGTCACCCGAAATAGTTTAAAACAGAATTAAAACGGTAGAGAGTTCATTTATTACAGGAAAACAATTATTTACAGATATAGCAATCATAACTAGCTCCGGCACGATCTAAGTTCCAATATTTGGGAACCGTTTACCCTCACCTCTCCCCGAGTATCTTAAGGGAACTTTCCATCACAAAAGGTGCAAGTTGTGATCTCTAACAAGAGATAAATCGAAGTTCCCGGGGAAATGGGGGTCCAAAATCACACCAAGAAAGAGTGCCCATATTTGCACCAACTCCACCTAAGAAAGATGGCCTAATCCTCCTACATCCTACATCCTACTACACATGTAACTTATGAGCGTGCGTGACTAAAGAGGTGTGCTTCAAAAAGTAGCTCAAGATCTCCGCTTTCCAGATATCATTGTTAAATTATTTTAGAATACACATAAGGACATGAAACAAAAACGATTTCATTGGTCTCTCAAAAGTTTGCAGTCCAGAATGAACATCGATTTGCACAATAACCCAAGCCGCATCCACACTATACTAATTGAAAGAATAGTTCCAACTGCTCACTGCTATCTTGTATATAATGGGTCCATAGACAGTCCTCGCCGCCATAGCCATAACAGAGGAGTGCCCGTATTTACACCACTCCCCGTGTTTATACCTTTTCCTTTGTGGTACGTCTTTTAAATTATATAATGAATTATAAAACATATTCATTATTTCTCAGTATGATAATGTATTAAGGCAAAGATGCCTTGACATGGCTATTTGGAAGATATCAATTTGGAGGTGATATAGCAAGCTGTCTTCAATTTACCTTTTGTGAATTTAAATTCGTAAATAAGAAAATACTTGTCAAATTATTATTACTATATAATTATCAGCTTTTATTGAAGTACAATCTTTCAATAAAATGAAAGATTTGTCATACATTTACAAAATTATAAATTTTTGCTTTTTAAAAATTTACTAGAATTAGGCAAAAATAAATCTATCCAATAAAACAATTGTGTTACTCTTAGGAAATTTCTTGTATATTTTCATATTGTTCATTCCAAACATGAAATAGTTTTAAAAATAAATTAACTAAATTTGTATAAAACCATGTAAGTAAATGTTTACACATAATGTGCAACTACTGTTGTTTGTTGTAGGAGGAAAATCAGATTAGTTATAAATACAATATTCATTCAATACTTATTCTAAGAAAAACTGTTCTCTCTGAAGAATAAATAGCGGGGACCATTTTCTATAACTTTATGTGAAACTAGAGAACGCTATCCCAAATAAAATTGATAATTTATTATAACTACTACATTTGCATAAGTCAAAGCGATGGATTTTCATATTTGAATAAATCATGCTAACTGGTGAATAGTAATGCATTGAAAAATAACACAATTAGCACAGTTTGAGTGTATTTATAAAACAATATTCTACACTTCTTTAAAATGTTTTCATTGAGCCTTACCTACTTCCTGTACCTCTCATCTCAAGATTTAAAAATGCTACTTTTACGACGTACTCAAAGAGTTATAAAAGAACCAATGTTTACAGACTGACGAAATCTCCAAAGGCTTTTATTGATAGTGGTCATGGAGTTTACAATATGAGTGTTCTCGTTTTGAGCCTTGGTTGGTTTTACGTAACCTTCCTCTTCTCTTGAAATTTACTACAGCCTAATTTCCTTTGGAAACAATTATTCAGATATTTATAGAATATTTTCATAATTAAATGTTTGATTTTTTACATTATTATTATTTTTTTTTTTTTTTAATTTTGGCTTTACTCCATCTGAACAAACGTCTTACTTGGAATCCACATAAGAAACTGCCCGTCGTTTTCGACTACTTTAATATTTACTTAACAAACGTTTAAACCTTCTTATTAATTGCAAAAGACCCATTTATCCCCATAGACCCCATCTCGTATCCACACGATTACAATCTAAAATCCTTTAAAAAAATCCTCAATGCTCCTTACTTCGTCACTAACAAACTTATCGAAAAAAATCTTAATGTATCTTACGTTTCTGTCTCAGCTCAAACCAGATATCTATCCTTTCATAGCAAACCCCACAACTATTCAAATCCATTAGTATCATAACTTGCTTCTCATTCCATTCCAGATAACCCTCCGAAGCGTCTGAAAAGAAGATGGCCTCGGGACCTTTCGTTAGTTTCTTTAAAAACAAGTGATGTGTCATTTAAAGCATTATCATGACATTTACTTGATGAATTATATTTTATACTGTATACAGTTGTAAATAAAAAAAATGACTTTATCTATATTGCTTACAATAATTTTTTTTTTTTTTGCAAATGTTACTTGAAAATATTATGATGCCTATTAAACAGCAATTTATTATTATTTGTATGTATGCAATTTATTTATAAATGCAATCGCGTTAAATGAACAAGAGTTCATGAAGGAACTCGTGTAGTCTTTTCTAACGAATTGATCAAGTGCGCTTCTGAATTCCTTGTGAATAATTAAACATATTTAAATTTCTGACTATACTGCTTTTTCTCTATTTTCCTATAAATCACTTTTTTAAACTTTTTTTAAAGAGAAGATTTTTCTGCATTAACAATTTATACGGAAATAAACAGAACTGAAACCGTTCGAATTAATAAGAAAATAAAATGGAGACAGCATAACTATGCCATTTCATTAGCGAATAGGAGAAGAACCAAACCAAAACGATAAAAGGCCTTTAATTTCAACCCGCCAGATCTAGGAGGTATAAAACCTATGGGTTGTGAAGGATCCTTTCATTTTTTATTGTATATTATTTAAATTAAATAGCGTTGCCAGATATTCCAACAAAAGATAATGATTTTTTTCTCTTATTTTAGACATAAAAGTTTTTTTTTTAAATAAAAAAACAAAACAATAAACACAAATAAAATATAAAAGATTGTTTAAACAACAGTAATGAGTTCTATTTAAAGTACTAAAGAAGTCTACCTGAAAACTTCATATTCATAGCATGAAAAAAATAGCGTAAATAATTGATAGAATGTAGGTGGCCCATCTTTGAACGAAAATATACAATTAACATGCATTATTTAAATATATATATGTTGAATATTTAAAGAAAAAAAAAGTTCACTCCTTTGTAAACAAGAGATTATTTATTTTTTTTTTTTTCAGGTGCATTATTTTATTCTTAAACAAGTTATAAAAAAAACTATTAAATAATATAATACATTAATATTATTCGTTAATTATTTTAAATAAAATTAAGGATGTTTTAAACATTTATGTTTAGAAATGTATTATTCAGTAAAACTAGTTTTTTCGTACTAGTATATTGACGTCATGCTAAAACCCGTTTTAGCCTAAGTCGTTTATAAATAAGATCTATTTTTAACTTCCAGCTTTATATAAAAATTCAATGTTCAGTAAAATCATTAATATTTATACTTTTTTTTTAGTTTAATTTAAACTATAAATTTGTAATAAATTCTCAATTAGTTAAAATATATTAACCGAACATTATTAAAAATATATGAAAGTGTACAATTCATTAAATTTTACTGTAGAAACATAAATTTCGTTTGAAAGTTTTCATAGCAAAGTATAAAATAACCTTCACTTAATTAGCACCTTGAAGTAAATCGATGCTTGAAATAATTACAATTTCTTGTGAATACCTATTTCCCTCTGCTAGTGGGTTTCTGGGAAGTTTGAGTTTTAAATTAAAATCCCTCACCTTCCTCCAATGTCAAATAGGAAAAGATGATGAATACAAATTATATAAATATAGAAAGCATAGAAATTTTTCCAGTACAAAGAATCGTTTTCTGATATATTTTACTGTAGTCTCTTCCATATGCGGATTAATAAGAAGAGAATCAGTGTTTGGTAGAGTGAATAGGATATATACGGAATAAGGAAAGCTATATATAATTCATTTTATTTATTGTAAAAAAATATTTTTAAATCAAACAATTTTAGATTTAAATAATTGTTCCGTGTCAACATTTCACGATTTGTGATTTCTCGCCATAGGTGATTGAGCTGTCCCACAAACTTTAAGGCAGTCAGAAATTAATAATATAGGATTAAACTAGATAAATAGTTTTTGCCAGTCCTATTCAAATTCAAAATTCTCCAAACCAATTTTAGAATTCTTCAAACGATTTCTGAATTTTCAAAACCAATATAAAATTTTTAATTTCATATACAGATTTGTCCATTTCCAATTCAATTTTTTTAAAAATATTTTGTAGGAATTTAAAAACCAACTTTTTTTCCACCTGGTATGAATAATAATAATTTTTAATAATAATAATAATTTAGTATCAGGTAAATAGATTAGAATTTGGAATGAATTTTTTGTGGATTAATTTCTAATATTTCCACTCGTATCTTTTGATCAGCGGCCACGTGCGAAGGCTGAAATATAAATATATTAACTAGTAACGGTCTTAAGAGACTTAATGTATCATGATTAAAACTTGTAAAGGATGTAGTATTTTATTTTTAAAATGGTATAATTGAACGAAGAAAATTATATTTTAGGCATATGGAACGTTTTAAACACTAAAAACTTGAAACATTCAGGGGTGCCTATAACTCATATCTCGCAAATTTATTTAGTTATAGTCAGTTCCAAATTTACGTGAGTTAAATGAAGATATTCCAAAATAATTCCTTAATAATCTCTTATAAATAATCCTAAATTTTAGGAAAAATATTTTAAATTTTAAATGGTTTAGGAATGGGGGTGAATGAATCTTTTAATTGTCTCTTAATGAATATTTTACCCTTTTTAAAAATATTTCAGCCGATGGTAATGTAATTAAATTGATTAGGGAAAATTGCTCTAGCCTACCCGTAACTGTTGAACTGGCCATAACAAGTGATTTGTTTATAGAAATTTTATTCTTATACAGATTAGTTTATTGTGTTAAAAATGAGAGTATATAACGAAAAATACGATGTACACAGAATTTACGATTATGGAAGTTTCAAGAGATTCCACTGTGTAAAACGCCGGATAATGGAAATAAACAAATCTAATTTTAAAATACATCGATAATAAAAAAAAAAAAATTGCCTTTAGGTGGACAAATGAACAACAGCTTGCTTAATTAGGCCAAAACTCTCTTTATTGCAAAAGATTGCCTGTTGCCTGAGATTCGTTCTAGGGATACCACGCGATGACCATGTATCTCACCACTACACAAAATTAAAATGGCTGGTATTTCCCTCCCTCCGAAGACAATACTTCCTTCGTTCGTTCCTTTACAAGTCACTTTCCTCTAAATCACTCCCTTATATTCTCAAAGCATTAACATTAAAGTTATCAGTGAATTTCCGTAAAACCAGATCCCGTCCCTCGGACATCTACCTAACACCCTTCAACATACCATCCTTCAAACACTCCTTTATTTCCAGAGCATCCAATACCTGGAACTCCCTCCCTTCCAACATTCGTCATTCCTCCACTCATAATAGCATTAAATGTTGAATTTTCTTTTACTTGTTAGGTCTGCAATGAAACATATTGAAGGAGAAAATTGTTTTTAAAATTAAATATGAATATTCACAATATAATTGTGATTTGTTTAGTATTATTTTTGTACTATTGCACTGATTTTGTACTACTATTTTTTTTTATAATTTATATTATTACATCAGATAAGATGTATTTATTTCATTTATTTCTCCTGATAAGATAATTTTTTTAGATTTGTAAACTGAATTTTTTCACTGAATTTATTTTATTATTTTATTTTTTATTCTGTTTTCTTATTTTATTTTAAATTCTTAACCTTAAGATATAAATTATGTAATATTTATAACATTTAATTTTACTTTTATGCCGTAATTATTTTAAATACTTTTCTTGATTGTATTATGCTCTTATTTTTATGTAAGGCAGCGAGACAGCCATTACATTGTTCATTACAATTATTCTTAAGGGGCCCTAGAATAAAATTTATTTTCGTTTCATTTCAAGATTATTTATTTGACAAATATTAAACATCATGATTTACTCTTACATTTCAAGCATTAAATGTTAAATTTAGAAATAATTTATTATGATTGAAAACAAAATCTGAGATCGCCAAAAACTATTTGATTTGATACCATTATTTGATTTTTTCTTTTTTTTTTAAATTAATTAATTAATGAAAAATTTTTTTTTTATTTTTTATTTTTTTAACAGACTACACAGTTATTTGCTTTGTAGACCCACCGCTTTTTATTGTTAAGATGTCTGAACAAGTGGAGGGTGACTGTCGTTCAACATAATGAAGTTCTTTTTCTAAAGTCTCCTTACCTTCTTTTTGGGCCATGTTGTAAATTATTGTTTCATCTTCATCTTCTTCTACCGCTGCCAGCTTCTCTGGATTCAGTTATTACTGTTTGTATTATTTCATTATTCATTTCCGGTGCTTCTTTAATATACTATTGTTCCAGAAAATTTCACACAGTTAAAGTTATTTTAGCATGAATTGTAATTAATCTTAAATATACAAATGATCAAAACAGATAAATTAATATAATCAGGATTGATGAAGTAATTGCCACATCTATTGGAATTATTTTATTTGAAAACTAGTTTCTAATATTAAACATTCATTATCTGTTCTAAAACGTATAAACATTTTAAAAACATCAGCTCTTTGTTACATGGGTTATATATACTAATGTTTTCAAAAATGTAAGACAAGAAATCAAATATATTGTTACTTACCTGAGGAGGCAAAATGGACCTATGAAAGATGTTAAGAGTGAAAGGGGAGTTGGAATGATCAAGAGGTAGGTTAAATCATTGGGTTTTTCCTATGACTAATTTTTTTTTTTACGTTCCTTTTGAAAAAAAAATATAAAATGACACTATTGGAAATATTTATATGGTCATTTAACAAAAATCTGGATTGGTTCATAACGATTTTATTACTTTTAATGATTCATATATATTTCATTGTAAGCTTTTTTCTACTGGATGCATTAGTTCCACTCCAGAGCCTTCATAGAATTTATGGGGTTTTTTATTTAGATTGATAGCGGTTGGAGTTCTGTGTCTTATTATTGTATGCTCTTATACGTTCTTTTAATCTTTAATTTACCGATCGTCCAGTTTTCTTATGTACTTAAGTTCATAGTCATTCCATTTTAGTTCATATGCACCACTTTTTTGGAAAGGGTCTATTTTGTGTTTAGGTGAGGGGAAATAAGAAGACAATGGTTGTTACTATTAATTCTTAAATTCGTTCATGATGATTATGACGGGTATAAAGTGAGGAATCGGTTTATACTCGTATATAGGATATAAACCTAATTTTCTATCTTCCTTTTGTTGTTTGGTGGATATTGGGTCGAAATATGGAATCAAAATATATTTCTTCGGGGTAGCTTTGTCCTCTAGTGGTGTTATGTATATATTATTCATAGTTTTTTATGGATTTATTTGGACTCATCCGGACAATGTAAAACCGTAAAATCTACTACAACACATTTTGCAAGGCAGACTCCAATTTTGGGGGTAATTTAACTGGACTAAGTTAGAACATTAGAATAAAGTTGTGCAATTATTGTTTTGCCATTGGTCCTTGAAACGTGTACAAATTTAATCTGATAGCTGTAAATTGGTGAAAATTACGATGAAAGATTCCATTATATAGGTAAAGTTAAAAAAAGCGTATTAAAAAAAAATATTTTAGAATAAAGTTTAATGTTTTAATTCTATTATTATTTTTTTTTTTTACTGCTTTATGGTTCAACGCTGCCACCTCTTCTGTAAGAAGTGGAGGACACCTCAAGAGCAGAGGGAGACAATTCAGGTATCGATTCTTCTCAGTGTCGATCCCTAGTGACAACACCGCTCAACTTGTCAGCATTGCACATTTTTAGGCCATACAAATAAATCGCTTTCATAGCCGTCGTACTTTATCTTGGAGAAAATAATCTTGAACGTTATTCCTGAGTGAAGTCAGAATAAATTGAAATTTTGAATAAAAAGAAAACTATTCACTGTTAATATTATTCCAATATTTAACATTAGATAAATAAAAAGTGAAATTTATTAATTAGTGATGTTTATTAATTTTTAATATAACTGACAAGGGGAGGACACACTGAATATCTCACGGATCTTGTTGGCAATTATTATGGAGGCTCATGGTCAAAAAATATTAAACACGTGTTTTGGGGCTCTAGAAGCCGAGGAAAAAACTAAAATAGCATTAAATTAAAATATTTTATATCTCTAGTTTAATAAATGATATCAAGATGATTCTTGCAACAAGATTTTTATTTTTGATTAAGGATTAAAGGAAAATACAGCTGCTCCATAGATTTTGGTTTAGGTTAATTAAATTCTAAAAAAATGATTAGATTTTTAAGCAAACTGCCTCTATAGATTTTTTTACACAAAAATTGACGTCAGATTCTAATTCAGCACACTCAAAACCATTGTAAAACGTTTATTCAATAAAAACAAAAAATGTCATTTTTTGATTGAACCATGTTATTCTTATGTAACCATAATATACTTTTCTTCACAAGAACCGACATCAGATTCGAATTCAGCATTAAAAAGAACCCTTAAATACAAAATTTGTTTTTGAGGGTGCTGAATTAGAATCTGACGTCAATTTTTGTGTTAAAAAATCTATAGAGGTAGTTTGCTTGAAAATCTAATCATTTTTTTAGAATTTAATCAACCTAACCCAAAATCTACACTTGAATTAAACTATTCTTTTAAAAGAATATGGTAATCGGTGATATTATATTTTTAAGGATTATAAAGATTTTTCTGTGTTTTATAAGAAACAATGTGTTATTTTTAAGGGATATAGTGGTATCTTCGATTTTTTTTTTTTTTTTTTTTTTTTTTTTTTTTTTTTTTTTTTTAACTCAAATGGTCAACAGAACTGCGGCATTATAACTTTTAGAGACCTATGAGGTCTAGAATATTTCTTAGCGTCCGCCATATTTCTAAATAAACGAACTGTTTTCAATAAAACTAGGGCATCGTAGCGAATAGTTCGAACATGAAGAACGCTCAAAGTTTCGATTTATTATGTTATAAGGTGGAGAGAGATATTGTTGTTTGTTTGTAGGGACTTCATATCAGAAAACAGGAAATAATAAAGTATCAATTCAGAAAATGGTATCACTATCGACGATGCGCTCCAGCCCCATCACGCCCCCAGAATACCTTTTTTCGGCTCTAACCTTGTTCCAATCATTTCGATGTTATAGTTACTAATTTTCGAGGGGGAAGGTTACTCTTATATGATGATAATGAATATTATGCCTATATTGGAAATAATAAACTGTAAATACCTAAATAAAACACAATATGAAAGTTATGTTGTTAATTTCTGCTATATTTTCTCACATTAGGGAAGTGAAAATAAGAAAATATGAAGCTCCTGATGTACACTCTGCGTCAAATGTTCGACACACTCTTGTAAATAAGAAAAACTTTTTATTATTTCTTTATGTTTATTTCTGTTTTTTAACACAGCTTGGTGTATAAGTTAAGATATTTGAAAAATAAACAGAACTATCGGTCCTTGTTGAATAAGAAAAGATAGACACACTGTCGTTTTTTACAATTTTCTTAATCTTCATGAGGTTGAGACCAATAAAAAACATTTCTACATTAGAGTTGTGTTGAATTAGTACGAAAGTAGACACAATTAAGCATGTCAATTATGGAGAAAAATTCATGTTTTTCAAATGAAGAGAGCCGTTTGATGAATGGGATGGTGTGTGTTCTAAGGTGATCATCAACCGCCTCAAAAGGAGTTTTTCATCAGTTACGAACTTCATGAGGCATATGAGACCCACCGTTCAACTGAGGGCTCTCTGGTTTGTCGTTACAAGAAAAACAGAATATACACCTAACTCATGTAAAACGGCCAGGGCAATCGCTGAGGATGCCTGGAGTTCAAACGAACCTTAGGAATGTCCAAAGATTATTCAAAAATTCATAAACACTGATTAGAAAAAAAGAAAGCTAATTTTTTAGCCGTCACAAATTATCTGGTATGACCTTTGCTCGAAATGTATCATTATGGACTAAGCAGCGGAGGACAGTTGTCTTAAGCGATGTAATTAATCTGGGTGGGCCAGTTACATTTTCAATTATTTTCATGACTTAAGGAAAGAAGAAAATATTCTAGGGAAGTGGATATAACAGAATATGAATACATAAAACACTAAATCTATATGTATGGACTAATATTGTTAACTTGTGTTACACTTTCACACATTAGAGAAGAGGAAATAAGAAAGTAACAATTAATAAAACACTAAATCCATGTTGAAACTCATACTGCTAATTTCTTTTTCACCTTTTTTACATTTAAAAAGGCGAATTATCAGTAAGACACACTAAACACTATACTAGTTGAAACTGTAGAAATAGATGTTTACATGCGAAGTTTAGGAAAAAGCTATCGATGAATGTAAACTCGAAGTAAAGCGTTTGAATCGATCACGTAGTGCGTTGCAGGTCAGGCCGTTTGGATGGAGCGCCTTGCCAATAGTGATACTCATGAAATACTAAAGTTAAAATAATAGAAGTGAAAGTTTATTGGTCAAATAATAGGATAGAGCTATTGATGAATGTAAAACTAAAGTGAGCATCGGAATCGGAAGTCGTGGTACAATGTCGCTACCAATTTTTTTTTCTAACAATTTTCGATTATTTATTTAAACACTTAAAAAATTGTATCATACGACAGTAATAATTTTAAACAAGTCGGATTATAAATTTTTTTTTTAAATAGCATTAGAAATTTTCTTTTTAATTTATTTAAATACTTATAAATGTGGATTTCACGACAGTTATCATTTGAAACAAGATGAATAATTATGGTTTTGGCACTGGATAACGTCTCCCTCAAAATGGCAGTGTCTAAAAATTCTTTTGAAGGTGATAGTCCAAGGTTTGTTTTGTGTGGTCCTTTGTTCAAACACCTTTTGTCCTGAACCTGCTGCAGTAATGCTGTTGATGGACGGTTCAACTGAACTCAATTTTCTCAAATGGATGAAAAGATCTGATGTTTTTTATTGATTTATACTTGATGAAGTTCCTCCATCTTTCTTTTTTATTTTTATCTCCGTCTTAAATAAAAAAATATATAGAAATTGTTCCTTTTCCACTGATTCATCAGGAACATGAAAGTCACTCCTGGTGATTTATGATGCACTTTCTTTGAAGAATACCGTCCGTTCTATACTTTCCACTCAGCAACATTACTCAGTTAAATTTACTGCCACATTCTCCCAGTTAAGATCAGTAAATATCGAGCACTGCTTTCTCTTCAATGCAACCTTACTTTTTTAGAGTCTGTTTAAAAAACTCAAAGTTTAAAATAGTGAATGAATGCAAGTTTACAGTTGAATAAAAATTTAAAAGAGCTGCTGCATATTAAAATAAATAAAAATGCTTAATCCAAGCATTAAAAGTGTTTGGACCACTTGGCGTTATGATTTAACAAATTAAAGTGATAGAATAAGTTACGCATTTGTTTTACTACATTTTAGTGTTGTTTTCATATACCTCAGCTTTTAAAAACTTCCGTGGGGTTTTCAAGACTTTCTTCACCAATTTAAAGCGGCTAGTATGACGCATAGCCGATGGGTTAATTTTGCGCAGGTACCTCACGCGTTTAAGTAGTAAGAAATGAAATTAAACTTTTTTCCGAAAATCCTTAAGCGCACCGGACCGGGACGGCACGGATATGTAGTACAGATGTTCCACTTTTTTTTTTTTTTTTTTTTGTGAATGCGCCAAGATAGTCGGCACGGACGGAATTTTCCAAAAAAATATGCCACAAAGAGGTAATTTCGGAAATCATTGTTTCAGAAAAACTAGTTTTACATGCATAATTCTCAGATATGACTGTCACTTTAATATTTCAACCAACTTTGGTGAATTTTGGAGTAAGTAATTGAAAAAGTTTCGATTATATGACGATTTTCCCTTAGATGCGTCATATTACCCTACTCTCCCCTAAATTTTCTGCCTTAAACTGGACTCGAACTCAAGCCCAGGGCCATTATAATGTAATTATTATTTTTCCCCGCGAATTCTCCTCAGAAATGGAAGACGCTAAGCAATTAACTCAATCAATTTTTCTTTGGGTTCTTTCTATTCTTCCAGTAGGCCTTTATTCTTTCAGAAAAGGCTTGTTTACTCTCTTCTGACCACTTTGGTCTGTACTGTTTTTGTTTTGGTTGCTCTGGTACAACTTCCCATTTGTCTAAAGATGTTTATTTCTAAAATATCTGCTGGTCTTATGTTTGTATTTTTGAGGTCTTTTCAAATTTTATCTAACCATGGTGTGGAATTCTTAAGTGAAGGTACATAATCTATTATTTTTTTCGTCAGTCGATTTTCTGGTAGTCGGCTGAGATGACCCAAGAATTTCATTCTCCTTTTCTTAATATCGATTTCAATGTTTGAATAATTTTCCGTAGTTTTAATTGTTTGTAACCTCTAACCGTCCTGGGTATTTCTTCCTCCTAGAATTTTCCTGATGATCATGTGATTATTATTTTACCTCCCTCTCACCCTAAAATAGTAAATGAAACTATCTATTAAAAAATTTAAATAATTTCAAATATATCAATGAATTTGTAGATTATTAAGAGTTTTCAGTCGAATTCCTGTTAGTTTTATATTTGTTTGATAAATTTAAGATAATATTTTAAAATATTAGTCAATAATATTTTAGAAGTTGAAAAGATTTAAAAGTTTTATTGTTAACGCCTAAAGAAGAGCCACACAGGTGGCTAAACAATATTAAAACATTTAAAGACTAAATTAAATATTTCACACTCCACCCGAAACTTCTACTGAGCCCCATCAATGGATAATAATGTTCTATTAACTAACTATCCTTTGCTAAGTCTGTGCTCTATTTGGAGCTCCTTTAAATTGCACATTGAGCCAATAAAAAATGTTACATATTTTTATTTATTTTCTTAAATGTAAGGGTTTTCAATTATTCCATATTACACCCGTTGTAATATGCTTGAGCCAGAATCGGATGCTGGATCGATTTCCGCTTCTGAGAGACAAATTTATTTCATAGCGCAGCCATGTGTGAAATTTCGACCTTCCAGCTCTGTTCAGAATAAATTTGCAAACTTGGGGATAATCTTAGAGATGCTAAACCCTGTAAACCACAAAATTACATTAAATTATGAATGGTGATTTTATTTAGTAATTATAACTAATAATTGAAGTTTTATTTGTTTATCGATGAAAATCTTTTAATTAAGTATGCAATGGAAATAGTCTAAAATTAAGTACTTACGAATCATTAGAAATAATTAAATCATTCAAGTAATCGATTAAGTAGTAATCACTACATAAGGCCCAAGGATCATATTTTCACACACAATATCAAAATTCAAAGGATCAAAATTTTGATTTTGTAATAATTTTTATTTGGCAAAGATTTAATTTTATCGATTTCATCTGATTGGATTTTAATTTCTAGCCATACAAATATAGGACAGTAGTGCAAACCTCGTCTCTGCCACTTAAAACTGTACATTTAAATTATTATTATTATAATAAACTTTACTATTGTATACTTTCCTAGTATTATGAAGATGATTTAGTTAAAATTTGAAATGTGTTAAAAAGGTTTACCATTGGATTTTCTATTGCGGAATGGTGCTAACAAAATATCGGTCGATTTTCAAACTTCACTGGGATCCACACGTTGCACCACATATTTAAATCCTTTTTAATAATTTAATTGAATATAAATAAATTTTATTATCAATGTCAAGCTCAATATAACACTATACATATGTAACCTCTCATCTAGAATGGCGTTCACCTCCTATCGGTCTATTTTGAAATTTCACAAATCACCACATATTTATCGCTTTTTTAATAACAAATTTACTCAAAATCATTACATATTATTATTACTAAAGTTTTCTGGAACTATAAATATGATGTGGTTAAAATTTGGTACAGATTGGTTATGCAATTTTCGCGGTTAGTGATCATAAACGAAAAAACGCCTGTCCTTTTGTATAATAGTATAGATTTAATATGCGATTACTATCCATTTCATGTTCGATTTTATTTAAGCTTTTTGTTTTATTTAGCCTTATAAACACCATATTTAACCTCGGATTTTTGTTATAAAAAAAAAAATTAAAAAAAAAAATTAACTGTGCTATCCATTCAAATGAAAACAATCATAAATTTAGCAAATACTCGATAGTGGAACTAACTTATCTCGTAAAAATTGCCCTAAGTATTTACGAATCATTAGAAATAAGTAAATCGTTCAAAACTGATCTATATTTGTTTAAATGACTAAATAAATATTCCTAATAGTCCCATTTTAACTTTGTTTACAAAAGGAATAGAAAAAACCACCGTTCATTGGGAAAACCTAAAGGACCTGTCCCTTTCGTCTCTTTACACTCAGTTTGCTCTAGGTCCTGATATATTTTTGAATTTTTTATTTATTTTACCTCTATTGGTAGGTATGTTAAAATAAAATCCTAAATAAATAAATGTAATAACATAAGATCCTCTAATCTGGTGTCGCTTTATTGAAAGTTTTCCTTTATTTGCTATTAAACAATATTTTTTTTCTTTGCTTTTTAATCCAATGAAGAGTTTATTATGTTTGAAATTCATACATTCATTTAGGGATAGTCATAATGTTTCATTTGCACAAGTAACTGATTTGTATGCCAAATGAGAACACCATGTTTTTTCGGTTTCAAAAGTAAATTTCTCCATGAAATCGAAACAAAATCATTACGTTTAACATATAATTCGAAAGCTTATTAAATTTGCAAGTTTTTGTGAGATTTGACGTTTTGTGGATAGTTTTTTTGAAAAACAGTGAGACATTGTGACTTTCCCAAATAAGATGAAGATCAAGCTGTTCTTTAGATACCAAGTTTGTAAAATTCAAGGCTACAGGTACTCAGCTATTATAGAAAATTGAATGCTAAATCCAAAAATGTGGTCAAAATTTGAAAAATATTTAAGCAAAAGGGTTTTTTGATATTAATATTTAAGAATATTTAAGAGGTATTATGGCTTTTATAGAAAAAAACGGGGTTTCCTCAAAAAAGTCTTTGTTTTATCATACATATATCAGCAATGGTTTGGAATATCAGCAATGGTTTGGAATAGAAAGGTAAGATCTGCGGTATTTTGTTACATGTTTGATGTAGTTTCACCCAATTTTTTTTTATACACTAAGAGATACTCACCCTGTATATAATCTATGAATCAAAGTTCTGATGATCAGGGAGTCATCGTATGTTTTTAGTACTGATGATGAATGTTTAACTTTCGAAACTAGTCTTTGAATAAAAACAAATCCTTCTAGTGCCTTTTAAGATCTTTTCTCAGAAAAAATGTCAGAATAAAAGTTGTAGAGCATTATATTTACTTTACTTTAATATGTATGTTTCTGACATTTAAAGCAAATGTTTGACAAAAAGTGAGGTTAACATTTTTTTTTTTTTGTCGAAATCTATCGATGTATATCTCGAAAACCGTTGAAAGTTCAAAAAATATGTATATAACAATTAAAAAAAATTTAATTAGCTTTAATTATGATCTGTAGCATTTTTTCCTAGAGTCCGCCGTTTTCGAGATATAAACGAAAAACCCAAAAATTGAACCTTCTCACTTACCTACTGTAACCTTCTAACTACTCCTAGCAAAGCTATGAAGTCAAAAATTATTCGCATGCAAAATTATTTCATGCACTTAACACCCCTCATTTCAGCACTCATTGACTGTACTAATAAGGATTGTGATCATTCTGCATACCTTTGAAGAGTACCAATACAATAGAACATTGTTGTATCCACTAAGGATAGCAGTGAACATGTCAATATGTTTACTGACTGGACTAAACTTATATTCGTTGTTACGTATTGTCTTTTTTATTCTTTATGCTTGTCATGAACAACTTAAACTCTTAAGACGCTTAAGATATTATTATTAACAAATTATGTCAAATACTGTTCATTTATATTTATTATTTTTTTTTTTAATTGAAGAGTGGATTTTTTGCCTTGATCCGATGTTTGTCCGGTAACTGGCAACATGAAATGTTCCAGAGTAGGCAGAATCTAAAAACAACCCATCAGCTGAAGAAGACGACGGCTTTTAGACAGTTCCGTGACATCTTGGCCATAGTGTAGCAGTGGGGGATGGGCTGCGGCAGATGACCCATGAGTAATGCGTGTGTGATGGATCATCCCTTGGGTAAATAAATAGATTGATGGTTTCCTCGACGTGTGTAGCTTTTTCGACTTGGAGTAGTGGGCTTCGGATCAGTTCATGAAAGAATTTTTTTTTATCGCCACTTTATAAACTTCGAAAACAGGGTCAAGTTTTTATATACCCGTAACGTAAAAAAGTACCACCTTTTTTATGGTGAATATGTGTACACACAGCGTACATATTCATTACTTGGCAAGGTTGTGGCGGTTTCTACACAATAGTTGTGCAAAAAGATCATATCCCACTCAGCCGTTAGTTTTTTCCCCTTTTTAAGATTACCCAATTCATATAGACTGAGTTTTCCACAAGAGGCTCTCTCGACTTCTGGGTTGATCAGTCTATCAAATTGAAAGTAGATTGATTGTTGGTCTGTTGGTGTCTTATTAAGATTAAGATTTTGTATCAATTATACGAATGGGTATTTATTTACGTTCCCAAGGGAATTTATAGTATATCATTAAATAGCATTGTTAAAAAGACCATCGCTTTATTAGCTGTAATCAAGTCAGGTCCTGAAGCTTTCTTCTGAGGCAATTTTGGAATTTCTATTATTACTTCAGATGGCTTAAAAGCTGGTGAAGGAAATTTTTTATCAAATGAAGTGGCTAATTTGATAAAAATTTCTAATATGGAATATCTCAAAATCTATGTATTGACTCAAAAGAGGAAGAAAATGTTTTTACTCATAAATAAAATTACAAATATATATATATATATATATATATATATATATATATATATATATATATATATATATATATATATATATATACAGTGTAAAAAAAAAAAAAAAAAATTGGATCAAAAATAAAGAAAAATGCCGCATATCTTACCTTTCTATTCCAATCAGTTGCAGATATACGATAATTCAAAAGACTTTTTTGCCATAAAAGCTGTAATATATTCACTTTATTTAAACATTTTTATCATATTTTGACCACACTTTCGGATTTAGTATTAAATTTTCTCTAACAGAGTACACGTAACCTTAAATTTTGCAAATTTGGGACCTAAAGAACAGCTTGATCTTCATCTCATTTAGGAGAGCTAGAATGTTATATAATACTTCAACGCTCACAGTTTTTCGTAAATACACAAAACTGAAAATCTCACAAAAAATTGAAAATTTAACTAGCTTTTATTTCGTATGATCAAATTAATAATTCCGTATCGATTTAATGGAGAAATTTACTTTTAAAACCGGTAAAACATGGTATTTACATTTGGCATACAAATCAGTTGTTTGTGCAAATAAGACATTTTGATTGCTTAGTATGTATTTTAAACGTAATAAACTCTTCAATAGTATAAAAAGAAAAAAAATATGGTTTAATAGACAATAAAGAAAAACTATCAAAAAAAGTAGTGACACCAGATCAAAGGATTTTATGTTATTAAATTTATTGATTATTATTATTTAGGATTTATTTTATTAGATTTTAAATATAAGGTTAAAAACCCAATGATAATGAACGTAGGCCTCAATTTTGTCGTTGGCTTCTGAATGCTGATGATATTGAAGAATACCACTTTTTGAGGTGAATTTTCGAATTTGAAAAATGTTTAAATAAATGGAGATATTACCAACTTTGATGGCAAAAAAACGTGGTTTCCTCAGAAAAGTCTTTGAGTTATCGTATATCTGCAACGGATTGGAATAGAAAGGTAAGGTGTGCGGCGTTTTTCTTCTTGTTTTTTTATTTAGTTTCACCCTTAATTTTTTTTTTTTTTACACTAAGAGGGACTTACCCCGTATACATAAAGAGAGATAAATAGAAAGAGTGGCGATATTAAATACATTCAATTTTTAAATTTACCTATTTTGGCTTATGAGGGTCTCAAACTTTTGACCGGCAATTTTTAAAAAAATGCATTAAAGTAAAACTCCTCTCAATTGGACCCAAAAAAAAACCGCCCTGTCCGTTTTTTTTTTTTTTTTTTTTTTTTTTTTTTTTTTTTTTTTTTTTTTTTTTTTTTTTTTTTTTTTTTTCCCTTTGATTCCATGTGTATATAAAAAGTATAAACCCAAGTAAAACGTGATAACCCCTTACATCAGAGATATGAGTTTGTGTTATATCGTGTTATAGTGGGCTAATATATATAAAGTTTCAGCCCAATAAATATTAAAATAATAATGTCTTAAAGTAACAAAAAAATAACAATCCAAAATAATAACCAATGAATATAATATTTAAATAAATACAACCTTAAATGAAAAAAATATATGTACGATATAAAAACATAAAATTTCTAATTAAATTTAGTTGATTCCGATGAGAAACTTAATTCGGAACCTGAATATTATAGTTTTTGTTGTGGTATCTCACCTTCCATCAAACTGGCTGTATAGGGCATAATATCATCAGAGCTAAATGGAAATTGCAAGAGAGTTTCTCTCTGATGATCACAAGGGCGAAATGAAGTGGAGGCACTTGATATTAAAGCAATTTGACCGGTAATGCAGTAGAGCACCATAAGCAGTGAGGGGAACCTCTTTCCGAATACAGAGTAGTTTGGGACGTCTACCGGGGTAGTTGGCTTCTGTTTATGCCTTATACATATAATATATATATATGATAAAGTATAAGTTGTTATATTATAAAACAATATTTTAAATTTATAAAAAATAAATTTAATAATACTGTTAAAGTAGAAATTATTTTAACAAAATTCGGTAGAAGTTCAATAGATTATACTTTAATCAGTTTTTTCATTACAATAATTCAAGTAATTAGAATTTCAATATTATATAATGAAATTATAGTTGCCATTATTTCTAAATTTCATGCCAGACATTGAGCTTGGTGATTTTAAAATTATCCTATGTTTTGGGACTGCCACTGACCATTAAAATTATAGTAGTAACACTGCGACCAGAAGTTAACAAATCCGTGCAACACTGTCTTAATAATACTAATTATTTTATATTTTAGTTATTTATTGAAATTTACAACTGCATAGAATATAAAAATATAATACAACAAGTAAATATGATGTTAATGCAAAAAATGACAGGACACTTGTTTTCAAAGCAACTACCCATTAGTAGCACTTACTTCTAAATAATGTACTCATTGGTAGCACTGATAAAGGTTCTATATAATGAAGTACTATATTAGAGGTCCCGAGGCCATTTCCTTTTCAGGCGCCTCGGAAGGTAATCTGGAATGGAACGAGAAACAAGTTGTGATACAAATGGATTTGAATGGTATCGGAGATAAGCGAAGTCAAAAACTTAAGGTATATTAAGATCTTTGTGGATAAGTTTGTATGTGGCGAAGTAAGAAGCATTGAGGATTTTTTTCAAAAATTTCTGATTCTAAAGATTGAATATGAGATTAATTGGATGGTTTAGTAGAGCCCCAAAGCTCAACTCTGTATGTCAAAATTGGTCTAATTACTGTTATGTAAATGAGTCTTTTGTAATTAATGGGAAGGTTTGAACGTTTGTCAAGTAAATGTTGAAGTAGTCGAAAACGACTGGCGGTTTCTTGTCGTTTTAGTCTTGTGGATACCAAGTAAGACGTTTGTCCATATGGAGTCCTAGGTAGCGGATCTGTTCAACTAGGATTAGTGGAACATCATTAAAGGATACTGTAGGATAGGAAGTCGTAGGTTTACGACGAAGGGTAAAGGTTATTTGATGGGATTTATTTTGGTTCTCTATTTTTGACACCATTCTTGAAGGTTTATGATATGGGATTGGAGTGTCTGGGAGGTAATGAAGGAATCATT
This sequence comes from Euschistus heros, assembly GCA_003667255.2. Taxonomy (NCBI): domain Eukaryota; kingdom Metazoa; phylum Arthropoda; class Insecta; order Hemiptera; family Pentatomidae; genus Euschistus; species Euschistus heros. Next base: position 2,993,525 of record RCWM02000032.1, on the reverse strand, counting down.
GTTTACTGATAACACACAAGTGTTATCAGCATACGCGGTGAGGATGGATATACTTTCTTGCGGAATACCAGCAGATTGGGTAAAGAGAGAAAAATAGGAAAAGTTATAATAAACTTTAAAAGTTCTATCACTCAGATAAAAGCGGATAATAATGAAATATGTTGAACTTAGAAATTATAATTATTTAAATATTTTTATTCATAAAATATTACCATCTGCCTCAAAGAGAGCAATCAGTAATATGAAAGCCTTTATTATGTTCACCATTCACACAATATTTACAATAAAAAATAAATAAAGAGAAGGGGAAAAAATAATAAAGAACCTCATAATATATAATACTTAATGTGAAAATAAATAAATAAATAAATACAATAATAGTAGTAAAAACAAAAATAGGATTAAATGAAAAGTTAAAAATACAGGCATACTTTATTGACAATATACACTCTCTTAGGGAAACCCCAACTTGACGTGTTCCTCCATACATGGACAAGCCAGGACAATAGGGATCCCAACACTATTCTCTCAACTGCGTCCCTGGTGTAAAATAAAATGCAGAGGAGGCTAAGTGAGAGCGCTACAGTACAGTCACTTAGGGCATGAGTGAAGGAGCTGGCCATGCCAGGGCACCATGTCGAATTTGACTATATATCACGATGCTGCTGCCTTTTGAACCTGCGAAGAGGATTATAGAGATGGCTAGAACTGGATAGAGATTGGACTAGTGGTTTTGAATGATAAGAAAGTATTTGATCAATTTTTGATTATTTGCCTGGAATGACTTCTAAGATAAAAGTCATTAAGTATAGTCGTTAAGGTCATTATGTAAGGTTTTGGAGACAAAGTAAGGGGCATTGCATATGGTTCTTAGAAATTTAGATTGGAAAGATTGGATACGTTTGATATTCGAATATTTTTCTGTTCCCCTAAGTTCAAGTCAGTGCGTCCTAATTGTGTTTAAGTTAAAAAAAAAAAAAAAAAAAAAAAAAAAAAGCTAAAATGATAAAAACTATATAAATAATAACCAGATCAGGTCACTGGTTGAAATAAAGAATGAAGAATGAATGAAATATCTTGTGCTTTTTTTTTCCCCCATGAATTTATTGAATTTAAAACTTTAATCTTAGACTATCGACTCAAATACGAGTATAAACAAATGCGTTTTTGTTATTACAGCAGTATTTTTTAGTTTCGGTAAGGACAAATATTTTATTTCAATATCAAATAACGTACCATGCTTGTGTTACAAGCCTTAGTGTGATGGTGCCTTAGTAAGTCAATCAATGTTTTAGTAAATATGTGCAGGTCTACACAAATCTATACACACTGATCTTTGCATACCAACATTCAACAGTTTTATTATAAATTAAATGAACACTCAAATAAATACATCGATGTAATGGCCACATCTAATGCTGAAGAATACGAGGAGGAGACTGAAAAGGAAATGGATGAGAGACCTACGTAGATAAAAGTAAATCAAAGGCAAGGAAAGGGTTCCACCAGGTACTATCTCTCCTCATGTGTTACATGCAATTTATGTTATATCTATATTTCAGTACACCCGCTGGTTGCCAATTTTATATTTCATCTGATGTGAGCCTGACATCATATTTTGTTGTTTATAATTTACAATATGATTCAAAATAATTTTTTTAATTTATTTATTAGTAAGCGGAGGCCTATACAAAGGAGTTCGGTTATTTATTATGTACCATGAAATACAATACAGATACAATTACATTATATTACAACACAAATATTAATCCCAATAATATAACAAAGAACATATAACTAAGAATTAATTACTAAAAATAAGAAGTAAATACACGTTTTACAATCTAAATAATAAACAATACCTAATAAAATAATTTACACTTTATTATTTCATTTTTAAACCTTTAAAGTTTATCAAACTTCATATTTAACTGTCCTTACTTTCAGATATATACATCTCATATCTAAGGCAAATAGGTAAATACATGATCCTGATATTTTACAGTTAATAGTACTATAGTTTAGTGAAAAAAATTCTAATTTTAATTATATTCATAATAAAATATGCCAGTTTTTTTTATTTCTGTTTTATTTTGTAGAGTAAGTATATATGAAAACTGTCATTTTAATTAATCCCGATGTGATAAGTGTCATGCAGGTCATTATAAATTGGGCAAGTATAAAGAATATGTCCGAGGTCTTCTTTAGTTTTCATATTGCAAACCACACAGATTTGCTGTGGATTAATTTGTGTGATTTTATCTGAAGTCGTTATTTTTATTTTATGTTTTCCTGTTGTTTTTAACTGTGCAACAATTCTAGTGAGAATAATATTTAGCTGTATATTAATGTAAAAAGGGATGGAACCGGTTGGATTAATGCTATTGTAGAATGTTCTAAAATTCGATTGCTGACCAGAGAATAGATCCAAATTAAATAGATAAATTTTGTATTTTCCTAGTACTGTTTGGCTTTTATCTTATATAGTTAAACTCAAATTAATTTAGAAGGATATTCTTTTATATTTATATAATTTATCGTTTGTCTCCTCTCCAGTGTGGTTCGTCCTGAAGAAGCCCTGAAAGGCTGGTTGAAACGTTGGAGTACATTATCGTATTTTTACTTGGACCTGTTGTTTATGTTTATCTCATCATCTTCTTTATTCATATTTAACAGCAAACTATACTTTTGTCATTATTTTTAATTTAAAAAATACAAGAAAAATGACGAAATAGGATTATTGAAAAAGCAATAAAATGTAATTTTATGAGCAAATTGATGGAAATCTGTTAGAAAATATTAAAATAGTTGTTGGCATAATAGAGCTGTTACTATTTTTATTAATTCGACTTACATTTTAGAATGATTTACCTGATCATAATGGCATTGATGCTAAACCTTTATATTGAAAACCTATGTTAATATAAGAGATTTTTACTTATCAATAATATCTGATGATTAACACATTCATAGAAATATTTCTTTGTTATTGAACAGCATTTGTTACTTATTAAATAAATTTTGATAATTTTCATGAATTCGTACCATTCAATTATTACAGTTAAGAGTGATTGCCTAGCGATGATAAAAAGTATGTTTTAACGAAAAGAATGAAGAAAAAATTTACCAAGTAGAACTAAAAAACGTCTAGGATTTCAACCGATCCATAAAGATAGACAACTTTTCGTGAGTTGTTAAAAGTTCTGCCCTTCCTGTGGTAGCCCTTGGCGACATGCTGATTGATCAATAACAATAATATTCATAACATGTTTAGCTGAGTAAAGATATTCAACCTTGAATTATTATGTAAAAAGATGCTCATTAATTCTTTCAATGCTGTATAAATAATGTGTAGAAACATTTATTTATAAAGTTGATAATTAAGTAGAAACCACATGCTATTATAGGAAAATATTAAATAGTTTGCCATTTCTAGGATTACTAGAATTATTTAAAATGCGCTTCAATAAAACTATTATTATTATAGTTCGCTAGATATTAATGAAATCTGGTTTTCAAATATAATTTCTATCAAAATATGTAATTTATATTTCACTATAACACATTAAATATGTTTGTAGAATCGATGGCGTGTATTGTAAGTGATTTTTTTGCGTTCCTGATATTTTAAAAACACCTGTCAACTTTTCAATATTATTTTAATAGGTATAAAATTAAAAAAAAAAATCCTTTAAATTCAACTTAGCTTTCGTTAAGAAATTGCGGTCATTAAACCAATTTTAACACGAAATGTAAAACTGTATCTTCAATTTTTCTACCTATAATTTAATTTAAAAATAAAATCACCAGTGCTTTTTATTATTAAATAATTAGTAAAGCTATTCATAAATATCTAGCATTCTTTATCCGAAAAATACTAACGATTCAATTCAAATATTGTTCGGAAAACTTTGACAACTCAAGAATGTCAAGAAATAATTCGTTCCTTTTCTGACAATTTAATAATAGATAAAGTGTTATACGAGTAGATTCCCGTCTTATAGATTTTAGAAGTATCAGTCAGTGAAAATAAGAATCATAAAAAAAAAAAATTAATTATTGTAATAGGAGGACGTTTTGGCTATAACATTGACGACCATTATCAATACTGAAAACAGAACATGTCATCTACAAAATAAGGAACTAAAATAAAAAAAGTATAAATTTATATCAAGCAATTATAAAAATGACAAATAAACTATAAATAAAATCTTAACTAAGTAAGATATCCAAGTTGATCAAAAATATATGTTAATGAAAATTAGAAAATGATTAAGGAACGGTAATTATTTTCTATTACATAATTAGGTAAAACTTAATAAATACTATTAAGTAGCTAGGTAAGGCAAACTACCTAAGATAGTTTCGTTTTGCTAAGATGAGATGAATAAAAATAAAAGTTATTATTTTCACATGGTAAAATTCCATAGATCTAGGTACGTTATATCCTTAGGGACGGAAACTGATACATATATATCGATGTGTGGCCCAAAGATGTCCTTCCTCCATCTTAAAACAGTATCCTTAAATACGAAAACTAATTCTGAGTGGGAAAGGAGAGTGGCCAAGGATGTCCTTTGGGTTCAAAAAATCGTCAGATCTTGGCAGATCTGAAAAACAGTACCCTTATAGCAGCATGGGCACACCCAGCAGTGTAAGTTAAGCATGATTTAAGCCAAATCTCCTTTCACAACCGTTGGCTCAGTAACAGTACACCCAAGACCCCTACCTAAGTACTGAACCCAAGACCCTTCATGGTTAGTTAAAGGTACAGGTTTTATATTTGATTTACTTTATAGAATAATAAAGTAAAAAATTTAATAAAATTTCAGTAAACTGCAATAATTTTTAGAAAAATATTGATAATAGAAAAAGGAAAAAAAACCTAACTACAATAATTTTTAGAAAAATATTAATAATAGAAAAAGGAAAAAAAACCTATACTAACTCCTGAAACCAAGTACTGAAACCAAGACTTCATGGACTGAAGAAGTTTCTTGGTTAGAGGACTTGGTAAGGTAGTATTGTTTTGTGACCAACAGTTATACAAGGAGGAGAGGTTGTCAGCAATCACGCTCAACCGCCAGGTGCTTTCCTCAATTAAGGGTACCCACTTTTCTGTCTGTGTTGTTTTATCAAAGAGTCATTTTAGGGTTACTTGGGTTTCACTGTTTATTTTTGTCAAATAAAGATGACTCCAAACAACTAGTTTTATTTTTTTCAGAGATACAAATTGCTTAGTCATGAGGGATGTAAGCAGACTAAATTGCTGAACTCATGGAGGATGCAAATGATGTACCTGGTGTCATGTATTTGGATTGAGTTGAATCGGACCTTGCTTTTGAGACTGATTTTGTAGTTGATAGAATTATGTCATTAATACAGTCCTGAATTCATTAAGTTGCCCTTTGTCGAATTGGAAGCTTTTGAGAATTTACCTTACACTTCATTATGTAGTAGATATGACCAGAATTGGGTTTTGTACTCAGCACCTAATGTGGATGGCTGTCCGTGATGGCAATAAGAACACGCTTCTGGCGATTCTTAAGATTACGATGTTATTAACTTCTGTTAAGTGACAAGTTAATATAAGTTATTAACGGCCAAGTAATTGGGTCGATGGTTGAGGTATCAAGACTGAGCACGTGGCCTTCTGCAGGGTTCAATATTTATGTTGTATTTTTATATTGTTATTTATTCTCATAAGTCTAAATAAAATACAATACAACTCGTTAATCCGACTTAAATGCAAGCAGAGAGATAACGGATTATCGAAAATGGCGGATTACTGGGTTTAAACAAAAAAGCCCACAAAAAATGGCAAATTATTGCATAAATGTTTTAACATTATTCAGAAGTGAATATCTAACTATCTTAGTTAGACTAAGACCTTATTTATGCCACTGGCATTGGCACACGGCATGAAAATCAGACCTTTTCAAAACTTTCTACCGCAAGCAGAATCTTCATTCGTAGGAAAAAAAATGTTTGCTAGTCTCCAAAAAGAATCAGTTCACGGTGGATTTGTAGACTGATTCTAGACTCAATGAATTTTTAGACGCGAAATAATCTTGGAAAGATTTGATATCTGAATGATTTGGTGACAATTTTTCTCTTATTCCATTTCTTATTCTCTTATATGAAATCTTATTCCAAAGCGACATTTAAATATATCCATTTCAAATTCAGATCTAACTTAAAATTGTCTTTTTCAGTAATTTTACTTAGCCTCTCTATTTAAAATTTCTCTATAAATTGGTGGATATCGCCTTCGTTCTTAAATGAACAAATCAAATAAGCAGTGGAGAGTAAAAGAAGTGAAAAGAAAATTACATATATAAGGGTTTTTGTTGCACTAAATCGAGACTTTAGGTCAGTTTTCGTGAAAAACATTTTTCACAGATTTGCAGCGGATTTCATTGGAATTTTGAGATAGGAACGCATAATAAGGATGTAGGAGGTATGAATAAACGGATTTACTAAAGGATCCCCTGGTGCCAAAAAATCTTTTTGAATTAGGAAAAAGTTTTTTTTTTTTAATAAGATTTTAGGAAAGTTCTTGTTGTGTCTAAATTACATATATTATGCAAGTTAAGTCAGTGAATGAATGGTTAAATTGGTCTTCAAAAAAAAATTTTTATTTTATAATAATATGAAGCCGAATTTTAAAAACTATTCATTTAAAACTGCTTCTTTAAAAATAATTTCTATACATCATCGTTCTTTCTATAATGGAATTTACACTTCACCACTTATTCTCTGATGCCACAAATATTACCCTTAGAAATAAATGATTTGCTACTAATAATCTTCCAACTACAAACCTGTATTAAAATGTAACTTTGATGACCGCAAAAACAGAAAAAAATATGCGTTTAAACCAATTAAATTCAATAAATAGGATTCATAATACAAAAAATTGGTTATCGATATTTTTTAATTCTCAAGTCTTATTTAATTCAAATTTCCTTCTAAAATAAACTTATGCTTGTAATATCCACCCCCCTTAAAACTTATCTATTATACACATTGCGATCAATTTTGTCAGTAAAGCTTTCCTATTTTTTATTTTTTTTACTATCTTATCACATTTATTTATACTGTTTAATCTGCTTATTAAAGTCATCACAACAGTAAAGCTTTGAGTGCTACTGACCTTTTAGTGAGTTATCTCTTCTAGATAAAACTAATAGCTCTTTTTTTTTTTTACAATATATTGGAAATCAAAAATCAAAAATCCGGTTAAATTGTTTAAAATCATGAATTTAAATTTATAATTTCATTACAGACTCCAAGAGCTTAATAATATGCATTTCTTCCTCCGTTAATTAAAATCTTATGACGCATCTAATTAGTGTTTGCAGTTTAATAAAATGCTTTAATTATTCCCATAAATTTTGTGATGAAAACTTCTTAGTCTTAGGGATTCGTTATTAAAGTATACTTGTGATGTGTGTCAGCCTTACATTTTTAATTTTAAAATTGAGCCACGCCAAGGTACGGTACATTATATTTAGAAGAATAAATGTACCTAATGTGTTGTAGTTTTCCGTCATTTATTCGAGTTTTTCTAAGATTATACCAGTCACGTCAGAATGTCAGAATTGATTGAAATTTCATGTGGGTATATTATGTACAGTAATGAAGCAAGTACGAATAGGTGTATCTCATGAAAAATGAGATACACCTGCTGAGGCCAACCTTACAGAAGTAATCTTCTTATTTTGAATCAATAAAAATCATGTATTTTATAGATTTATCAACTGTAATATTAATTTCAATTATGTCAAAGGAGGTTCGAGTATAAACACATTAGATCAGCATACACTCCTCATATTAAACTTTATCATTTTCCACTACATGTTACGGGAAATTTTCCCATCCTCGTGTAGCATTCCTTTAAAATTTGGAATTTAAATTTTTAAATACGTAACAATGTGTTGTGTGACAGCAATAGAGGTAACCTGAAGATAGAAAAAATTCCTGAAACATGTAGTGAAAAGTAGTAAAATTTAATGTAAGCTGTACATGCTGATCTAATGTTTTTTTAATGTCAATATTCTTATACAAACTCAGATATTATGTGACTTAAAAATAAAGTGTTCCCAACCTTACTATATCTTCTCGTGAGTTTCTCTGAGTTCCGCTTGAAAATTTATAGAAAGAAGATAGGTAATCATTTGTAAGTATTGAAGCTTATTTTTAATATATTGGCTTGATCCAAAAAAAATACAGATTAATGTTTTGTGGCAGATTATGAACGTGCAGTATGGTAAAATTGTTATTTATTTTGTTAAATAATAATACAATAAATAAGTTAAATAATAAGGTCCGTAATCATAGAAAATGTTACACTTACTAAACTGATCCTTGAGGAAAATCACAATTGATAACCATTATTAATCAAGCTTTTATCTAAACAAAATGTATGTTGAAAACCTGCATTATTTTTGCCCCAACCCAATATTTATATCACTAAAGAGAGCAACACTAGTGATTCTGCCCTTATCAAATGAAAAGCTACACTTTTTTTACTTTAAATCTTTATTCACCCATGTCAATTACAATTAGACAACCAGTGAATCTACTGAAAGAAAACGGCATGAGGGGAATCAGAACCCAGCGGTACCTCCAGTCTTTATTTATTATTTTAATCCAGGAGGTCTCTCACCCAGCTCCTTTTTAGCCTTCTTTGGGTGTTGTCGAGAATATGTATTGTGGCCATGTCGTTTATAAGTGTATTAAGATGTCTATGTAATTTTTCAATGAATTGTTTGTAGTAGGTTCAGATTTTTGTCAGCTGTCTATTAGTCTGTGTACAATGTCTGTTTGACGAATCGGTGTGTTGTCAACAAAAACTGGTGGGTATGTTTCATGTCGAAGAGTAAAAGTAATTTCTTGCGATTTGTTTTAATTTATACGGACTTTCCAGGTCTTAAGCCAGTCATGTAATTTTGACAAGTAATGCTGTAAAGTCTGTGAAGCATGAGTTGGATTTAACATATTTAACACATATTCAATATATTAGTCAGACACAAGGTAATACAGTGTAACAAGAACTATTTACATTAGTTGACTTAACTATAACGTTTCTTATATATTTTTATTTTTTTCATTTTCTTTTTCATATTTCTATTGTTTTCTCTCATTATTATTTATCACTAATTATAAGTGTTTAGTATATTTATACATTTTCAAATATAATAACACTTTTCTACTAATAATCATGTATTTTGTTTTATCGGTACTAACTACTAGATCTGTTCCTGTATAAATTTTAATGAGCATTATTTTTTTTAACTAAATCGTTTTCACGTCCTCAACCAAAAGCCTAGTACGAGTTTTTTAGCGCCTTTAAGGATGAAGGGTATTGATAAGTTGGTAATGGAATGTTCGAAGGAAATATTGTCTACAAAATGCTCACGTCACTCCTCGTTTCTAACCCATGGCGAGTGAATACAAAAAAAACATATTATGTCACTCATCATTGGCTAGAAATATCATCTACCGGGTTCGCAGTGAACGTGTTAATTCAAAATTAAAGTTGGAAACATGGAAGGTACTACAGATACGAGAAACAAACCTGGAAAAGCAGCTCATTATCACTTCAATCAGCCCTCGACTACCTTCCAGAGGCCTTCCATAAGCCACATAACCATAAGGTGGGAATCTGACGGAAGAAACTAAGAGCTTATAGTTCACTGGGGAAAAAGAAGAAGATCAGTGGAATAACATAGGTGTCACGAGATTTTTGACAGAGGAGTAGAAAGAGATAGGATGATCATTTAGGATTAAGGGAGAGAAATGTGAGTATGAATTAAAGAGGGAGCTAGAGCATATTATAATGAACTTCCTTTCATTTAATTGTAATTTATTTAAAGTCACCGGATAATAGACAGCAAAATAGATACAAGATTATATTTTTAATTCACGATCGTCATAATAGAGAGCAACGTACAGACCAATCAACTCTGATTGTAATGGTTTACAAACTTTAATGGATCATTCCAATGTTCTGGTCCGTTAGGCGTAGGCCATAAAAGTGGAATCTGGTCTAAATTGGTCACTGGACGTTAAAGCCTTCATAAAAAGAACTACTCTACGGAGGAAGAAATTGATTCACTTGGGGACAATAGTTGCATTATGTGCCTTATTAAATGTTTGCGTAATAAAACTGTCATCATAAAAATTATATCCATAAATTCACGTACCAACTCTATAAAAATAACATTAAAAAATAATAGTTTTACTCTTAATTAGCATAGTACAAAAGGTATCATAAAATTGCTATTCATAGGTCATAATAATTCTCTTAGATAAAATCGTTTCAACACTGCTGTTTTAATTCGGTTTCTATATATGTATAAAAGTTTTATTCAAATGATTAAACAGTTTACAATTGCACATATTAAATATTGTTACATGTTTTGGTAATAAAACATTTACACTACATTGACAGCTGAGCTTAGCTAAAATGGGTATAATTTGGAATGTATTTATTTTAACAGTAGGAAAAATACTAAAAAAACCTACAAAATAAGAAGAAAAAAAAAGAAATTGATAAAAGCAAATACCTACATAATAAAATTTACTAAACTAAAATGCATGCTTTATTAACTTTTTGTTCAATAAGTTAATCAACATTTTGGATAATTAACTTAAATATTATTTGTGTTCCGATAAATTTAATTTCAAGCCGAGACAATAACTTTTGGATGTCTTATTAGCAAAATATTGTTATAGTAGTATAAACCACATACTACTATAACAATATTTTGCTAGTATGTGGTTTGTACGTTTGTGTATGTATCTTCTTAAGGATTGCATGTTATAATTGCCTATTGTTTCAATTATAGGATTTCCTGAATTGTTTGTAGAGATGAAAAAGTTTCTGATCTGTGTGTGAATAAATTGTTTAATAGTTTGAAAATCTAATTCGAGTAGCATGTCGGTTATTTTTGTGTATCTGGGGTAGTCATTTATTATTCTCATGCATCCGTTTTGCACCCTTTCAATTTTTTTATAGTTTGAATCACAGGTGTAGCTCCATACGGGAGAGGCGTACGTCAGTAATGGTCTTATGACTGATTTATACAGAATGATTTTGTTTTCGATCGACAGTGGGGATTTTCTTCTGAAATACGGAGCCATAGTACTTAACAGTTTTTTGGCTTTGTCGCATTTGTTATTTATATGAGATGTGAATGTCAATCGTTTATCTAGTTCCAAACCAAGATAGGTAACAGTTTGAGTCCAAGGGATTTGAATATTGTTTAGATTGATATGTTTTGGTATATTGGGCCCTCTTTTTTTAAAAATTATTGCAGTTGGTTTTTGTTCGTTTATTTTTATTTTCCATTTTTCATAATATTTATTAAATCTGAAGTATAATGATTTTAATCTGTTTTCTATTGTGTCTATCCTTAAGGAACTAGTGTAAATCGCCGTGTCATCGGCATATAATGATCTTTCAACCGAAGGGAGAGAAGGTAGGTCAGATATGTATATATTAAATAGCGTTGGTGAAATACAGGATCCTTGAGGAAGACCTGCTGATAAGGGATATTTGGGAGAAGTGGAATTGTTAATTGTAATCTGAAAGGATCTATTGGAAAGGAATGAATGGATAGTATGTATAATGTAGGGAGGGAACCGATTGGTGATAAGTTTGTATAATAAACCGTTGTGCCATATTGTATCAAACGCTTTTTCTATGTCCTGTAAGATCATCCCTGTATGTTTCTTTTCGTTAAACCCTGCCGTAATATAATCTGTTAGTCTTGCTAACTGTGCTACTGTGGAATGATGGTTTCTGAATCCGAATTGCTCACTAATTATAATATTGTTTAGAGATATGAAACTGCTTAACCTCTTCAAGAGTGTTTTTTCAAATATTTTTGAAAGAATGTTGAGAAGGCTGATTGGTCTATAGTTTATGACTAACGCTGAGTCTTTATTGGGTTTGGGACTTGGGATTGTTTTTGCTGTTTTCTAAGAAGTAGGAAAGTGACGAAGGCGGAATATGGAATTGAAAATTTTGGTTAAGAATATTATTGCTTTTCTGCTAAGATTTTTTATGACTATTGGATGTATGTTGTCTTGGACTGTGGATAATTGTACCAAAGAGGAAATTAAAGCAAGTATAATTGCTGGAAGTATGTGCTATTGTCCTCGGATGAAGTGTTTTTCGAATTAGAGATATATTTAATACTCTCAAAATAAGAGTTTATCGTACGATTCGACTACCGGTTGGTATGTACGGGCGCAAGACATGAACATTGAAGCTTAATGAAGAAAGATTGCTTAACATGTGGGAAAGGAAAATCTTCCGAAAAATATATGGTCCAACTCATGAAGGGCGGAATCTTTGGCAAATGAACACAAATGAATAGCTGAAGACCCTTTATTATTGACTTATATAGTCATATTTTTTACTGTTGTTAAGATTAGGGAATATACATAGAATGGAAACTGGTAGGCTCCCTAATATGTTAGAGAGACACCCAGGTGGAAAGAGAATGGAAGTAGAAGATGGAGTAAGAGGATGGAGAAGGGAAGCTGAGGAAAGGTCTGAATGGAATAGTATTGTGGAGGAGGCAGGGATCCACCAGGACCATAGTGCCATCAGATGGTTATGATGATATTCGTAAGTCATTTAATTTTTTTTTAGACCATTTTCTCACTATAGCTACTGTTTCCAAACTATGAAAACAGACTCATTTGGGAGCTTATTTATATCTAACAATCAAGAACCCAATCCGAATAGGAATTTGAACCTACTTGCTATCACTTAAGTTAATTTTCCTATCGACACCGAAATCCGTATTCCTTCAACATTTTTTCTATTAGTTAATTTAATATTGCAGAACTAAAACAGCTGTATCTTAAATTTATATTTTCTAACTTTCAAGTAGCATTTAAAAAAAAAAAAGTCTCTTCCTGAACGTGGCTTGACAATATGAAGGTTCTTATTATGTTTTATTTCAGAGTTGGGACCTCTCTGTGCCGGGCCTGTCCTTCCATGAGTGGAGGGGCAGGATTGGTTGGGAGATCCCTAGGATGTGTGTGTATTGTAAATAAAGTATGAATGTAGCTTTTGTTACAGCTTGTATGTGTATTGTTTATGTATGGCAGCGTAGCTCTTTTCTGTTCTATATTTTTAATTTAATTTTATATTTTTTTCTTCTCTTTTTGTACATAATGTGTGAATGTAATCATGAAGTCATCTATATTACTTATTGCCCACATTTGTGGCTGATTGTAATAATTGTTCAATAAATTATTTAAAAAAAAAAAAGTTATATTTCAATTTCTCTTTCTGCCCTAATGATGGCCATGAATGGCCGAAACGTTGGCATAATTAAGTAATTTGTTGTTAATTTTAACAATTCTTATTTCTTATCTGTTTGACTGATCCCTCTTAATAAATCTTCAAGATATTAAATTTTTCACTGCCTTCGCCTGTATCTGTCTCGATATTTTGTTTACGTCTGTAATATTTAGTGACTATTTTCTCCTGTTGTCCTCTTTTCTTTAGTAAACATCGTTATTTCCGATTGATCAAAACATCCCACTCACACAATCAATTTTAGACCATGCAAGTAAATAATGGTCTAGTACCGCTTAAGGCTCGAAAAATCTATAAATCAGATAAATTTACATCGCCAAACTCGTTTCCTCTAAAAATTTACAGTTTTAAGATCAATTCACAATTTACGATTGTTATTTTTCATTGAGTTATCTTCAAACTACTCTGATTTATAATTGTGTTTTTATATCCATTTGAATGTTTTTTTCTATCGAATGATTTTACACTTAAATCCATGCGAGACTAAAACGACATGAATCTGCCCGATGTTACAGACTGTGTCAACATTTACTAGACAAACGTTCAAAGATTCCGATAAATTGGAATAGACTTATTTACTTGACAGTAATTACACCTACTTGGACATACCGATTTGAGCTTTGGGGCTCCATTAAACCTTCCAGTCCTTCTCATATCCAATCCTTGTAATTCAAAACCGTTCTTAAAATCCTCAATGCTCCTTATACATAAAGATCTTAATGTTCCATATGTTGCTGATTTAGCCCAAAACTGATACATACTCTTTCGTAGTAAATGCCGACTCATATCCACTAGTCTCTCAACTTGCCTAACACTCGATTCCAAAAAAAGCCCAGACCCTCCTTGGAGTCTGAAAAAAAAATGACCAAGAGACTTTCTAATGTTGAACTTTTATTACTGTTCTTTACAAGTAATTTACATGTCATTGTAATAATTTTCCGCATCTTCACTTGTTTTTATATTAAATACAATTGAGAATATCAATAAATAATTTATAATAAAAAACAAAGAAAATATCTCGGTAAATGAATTTTGATATAATATTCCCTTTGTTTCTATTTTCACATGTAATTATAGCAGGTTGCCTTGAGTTCATCACACAACCTCTAATGGAAAACGAAATATCAAAATTATGAAATTAGAGAATAAACAAATACTTATACACAAAAGAATTATATATTGTCTTATTAATTTTTATATGAAATATCATATATCATAATTTAATATTTTGTATCACATGATTTTATGATTACTAATTGGAATGTATTTTTTGATGTTTTACAATATTAAAAATTTTCCTTAAAGCCCAAACAGGAGACTAAGATTATAATTTGGCGATTTAAATAGATAAAACAGGAGATTTTAATCTTTCTTCTCTTTTAGTAACGACTGAGTTATAGTAAGAACAGTTATTTCTAGTTATTATAAAGAACATATATATTGAATGGCACTCGAACCGCATCTCACGCCAAGTCAAAGCTTATTATGGCCAAGCATTAGCTCTTACAACTCTTACAATATTTCATGGTATTGTTTGATATAATTTCACCTCTGATAATGATTGCATTTTACTTCCATTATATGATGTGAGACGTCTAATAGTTGGTTATAGCGTTGAATTACTTATATATTTTTGATTTCAAGAAATTTTATTCTGTGTTTAAAATTAATGTACACATTAAAAATCATTTAACTTTTTTCTTAAAACTACTTACTTATTTAAATCAATTCACCACGGCAGTCTTCTCTTTGCATATTTGAGTTTTTTTTTGTTTTTTTTCTAATTTTTGGTTTTTAATTTCTTGTTGTTGAAATAATAACAATAGACACTAGATTTTTATTTAGGTTAATTAAATTTTATAAAAAATATTCAAATCACAATCTTCAAACTACCTTTTTAGACTTTTCCCCCAAAAAATGACGTCAGATTATTATTCAACACACTCAAAAACATTGAATTTTTTTTTCACGAAAAGGCCATAGAGACCACGTGAATATTTCGAAGATGGATTTTTAATTCTGTTCCTTCTCATCATCCATATCTCCTTCATTCTTTCTGATTGCCGCTGTTTCCTCTCTTCTCTCCAGGCCATACCCTCCTTCGGCTCGTTCCTGTCCACCAGAACCGCTATTCCTTGTAGTTTCCTTCTATATTCTTCTCTATGAAGGCAGTCACGGTCCTCAATCCCCAGTTTGCTGGTCTCCTCTTTTAGCTATTTTATGTATCCTTGTGCACTCTTGTAATCCCAAATTTTCTGAAAAATTGCCTTATTAAATCTTTCCTCAGGCATTATTACCATATGTCCATAAAACTTCAGTCTCTTAATTCTTATCTCCGTCTCTATGTTCGTTGTTTCTTTGTAGATCTCATCATTTGATCTTAACCTGTATCCTTCCTGGGTTTTCCTAGGGCCGTAAATTCTCCTTAGGATCTTTCTTTCTACTTTCGGCATTCTTTCCAGGTTAGGGAGGTTCATGGTCTCTGTCCCATATAGTATATCTGGCTTTACTACAGTATTGTAGTGCCTGATATTTGCTTTTATGGACAGACTCTTTTTATTGTAA
The DNA here is from genome assembly GCA_003667255.2 of Euschistus heros. Taxonomy (NCBI): domain Eukaryota; kingdom Metazoa; phylum Arthropoda; class Insecta; order Hemiptera; family Pentatomidae; genus Euschistus; species Euschistus heros. The sequence goes on along the minus strand of RCWM02000032.1, from coordinate 2,977,612 downwards.
ATGTTACTGGTTACAAAGCTTAATGTCTCTAGTTTAGCGATATTTTCCTTCATGCTCTCCCTTTCCAATCCTCTACTGCAGATGATCTTCCCTAGGTATTTAAATTTCTGTGTTACTTTGATTGGCTCGTATTTAGTTTCCACTATTTTATTTCTGAAGTTTGTATCGGTGGTCATTAGTTCTGTTTTTTCGAAAGATACTTGTAGTCCTGTTTTTTCAGCTATTTCTTTGAGTGTGTTAATTCGGCCTACTGACTCTTTCTCTGATTCTGCTAGCAGAGCCAGGTCATCTGCATATGCGAGACACTTAACCTTGATGTGTTTGTATTTCGTACCTATTTTTGCCCTTGCATTGTTGTAACTTCCAGAGTTCTTTCATAATTTTTTCCAAAACCACATTGAAGAGCAATGGTGACAGTCCATTCCCCTGTCTTAGTCCTGTATTAATCTTAAAGGGTTTGCTTACCGCTCCTTGGAATTTTACTTTGGATACCGTGTTAGTTAGGGTTAGTTCTATCAATTTTCTGGTCTTTTGGTCTACCCCATACTCCTTCAGGATTTCTATAAGTGTTTCTCTGTCAACCGAGTCATAAATAACGTTTATTCGATAAAAACAATAAAATGTCATTTTTTTCACCCTCTTCCAGGTGCATGAAATTTTCAAACCGATTATTGGTAACTTTCCTTTAAATTATCATTACTTTGTTACGCAATTCAACTTGAATGGTATCACTAGGAAGAGGAGAGCCTCGGCTTTCATTTGATGTATATAAATGTAAACTTCGATTTATCAAAACCTATTAGAAAAGTTGGGAAATCCAAAATACATTTTGATTTTTAACTTGAATTCGAAAGACTAAAGCGACAAAAAACTGCTCGTCGTTACAGACTACTTCAACATTTACTAGACAAACGATCAAAGCTCCCAATTCATTACAAAATACTTATTTAGATGATTGTGATTAGACCTATTTGGACGTACGGAGTTGATCTTTGGGGCTCTATTAAACCATCCAATTCATCTGGTATCCAATCCTTATGCCGGTAGTACACACTTTATTCCCAATAATCCACCGAGGCGTCTAAAGAGAAGATGGCCTAGATACCTTCTAGTGTAGAAGTTTTATTGAAGTGCTACTGATGAGTAGTTCTTTTTCAGTTTTGACATGTTATTGTAATCGTTATCAGCTCATTTACTTAATGTATATATTTGTACAGTTGTTAATTCAAATAAATTGATATATATATATATATATATATATATCAAAATTATATTTTGTCGACCCTTAGAAACTATATAATTAACTGTTTAACAATAATCGGGTTTTTGGTCCTTTATATTTAACAATAAATATTAATTATCCATATACATATTTTATTTCATCCTTCTCCTCTTTCCTTTCCTTTTGACGTTTCGACCCCTTATTTAATGGGGTCCTCATCAGAACTGGAAAAACAATACCATTCTTAAACATCTTTCCCGACATTGGCACACCTCTATTCATTAATAATACAAAATTTGACAAATACACACCAAAAACTGGGTACCCCGAAACTCCAGGCCAGTAAGCCCACCGACTCCTGCAGCAAGTGCTTGCCAGCTCAGACACCAGGGTACTGAGCTGCTCGGCGGACTACCCGGCCAAACAGTCCGAGGTCCAATTACATATTTTTTTCTTTTTTGTAACTAAAATTTAAAATCTATAACTAAAGAAAAACAATATATAAACATTCACACACACGCCCATATGACAATACACACAAATCTATAGGGGATATTTCCCTTCGTTAAAATACAATAAAACCATTATGCTAAAACAATACCCAATTAAATATTTAAAACAATTTAAAACTTTTTAAAACAATAATAAATATTTAAAATAAATTAAATAAATCAAACATTTAAAACAATTTTAAACTTATAATATAACAATTAATATAACCTAAAAAAACATTTTTACAATTTTATATCCATCATTTTACAAACAATAAACCAGACCCTCCAATAACCTAAAAACAACAACAGTATTTTGACACTTTTTATATTTTAAAACATTATTTTCAACTAAAAATTTTGATAATTCAAATAACAAATAAATAAATAAAATTTTTTTAATTTTGACACTTAAAAGTTTACAATTTTGGCAATTAGATAAAAGTAGACCAAACATGAATATTTTAGAACAGCCCATCTAATTTTTAGCTTATAGCCTTTAGAATATTGTGGTAGGCCTGATTTAATTTGGAACAATCATTTCTCGTGTTGATGCTGTTAATATCTTTTTTTATGTGCATCATTTCGAGGATGAGCCTTTTTTGTTGATTCTTTTCCACATCTAGTATCCTCACCCTCTCAAAATCAAACACGTGATTATTTTTGATAGCGTGTATCGCTAGAGCTGTGTCCTCTTTACCACTTTCAATGCTATATTTGTGGGCTATACATCCGTCTGTGGAGGTATTGGGAGGTCTGACCCACGTATTTTCCCTCACAATTCTTACAATTTATTTTATAGATTACGTTTGACAGTTTCTCTTTGATGGTTTTGTCTTTTAATTTAGAAAATATTAGTTTGTTTAAATTATCATTGTATTTATGTGATAAAGTAATGTTGTAATCCTGAAAAATCTTTTTTGTAGTCAGTGCCAAAGGTTTGATATATTCTATTGTAAATAATAATAAGCACTTGCTGCAGAAGTCGGTGGGCTTACTGGCCTGGAGTTTCGGGGTACCCAGTTTTTGGTGTGTATTTGTCAAATTTTGTATTATTAATGAATAGAGGTGTGCCAATGTCGGGAAAGATGTTTAAGAATGGTATTGTTTTTCCAGTTCTGATGAGGACCCCATTAAATAAGGGGTCGAAACGTCAAAAGGAAAGGAAAGAGGAGAAGGAAGAAATAAAATATGTATATGGATAATTAATATTTATTGTTAAATATAAAGGACCAAAAACCCGATTATTGTTAAACAGTTAATTATATAGTTTCTAAGGGTCGACAAAATATAATTTTGATATTATAAAATCAGGGTAGATTTATTATAAAATACTGGAACAGCAGATTTGTTAGACATTGGTAAACCAATTCTGTATATTTTAATCTTTATTTTTGTTTTCATATTTATTGTTATCTTGGTATTATTATTAAACAACTATGGGTATCTTTTATGACATTAGACATTGTTATGGGGAAGATATGTCCATTAAAGCAAAAAATTACTCTAAATTGGCAAAAAAAACTTTCTTACTTAGAACCACAAAGAGTGTTTCTTCTGAAATGTAAAAAACATAATCTTGTTCCCCCACATATTAGTGACCGTACAAAAAGATTATATGATGTTATTCCAAATAATTCGAGATTTATAAAGATGATGGAAAATATTATTTGCAAAACGAAATGGCTATTTTAAATTTAGAGATAAAAGAAATATGTTCGGTTATTGCAAAAACTAGATATAAAATTGATATCCTTCTTATAGAGCTTTCTGATAGAATTGATAGTGAGCTGTATTACAATCTAACTGCCGACCAGATGAAGATCTACAGTAAAAATAAAACTTACAAAAAGAACAGTTTGATAAAAAAGTTTAAAAAAATTAGTGGAAGAGTAGATGAAGAATCATCGTCAGGCTTACCAACCACAGCTTTAATAAACCTTACCAATGTAAAAATACCTGAAAATGTACAGAATATTTTGGCTTTAGGACCGAAGTTCAACGTAGAAATTAGTAACAAAAATGTTATTAAAAAAATTCCGCATTTTCTTTCTGATGTTGAGTACATGATTCAAACGGTAGAAAAGGATGATAGTAAACAAAATGAACTCAGATTAAAAGTGGTCAATAGTATAACAAATTTATGCAATAAAGTGAAGAATAGTGGTAATAGAAAAAATCCCATTGATAGACAAATAGCAGCAACGAAAATATTTTTATTAAACAATCCGGACGTATTAGTCACGCCATCGGATAAAGGAGGGATGACTGTAGTAATACATCGACAGAAATATTATGAAAAGATGGATCAAATAGTGAATGACAGTCTTCATTATAAGAAAATATCCGATCCTACACAGAAAATAATAAAAAAGAATAATGAAATGGCAAAAACGTTGTTAAATTTACAAACCATAAATCAAGACCAGTATAATAAAATATATACCAACAACGCCTTAGCACCCAAAATTTATGGTCTTCCAAAAATTCATAAAACTAACATCCCACTCAGACCCATAGTGTCATTTATAAATTCAGCAACTTTTGGATTATCTAAATTCATAGCGGGAATTTTAAACAAAGCAAAAACAGATAATGACTGGAATGTCAAAAATTCATTTCAATTTAAAGAATTCGTAGAAAAGCAAAAAATTCCGACGGATAATAAATTAATATCCTTAGATGTCATTTCATTATTCACTAACGTTAAAAAATAAATTGCTATAACGGCGATCTTAAAGAGATGGAAATGTATTACAAAATTTACTTCTATCCCGAAAACTTTATTCATGAGCGCAATAGAGCTATGCTTGTAGGCCTCATACTTTACTTATAAAAATGATTTTTATGAACAGATAATGGGGCTTCCAATGGGTCTGTCACTTTCACCTATATTAGTGGAATTTGTCATGGATGACCTCATTGATGAGGTCATGAGACAGATTCCATTCAAGATTCAATTTTTGAAGAAATATGTGGATGACACTTTACTAAGCATACCGTCAGAAAATGTAAAAGATATTTTACATTATTTTAATAAGGACCAACATATAAAGTTTACTGTGGAGGAGGAGGTGGGGGGGGTACCATAGTATTTTTAGATACCAAACTAGTCCGAGTGAGGGAAGGTATAGAGGTATCCTGGGTGAAAAAAAATAAAAATGGTACCAGAATTTTGAATTTTAAGTCTAACCATAGTTTAAAGATCAAAATAAATACAGCAAAAAACCTTTTTTACCGGGCTATATACCTCAGCAGTAATTCTTACAAAAATGACTATATAAAAAAAGTTAAAAATATATTAATAAATAATAACTACCCCAAACGAATTATAGAACATTGTCTACAGGATGCTTTTGACAGTTTGTCCCATAAACGTAATAGTTGTAAACAAACAAATCATTTTTTTACAATAGAATATATCAAACCTTTGGCACTGACTACAAAAAAGATTTTTCAGGATTACAACATTACTTTATCACATAAATACAATGATAATTTAAACAAACTAATATTTTCTAAATTAAAAGACAAAACCATCAAAGAGAAACTGTCAAACGTAATCTATAAAATAAATTGTAAGAATTGTGAGGGAAAATACGTGGGTCAGACCTCCCAATACCTCCACAGACGGATGTATAGCCACAAATATAGCATTGAAAGTGGTAAAGAGGACACAGCTCTAGCGATACACGCTATCAAAAATAATCACTTGTTTGATTTTGAGAGGGTGAGGATACTAGATGTGGAAAAGAATCAACAAAAAAGGCTCATCCTCGAAATGATGCACATAAAAAAAAGATATTAACAGCATCAACACGAGAAATGATTGTTCCAAATTAAATCAGGCCTACCACAATATTCTAAAGGCTATAAGCTAAAAATTAGATGGGCTGTTCTAAAATATTCATGTTTGGTCTACTTTTATCTAATTGCCAAAATTGTAAACTTTTAAGTGTCAAAATTTAAAAAAATTTTATTTATTTATTTGTTATTTGAATTATCAAAATTTTTAGTTGAAAATAATGTTTTAAAATATAAAAAGTGTCAAAATACTGTTGTTGTTTTTAGGTTATTGGAGGGTCTGGTTTATTGTTTGTAAAATGATGGATATAAAATTGTAAAAATGTTTTTTTAGGTTATATTAATTGTTATATTATAAGTTTAAAATTGTTTTAAATGTTTGATTTATTTAATTTATTTTAAATATTTATTATTGTTTTAAAAAGTTTTAAATTGTTTTAAATATTTAATTGGGTATTGTTTTAGCATAATGGTTTTATTGTATTTTAACGAAGGGAAATATCCTCTATAGATTTGTGTGTATTGTCATATGGGTGTGTGTGTGAATGTTTATATATTGTTTTTCTTTAGTTATAGATTTTAAATTTTAGTTACAAAAAAGAAAAAAAATATGTAATTGGACCTCGGACTCTTTGGCCGGGTAGTCCGCCGAGCAGCTCAGTACCCTGGTGTCTGAGCTGGCAAGCACTTGCTGCAGGAGTCGGTGGGCTTACTGGCCTGGAGTTTCGGGGTACCCAGTTTTTGGTGTGTATTTGTCAAATTTTGTATTATTAATGAATAGAGGTGTGCCAATGTCGGGAAAGATGTTTAAGAATGGTATTGTTTTTCCAGTTCTGATGAGGACCCCATTAAATAAGGGGTCGAAACGTCAAAAGGAAAGGAAAGAGAAGAGAAGGAAGAAATAAAATATGTATATGGATAATTAATATTTATTGTTAAATATAAAGGACCAAAAAACCCGATTATTGTTAAACAGTTAATTATATAGTTTCTAAGGGTCGACAAAATATAATTTTGATATATATATATATATATATATATATATATATATATATATTTTTTTTTTTTTTTTTTTTTTTTTTGAGAAAAGATTTGACTCCGGTTGGGATTCGAACCCAACCGGGGTCAAATCTTTTCTCTTCAAAAATAAAAAATATATTTAAAAAATATTTATTAAAATGAGAATTATTTCATAATTTAATATATATAGGACAGCTGGTCAATAGATCCATTTAAAAGTAATGTTCAAATTGAACATTCATTCCCGAATTGTACATCGCAATTGCGAGTGCCCGGGGGTATGGATCAGTGAAGAGAGAAGATTTCCCTGGTTCGGATACGAGCTCGGTGGCCTAGTGGATAAGGCGCCACGCTAGAGAGGTGGAGACTTGGGTTCGAATCCCAACCGGGGTTAAATCTTTTCTCTTCAAAAATAAAAAATATATTTAAAAAATATTTATTAAAATGAGAATTATTTCATAATTTATATATGTATATATATATATATAAAGAGAGAGAGAGAGAGAGAGAGATAAAAAAGTTGAGTTCGATACCAGATAGGAAGATAAAACCAAAGACATTTCAAGCCCATTACCATCCTATAGTTTGAATAAAAATGTTAAATTAATACGTTTAACGGTAATTTATTGTTTTGTCAATTTAAACTAAAGTTGCTTACTATTTGGACAGGCAAATTTCGATGGTTACGATTTTTTATTTTTTATTTGAATGAAATTTCGTATTTAAGAGTTATTTTGAATCCTGAATCAGAATCCGACGTCGTTTTTTGTTAATTTATATTGTTAGATTTTATTTCGTGAAATATTTCGCTTTAAAAAACTATTATGTAGTGTCTCTCTCTAGAGCTACGAATCAACTCTGATGTAATGTTTAACCTAAATAGATTAAATTTTTCAAACAGCTAATCTCCTAGTTTTGATTTATACTTTTCTTATTTTAACATATGAACCAAAAAAGACCTTAATTTTCTTTTCAAAATTCTATTTTCAGGACACATTTTAAACATTATAAACTTATACATATATTGCCATTCTGAATGTCCCTATTTTATTTGTTTGTTTGTTTATTTCGTTTAACGTTACTTTTATGCTGCTATGGCTAATCGGACGATGCTAAGGTGGGAGTCCTATATTTTGCCTATCCAGGTATAATTAGGATAGGGATCTTTAACGAGTACCTGACATCGCGCACAGGCTCGGGACCCCCATTTTACTTCCCTTCCGAAGGACGGCAAAGCTGAGGATTTTTTACTCCCTTTAAAAAATCCTAAGGTCTTCTGCCGGGCTGCGAACCCACGATCTACTAGGGTTTAGTAGGTTGCTATTCTAACCACTACACCACAGGTGACCCCGACCTATTTTATTTATGTCGACCGTTTAGTCTTTTTCCTTCATTACCTAAATTATTTGAAAATCTTCTTCTGTTTATCAATTCACTAAATTTACTTAACCTACAATTTTTTTTTATAACAGTTTTAGTTTTGTGTCATAATAGAATAATATCAATTCTTGATTGAAATGTAATTCAAAGGTAGGAACACGAAATGAATGTCCATAAACACAATATCATTTTCAGCATGATTGAATTATATATTTTACAATTAACTATTTAAGCTAAGTAATGTAAATTGCTGCCTTTTTCTTTATTTTTCTAAGAAAGCATTATTACCCCGTTCGTAAAAAACATAAGAAATAATGCAAATTGAAAAAAAAAAAATGTACAGGCGGCTATAAAGCTATAAACGAAGCGCCACCATCAATGCCGATTTCACGCGAATTCCAACGGAAGCGAGGATGGGCTTCGTCGACTTATCGGCCTTTTTACCAGCCTACTGGTCGGCCATAGTTCTTGTCGGCTCGTATAACCTTTAAGGCTTTTCAAGCACTTTAAAAGCTGTGAAACCTACATTTTATAATATAAGTATTATTTCCACACCTGAACGTTTGTTAAAAATCATTAAAAGTTTGAAAATAAGATATTACAAGCCAACACCACATTTTAGTCAATTCCAACTATAAATTCCCTTCTCTTACTTCTAATCCATCTAAAATACATTAATGTATTATTTTTAAAATTCAATTATTTTACACCCAAATAGAAATTCTTTAATATTTATTTACATATAGTTAAACTAAACATTTTACGTAACCGAAAACCTTGAACAGTTTTTCTTCCCCGAGAAATCACTGCTCGCATCCATAAACAGGTGCTATGTTATATAATAGTTTTAGTGATGGCTTTCCGATGGTAGTCAAAGATTTCTAGTTTTTAACTGCTAAGACAATATTGTAGTTAACAATTTTGAAAAATAAAGTTAAATATAGAACACTGGTATCATAAATAGTCTGAAGCATTTTAGAATTGTTTTGCGTTGCATTCTCTCGCTCTTATGTCACCTTGAACGTCACGGATACTTTTAGAACATGTCCCGTAACATAATCGATTATCATTTCCGTATATCATCTAACCCGTATTTTTATTACGTAGATATACTTCGTTGATATCTCTGAACATGAGTCATAGATTTAACGTCTTGTTATTAATTACAGTGATATTTCAACCGACAATCAATTTTCTAGTTATAATTAAAATATAAAAGGCCGTGAAGAAAACCACAGCAGTACAGCCTAGTCCATTTTGAAAAGAAAATTAAACTACCTTTTTTTTTTTTTTTTTTTTTTTTTTTTTTTTTTTTTTTTTTTTTTTTTTTTTTTTTTTTTTTTTTTTCCTATTGGCACTTTAGACCTTGTAGATCTTTGGCCGCCTTAACCAGCCTACTCCACATCTGCTTGTCTTGGGCCATCGCTCCCACTTTGTTGCATGTTCTTCTGGTCATCATTGTTATAAAAATATCGGGGTTCGCTTTTTCCACAAAAGGTTTCTTAATAGGAATGATTTTAAAGGATAGGGTTTCTAGCCCTATACATCCCCCAACCTGGAGGACCAGGAGCTGTCAAACACAGGGGTCGCTCACCTTCCTGTGACTTCCAAGGTGAGGGCAGTGTACTGTCCCCATGTGGGAATCGAACCTCGGCTACCGCGACCTCTTCTCCTATAATTAATTAACATTAAATACACTTGAGAATCGCTTAACCGACGAGTTTATGACCGAGATAGGCACGGATAACCAAATCCTCCAAAGAGACCCCAAAAGGAAAATATAACGTAGGACAATTGACGTAACTCTTGTTTCTATTTTTTAACAAAATAATACTTATTGTATATGCAATAATAATATACATTAATGATATTATTTGCATACATATGTAAATCAAACAGTTTATAGCTTAAATTAATTCACTTATTTTCTAATGTCTAAGTACCTACATCCCATCTGTTATTGCACGATCTCTTCATTGTCTAATAACCATAAAATCGAACATTGTTGCATCACTTCTGGCTTCGAGATATTGAAATGTCTTCAACCCATCAAACTCTTCTTCATAAGAAATTGTTAATGACGATTCGTCCTTCCCATCCTATGGCCATCCCCAAGTAATTCTCGGTTGATCAAGATTCATTTTATAGAGTTCCGAGTGTGAATATATAATTGAATTCCTTTAATATCCTCCTATGATTTATTACACATTGATTAAAAAGATTCAAGATAAAAAATAAAAAAAAAGGTTCAGTTTTTCGTCAAAATTGATATAACCAAACTTGTAACAAATTTAATAAGATTTCATTTTATATTTAAAAACTTTTTTAATTCAACGCACTGTTTTCGAGTTACAAGCGAAAGACTGAAAAAGGGAAAATTTAAAGCCTCCCCCCTCCAGCGGCAACGGAATTTGGAGGGACTTTATTTCTTCTTGTTCACGGGACCATCTTTTACACATTCCTGAAAAAATTGGGACTAGTATTATTAGTTCCTCAGATTTTTCTATTTTGACCTGATTTTGGTCTATTTCTTATATATTGTTATATTATATTTCTTACCACTATAGCATTCAATATTTGGAAGAGAGGACTTGTAACGTGGGCTCTTGCTACATGCCCGGCCCATTGTAATCATCTTGCTTTCATGTTGGATTGACTGCTTCGTTTCGGAAATATGTTCCTTATTATTCTTTCTTCTCCGATTTCTTAATTCCTTGTTCCACTTTGGACCTACTATCTCCCTGAGAACCTTACGTTCGATTTTCTCAACCTTTTTCTCATGGGTGCTCTTAAGTGACCAGGTCTCACTGCCATATAGCAATGCGGGCTGTATCTTAATATGTAACTTGTTACTATAATTAGGAGGCAAATATCCCAGCATAAAAGATTGTTTTTGATTAAATTATTCTTATGTTCACAGATTTCGATGAATCAGAAGTTTTCAAACGAGGTAAGGTTTACAAAGGAGTTTACTTACTCTCACTGACAAACAGTTTCAAAGAGAAGCACTTGGAACTGGCTTATCAGCGCTACTCTCACAGGCAGAGGCAACGCTCACTGATAATCGTCAACCTCGTAGATGCTCTTGTCAAACTGGCTGTATGTGGTAAGTTCGTTTATTTTTCTGTTTTAAAATCGAAAAAATTAATAAAATAAGCTGATAGATCATAAGCTATTACAATAAAAAACAATATACAGTTAGGTGCAGAACTGAGTGAATGTGACGATTTTTTTATTATATCAAATATATTCATATTTATTAATTTATATGCGTTTCAATCTTAAACCACACAACATTGGTTAATTATCTGTATAAATTTTCTTCTATATCTACATTTCAAAACAATTCATTTTTTTTCTTTGGTTCGGGTTTCGGGTTCGGAATTTGGCCTGATTAGTTCGGGTTGATCTGCTCTGGGGTTGAGGGGCCTCCGCTCGTTGTATATGAAAAACAAAATAATTAAATTAATAATAATAATAAAATAATTAGATATTTAGAAAACGAAGGGAGAAGAAAGTGACAAATAGGAGAGAAGAGAGAAATATACATGAAAGAGAGTTGTCTATGTGCATATGTACAGATTTATGTAATGATAGTGATTAAATAGTTAATATTGATTGACTTTTTTATATGCGGCTTTGCACTTATTTATAAACATGTTTATACATTACTACAGAAGAGCAATGTCCCATTATTTAGAAGTTAGACTGGATACTGTAACTTTAAGGAGCAAATATTTGCGTTGCTTTGTAATGTACGATGAACACTACTTGTTCCCTGACATGCCAGTGACTTACCTTTAAAACACCAATGCTTCAGAAGCTGAAGACGAATCACTAGATCTTAAATAGTGAATGACTATTCTCACCTCTCTATATAATAATGTTTTAGTTCGACTAACAACAATAATTGCACCTAACTGTATATAAAGTTAATAATTTAAATAATCTGAAAAATATGAAAAAAAAATTTATCAATTTTTGATATTTGTTATTTGGCTGTTAGTCAAGTACTTTATAATTGTTATAAACAAAGAATAGTTGTGGTTAACTGTAGTTAACGTTAAAATTTAAATAGAGTTATTTTGCATTGGATGTAATGCTGAATATATTTTTGCTGGAAATAAATTTAATTATTCTAGAATTTTTGTAAATAATAGGTTTGTCTGTTTTGATAAAAATGTCAATTAGCATATTAATCCGACAAAACTATAACATTTCTTATACATGCATGAATAAAATCTGCATATATTTTTGACCATTCAGAAAACAGATTGCGTAATGGATCAAGTTGTTTATTTACATCAAACCTAGGAGAAACTTTTGGGATAAGTCTAGAGAAGGTTTTACGAACAAATAAAGGATGACTCTAACAGGACAGCAGACGCCAACATGTCTAGAGGTGATAATAAACGGTGTTTTTTTATGGTTGCATTCAACTCTTCTTATGTGGTGTTACTATTAGCGTTACAGTTATAACCGATATTATACCAATAGCATCTGAATAGCTGAATTGTATTATTTCAATCTAAAAAAATAAAATAAGAACATTTAATTTTTTTTTTTTTAAATAAATAAAACTTCAATATGGTTTCTTAATCATGTATTTATATATCCAGTGATCATTTTGCTAAATTTATCAAATCATGACTTTGTATAACCATTTCATGAAATTATGATGACGGTTTATTTATTTGTGAATTTACTAGCATTCCTCCGACGCTATGTAAAATGTGCAACCATAAGAAAAGAGTTTAGATAATTTTAACTAATAATTGAAATTTTATTTTATCGTTAAAAATCATGTATTGTAGCATGCAATCGAGAATTATTTCCTGAATGACATTTTTGCGCAGAACTATAAGTTTTAACCCGGTACTATTGTACTGGTTAGGTAAGAACCATTTTAAATTGAAAAACCATTTGGAAGCACGGATGTAGTCTACCGAAATATCCGGCAAAAATAAAGGTCATGTTGCCCATTAATTTATTATTTGAGTACCATTATTTGAACACCAACCGGTATTCATGCATATAAAGGACAAATTAACAAAAAGCAAATGATCGACGTTTTATCTGGCAATAATTTTTAATTTGGCAAAAACAATTTTATCGATTTAATCTGGTTGAATTTTTATTTCTAACCATAACAGTGTATAAAAACGCGGCAAACTTCGTTTCTGTCACTCAACATCGTGCATCTAAATTGTTATTATAGTAAACTTTATTATTGTAAACCTTCCTAGAGCTAAGTAACTGTAGGTATATTTAAAATTTGGTACAGATGAGTTCAACAGTTATAACATTGCAAACTCTGTTGTAGAATGGCACCAGCCACATATCGGTCTATTTTTAAACTTCACTGGTATCCACGTTCTTGTAGCACCCTATATTTATAGCTTTTTTAATAATAATTTAATCGAAAATAAGTATTATTTTTTTTTTTATTAATGTCAAGCTCATGGCTGTATATTGTAAGAGGGTCGATTTTCAAACCACTGCGCGCCAAATATTTATCGATTTTTAGTAACAATTTAATTGGAAATCAGTATACTTTATTATTGCTCAACCTTTCTTGAACTATGAGGATGATATAGTTAAAATTTGGTACAGATTTATTCAGTAGTTTTCGTAGTTAGTGATCACAAAAGAAAAATCGCTTGTTCCTTTATATAATACTATAGATGTAGATTTTTGGCCACCTGATTATTGTTGGGTGTTTATTCAAATTTATATTATAAAAATCTGAAATCTGAACTTCTTTGTTGTTAGTGTAAGGAAAAATTGTATTTGCAACATATTAGCGGTTTCTACAATAATCATCGCATAATTGCGTTCCAAAGCAAGAGAAATTGTTTACAGTCGCCAACAATCAAAATAACTTATAAACGATGTTCTCTAGTTGCAAATAATTTACGATATTATAATCTTTATAGTAGAGGAAAAGATGTAAATATGAGCACTATCTTTTGTTTTTTTATTGAAAGTTGCTTTTAAACTTGGAAAATTCTAGATTTTTTTCTTTCTTTAACAACTATAACAAGTTTCTTGTGGCAAAACAACAATTAACATCAATTATTTCGTTTTAAAAACGACGATTTATGAATTTTTTTCAAAATAGCACCTAAAGTATTGGGATGTAAATATGGGCCCTCTTCAAAAAAGTCACCAAAACTGGATACAACAATTCGAAACAGTAGAGAGTTTATTTATAACAGAAAAAAAAAAAATTTTGCAGAAATCACAATCATTACTGCCTCTTTCAGCCCCGACACGATCGAAGTTTCTAAATTTGGGAACATTTTACCCACACCTCTCCCCGAGTGTATTCAGAGAACGTTCCATCACAAAAGGTGCAAGTTTTGATATCTTAAAAGAGATATGTCCAAGTTCCAGAGAAATGGTAGTTCCATATTCACACCAAGAAAGGATGCCCATATTTACACCAACTCCACCTAAGAATGATGGATTAGAAGATATCACATGTAACCTAAAAGCGTGCGTGACTCATGGTGTGCTTCAAAAAGTAGCCTAAGATCTTCGCTTTCCTGATATTATTGTCGATGAATGTCAAACTAAGACACTACAATGCAGTAGTCAGACCTTCAGTCCTCTATGCAACAGAGTGCCTATATCTAAATAAGAAGACCCTACTAAGAGCCCTCGAGGTATAAGAAAGAAAGTTCCTGAGACGGATAGTAGGACCAAGAATTCTACCAGATGGAAGCCGATGGTATCAACCAAATCGTGAGCTATATAAACACCATAAAAATCTCATTGATGCCATCAGAAGAAGGCGACTGGCTTTTTACGGACATCTATCCAGAATGGACTCAAAGAGGCTATCCCATAGGATCTTCAAGGCTGCTAACAAGGGCAAAGCTACTGGATTCTTGTGGATGAAGCAAGTGGAGAAGGATCTTTCGGAACTCCATATAAATCATAATGATATAACCGACCGGAGTAACTAACATAAAACTCTTAAAACTAAATCCTTCATAACATTCCTCACAGAAGTTACCCACAGACCGAAAGACGAAACCAGGAAATGGTCTGAGGAACGTAAGATTGAATTTAGCCGGAAAATGAAGGACTACTGGGCCATCAGAAAAGCTCGGGGTACCAACAAGAAAGCAGCTGCCGAGCCCATCACTAAGAACACCAATCGTGACAAGCAACGACGATGACATCAAGAAACATCTAAAATACAAGCACCGTGGTCCATAGATGGCCCTAACGAAAAAAAAAAACATAAGAACATGAAACGAAAACGACTTCATATCTCTCTCAAACGTTTACAGTCCAGGATGAACACAAATTTGCTGGTGTCCTTGCACATATCAGGATCATCTTTTCCCATATTACTTAAAACTCCCATATGTCCTATGACATTCTTCTAAAACATTAGACATCACTTCATCCACTTTCGACGAAACAGTTACTAGATTGTAGAAAAAAATTACAAAGGTTATTTCAATTATCCTTGTAATATAAATCCTTCAAAAGCTTATTATTAATTTTCTAACCTGTCAACTTATGAGTGTTTGTCTAAGCCGACTGGAATAGTGTTATGACCAAACTTTAACCGGGTTTACTGAAATATGGGAAGTTGGCTCATCGTGTAGCTATTAGAGTTTTGCCCTATATTAATTCTCTAAAAGTTCATAATGACCAGTCTAAAGGAATTAGATGCAGACCTAGATGTGGAGTCCAGGTAATGAGAAAAGTTATCGCTTAGGGATCATTTAAAAAAAAAAAAAAAAAAAAAATCAATGGATTGAAGATACATACAAACATGCATTTTAAATATTCATATACTTACAAAAAGTCGCTAGAAAAAAATTATTGAAATGAAGTTTAAACTCTGTGTTGAACTTTAATGGATTTTTCTCACATATCTCAAAGGTATTCTGAAATTGGATGGCTTTACCCCAATTACCAACGTCAATACTTCCTAGATGCACTCATATTTCAATCGTTGAAAACTAAAAAACCTGAATTGATTCAATTTATAATTATAGAAATCATTGTCCATCTAAATTTGAAAATGATCCTTTCTTTCTTCCGAACAAATGTAAAACTGAACATTTATGTAATATATATTATAATAGTTGTGTCTTTTTACAAGATTTCTCATTTATTTTGAGTTCATAATGTAATTATAATTCAATAGCATAGACAGACGATTGCCCTATGCATTGTCCTCCTATGTTTTTCTTAGGAGATAGAATAAACTCTTATTTTGTCCCAGAATAAAGTTTATTTTCTTCTTTTTCTTATAGCCATTACCTGAGCTAAATATTTATAGGATAGAGGATTAGCTCTTTAGATACGACTCATCTTTTTTTCATAGTGTGTCCACTAAAAAGATTAAATTCACCATTTATGAAAGTAGGCAAAGCCATAAGAAAGAGATAGTGATTCACATGGATACTGAAGAACTTGTTCATTATATTCTATTTTTTATATTTGTTACTTTAAGAAAGCAATATGGTATAGAAGGAGTGGTGAATTATTTATAACTTGTATTGAAATTATTTTTAATTGAAAAGTAGTCTCAAATATTAAATAATAGCTGAAAGTACCCTGCTCCGCTACGGTTTAATATCATTAGGATTTAGGACAACTTAAATTAGTAAAAGTTATGCTTAACGTTGATAATTATTATTACTTAAATAAACCTAAAGAATTCTATTCTTAGAATAATATCAATAAGTAAATTTGACAATTTGCAAAAGTTTATTTTATATTATTTCAACAGTCCTCCAGTGAAGCTTCGAGGCTGCACTACCATCTTGCCCAGCTCTGATACTAGACCATCAGCTTTTCTTATGGCATACTTTAAGTGAATATAGTCTCAACTTCTCAACTTTTATGATTTTTCCAATAAAGTTTAGTCTTTCTTTTTCTATTTTTGCGTACATATAAAGCATAAATTGGTTGAGGAGATTACGAAATTAAAGTAAATAAGGTTCTTCACCTCCTCGCTCCATCAACATTTAGGCGTAAAATTCAGCTGCAGACACAGTTTTCTTAATTGGTTTATTGGTGTTTACGTCACACTGAGGGATGTTAATATTGCACCGTTTCGGTTTCGACATCGATCGTATTTTTGTTTGTTTACAACTATAAGGTATTTGTGGTCAAAGTGTTCGGTTTAAACATCTAACCTATTTTTTAACTTAGCTTATCTCCAAATACTATATGACAATTAATCTATTATTATTCACCCAATAAAAATTTTAATCGCATTTTTCGCGAATTAGCCGCGATCCAGACCGATTTTTTTTTTATTCCTTTCTTAGCGAGCACCTACGGCCCTAGAGGAAGCTACATATCGAATTTCATTCCAATCCGTTCGGTGGTTTCTGAGATTGCGTGTTAAATGAGTGAGTGGTATTTGACAAATATATAGTAGATTTATCATCTGCTTTAATTCATGCCTTTAAGAATAGATTAGAATTTTAATTAAATATTTTATTTTTTTGGCATGGATATTTCTTTTGGCAGGGGTCCTTTTTTAGTGAGGCGTTTTCTTTTTGCATTCAAAATGTATCACTTTTAACACGCTCCAGCTCTGTAAGTATTGCGTGGATCGAAAGTTTAACGACAGTCCCTTGTCAGAAATTTATTGCAAAATATTTTTTGTAATATAACATTTGTCGCTAGACCAACCGCTTGGGAGCTATATTGGTTTGAATGAAAAAAATCAGGCTCTACACTCCACACTCGAAAATGAAACATTTTGACATTTTCTAGCTCTGTTGCTGTTGCTCAGATCGAAAATTTTCCGAGAGTTTCGTAATCAGAAATTAATTGGAAAATATTGTTTTCAAATACGCTGTCGGAATAACGCGTTTGACTACGGACAGAATTTATTTTGACAGGGATTTGTCTTTTGGCGGAGGTCTATAATATTTTTATAACCAATAATAACATTTTGTTCCAGCTTCTGTTCTTGTTGCTCGGATCTATTGTGGACAGATTTCTTATCATATAATGTAATAGTTTTTTTTTTGCAGTCAATAATATAACATTTTGTCAAGCTCCAGCTCTGTTGATGTTGCTCGGATCTATATGTCGACAGATTTCTCAGATCATAAATGTAATGGAGAATATTTTTTGTTATATAACATTTTTAGCTAGTTTGTTTTTAGGTAATTTGTTTTTCCCATTCTGAGAGAAATTGAGTTACTTATTACCTAATTATTTCGTGATTAAACTATTTTTTTTTTATTATTATTATTATTAAAATAAATAATTGTTTTATTAAATAAATCAGATTTTAATTTTTTTTAAAAACGAAATATACTTCGTCAATTATATATTAATAGCACTAATTAGTGAGCAGGTGCAGCTCCTAATTCAGGTTTGGCAGATGAGTGACACGACACCGCTAAGTCATTGAGATGCCAATAGCAGCTGTTGGAGATGTGCACTTCATTCAGTTTCTGATTGATGCGCCTATTAGCGATCATAGATTATTTATGACAATTAAATTTTATTTTTATAGATCGAAGGTTGCAATTATCAATTTTGAAAACTTATTTTGCGCATCTGAATTAATTACATGGCTCATGACGCGATCATTTTGAAATCAGCGTTAAAAAACTAAAAACAATTTTCATTGGGGGAGTTTATAACCTGTTAGTAATAGCTCAAAGGCGTAGATAGGGTCTTCTGGCTGTGTTTATTAATCTAGACGTCTGTCCTTACTATTCCTGCTAATTCCTAAAAATTATAATCATAATTAGAAGTAAATTACCGTTATGCCATAAACTAATATTATATTCACAATTTTGGCTAGTTGCTTACAAAGATAGGAAGGAATAATCTTTAATAATTATATAATATTTAAAGTTAATTATTTATACTGGGATTAATGCAATGATAATTTTAAATAAAGAAATAATTTGACCCTAGTTTTGCTATAGTCTATCTTCTTAAACCCTCATTAAACTCATTAGAATTACTTTCATCATCTTGTTATTGACATATAAAACTTTATAGAGCATATATATCTAGTAAATGGGAAATGAATACTGTTCCAGTAAAATAATGCTCCAGAAGAACGTTTTTAAGAAAAAAATGCAGAACTTAACAGATACTCAACGGATCTTTACGTTTTTTGGGGTGCTAAATCCGAATCTAAAGTTTGCTACCACGGCAGCCCTGAGTTAATATCCCCCCCAAAAAAATATATTAATTGTAGCTGAAACCAGAACCTATGAAATGAAAAAAACCAACTTCGAAATAGAAACTTTTTTTCGCTTAAGTTATATTCTTGGGAAAAATTGTAGACATTTCCCAACTTGCGGTCAGTCCCAAAAACTGTTTTGGCTGTTACTCCGAATCTGTTATTAATCCTATCCAAAATTCCTTCTTTTTTTTTCATCTTAAAGCTGGATACATATATTATTAGACTCAATATATAAAGTTTTAATCAAGTCCCTTAACATATGGTACACATGCCAGCACGCTACCTAATCCTGTACTTTTATGAAATCAAAGTATTTTTGATACAATTTTCGCTATAACTCTGAAACTATTTGTCAGATCCAAGATTTCTTTTCAAGATTTCTTCATCTAAAACGTGATTTGATTTTGGGACTGGAGCGGTAGCAAACTTCAGATTCGGATTCAGCACCCCAAAAACATAAAGATCCGTTGAGAAAAAATGTTCGGCAGTTTTTTCATCGCCAAACTCATATTCAACTGGACTATACTGTAACATGACAATAACTTCTAAAGCAACAACCACATATTTGTGGAACTTTAAATAAAAGTTCTACATTATACGTACCATTTATACTGGCTAACTCAATTTTCATAAAGTTTGTACTTTAAAGCAATAAAATTTAAAAAAATAAAAGTTCTATAATAGAAGGTCTCGAGGCCATCTTCTTTTCAAATGTTTCGGAAGATGGCCGGGAATAGAATGGGAAACAAGCGTGTTTTGGTGATTATTTCGTATATTATGAAAGGAAAGATATCTGGTTGGTGCCAAATCGGCAACATATAGTATATATGGTATATATATTATACATATGGATATATATTAAGGTCATTAATAGAGATCGGATTCGTATGTATTTACATATTTTTTTGTAGGCAATTTACAGACGTTTTTCAACTATAAGTGTTCATATTGACACTTTTTAAGCCCTTTGAACCTACTTTTATTTCACATACTTCCACAAATTTGAATGTAGTTGCATATTTATACATATTTGATAAAAATAAATACATATTTCCACCTATTTAATCAAAATAAGTACATATTTCCACATATTTTTCATTTTGGGTATATTTTTATAATTTGGAGGTGGTTGACAGGAACTGTGAACCACAGACTGAAGACTGCGGAAAAACTACCTGGAAGATATCTATAAATATACACTAGCCAAGATTCAATATTATATCAAAGATGGACCGATTTGGGTGTAAATTAATGAAACCACTGACGTTGAGGGCAGGTATATTGCCAATGCAGTTATTCTAAAACTTGACAGTGGTGAAGATTTAAAGTCACTTCTTTTGAACTCTGAAGTTCTCGAAAAAAGCAACCATTCTTCGATTTCACGAATCTTTGATGCCTGGATGCATATCCTATGGCCCAGTGGAGTTTTGAAGAAATAAGTTCTTTTGTTTCTCTCTGATGCTGCCCCCAACATGGCCAATGCTGGGCTATCTATTCAGATATTTTATCCTAAGATAATTCACGTAAATGGGGTGGGAGACCATCTGCCAGATTTCAGATTCCAGAACAGAAATCACCTTTGAGCATCGTGTACTCTTTACCCCCAACGAAATAACTTCTTTCAGCAAGGCACCTATAACATCTGTAGATGTTGAACGATCTTTTAGTCGTTACGATTTCATCCAACGCGCAGATTGTCGTCGCTTTACGTTCCAACATTTGAAATTCCATGTGGTTGCAAACAATTTCGAAGAGTGAAGTTTTCAAAATAAAAAAATTAACACATTTCTTATTATTATAAATTGTAAAAATATTCTTTTGCTGTATTAATCATTATAACTTGTAAAAAAAAAAAAAAAAAAAATCTTTTGTTCCTAATAATTATTAAAAGTTGTAAAAATGTTCTTTTCTTGCACAAATCGTTATAACTTGGAAAAAAAAAATCCATTTTCATAAAAAAAAATTTAATGTCCATTTTACTTAAATATTTCGGAAAATATTTTAAGAAAATCGCATATTTACCATAATTTTACAAAAATAAATGCATATTTTTAATATTAATTAAATATTTGGCATTTTTAAATACATAAAAATCCGATCCCTAGTCATTAATATTAACAAATTAAGGAGCATTAAGGATTTTTCGAAGTAACTAGTCTATGTAATCACAATCCGATTTTCCTAAACAAATTATTATTCTTCCTCATCTTACTTCAAGACAGACTTTAAGTAAAAGAACTTTATCATTAAAAAATATTTGTATACATAAATGCGATTATTTTTTAGAGTACTGAGGAACAAAATAAAAACAATAAAGTATTGAAATACGTAGTAGTATCAAAATATTATTAACTCTGTTTTTTAGTAGGTAACTTTAAAATTCAAATTCTATTCTTTAAAATTCAAGATCTATTTGACCATTATCAGTTATAAGTTAGGGGGATCGATGTATTGATAAATCCCCCTAAGGAAAATATTTTAAGAAAATCGCATATTTACCATAATTTTACAAAAATAAATGCATATTTTAATATTAATTAAATATTTGGCATTTTTAAATACATAAAAATCCGATCCCTAGTCATTAATATTAACAAATTAAGGAGCATTAAGGATTTTTCGAAGTAACTAGTCTATGTAATCACAATCCGATTTTCCTAAACAAATTATTATTCTTCCTCATCTTACTTCAAGACAGACTTTAGTAAAAGAACTTTATCATTAAAAAATATTTGTATACATAAATGCGATTATTTTTTAGAGTACTGAGGAACAAAATAAAAACAATAAAGTATTGAAATACGTAGTAGTATCAAAATATTATTAACTCTGTTTTTTAGTAGGTAACTTTAAAATTCAAATTCTATTCTTTAAAATTCAAGATCTATTTGACCATTATCAGTTATAAGTTAGGGGGATCGATGTATTGATAAATCCCCCTAACTTATAACTGATAATGGTCAAATAGATCTATTGGGAGTATATTGAGAGATTAGAACGTTTTATGAGCAAGTGGTGGAGTAGTCGAAATCGATATGCAGCTGCTTGTTATAATATAACTCCGAATTTATAAACTAATTATACTACCTGAATCGATATATGGTAGTGAGACATGATCTATGGTAAAGAGGTTTTGAATTTAAGATTCTCCTTGTGGGCCCAAAGAGGGACAATATAGCAGGGGTTTGGAGGAGATAGACGAGTCAGGAAATAATTTCCGAAACCAAGCAATCAATCGCGCTGGATATGAAAGCATAGCCCAAGGTAGAGTTGAAAGAAGCTGGTAGAGGCGGCTAAAGTCCAAAAAATAAAATATATTTATAAAAACAAGGGAAACAAAATTAAAAAAAACGTTGAACAATATTACAAAACATTATGTTTAACTATGAAATTATAATTCTTGGAGGGATAGGAGATAAGCAAAGCCAGTTTTTTAAATGGCTCTTGATTTATATGTTACTAACAGATTTCTATAGAATTCTAAACGGTTGCAGAGCTAGAAACGAAGGATTTGTCACATGCAATCCTATTAAAAGGGATATGAAGAAGGGAGGTGAGGAGCGTGTGATGCTTAAGTAAAATTCGTACTTGAGCTAAATGGATTGAAAGATTTGAAAAAAAATTGGGATGCATACGATTGGGAAGGGATTATAAGATACATCAAGTAAACTTGAAAATTCTTACAGCGGTTATTTAAAAAAAGGGACCCCAACCCTGTGATATATGCATATTTGGGAAAGCCGAATATAAAACTGATAAAACAATTCATCATTCCAGGGAATCTTATTAACATCATTAAGTGGTATTTGAAACCAAGAAGGCTGTATTGGTAAATTATTTCTTTCTTCGGATCCACTAAAAGAAACAGCAGTGGGATTTCATGCACAAAGTACGATCTAAAATTTAAAGAGAGTTATCAAGAATAATCGGAGATATTTTGTTCTTTGAATTTGACACTTGAAGTTGGCATCATAGCAAGACCTGTGAGTGCCTAGAGAAAAATGAATGCAATAAAATTGTTTGTCAATATCTTCATTTTCGTTTTAAGTTGAGCATACATTCCTCAATATTTTAGATCATATCAAACATTAGCCAAAGTGTTAGGTAATAACCGAGAAACTGACGTGTATTACGATGCAAGATACCACGATATTCTAGGAACTGTTCGCTGATATCGATCGATTTTTGAATAATCTAAATATTGTTGGTTGTGTCTATATTTCAGGATGATATTATGATCTCGACATTAAGAGTTTTGTATAATTTATTAGTTTTTTTTTTACTCATAATTAGTCATTATTTATTGTTCTAGTAAATATTAATAATAAGCGTTATCAGTATCGTTCCATTTTTAGATTTATGTTTTATTTGTTATAGTTATAATTTATCAAAAATATATCAATATTCGGAACCATAGCCTTTCTATTGAGGCAGATGTTCCACAAGGTAGCGTTCTTGGTCAAGTCCTATATATCCTCTACGCTGTTGATACCCCTACTACTCCTGATAGTTACCTAGCAACATTTTCTGATTACATTGCTATCCTTTTATGCCGTCCAGATCCCATTAATAGCATCCTTTAATTTCCAAACCCACTTATCCCAGATTTAATATTGGTGTAACAGCTGGAGGATCAACGTACACACTTTAAACCTCCGCCGCACATCCTACTCTCCTGTTTACATCAATAATATCCCACCATCCATAGCTGACACAGTACGATATCTAAGCTTCTACTTTGAAAAAAACTTACATGGAACCGTCACACTAAACTTAAAATCAAGAGCTTAACTGCCAATTGTACAGACTACTAAATCCCCCTCTCCGGTGAAAACAAACTCCTCATATATAAAACCATCATTAAACCTATTTGGATCCATGGACTTGAACAATGGGACAGCGAAACAATCGAATATCAAACGCATTCAATCCTTCCAGTCCTCCTTCCAAGGTCCTTTGTACTATTCGTGAATGCTCCATTTCATGTCTCCAACAAAATACTACATATTTTTTTCAATATGCTTTTTTTCCTTAATCTGATACCCCTTAAATTCTCAAAATTTCATCAAAACCTTTCTCACCACTCAGTGCCATAGCCATCATTAATTACATTTTATTTTATATCTTGTATAGTTAGAGGCTGTTTATTTTATTTTTTTTATTTATTTATTTTATATCATATTGTATGGATATTGCATATTGCACCCTGCCATTGAGAGAGGAATCTTGTAATTATTTAAAATAAAAGTATGAAAATAGTTTTTATTTTGTTTTATTTTATTTTAGTTTTCTAGCCTCAAAATAAAGACACCGTAAATTTGGGACTCCACAAGATTGATTTATAATTAATATGAAAAATTATTGTTTTATTTACACTTTAATAAAACGTCGGTGGTATATAAAATATAGCATATAGCGCGATATCGTTAAAACTTGCAGGTATTATAACTTGCGGTTAACTTAAAAATATGAGCCATCAGCTCAGTAGTTTTAAGTTATAAGTACTTTCAAGTCATTCCAATCAGTGTTAAGGACTTCTTACAGCTATACCAGCCACTCCATCGAACAACATAAGTTTCGGATATTAATCTGAAAGAGAGGTTCTTGAAGTAGTGATGCAATTTTCTTTGAAGTAGGGACGAGGCTATTCTTGAGCGAATGACGGTTGTAAAGAGTGAAGAGTTTGTACTCGGCTCGCTGAGGGTTTTAGGGACGTGACTGGCTAGCAGGCGACTCAACGACTTGAGTGCTTCTTCATAACTGCTTGGGCCTCAACTAGCTGGGCTCTTACGGAGTAATTATTCTCTCATATAAACTCAATTAGTAGTATTACTTAAAAGTTAGACAACAAGATGGGAATAAGAAATTTTAGTATTAATTCAACTATTTTATAGATGGTTTCACATCATACCGAAATGAAAATAGGACTCAGTAATCTATAGTTGTTTAATAACCTAATAAAAAATAGGCCTAATACTTGTTAATTATTCATTTCAATTCAGAGAATTGCAGTTGGATGAGACCAAAACCCGTAACCAAGTCGTTGCTTAAAAAAGAATAATCATAAAAAATTACAGTGGTGTGCTTAAGAACACACGCTAGAAGTAGTAAAGAAGAAACTTCTTTTACCGATCTATACTCGCAAATAAATCTAAAGATAAAATTAGAGAAGAATGAGGTGAAATATTCTTTTAGAAATGAAAATTTAAAGTAACAAAGATTTCTCCTTTTTCTTATTAAGGCTGCCGGTTCTCAGTTGTGACTTGTAACACACAGATTTGAATGCCTATTTTTGTGTGGGTAGTAGGGACCTAGAATAGTGCAAGACTAGAGTTATAGCCGCCGATGAGCATTGAGTCATTTTCAATGACTTGGCTTTCAGTCAAGATAGAGAAATAATTTTTTCACGTAAAATTGTAGTTTTGTATGATATCTCTTTACCACAACCAATACCTGATAAATAATATCATGTCTTGGTTTAAACATGAAATCCTGCATTAATTTGCTGACAACGGGTTTTGGTTGACAGCCGATTAAAATACTAATGTCATCACTAGAATAAGCGTGGATTCTGCTTTTTATCCATGTATACCATATTGGGTTTTCTGTAGATTTTAGTGAACAAAACAATCTATATGGGTCCCTACTGCCCACAAAAAAAATCGGCATTCAAATCTGTGAGTTACAATTCAAAATGTCTCCTTGTAAGTTAAATACGAAAACCGAAAATATATTTTCTTGTTTAAGAGCTAAAAATACAAAATGAAAGTAAATAAAAAAGTTCCATAAAATCTCTTTCCTTGACTTTAAGAATTATATTCTTACATGAATGTAAAGAAATCTGCTTCTAAATCAAGTGTGCTCCTTTACACGTAGAGTATTAATTTTTTAATTTTACCTAATTAGGTAAAGAATCCGAAATACCCACTGGGGGCGCCAGTGAATATACTGATAGAGGATACCGGTTGTTTTTCTTATTTTAATGTCTAATATAAAAACTAAATCAAGCATAAAAAGAGAACAGAAAAATAAAGACTTTTTTTTTTTTATTTCATAAATTAAATTTGAATACAAAAATAAATAAATAAAAGAGAAATATTGTTTTCCCCTCAACGTAAAGAATTTTATTAGTAACACGTAAATAAATTTGGATGTAAATAGCATATTTATGAGATATAACAATTGATGTAGTTTACACGACATATATCTCTTTTTCAAAACAAACCAAAATATAACATTCTTCAGAAACAACTTGAACAAAATGTAAAGATAAGTGAAGTTAAAATGACTAATAACGAAACAAATACAATAAAGTAGATCATCATTGGAGTTAAATGATCAGAAAGATTAAAAGACATACAGACTTACGCAAACCTATGTTACAAGATCACATCCACACTTCATACAAACGATTTCATGACAAATACTATGAACATATCAACGATCTAATATAAATCATAGCCTCAATAAATATGCTAAAGAATATCCGAATAAGGCTAAAAAGGTTCGACCAACACCTAAAAAGGTGTTGGTTGAGCGATCTACTCGGTTAAAATGTATTAAATATCATATTCGGAGTAAGTAGCTCTGGGTGCTGAATTCCCTCATACTTAACTTGCCAGTTATCTTTTATATCATGATAACTTCTGCATGTTGTCAGGGGATAAGTTACAAGTGTGATTAAAAAAATTAATGATCAAAAAAGTAGTAAAAAGTGCCAAGTTATATAAAATTTGATGGTGTTTGTTAGTTTTCATTCACGTGGAGATAGGAATTATACTAAATTCAGATATGCTCTAAATTCAGTAATTAGGACTTGTCCACCGAAGACATTTTCCAACTGCCGTGCTAATTCTATTTAAATCTTCAAACGTAAATTTAGAATAAGCAGACACCGTAGCGACGCCGCAATGGCCCCACCAGGCAATATTTATGACTCCAGCAGGGAGTAACTTTAGTCATTGAAATAACAACTTCATCACTGCCAATTTATTTATTTATTGGTGTTTATTGTTATCCCT
Source organism: Euschistus heros (assembly GCA_003667255.2). Lineage (NCBI taxonomy): Eukaryota > Metazoa > Arthropoda > Insecta > Hemiptera > Pentatomidae > Euschistus > Euschistus heros. The sequence continues at coordinate 2,950,474 of RCWM02000032.1, read as the reverse complement.
TACATTCTATAATCACATCTCTCTCCCGCAGGCCCATGAAAGAGCTGTGTGTTTATAACATAGAGCCAATCGTTTGTCACGATAATATCAGTCATCCCAGTGAATTAGTGGTTAAGTAAAAATTTGACCGAAATTAGTTAAGTGACTAAAAACAATCGTGGAGATTTTCCTTTATGGTGAATATGTGTTTAAGTAAAGTGTTCATTTTTTTTCCTATATATCAATTTATTTATATATTTACAACTGTACAAATATATAAATTAAGTAAATGAGCTGATAACGATTACAATAACATCTCAAAACTTGAAAAAAACTACTCATCAGTAGCACTTAAATAAAAATTCTACACAAGAAGATCTCTAGGCCATCTTCTATTCATATGCCTCGGAGGATTAGCGGGAATAGAGTGGGAAGCAAGCTGAGAAACTAATGGATTTGAGTGGTTATGAAGCTTACGATGAAAGGATAGGTATCTGGTTTGGGCTAACTCAGCAACATATGGAATATTAAGGTCTTTATGGATAGTTTTATTGGTAACAAATTAAGGGGCATTTATGGATTGGGATGATAGTTTTATTTGGTATGAAGCTTACGATGAAAGGATAGGTATCATTTGGGCTAACTCAGCAAAATAATTATGTTTTAAAATAGAGATATGGAATATTAAGGTCTTTATGGATAGTTTTATTGGTAACAAATTAAGGGGCATTTAGGATTTTTCGAAGGATTTGGATTGTCAGGATTGGATAAGAGATGAATTTGGATAGTTTAGTATAGCCCCAAAGATCAACTCCGTACGTCCAAATAGGTCAAATCACAGTCATGTTAATAAGTCTTTTGTAATGAATTGGGAGCTTTGATCGTTTGCCTAGTAAATGTTGAAGTAGTCTGTATTGACGAGCAGTTTCTTGTCGCTTTAGTCTTGTATGCAAAGCAAGCAGCTGAGCAGACGATTACTCTCAAGAAAGACCAACTTCAAATCTATAATACTCGTGTGCGTCCATGCATGGTTCACAATGCTGAAAATGATCTAATGCATCTGAAAAAGAGATATTGATTTTTGAAAGTAAAGTTCTTCGCCGAATTTTCGGAGGTGTAATGGTTGGAGAAGAATGGAGGCGACGTACTAACCAAGAATAGTACTCTGCCTTTGGAGAGACTGATGTGGTCAGAAAAATTAAGTTAATAAGGTATGGAGGGCATATTTCAAATATAGCAGATATAGATATGTTGATGCTTGAATTTCTGGAACAAGGAGGAGAGGAAGACCAAAGCTGAGGTGGTCGAATATTGTAGCTGATGACGCTAGAAACGTCTTGAGAGTCAGAAACTGGATGACGTCGCCACAAGACTTACAACTGGAGACAGCGATTGGAGGAAGTTAAGATCCGTAACCGGGTTGTAGCACCATAAATAAACCCGCTAATGTATCTATTTTATTATTTTGATGAATACTAGTTTTTTTTTCTCGTTAATTTGTGGGAATTTCGGATCATCTAGCTATTAATCAAAGTTCTCTCCCGAAGAAGGATAAGATGGAGCCTGCTGTATTTTCAAACAAGAATATTTAAAATATTTTTTAATGTCTTTTCTGAGAAATTATTATTAGTTAATAATTTATCATTACGGCCGAGTTCTCTCTACAGCAAGTTCTAAGAATAACCGAAAATTTCTCGTAGGTAGAATTAATATTGAGAGTTTTTGTTTGAGTGATAAGAAAAATCAGAATTATATTCCAAATTTTGTTTACTTTGTTTCAACGCTAAATATGATTTTTAGCGTTATAGAGATAGTTTTGCTGTTATAGAGATAGTAGACTATATTATCATATTGCCAATTCAAATATTTCTAAATACATTTTACGTTTCATTGTTCGTGTCGATAGTCACAGCTTTGCTGTTATTAGTACAAATATACCATTTTGTGGAAGAACCCCGTTATAAATCAGGACCTTGCCTCCCTCCCCCTCCACCATCTTGTCTACAATATATTGCTTACCTGTTAAGACCTTCTTCCTCTTGCTGGAGAGCAGCAGGATGTTAAGTAATTAAACAACAAGTTAAGTATGTTGTTAATTAATTTTAGCTTATATAGCAGCTTATAATATTCTAGCATGTTAGTACATTACTATTTCTATAGTCAGCAGTTCTATAATTAGTACGAGAATATTAAAGGATGGTTAGTTGAACTAATGATAAAAAATTGATTGATGATTGGTTAAATGTTGCTTTGTTGGTTTCCACTCGACTAATTGACCTCCGCCCTTTCACAGGCAGATGGTTTTGCTTTGTCTCATCCTGTATTCACCCAAACTAAACCCAGTCCCTCTATTATAGACTAGTTTAACTATTTCCCATTGCTATATCGCCAAGTATTATATTAATATCTTATCTTTTGTTTATTAATATGACCATTTGGGTGTTCTTAACCACTGTGGCCATTTTCGTTCTGTAAAAGTACAACATTGATCAACAATGTTTTTTACATAACCATTAAATAGTAATTCCAGTAGTATTACGATTGATGAATCAATTGCCACATCTATTGGGATTAGTTTATTAAAATACTAGTTTCAAATGCTAAACATTCACCTTCAGTTCTAAAACATACAAAATTGTCAACACATCAGTACTAAGTTACATGGATTATATACCAAAGTTTTCAAAAATGTAATACAAGAAATCAAACTTTGGCACTCACCTGAATGGAGCAGGTAGGTGGAATGGGTGAAGGGAGCAGGTAGGTTAAATATTTGGGTTTGGGATTTCCCTTTTGTCACATTGGTTTTTCTGTTCCTATTGGAACAAATTTAAAATGGTGCTAATGGAAATGTTTATCTGGTCATTTTAACAAAAATTTGGATCGTTTTTAAACGATTTTATTATTTCTAATGATTCATAAATATTTAATTGTAGGCTATTTTCTACTTGATGTGTTATTTTTACTTCCGAGTCTTTAATAAATTTATGGTTATTTTCATCTAGATGGATAGCGAAATTGGAATTTCGGGTCTCATTATTGTATGCTCTTATATGTTCTTATACTCTTTGATTTACTGATCGTCCAGTTATTCCCGTTTATTTTGCTTCACAGTCATTACATTTTAGTTTGTATACACCGCTTTTTTGAAAAGGGTCTATTTTGTCTTCAGGTGAATGGAAGTATGATGACAATGGTTTATCTATTTTAAATGCAGGGTTTAAACCTAAAATAGTATCAAAATATATCTCTTTGGGGTAGCTTTATCCTCTGAAGGTGTTATGTATATACGATATTATTCATAGTTTTTTTATCGTTGTAATTTTACTGCATCCATCATTGCTGGCTATAGTGTATATGGTTTGGATTTCTTTGTAATCATTTTGTTAATTTAATGGTATGTTTGAAAGGCGGTAAATTATACTATTTGTATGTTTTAGAACTTAAGATGAATGTTTAGCCTTCGAAACTAATATTCTAATAACATAATCCCAATAGAACTGGCAATTAATTCATCAATCCTAATTGTATAGGTCCTTCTATACCATCATGTGTACCTATAGTAATTCCAGTAGTATTTCAAATCCTAAATTCGGATATGTTATCAGATTTTTTCCACCATGTACGGTTTTATTAGTTCAGGCGTTTTTATTTTATTATTTTTACTGTTTTTTATTTTATGATTTGTCTTAACGTGATTCAACAAAATTATATAGTGCTACCCACTGTGTGATGAGAGGAATGATATTTATGAGGTTAATAAGAAGGTCGTATATGATGTGTAACAGAAACCTTGTTATAGTCAAAGTCTGGTTTTCACTATGTAATACTAACAGTTTCTCTAGATAAATATGAGGTAATCGATTTTTCCGGTAGTTTTAATAGAAAATCTATTTTTATTTATTTATTTTTTATTTTTTATTTTTTATTTTTTTTTTTATTTTAAACTGGTATGCATAGCAGATTCCGACCTGTTTCCAGCCTTACAATATAACTTGGTGTACATTTGGAATAAAACAATATTGATTTAAGAAATTTTAGTTTGATATTTTCGATGGCTTCCAGGTATATAGTAGTGTTGAGGAGACCATTGCGTCTAAAACACTATTTTTTTTGCTTTCTATGAATCAATTTTACAACAAGAAAGTTTGGGGAAGGACTTCATCCCTGGATGATGATATTCTTGCAAAACTAACAGAGAAAAAAACCTCAGGGTCAATTGAAATAGCTCAAGCATAAAACAGCCACATAAAAAAAAAAATAAAAAAATAAAATAAAACTGATTACCTTTTTCAGAATTCGGTCATTACAAAACCCGACGAGTTTACATATCCATTTTAACCGTCGCGCTGCAATTACCTAAACATTATTTACCGGATAATACTTCCGCAGTTCCGCATTATAGAGCCTTCTAAATTCTCCTGTTTCTTCATCTTTTTCCATTTTCTTTTCATCCATGTTCCAAATATTCTACTCAGTACTTTATTTCCGAAAACTTTAAGGCTTTGGTTTCCCTTAACTTAAGCGGCCATGCTTTCCTTCCTTACAGAACTCAGAAGAAGAAGGAATATCAGTCTTCTTATATATCCTAATTTTTCAATTGCTGGAACAGATACCAGCGTATATTGGCAAGCGCTCAAAGCTTTCAATAAATTGCAAAAGACTTATTTACATGGTTTAAATAGTTTGACCCATTTGGACATTCGGAGTTGAGCTTTGTGACTCCACTAATCCTTCCAAATCTTACAATACAAACCTAACCTGTCATAGCAAACTCCATACCAACTCGAATCCATTAGTCTCTTAACTTGCTTCACACTCAAAGTTCCGATAATCATCTGAAATGATGATGGCCAAGAGAGCTTCTATTGAAGTGCTACCTAGTTAGTTTAGTTCTTTGCATGTCTTTTTAATCATTTTCCTCCAATTTACTTGTATATAATGTATATAGTTGTAAACATTAATAAATAGTTTAAAAAAAAAATAAATAAAAAATCAGGAGATAAAGCGGGAATTGAGTAGTTTTGCGACCGAGAAATATCAAGTATTACTGGCTTTTAATCTTGCCCTTATTTCCTCTTGAATTTCATTTTTCCTTGATATAGTTATCGTCTGCTTGGATGTAAAAGTCATTAAGTAACAAAATCAATTTTTTTTTCTGTTTCAATGTTCAAACGGGTATATGCTCATTAAAAATATTTCAGATTCAATAAAAAAGAAATAAAGACTGGAGGTGCCGCTGGGTTCTGCTCCCCCTCATGCCTTTCATAACAAATTTACTGGTTATCTAATTGTAATTGACAGGTGTGAATAAGTATATAAAAAAAATAAATAAATAAAAATAAGAAATAAATAAATAAAATAAAATCTGGAGAACTTAATATATGGCGCTTTTCAGAAATTTTTCCACTACGAAAATGAAGAATGATATTACTAAATTCTCTTATATAGTGAATTTTCTCATTCTCTAATGTCCATATATCTCAGTTATATTCACTTGGGGACTTTCTATACTTATGGGAAATGATAATATTAATACAAAATGACTTTTTGTCGAATTTGAAAACAATTGCACTTAGTGACTTTTACCTCCAAGCATACGTTATGTTGGTATATTGCTTAACCTGTTCAAACTTAATCCTACATTGATTAATGTTTTCTAATAATTTATGTTATATTTTCTTTATCATTTATTATCATAAACCTTTATTAATTTCTGGGGTCCGCATATCAAGAAAAAAAAGTAAAACGCTCAACCAAAGACTAATACTTTTATACTCACTCCTCTCCAAACGTTCATCTCTACAACTTAAACAAAAAATGAACACTTGTACTTACTTACTCAAACCTATTTGGACATACTCTTCGCAGATATACGGAACAACTAAAAAGACACATATTAACAAACTCCAAATCTTCTAGACAAAAACATTCAAGACAATCACAAAAGCATCGTGGTACGTAAGCAACATTACATACTGATCTACGCATGCCAACAGTTAACGAACAAATACGAGCCTACTACAAACGGTTCCTCGAAAAATTATATAGACATCGTAATACACTTATAAACGACATGGCCACAATGAATATTCCCGACAACACCCAGAGAAGGCTAAAAAGGTGCTTGATGAGAGACCTCCTATACTAAAATAAATAAAAATAAAGACTGGAGGTGCGGCTGGGTTCTGCTCCCCCTCATGCCTTTCACACCATTTTCTTTTTTACAACAAATTTACTGGTTATCTAAATGTAATTGACAAGTGTAAATAAGTATATAAAGTAAAAAAAAAAGATTCTGGAAAACTTAATATATTGACACTTTTCAGAAATTTTTCCGCTAAGAAAATGAAGAATGATATTACTAAATTCTCTTGCAGATATTATCGTGTGCTTGGTGGTAAACGGGAATACACTTGGAACAGCAACATCCCAGATATTTTATTATAATTTTTAAGAACTAAATAGTTCAATGGAATAAACTTTAATAACACTAATAGTTATTGTGCTTTTACAGCAATCGCTACGGTTGGGGGGCAGCCACAGGACCATAAGCCAGAGAGGTGGCTGTGGACTGGCGGAGGGATTGCGGCCAACATCACGCTCTGCTCACTCGGCTGTTGGAAAAGTTTTGCCAACAACTACCTACACTGGGCTGCTTTGGCAACTTGGGCCGTTCTCAATATCCAAGGTAATACCTTACCACTGACATTTTGAATTTACAATATTTACTTAAGACCTTGATGTTTTTTATTAGCGTAAAACGGCCTGACTTTGCACCAGTGTATTTAACTTTGCACCAAGCTCATTAAAAATTTCCTGTTGAAGAAAAATTGTTTTGCTGTTGTCTAAATGAGGGATATTTTATATTTCTTACTTACTTATGACAATAATGATTGGGTCTAAGGAATTTTCACGCTGATCCTAGTTACCTCTCAAGTTTTATAACAGTTAGTTGATTGTAGTGTTTCAACAGGTGTGATTCTTTTGTGGGATAAAGTCCTGCTTTCAACAACTAAATATTTCTCAAATCGATTAGCTTTTGCATTAATTTCATTCTATAATTATTGTAATTTAATTCATTTTGCTCAAAATATTTGCCAAAAGTCATGGTATTTGAAAATAAAATAGAATCCCCTTTTGGATATGAATTAGGAATGACTTCGCACCAGTATATTTTGTCGCAAAGTGACCTCCCTGTGGGAAGAAGTCTTAGGCAGCAATGTTCCTCCTAAACAAATCAATAAACGAGGATATTTTGAAGTGAAGGAGTTAATAGGCTGGTTAAAACCCAAATTATTTGGGATAACGTTTTGCTTCTTGTTAATAAATTTTTTTCCATCTATGTGTAAGTATTATATATTGACGAATGCTGTTAGAATTTTGCCTCGTTATAGCTTTAATTTTTTTCTAGTCATAGTGTTCATTAATATATTTTAACAATTTTTGTCTAACTATTGCAGATTGCATTTTTCCAAAAGTGTTTCTTTGTGCAATTTATTTTATAGGTATCGTTTTGTTCCTTGTTTGCCAAAATTATAGTTGTTTACGTTATTTAGGCGTGTTTTAAGTCGTTATTTTGTTTCTATATAATATTTTGTTACTAAGTTCTTGTATTTTCTATGGTTCCTCAATAATCCTTTAAAAATCGTGCAATCTAAGAAGATCTCATATCAATGAAAACATAGTAATTTACAATCCTATCCTTTAACAAAATCCTAACAAACAGAGAAAAAAAATCACTAGGCTAATCTCAAAACACTATCAAGAAATAATTTGCATCTCATAACTACTATCAAGCTTTGACTTTGTATCAGAATACGTTTCTAATGCTTTTTTAATTGTAAAAATATGGTGGTGCAAAGTCACGGGTATCCGGTTGACTTTGCACCAAAGTTTAAAAACAATAAAATTAATTATAAGTTTTGTAAATTTTGCAATTCCACGATTATGCGATGAATCAACAACATTTTTATTAAACTTATTATTCAATGCAAATATTTTGATACACGCATTTTAAACATTGTTAATAGGTATTTAAAGAATGAAGTTCAACAAAAATGGTGCAAAGTAACGCCATTTTACGGTATCAATAGGAAATTTTATAAGTTAAAAAAACTCATGACAATAAACTTTTTTACGAGGTGTGATGAAAACACCTCCTCTGCTACCAGTTCAGTAAACTTCATTAATATTAATTTTATTTATATTTTATGTCTTTTTTAAAACAAATTTACATCTTTTAAACAAAATATTTGCTGAAGAATTCGAATTAGATAATTATTGTCCTAAAGGTAATTTTGATAATTTATAATTTTAATATATTTATTCTTTCCATTAAGCGATTAGTTGATAATTAGCAATATGTTAATACTTTCAGTATTAAAACACGAACCAGACTAAAAGGGCAAGAAACTACCCGTCGGTTTCGAACTTCTTCAACATTTATCAGACAAACCTTCCGATTAATTACAGGAGACTCATTTACATAACAGTAATTAAACCTATTTGGACATACAGAGATGATCTTTGGGGATCTACTAAACCATCCAATTCGTCACGTATCCAATCCTGCATCACTGAACGACTTTCTTGGGATATTTATAAAACCAATGTTATTGGTTTACTAAAGGTCCTTTTTAATTACCCATGAGTTTTTCTTTTAGAACGAAATAAGTTATTCCTAGATTTCAGTTTCTTAGCTGTCAATGAATGCATTAAAACTATATGGATCGGATTCTGAGCTTAATTTTTAAAAATATACTTCTATTCTTGCCTTACTCATTGTAAACTTTCTAATAAACACAATTTTTATTTTTAAAAACACGTTTCTACTACACTAGAGTCCGAGAAATACTGTGTGGTGCGATGGTCACAAACAAACTTATTCATAAACATATTGATGTATCATATGTTGCTTATTTAGCCCAAACCAGATGCCTATCCTTTTACAGTAAACTCCGTAACCGTCCAAATCCACTAGCATCTCAGTTTGCTTCCCATTCTATTCCAGATAACCCTCCGATGTGTCTAAAAAAATATGTCTACGGGACCTTCTAATATAGAACTTTTATTGGAGTGCTACCAATGGTTAGTTGTTTTATAAGCAATTAACATATCATGAGCTGAATCTTCACATTTACATTCTAAAAAAATCCAAAGTCTAAACCATATCATTGAATTAAATATAAACGTTGAGGAAGACCAACATTTTTAAATTGGAAATAAAAACCTGAATCTTTCTAAAATTTAAACACGAAAGATGGTATTGAATAATGGAGCATTATTATTAAAGAATCTGCGTTCACTACCTACGAATGCTGAGACAACTGCAGACCTAAAATTAATATTTATATTATAACTTTAATCATTTATCATACATGGTTTAAACTAAATGCACGAGAGTTACTTGAAGGACCGCGAAGGATGATGAGAGTGCTACGGGTTAGCGCGACTTTTTGCAACATATAAAAATGAATGGATCATCTCATATTGACATCACGACGCGAGACATTACAAACGCGTGGCACAGTGTCCGAGACAGTTTCTCGCGTCAAGCATATCACGTCTCACGAATCAACCACTCTAGAGCAGTTCGTTTTTTGTGAACAATTCATACAAAGACGATCGCGTCGTGCCGGTCTGGCCATGTCGCGTCGCGCTGTTCCAGACGCGCCGCAATATGCGCCTTCATTTACAACCCTGAAGACGCGCTTATTACAGTCAGGCTCTGCCAAGAGGTCAAGGAAAAAAATTATTTTATTTGCTGAGATTCGTGGATTAGAAAGATCTTTCTTTAAAGATCAAAATATTTTTATATTGCAGCCACAGCATGTGCTGATAACGTGTAAGTAATAATACTAGTCTCTTTGTAGTTGGTATTTAAATTGATAAATAACTGGTATGAAATAGGAGATTCCATCCTAGAGATTCCATTTCAAGTACAAGGAGCGGAAAATGATCATTTTAAGGCGATTCCTCCTCAAATCTCAACAGATCATCCGATTTTGATTCTGTAAAGTTCATTTTGTTCCATATTTCCGTAGAATCTGATGTATCTATTTTAAAAGGCCATATATGTGATATTTACAATTTTAGGTTCAAAAAAACTACTTTTCTAGTATTTTTTAAAGAAAAGTCAACTAATAGGCAAGTGTAGAATAATAAAATATAAATATTGGCAAAAAAAAAATTTTAATTATACATAGTTAAGCAGTCCTAAAGATGATTTGATTATGCAGATCAGTTGTTAATACAACTCCTGTACCGTTTATCTGCATACCTCGGAGGTACCGTAGCAGAGCTTTGGGACTGACGGCAAATTGGACAATTTCTCCATTTTTTCCCAATAACGTAACTTCGCGAAAAATGGTCCAATTTCGGATTTCGTTTTTTCATTATGTAGGTACTAGTTCCAGCTACAATTAATATTTGAAGACTTCCTTCGAAAAAGGTTCGTTATCTTGTTATAGATAGAAAAACAAAAATAATGGTTTTTTTGGCGGTTTTTTGCGATTTTGAATATGAAGCCGATGGTTTGCCGTGGTAGCAAACTGCAGATTCGGATTCAGGACCCCAAAGAACATAAAGATCCATTGAGAAATAAAAGTTCCGCAGTTTTATTCTTCAAAACGGCCTTTAGGAGTCTTATTTTACTGGACTATAAAGACGCTCTATGAAGCATTATTTTGGAGGTCCTACAACTTTTGTTCTATTTCACTTTCCCAATGATGATTTTATTGACTAGAATTGTAACTATGTTCATATATAACGGGAAAAGGATATAAATAAAAACATTATTTTATTATTAATTTATATAAAACTAGTTGAAATAAAAAGGAATCCACAAACGATTAAGTATTATCTATTCCTATCACTAATTAAAAAATTAAAATTACTTATGCTATATTACTGCACATTAAAAAATATATATATTATGAAAATATGATATATTATTTTTGCATAAATGTTGCTTATTCTTAATAAGGAATAATTATATTATGAGCTGTTCATTAAAATTATTTACTTTTTTAATACCCAAATCAAAAAAGATTTAGTACTTTTCTTCTTTTTTTTTGATTTCATATAAAGGTGATGAGTACAAAAAGTTATTGAATTTTTCAATTGAATAAGTTTAAATAGGCAGTTTCCTTCTTTCCCTTCCTGCCGCGCGTTCCTGCGCGTTCTTTACGTTTTGCCATAGGAATCCACAGTCAAGATTATGCTAGGTTCGGGTAAAAAGAAGAAGGTAGAAAAGACGCGAAATCCCTAGACGGCATAGGATCAAAGGAAAATATCAACATTTCTAATACTACCGTAGGTTGTAGGTTCAAACAACAATGTCTGGTAGGACAAGATGTTTTACAACCATTTCTTTGTGAAATTGAATTTTTTTTTTTTTCATTTTGATCAATCCATTTAATTGTTTCACAAGAGTAGTTTCATTTCTTATTTATTCGACATACCACACACAGTATAGGCTGTTTGACTATTCTCCTCCTTCAAAACCCTAATCTCAAAGTAAAGGTAATAATAAATATTGCAAGCTTTTTTGTATGAGAAACTTCCCACATTTTTTTTACGTCCCGGGGTCTAAATTGTAGAAAAAAATGTGTTTTTTTACTGCTTAACATTTGAAAACGGCTGGACATAAGAAGTAATTCATTACAAACCTTTTGATTTAAATAAGAAGTAATTTGGGAAAAAATTAGATTTCGTAAATACTATTTTTATTTATTTTTTAAAAAATTATTTATTTTCCGCATACCCTCTTTTCTCTAGTCTATTCGGGCCCCTGTTTTGGTCAACAAACACGGAAGGCTACAAAGACAAATAAATATTATAAATATATTACAATGGATCTAATAAGGTATTTGATCGCAAAAGGGAGTGTGTACGTTTTAAAACCCCTTTACTGCGAAATAAGTATATTTTGCCCCTTAAGATTCCATTTTATTCATTTTTTTCTGTTTGGTGACTAAATTGCTGAGAGAATATATATTGATATTTACAATATATTACAATTGATATTACAATTTACAATCAGAAAACGGCTAGCTGTATGAATAAATTTATTAAAAACATTATTGAAACGTTTGATTCCGAAAAAACATTCGTACTTTATTTTTGACATTGACTATATCTCGAAAATGGTCGACTCTAGAAAAATATGTTACGAATCTAAATTAAAGCTGATTACATGTCCTATAAAATTGATTATGTATAAATTTGTCGAAATTCTAATGGTTTTCGAGATATACGTTATTGAAAATCGGTGATATTCGGAAAAAAAAAAGTTGTTACCTCACTTTTTGTAATACTTTTATTTCTAGTACCTTCCCCGATCGTTCCTCAGAAAAAATTACATAATCAAAATTGTAGAGCATTAAATTTAATTTAATTTCATATATATGTTTCTGGTATTTGAAGCAAATATTTAACAAAAAGTGAGGTAAACATTTTTTTATTTCTAAAATTATCGATTTTAAATAACATATATCTCGAAAACCGTTGGAATTTCGACAGCAGTACGTTAATTTACTTAACGTTGGTGGTCACCGTACTGCTAAACTGTAACTAATCCGTCAGGGCTGCTACCCAAAGTTATACGGGATGGAATCTCGCCTAAATTAGGAGGTAGAAGCAATTGATCATTTTGATCATCACTATTGATTTTTATTCTGACACTTTCAAACAGTAAAGTATTTTAAAAATATATGTAAATGGTAAAATCTTAAAAATTAAAGCATTATAGTTAAATTTCCTTTTTTGAAAAAAATAGACGGTGATTTTCTTTTGATAAAACGATTTCAATCTACTGTCCGGTGAATTTCCGAAGGTCAGGACTGGAACGGAATCATTTGTTTCCGACCCCATGGCGTAGGCGCTAGGGTATAAAGGGATTACTTTGTCTAGCTCAGTGACTAGGGTCCCCGATTGTTCTTCAGTATCTTCCCCATTCTTATCAGGGCACGCTAAAAGTTCAGTATTTGTTGGGGAATCTTGAATGTCGCCTCCATTATGCATTAAATCTTTAAAGATTACCTCTCCACAGTTAGGTGGATCTATACCCAGAGTAAAATGGGTTAGAATTTGTTAAATATCGCTTAAATTAGGAAATGTAAACTAATTATCATTTTGAGCAGGATAATGTTGTTATAAATTATGGAGGAAACCACAAAGTTTTTTTGTTTTGTTTTTTTCTCCCAACGAAGGTTGGCGGTTTAAATGTCAATTTGTGTTTTGGAGACGGCCGTACGGAATATGTTTAAGGATGTGCAGTCATACCAACGGCGAAGATCCTTCAACCAAGAGTTCTGCCGTCTTCCTATTGATCTCTTGCCTGGAATTTTTTCCCTCAATAATCATTCTTAAATTTTCATACTTCTCTCCTCTCATAATGTCCCTAAAATCCTAGTTATGAGGAAAATTGACCTAGGAACGTGACAATAATATATAAATAAATAAATATTAATCTATATCAATATAAATAAAGAAATATTAATCTATATAAATATAAATAAAGAAATATTAATCTATATAAATATAAATAAAGAAATATTAATCTATATAAATAAAGAAATATTAATCTATATAAATAAAGAAATATTAATCTACATAAATATAAATATAAAATGGGGTCACCTGTGGTGTAGTGGTTAGCATAGCAACCTACTAAACCTAAGATCGCGGGTTCGCAGCCCGGCAGATGACCTTAGGATTTTTTAAAGAGATTAAAAAATCCTTAGCTATGCCGTCCTTCGGAAGGGACGTAAAATGAGGGTCCCGAGCCTGTGCGATATCAGGTACTCGTTAAATATCCCTATCCTAATTATACCTGAATAGGCAAAATTTAGGACTCCCACCGTAGCATCGTCCGATTAGCCATAGCAACATAAAGAGACGTTAAACGAAATAAACAAACAATAAATATAAAATATAAACCTCTATTCTATATATACTCTTCTAGGCCACTGCCTTCATGATCTTATATTAGGAGCTAAGGTTAGTATCAAGAAAATGTTATAAAACTAAACTAAATAAATTTTAAATAACGAGGTAAACTGGCCTTGGAAAGTGACTATAAAAATGAAAATTAATAGTAAATTATATAGTTATCAAGATTAATATCAATAACACAAATAATAAAAACTAATAAAAATAATGACAATACAAAACCTAATAAAAGTCTTTTGTCGATGACAAAAGGCGTGAAATATTGCCACTACAGGAGGCGTTTATTTTTTACTCCCTGCCTGCCTCCATTGACGCCATTTATAAATGTTATCGTGTGGTCCAGTTTCATTTGAGCCAGCCGATGCTAGAGAATATGACAGCATTGTCTCACCCGTCAACAATTGTCAATAGCAGTTTCATCACGATGATGTCCCGACAAAAGGCGGTACAGTCATCGGCCTGCGGCGTTAAAGCAATTCCTTTAATGTTAAAGACTTTTACTTATTTTTATTTATATATATTCTGAATGAAAATTAATTTGTTAATGATTTTTATTTCTCAAAATTCATGTTCAATTAAACAATAGTTGAACTTTGGGGCTCCTTTCAACCTTCCAATTCTTCTCGTATCGTATCTTATAATATGAAGATCCTTCATAAATTCTCAGTGCTCCTTATTGATCACAAATAAACATATCCCATATCCATAACAATCTAGATTAGGTGTCCCATATATTGCTGACTAGGCCCAAAACAGATACTTTCCCTTCCATGATGACCTTCATACCCTCTCGAACCCACTTACTTCTAAGCGTATTAACGTATTACGTATTTTAGTAATCCCACTCACTTAAGTCTCCCAACTTACTTCTCACGCGATCCCGATAATCCCCTGAGACGTCTGAAAAGAAGATGGCCTAGGGACCTTCTAATGTAGATTTTATTGAAGCAATACTAATGGGTTGGTTCCTTACAAATTGTTGACCTGTTATTTTAATCATATTTCAACACATTTACTTATACAGAGTGATTCCCTCTTAGTGAAAAAACAAACTACAAAATTGGATAAAACTAGAACAAAAATGAAGACAAATGCCGCAGATCGCATTTCTATTCCAATCCGCTACTGATATATGAAAATTCGATGTTTTTGGGGAAACAACGTTTTTTTTACCATAAAACTGTACCTATTATCTCCACTTAGCTAAAACATTTTTCAAATTTTGACCACGTTTTGGGATTTAGCATTAAATTTCTTATAAGCCCAGAGCATATTTAACCTTGAATGTTACAAACTTCCGATATAAAGAACAGCTTGATCTTCAGCTTATTTAGGAAAGTTATAATTGCTTATAATACTTCAATGCACATCCTTTTTCGGAAAAAACAATCCACAAAACTACGAACATCTCCAACACGTGCATTTTTAATCAACTTTCGCATGGTTAAATATGCAAGTTTTGAGATATGTTTTTTTCGATCCCGAGTTTGTAACATTCAAGGTTACATATGTTTTGGGCTTACAGGAATTTTAGTGCTAAATCCCAAAAGTTATCAAAATTTGGGAAATATTTGAGCAAGGTGGGAATATTACAGTTTTATGGCAAAAAACGTTGTTTTCCTAAAACAAATTTTCGAATTTTCGTATATCAGCAGCGGATTGGAATAGAAAAGTGCGGTGAGCGGCATTTCTCTTCATTTTTGGCCTATTTTCGCATGATTTTTTTTTTTTTTTTTTTTTTTTTTTTTTTTACACTAAGATGGAATCACCCTATATATTTCATTCAGTTGCAAATATCAACAAATACATATATGTAAATGAAAAATTCATTATCTCAGCCACATTATGTTGCTTGAAGTAGCATGTTTCCTGCATCAATATTTGTCCTTTGATCTGTTCGTCAGTGAATTTTAAAGGATATAACCCTCAATTGGATTTATTATTTGATTACACATCCGAACTTGGCTAATCCGATATTGGAGGGACAGTACCATGTAAAAAGTCCGGGAGATATATTTTTATTCGCCTCGTATCTTGGATCTTCATTAAAAAATTTTAGAAACTCACTCGTGTGCATGCGTGTTTCAGATTTGTTTCTCAATATTTTTAATTGTTTAAAATAAAGTATTTTTCACTTCTTAGACGACTTTCACTTTGCCTTTCAGATTCGGTGTGAGGGCAGTCATTGATCGGGTCAACTTTTAAAAAAATATTTTTTATCGACCTTGTTAAAAACTCAATTTCTTCCTGAATGGGAAAAAGAATAGATAATGTTTATGTCTATGTATATTCAACAGTTAGTTAGTTTTTTTTTTTTTCTCCTAAACTGATCATTACTCAAATTAATAATTAAATTAAATTTACAATTAATGATTATTTGAAATAAACAAAGTTGAGAGAAAATAGGGGTTTCTAACGCGACTTTTTCATTCAAACCAATATAGCTCCCAAACGGTAGGCCCTAGCAACAAATAGATAACATAGAATCTTCTCTATTGAATTTCTGATGAAGGTGCTGTCGGCAAATTGTCGAACCCAAGCAACACCAACAGAGGTAGACCGTGTCAAAATGTTATATTTTGATCTTACGTTTTGACAAAAATCTAACACCAAAAAAGTATAGACCCCAACCAAAAGACATAAAAAAAATTAAAGCACAGATAAATAAAATTATTTGACGAGAACTGGAATGGTTAAATCTCATTACAACTATTTCGAGTTTGTTTGTTTTTATTAACATAGCCTTTTTTTTATCCCCATAAATAATTTTTATTCATTAATAGCTAGCTATAGCAATATTTCCTATGTGAAACAGTTTTTTAAATCAAAATATGCTGTTATTTTAATCTAAATCTCATCTGGTAATGTTTAAACATTTTATTCAGTTTCTCAACGTAAACAGTTAATAAATATTTCAATATTTTTTTTTTCTGTTTTTTTTTTTCTTCTTTTTTTACATGGCTAATCCCTAAATTTTCAAATGGTCAAGAAAATCATAGTCACCATTATATGGAAAATCTACGTCCTGTTTTTATTTTCCAGATAAACTTTTGCACGGAGACAACGGAACGAGTCTTTTTCTCATCTTTGAAAAAATACTTTTCTAAAAAGCGGGACTGTCCCGTTAAAAAGGGACGTCTAGTCGCCATATATATAAAGAACAAATTAAGTCAGACATTATTATAAATCAGTTCCCATTATTTTCTAACAAATCTATTCTAGTTGTTAAAAAAACATTCTTATTAGTTTAGGTTGTTTTTTTTTTTCAACGTTTTTCATTTCATTAATTATTTAAGCGTAATTCGTGGTTAAAGTAATTAATATCTTTTTAAGTCTATTCACTTAGAATAATTAAGCATGAATTATAATTCATACATACATACAATATTATAATTCACATGAGGTGATTAGAGGCAAAACTCGTTCGTTCCATTTTTTTTTTTCAAATTGAGGTGTCAGTGAATTCTAAAAGATATTAACTATCTTTATACATTTATCAATAAATATCTTTATATATATTATCTTTATAATCTAATAATAAATATATCTTTATATATATATATAATTATAATATATATATATATATATATATATATATATATATATATATATATAAAATATATATATTATATATAATATATATATTATCTTTCTAAAAGATAATTAATATCCAATGTTTCAAAAAAATGGAATAAACGAGTTTTGCATCTCACCTCCTCACATATGTATTTTATGTTTTATCCGAATACTCTAGCAAATATCTTTATTTCCCACTATAGTTTCAATACATTTCAAAAGTTAATTTTTCAACTAAGCGTGTGGTATCCCCATTTCCACCTGTTTGCGTGAAGAGAAAAGCTTTGTCCATTTTTCTTCATAAGCCTAGGCTTCCACAAATTATCGTTAGTGATCCGACCACGCGAAAGGTAATGAAGGATGGGGGGCATACTAAGGGATATAGCCGTTATATAAGGGTCTTTTGAGCATCCATCATACTAGATCAAACAGTTAAACAGCTTAATTTAGGATCAACTGAAACTGATACCGGAAACGACCCAGTCGATTAGCTCTCGCAATGACGACTTAGCCCCTTCAACTTCTATATTGTACACTTTCAGTAGATTTTCAAAAGAAAAAAAAAAACGAAAATGCTCTAAATTTTTAGTATAATAAATAAATTTGTATCCATATTCCTGAAGCAAATAATTTTTCCTAAACAAATATGGCGGTTTACTGTTATGCTGTTTTGAACATACAAAAATAAAATTGATATTTGCATCTGTTGTATGCTATGCAGTTTAAAAAAGAATTTAAGAATCATTTATTAGTCTCATTCTTGATAACATTTTCATTCAATATACTATTAATACTAAAAATAAACAACCAGTTAATAGGAATTGCCCACTCTTTGTAATTAGGATTAACTCTTTGTAATTATTTTGATAAAATCTAGCTTAGTTTTACCCAGATATATCACGTCAGATTTTGTGAAAAAAAAATATTGATAGCAAACAAGTTTTTAATTTGTTTATTTTTTACTCAAACAACTTTATAACTTTTGAAGGGAAAGAAGGGTTTCAAAATAAATTTTAAAAATATTAGAAAAGTATCTGTTTCTTCTTTAAAATGGAAAAAAAAAAATATAATAATAATTAAGTGATCTTAAATTATTAAGATCATTATTTTTAAAAGTCCTTTTTTCAACATGGAAGTTTACAGAATCTATGAATCCTGTGTTTTTCTATTTATATAAAGAATATCTATAAAAGTATGATCTTGGAAAAAAAAATGTTAATAGCATGTAAACAATGTTTTTTTATTAAGTAATCTTTAATTTTTTAATTTGGTATCAAAAAAGTTACTTGACAGTAATTTTTAATGTTTTTAGGATTTTGTATACTTTTTAATGCTATACAATATTCTAAACTAAATAGCATGTCTCTACAGAAACTTGCAATAAATATTGAAAAAATGGAGCCACAAAAATTAATCTAAAACATTTTTTTTTTTTAAATAACAATTGAAACAATACTTGCTTGCATATTAAAGATGTGTTTCTGATTCACTTCTTTTTTCTTTAAAATAATGTTTCCTTCAAAATTTACATAGATTTTACCTGGAAAAATAAAGAGAACAACAATTTTTATAGAAAATCCTTTCATTTTTTTTTTTTTTACTATTATCATTTTTTTTTTAATTTAAAATTATTTATATTATCTTAATATAAACATTGAAATTTTTGGTGTTAAATTTTGCTTTGAATCCATTCATTGTTAACAAATATATAAATGATTTATCTTTATTAATTTTGATTCAAGGCATGTGTATAATGAAAATAGCTTCTAGAATTTATCTTAAGGTGGCTCCACACGCAACGGAAAACCGGAAGACAAGCCTTCAATAGAGGCAAACCTCTCAGTGTTGAGAGTTTACACTAGGAAATATAGCTCCACACGCAACGGGAAACCGGAAGGCATGCCTTTGAGGCGCTAGGCCTTCCGGCAAACCTCTACGTGTGGATGGAGAATTCTGTGAGGTTTCCCTGCAGGCCGGTTGCCTGTAGCCCCGAAATGGCAATACCAAAATCTCATTCGTTTTGCCTCAAAGGCCGGCCGGATTGAAGTTTGGTTGTAGGCACCACAACCAGTTTATAGTATGTGTATAAATATGAATGTATTCGGTATGTGTATAAGCATTCAGTCATCTTCCGCCATCTTAAAATCGTTGAATCGTGGAATATTTCAAAATAGTATCCTTAAGGAAATTAAAACATAATTTTGGGGGGGGGGGGCCTAAACTTGTACCTTAAGAACGACAGCCGATTTTTAAAAACTTGGTAATTGGTAAAATTGGATGTTCTTCTTAAGGTACAAATTTAAAGCCCCCTCCCAAATTAAAACATAACTGTAAGTGCCCTTAAAAAAAGGTTAGTTAGTGTGAAAGAAACGTAATTATTAAATTTCCTTAAAATTGGCTTTCGTTCTTAAGGTACAAATTTAGAGCCCTCCCAAATTAAAACATAACTGTTAGAACCCTTTAAAAAAAGTTAGTATGAAACAAACATAATTATCAAAATTGGCTGAGTCATTCTTAAGGTAGAAATTTAGAACCCTCCCTCACTAAATTAAAACTTAACTGTTTAAAAAAAGATTAGTATGAAAGAAACATAATTATCAAATTTTATTAAAATCGGATGTCGTTTTTAAGGTACAATTTAGAATTATTCCGTCATTGTTGTCCTTAAGGATGTTGTTTTAAAATATGTTTAAGATTTAACGACTTTTATATGGCGGAAGGATATTCCGCCATTGTAATCCTTAAGGATGCTGTTTTGAAATATTAGAATATTTAACAATTTTTAAGTTATCCCAAGGATATTCCGCCATAGCTGTCCTTAATGATACTGTTTTGAAATATTAACAATTTTAACGATTTTATGGATATTCCTCCTTTGTTAACGCATTCTACGGGATGTTGGAGATCGTTTTTTAATGAGATTTCGTATTGTTTTTTTGCCTTTTGGTAGGCTAGCAGGCTTGCCTGCAGGAAAACCTCAACTGAATTCTCCATCCACATGTAGAGGTTTGCCGGTAGGCCTGGGACCTCAAGGTTTTCCGTTGCGTATGGAGCGACCTTTAGAAATTCATTATAAATTCCTCTCGCTTTTATTCTTTGATTATTTTTCTTTTCCTTGAAAATAAGTTGATATTTATGTTCATACCGAATGTTCTGAATTTCCTAACTGTTCTCTCCTTTGAAGTCATTTTATTATTATCTGGGTGACTGAAGTGTATACTTATACAGTGTAGTCATTCCATCTAATTAATGGTTGATGGTTCTGTCATATTTAAAGTAAACTTTTCAATTTTTTCAAATTAAATTTAAATAAACAAAATATAGTTTTTGTAAACAGAATTTAAAGACCTTAATCATCTTCAAATTCTGTATATAGTATAATAAATAATAACAAACAGTTATTATTATATTTGCATGTAACATTTTCAAATATAATTTAATTGACAAAAACAAAAGAGAAGCTTTATCTGATCAAAATATGCTCAAATCTGTTGACAGTTAACTTAACACCATATTCCATCTGTTGAATCAAATTTATAACTTTCTTATCTCTATCAAAGTTCTTATTAGACCCACTTTTGATTTCAATATATCACTATTAAGAGACTGAGATTTATGGTTGGATTTTCATTTCCTGTGAATTTATTTGCTCTTCGATTTTCATCTTTTTTTTCCCATGTAAAATCTACTTAGTTTATGTTTTTATATTTTTTGCAGGTCTGTTGGGAAAGTGCTATGGTTTTTCCCCACCTGAATATTTAATATGGTATGTGCTGTTTATAATTTTCGTAACATACTCAATGCTACCACTGCCTCTTCGCTGGTCAATATTCTCAGGATCTGTTACCTCGATCCTCCACATGTTGATTACTATGACTGTTCTACTAGAGGCAGGAGAAGTAAGTTTTTATTAGTAGTTATTTCAAAATACTATGTTTTAGGACATAAAATTTAGTTTTTAAAAAATCAAATCTTTATCTATAAAATACACCTGTTTTTTGTTTTTTTGTTTTTTTTTCAAATCTGGGTTCTTAGGTTGCTTGACCCAAACTTTAACATCCTAATTTCAAACATTGGAAACTGCTATTAAAAAGTAGAGTAAAAATGTTATATTACATAATAATCACAAATATTTTATTGCTTTATTAGCTTTAATAATATTATACTGTATGTTATTATTATTTTAGTATTTTTATGGAATTAATAGTCTACCTAATTTGGCCTAATTAATGATAAATAATCAAAACTACTGTTTTAACTGATCTGTTTAAGTTTATGTAAGTAACTTTAGTCCAGATTAAAAAAAACAAAAAAAAAACAGGAAAATACCTATTGTCTGTTCATTGTTCTATTAGTTTAAAACAGTTATAAAAATATTGTAGTTGATTATTTTATATAGTGATATTTTAATGATTTATTTCCTAGACAATGTTATAGTTACTTAGAACTAAAATTAATAATGATTAATGATAAGGTTTCAATGCTTGTTTGCATGAAAATTGAAAAATAATTATTATGATACATTTATAATTAATATTTTATTGTTAAATTTAAAAAAAGACTTATTTTTTGAGTATTTATTAAAGTTCTATACTAGTGGCTTACAAGAAAAAAAATTTAAACATTTTAATTTAAATATAAATGTTTTCTATTAGAAAAATGTATATTTAAAATAACCATAGTTACTTTTATAAAAATGTTTCACCCTTCCTTAATATTATATTTAAAACCTTCCTATATATCATTAAAAATATAGCTTTATCTTGTTTATTATAGTTTGATCAATTATTTTGATAGAATAAACTATTATTATGTTTCTTTTTTTTAGGATGTTGTTTGTTTGTTAAAGCAGCTATTCTCCACCAGTCTTATCTATGGTGCAGTTAATTTCACTGGAATGTACACAAAGTACCTTACAGATAGAAGCCAAAGGAAGGCATTCTTAGAAACTCATAGGTCAACTGAGACTAGATTTAAAACGCAAAAAGAAAATGAACAACAAGAAAAACTTCTTTTGTCAGGTTAGTATTTGTAACGAAAAAAAACAACAACAAAAAAAACACATACAAATAGCTGAAATCAACAAATATTTGCCCTAATTCATTGAAATTTACTTGAATTTCATTTTTTAATTCTTGGTTACAAGTATTTTATAACAAGTTAAATTTTTATAACTTTAGATCATCGGTTTCTTATCACTAAAACAAAAAATGGCATTTACTTTTTGTTTCTTTATTGATAACCACATTAAGGAACATTTCATTTCTAGTTCTGCCAGATTTCGTAGCAAGAGAGATGATTCGAGATATAGCAAGTGAATCTGAACGGGGAGCATTTACACCTCATCAATTTCATCGAATATATATTCACTGTTATGAAAATGTTAGTATTTTATTTGCAGATATCAAAGGATTCACTGGTAAGTAATCATAATTTCACAATTATTTAGTGTTGTAATTTAATTTTTTTTTTCTATATGTTTTTGTGTTTATTCCATTTCCAAAAAAGGATGGTGGCTATTTGTCATCAACGATCATGAGAGGTATTAGAATTTTATTTTTAGCATTTATTCGGTGCAGAAGATAAAATAATTGGTTCTTATAACCCTTAACAAAATAAAGTATATTGCTTATCCAGAATAAAAGACCTTGCAAATAAAACGTCTATGTTATATATATATATATATATATATATATATATATATATATATATATATATATATATATATATATATTTTTTTTTTTTTTTTTTTTTTTTTTTTTTTTTTTTTTTTAACTTTGTTAGTAGGATAACCATCCCTTAAATATTGGGATAAAATAATTGATACAGCTAGGTATCAAGCAACAACTGTTGCAACATATAAAGCATTTAAATATGTATGATCATATATTGTCATAATATTAATTTTTTTTTTTTAATGTTTTTTTTTTCGTTTCGGCCTGTTGTGGACCAGGTTATTGCAACTGCTTGCGTCCTTGAGT
Source organism: Euschistus heros (assembly GCA_003667255.2). Lineage (NCBI taxonomy): Eukaryota > Metazoa > Arthropoda > Insecta > Hemiptera > Pentatomidae > Euschistus > Euschistus heros. Next base: position 2,926,982 of record RCWM02000032.1, on the reverse strand, counting down.
TTTAATTCTCCCCCAAGTACTCTCCCATTCTCATCCTGTCAACTTCTTGCCTGTTTTCAGCTTTGGTCTTTCTTGGAAGCACTTGTATCCTCGAAATTTTTTTCTGGAGAGGAGCTCATTCCTGGATGTCTTCGAGTGTGATTCCTATTTCTTGAAGTTCTTTTTCAACTTCGGTGAACCATGATCCCGTGGTTTTCTTGTCAAGAAAGTTGGAAAAGATCTTATTGGTTTGCCTCTGTGAGCTCATGTGTGTTAAATGGCCATCGAAATTAATTTGCTATCGCTTTTTGTGTTGTGTCTGTTTCATTCTTGATGTATAATATATTATTTCTTTATAAATTTTCCACTCTTAGATTTTATAACTTTAACACAACTATAACCTCCATCTTGGGATCATATTTATCATTCTATATATTATTATATATTATATTATAAATACATTTTTTATGATATTATTTCTAAAATTTAATTTTTTAATTAACATGCAGCATGGGCAAGTCAAACAAGTGCTCAAGAATTGGTGAGGGTACTGAATGATCTCTTTGCTAAATTTGACAAACTGGCTTTGGTAATTATTAAATAATTTCTTAAAAATATTATAATCAGTGATAATTATAATAGTTTACTGTTTCTTAACTAAATTCTTATGAAAAAAATCAGGAAAATCATTGCCTGCGAATAAAGCTTCTTGGAGATTGCTATTACTGTGTTTCTGGATTGCCAGAAGAAAGGCAAGATCATGCTTCTTGTTGTGTTGAGATGGGTCTCCATATGATCACCGCTATTCAAGATGTCCGCAACAAGTTAAATGTAAGATTGCCCTTAAATTTTAATATTGAATAATACTACTATTACATTATTATAACTTTCTATTTTATGATGGTAATATAAATTTCATTCCATATAACATGTAATCATATCCGTTTAAAACAGTACTTGCAACATATTAATTTAAGATTCACCTGATTTTGTTTTTTATTTTCAAATTTTTAAGCTTAACTACTGAATGATGCAAAATTTATTTTGAGAAATATTAACAAAACTATATTTATATTCTGTTCATGATACCACTTAGGCTACTCATTGAGAATAGTTGTTAGGGCTAGTATAAGGCATGCATTTTTTTTTTTAATACTGAAGAAACTAAGTAAACCTTCTGTATTCACATTGAAAGATGCTGTTTATCATTGTTAAGTTTAAAATTTAAAGTTTTCTTTACTTGTTTTTGTTTCAGGTTGATTTGAACATGAGAATAGGAATTCACTCTGGTTCAGTTCTTTGTGGAGTACTTGGCCTTAGAAAGTGGCAGTTTGATGTATGGTCCTATGATGTAACACTAGCGAATCACATGGAATCCGGTGGTATCCCTGGGTTAGATATTTAAGATTTTTGAAATTATTTGATAATTATTAAATACTTATCATTTATTGCAGAATATATATATATATATATATATATATATATATATATATATATATATATATATATATATATATATTTTTTTTTTTTTTTTTTTTTTTTTTTTAAGTTTAAGAAATTAAAATAAATATTTTCAGGAGAGTTCACATCTCAAAAGCAACATTAGCATGTCTTAATAATCAGTATGAGGTAGAACCAGGATATGGTGAGACTCGTGACTCCTATTTAAAAGTAAAAATTAATATTTTTCAAATTAAATTATCTTTTAATTTAAGATAATATCATTTTTACAACATGGTTCATAGAAGTAACATAAATTATATTTGATTACAAATTATCAAATCTTAAATTTATAAATAACAATTTATAAATATTATTTTAACTAGGAACATGAGGTTGAAACATTTTTAATAAAACAACAAGCACCATCTAAACCTCACACAGTCCAGCGTGAGATATCTCGTACTAGGTTGTGGTCTGAAGGTGATCAAACATTGATTACAGTACAGCAATTTACAAATAGCAGTAAGTTTCTTATCTATATAATTCTGCAATTATTTATCATTTTTTGCAATCTAATAATACTTTTATCTGTAATTTTTAGAAAAGAAAAAGCAAATGGATAGTAATGGTAATCATGGCAATCATACAGCAGAAAGTTATACTGAAGATTGGACTCCAGAAATACCCTTTGAAAATGTGAATATCATCATTTTTTTGTTGTTTTTTTATATTTTGTTACAGTTTGTTATTATAACTATCAATTTTTGTAGCTAAGTGCGACTGGGCCAGAGCAAGAGCGAAGTGAAACTGAAAAAGAAGGTAATCAAGTAAATCTCAGTTCGGCTGAAGAAGCCGATGTTATTATGGATCACTGTATAGAAATAGAGAGCAATCAACGAATGAGAAAAGAAAATATTAGTCCTTGGACACTAAGATTCAAACAACCTAAAATGGAAGAAGAGGTAACTTTGAAAACTAATCTCTACTTTTGTTCCATAGTTTATCTCCTTGGAAAATATAAAAATGTTTTTATTCTAATGATAATGATTATTATTGTGGATTACAAAAATACATATTTATAAGACCTATATTTGTTTTGCTTCTCTAAACCATCTTTTATGCAAAATTTTATTTGCTGATGGATGTTCTTGTTTTTATTCGCAAAAAATGCATTGACTTTGTGCATTTTGACTTACTTAAAAAAACAGTGCTTTCATATACTCTTTCATCTTCATTGGTAATGCTTCCGAGATAGAGGAAGGTGATGGTTCATCATTAGGCACAATATGACTCATATACAATCTATACAATCAAAATTATAAACCCACTTTTGTACATTTTATTTTATTATTTTGACATTACCCTAAATGTTTCAGAAATATTATGTTAGGAAATAGATATTAGCAAATCCAATCTTTGAAATAATCAATTAAGCTTCAATATATTTTTCCCCAATTCAGTGCTGGATTTAAGCTAGGCTACATAGACTCGCGCCTAGGGGCCCCACCATACTCAAAAAAAAAAAAAAAAAAAAGACAGTTCTGACTGCATCATTGATTTGGTTTTTTATGTGCAAATATAAATATGAAATAAGCTTTTAATGTATAATAACAGTAAGCAAATGAGTCAAGCTATTTTCGTCAAATTTATGAAATAAATTTAATGCAATCCAACTACATTCCAATAAAAAATCTGGTGTCAAATTGGTTATATTGGGTAAAGTTTATTGGATTTATTTCGAAAGTGTCTTGTCCACAACAGCCTTAATATTCAAACTAGGGGGAGAGATAAATGCTTTTTAAAAATATATGTATGTTTCTACAATAACTTCAGTCCAGTCAATAAACACAGTGTAAAGTGCATGAAACATGCGATTATTTTTTACCTCGGGGCTTCGTTAGGAGTAGTTAGAAGATAAACATACGAAAAGTCTCTGCCACTGGGGGGTGAGCTAAGTGGGAGGGGAAAAGGTCCCATTTTTGGATTTTTTGTTTATATCTCGAAAACGGTGGACTCTAGGAAAATATGTTCCAAATAAAAATTAAAGCTAATTAAATTTCTTATAAAATTAATTCTATACATATATGTTGAACTTCCAACCGTTAAATATTTATTTACTGTGTGGTTACCATAATACCAAACAAAGTTCTTTGTAGTTAAGAATCTTGGTTCTGAATCTGTAGAAATTAAATTGTGAAAAATGGAAAGGTTATATTCATCCAGTACCCATCATACTCTGAAAAGCATAACAATTATAATGTGGTTTAAAATTTACCAAGCATTTTTTTTTTTGACAGAATGGCCTAAAAATGTGTCATTTGACACTTAAATTTTGAAATCCCAGACCCCCTGGTGATTTCCCCCCTTTTTTTCCGGTTTATAGCTTTGCCTTCTGCCAACGTTAACCTCGGACACTCGGAATACCTTATCTCAGGGGCCCACACCAAAGAGTGCACGTGCCTAGGACTGGTACAGCCTAAATCTGGCCCTGCCCCAATTCTTAATGTTGTATACATAAACTACTCTATGAAAAGAAGTAGAAGATAACAGCATATTCTAGATATATTCAATTTGTGATTCTATGAAGTTTTTGTTTCAATATTCATGAAGTATTGGACATTCAAAATCTTCATTCAGCTGCAAGATTTAATATTTTTCTAGGATTTTATAATTATCAATTAATCGTCACCAAAGAAAAATATTTCTCTAAATCTATGAAAACCTCATACAAGAGGCTTTGTTTTAATTATGAGAGCAATGAATATGAGTTCAAGAAAACTTCTGTCACTTCTGAATATTATTTTCCTTTGTTTTATTGATATTGAGATCTTATAACATTTATTCTTGGGAGGATTTCTCTTGGTTCTAAAATTAATGTTATTCTTGAGAGCCATGTAGAATGATTTGTAATTGGGATAATAGGGGATAAACATTTTTTTAAATATGTTAAGCAAAGATTAACATTAAAATGTAAGAAAGTGCTGGTCCCTTGAAAAAATCTCCTTTAATTGTCTAAAAGAATGCATTTTAGTCCCTCCTAGGTTGATAAAACATTAGATAATTTGTATTTTACCATTGAATTAGAGTTATTGAATGAAAGAACTCATGTTGAGCATTGTTCGATTCAGTCTTTATCATGGCCCCTGAAAGAAAAAAATCTAAATATATATATCTATATGTAGATATATATACACACAAATATTGACTTTTTATTTAAAACTATTTAATGAATATCCATTGATTTATTTTTTTCTAAATACATAATCTTTCTTTTTTTTATAGTTTTGCCAATTAAGAGAAGATATGTTCAAATCAAATATGCTCATTTGCTACATAATTTGGCTGTTTATTGTAGCATGCCAAGCCATAATTCTACCAAAGTGAGTTTTAATTTTCTGTTTTTTTTTTTTTTTTTTAAATATTTTCATTAAATATTTAAAAATTTTAATAAAGCTTTGATTTATAAGGTAAACAGTTTTTCTTTTCAGATGTCCTCTACTCCTTGGATTTGTTATTTGTTCTACTGTACTTTTAACTAGTGCTGTTCTTCTTGTTATGGCAGAAGAGTTACCTAAGCTTCCTCATAGTCTTCAGCACATGTCCGCTGTTCTAGTTCATAATAAGTTTCGGAGAACATTGTTCATTCTAGGTTTTCTTATTATAATGTGTGCTGCTTCAACACTAACATTGGTACATACTTTTCTATTTTCATATTAAGTATACAAATATATTTTACAAAATTATATTGGTTCCTTTAGCAAAAAATATTACATATTTAGTTGTGATTTCTTGCTAATTTAGGTATCTATATTTATCATTATTATTATTATGATAAACACATCTATTATAAAATTAGATTGAAACATAGGTTTTTTTTTAGGTTCTATTACCAGGAGATCTGGTTATAAACGAGGTGGACAATACTTCTGGAATAAATGGAACAAACTGTACCATGTGTGACGATAAATTCACAAAAAGACTTAATCGCCACATTAAAACATCTCATGTAAATAAGACTAGTATCGACAAACTCTATCCACCTCTCATCATGACATCAGATGACATTTATGATGACGATTGGTTACCTATCCACATTAATGATATCAATAAACATCATCATTTGAACAGTAAAAAAATTAAAAATAACAGTATACATTCAACTGCTCACCATAGAAGATTCAAACGAAACTTTATGTCAAATTTGAACAGGGAATTGAATGAACCTGCAACAGATGACATATACCTGATTGCTTGTATTCATGTAGAATATCTTGTATTTACTTGGGTTTTATGTTTAATCGCTCTGGCAACAACTCTAAAAGTGTATTTTTTGGTTAAAACTGCTCTTGCTTTAATGATGGTTGGAAGTTTTGCCACTTTAATCGTTGTTTTGTATCCTGAAGTTTTCAAACAAAGACAGTTAGAAAAACAGTAAGTTTTTCTTAATAACTATTATAAAATATGGACTAAATACACAGTGTAATATACTAATAGTTTAATGACTGTTTCAGCCTTAACATGCCATTTTCTGCACAGATGCTGTTGATGCTTTCTATATTTTTCACATTAGTTGCTTATCATGCTAGACTTGTAGAAATCACTTCAAGACTCGATTTTTTGTGGAAACTTGATGCGCAAAGGGAACTTGCCGAAATGAGGGAAACAAGGAAAAATAACCGACAGTTATTAAGGAATATATTGCCCGATCATGTTGCACAGCACTTTCTGAATGATCGTTTAGCTGATGTAAGTAACTATATTCTCATCATGTAACTAACGCCATAGTGTTTTTAAAATGAATTTTGTAAAACAATAAGCATCATGGCATTAATTTAAATTTATAATTTAAATAAGAAATAAGCAAATAAAATTAAAAATAATAATGAATAATTAAGTTTTTGATTTTTAAATAACTTTTGCAATTTGTCATTGCTTATGATAATTACATTGGGTAGGAGGTGGTCTCTAATCTAGCCTGCTGAACAATACACCAAGTCAACAACAGATCAATTTCAAGCAATTGAAATATTATTATTAAAATAAGATGCCAAATTTTTTTCAGTGATAAGAAAATTAAAGCTGAAATATTTGTATAGGCATTGATGGTTAATCATATACTTCTTAAAATCACAGTAAAGAAGTGAAAAAAAAAGTTGCTCCTTGAGTTTTCAATATCTTTAGGATGAGACTGATACAATGTATTATGTGTATTTTCTCTAATAATTTTACAAAGTTAAAAATCAACTAATTTTTCTTGATAATAATATTGAAATAATAATAATTGAAATAATGTACATACTGGTAAGTTGTAGAGGTGATATATACTGATATAAGTATACCAAGCATTTACACAAAATCATTTATACACACTTAAGTCTATTAAACATGCAATTTTATTGGATAAGTTTGATTATTTTGTAGCAAACAAAATTGAAATTGACTTTTTTTATCAATAAATTAACCTATATTTAAAACACATAATATTTTTAAAAACAGAAATGTTATAGTAAGGAGTTACAGGACAAAACAAGATTCATCAATGATAACCTTTCTTCAAACAAATCAAAAAATTAAATATTTAATGTATTCAACAAAAGTACATCCTAGTTCAATCATTTCACATAGTAAATTCAAATATGTGATAATAAACTGAATTTTTAACTGTTATTATCAGATAATGTCACTGAAAGAACAAAAACAATCTGGTGAACTTTGTGAATAGTTAGTCCATCCTTAATAAAGGAAAAAGTAATTTTGTATTTATTTTATTTTAAAACAACCAACAAAAATGTATTTATATAAATTTTAAAACAATAAACAATTAATTTTGACATTTGAAATAAAAAAATATAGAATTAAATAATATAAACTTTAACTTTCTTACCATTCCTATATTTTTTTGCATTTGTGCACTCACAAGTTACACATTTTTAAATAAAAATATCATACAATGAATATTGAAAAAATAACTTTAAAACATTCAGAAATCATTATAATATTCACAAATTATTTTGTAAAGTAATTAATGGTTTAATTGATTTTTAAAAAATGAGAAGTACAAAAATCAAATTCTAGATAAATCACTTACAACAAGAATTATATACCAGAAACTTTCTTAAAATGGCCATGGAATGAAATAATTTCTTGGTTTAAATCATTTTTTAATTATGATTTTTTTGGATCCTAACAGGAGCTATATTCTCAGTCAAGAGACAAGGTTGGAGTTATGTTTGCCAGCATTCCTAATTTTACTGAATTTTATTCTGAAGATGTTAACAAAGGGATGGAATGTATTCGCCTTTTAAATGAAATTATTGGTAATATTTAAATAATTTAAACTAATTTCCTACATAATATGCATTGTTTGTTTTTGAATATATTAGTAAAAAAATATTGATTTTTTATTTTATTATCAGTTGATTTTGATGAACTATTATCTGAAGCAAGATTCAGCTCAATTGAAAAAATAAAAACCGTCGGAGCATCTTATATGGCTGCTTCAGGATTGAATCCGATCCATGAGGTATACTTGATCATAGTAAATCAGATTAACACACTAATTCATACATAATTAGATAAGTGTTTGTCATCTAAAATTTTTCTACATGATATTTTATCTCTTTAAGACAGAAGATGAATATGCCCATGTCTGCTCATTGGTCGATTTTGGTTTAGCTATGAAACAATCACTGGAAGCCATTAACAAGCATTCCTTTAATAATTTTCATCTACGTATAGGTAAGAACATATTATTTTTAAATTAAAAAAGTTAGTCAGTCTTTTACAACAAATTTTTAGAGATTGATTCTGTTATTAGGAAAAGAAAGTTATGATTTTGTAGTTTATTATTAATTTTATTTATAAATATTAGACATCTTTCGAAAATTACTATAATTAGTTCATTCATAAAAAGTTATAAGAAAGTAGTCAGGCATACAGCCAGATTGAAAAAAAAAAATAACTGTAGATTATAGATTGTCAGATCCATATATTGTTTTTCCCAGTCAGGGAGAAAATTATTTATTTATTTATTTTTTTTTTTACAATTCAATTTTTTCAGGCATAAGCAGTGGTGCTCTCGTTGGTGGTGTGATTGGGGCTAGAAAGCCTGTTTATGACATTTGGGGAAATACTGTAAATGAAGCTTCAAGAATGGATTCAACAGGGAAAATGGGAAGAATTCAAGTGCCTAAACATACTGCAATGGTAATTAGGATTACCTTATGTACAAAAATATAACATATTTTTCACTTAAGGAATGAGTTTCTTTAAACACAATTTTTATGGCCTTCTTCCAGGTTTTTCTTTTTGTAGTCTATTCCTCCCTTAGACCATATACTATCATAAATTATTCAATTTTTTTAATCATTAGTATTACATATCATTCTCATCTAGATTTTCACCCAAACATTTCCTTATATAGTTCAGAAAATAATAGTTTACTAAATAGTATGTTTTAGATAAATACTGAAATTTTTCAGATGCTGATTGCAAGAGGTTATTTGATGGAGTATCGAGGTTTTGTTCCAGTAAAAGGAAAAGGTGAAATGGAAACCTATTTTGTTCTTGGAAAAGAAGAAAAAACACAGGAGACCATATGCAAGCCGACATTCCAGCATGCTTCACTTGCTGCAGTCGTCTATGGAATGGTTCAAGCTAGAAGGCGACATCTGACAATGAAACATTCTAACCGTAAGATATTCCTTATTTTTTTATATTGATAAGTTTCATATTCTCTTCTTGTTTTATTTATATCTTTATTGATAACAATGAAATTACTGTCAGTCTTTTCAATAAGCATAAAACAAAACAAAAACTCAACTTTTTTTTTTAATTTCAGAGCTTCGAATTTAACCACAACATGATTGGAAGTTTTTGTTACTGGTACAACTTTTTATTTTATTTTATTTTTTTTTTTAACTTTTATTTTTGCAGCAGCTCATGCTTAAACCCAAGTAACAGTATTAATCTAGTCTTACCCTTGGTCCTTTGGTTCTTTCAGGTCTTTAATGACTTGCATGTTATATTAATATTCTTGGTGTTTAATGTGGTATGGGATCATTGGATGGTATAACAACTAATATTTTATAAATGTTTGTTCTAATCCAATTTAATTTATAACTAACAGGTAGTTTTTACGTATTAATAACATTTTAACACGCATGTTTAAGTATCCTAATTAACATGTATTTTATTTTTTACCAAGCACTTTCTAATAAGTTCCCCTTGATTAAAGAAGCAATGTTTATTTATATATAATTAATTAGTAGAATATATGTTTTCCAATCATATTTTACCTGCGTATTAAATAACCAAAAATACAAATCAAAAACATATATCTCTCTTTTTTCTATTTTTTTATTTACTTTATTTTATTTTTTTTACTAACATTTTATGATGAAAGATATTTATTCGATACTAGAAATTAAAAGTATAAATTCAATGTTACATTTCATATTTGTGATTAGGACCTTTAAATATGATTTTTATAATATTTTCTATTCCATGCATTAATTTTAAAAAATCATAAATTCAGTTGTATTTTTAAACTTGGAAGGGTTTTTTCATCTTTACCTAGAAATTCATAAAATAAAATATGTATCTATGATTATTGCTTTAGAAACATTTGTTGATGATGGTTAATGTTTATTTAATGAACAATAAAATCTGCCAGTTCAATCATCTTTTGTTTTGTCTATTAGCTATCTTCCATAGTCTCATAAAATGCACTTAAAATAAATAAGAAATGTATATGAATTTAATCTAACTACTATTGTAGCTATTACCTTTTTTATTGTAGACCATTAAACTTTGAATTAAAAAATTGCTATTTTTCTATATATAAATATCAAATTTACATTCTACCAACTTTTTCAACTTACAAATTTATTTTATTTAATTATTTGATATTTATCTGAAATTATCTGTTAAAACCACAAAAACCAAATATTTAGAGGAGAAGTATTTCAGCATACTCAAGCAAAAAACAGATGTTCATTAAGGATGGCTAAGATTAAGATTTATTTCCAGACTTACGGAATCAATTCCAATCATCTCATTCCGCCTGAAATAGGTTGTTTACTTGCTCTGGTTGGTATTCTTAATGACGTTGATTTCAAAAATAATAAATTATTTATTTATAAAAATTGAACTAAATAAGCTTTTAATATTATTTTAATTAAAATAGTTCTATTTAATAAGTGGTTAATTGTTTGTGATTAATAAATATACAGGGTGAGTATCTCTTAGCGTAAAAAAAAAAATTGGGTGAAACTAGATCAAAAGTGTAGCCAAATGCCGCAGACCTCACCTTTCTATTCCAATCCGTTGCAGATATATGGTAAATAAACGATTTTTTGGAGGAAAGCATGTTTTTTACGATAAAAGCTGTAATATCTCCATTTTGTTTAAATATTTTTCAAATATTGATCACATTTTCGGATTTAGCAATAAATTTCCTATAAGATCGGAGTAATTTAACCTTGAATTTTACAAACTTGGGACCTAAAAAATATCTTTATCTTCACCTAATTTAGGGAAGTTACAATTTCTTATAATACTTCAGCGCTCACTGCTTTTCATAAAAACAATCCACAAAACTGCAAAGCTCTCAAAAACTTACAAATTTAATAAGCTTTCAAATGATATGTTAAAAGTAATGATTTTGTTTTAATTTCATGGAGAAATTTACTTTTGAAACCGAAAAAACATGGTGTTCTCATTTAGCATACAAATCAGGTACTTTGGTAAATAAGACATTATGATAATCGCTTGATGAAAATCTGTATTTTAAATAAAAGAAACACTTCATTAGAATAAAAAGCAAAGAAAAAATTTGTTAATTTGAAAATAAAAGAATCACTGTCAATAAAGCGCCGCCAGAGTCCGTTATTTTATTAAATTTTCAAAATGTCCTCCATTATTTCGAATGCAGCTTCTTGCTCTCTTTCTCACAGCCCCTACGGTCACTGCTAAAGTCAGACGCTGTTGCAATTTGGCTCCGGCCTCCAGAATTCTCGTCTTTAGGACCTCAATGCTGGTCACTTCTCTGGCATATACCTCGCTTTTTATGTAGCCCCACACATAAAAGTCCATTGGAGCTAAGTCAGGTGACCTAGCTGGCCAATGTATCACACCATTTCTACCTATCCAGGTCGAATATCGTTGGTTCAGCCATTCCCGTACTGCTGCCGAATGATGTGGAGGAGCACCATCGTGTTGGAATATTATGTTTTGCTGAACATCAAGTGGAATGTCGTGAATAAGTTGTGGTAGAATATTTTGTAAAAAAATCCAAATAACTTTCTCCATTCAATCTGCTGGGCAAAAAATGTGGCCCAATGAGTCGGTCCCCTATTATCCCAGCCCACACATTCACTGTAAAACGATGCTGGAAAGATGCTTCTTGAACCATATGTGGGTTTTCAGCTGCCCAGTAGTGCCGGTTGTGGACGTTAAAAATTCCTTCCCTTGTAAAAAGAGACTCATCTGTCCATAAAATTTTCCTCAGAAACTGGTGTTCTTGAATGTCTCTATTTAAAAGCCAGCGGCAAAATTGTATTCTATGTACATGATCATTAGGTTCTAGCCCTTGTACTTGTGTGAAATGATATGGGTGAAAATGTTCTCGGTGCAAAATGTTGATAACTGACCTTTGGGAGATACCAATTTCACGGGCCAAGTCTCTTGATGAAACACTGGGATTTTCATTTACTATATCAATAATTTCCTCTTCGAGTTCAACATCATGAGGAACTTGTCCCAATTCTTGACGTAACTTATGAACGGAACCTGTTTCAGATAAACGTTGATGAGTTCGTGAAAACACTATCGTAGAGGGGAGGCGCCTATCTGGAAACCTAAGTTGGTACTCCCGCCGCGCTGCACTCGCGTTTCCATTACAAAAACCATACAAAAAATGTATGTCAGCGTACTCACCATTTGTGAACGTTGCCATCTTCGCAGGTGTATTGCCAAACAGAAAAAAATAATCCCAATAAATAAAATGGGCCCTCAAGCTAAGGATAAGCAATATTAGCAAGGGTCTTTCTAATGATAGTGACACTTTTATCTCTGTAGCTTCTTAATTTCCAAATCAAACTTTCAATCATTATATCAAAATAAAAATAAAATAATAAACAATAATCCCCTCCCATTTCAAAATAAACAGGAAAATAACTATGAAATAGCGATAATGTGCTTAGTACTGAGAGAGGTCAAAGTCGCTGTTGTTATTATGAATACCTGAACTGGCCTAAAATTTATGTCAATAAATATTATATTTTTTCTTTGCTTTTTATTCTAATGAAGTGTTTCTTTTATTTAAAATACAGATTTTCATCAAGCGATTATCATAATGTCTTATTTACCAAAGTACCTGATTTGTATGCTAAATGAGAACACCATGTTTTTTCGGTTTCAAAAGTAAATTTCTCCATGAAATTAAAACAAAATCATTACGTTTAACATATCATTTGAAAGCTTATTAAATTTGTAAGTTTTTGAGAGCTTTGCAGTTTTGTGGATTGTTTTTATGAAAAGCAGTGAGCGCTGAAGTATTATAAGAAATTGTAACTTCCCTAAATTAGGTGAAGATAAAGATATTTTTTAGGTCCCAAGTTTGTAAAATTCAAGGTTAAATTACTCCGATCTTATAGGAAATTTATTGCTAAATCCGAAAATGTGATCAATATTTGAAAAATATTTAAACAAAATGGAGATATTACAGCTTTTATCGTAAAAAACATGCTTTCCTCCAAAAAAAAATCGTTTATTTACCATATATCTGCAACGGATTGGAATAGAAAGGTGAGGTCTGCGGCATTTGGCTACACTTTTGATCTAGTTTCACCCAATTTTTTTTTTTACGCTAAGAGATACTCACCCTGTATATCATTTTAATATATAGTTAATTAATTTAACTTAATTCCATTGAGTCATTGTCAATAAAACTGTAACCAGTAGTTATTTCTTCTGCACATGTTGAAGACCACTAAATCTTCACATTTAATTTTTGTCCTTACTTATATAATTTGTGATTCCTATAGCTAATGAAGCCCTTACCTATTTCCACAAACAGGAAAACCGTTTGAGCAAAATTTATGATTGTTGACAGTTATGATTTTCGCACCTAGTTAGATATTTGGACGACCTCTGAAAATGGGATGCACATATACACTTCACAGTAATTTTGTACTCCCTGGAATTAGAAATTTCAATTCATTTTTACCCTTATTCTCTTTTAATTATTATAAGTATTGTATTGGTTCATCGAAAACAAAAATCTTTTTTAGTTTATAATTTCAATAAATTTATTAAGTTCAGGTATTATACTTAATTTTTCATTCTAGTTTATGAACATTTAGTAATTAAATGATTGCTTGAAAAATAAATTAAAAATGAATGGATTAATTAACACATCATTATATAAAACATTAGGTTTTTGAGAATTTATGGAATGATTTGTCTCTTTTGATGAATATACTAGCTCATTATTAATTCTAGATTCTTCAAAAGATTATAAAAAGATTGTTTCTTTTAGATGGAGGAAGCACTCTGAGTCGAACCAAGTCGCAGCAAGCCACACCTCTCTCTTCAGGACATCGTCTTGTAAACTTCAGCAGTTTTCGAATCTCAAAACCCTCACCATCACCTCTTCGGCGCAACACAACTCGAGCTGGCCGGCAGCTCAGTCAGCCGATTGGAGTTCAATGCAATCGTCAACTTTCCGTTGATCCAACACTTCTTCACTCTGCTCCTGATACTCGAAATACCTCTCCTAATCTTTCGCAGGGTAACGTGAGGTCTATATCTATGAACTTCAGTAACTCAACAGAGCATAGTAGATGATAGGCCTTATAAATATGATTAAAGAAAACTTAGCTTATTGATTATGTATATTTGTACTTAATGCTTTATTTAAGTCATTGTTGATCTCGTTGTATTTTATACTTTCATTTGTATGGATCAGTGTATGAGTGTATTTAGCCATTGTTTTTGTGTTTATGGTTGTTATTTATTTATTATTTTTTTAATCCTTTGATTATGTTGTTTTTATATTTCGAGGTTTGACAGGAAGTGAATGTATGTTATGGCCTTCGATTCCCAGATCTTTTTATTATAAATAAATTAGTTATAGAAAAAAAAGTAAATGACTCAAAAATAAATATATTTTTCCTTTTTAAACAATAGTCATAATTTTTCATATGTTTGATTTTATTTTTTGATATTCTTCGATTTTATATTCATAACATTTGCCAAAAATTGTTAATATTGTTGTTATATACATTAAACATATATATATTTATTTAAAGATGTGAAATTGTATCGGTTTCATCTATGCTATTTATGATGGATTATCTAAAATATTTTAAAAGTCAAATAGCATTTTGAGAATTTTTAAAAAAAATATATATACTGTAGTTTTTAAATATGGACCATGAATCTAATCATTGTTGAACAAGGTTTTGGTAAAAGTTCACGTTGAGTTTAGGTTTTTTGTATTAAATGCAAAGTAATGGAATCCTACAATAAATCTGGGTCAGATTTTCTTTCAAAAATTGTCATACTTTTCAACAATTAACATGTTATCATATATTTGCCATCACATACCTATAACAATAATCTTGAAGTGCTTTATTGTTAAGGTTATAAAGTAAAATAATCAACAATTTTTGCATTATAATAACTTAACCCTAAGATATATTAATGAAAGACTGCATTATTCATATTTGTATACACTCAATAGTATTAATAGTTTTTGAATGAGTCAGTAGATAACTTTAAGTAATATCCTCGAGATATTCTACTTGTATACAAAGTGTTCAAATGAATATTTATTCTATAATTTATTGTGTATGTGTATATATGACCAAAAGTCATTGTATTAATGATATAGTTTTTGTGGTAAATTGTAAATAAAATATTTGTTCTATGCTGTCATGTAAAGCAACATTTTAAAATTAATTTAATTAAAATATTTTTATTTATTTTGTTTAAATTATTTTGTTCCTTTATGAATTGATGCTATGATGTTAAGAAATGATTTTAATAGATGGAATCATTAATCAACAGTAGAGAGGTTATGAAAAAATACTACTCATTTATTTAAACTGTCATTTTTATGCTGTTATGAATCTGGTTGTATCAAAAGACATATCAGTGGTGACAATAAAATATCATTAGTAAATTAATATCTAAAGAAACTTTAAGAAAATTGTAAAATTAAAGTTTAGGATGGTTTGTTACGTGTTACAATTATTAATGAGCATTAATGAATCAACTCAACATAGACAACAAATCCTCCAAGGCTTTTTAGTTAATTTAATTTCTTTAATAAGTATTCTATCAATCAGTGACCATTTCAAAAAACTTTTCTTATCTTTTCCAGCTATTGGTAACTATTGTAGTAATCATTTAAGAAAATTGCAGCCCTTGAAAGTAAACTCCCTAAAATTGGGAATTAATATACAAAATTTTGGGAAAAAAAAAAAATCATAACTTTTGAATGGTTTAGTCAGTTTGGATAAAAACATTGGCAAACTACACAGCAATATAGCTATATTCAACACCATTATCAATTAACACAGTAAAGTCTCGGTAATCTGTCGTCCCTAGGAAAAATTGTGGTGATCCCTCCCCCCCAAAAAAACAATGAATTTTGGTCCCCTTGCTTATTCGCAATGATTTTTCTTCTCAACACTAGTAAAATGTCTTACAATCCATTAATACAAGTTTAAAATCCTGATTATTCCTATCGAATCTTCCACTCACCTCCTCTAACAATTAGTTCTGTGAATGGTTTACATTATTACTTCTTTGAACTTTTTTTTTTTTTTTTTTTTACATCAAATCCCTTCCACTTGTCTTTAGTTCTAGATTCTTATCAGTTCTTGTTCAGTTGTCTTGAATAGTCCGATTCAAAATGAGTGCTAGATGTTCTAACAAGTGCCTAAATAACACACACACACATATATATATATATATATATATATATATATAATGTCCATGTTTCGTAAAATACATATTTTATTAATTTTTCATTCTTTGTTTGATATAAATCTCGTTAACTCGAAAACATTTGTTTTACCCACTATTATTTGTAATCCTGCTATATTATGAAAATTTCGATGAAAATTCAAAATGAAAAATGAAAATTAATGGTTATATTTTAATGTGTGAATATATGCAAGTGATATATTACAGTTTTTTAGTGTGTTTTTTTTCTACTAAATTTAAGAAAACAAAACATTAAGGAAACGTATTTACAATTTATTATAAAATTACAATTTTTCATGCTAGTTCATGAAGGCAATGTTTTGAAATAATAATAACTAGGCTAAATTATGGAATTTTTATAAATAATTTGTATCATTATAAATTTCAGACACATTGTTATACCTAGCAGAATAATAAGGTAATTAAAACTTGGAGGATAATAAAGTACATTTGATAAAAAAGTCAGATAATAATTAGCCTGTTAATTTTTTAAGGCTTCCTTGTTACCTGCTAGTAAGCAGTAGTAACAGATGTTAACATTCTTATGTTCAATTAATAAAACAGTTTTATTTGGCTTTGTAATAAAATACTATATTTATGTTTCTTGGACAGATAAAGAGCGAGAGAGATATTTGAGTTTATAAGGATGAGTATGAATCGAATAGATAAGAGATAAAGTCCATAGAACTGGTATACTGCAATACGTCCTGTGAAATGTTCAGTAGATTTTTTGAAACATGTTTTATTCACTGGTATATCATCAACATTCAAATGGAACTTTTTTTAGCTATCCTACTTTAAATATTGACTGTAAGTGAGAAACCTGCTCAGTAACACATTCATTCAAATGTCCACAAATATACATGCTTACAAACTTGCATTTACATATAAGTAAGCATATACATACAAGCCTATACTTATAAATGAACTTATATACTTATAAATATAAAGTAAACGCAAATAAAATGAAATATTTAAACCAGAAGTTCTTTAAAACAAAAAATAATTTTAAAAAACACTAAAATATATTCTAAAAAAACCTTGCAATGATTCTGAAAAAAAACAAACAAAATTTCAATGTAAAAAATGTAATATTTTTAGGTTAAGGCTTTTCATTTTCAAGGGATACACTAACTACTAAAGACTTTCATTGAACCAATTAAACTTCTCTTTACTGGTAATTTTCTGACCAACCTATTTTTTTCTCGATATATATATGATATATTACTTGATGTGCAAATATCAGTTAGTGGGAGTATTCATATAGAGTCAGTTAGTTAAACAAGGCAGCAGTGGGGTAGTGTATGATGTTTACAGCTCCTTTAACTCACTAAAAAATCTTTTTGCTTACTACTTTGTGCTCCATCCATTTCCTCCACATTTGGAGATCCAAAGGCAGGACAACACTCATGTTTCTGGGCAATAAAGATTTGACATTGGAAAAGAGAGTGACTACAAGAAATAGGTCTCAAATTTTATAGATATTTCCAAATTTCTTTGTTGTTATTTTTGTAAATTGGTGATGTTGAATTTAATACACTTCTATAATTATTCTAAGCACTACTTATTTACTGAAGTTTTTAAAAATATCTTTCCATAGTTATTTTGTTTTTACAATATTTAAATCTGTTTGGAATGATAACATAGTGATTTAGTATGGTTTAATTTTATTCTGCATCTATATAGAAAAAATTGATATTTCTTTTTAATACAACACTAACTTGATGGGTATTGGGAATAGCGTTGTTACTCTGGACAACTTTACAGGAGAGCTGAAAAAATAATGTAGCATTAATGGGTATCTGACAGGATCTCAGTGCAAATTTTCACCACCTAAATAATAATAACTCAGCCTTTGGAAACAAGCAGGTTAGGAACCTATGAAAACTTAAAACTTAATCCATAGTTAATACATCAGATTCAAGATGTATGTATATCTTAGGCAAGAGCATTCTCTGAAGACGGAATTGAACTAAATAACCATGTAAAAGACATTCCCAGACAACATAAAACGTTTCCTACGAAAAAAAAATCATGAAACCAAACACACTTCGTTAATTTCACCACCCATTCAATTGTTGAAATAATCATAGCAAGACATTCGTTTTATTTATTTTAAGTATAGATGATTTTTATTTATTATTTTGAGGTACATATTTAATTTTTCAGCCTTTGGGGTGCCCTGGTGAAGAAATTAGTTTTCATTTTCAGTATTTCAATATAAGGTTGGATCCTTGAAACAGAATTGCTATGGCATTTTATTGTTTACTGTGAAATTAAGTTAAACCTTGAATAATGTTCAATAGTACCAATTATCATATTAGTTCGAATAGTTATGGAAGACAAGATGACATATTACAGCCACACAGTTTTAAATAATAATTCAAATATCTTCTTCAAAACTATGGAAGTTATTTTTATATCTATTATTAGAGACATATGATTGAATCTAAATTGTATTTAATGTCTTAAAAACTTATATGATTATGTTTTTGTAAGTTGTCACAACTAAATGAAACAATGCGATACAGAAATAACTGTTTACGAAGTACATAGTATTTTAAAACTGTTTACTGTTAGTAACAGAGATGGATGAAGTGGACACGCTCTTGCCTTTAAGGACAGCGACCTCTACGTCCTACGTGGACCGGTTTAAGCCTGTAAAGCTGTTTACTTCAACTTCCTAACAACCAGAAAATAATTTTTTTTTTCAAATTTAATGGAATATTAGCACATCTCTGCTAATTATGAAAAATTGTCAAATCTGTTTACTGTCCACTGTCACGAAATTACGCATCAAAAATTAGAAAGTTTTACAAGTCAATATTTATCTTAAAAAATCTTGATACAACCTGTTCATCTAAAGAATTATTATTTAAAATTTTATTATCTTTAGTTTAGTTATGTTATTAACATTGCGATAATAACATTTTGAGTGATTATGTATGTTTAATAAACACACTGATTCCATCTCAAGAACACGGTGATGCAATGAGTGTGATTTACTGGTTTACACCTCGCGTGTTTTATTATTAGCTATATAAGCGCTGTGAAAAATAGGTTCTTTGTATTTTCTTAATTTAAAAATTAGTCGAATGAAGTTCACTAAGTAGTTTTAAAAGTAATATGAAAATTAGAAAAAAAGTTATATATTGTTTATTTTTTACTAGAAAATTCCTCATTTTCTAGAAAATAAGAATATGAGAGGTGAATTTGTTGATTGTTGGATGTATTCTATATGTATATAGAAAATGAGATATCAGTGAAATAGAAAACAGTAAAAAAAAAAAAAAAATTAAAGTATCGAGGACAATACGAAATTTCGAAGAGTTTATGTATGTTTTTGAGAGTAATTTTCACACAGAAGAATAGGTAACGTATATGGTAATTAAATTAACATTTGAGAGATTCACAGTTCCTTTAACTAACTTATTGTATTATTTTGGAGCCGCAAATATCAATATAAACAAATACTTTCAGTACTAAGATAATAGTTTAAGGAGTAACCAAAATTTAGATACATCTCATAGGAATTACATGTAATAGCTGGTAAATTCTAAACCAACTAAAATTGGAATTCGGAAACCAAATCAAAACTGAGTAACCAAACTAGTTATAATTTCAGTCCTTTATTTTCATCTGAATTTAGACCATTCGAAAAAAAAGGTTCACGGAATAAAAAAAATAAATAATGCAACTGCCGCTTTCTCTCATTTAAAGGTAAGTTCTTATGCTCTCACGGAAAAATCGTACTTAAATTTCTTTATGAAAATATTAAAATCGTAACTCGATTCTTTTAATAACAATAACAGAAGGAGTTTTTAATTTATATACACTGTGCAAAGTCAATTATCGGACTGGTATCCATCAATTAGTTCTTTAATGCTCCTTATCATGTCACAAGTAAAAATACCAATGATGATCTTTAGGTCCCATATGTTGATATTTTGGCTAAAATCGGTTACCTATCCTTTCATAATAGCTCCATACCCCCTTGAATCCACTTGTCACTCAACTTGTTTTCTACTTGATATCCAATAAATCTCGAGACCTCTGAAAAGAAGATGACCTAGAGACCTCTTAGCACAGAACTTTTATTGAAGTGTCACCAATAGGTTGTTGCTTTACAAGTTATCGTAATAATTTTTTAACACATTTACTAAATGTATGTATATAGTTTATACAGTTGGAAATATCAACAAATAAATTTATAAAAATCTTTCTTTATTTTTTCCTTACTTTTTTTTGTACTAATGTTTTATTAAGGTACAGACTTCCATTTAAAAAACCTAACAGATTTTAATCTATCTCAATCAATCAATAGACTTCCAAATCGCATCAAAAGATGTAAACAGCGAATCGTGTCTGCTGATCTACTAACGTTAGGAGGTATTAGAGATGGGGAAAAAAATCTGCGAGGAATGCTCTATAGAACCCAGAATAGATCACAGAAAAAAAAATCACGAACGGTTTGATCCAAGATCCTTTTATTAGATCGAAAACAACTTCCCTTCCGCCATGATTTTTTTTTTCGTTTCATATTTCGCTGACAATGAAATGGAATATGGAAAATTCATAATTACCATAAAAGAGATTTTGACAGTACCTGAAAATCTTCGAAAAAAAGAAATCATTTTTACAGGAAAGCTTTAGTAGCAAAAAAAAAACAACACTTAAAATGTAGCTTTTTTTAAAAGCGAAAGAAAAAAACAAGGACACAGCAATTCATAGCAAACATAAATGAGAACCAATATGATAAGCACACGTCGAAGTTGGAAAAAACAAAAATATAAGAATTACTTAAAATATAATATTTTTAAGTCTTGGTTAAACTAATACCTACAGAATATTAAAATGAATATATGAGAGATTTTTTGTCTATCTTTTTTTTTTTAGTAAATTGATAACCAAGGTAAATGTTGAGTTTCACTATCATATTGTAAGGAATAAATATTTTAATCTTGTTGTTTTGTTTATTTTTTAATTTTGCTGTCTTATCAATTGGAAATAATATCAATTACTCTATGATGAATTATATCGGTGGTCTAGTTGTCAAGTTCACAGCGCTCATCTCCTAAGCCTTCTGCACTCTGTAAATAAGTTGGTAACTCTTAGGCCTATTATAAAATTGGCATGTAAATTCGTTTGGTTCAGTAACGACTGTATTCCGAAAAAAACGTAATCAGTTTTGTAAGGGTAGTGCGAGACGTAGTTTGGAGGATCGCACCAGGACCGACCTTGGGGATTTGGGTTTTGAGGGAGCTGTTTGGAGGGAGATGTGTGGTCAACGGTTGTTGGTTTCGGCATGGAACATTCGGGTTCGCTAAGCCTTTTATTTATTTATAATAACAATCTGGTAATCCAAGAGGCCACTACGGTACATTTAATTAAATATTGAAAGGGTATTTGTAGACTGAGAAGTTATTAAAGATGTTGGTTGTTGGGGTATGCAGTCATAGATACACAGCCATTAAAAATAATTTCCAACTCTTGTCCGGCCAAACCACCTGCATTCCCACCTAACGAGACACTACCTCTTCCCTTATTACCAAATTCAATAAACACCTCAA
Source organism: Euschistus heros (assembly GCA_003667255.2). NCBI lineage: Eukaryota > Metazoa > Arthropoda > Insecta > Hemiptera > Pentatomidae > Euschistus > Euschistus heros. Next base: position 2,904,993 of record RCWM02000032.1, on the reverse strand, counting down.
GAGCCTCCTAGATTCCAGTCAAATCAATTACCCTATAACATAAACCACATTTCCCATTTTTATGGTCTTCGAAATTCACAAACCTAATAACCAACTTTGTTGTATTACTTCCAACATTAATTCTCCTTCTTTAAAACTAAGCGAATTCACCCATTCCTCTTATCAAGCTCTCAGCCACATGGCATTATTTATTTTTAATTTATTTTTATTTTTAATTGCTGTGTATCTATGACTGCATACCCCAACAACCTACATCTTTATTTAATGAAATAGTTTAGAAATCAAAATTTATTAACGGGCAATGTATTATATATAAAAAAAAAATAGCATCCATAACTATAAATGTCCAATATATTTATATTATTAATAAACGTTATTAGAGATAATAATAATATAAAACATGAATATTATAAGCCCCACGATATATAAAAATGACATACACCACATCCTTATAGGATTACTACATAAAGGAAGACAAGAAATCAAATATGATTAAACAACTTCTAAAGATTTTAAAATAAATACTTATACCACCAACATATTTCTAATATACAATGCATTATCTTTGTTGTCTGACGATCTTCATGCTAGTTTTCATATTGACTTTTTGTAACAGAAGCTATGTTTACGAATGAAGCCAAGTAATTACCTAGCTTACTTTAAAATGAGCCTTGATCATCCTAGCAAATAATAACCACAAGAACTGAAGACAAACTATTTTTTTACAAGTACTGAATAAATTGAATGCCTATTCAACCTGCACACTGTGCCTAATTGAGGTATAATTGTCATCATTGAGAGTGCACCATTGCCTTCAGATGATTACAGAATGCATCCTGCGGTTATATTCAACCGCAAGTTATAAACACGGCCACGCATTTAAGAGATGGTATAACAAATACTAAGGCAAAGTGTTAGTTGGAAGATCATATATTCAATTCATAATCTAGATTGGTTCGCGAGTAGGAAGAAAGAAATGAATTTTAAAATCCAGATGTGGAGCATCTATTCTAAAATTTCAGAGGATTGCGGAAGATTAATTGTATGTATAGTTAAAGGCTTGTATCAATCATACTCTAATACGTGCAATTCAATACCAACTTGATGTTATCATTACCAAAGACGGAATCAGGCTATAACTTAGAGCAACGATTCAACAATAAGAGTCCCGCTAATACGGGTTTGATGGACTAGAAAGATTGTCTGGATTAAATGAACTTTGCAGTAAAAGATTTTAAAAACAATGTCTTCTAAATACTTTTGATGAGATTTATTTTATTTTCAACGAGGTACAATGCATATGTAGACTAAAAAAAAAGTTGTAATTCATCTCGTACCCAATCCTTCCAATCCAAAATTCTTCGAAAAATCCTTAATGCTCCTTACTTGGCCACAAATAAACTTGTCCGAAAAGACCTTAACGTTCCTTATGTTATTGATTTAGCCCAAAACAGATACCTCTCCTTTCATAGTAAACTCCATAACCATTCTAATCCACTTGTCTCTCAACTTGCTTCCCATTCTATTCCCGATAATCCACAGAGGCGTCTGAAAAGAAGATGGCCGAGAGGCATTCTTACATAGATTGTTTTTTTTTCATTTCATTGAAGTGATACTAATGGGTGGTTCTGCACATTTTATTGACAAGTCATTGTAACCATTTCTTCAAATTTACTTGTTGTACATAATGTATACAGTTGTAAATATCAATAAATAGTTTAAAAAAAAAAAAAAAAAACTGTTATTAATATTCAAAATTTATTTGTGTAAGATGAAGTACTATAAAAAAAAAAAAAAAAAAAAAAAAAAAAAAAAAAAAAAAAAAAAAAAAAAAAAAAAAAAAAAAAAAAAAAAAAAAAAAACCTCATTACAACAAAGTTATTGTAGGTTTAACTAAGAAATTTAAAACCGAAGAGGACCGAGCAAGAAGGAATTATAAGCCCCTTTTGGGGAGAACGCACAAACGATTTTCCTTGTTTCACATATCTAGCCGAAAATTTATGCCAATATATGTAAAAATTAAAAGAGGTTGTCCCAGTCATTTAAGTATTTTTTCAATAATACCGTGGAAAAGCCATTGCATCTCATTAGATCAAATGTTTAAACATGTTTCCACTAATCCAAGAGTGCTTATTCCTAACAGATGTTGGTGGAGTGTCTGTAAGATACCTGCTTTGGCCTAGACAGTACCTGACCGTCTAGTCCCGACCTGGCTCAACCCACACGGCACAAAACAGGTATTTTTTTCTGCATCCTGCAAGGTGGGTTCCTGTAACTAACTGTCCCGTAAATAACCATAATATACCTACGTTGAAGGTATACATACCACATTCAAGCTTTGATTATAAATTGGGCATCAATGTAATATATTTTATGAAATCAACATTATGCATGCTAATTTATACATATTAAAGTTTAATATTTATGAGTCATCAGAAATAATAAACTCGATCAAGATCAATCCAAATTTTTGTTTAAATGACCAGATAAATATTGCTAATTGTTCCAATTTAAATTTGTTTCCAATAGAGACAGAAAAAACCAACCAGTCAATGGAAAAACCGAATGGATACACATACCACTCTACCTGACCCTTTCCACTCTTCCTGATATATTTCAGAAGTCAGTTTGCCTCCATAGGTGAGTACCAATATATTTGATTTCTTGTCTATCATTTAAAAATCTTTAATATATGTTACAAAGTACTGACGTCTTGAAAAATTTCTATGTTTTAGAACTGATGAGCGTTTAACATTCCAAACTAGTTTTAAAATAAAATAATTCCAATCGAAGTGGCAATTAAGTTATTGCAGGCATTCATAGTCGCATCAACAACATGGACTGGCCGACTATAGATATAAATTACAATTTGTAATCACGTTGCATTACATATTATTACACACGAGTAAACACAATATACAACAAAAAAAAAATTAATAAGTCGATACTCATACCCCCTTAAATTTTCGGAATTCCATCGCAACCTTTCCTTTCATCCTAACCCTCTGACGTAGCTGAGAGAGAAGAGATGGTACCTACCTCTCGGTGGAGGACCATAAGTGTCTATAAGTGGAGGGACGGGTCTGGTCGGGGTACCTCTTGGATGAATGTATATTTTAAATAAAGTATGGTTGTATTTTTAAACTTTAATTTAATTTTGTCTTATTTTTTTACTATTACTATTATTTAATTTTTTGTTATTTATTTATTTTTGTCAGGGATGCAGTCAAAGAAACACCACGTTTTTTCCACACACAAGAAGGAATTATTTAATACGTGCCAACATTTCGACCTGCGACGCAGGTCGAAACGTTGGCACTTATTTTTTGTATACGTATTTTTTAAATTTATATATTCCACTTATATGTATATTGTATATTTTATATTATTTATGTATAGCATAGAAGACAATAGTTTCAACTGCAACGCAGGTCGAAAAGCTGGCATTTATTTTTTGTATACGTATTTTTTAAACTTATATATTCCACTTATATGCATATTGTATATTTTATATTATTTATGTATAGCATAGAAGACAATAGTTTCAAAGAAGAAATAAAATCAAGAATAATATCAGGAAACAGATGCTGTTGGTCTCTAGTAAAAAATTTTCAAAATAGAAATATACCTAGACATCTCAAAATAAGGGTCTATCACACGGTTGTTATGCACGGAAGTGAGTCATGGACCCTGGCATCACACGAGGAAAAAGTATTAAACATGTGGTAAAGAAAAATCCTTCGAAAAATATATGGTCCAACCAAGTATGGACTGAATCTTTTGGGAATGAGAAAAAATGAAGAACTGAAAACTCTATATGCAGCCTCAGATATCGTAGCCTATATAAAAAGAGGCAGAATAAGATGACTAGGGCATTTGCAAAGAATGGAAGCTAGTAGGCTCCCTAAGATGATGTCGGAGGGGCACCCGGATGGAAAGAGAAGGAGAGGAAGGCCTCGACTTCGTTGGCTTGAAGATGTAGAGGACGATCTTCGGACTCTGGGTGTGACAGGAAGGAGAAGGGTTGCCGAAGATAGATCTGAATGGCGGAGAATTGTAGAGGAGGCAAGGGTTCAACAAGGACCATAAACGCCATAAGATGATGATGATGATAGTTCTTTTCTGTTCTATCTTTTCTTTCTTCTTTTTTTTTTTTTTTTTTTTTTTACTTTACATAATGTGTGAATGTAATCATTAAGCCATTTATATTACTTATTTCCCACTTTTCTGGCAGATTGTAATAATTCCTCAATTAACATTTTATTTAAAACTGTATACAATTATAAATACAAATATGAAGACTATATTACAATATATCGAGTATATACGCAAATATCTTGTCGGCTTGTTTATCCAAAATACCTGATAAAAATGGTTCTCATTGGTCACTAATGGATTTTTAACTGGGGACTCGGATTAATCGGCCAGCGCTCGTTTAAGGTTACTGAGTATCCATGGATTACCATAATAATATATTTAATGTAATCGATTACTAAGCAGTTTTAAATTTAAAGGGGTTTTATATGACGATTCTAGAACGTGTTCCTCATTTCTTAGAATCTTTGATTTAAAGAAAAACGAAAATTCGATTATTAGAAGAAGTAAATAAAAGGAATGGCGGTATTTTAAAATTAGTTTCTACTTACACCGTTTTTTCAACTTATCGGCTAAATATTATGTTTGTATATAAATAAAACAAATGTTTCAAATTTGTTTAAAACTTGACATTTTACTTCTATTTTACGCCTACTTATTCTACTTGTAATTACTTTATGTTTTATGCATATACTGACAATCCTTCGAGGAATCGAATCATCTAATAATTCGAAATATCGATAGTCCCGTATCTATAAATAAATAAGAGGAAAGTTAATAAGATCCAAAAGAAGGAAGGTGAAAAACGAGCTATAAGTTTATTTTGAGATCAGGTCGTTACTGGCTAAAACTGTTTAGTTCCCACTTAGGAATAATATATTCGAATTGAAAAAAAATATATATTAATACCTATTTAAGCCAAATAAATGTGGAAGTATTGTAAAATGAAGAAATACGTCTCCTTATAATATTAATCTCAGTTCGCGTGAACGTAATATATTTACTTCAGTATCTTCTTTATCAATTATTGCCAGCATTATCTATAAACATTCATCATAACAGATATAACTTATCAAGCTATTTTTGCTTTTTATGATTATATATTTTAATTCATTCATGCAATAAGAAATATCAATTTCTGACAGCAAGAACGATCAAAGTACCGCACTGATTATTAGGGAATACCAATAAAAATGTAAGAAAAGTCTTTTATATGTTAATAAAATTGATCATAAAAAACTTGGATCGATTGGAGTGTTTGAGGCATAACCTAAACTTTCCATCATTGTTTTATAATATTGATCAGCGATATTATTAAATCTTTTCTTTGATCTCCACAAAATGGAGAAACACAAAATTTAAGAAATCCTTTTTATTTTTTATAAATATATTGAAATTTACAACTGTATAAAATACATACATCAAGTAAATGTGTTGAAAGTGAATTCAATGGCAGATAAATAACTTGTGAAGAACTACTCAATAGTAGCACTTCAATAAATTCTACACTAAAAGGTCTCCCAGCCATCTTCTTTTCAGACGCCTCGGAGGATTATCAGGAATGGAATAGGATGCAAGTTGGGAGACTAGTGGATTATAAATCCAAATGTAAAATAATATTTGAATAGATTTGCAAATTAAAAAAAAAAAAATAAATAAATAAATTGGATGATTCTAATATAAAATAAAATACCAGTTGTGTAGAAATATATATCACGAGTATATATGAACTGTGAAATATATGCACTTGCATATTTCTCCTAGTGAACTAAAACATTTAATATCACCAAATTGTATGTTTTGAGGCATTCGGAATCAATTTTAGTTAGTTTTATTTTTTCCATAAATGGATATTTTTACATATTGTGAACATCAATAGCATATTTTTATACATATCCGACAAATCAGCATTTGGCATTTGAATTTGTTTATAATTCTGAACAGACAAAAATAAAAACCGAAATAGCTATGGTACCTTCTAATATTCTTTTTTTCCTCCTAATGATCCAGTTCGTGTTTGTTCAGGTGCTGATTCTTCCCTTCGCGCGAACTTTAATAGCATTCGCTCAATTGGAATTGTTTATTCAGATTAATTTCTCATCAAATACGTGGAATATTACTTATCTTTTCTTATTTCCCTTCTTCCTGCCGTCATTCCATTACCCAGTCTCTGACGCCACCATGACTCACCGTTCGTTATCTGTATGTCTCAGTACTACTAAAATGCCGACAGTCACTCCTGTAAAGACGAAAGATCTTGTTGGAAGGTATGTACGTGAGTTCTCAATATTGAATTTGAATTGATAAAGATGTATCAACTGCACGGTTTTTAGTAACGCATTACATAAAAAAACAGCTAAGCACAAATAAAACATAAGTAAGAAGTCAAAATTTAAAAAAATCTTTTTGACCAAAACTGCCACTGATCAAAAAAGTCTGGTTTTGATACTGATTTATGTCGTACTTTTGTGCGAGCTGACATTTCCTTCGATAAATTAACGTGTTTTCTTTTTTATTCTCCTTTTCTTTTTCTTTTTTAGTACTCTTCTTATTTTAATTTCATTTTCCAATACAATTAGTTACTTAAACTTGAATTTTTACTTATGTATAAATATTTATTCCACTTTTTTTTTTTTAATTTTACTATTCTCTTATGACCAGATGCTTTGGCTCACGATTTTGCGGGAAAATAATGATCGTTTTAAACCCATGTTTTGGCATTCTCTTCGAACTTTTTCTTTTTAAGTAGATCAATATGAACGTTTTGGCCCACGATGCCACTGATAACATGAATGGAATCTACAACCTTCGCACTCACACACTTCTTGACCATAATACCTCCCATTCTTAAATGTCAGGTTGAACATTTTGGGTTTTATAGCCTCATTAACGTTCCGTTAATAAGGCTATATATATAATTATATAATTATAATTTTTTTTTTAATAAACTGTTTCAGAGATTAGAAGAATAATTGACAATATTAGGCAAATGATTCAAGATTTTATTTGGCTCATATAGATAGTAGGTTTTCTTTAACGGTTTACATTAGTTCAACTTTCCGAACCATTTCATCTTAGCTGAGAAATACGTGATCTAAAATATAATTTAATTAATTATTATTTTAAAAGTGAACTCTCAGCGAGGCAGAAGTCACAAAGCTTTACACCGCTCAGTTGATCTCACTCAACGTTGACTGTAATAATTAATGTCAGATTATTACCAAATCTTAATGGAATTTAAATTTGAAATATTAAAAAGAAAAACAATTTTTTTTTTTTAGGGCAACTTGTTGATTTTACACAAAAAATCCATTGTCACCTGGACATTTTAATAAATATTTTTCCTGTATTGCTACTTCTTCATCACTGACATGAACTAATTTTTTTGGAATTAATTAGTAGGACCATCTTGTTAACAGGTCGAAATAACTCAAATATACAATTAAGGTATCAGATGTAAAATATCGGTTTCAAAATATTTTTACCTTGAGTAACATGTCGATCTGTGCTACTTTCGTCATGGTTTCTTATAAGATTTTTAGTTTAGATTTTTTATTTATTTTTAGAAGATGATTGGTCTGCCTATTTTTTAGACAATCCGCTGCATCTTCCAATGTTTGAATTTTATCTCGTGGAATCCATTCCTAACTATTCTAAGAAATTTATAATGTTTTCACGAAGCTATGGTAATAGAAATATCAACATAAACAATCACAATAATCGATAATTTAACGACAGACAAATTTACTTGTCCCCACCATTTGTTCCCTGGCGCCTGGATTCTGTTTTCAGCTATTATGGTTCAGCTTTACGTAGTACCTATAGGTGTTGCGGCTCACTTTTTGAAATATTTGTTTTAAACTGAAAAAATCATCAGAGGAGCAATACTTGGTCAAAGTATATAAATATAGAACAAAACCTGTGGATCCCAATTAGCATGGTCTCGGGCAAAAGCCAGCTTGTCTATGTGAATTTATATACACATAAAGTATGAAAAATAAGTAGTTTTATGAAACTAAACATTAAGGATTAACAGGCTCTATCCCTGAACCGGTGGATTTCAGTTACCGACAAGAACGAATAGACCGGAGTCTACTCTACTGTAACACAAGATAACTGAAAACTTATATGATTTGCTAATTTTGAGATATATGTATAATAATGATTAAACTATTATATAATGCGAAATAGTTCGGTGAATCAGGAATAGAAGATTATTATTTTAAAATTACGTAATTTCTTTTTAATTCAATACTCATAAGGTTATTATTATTATTTCTTTACTGACCAGCTAAGGACCACGTTTAAGCCACCAATTTAGCTTTACGCTTGCTCCAATACTCCTCCATCTGCTAACTTTTTACTTTCCTCTCTTCTGCCGTCCATGTTCTCCCCTGTCTTTTTGGAACGGTTTTGTCTTGGACGGCTTCCCACTCTTTAATTTTGTTTCTATAGTTTGTTCTGTCCCCAATATCTTCTTTATTTAAGCTATTTTCTTTAAAATGTTCATGTACCTTCTGAAGCCTATTGGGTTTGCCTTTTAATCCTTCAAAATGTTGTACAATTTTTCTCGTCAATCTGCTTGGACTCATTCTTTGTATGTGCCCATAGAACATTAGTCTCCTTTCCCTAATTGCATCTGTTATTTTTTCTACTTATTTGTATACTTCTGTGTTACTTCTTAATTTTGAAGTTTCTCCAATTGTTCTGTTTCCTAATATCTTCCTCACAATCTTTCTTTCTATATTTTTTCCTGATTTCTTTATTTTCTTTTATTGTTCCTAAAATTAGTGTTTCAGCTGCATATGAGCTTCTGGACAGTGATTTTTTATTGTAAACATCTTTAGTTGAGTGGAATGCTAAGTCTATCCTTTGCAATCTCGCTTGGATAGCTTCTTTCTCCCCTCCATTAGGCTGTGATGATTTCTCTTTTACTGCTATTGGACTAATAGATTAATTCACGTGCGAAACTAAGAACTGGACTTCTTCATTGCTATCACATCCTAAATATGAAAAAATAGGTTTACAACAGCTGTAATAAGTTATAAATACTTAAGATTCAAATTTAAGGGGGGAAAAAAAGCGATAATCAATTCGAAAGTTTAGTCAAACTTTTCGAGCTTGTGGCGCTAACATGGTAGCTTCTGTAATATCCTGTAATCATGAAACGAAAATAATATTAATAATAAATTAAATTATATAATTTTACTGATATATAAGAGAGTACCTATACACAATTCAGGTTTACTGGTTCAAGCGTGACAGTTCAAACTCGTTCAAAATGCAGTACCATGCGCCTAAAGAAGTTTCGTTTGGAAAAAAAAATTCTTAAAGATGATTAATGTACGAATTTGAAGTAGTATAATTCAACAAGGACATTCCCAATGGTATTGTTTACAAGGCCGCATTTGAGTTATTAAGAAAACCATAGAGGAATGAAAACATTCACATCAGTTCTGTCACGTCTGTAACTAAGCTAAGTAGGGTTTAATTATTATTTAACACTAAACCGACCGACATTTCATGTATACATATTTCTACCACGATTTATCGGTAAAAAAAAAAAAAAAGAGAGGATATTGAAAGAATACTTTTGATATATTTTTTACTGAAAGTAGTAAAGTCAAAAACCAAAGTAATGAATTTTCTTTCCAAGAACCTCTGCCGAATAGTGTCGTTTTGCCGGTCATAGTAGGTTTATTGTTAATAACTTGAATATTTATGTGAAATTTGTAAATAAATAATTTTTTGTAAAAGTATCTTAATGATTTATCAACCAACTAAAATTTATTCTTTTCAGAATTGTTAAATACCCTCAATATTAATGGTCACTGAGTTTATTTGTATTTTTCTTTTAAATCGTGCTGTCCATATTACCTGATGTAGAAAACTATTGATCTGACGACTATTAAAATTATATATGTTCTTTACTTTTGAGAGCAGGCGAAGCCGCCACGGGGGGCTAGTTACTTTTTTTTTTTATAAAAGGAATTTTTTTAATCTCAGAACAAGACTATTTTTCATTCTTGGATCATTATATTAAACAGCATCCAGGAAAATATCAGCATATTCCTCCCATCTTCAGTGTTCAGTGGAAGTTATAGGTAAATTTACGAATCCTTAAGAAATAAATGAAACCTAGAACCCTTGACAGTTAAATATTTTTTTAATTGGCGGAATTATTACTAACACATAAATTATATGTTGTTGATAATAATTACTATTTGCTGTTTATTAATTTATTTCTTGTATAATTAACGTTATTTTAAAGCAGTTGGTTAGTTTTTTTAGCTATCGTTTAAATTAGTTTTATAATAGCAATTTATTTTTAAACTGAGGTACTGGGGAATTGAAAAATTTTGGTACCGAAACGTCACAGATATTAACCTACAAACTCTTTTTTTTGTAATCAATATTAATGAACTTCATTCGGATCTTTCCTTTTTACCATGCTTTCTAAATATATATTTTTATATTTCTATACATTGCAATAGTCATATTTTTATTTATTTATTTGTTGACATTGTCGCTAGGACCCACCGTTAAGGAGCTATATTGTTTCAAATGAAATAAGTCACGTGGTTACTTTTTTTCACCATTAAAAATTTAACGTTTTTTTGCACCCTCAAAGATGTAGATTTTTTTCACATTCAAAATGTAACATTTTGACACGCTCTTGCTGTGTTGTTGATTTTCTGATCGAAAATTTGACGACAGTTTCCTCGTCAGAAATTGAATGGAGAATACTTTTTTCTATGTACCTTTGTTGTTAGGAACTACATTGGTTCGAATGAAAAAAGTTGCAATTTGAAACCGCTGTTTTCTCTCGAAATTGTTTATTACGAATAATCATTGATTGCCAATTTAATTTAATTATTAATTTAAGTAATTGGATCATTTTAATTCTAAAATGTAAATTGGGAAAAGCAGTAGATTATAGATAGACATATCCATGATCTATTGATTTTCTCAGTCTGGGAGAAATTGATCTTTTTTCATTCAAAGAAATCATTTTTATAATGTTATTATATTTATGTTTTATATAAGTTAAATGGATCTAATCATCATAAAAATTCTCAGGAATTACTCGCTCCTTTCTTGCGGACCAAGCAGATTCATTTGGGTGCATCAACTGTTAACATCAACGATTATTTACTATTATTCGTGTGTATAAGGAACCGCATATTTAATATTAAAGTTACAACACCCAAGGTACAACACGCTCTCAAACGAGTAAAGGAAAGGTACAACTCCAAGCCCTTATTGAGTATGCTAAACACATCCAGTAAGCCTGTTCCACATTCTTTCCAGGTAAGTGTGGAAGTCTTTTTCAAAGCGACTTGCAATATATTCCAATATTGGTGTTATTAATACTGGAGCAGTCGAAGAAAAGAAATAAGCAATACATCAGAAAATAAATATTTATTTAAATTTTTAACCCTACTGTTTTATACTTAATATTTTATAAAAACAATTACAGATAACTTCCAACAAAATGATTTCAAGGAATCAAGCTATTAAAAAAATACTATTAAATCCTACTACTTTTTGTTAAATTCAAGAGGCATTGCTTTATGCTGAGACAGTTTTTATTTTTTAAGATAAGTAAAAAAAAAAAAATTATAGGAAAATAATTTCCATCAAACCTATATTCATGTAATAACTTTTATCATCTTTGAAATAAATAATGATCGACTAACTAGAATCTAAGAAGAGATAATGTATTGAGTGATTTATATGTTATATATATATATATATATATATATATATATATATATATATATATATATATATATATATATATCAATTTATTGAAATTTACAACTACACAAATATGTACATCAAGTAAATGAGCTGATTACAATGACACGTAACAACTTGAAAAGAACTACTCATCAGTAGCACTTTATAAAAATTCTACACTAGAAGATCTCTAGACCATCTCCTTTTAAGACGCATCGGAGGATTGTCGGGAATGGAGTGGGAAGCAAGTTGAGAAACTAATGGATATTTAGTATATTACGGAGTAGATACGAGATGAATTGGATAGTTTAGTAGAGCCCCAAAGCTCAACTCCGCACGTCCAAATAGTTCTAATAACAGTCATGTAAATAAGTCTTTTGTAATGAATTGGGAGGTTTGTCTAGTAAATGTTGAAGTAGTCTGTAATTCATATGTGATATTAAAATCTGAAGTGCCTACAACAAAATTAAATAAATAAATAAAAGTTATATTAATTACAGTACTTAAATTTTCTAAATAAAAATAGTCACTTTTCTTTCGCTAACGCTGATTCTTTTCACAAGAATTTGTAGCGTTCAAGATTGGATGGTAATTCGCGATTATATTGTGGTCGTTATAATAACAATTTATTTTTAGTCCTGATTATTTAACTATTATAAGCCGATTATTTTACCTGATAAAAAGAAATAATGAATTAAATAAAAACTTACAGTTAAAATGTATTGGATAAAGTATTTTTGCGGTTAAAGGATACTGAATAAAGCTTATTCAACAAGCCTCGTTGCAGTATTTTAAATTTTATACTCAATATATTTCTGATAATTTTTATATTATTTTTGATTTTTAAAATATTTAAATTTTACGAACTGTCTTCTATTTATTTTTAAATATATTTAGGAACGATTAAAACTAGAATTATTTTCCTGGTTTTTTATTTTTATATTTTTATTTGGTATATTTAGTATATTCGATTAGGAATCGAATTGTTTTGGTATCGGCACGTAACTTTATATATATTCTACCTTTAATACCTTTAATCTTTGTGTACAAATCTGTATTTGCAGAAGATATCTTCCCATCATTTTTATCTTCCATGTTATTATCATATCTTTAAATAACCTATGCCGAAATAAACAATCCCTAGAAAGATAGAAAAACATACGAAATTATTAATTCATCATAAAAGTATTAATTTAATTTTAAATTATTTTTATTACGAATTGAAATTTGTCGATAAAAACTGAAACGTATAAAAAAACTTTCACACTCATGATTTATTTTTTATTTATAAGGTCATAGATAAAATGGACTATCTGGAATCTAGGCATCATCTTTAGAAACTAGATTCTCTATTGTGATAAAAGATGTAGATATGCTTTAAATATTGTAGAAATAGCGCACTATTGTTATATAGTTTTATATTATAATCAATCTTATATTAAATAATTATAATTATCACTGTTTTTGTCAATTGAAATAGATTTTATTAAGTACAAATCGTATTTTTTCTATACTCATTCATCTCTTCTTCGCTAGCTTAAATGACGGTTCAAGCCACTTAATTCATCAAATGACCTTCACCATTTAACGGAGACCACGTAGACAACTGTTTCCTTCATAAGGATTGTTCATAGTTTTACTAACTATCTTTTAGAGTAATTTTTATTTATTAACATAATAAAATATATATGTAAAATAAAAGTGTTGAAAAAAAAAATTACAATAACATGTCAAAAACTTTTAATGAAACCTCCCATTAATAGATTTTAATAAAAGTTCTACCTTAAAAAGTCTCTAGGCCATCTTCTCTTCAGAAGTCTTGGAGAAATATAAAAAATCGAGTGTGTAGAAAGTTGGGAGACTAGTGGATTGAATGGAAGGAAAGGTGTGTGGTTTAGGCCAAATCAGCAACACATGAAACTTTTATATCATATATAAGTTTATTTGTAACATAATACGGAGCATTAAGCACTATACGAAGGATTTTATATTGTAAGGTTAAGTAGGACCAAAAGTTCAACTCCGTCTATGCCCCTCTGACCAAACAGGTCTGAAAATCGTCAAATAAACGACTCTTTTGTAATTAATTGGAAGCTTAAAACGATTGCTAAATATTTAAGTAGAGAAGAGCCGTTACATGTGTTTTTAAACTTGTAAGTGGACTCCAAGTGAGATGTTTGTCTAGATGCATTGCTTAGTAGATGTTATGTTTAAAGACGATTAGTGTAATGTTATTAGGGGATACTGTAGGGCAGGAAGTGATAGGTTTACGATGAATAGACCAAGCATATTAAAAAAAAATCGGGGCTCAGAAGAAAGTTTTGCTATAGTTTTGATTTTCTCATCCTGTCTGTTTCTTGGGTCTCCCAACACGAACTTGAACTATGCGGGCAAAAATATGGCCAGAAACTCATTTTTTTTTTCGAATAAATCTCAAATATTAAGGTTTTTTTATAAAGTACAGTTTACACAATTATAATGGAAAAAATTTGCTATAGTTATGATGCCTAATTTTTTTTGTAAGACCAACCGTTTTGCTTCTAGAGTGCTTCAAAATATGGGCGAAATTGCCGGACACTGGAAAATCCACGATTTTCGACACCGTTGGCCGTCAATGATGTTGAATTCATTGAAATAAATTGAGGAATGCAATAAATATAAAATTAGCTATGTATATATATCTTATATATTATCTTATATATCTACTATATCTTATATAGTTTATGTATATATGTATATATAGCTCGTGTATACGTAGTCCCGCAATTCTGACCATATTTTGAGTTGCTGTAGCGGCAGAACGCTACAAAACAACCTACAAAACCTTAGCAAATCAAAAATTTAGGAAATTTTGTCTATTTTAATTGTGTGTACAGTACATTTTGAAATGCAAAAAGTGCGAAAAAGAAATGATTCCGGGTAAAAATTTTGTCCGCAAACTTCAGATTCGTGTTAAGTGACCCAAAAACATAGAGGTTGAAAAAAACCAAAATTGGATAAATTTCCTATGAAAATGCCTTACGGTACGTCGCACACATTATAGGTAGGTACGAGGTAAACATTATTTTACCTGTTATGCTAATTATTTAAAATCGTTTTGTTATTAGAGCGCGTAAACATATCGCTCATTTGCTGGAACAACGACAACAACTCAAAAACTTCAATTTTGCAGGACAGTCTTGTCAATAAATTAAAGGACGATCTGTAGACATACTACAATGGTGACGACATATCCTGCTCTCTCTTAGTGAATAGTTGAAGCTCAAATATAACGTTCAACCGACTAAAACTACGTAGCTGAATGGTTCATAATACAGTCAAAAGCTCGGCATTGCTCAAAAGCTTGTTTTTGAGTTATGTCGTAGTTGCAGCAAATGAGCGATATGGGCGAAATTGATATATTTTTTTAAAACTGTAAAAATAAAATTAACTAAATACGTTTTCATTTAAAAATACGAATAATGTTTACTTTTTATTATTTAGATCTTGAAACAGTTCGAAGCCGAATCAACTCCTCACCTAAACATCGATTATCATCATAAAGATACACTAGACTCCTCTGAAAACCAAATCGTGTGCCGAAAGAAGTTCTGGAAATAAATAAAAACCATGGAAATGGAAATACAAATTACCCTCAAACGTTAATTGGAAAAGCTTAAAAATAGTTCGCAAGTGAAAACAAACCTACTGAAACAAAACATTGGCTCTTATCCAACGCAGATTTGGACAAGGCCAAAGTTGGCAGTAAATATTTTCGAACTGCCTTGAAAATAAAAACATAGGTGTACAGCATGTATGGCATATCTGTGTCAGCAACCTTATAATTGCAACCCAAAACACAAAATTCAATCACATGTTTACAAACATGTAAAGAAATCTTTGAAATCTTGGGATAATTATTAATAAATTACAATAATTTTTAGATTATCACAAGAAAAGAAACATTTATTAATGTTATATTTTCTTACTGTAACTGTAAACCAGATGTTTGATACCAACTTGTACGAAACGATGTTAATTTAGGATGAATCCTAAATAGAAGATTTACATCTGATCAAACATAGCAACAAAGGAACATCACTTTCGAAAACTGTTAACGATTTCGACTGCGGTTGTCATGAAGTCTCATGATATAACCGTTTTTATTTCATTAGAAGCTCTCCTGTTGTTTACAAACAAAATGTTTGCTATCAATAATCAACAGTTATTAATATCAATGTTTGTATTTGTTATCTCTCCAATTCATTACTCACATTTTGTATAATTTAAAATAGACGAAGAGATTTTCGGTAGTTTTTTTTTTTTATTTATTTTTTTTTTATGGTTCAAACTCGATCAGGTTGCCAGAATATTGATTTTACATTAGACTGAACAAACTACCCTTTAGCATTGAAAAGATTTTAGCAAAAACACATTACTTGAAAATCGTCTTCGTAGAACATCGACAATGAAAAATATATTATGTATATCATCTACTTCGAAATACAGTTTAAATAACGACCTGCATTGAAAAATCGGAAGAGTCCTGTCCTGTTATAAAAGAAAACAAGACCTTATTTTTTTATTTTCTGGAATGAAAAAATATTTTCTAGGGAAAAGTGAGAAGAATATGAAGAAAATTATTTGAATATAGTATTTCAAATTACATACCATTTTTATTCTAAAAGTAAAATTGTACTTATGAATGATGTTTGCGTATTATCTAGTGGCTATTCAATATCTATTTATTGATTTCATATCAATATATAAAGGATTATGACGGCTGATCTTGAGGATTTGGGTTTTGTTGGGGTGGGTTGTAGGGAGGTATGTGGTCTTCGGCATAGAGCCTATGTTTGTGTTAAGCCTTTTCATTTATTTTTTTACGATAGTCCTAAACATACTAGGTATGTACAGTTCAGGTATATAAAACGTCCAGTGAACCGATCTCTAGATATTAAGGGTGTTATAACTTTTTTATTGTTTTTAGCGCTATACACCTTGGCCTCTCACAGAGTTCTGCTCCATTTACTCCTATCCTGAGTCCTACTCCCTCAGTATGTAACTCCAAGTATCTTCATATCCTCCTCAACATCTTTTTGCTAGGATTTCCTAGAGCTTCCTTTCTTTCGTTTTCCTGGGAAGCTCTCTCTCATAATATTCTTCACCAAAAAGTTTATTATAATACACTCATATAAATCCCGGCCTCTATCATTCTTTAAAGAATTCCGTTTAAATTTTGTCAGTGCAGTAAAAGGGGTGGAATCTTATTTCATCATTGCTATCAGTATATTATTTACATTTTAATAATTAAGTCAACTGTTTTTGAAAAAACAGATTTGTCTTATATTCCAACATCAGTAGGCTGCAAATAATAAAGGAGTTGGAATTGGAATAATATTCATTGTAACAAGGCTGGATTAGTGTGCTTGACAAGCCCTAAAATCATAAAATAAACATTTCAAAAAGAAAATGATTTATAAATACAAACAACGGTAATACAGAAGTATTTTCAATGGCGACAAATTGACAAAACATTACCCAAGTGTTTTCCATAACGTTACCAAACAAAGTTTGAGCAGAAACGTGGAACTGTGTGTAGATGCACTTGAGTGAATATTATTATTTGCATTTTCATTATTCTATTGTTTTTATAGGTAATATATTTACATATTTTTATTGTTGTGCAATTATTTATCCACTTCTCAGGGACTCGATAACAAATATATTACAGATAAACTAGTGCTATCAATCAAAGAGCTCAAAACTAATGTTAGTGAGCTATAGATGTTTTGCGTAATAATTGAACAGATTGAATGCTGAAAACTAAAAAAGCGTATCAGTTCTTAAGTGCTGGAATAAGGTAACGTAAACTTAATCCTAAAAAAAAACAACAAATTTGACGGAGAATCGAGATCCACTAAAATTTCATCTGCATTATGAAGGCAGGTGTGTGGCTGTAGTCACTTCGACGCAAAATACAGAAGTAATAAAAGGTCTGATTCTCAATATTTTCTTTTCTTTAAAAACAATGACAATAGCACATCTAGTTTAGTAACAAAACACCTACATGAGTTACTGATATTTTAGTGTTTTAATGAAACCAGCTAAACGATAATGCGAATAATAATAACATATATTTTTAATACACTTTTATTAACTTCACCTGTATGTAAAGGAATCTTTCATCGTAATTTTCACCAATTTCCAGCAATCTGATTAACTTGAAAATTTGCACACATTTCAAGGACTAATGACAATAATTGTACAAATTTGTCGTAATATTCTCAGTTAGTATAGTTAAATTACCCCCGAAATGGGGGTCTGCCTTGCAAAAGGTTAAGTAGTAGGTTTTACGTTTTTATATGGTCCAGATGGGTCCTGAGAATAAAATATCAAAAATGAAACTAAATTTGATAAGGGGAAAATGTTTGGGGACCAAAAAAACCAAAACTTTTTGAACTTTTTTCATATTTTGTAAAAACACATATAGAGAAATGCTTTCAATCGAAAAATGTTTTATTTACAAAATTAAAGCTTATTAAATTTTACGTCTAAAGACACTGCTTAAGCTGAATTTGATTTAGGCGTTTAGCCACAATCGATTGTAAAACATAGAAGAATTTTGCCAACTTATAAAAGTTAGTCATTTTTAACAGTCTATAACGCAGAAATGGCTAATTAAATCAAAAAATGTTATATAATAAAAGTTGTAGATCATTACACTTTGTGCAAGATAAAGTTTTTAAAGTAAAAATTTGCCCATTCCTACTAGAGATATGCCAAAAAAACAAAAAATTTTGGTTGAATTTGGATAAACTGTTTTAAAAATACAAACAATTCACGAATATTACTGGGAAATTAGCTTCGAACCTTGAACTCAAAAAATTAAAATGTCTGCTGAAAATGGTTCACAGCTTTTTAGTTTGGTTTGCTATAAAATCGTGTTTTTCTATTTTTTTTAAACTATAATTTTTATTATTACTAAATAATGTGTTAGAATAAATATTACCTGTACCCACACATTAAAGTTAGTATGGAATGAAACCGTAATGTGATTGCTATTGGAATTTATAATTTTTAAATTGAGCTCCTTATCTTTTTTTTGTTTCCATCACATTCGCTGATTGTTAGTTTTGTATGTTGACAGTTACGAATATATTAAAAAAAGACAAACAAAAACTAATGTAAATCCAGGTTTAATGGTTATTTAATATTTATAAAAAAAAAATTATAAAATTGGGTAAAACATTTTTCAGAGGGTAGAATGAACTCGAGATGAACTATATCTAGGTATAGATCGCCGTGAAAGGTGATCTACAAATGTGGAATTGAGAAACTGGACAGAGACTTGTCCAGTGCAACAGGTCCGCATGTGGAGTTTCATATGATCTGGACTTGAAATACCGAGTGGTTACAAAGCTGTACCCACTTATTTTGTGCTGTAGTACTATCTTTTATAGAAGCTGTCTCCGACTGATTTCACTGCCTTAGTTTTTATTTTGATTTTTTTTTTTTTTAGTAAAGGTAATAATTCAAATATTTATTAAAAACGCACTAACACCGTGTCTAGAATAGATTGGTTACCTGTAGAATAGCCTACCCTTCCTTCCCTACTAGAAGTTCATAAGGACGTTATAAAATTACGTAATTGTATATTTCTACCATTTGGAAACACGTATTGCAAATCTATGGATCAACTATAAAGACTAACATTAAAAAATTCTTAATTTTCAAGCGAAAACATCATATTATGTTTTCACATCCTTGTACGATACCAATATTAATTTTCGTACAGCCTTCACGTATTCGTGGAAATATACACGAGGACCCATTATAAGCGACTTCAAATGTCATACCAACATAATCATCAAAATTATGACCACAACACCCATATCCAGCAGAGGATAAAAAGAAGCTGGATGAAGGGCCCCCTGAAATATTATCCCTAATAGAAAATATAATATTAATACTCTATAAATAATTATAAATAGAGTTGCATATTTAGATTTTAAAAAATTACATTTTAAAAATGTTTCATCCCTCAGTGAAGCATTAAAAATCTTATTGCATTATTTATTTTTTGTAATTATAGGTGGTTAGTTTTAGGCATATTTGTATAATAGATATTATTTTCAATATAGTTATAATTTATAATAAAATCAGCTGAAATTTAGTAAGATAAAATACTATTAGATTGCAACTAGAAGTATTGCCATGAATCCGTTAATAACATAATTTTGTTTTCTCTCGAGTTCATGCAAATATAAAAAAATGGTTTTAAAAAGAAAATTAAGTAATAAACAGCAAATTTCAAATAACATCAAAGTTTAACGAAACCTTCTTCAAAAGTTCTAAACGTTTACCGTCATTCTGATTTTCATTTTTTTTTTTTTTTTTTTTTTTTTTTCAGTTAAAAACATCAGATCTTACTCTTTTCTCCTCTTTCCCTTTTCCATCTCTACTAAGTTTACAGTATGAGTCCCGCTTTGATATTCCAAAAATCTGGTCACCCTATGTATATCCTGCCATCCATTGTCTGTTTAAAGCATTCCATTTACGTAAATTGTTATAGAGCCATTCACAAGTTGTCAGTTCAACAGATAGTGCAATGCGTCATTGATAACAAAGAATAAAGATGAAAGAAGCTTGGTTTACTCTGAATATTGGACCACTTCGGTTCTGAACTTCCATATTAATCAAGTGCCATTTTACATATATATTTTATTTTATTTATAAATATTTAAATTTAAATCTATTTAGTTCAACAAGACAGATTAAAAGATATTGCAAAATGTGCCAGAACCACGAGACAGATAATAAGTTTTTACTTAGCATTTTAGTATTTAAATCACTTCTTTTTTTTTTCTATTGAATAAATATTACAAGCTGCCTCCCTCAAAGGAAATGAGTTATATGGATGACAATAGATCCAATGATTCAATATGTTCAATGTAAGTGAAGAAAAATGAAACAAACAAAAAAATAAAACTGGATTGAATAAATAATAATATAAAACAAATTAGGAAGCACTATATGCAGCTGAAACACTGTCCATTACCAACCATGGCCCAATTGAAAGGCTAGAGATTAAAGAAAGGAAAATATTAATAATAATTCTAGGCCCCAAATTTCATAACAAGTTAATCCACACCAGAAATGAAACCCTTTACCAAAAAAATTGGGAAACTTTCAGACACAATGAGGAAGAAATTGATTTCTATGGACACATCCACAGAATGAACCCTAATAGACTAACCAGAAAATTTTTTGACTACTTCAGCAACAAAAAGATCAAACCAAATTGATTTAAGGAAGTGGAAAGGACTTAAACGAACTCCGTATCACAGAATATGCTCACAGATAGAAGTGCATAAGAATATATCAAACGGAGGACAAAAAAGAAAGGTTCCAATTAAAAAACAAAACGAAACGAACAATCAAAAGCTCTGAAGAGGAAATGAAAGCAAGACCAGAAAGAATGAAGCAATACTGGGCTAAAAGAAAGGCACAGAGCATTCAGAAGTGATTGGTCCAAAGTACCCCAAGTCGGGTGAAACGAAAAAAAAAAAAAGTTAAGATAATAATTGAAGAATAAAAGAAACTTAAATAGAGAAAGAAAAAAAAACTTAATATTATATTTACAATCATCTCAGGTTACCCCATATATGAGAAGAACCCAACCTCAAAGAGGTCCCAGCGGAGAGCCAGAACTCCAATAAAATAAATATTTATAAAAAAGATCTCGGGGCCACTGCCGTTTTTATCTAAGAGCTGGGTTATAACGATGTTTGAAACTGGTTCAAGAATGAACCAGGGTGTTGGGATAATTGGAAAGGTTTTGATAGAATTTTGAGAATTTAAGGATTTAGAGGTCAAGGGCAAAAGTTATATTGAGATCATTAGGAAGGGTTTTGTTAGGCACTTAATATGGTAGCATTATAATAATAACAATACTACGAAAGATTCTTACCATCTACAATAGATTCTTTATTCGGTGTAGTAAAAATTCAGTGTACTTTTATCATTATCATCTATATATAATTTTAAAATACACTTAATTTTTTTAATAATGTTTACTGATTCACTTGTATAACGTTACAAATTAAATTGGTGATTCATCTTTTTTTTTTTTACAAATTCACTGTACATGTCAATATCATGAATTTTATACTTGTTAAATAAATTCATGGCAAATAAAAAAATTAAAAAAACTGTAGGGTGGACGCCAAGGACATAGGACTAGACAAAAAAAAAACTATCTTATGTCGCGATAGTCTCTAGTATATTTCTTTGGTACACTCGTACGTCTTAACCTCTATCAGTTCTAAGCACAAAAAATATTACAGGGAGATATCTTATCTAAGGAAAGAAATATAAGGCACGTATGATTATTTTTAAGTCACAGAAAGTTTTTAGATTTAGCCAATTGGTTTCATTTTATTGTTTAATGGAAATTTGAATAATTTCATTCATAACTCATAATTGTTTTGCATGACTTTATCTACTTATTTATTTATTCATTGGCCAGTATTTATACTATTATATAAAAGGACAAGCCATTTTTCGTTTGTGATCACTAACTGCGATAAAACTACTGAACCAATCTGTACTAAATTTTAACCACATCATCTTTATAGTTCCAGGAAGGTTTACAATAATAAAATGGGGTGGTTTTTATTTAATTTATTATTTAAAATGCGATAACAGTGTATATATGTGGATAACAATGAAGTTTGAAATTTAACCTACAGGTAGCGAGCGCCATTCTACATAATAGTATACAATGTATATAGCTGTATTATACTTGAAATTGATAATTAAATTTACTTATATTCAATTAAATTGCTAAAAAAGATTTGAATATTTGGTGCGAAATGTGGATCCCAGTCAAGTTTAAAAATTCAGCATCTATACTTTACTACTGGCATACTATTGGCATATATACTTTTATGGTTAGAAATTAAAATCCAACCAAATTAAATCAATAAAATTATTTTTGCCGAATAAAAATTATCACCAAATCAAAATGCCGATCTTTTGCTTTTAGATATTGTTTGATTCATAGGTCTTTAGTTGTAAGCACTGATAATGCAGTCCATTAATGCATCACAAGAATTTCTTAATAATCTCTGTTCATCTGGATAACCAACTCATATATTAAAATTAAAAATTGGATACCTATTAACGCTTTTACATAATCTTCAAATTATGTATCCCAGTTAAAAATCACTGCTTTGAGTGAAAATATCACTGAAGAAATAATACTGAATTGCATACTTCAGTGCAAGATTTTTGCACAAATAAAACTTCAATTATTAGCTAAAATTATTTAAGTTCTTTACTTATAAGAGCGGGCGAAGCCGTGTCGGGGGGATGCTAGTTGTAATAGATAAAAGTTTTAAATTTGCATTTGTAAGAATAAAATTGGTTAACTTTCATTTGTATTTCAGTTTGATAAAGTAGTCGTTTAAAAAAAATGTTTTTAATGAAAAGAGAAAGATTAATAGAATCCTCGTTGAAATCTGATGATTTTTAGTGTCGAGAAAAAGGCTTAAATATTAAAAGAAATGTTCTTAATCAGACTCTATTTTTCTTTTTGCTTCTAACCTTACTTACTTGCTCCTATTTTATTTATTTTTACTATTATTAAGGTTTTTTATTTTTTTTTTATTTAAGATATTTTATAGCTTACATGATTATATGTTTTTATGTAATTTTATTTTACATATTTTATGGATGGATTAATTACTATGCATGTTACTTCTTGCCCTTTAGTAAATTGAATTAAAATATTTATTAAAGACAAGCAGTTATCTATACTATTATATAAAAGGACAAGCCATTTTTTCTTTGTGATAACTAACCACGAAAACTACTGAACCAATCTGTACCAAATTTTAACAAAACCATATTTATAGTTCTAGGATGGTTTAGCGATAATGAAATCTACGGATTTTAAATTAATTGTTATTAAAATAAGCACTAATATGCGGATAACTGTGAAGTTTGAAAACTGGCCGACAGGTGGCGAACGCCATTCTACAGGAGAAGTTACAAAATCATTGTGTTATATAGAGATTTTCACTGTCAATAAAATTTACTTATATTCCAGTAAATTGTTATTAAAAAGAGATAAATAGTTGGTGCAACATGTGGATCCCAGTGAAGTTAGGAAATCGACTAATATGTTAGCACCATTCCGTGATAAAGTTTACAAGGGTAAAACTACTGAACCCATCTGTACTAAATTTTAACTATACCATTTTTTTATTTCTAGGAAGGTTTAGCATTTATAAAATTTATACTAGTAAATATTTAAATGTGGAATGTTGAGTTTCAGAAACGAGGTTTGCCACACTGTCATATACTTTTATAGTTAGAAATTAAAATTCAACCAGGTGTTATCAATAAAATTATTTCTGCCAAATAAAAATTTTAACCAGGTTAAAAATTGCTGCTATTAGTGAAAATATCAATAAAGAAATAATGCTCAATTGCATACTACTATAAAAGATTCTTATCGATAAACAAATAAAACTACAATTATTAGTTTAAATTATTTCATTTACTTTTGAGAGCGGGCGATGCTGGTTCTAAATAAAAAAACAGAAACTTAGCAAGAACCTTTTTTTTTCTGAAATTATCTCAGACCTAATAGTACTAACCACGACAACTTTCCTCAATTGAAGACATAATTTAGTGATATAGCGCGCAGCTTGTTAAAACGAATCCCTCCAACACCAGTATCTATTTTACTGTTTCCTAACATTAAGAATCGGATATCCTTTATTTAATTTTGCTAATTTTGTTTGGTTATTTCAGGTAATTGTTCTATTAATTATTAAACCTAAAATAATATTTATAAAAAAAAATTAAAAACATTATTTTTTCAAAAATAGTTTAGCACAATTAATTTGGGTTTGTTAAAAAAAAATTCACACCTCCCCCCACATCGAACCCAATAATGTGAATCATGAGCATTAAATTTTGAATTCTCCTGTGAAACTCTGAGAATCTACTTTTAAAAAAACTTTACTCTAACAATTACTAATATATATATTTTTTTTTTACCAACCCTCAAAGTTTGTTTTAAGACAATTTCATCTTTATATAATATTTAATACACGTCAAGCTTTGACAAGGTACTGGGAAGTATATATCATACAATTTTTATTTTATTTTATTTTTTTTAAACTTAGGTGTTGCTGACTAACATTTTTCTCCTTGTATAAGGTGTAACTCCAAAATATGCTTAAAAAAAAAACAACTACAAACGACTATTAATATGAGAAATATCATTAGAGAAAGTAGATGGTTGGTGTGTGCAGTTATAAATGCTGAAATCAAATTGCATTAATTTCTTGGAATTTGAAAGTATTTACAAAATAATAAAAATTATGTCAGTTAAGGTATTTCAAGACTATTCTAGTATATGTTACTTGAGGCATCTATTTTGAAATAATTCCAAAAAAGACCTATTAAAAAACTTTTATGCAGATTTTCCTTTTTTGAAATAAAAACAAACATTTAAAAAAAAAAAATTAATTTTTTTTTTTTTTTTTTTTTTTTTTTAAAACGGTTTCGAATAATTTGTTACATCTGGGAAAAGTTAAAAAAAAAAATATTTTACTGAGCTTTTCCCTTAAAGAGTATTCATTGTAAAATGAGGGAAGATGTTACTAAAGATGTATTTTTTAACACACTTACATATATAATTTATTATTAGATTTTAAGACATATGAGACATTCGATATTTTACATGAGATAAAAAAATAATTTTTTTTTATATGGTGCATTTCAATTATACGGTGCAATAAAACAAAATAAATAAAGATTCTGCAAGTGTCTGCTTTTAAGAAACCGGTTTTACTGGTAATCTTGGTTTTCCTTTTACCTTGAGAAGAGTGTACGTGAAATACGATTTTTTTTCCCGGTATTTAACAATGCATAGACATTAAAGATATAGAAGAAAGTTACATCAGAAGTAAGTTTGATAAGCTCATTGATGACTCATATATTTTGAGTCAATTTCAATTTTGGAATCATTTCTATATTCTATTCGGTCTCTCTCGTGAGTTTTCAGTAAATTTCCATCAATTTGATCATTACTAGGCTAAATCGAGTTTCCTTACAAATTATTTATCCGAAACAGTTATAAGAATAATGGTTGTCTATTCTTTACTTCTTGCCAAGGTAGGAACATTCTTTTTTTTTAGGTATTTTCAAAAAGCGCTGTAATTATTTACTGTGAGGAAAATTTACGATAACAGATCAAGGCAGCCGGCCTTGCATGTTTCAGATTCAAACAGAGCTTTTTCACACAAGACCCAACATCTATTTCAGGATATCAATGCGATAATGGTGACCTTCAATTGGCCTAGTGTGCCGATTGCTAACACTTATCGTGTTATTGAACTTTTGAATATGAATTTTACAAATATTTTCAGTTATTTTAATATTGAATTCAATATTATTGTTAATGTGATATAATATTATTATTACAATCATTTCAAAGATATTATTGAGCAGATACACTGCAATCTACTCCTAAATAAATGATGAGCTGAATATCTTATATTTTCAAACTATATTCCGTCAATATGTTTATAACAATAGTCAAATGAAGATGAAATGGAAAATTAACATATTGATATCATTACCATTGTGTAGTCCAACTATAAAATTAGCGAGTTTACTTTTAATAACCTTAAAGAAAAGGCGAAATCAATCACATCGTAAATGCCTGATTGGCAAATTATTTATTTCATAGGAAGTAAATTTATTTATAATCCTTACAATGGAATATAAATAATCATTTACCATAAAATTTAAACACCGAAGGTGTTGATAAGGAGAGGTTTTCGATAGAAGAAATTCTGTGGCCAAAAGTACTGGTTTTATCAATTTTCTTTTAATTTATAAAATAAATTAAAGCACGTGAACTGGAAAAAAAAAAAAAAAAAAAAAAAAAAAAAAAAAAAAAATCACGCTAGTAAACTTTTGGCAAAATCGGGTAAATACTTGAAATTCCATTGAGATTTTGGATAAAGTATTATTTGCGATTTACCCAAATCAGTTCTTTTGGATTTAACGTACAATTAAAAGTTATATATCTATACTATTATATAAAATGACAAGCGATTTTTTGTTTCTTGATCAAAAAATGCTAGTTAATAAATAAACCTGTACCACTAATAACCCATTTTTACTTAGGAAAGGATGTACTGTTACTAGGCCAACGGTTGTGAAAGGAGGAGATTTGACTTAAATCACACTCTACCGCCAGGTTTTTCCCAATTAAGGGTACCCACTTTGTAAAGGATGGGTGTGCCTCAGAAGAGTCTACCGCCCTCCTCAAGTTAAATTCGATCCTACATTTGAATCCTCTTTCCTGACATACGTACCATTGTACAATAAAATAATCATAGCAGGTGACCTCAACACTAATCTGCTTTCTGACTCTCCTGACAGGACATACTTACTAGAATTGATTTACTCCCTTAACCTATTCATTGTTCCTTTTCAACCGACCCATCATACCCAGTTTACGGATACCTTAATAGACCTCATAATCATAGACTCACCCAAGAATCTGCTCTCGTCTTCCCAAAATCCAATGCCATTTCTGTCTTACCATGGTCTCATTCAGATATCCTATAACATTCCCACACCCATCTTTTTCCCTAAGCAAATTTCCTGGCGAAATCTCGACTCATTAACTCCTGAAAGCATAGATCCTTTACTTGACACGTTATCCCATTCCTTAGAGCCCGTATTTTCTTCCCACTACATCGATGAGATGGTTGAATGCCTCTCTTCAAATCTCCTTTCACTCCTCAATCACCTAGTACCACTTAAGACATCCATTTTCCGACGGTCCCCCGCTCCCTGGATTAGCCCAGAAATGAGAGAATTGATGAATAGAAGAGACGCTGCTAGGAGGCGCTTCAAGCGAACTCGAATTCCAGAGGACTACTCCACTTTCAAACATCTCCGAAACCTAGCTCAGTCTTCATTGCGACGTGCCAAGGCACAGTATTTCAATAATATCCTATCCCAAGCTCCTGATCCTAAGTCTAAGTGAAAAATCCTAAGAAAATTTTCTATTGCCGGCTCCACTCCCTGTACCAACTTCCCTATTTCTCCTGATGAACTTAACTATTTTTTCGCTAACCCTCTTCCTAACAAGCCACAAATTAATCCCTTTCCCCTAACACACCCCATTCCTCAAACCCCATTCAATCCCGATAACTTCTATTTTCTTCACATTCTTCCCAATGACCTAATCACTTCCGTACTCAAATCCCGAACCAATGATTATGGTGTTGATCAAATTCCGGTAATAATTATTAAACTCAGTCTTCCTGCCATTCTTCCCGCCCTTCTACACATTTACAACTTTTCCCTACAAAACTCCGCTTTTCCCTCTGCCTGGAAAAATGTCCTTGTGCGCCCGCTTAATAAAAACCCCTTCCTCTCCTTAGCTTCCCATTTTAGGCCTATTTCCCTTCTGTCAAACCTGTCAAAACCACTGGAAAGATTAGTCCATTCACAACTCTCTATCTATCTTGAGCACAAAGATCTCCTCACTCCTCTCCAATCAGGCTTCTGTTCAGGATACTCCACTCAATCTGCCCTATTAAAGATAACCCAAGACCTCCATTCCTCCATGGACCAACAGCAAATAGCAATCCTTATCCTATTCGATTTTTCAAAAGCGTTTGATTGCGTTGATCATGCAATTCTCCTCTCCAAATTACATAACCTTTCCCTATCCAACAGTGCTTTAAGCTGGTTTCGCTCCTTCTTGTCTCACCGTTCCCAAACAGTTATCATTCCCAATAAACCTCCCTCATCCTCACTACCTTTAGAAAGAGGTGTTCCTCAAGGATCCTCCCTGTCACCTATCCTCTTCTCTGCTTATATTAATGACCTACCCCAAGTTATACGCCACTCCCAGTATCATTTGTATGCCGACGACCTCTAAGTATACCTATCCTTCCATCCTTCAGATATGTTAGAAGCATCTCGTAAGATTCAGGATGATATTGAAAACATCTGCAAATGGGCAGTGAAAAATAAGTTACGCCTGAATCCACAGAAAAGCAAGGCTATCCTTATCGGTTCAAAACCTACCCTTAATTCCCTCCCTTACTATCCATTACTTTACCTCAACAACCGTACAATTCAATTTCAAAATTCCATCAAAAACCTTGGAATCTCCTTTGATCAACACTTATCTTGGAATAACTACATTTCCCAAATAACCAGGAAATCCATCATGATCCTCAAACAGCTCCAAAGACATCGTGACTCCTTTCCCTGAAGTACCCCCCAACTTCTGGTATCTTCTCTCATTTTTCCCCACTTTGATTACGGGTGCTTGGTGTACGGGGGACTGTCTGTTGAGCTAGAGATGCGACTGAGGAGACTAATGAATTGTTTCATAAGATTTATCTTTGGGGTCAGCAGACGGTCTCACGTATCTTACCGGCACAAAGAGCTAGGGTGGTTTTTCCCCGATTTTCGACGGCAATACTTCCTCGGCACTTTCCTATTCCAGTCATTAAAAACCAATAAACCTTCCTATATCCTAGACCTACTTACTCTGCGTTCCTCCATTCACCACCTGAATACAAGATCCCCACCTTCCAACCTATAT
Organism: Euschistus heros; assembly: GCA_003667255.2. Taxonomy (NCBI): domain Eukaryota; kingdom Metazoa; phylum Arthropoda; class Insecta; order Hemiptera; family Pentatomidae; genus Euschistus; species Euschistus heros. Next base: position 2,875,511 of record RCWM02000032.1, on the reverse strand, counting down.
ACCCCCTCACATAGAACTGCCTCCTTTGAAAAATCCTTCGTTATCCGTGCTACCTCTTTTTGGAATTACTTACCTATCCATATTCGCAGAGCCTCATCCTTAACTTCCTTTAAAATCTTTTATTTATCCATCTCCTCGATTTTCAATCTTCCACAAAATTGTAAATAATATGTAAATGTACATAAGTGTTCTAAAATATTTACAGTTGATTGTTTTTATTTATTTTATTTTTTATTTTCTATCTATTTATGTATTTTTAATTTTTTTCTTTTTTTTTTATTAACTTTAATTTTAATTTTTATTTATTTTTTTTTTTTTATTTCTCATTTCTACTTTTTTCTCCTAATTTAGTTATACTACTGATGTGCTGATTTAACTAATCTCAGCCAGACAATTGTACCTTTTATTGTGCACTTTAATTATTCTTAGGGGACAGTCTGTCCCAGAATAAAGTTTATTTAAAAAAAAAAAAAAAAAAAAAAAAAAAAAAAAAAAAAAATCCCAGGAGCTTGGTAGTCAAATTCCTTCCACTGAGCTACCGCGAACCAAAAGTTATATATTCATATTTTTAAAAAGAAAAGGAACTAGAACCGTACGTTATTTACAGCAATTGGCTAGTTTGCATATAAATGTTTTAACTAGCTATTTAGAAGCATAATAAACTGCTCTGTGTTTGGTTCATAGCAAACTAACTCATTTTTAAAATCGTTCATAATGGATGAAACACTTGTTCAAAATATCAAATACAAAGTTCACACATTCATTATAATTTAACTGTAGATGAGCATTGACCGTAGTAACACTGTATTGTGTTTGGTTTACAGCAAACTAAATCTTTATTAAAATCATTCATAATGCTCTAAATGTCGTTTTTATGGACGTACTGAACAAAAACCGTTTAAAAAAAACAACAATTTCTACAGCTTTTTGAGAGGATTCCGAACATCTGAAAGCCTGCAACTTAGTCCCCGTTTAAGCTACAGAGCTTATTTTCTGTCCAAATCAGTCTAATCTAACTTTGAATTTAACAAGTGTATAACCAATCGTGCAACAGATACTTCGGGGGTACGAAGAAAAGTTGGAAATATATGACGCTTTGACACTACCAATTATAGAGTGGTGGCGCATCAAGATCTTCGTACAACTAGGATTTTCGTACATAAGCACAAAAAAAAGTTACAAAACATAAAAGAATCAAAACGACCTGACCTTTTGCATACCAAAATGTACAATTTTATTTTACTATTAGGGTTTTAACAAAAATATTGTTCCCCCACAACTGTACGACCCGCGAGAGTTTAACCGTGCTACTAGGCTTCAGCCAAGCTGTCTGTTGCTATTGTAATGATTGTGGAATCTTTTGAAACAAATAGAAAGTCTGATTTCCCGCATTTAAGTTATTAGATTCTATCTTAACGATAGAACCTTCAAAGTAAATCATAACTTTTCCTATTCTTTTCTCTTTACCCAATCTGCCGGTGTTCCTCAAGGTAGTATCCTAGGTCCTATCCTCTACACTGTGTATACAGCTGACATCCCATCTCTCCTATTCTCACCACTTACGCTGATGACACATGTGTGTTATCAGTAAACAATGATCCCTTCATTGCCTCTCAAACACTCTAATCCCATATCCTAAACCTTCAAGAATTGTGTCAAAAATGGAGAATCAAACAAATCCCACCAAATAACGTTTACCCTACGTCGTAAACCTACGACTTCTTGTGCTACAGTATCCTTTAATGATATTCCACTAATCCCTGTTGCACAGATCCGATACCTAGGAATCCACTTGGACAAACGTCTAACTTGGAATCCACATACAAGACTAAAACTACAAGAAACTGCCCGTCGTTACAGACTACATCAACATTTACTAGACAAAGGTTCCAAGCTCCCAATTAATTACAAAAGACTCATTTACATGACAGTGATTAGACCTATTTGGACGTACGGAGTTGAGCTTTGGGGACCCACTAACCCATCCAATTCATCTCGTATTCAATCCTTACAATCCAAAATCCTTCGAAAAAACCCTCAATGGTCCTTACTTTGTCACCAATAAACTTATCCATGAAGATCCTAATGTTCCAAAGTTGCTGATTTAGCCCACACCAGATACCTATCCTTTCATAGTAAGCTCCATAACCACTCAAATCCGTTAGTTTCTCAAATTGCTTCCCACTTCATTCCTGATTATCCTCCGAGGTGTCTGAAACGAAGATGGCCTAAAGACCTTCTAGTGTAGAATTTTTAAGGAAGTGCTACTGATGAGTAGTTCTTTTCAAGTTTTAACATTTTATTATAATCGTTGTCAATACATTTACTTGATGTATATATTTTGTACAGTTGTAAATTTCAATAAATGTATTTTTAAAAAAAAAATTATTAGTTGGTCTCTCATATTGATTTTTTATGTATTCAGAACTTCGAAATTATTAAAAAGTACACGATTAATCTCGAAGAGACAATAAAAAGTCATCTAATAGGTATAGAATTGGATAGAGTAACGCACTCCAAATTTAAACTGTATTGTAGAAATATTTCAACGTTTAGAACACCTCAAGAATGACCACAATTTAACATTCATATAAACAAACCGAGCAACTCGATTATCGTGTAGTAGTGAGTATAGAATATTCAACAGTAATATATCCTACCTAAGCTTCCTCCTGATCTGACATGCCAGAAGAGTTTGTGATCGTTTATATAGTTTGTTAAAAAAGCGAAACAGTTTTTACATAGTGCATTTCGGTGATTTTTTGGGAGTTAAGTTTTTCTGCATTCCAGTTCAAATATTTTTTTATTTTAAACGTTTAAAAATTAATGTAAATATGTAAAATTATTTTGACCTATCTATTTATTTATTATATATATATATATATATATATATATATATATATATATATATATATATATATATATATTTTTAATGTTTTCTTTAATATGAACATATTCAAACGATTTATCCTCTTAGATTCCTCAGAACCACTTAAAATCATTTATTAGAGCCTAAGAAGCTAAGAAAATAATGTAAAGTGTCAAAAATAATTTGTAGGAATGAAAATGCCACTGCCTGTACAATCTAACGTTAATAAATGTTCATATTTGATTTCCTTGAGATTATCATTAAATTTACTCTTAAAAGAGCTTTCAATTATTTTTATATTGTTTATTTAATACGAAGATTACAGGAAAAGAACTGATAACATAGACAATTTTACGTTGAATGTATATTTTCCTTGTGCAACGGGTCATAAAAATCGAGTTCAACGGTACTTAATATGGTGGGCGGTAGATAAGTTATTTCTCACCTGTGTATGAGCATTACGTTACGTTTATTGTATGAGCGTTTTAAGTTACGCACAGGCTTATTTCGTTCCGTAGATCTGAACCTTTTATGTTACGTTGCTTGAAAAACAGCCTTCTGAGGTATTGTTGGCCGGAGGTTGGATTTGATATTTAAATTTGTTATACACTCACTTGAGTTCAGTTACATCATGTCGGAGGTAAAAAAAAAAAAAAAAAAAAAAAAAAAAAAAAATAAAAAAAATAAATAAAAAAAATAAACATTAAAAATGTGCAAGTGGTGTAGTTTTATGATTAAATTAAGATAGAATTCAATGAATTGTAAAAGGTGTGGTTTGAATGATTTTAAACCGCCGATTATTCATAAATCACAATCATTGCTATTATTAAAGCATTCCTAATCTTTAATTGCTCTTAAATTTTATCTGATATAAGCTAGATAGGTAAGTGACAAGAGGAATACTATTTAGAGTTACAAGGAAGTAATACATATATTCATAACTAAATTTTATCAATTACTTAAAAGAATTCCGATACCGAGATAGCCTTTTCTTCCACTTTCAGGCAGCAATTATCGTTGCTTATGTAATGTTGAATAAATTTTGAATAATTTAGGACAAACAACCAAAATTTAAAATAATGACGGAATGAAGTTCTCTATTCTGTTAGCACTGAATTTATCCAAATATCTTTTAGCACTGAGTCTAATTTTATATTTCATAATTACGAAGAATTAATTGAAAGTCTTGATTTTTAGAGTATTTATAATTTCTGATAGTAAATTTATGTTTTTGCAGAATGGACTTTAAAATATTAATCATGTTTTTTATAAGAAATTGGAATTTAGATAGAAAATTAATTAATTCAAATTAATCCTTGACTGGTAAAACCATTTGATCATGGATATGTCTATCTATAATCTATTGCTTATATATCTACTGCATCTGATAAGGAAACTGTAGTAAAATTTTCGATCCGAGGAACAACGATAGAGCTAGAGCTAGATTTTTTTCATTCAAACCAATATAGCTCCTAAATGGTAGGTCCTGGTGACAAATATTATTTAGGGACTCGATGTCCGGGGGAAGGGTCTCAGCGCGTTCAGTTCTGAAGGTCGTAGGTTCGAATCCCACCTGGGCAGGTTACAATTTATATCGTTGTGGACCCACGAAATTATATTTGACCTACCCACCATGGCTAGAACAGGTTAATAACCTGTTGGATTACCCGTCCGTCCTGCACTAGTTTAAGAATATAAGGACTTTGAGCCCAAACAAACAAATGCTATTTAACAAAAATATTCTCCACTAAATTTATGATGAAAAAACTGTTGGTAAATTTTCGATCCGAGCAACATCATCAGAGCTAGAGTCAAAAAAATGTTACATTTTCGAGAGAGAAAAAAACTATAGACCCCCAGCCAGAAGACATATCCATTATAATAAAAAGAAAAGAAGACAATTAGTGAAAACTATTTTATAATAAATGTGATCTTTTTCTTCCAGTCCATGGTGAATCTTGACATCCCTAACAGTTAGTCCCAAGCAATGTCTATCCAAAGCTTTTCCTTTCCAGTTCGTCCTGCCCATCTTTTCCAAGTCCTTTTCCACGCCAGCAATCCAGCTCTTACGAGGGCGGCTCCAGCTCTTCTCTTTCTAGGGAAGGTAATAATTGTGATACTAAATAAAAATAATAATTCAGACTGTTAATCGAATATCAGTAACTATGTAATCAATGGCATTCTAAATCCTTAAAAATAGATCGTTCAACTAATATTGAACAATATTTAGTTAGATACGTAGTGGTTATTTCTCTCATGAAGTATAATTGGATTTGGAGAAAAAATACCTCATCAGTATATAACGGAAAATTAAGACTCTGACAGATGAATTTAAGATCAAATACTCCCTTGTTTCTATTTGGTTACCTGAGGCTTCACTGCGTTTTGCGACAAAAAAAATTAACTGTTGAGTGTAGTAGTATGCTGCTCTGTGTATCATCGTATTTTAGAGGTACATATGTATACTATCTGAAGAAAATTTGAGATTATCTTTTATTTCTGAAGTACTAAAGTTGTTCGAGAAATCCATCCCAATTTGACCCAATATTCCCTTAGCTATAAAACTGAAAAGAGTGTTCGTCTCGCTGAAATTACATAAGCTGTTTCATTAACATTGTGGTTTTTAAGAGGGAATTTATGTAATGGCACGATTGGATTTACAAGTCTAAAATCTATTTAGAATTAGAAATGTTTTCTTCACTGTCATCAACTATATAATTAAGTATATAATGTTGGATGAGTCTCATCTGAATGAATTGTTTCTCTTTATATCTGAAATGTAATGCAGCATTCAATAACGCACCCGTAAAGTAATTCAAACAAGAGCTAGAAGAAAAAGGAGTCCCAATCAGCCTAATTTAAGCAACATTTAGACTATGCCGAAATGTATATGGTAGAGTCAGTCTTTATGAAAACGTCTTAAGCCCATTATATTGTTTGTATTGATCTTCAACCGAATAACACGAGAATCTGAAATAAGGAGTTCAAAATTGAACTTATAATCCCCAATACATTCAACATTTAGTATTTACCAACGATATACTCGTGCTCACAGTGGAAGTAAATCGTGGAAGGGAGCATTGAGCCGAAAATGAATGACTGTTTAACCGAACATTATAGGATATATGGAACTGTGACAAGTACGGGACTAAATTTCTAGCAATTTGATGTCCTCCAATATTCAAATTTATTAATAACAAGAGGCTGGAAATAACAAAATAAATCATAGCATAAGGAAAGCAACAGATGAAGAGCAACGGGAAAGAATGATCATTCACAACGTTCAAAATAAGAATTTTAGATGCGGGGCTCGGTCTGTGATCGTCCTTGGCTGATATCCTGTATATTTATGCCTAATAACTACAAAAATATATTCCGTCTTGCCCGGATTGCATATCCATTCTTTCAGTTATAAGCTCTCAGTTCGATCTGCAATCTTAAGTTGGTAAATATAGACTACGATCGATCGTTCTTTCCCATGATCCTTCACTGTGTTACAACCAAATAAGCAATGTCATAATCGGTAGCTGAAGAATAGAGATAGAGATAAAAATGGTCATAAATAAGCAAATCTTTCCCTTTGTAAAACTTTGGATAAAAATATCCTGTATAAATTATTCTTTAATTAAGATTCTTCAGATGGGATGAACTTCAGAGGTGAACTGCAATGGCGAAAAGGAAATTGCAAAGGACTACACATCAGTGCTCTTGTGAATAGATCTAGACACGTTTTCATTGGTAAATTATTACTTTATATATTTATATTTAATTAATATATTTTGATATGGCTATGTCTTTTGGCTTGGGGTCTATACTTTTCTGATGTAGCGTTTTTTTCATCCTAAATAACGTAACATTTTGACATGCTCTAGCTCTGTTTTTGTTGCTCGGATTGAAAATTTGAAAGCAGTTTCTTGAACAGAAATTAAATGTAAAACATTTTTTGTTGTATAACATTTGTCGCTAGGACCTACCGTTTAGGAGCCATGTTGGTTTGAATGAAAAAAGTCGCATTTGAAACCCCTATTTTCCCTCGACTTGGTTTATTTCGAATAATCAGTATTTGTTAATTTAATATAATTATTAATATAATTAATTTGATCTTTTTAGTTCTGAAATGAAAATTGTGAAAAGCAGATAGAGATAAAAATAGTCATACATAAGTAAATCTTTCTCTATGGAAAACTGGCCAACAATAAAGAAATTTAAAAACCACATGAATAAACTTATGAAAACAATTATGCTGTAAAGAAATTTCATTTTCAGAACCTCCTTAATGGAAATAAACTTTTTCGCTAATCGAAAAAAAAAAAAATACTTAGAAAAGTGAGTGATAAAAGGCTGTAAAATAAATAAATATTTTATAAGCAAATCTTTTTCTTTGGAAAACTGGCCAACCATAAAGAAATTTTGGGTCTTTTGCACTTGTTCCCCGCATTTCATTTTGAGTTTATCATATGTTTAGGTTACCAGTAACCTTCCCAAACGTAATAACATGTCAATGAGAGATCGTTTGAATTGTTCCTATTATTTAATAATTAAATAAAAAACAAAAAAATTAAAAAAAAAAAAATATTATTATACGCGACATGTCTTTGTTCGATTTAATTCGTCGAATAAATACAAAAGAAAAAGCCATAGAATTTCTTCAGGAAAAAGGAATTTTACATCGAATAACACTTAATAAAATATTTTAATAAATAATTAAATATAAAAAAAATTGTTTTTGTAATGTTTATGTTTTTTATTTAATTATTTAATAATAGGAACAATCAAACGATCTCTCATTGACATGTTATTATATTTGGGTTACTCATAACCTAAACATATGATAATAAACTCAAAATGAAATGCGGGGAAGAAGTGCAAAAGACCCGAAATTTTAATTCCGCATACTCCAAGCTGACAAAATAGAAATAGGTGGGAGGGCCTTAAAGCTCCTAAGTTGGCTAGGAAAAAAAGTTCCTATTATTAATTCATAAGCTAAATTTATTTAGTATATATTATTATTTTATAAATAATTACTAATTATCGTTATCTAACTATTGAGTCTATATTATGTATACAAAGAATACTATTTTTATCAACGTTTCAAAGATGGATTATAGCATGACAACCATTATTTTGTTGATAATCACTTTTCATATTCGTGCCCATATCGTGAACACTTCACAATTATGTTTTTTATTTTGCTGTTTGTAATTCAGCTTTTAAAAAAATCTGAACTATGTCATATTTCAAGAATAAGATTATCAAAAGATATATATATATATATATATATATATATATATATATATATATATATATATATATATATATATTAATATATATTAATATATTAATACTTTCTATTGAGCTTCCCTCCTAACCAAATAACTTGGAAAGACAAGATTTTAAAATTTCGCGAGATAATTATATTTCATAAAAAAACAATCATAACAATCAAAGACGATAATTAAAAATAAGCTCATTTTTATAATTAAATTAATTAATGAATTATATATTCTTATACTTTAGCTGTTGAGTAGTTCAACTATCAATTTTTTTTTTAAATAATTTTTTTTTATTTTTATATCAATGAATAATATTTTACACAGGTTCGTAGATATTTCTAAGTATTAATGCAAATAGTATGAATATTTCGTTCAGTTCTGTCCAGTGCAACTGTATTTTTAAGGGGAAAAGCTGTCTAATGGCAAGAGCTATAAATTGTTTCTTTTTCGTTTGATAACGACAACCGCTATCTGGACAGAAAAAAAAATAAGGACAACTTAAAACGTAAGAAAGAAAGTATACTTGCAAGTACCTTCCAGTCGGAGCATTTTTATTTTCTTACAATCCCTTAAAAATAACTGGGAAAAGAATTGCAAGACGTATATTTATTGACAGTTTTATCTATTTTAACACATAAAAGAAATGTTGACAATAGAAAAATTAAAAAGACGATTTAAAAAAAAAAAAAAAATGGTCGCTGTTCAATATAATTTTAATAATCTTTTTTTTAACATTAAAATGGTAAAGCATAAAAGTTCAAATATAATAATGAAATCATTAAATATATAGAGAAATCGATGAATATACTTATGGGAACAATTATGGTACACTCAATCAGTGAAGAAAATTAATTTTGAGAACCTCCTAAATAGAAATAAATTTATTTACAAATTGATACAAAAAAAAAATCTTGAAGTAGGAACGAGTGTGATAAGGCTGTAAAATAAATAAATGCAATGCACTCCTAATGATGAGCAGATAGTATTAACAATGTCGGGTGTAAAAATTATATTTCCTGACCTTATAATTATTCAAATAAAACAGATATATTTTTAGCTTATTAGTGAAGTAAGTTACCGACCCTTAAATCATGAACTATTTCAATGGCTGTGGAAATTCTTTGAAATACATGCATTTCAACAAAAAAAATGTGAATCTATATCGAGGATGTTTGAATTGACTTCAGACCTGCGCCATGGTTTGTGCTGAGGGATACAGATGTTTAAGGCCGACCATTTTTCTTCCACAGGACACTAATCATTGGCGGGGCACCGCAAAAAGTGTGATTCTTCATTCAGAATCATGGATTTCAGCTACCCAAGTTGGAAAACGTTACTTGGGTTTCTATTTTGACGTATTTCAAATATTTATTTTCACTTCAATTTGTTACCTCTGCTAGTATATAGACGTCCCAAAAGAATATTTTAGAAATATTTATTCTAAAGAAATGATAAAATTCAGATCATATCGACTTTTGTTAGACACTACTGCCGTTGTGAGGTTTATAAAAGGTGTCCCAAATCATCCGGAACTTAGGTTATAAAAAAAAGTCGGAAGATATTTCAAATGTCATTGAAAGGGTGTCAATTCGTAGACTGTATATTTGAAATTTGGAGATGGAAAAATTATGTAATTATTAGTAGGATCAAGTGGAGAAAAGTGTAACAAAAAAGTCATTTTTATTTTTAGCAAAAAAAAACTTTACCATAAAATCAACAGTATTCAACCTCCATATCAGTTTTGAAATAATCTAAAAATTATACTTAGAAGCAACTTATTTCTTCAGTTATCTAAAATAACAAAATCAAAAACATCAAAATTAAGGATAAACAAATTTATAATATGAGAACATTAACTTTTCTTCTTTAATTTCATTAGCATCGTGTCCGTCCTATGTCCGTCTTCCTTTTCCTATTCCAAACTATTTTCGATGTAATACACTTTGAAAAAAAAATACATCAAAGAAGGCAGAGTATAACACGTTACGTCATTGTCCCCCTCACTCTACTGTTTGAGATAAAAATTCGTTAAAATTATTTCGGTTAGAAATTGCAATAAACTTTGCTTACTATTAAAACGCCAACTAATTGAAGATTAAAGGGAACACATACCTACTCACTAGAAATAAAGAAAAAAAAATCAAATTAAAGAAGACAGAGCTAATCATGATGTTACACTGTGTCCCTTGTTATATTGTACCCCACTTGACCCCAATCATGAATAGAAATATAGTCACTGATTCCTACGATACTTATAACAAAAAACTTATAATAAAAAAAAGAAACGAAATTAAATACGTAAGTAAGTAAGTAAAATTGTTTTTGTTCTTTCATGTTTTTTTTTGTTAAATCAAAGGTAGATTTCGGTTTATGTAACTACATAAGATTGAAATTCGGACTCGGAGAAGAGAAAGAGTATTACAATTGTATTCAATGTTATCTCCAATCACCAACACAAACACAAAACCCTTTTAAATCCTTAAACTAAATTAAATACTCATTGATAAAAATTATAAAAACTATGAATAAGAAATTCATTTCAACCATTGAATTGGAAGATAATGGGGATTAAATGACAACACATTAGATTTTGAACAGAAGTATCTGAGTAGAATGGATAATATAGTGAACATTAATACCATGTATAGTACTAATACTGTTTTATATTATTTAACGAAACAATTATATTAAAAAAAAAGTACATTTTGTGACCTGATTGCCGAATAACATTCTATTATTTCGGATGTATTCGTGATTTTAGTTTGTCGCAATTAAAATATAACTAACTATTTAAAGTATTATGATTCTTTTAAATTTTGAAATTATATTAATCTAAAATGATTTTGTTTTTAAATATGGTATTACTTCAATGAAAGTTCCTAGTCTAATACCGCAAGAGGATTGTTGATTAGGGGAATGAACGGAGACGCATGCTCTCTTGGCACAACTCCCGCTCAGTACCTCTCCTGTCGAGCGTGGGAGAGGAGGTACCTGTTTCTTTATGTTTTGTGCCGGTATTGTTTCGGAGTTTTGGTGATTTATTATACAAAAATAGTGCAAAATTAGGTTTACGAACTTTATTTTTCAGGGTACAACAGATTAACAAAAATGGTATGCTATTTTCTCAAATTGTTTGTAAACAATTAAACTGATCTGTGAATAAATTGGTATAAACTACATTAATTAGTCCATATTTAATCATAATTAAAATTCCCTTAAATTTATTTATTTCTGTATATGCCATATAGTTAAATTATTACGATATTATTAAAATTTGCCAATTTTGGCGAGGTTATCACTATTATCATAATAAACAAAGATTATTCAAATTATCTTTTGTATAATATGATATAGGAAATTTTATTTCCAGATTTTTGTTTTCTCCTAATGTTTTATGTTTTAAAGTTTTAAAATCTTATTATTGCTTACAATATAGCTAGTTGTGTTCTTCAATATTAAATAAAATAGAAGTTTAATCAGTCTTATCTTCATTTCTGAATTCCTTATTTTTTATAGTATTTTTTGAGGGGACCACCAATAATGATCTCTAGGAATGCTAAATTTAGGTAGGTTTTGTTACTTGCTGTTGATCTGAAACACAATTTTACATTTTTTTTTAAATTTTACATGTAAAATGTTCACCCATTTAATATATATCCTAATAAATAATCTATTAAGGATCCTTGAATGTGGAATCTTCTATTTAAATTTTAAAAAAATATAGAAAATAATGTAACCCATTAATTTTATTTGGCTGAAATAATTGTCAGACATTTGAATTTACCCAATAATGTTTATTGTAATCCTTGAATTCATAATATCAATGAATTTTATAGCTACCATTTTAAATTCCTTTTACATTCATGACATTACCTCTGTTGTTGTATTTAAATTTAAAATATTAATTTTTTATGTCATAGTTTATATATGTATATGGCAAAATTTGTTTAATCAGACAAATAACACATATTCAATCCTTGTTTTAAAGTAATATTGGACTTCATAAAAAAAATATTTTTCATTTAGTTGTTCATAATTTGGTCAGGGAAACATTTTTTCTGCACTAAAACAAATAAAATATTCATTTTGATACAGTTTACATATGCTCAAGTCGATGTCTAATGCAGGTCATAATTTAAAAATCTTATTGTTACTTTTAAATCCAGTTACAGTATAAGTACAATATGAATATTTGCAATGTATGGTACTAGTCATATATTTACATGTTGAACTTTTCATTGATTATAATCTGATTCTAGTTTAAATTAACTATTTTTTTAACCATAAAAATATAGGATTATTAGGACTAATAGTATTTTGTAAGAAAAATCATAGAATAAATATACCCTCATTTTTTAATTAAATAAACATTCAAGTACATATTTTAAATATGAGGAAATATTTTTTTGTTATTTAATTCATCATTTTTTTTTCTTTCAGGTCTCCCTTCAAATAGCTGTTTCCAGGCATTGTAAGTATCTGATACATAAGCGCCGTCTAAGTATATCCCCAGTTTTAAGGAATGAGAACAACAAACCGCTCGGAGTTGCTACAAGTAGCCTTAAGATTGGTGTACCTAAAGAAATATGGAAAGACGAAAGGAGGTAGTTTATGAAATTTACTTATTTTTCTTTATTGGTAAAAAAAAATAAAAAACTTAATTTTTATTTTCTGCTTAGAGTTGCCATTACTCCAGTCGTTGCTGCTACCTTAATTAAAAAAGGATTTAATGTTAATATTGAAGAAGGGGCTGGTAATTTGGCAAAGTTTCGAGACAGTGATTATTCAGCTATTGGTGCAAAGATTGGTTCTAAAAAAGATGTGTTTACTTCAGGTTATTTTACTACCTTTGTATACCGGAATAACTATTGTTAAATCATTTCATCTAAAAATTACAGAAGTTTCTTTTTCCAGATATTATTTTGAAAGTTCGGCAGCCTCTAGAATCAGAAGTAGAACTTTTCCAACCAGGTTCTACTTTGATATCATTTCTGTATCCAGGACAAAATAAACCTTTGATAGACAAATTAGCTGAAAGAAAAATTAATGCTTTTGGTACTATAAATTTATTGTATTTATCTATTTTAGTTAATCTTGTCTTGTTTTCTTATTGTTATAGTATTTAATAGTCGAAATACTTGTTTTTCAGGAATGGACTGTATTCCTCGTATTTCGAGAGCCCAGGTATTTGATGCTCTTAGCTCTATGGCTAATATTTCAGGATACAGAGCCGTAGTTGAAGCAGCAAATCATTTTCCCAGATTTTTTGCAGGTAATAGACTGTACTATGAATCATTACAATTTATCAAATCTGAGTGATTAATTTTCGACTAGATGATGTAATTCAATTGTAGGATATACCTTCATCACAATGTGCTTAGATGTCTTTAATTTAGACTATATTATCATATGATACAGAGTTATTTGCTTAATTCATTTTAGAAATCCAAAAATCCTAGAAATCCTCTAGAAATAGAAAACAATTTTGCTTGTTTTTGGGGGTGTAACATACCCATACATACCCAAACTTGGGCAGGAAGGACAGATTACCCTGCAGTTCAACCTAATCAAGCCAGAGTGGAAGTAAATTCTTGAAAACCTGCAAGACTAGAATTTTTCTATTTTTATTTATTTATTTTTTCCTAACTCTAGAAGCTAAACTAAGATCTATTCAGTTTAGCCTCTGGATGTAATTCGCTTAACTAAATATTTGTATCCAGGACAGATCACAGCTGCAGGGAAGGTTCCTCCTGCAAAAATTCTTGTAATTGGGGGAGGAGTAGCTGGTCTTGCGGCTATAGGACAAGCAAGAAACATGGGTGCTATTGTGAGAGCATTTGACACTAGGTCTGCTGTGAAAGAACAGGTTGAATCAATGGGTGCTGAATTCTTAGAAATTACTATTAAGGCAAGTTTAGTTTTCTTTGCTTGAATGAATAATGATAAAAATTAAATTACTTTAAAAATTATATATCTCATATAAGTATTTTTATGAGTTTCAAATTATCTATGATTATTCTATTATGCATTTACTATAAGAAATTAAATACTTTTTATATCTATCATATGCAATTTTTCCTTTAATCTCATTTACTTCATTAGATACTACATTTTTTATCAACTGTTGACTATTAAAATTGTTATTATAATGGTCTTAATAACGATTTTATTTCCATTGTCACTGAAGGAGACTGTTTTCAGATCTGCCCAATCTAATGATTTTTGACGGACGCAGGATATTTGGCCTCTCATTCCCGACAAACTAATTGTTATCCTTTTGAAAATTGATTAAATTGTTTTATAAAAGACATACCCTCCCCCTCTTTCTCTCTGTTTAATCCTATTTACAGAACACTATCTCCCTCCCCACTAATTAGTTCTGTTGGTCAGTGGATTTATAATTCTATTATTTTATGTATTATTATAACTATTTTATAAATTATAATACTTGACCTTTTTACAGGAAGAAGGTGCAACTGCTGGAGGGTATAGTAAAGAGATGTCAAAGGAATTCATTGCAGCTGAAATGGCATTATTTGCTAAGCAAGCTAGAGATGTTGATGTAATAATTACCACTGCTTTGATTCCTGGCAAAAAAGCTCCGGTTCTTATTTTGAAGGTTTGTTAGATTTTTTTTTTTTTTTTATTAATATGGTAGTGATAAAGATTAAACATCACATCACACAATTTTTTTCTTTGTTAAATTATTCATAAAATTAATAAGTATTTCTCATGAAATTCATATGTTACCTTAATTTCATGAACTAGGGTGTTAACTGTATTAGGTGTACATAAATCAAGTATGTTGGTATCATGACAGAATCCACCATCATAGCAAAAATCTATTAAAATATGGTAATCAATTAATCCATGTTTTTTCTCAGTGACTATATCATCCAAGAAGTCTGTAGAGCATTAAAAACAAACTTTTTATAAAATTCCCTGTTCATATAAAAACTTGTACAGAAATGCACAGATCTTATTTTTTTTAATTCATTTAGTATTATACAGTTAAATTGTTGTCAATATAATATTGTCATTTGTATGTTGTATGTAGACTTTTCAAATAAATGGTCTATTGACTAAAAATAAATGTTTGATTTTTAGGAGCATATTGACGCAATGAAACCTGGTAGTGTTGTAGTTGATTTAGCTGCTGAAGCTGGTGGAAATATTGAAACCATTAAACCAGGGCAAATTTACACCTACAATGATGTAACTCATATTGGTCTCACAGATTTTCCTTCTAGGCTTCCTACTCAAAGTTCTACACTCTATGGAAATAATATTTCTAAATTCTTGCTGTCAATGAGTATGTATTGGTATCAGATTAGCAATCTTTTAAATTTATATGATATATATTTTTTCAACATTTTAGGAGATAGAAAAAAAAAAAAAAGAAGTAAAACTATAGAATATTCATTTTATTTAGCCATTAATGCTTTACTAACTGCTATGGATATATTTTGATAGTATTATTTATCAAATACAGTGGATCACAATTATCCTGAATGTTCAATTAGCAACACCTTTTTTGTTTGTTGCATGAAAAAAGATGAAGTATAATTAATCATTGTTCCAGAAAATAATTCTATATTTTTTGCCTCATTTGTGGAAGTTAAGTGAGTGTATTAGATGAAAAATGAATTTATATTCACAACAGATAATACATATACATCGATTACAATGCAATTTTCTTTACAAATAGCTAAAATTTATTGAGTTCGAAGGCTTCTTCTCCCCTCTGGGAAATTCCCTTTCTTTTTATTTATAATGTTTAAAAAGAGAGAAGTCGATAAATTGCAAAAGTAATTTATTTTTTTCTAGTATAAAATATAATTTGATTCAGTTTACCTCCCTGTTTACCAACATTCCACTGGGAGCACTGGTATAGAAGTGGATAGTCAAGATTTGGTATTGATTAATAGGCTTTCTGGCACCAAATCTTTTATGTTTTGTCTTTCCTATCCAAATCATAGAAGAGTGATTTGTTGAGAAGTTAATTTTTGATTGGAATACTTAAGTGTGAACTGAACTTGAATGAATGAACTAAATTTTTCTCTAACAACTCATTTAACTTCATTTTAAAAATATTTGATATTATAATAAGTAAAAATTCTAATACGTTTTCAATATGACATTAATTCCATTTATCATTTCGATTCCATACTGTTTAAGGTCCAAAGGATCATTTTTATATTGATCTGCAAGATGAAGTTGTCAGAGGAGCTATGGTATTAAATAAGGGTGAACTAATGTGGCCACCTCCCCCACTGCCTGTACAAGCAACACCTCCAGCACCGAAAGCGGCCACAGCAATAGCCAAAGTGGAACCTAATCCTTTCCTAGCTACTAGTAAAGAAGTTATGCTCTATACTGCAGGTAACCATTGTCAAGATCTAAGAATTTAAAATATACATTTTGAAGCATTAGAGACATTTGTTGTTAATGTTAGAATTTCCAGTTGACATTCCTATACATCCAGACATATCTGAACTTATAATGTATCCTAATATAGTTTCAGTTATGGAGATAAAACAAATAGAATTTAATATATCTTGGTTTTTCTTTTAGCTTTATCAAGTGTTTTGGCATTGGGTTATGCAGCCCCCAATTCTGAATTTTCTGCAATGGCTTCGACTTTTGCCCTAGCTGGTATAGTTGGCTACCATACTGTGTGGGGTGTCACTCCTGCCTTACATTCACCACTGATGTCTGTAACGAATGCTATTTCTGGGATAACTGCTGTAGGAGGACTTCTTCTGATGGGAGGTGGTTACTACCCTACCAATTCAATTGAGGTAGGCATATATGAATTTGGAGATGAAGCTTGTTGTAGCCACTCTAAATTTGCTAGAACTTACATCAGTGAGGGTTCAGTTCTCACTTTATATTGTTCTAATTTTCCTCATGACTTATAAATCTCAGACTCCTAAATCTTGCTAGATGAGGTTTGTAACCTGTACACATCCTCTCTTTTCTTTCATAGATTCTTCTTATATGTTGTATTTGACTATCTTATGTTTAAATCCTAAAATACTCTGTTACATTTAAAAAAATTATTAAAATTATTTTAACTATATTTCAGATGTTAGCTGCTACTGCTGCTTTCATTTCCTTCATCAATGTTTTTGGAGGATTTATTGTAACTAAGAGGATGTTGGATATGTTCAGGAGGTAGATATGTTTGAAATTCAAACAGTTTTTATTTTCTTTGTAATATAAATTATTATGTTAACTAGATTTTTAAACATTTAACGCTAAATAATTTGTTTTAAAGGCCTGGAGACCCACCAGATTATAACAGCCTTTATTTGATACCAGGTAGTGCATTATTAGGTGGATATGCACTTGGTGCACTGTACGCCTATCCTGAAATTCACCACATGGCATCGCTGGCTGCATCTCTTTGCTGTGTTGGTGCCCTAGCTGGCCTTAGCTCACAAACTTCAGCTAGAACAGGAAATAATCTAGGCATTGTAAGTACCTTCAATAAAAACATTCAGTATAATGTATATTCAATAGATGTTTAGAAATGATTCAGTAAAACCTTGTTTAACTGTAATTAACTATAAAAAATCATGGTAAAATGTATTTTTCCAGTATCAAATAATTGAATTGAAGTCTACAAATGGGTAGTTTCTTTTTAATTGATAACTAGTTTCAAATGCTACATTCTCTTCAGTTCTAAAAATATAAAAAAAATTCAAAACATCAACACTTTGTTACATGGATTATATATATGAGATGTAACATATTTTATATCTGTATTCTATAATAAATAAAAGAGTTATAAAAACTCAATAAAGAGCAAAAAATTACTGAATAATTCATTTTTTGACCAACTTAAAAAACAAAACCCATTATGTCCAACACAAAATAGAAATTTTCTCCTTTTGCAAGCATACATTGAAATTTAAAATTCACAAGTTTAAGACCACTCCAATAGCACAATATTGAAGATGGGTTTAAATTGTGATAAAAAATTTTTGCCTGTCCAAAAATTAGTATTTTTAATTTTTTGTCCTGTAACATTTTGAAAAATGTACATAACTGGTTTTGATTCTTAGCAACTCAAATGATGCCTTATAATACTAAGAAAATTTAATGCTTTATTAACTTTTTACCATTATTATTTGTTTTGAATTCTTCGATACATGTGAATTTTTCAACTGAAGTTCCTGTTTATATTTATAATTTCTCTAATCGATTGTATGATATTAGATATGTTTGAATTTTATCTTTCAAACTTATTTTACATGAATTGTAGAACAGTTCGACAATTTAAATTATTTTGATGTATTTAAAACTGTATTTTAAAGGAGAATATTTTTACTGTTTTAAAAATTCAGTTTTCTTTCTCTCTTTAAGATTGGAGTGACTGGTGGTATTGCAGCGACTCTAGGGTACCTGGGTCCTGATGTTGCAACACTGATGCAGATGGGAGCCTGCATGGGAGTTGGTGGTCTGATTGGATCCTTAGTTGCCAAGAAAATACAGATTACTGACTTACCTCAACTAGTTGCCGCATTTCACAGGTGAGGTTTTTTAATAAAGTGTTTTTGTTTTGTTTTTTAATCATAATTAAGTTTTTAGTTTTCTTGTATTAGTTAAATTGTTGTAAAGGAAAAAATATATATATTACTGCTTTGTTTGAATAGTGATACATAGGATTGTAATTGGTTATTTATTGAATTGATTATAATGAGTTTTAAATGTTTGATTACAGCTTGGTTGGATTGGCTGCTGTTCTGACATGCGCCGCTACTTTTATTCATGATTTTCCTACCTTGGCGACTGACCCAGCTGCTGAAGTTATTAAGACAGCATTATTTTTGGGAACAGTTATCGGAGGTGTAACATTCAGGTAATTTATGCTGAAGTCTTTGTTTTTCTTTTTTAAAAAAGAATATTCTGTACTTTTACCAAGAAAAATAATGTTAGTTACAGCATAAAACACAAAAACCAGAAGGATATTTTTTAAATCATCGGTTATCTGCAAAATGAAAAAAATGAGTGGCTTTATTTATTAATTAGATTTATTTACTAATAAAAAGTAACCAGTCAATAAATTTATTCTTGACATAGGGAACATTTTTTATATACGTATATTGATGATGTCAACTTTTTTTTTCTCACTTATTTTTTTCCATTTTTATTTTTTATGTTAAATTTAGTGACAAAAGTATTTATATAGGGAAATGTCAAATCTGGGGGCCACTCTTTCTAGGATTATTTTTTAGGACAGGAAACACTCCTATTTATCAAGGATACAAATCGTTCATATTCGGATTTAGCACTCCATAAAACATTAAAATTGTGTGAGAAATAAAAAAAGCTTCTGTTTATATTTTTAATTCATCGTCAGATATTATGTACATACAACAGCTTGCTAGTGATTGATTGTTAAAAAGCCTTACTAACCAATTCATTCTATTTTATTAATTTTGTTTTCTTCTTGTGCAATTATTATCAAGCTTCAGAAGTTTTTATATTTTTACTATTTAATTTCCTGTGAATTTTCAAAAATAATTTTACGTATTAATAATTTAGTTTCTTTTTAGTGGATCACTAGTGGCTTATGGAAAACTCCAAGGATTATTGAATTCTTCTCCTCTTCTTTTACCTGGACGGCATGCTCTTAATGCATCTTTGCTGGCTCTTAATGCTGCTGCGATGGGCTATTTCTTTGTTGATGGAAGCCTTACTGGAGGATTGGCCAGTTTAGGAGCAGCTACAGCATTGTCTACCACAATGGGAGCAACTCTTACGGCAGCAATTGGAGGTATGCATTGCTTAAGTCATTATCCGAAGAAAACAATATTGACTGGATCTCACAAAATTATAATACTTTAATTTTATTAAATACTAGCTGAAAGTACCCTGTTCCGCTACGGTTTAATATCAATAGGATTAAGGACAACTTAAATTAGTAAAAGTAAAGCTTAACGTTGATAATTATTATTACTTAAATAAACCTAAAGAATTCCATTATTAGAATAATTTCAATAAGTAAATTTGACAACTTGCAAAAGTTAATTTTATATTATTTTAACAGTCCTCCAGTGAAGCTTCGAAGCAGCACTACCATTTTACCCAGCTCTGATACCAGACCATCAGCTTTTCTTATGGCATACTTTAAGTGAATACAGTCTCAACTTCTCAACTTTTTCGATTTTTTTGAATAAAGTTTAGTCTTTCTGTTTCTATTTTTGCGTAAATATCAAGCATAAATTGGTTGAGGAGATTACAAAATTAAAGTAAATAAGGTTCTCACCTCCTCGCTCCACTAACATTTAGGCGTAAAAATCATATTCAGGCACAGTTTTCTTAGGTAGTGTATTGGTGCTTGTGTCACGCTGAAGGATGTTAATACTGTGAGGGATGTTAATCTTCTCCATAGTAGAACATGAGACGATACTGAAGAGAATCATACGCTTGATAGAACTTACTGATTCTGATCAGTTTTTTGTCCCTGCTGTGGAAAACAATGTCTCGCTTTTCAAACACCTGGCTAACAATCAAGACAGCAACTTCGTTAGTGGTAGGAGTATAGTATCATCCTCAGTAAGCATTTGAAGGCTTTTTGTCAGTACTGATAACTACCTGGAAATCTTGTAGATCTTTGGGAAGAGACTCAACAGCAGCTCTGAAGTCCTTGGTATAGTTGTTTGTTCTTCAAGAATTTTCTGGAGTTGGCCTACCAATGCAGGCTTGACATTTTGAAAGTAACCACAGCGAAGTCTCTTTCATGGTTGTCATCACCAACCAAATTTATCAGAATAAAAGACGGCTGCTGTTGTGTTCCAGGCATCAAACTCCCTATTCTGTGATATACCTGTCCTCACACCTTAAATGTTGGCATGAAATGTCCCCTATCTCTTTTGTTCCAAACGTCATTTGGAAACAACAGTTCTATTTCTAAATTTTATTTAGAAAATGCTCAGCTTCAGGAAGTTCGTAAGTAAGGAGGTTGTGCAAGAGTTCAGGATATTCTTGAAAGGGAGGAAGTTGGACTTCCCGTTACTGCAGTTGACCTTTGTCCAATATTACCTATTTTGTCTTTTGCATTTCCAGTTATTGGGTCATACTTGTAACCTGAATGTTTCTTATCTGTCCATGGCTGACACCTTTCCATTGAACGTCTTTTGTTGTGTTTTGTTACAGCTACACGTTTAACATGAGGATTATTTTCTGAGTTCTTTTTTGAAGACTTTCTATGGATTTCAGGATGGGTTTTCTTGTACTTGTGTACAGCCCCTCTATGTTTCTTTGGGTGATTCTCAGTATATTTGTGTTCAGTATTTCTTTTAACTTCGGATTGGCTCTGTTTATTTTTGTTAACCAATTTTCTGCTAATTTCAGGATGATTTGTCCTGTATTTCATTACCGCTTTCCTGTTGACCTCTACATTTGCTTGACTATACTTTACAGCCGATTTCACGATTTTACAGAAGAGACAAAAAATAACCCACTCCTCTCTAGATATTTGAACTCGGGTAAATGTTTCTGGTTCTCTTGCAAAGAACTGGGGAGCTGGTTTTTATCATAATTGCTCAAAGGGGTTATGGAACAGGCTTAATACTTTTAAAAAAATTGAAATAAAGTGGATGCAACTGGTTTTGATACTAAATACCTCATATGAGGTTACCAGATGTAAGATGATTGGTCAAACATTACTGTTTCTCATATAATTTATACATTTTAGAGACCCAGAATCGGAAAAGAAATTCTTTCCTATTTCTGTTCTCAGCCCTCATTTCAAACTTCTAGACTATTTATGGAATGACATTGAGAATATGTATTGGTTAGGTCATAAAAAAAAAAAACATGTAACTAACAGGATTTTCAAAATATTTCTTTTTATGAAAAGTCAAGGAAATAAGAACTGACCTGTAACAATTTTCACAGTTTGCTGACTATATAAGTTTTGGTTTGTTTGTTTGTTGGCATAAAACCATAGGGTCATCAATGCCTGAGTTATATGTTTTTTTGGTTTGTGCTCCTCAACAGAATATTTTTCTGAAACTAAAGATTTTTTGTATTTTGTTGCTTATGCCATTAATATTTTCCTTGAACTTTTAGCTTAAACTATGTTCCATTCATAACAATTAATATATAATTGTTTATCCAGTTATTTATTTATATTGATCTTGTTTATTTTATTATTTAGGTGCAGATATGCCAGTTGTAATAACTGTATTAAACAGCTATTCTGGATGGGCTCTTTGTGCTGAAGGTTTTATGTTGAACAACAACCTCATGACAATAGTTGGTGCATTGATTGGATCTTCTGGTGCAATCCTATCATATATTATGTGCAAGGTATAGCTTTATTAATTATAATATGTTATAATTATATAATTATAATATATTTGAATTACATTTCTTTACATATAAAATTAATAAAATTACTATTAAATGTTACTAAAATATATATATTTTTAGGCTATGAATAGATCTCTCGCTAATGTCATATTAGGAGGCTACGGAACATCATCAACTAAAGGTGGTAAGCCAATGGAAATAACAGGAACACATTCAGAAGTTACTGTTGATAGTGTAGCCGAAATGATTTCAAATGCCAAAAATATAATTATAACTCCAGGTGCATATAAATTATAAATTACCTAGTTGAACTTCAATCTTTTATAAGTTTTTTTTCCACATTTTTTAATATTTTTTTCTATGCTTTTATTTAGGTTATGGATTATGCGTTGCCAAGGCTCAATATCCTTTAGCAGAAATGGTGGATTTGTTAAAGTCTAAAGGAAAAAAAGTGCGCTTTGGAATACATCCTGTTGCTGGTATGTTATTCAAGATCACTATTTTTTTAGTTTGATTCATCAGATATTTATAGACAGAAACAATTAATTAATACAATAAAAAATCATGCAGAAAAAGTAATATAGACAATGGGCACAAGTCATTCTATCGAGATGTCCTTGAATTGTATTTAAATAATTATGAATATAACAAATTTATACTAACTTTAAAAATATTATTTGCAGCACGACAGAATATCTGCTTCTCATACGTGCTCAATGCTAACAAAATTAAATTCTAAAATTTGTCACTCATGAATTATTTATGAATTATAATGAAATAATCTGTTATTAATTAATTATTAATTTTTTTATATTCATGCTATAAATTTTACTGTTAGATTATCTAAAAATTAAGTTTCTAATGAACCACATATCTGATTAATTATCTTGTTTTTTTTCACAAAATCTAATTTTGTTGCTAATATCAGTTGTACGATTATACAAAAATGTAATTATACAATAATAAAAAATACAATAACATTATAAAATAGTTGTAGTCATCATTTTATCATTTTAAATTTTGATTAGTTCATATTTTAGAATCCTATCCATGTATTCTGAAATAAGGGGGACTTGTGGTAGAACATCACCAATTTGTAAAAAAATAAATTTTAACAAATCAAAGATAGGTTTAGTACAATTAATAAAAAATGTTGCAAACTGGGAACTTTAATTTTTTTTTTTTTTTTTTTTTTTTTTTTAAGTTTGTTTAAAAATACATTTTAAACCTTTTCTTTATAATGTTATCAAGATCTATATAAATTTTTAATAAAAATCCATCTAAATGATTTTGTACTATGTAATTAATCTAAAATTCATTATATTGGTTTTGAAATTAAAAATATTGCAGTATTTAAAAATTGATTATTATAAGATTATCTTCTCATTTAAAACGTAGGTTTGATTTGGGCGAACTTTTTATCATGATTTACACTGTGAAAGATTTTTATTTTTTTCAGTACTTCTTTTCATTATAAACTGTTCGTCCTGTGATGTTTAATCTTTTTTCTTTTAATTTCTGCTTTTTTTGTAGTTTGCCAATTTCTCTCAGATCCTTGAGTTTATAAATCTGATTTCTGATGTATGTGGCTATTCCCCTATCCATACTAATTGATAATTTGATTTAATTAACCTACTCTTGCTAATTTTTTATAAACAATTATTTATCATGTTCATAAATCTATTTCAGGACGTATGCCAGGACAACTTAATGTCCTTTTAGCTGAAGCTGGTGTTCCTTATGATGATGTTCTCGAAATGGATGAAATAAATGATGATTTTTCTGAAACTGATCTCACTCTTGTAATTGGTGCCAATGACACAGTCAACAGTGCTGCTGAAGATGACCCTAATTCTATAATAGCTGGAATGCCGGTTCTTAGAGTTTGGAATTCTGAGCAGGTAAACTACTTTTATTAATAATTAGAATTATTGAATTCTTTGGATTTTAGAATAGAAAGAAAACTTTATTCTGGGACAAAGTCCCTTAAGAATAACATTAAATAATACAAAGTAAGATCATAACTGGCCGAGAGGCTGTTAAAAATAAAACAACATAGGTAAAATTAAATACAAATATGTATGAAAAAAATACAGAGATGAACTAGAAAATGAAAAAAACTATTAATAAAAAGAGAGTGAAAAAATAAATGGACAAATAAAGAGGTTAATATTGTAAACAAAATTGCAGAAGAGAAAAAAAAAAAACAGAAACTTAAAGAAAAATAAAAGTTAGAAAATCAAAAATTAGCATTACAAGAAATCAAAACATTATCATAGTCAAACTATAATTTTGGCTAATGTTTTATGTCTGACGGTCTTAGTAAATAAATTAGACAATTACATACATAGTACATACATCCTTATAATTAGAGAGCGTCGGGTTGGAGGGAAAGAAGATGGTGAAAGAGTAGTGTTTTGAATGTTCCCAAGGGAAGAAGCATTGCGGATACAGGGGGGGGGGGGGGGGAATTCCAAAGAGTAGAGGATCGGACAAGGAAGGAACGTTGGAATGCAGTACTTCTGTGGGATGGAGTATAGAGATCGGAAAGACGAGATCTTGTATGCAGTGATTTGATAGCAGACTTGAATTTCAGGTTACTGTAAATAAAGGGAGGGTGACGGGTGTTGATAACTTGGAATAGGTAGGAGCCTAGGAAGTACTTTCTGCGGAAGGAGGGGAAAAGCCAATTTAAATCAGTGTAGAGATGCGAAACATGGGAACCTCTCGACGTTCCGTAGACAAACCTGATGAAGCAATTCATGATGCGTTTTAATCTGGAGGAAAGGAGAAGTAAATTTGGAAGTCATCGGCATAAAGATGGTGGGAACAATGGTGAATTGAATGGGGAAGATCATTGATGTAGGAATTAAACAGTAGAGGGGAAATGCTCGAACCTTGAGCTACTCCTGACTGTAGAGTGAGGAAATTACGTAGTTATTAAATATTAATCAAGCAAAATCAATCAGAAGTCATTCAGGCCATTAAACTGAATTATAGAAAGGTTCTTCTTCCAAAAATTCTTGCCGATAAAGGAAACCATGGTAACCTGATGGCTGTTTTAAAAAACATAAATTTGAAAGATGTTTTTAAGTAAGCTAGTTGTTGGTCTTCGTTTCATCCACTCTGATCCAAATATCTTGGAAATACCTTTGTCCCTACTTGATTTCTGTTCTACAAGAATCTACAAAAAATGAGATTCGCGTTTTTCCTCTTCTACACAAGGTCATAGAAAATCAAACCATAATTGAAGAAGAGGCTTAGTCCAGATGATTAGCTAGTTTAGACGTCTCTTAGTCAACTATTCGTCTGGATTATCAAAGCTTTACTATAAGGCCCAATTAACACAGAACGGACGTGGCGGAGAAGTGGCACGGACTTTTATCTCTTCGGACATAAAAAAAACTTTAATAAAATTTGATATTGGAGTTACATACATATATACCAACAATTTAATAGGGGTGAAACATCACTGATTTTATTTTTTATTTTTTTCGGGGGGCGAGGGTGAATCGGACATAAAAACAACTTAGATAAAATTTGATATTGGAGTTACATACATATATATCAACAATTTAATAGGGGTGAAACATCACTCATATAATTTTTTTTTTTTTTTGGGAGGGAGAGGGTGAATCAGATATAAAAACAACTTTGATAAAATTTGATATTGGAGTCACATACATACACACCATCAATTTAATAAGGGTGAAACATTACCAATTTAATTTTTTTTTTGGTGGGGGCGGGTTATTCACCCCCCCTTTCCCCCCCCCCCAAAAAAAAAAAAAAAAAAAATTATATCAGTGATGTTTCACCCCTATAAATTGTTGATATATATGTATGCAACTCCAATATCAAATTTTATTAATGTTGTTTTTATGTCCGATTTACCCCATACCCAAAAAAAGAAAGCCAAAAGCCGAAAAAAAAAACTCGTGGCGAGGAACTGGCATGCCCCTTCTTGTACACCACGAGAGACGGCAAAGAGACGTGGCGAGGGCATGGCGCGGACTTTTGTCCCTTCCGCGTCTCTCCTATTAAACAAACGTTCCAATTCACACAGAATAGACGTGGCATGGGCGCGCCCTTTTTTTTCCCCTTTGTTTAATAGGACAAACGTGGAAGAGACAAAAGCACCACGTCTCCGCCACGTCCGTTCTGTGTGAATTGGGCCTAAGTGTGTTGATCTGTCTAGGCAAACATAAATAGATGAATTCATATACACCAAAAAATTGAGTATTAGGGATAATAGGACAACCAACAAGGAGATGGGAGGATGAAATAGCAGAGGAAATGGCAGGAAGAGGTCTGAGGGACACTGATTGGTGGGACAGGGAACAATGGAAAGAATGTTTGACCTGACGGAAACCCAACAAAGGGAAACACCGTTTCAAAAAAGAAAAATGTAATATAAGTGTGTATATTTTATTAGTTTATTTTATATGAGTTTTAAGATTTATTTTCTTTCATTCAGAAGATGGTTCACTAAATTATGCCCATATTTCAATTTGTATTATTTTCTTTTAGGTCATCGTTATGAAGCGTTCCTTGGGTGTCGGATATGCAGCAGTTGATAACCCAATTTTTTATAAGCCAAACACTAGTATGCTTCTTGGAGACGCCAAGAAGACCTGTGATATGCTCCTGAATAAAGTAAAACAAATTTATAATGAATCACCAGCTGCATAAATCAAAACTAAAAGATCTGTAAGTTTAGTAATTCATTGTGGCAATCTATTAAATCTTAGTTGCCACTAAAGATTTAAGGCCGCTAAAAACTAATTCTGCGGTCAAGCATAGGCATCACTGGCACTTTTTTTTAATATGAGCTGATATTGTTAAATAAGCATACAATGGGTTTTTTGAAGCAGCTAAACTTTCCTAAATATTACTTTGTATATGTTTGTTTATTGAACACTTAGGTAATTGTATTGCTTATATCTTGATGTGATTATTTTTTTTTGCATTTAAGAATAACACTATTCCTTATTTCTTAAGCTCTCTCTTGCTTGTAAAACGTGGGCTCACATCATAAAGTTTTGTTGTACAACTGTTTGTGCATTAGTAGAGATCTAGGGATTATTAGTTTTGATATTCTTAAAACAATATTGAGAGGTATGTATCGATTTTGCTATTGATATGCATTTCATTACAGCTAAAATCTACATATAAGGTAAATGATTACTTGTATCTTACCTTTAAACTAACATATTTTGTTTATATATACAATAGCAAAAATTAGTATATCTATCGCATCAAGTTTGTATTTCAAAATGGAGTTTAAAAGAAATTTCACATTTTTCAATTGTTTAAAAGTGTGCCTTCATAAGCAAGTCGTAAATTGAGATTGCATAGTCATGAAAATTACCTTAAGAAACAAAATGAGACTGAGTATTTATGGTCTGTTAATTATAGATAATATTCCAACCTTGTAACCCTCTGTGTGGAAGTGAAGGAATGTTTTAAGTCAAAGTTATGCTAATGAAGTGGTGTGCTATTTTTAAAATATTTTTGGAGTGTGATAAACTTTTGTAATGAATTTTTAGGATTCCAAACTTTCATTTTTAAATCATAGTATCTCTTATAAAGTATATATTTTTAACGGATTTATCTATTTTAATATATATATTGTCTATAGTACTTAAAAAAAACTTAAGATTATATTTGTGCCATTACTTTAATTTCATCACAAATCCATCAATTTTTTGTACTTTTTTTTTACAGCCTTTATAAAATTTCATTTTAAATGGATTATATATTTATTACGTTTTATATATAACCAGTCATCCCCATTTGATAATAGTTAATTACATTCCATGTTTGTTATTTTGTTTCTTGTGATTTTTTAAATATATGGATTTTGAAAGTTTTATTTCATTTTTGTTTTCATTATTCCTAAATGTTGTGTCCATTGTATCTATTTATATTATGCACATTGTTAAAGTTTCCATTCCTTATTCAATTTTTATAAATCTATGAGTTGATAAGGGAAATAATGACTAATTATTTTAAATTCAATTTTTTTAGGTTTTTAGAGTGTTATTTTCAAGAATTTAAACAATAAAGATGAAAGAACTTATATTAATCTGAAAGGAAATTCTTAGGTATCGATTTATTACATATAACTTTATCTTGTTTCTTTTTAATAGTAAAAAGAAAAATGTTTAAAAAAAAAAATCCTTCAACGATAAAAATTTAAACAATATTTATTTTTAAATTCAATTAAATTAAATTAAATTTTAAATTTTTTACAATATTTATTTTTAAATTCATATATTGATTTTTCTTTGCTATAATTATACAGTTTTTTATCCCTGAGTTGGTTTTCTGATGATTCCTCTTGGAAGAAAATTTTTCTGTAACTATTAAGACGACCAGCATTCTACTCTTTGAGAGATTTAGATGTAACATTTTTAAATATAGTAGAGCATCAATTATCCAGACGTACTAGTAAAATGCTTCGATTATCCAGTAAAATTGATAGGTTTTGCTTTTATTAAGGTATGTATGAATATATGTAGATTCTTTCTTCTTTTTTTTGTATTTGTATTTTTGGAATATAAATACATACTTACAAACATCTCGATAACAATGTTTAGTCATTTAGATAAAAACACAATATTTGTATCCTGTGTTTTTATTTTTTTCTACTTTTGATTTTACTTAGTGCTTAGTTGCGTTGATTATCCGGACTAGACCTGGCATTGATTAGTCTGGATAATCGATGCTCTACTGTAGATTGACTGTTAAATAGGTTCATAACTGTGGATGGGATAGGTGTCTTCCCGAAACATGTTGTGAAATGAAATAAATTTATATAAGGAGTAAAATGCTGGATTTAAGAGTTATATAATCAAAACTCCTTTGAATTTATTGAAAGAAAATTTTTCTTTTCTAAAAGATTTTCCATGATAAGCAAGTTTTTAGTTACTCTAGCACACATACGTAGAATCTTTATCTAGGGTTTGTCCTGATCTGAAATCTTGATGTTATCGAAATAGACTTTTATCTGAAAATCAATTAAATTATTCATTCATAGGGCTTTCTTCAGGAAAAGATTAAATTATTTTTTTAAAGAGGTGGCAGTAATTAATGCAATGAATAACCCCTAAGGCATTGGTCAAGTTGGTTTGTTGGTTTTTAATTTAATGGAGTAAAACCCTCAGTCATCAACACCTATGGTTTGACTAAATCTATAAAATTAAGAAAATGCTTTGGTCAACTTTAAAAATTAAGACATAAATTATAATAAACAATATTATAATATAAGTGGATATTCCAAAGTTAAATAATAAAATATTTGTAAACAAAACAAACAAATAATAAAAGATATTTAATGAAACTGCTTCCGAATTAAAAAGGAGAAATGCAGAATTCTGCATAAATCACAAATTTATAAAATGTAAATTGTACCATCTATTATTTATAGAACAATCCAAAATACCAAGGTACATTTCAAACTTTACTAAACATGAAGATAAACACATACCGTTTGTACTGTATTACTTTAATGTAAAATACAATTTTTACTTTTTTCTATACATTCTAATTTGCTTCTACAGACAATTTTTTCCTTGTTGCTTTGTAATCCTTAAGCCCCTTTAAATGATCTTGTGTAAAGTACCTAG
Organism: Euschistus heros; assembly: GCA_003667255.2. Lineage (NCBI taxonomy): Eukaryota > Metazoa > Arthropoda > Insecta > Hemiptera > Pentatomidae > Euschistus > Euschistus heros. The sequence goes on along the minus strand of RCWM02000032.1, from coordinate 2,845,410 downwards.
CCTCTATAACAGTTCTCATTTCTAATTACCTTTGGAAAATGTTTATATATTTTATTTTTATTTCATTTCATCAGTTCTATTAATAATTCCAAGACATCAGAGACATTAATAAACTCATATAATTAATATGAAGAGAATACTGTCAAGTAAAATAAAACAAACTTTAAGTTGTGAATTCCATTAAACAAACAAATTTAAGTAGACTTCCGACGACCTTTTCAATTCAAATCAAGTGATCTAACAAGCCTTTGCATGAAGCAAGGTCATCAGTTAATTCCATGTTCTCTTACTACGAAATTTTAAGGGTAAAATTGTGGATAATTGCGGTAAACTAGCTCTAGCGCATAGAGAAAACCTAGAGACAAAAGAAAATGATAATACCAAATAATTTTGTTATACCTCTCACACTGACCATTACCTCGCGGGTTGTAAGGCGTGGTTCGACTAGTCGCCACTCCTCTGGAGCGCAAAAAGGTCTTGATTTCTTCTGACATGAATGATGCACCTTGATCACTGTGGATGTACGCTGGAAGTCCAAACAATGAAAATAGATTTGTCAAATGATGTACGACCGTTGTAGTTGAAATGTCCGAACAAGGAAAGGCAAAAGGAAACCTACTGAATTCATCAATAACTGTTAGAATGTAGCGATTTTTGTTGGATGATGGAAGAGGTCCTTTGAAGTCCAGGTTTAGCCTTTCCCATGGAGCAGTTGCTTTGACCAGCTGTCCTTGTACCTTGTTATGAAAGCGTGGCTTTACTTCCGCACAAACCTTACAGGAAGACGTCATTGTTCTGATTTCCTCGAGGGAGAACGGTAGATTTTTTGATCTGAGCCAGTGGTACATCCTGGTAATCCCGGGATGACACATTCTCTTATGCCAATCATAGAGAGAAATCGTGTTAGTGGTAGCACAAATTCGGGATAGATAGAGTGTCAGCTGGAATGTTTTCTTTTCCTGGACGATAAATAATGTCGTATTTGTAGGGAGCTAGCTCAATTCTCCATCTCATGATCTTTTCGTTTTTAATCTTAGTTGTGCGGTGATTGTCAAACATAAAAGCAACACTCTTTTGGTCTGTGATCAGTTTAAAATGTCTTGAAATGAGGAACTGTCGCCATTTTCTTAATGCCTCAACGATCGCATATGCTTCTTTCTCAATAATAGAATGTTTTTGTTCAGTTGAGGAGAGCGTGCGCGAAAAGAATGCCACAGGACGTCCTTGCTGGGAGAGTGTAGCCGAGATCGCAAACTCTGAAGCATCAGTCTCTACCGTGAAAGGAAATGATTCATCTATTGCCGAAACCACAGATTGAGCGATTATTTGTTTAAGCGACTCAAAGGCGGCAAGTGCTTCTTGACTTAATGGAAAATAATGAGATTGAACAAGTGGTCTTATTTTCTCAGAGTATTTTTGGACCCATTTGGAGTAGTGAGAAAAGAAGCCTAGAACCCGTTGTAGTGAGGCAGTGTCAGTAGGTGCTGGTAATTCTAAGAGAGATTTGATCCGTTCTGGATCTGGTTTTATAGATTTGTTAGAGATATTGTAGCCTAAAATATTGATTGTTGATGTTCGTAACCTGCATTTATTTTCGTTTAGAGTTAAATTGTATTTTTTTTGCAGCTGTAAGAAATTTTTCCAAATTTTGGTCATGCTCTTCTTCGTTTTTCCCACATATTGTTACATCATCAAGGTAAGCAAACGTTCCCGTTAGACTTTCCTTGTGAATAATTTCATCAACTACCCTTTGGAAAGCAGCAACTCCGTTCATAACACCAAAGGGTATTCTAGTAAATTGGTACAATTGGTTATTTGCCTCGAACGCTGTATAGGCTTGTCTTCAGGTCTGATAGGCACTTGATGATAAGCACTATGTAAATCAATAGTGCTGAAAAGGGAGTATTGAGAAATTTTGTGAATGATTGAATCAATCCGCGGAAGAGGGTAAGCATCCAAAAGTGTAAAGCGGTTTATCGTCTGAGAATAATCTATGACCATTCTCCTTTTATGATTATTACTTGTTGTTACTAAAGCTTGAGCTCTCCAGGGTGAATTGCTTGGTTCAATGATTCCTTCTCGTAGCATTCTATTTGTTTCATTCTGTATGAATTTGAGATCGTCTTGAGAGTATGAATGCTGTCTAGATTTAGTAGCAATTGGTTTCCAACCGTCTGCCAGGCAAGAAAATAAGGAAACTGGGTTGACAATGGCGACAGCTAAACTGCAAAGTTTCAAAGATTCACGGGGCCCTCCGAATTCTAATTCGACAGATCGATGGTGTTCTAGAAAGTCATGCCCTAATATAACGTCGGCACATAGGTCTTTCATGACTAATAATTTTATATTATTGTAACAGTTTTTTTTTATCTATCTGAAGGGCCACTGTTATTTTTATGATGCTTCTTTTTTTTTTAAGAATAAAAGGAGGGACGTGTGCAAGACTGGTGATAGTAGTTCTAAATTATATATATACTTTCGGAGATCACAAAAGTAATATAAAATAAAAACAACATACACAAGTTTCTTCAAATATTGTGTTTCGGTCATACTATATAATATATTTAAAAGCGCTCGTCTTAGACTACAAAAGTACTTTAGTTCCATTGTGATCCATTGCTAGACTAAAATACATTTGATTAGTCTTAGTCCAGTAAAATAAGGGTTTGCCGAAGAAAAAACTGCGGAACTTTTATTCTCAACGGATCATTATGTTTTTTGTGGTGCTGAATCCGAATCTGAAGTTTGCTACCACGGCAACCATCGGCTTCATATTCAAAATCGCAAAAAAATCCGTTATTTTTTTTAATCTATAACACGATAACGAAACTTTTTTCGAAGAAAGTTTTCAAATATTAATTGTAGCTGGAACTAGTACAATATCCTATGTAATATAATATCCCAAACGCCTATAAGCCGGTACTGTTGTTAAACCCATGGTTTTCGGCACATTTATCATTATAACTCCAAAAGTATTTGTCCAATTCAAAATGGTTTTTTTTTTTTTCAATCTAAAAGGTGGTTAAATTTACAATTAGGTCCTATTTATGAAATTTTTATCAAAATTCTTGAAAAACACAAGCTATCAATCTGAAAATCACTTACTTTTGTAAAATACATGTTTTTTTGGCACATTATTCGCTATTACTCCAAAACCATTTGTCCGATCCAAAATTTAATATTTTTATCTAAAAGCTGGTTAAATTTACTATTAGATCCTATATATGTAACTTATAATTAACACCGTGAAATACCCACACCAGTCTATGGAACATGTCATAATTTACATATTTTGCCAAAACATTCACATTTAGCGTGCTATCTTGGGTGGTTTAGAGGATTTAATATAATTTACATACATAGCATCTGATAGCGAATTTAATCATCATTGAGATAGAAAAAAGAAATTTGGGATCAAACAAATATTTGAGGAATTAGAGCGACAAATGTGCCAAAAAAAAAAACACTTGGATTTTACAACAGTACGTTTTTATTAGCGGGCTGGCATGTACATTTTACGGGGTTCGATTAAAACTTCATTAATAGATTCTTATAGTAAATTTAATCAGCTTTACGATTAAAGAATGTTATGTTCTATCGGACAAATAGTTTCAGAGTTATAGCCAAAAGAGTACGACAAACGTGTTTTCGCGGAGCTGTGGGACTGACGGCAAGTTGGTCAATTTCTCCATTTTTTTCCCAATTACGTAACTTCGCGGAAAATGGTCCGATTTTGGATTTCTTTTTTTTATTATGTAGGTACTAGTTCCAGCTACAATTAATATTTGAAAACTATCTTTGAAAAACGATTTTTTTGGCGTTTTTTTTGCGATTTTGAATATGAAGCCAATGGTTGCCGTGGTAGCAAACTTCAGATTCGGATTCAGAACCACAAAAAACATAAAGATCCGTTGAGAATAAAAGTTCCGCTGTTTTTTCTTTAAATCGGCCTTTTGGAGCCTTATTTTACTGGACTATCAGTAAATTAGTAGCCTGTTTACGTTTTTCTGGTATTATTGAAATGAAATAAAGGACAAGTATAAATATTTGTTTGTGATTTTCTTGCAATCATTAAATGAAACAGTTTTGTAGCGTATTACAATAAAATACTGTTTTAGTAATGTTTTTTTTTTTGACATGGCTAAATCTTTTGGCTGGGGACCTATACTTTTTTGGCGTAAAGATTTTTTCATATTCATTTTGACACGCTCTAACTCTGTTGCTATTTCTCAGATCAAAAATATGACTACAATTTCCAATATTTTTTGTTTGACAACATTCGTCGCTAGGACCTATCGATTAAGTGCTTTATTGGTTTGAATGAAAGAGGTCACGTTAAAAACCGCTATTTTCTCTCAACTTCGTTTATTTCGAACAATGATTGATTGTTAATTAAATTTAATTATTAATTTGAGAAAGTTGATCCTTTTAATTCTATAATGTAAATTTGGGAAAACATTAGATTATATATAGACATATGCAAGATCTATTGTTTTTCCCAGTCAGGAAGAAATTGAGTTTTTCCTTTTACTTTTTTTTTTCCTTTTTATTAATGCTCATGTAACGATACCGAACTTAATTATATTATTTTCTTGCACCCTAGGTTTCGCTCCCTGACCTGAGCCCCTTTGGGTTTATGTTATTTGAACAACCATAAAATTATAAGTGTGTGATATGTTCTAAGAGCAACTAAAATTTTTATCTGAAAGGGTGGAATGTCGGAGAAATTCCTCTTTCCCACATCCGCCGTTAGAATAAACTTAGTTAGAATAAACGCCGTTGGTTAGAATAAACTTGATTATAACCACGAACTACCGACAAAAATTCTGTTCAGAAGCGACAAGGATATTATTTGACATTATTAAAGTGTCTAAAATAATCATTTCTTAATAACTATTCATAAAATTAATCTTAATCTTAAAAAGTCCCAGTTTGCTAAAACGTTCTAATTAACCGCAAGAATCCCCGAATACTTCTTTGTTTTAATATGAATGTAAATATATTTTACTTGAGGGCTTATTACCAGAATGCTACTATTATTATAGCTTTAGTTTTAGTTTCTAAAAATGAAATGTGATATAGTGTTGCCACTGCACTAGGTAAATTTAAAATCGTTCTAGAAAATACGCAAACCAAACTCTGTTTATTATGGAATCCTCCTAGTCGGGATGCTTGGTTATTTTTAAATGAACGATTAGCCGAACCCATAGAACCAGTTACAAACCGGTTATTGTGGGCCGTAGGTACCTCCTGACTAAATACTTTATCACAGGTATTTAAAGCCTTTGATAGAAGTCCCTCTTTATTTTTTTTTCAGAATTAAAAATATTTTACTTACCTAAATATAAATGAAAAAATAAAATAAATTTGGTTCTGTTTGACGTTCAAATATTAAACAAATGATAATATAACCTAGGAGCAATGTTGTAAATATGTATTACTGATAAGTGAGTTAAACAATTATCTAACTCATATTTTTTTCTTAAGTAATATATTTTTTTTCTCTTGAAACGAAGAATCGCTCTATCTTGACGTGGATGAGAATGCGATTATTAAGGTTTCTCACCAATCCTAGTATTCTTCTAACGTTTTTCCTTTTTCCAGACCTCATCCTGTCTTTCAAGATCACCATGAAGACAAACAAACTATATTACTGTGAAGTCAGCGATTTAATAGATGCGGTTTTTACCAAGAATAAATGAAATGCGTAAATTATATATCATCCCCCGTTGCGGCTTCGCCCGCTTTCATAAGTAAATAACTTAGATAATTTTAACTAATAATTGAAGTTTTATTTGTTTATCGATATGCATTGTAGGGTTTTATCAATGATATTTTCACGCGTAGCTGTAATTTTTAATCTGGTTAAAATTGCACTGATTAGGTGGTCGAAAGTGTCTTAAAAGCATAATTAGACATCCAATTTTTAATTTTAATCTATAGGTTTGTAATCCAGATGAAAAGAGACCATTAAGAAACTGCTTATAATTGACTGTACTATCAATGCTTACAACCAAATTCCTATGGATCAAAATGTTTACACGTAATATAAAAAAGCAAAGGATTGATATTTTGATTATCATTTTTAATTCGGCAAAAATAATTTCATTGATTTCACCCGGTTGTGTCTTAATTTCTAACCATTAAAGTATATGACAATGTGGCAAACTTCGTTTCTGCCACTCAACATTTAATTATGTATATTTTATTATTACTAAACCTTCCTAGAACTATGAAGATTATGTAATTAAAATTTGGTACAAATGGATTTAATAGTTTTACCGTAGTAAACTCTATTGCAGAATGGTGCTAACAACAAATCAATCGATTTTCATAAATCACTAAGATCCACGTGCCGCACCACATAGTTAACATGTTAATTTTAATAGTTTAATTGAATACATATAAGTTAATTTTATCATCAATTATTGCACCATTGTATGTAGAATTTTATATTATATTAAGCCATAACTACTTAAGTCCCATGAAAAATCGACATTTCTATTTTCTGAGGGTTGTAAGAACGTATGTAAGTCCTTACCTATAATTGATCCAGACAAAAGTCCACTTACGTTATTCTCCTGAAATGTTCGCCTAGTGTTACTTACGCTCTTCTGGTTCTGAGGTATATATGATATATATATATATATATATATATATATATATATATATATATATATATATATATATATATATATATATATAAAACGCCTTTTTAATACCAAGTTAATTGAAAATCAGTAGATTTTTTTATTGCTAAATCTTCCTGGAAATAAAAAGATGATGTGGTTAAAATTTAATACAGATTGGTTCCGTAGTTTTCGCGGTTTGTGATCACAAACGAAAAATGGCTTGTCCTTTTATATAATGTTATAGATTTCAATTCAGAATGAAGTAATCTGATGCTATAATGTCGATTCATCTGATCTAAAAATAATTAAAAATAAACTAACATTATATTAACCGATTATAAAAATGTACTTAAATACGCCGGGAATCTTTCTGGCAGTCCTTCACTGATTTTGATCCAAATTTTGTTTACCCTTTTACATGGTAGTAATTAGACCTGTTTGGACAAAAGGAATTGAGCTTTGGGGCTGCATACAATTATTTTCTTACCAATCCTTACAATCCATAACCCTTCGTAAAATCCTCAATGCTCCTTATTATGTCACAAATAAACTTATCCATAATGATTTTAATGTCCCATAAGTTGTTGGATTGGCCCAAACCAGATACCTACCATTCCATGACAAGCTCCATAAACTCCCAATAACCTGCCAAGGCGTCTAGAAAGAAGATGCCCTTAGCCCAGAGACCATCTAATGTAGAATTTTTATTGAAGTGCTACTTATGAGTATTTTCTTACTAGCAATTGGCGTGTGATTGTAATAATTTTTCACACATTTAATTTATGTATGAATTATATACAGTTGTACAGACACCTCTGAAGATCGTCCTTTAATGTCTTATGTTCGGTTCTACCAACTAAATAATTAAATTAATTTATATACGAATTCTCGACTAAATAAAGAATAAATAATATTGTTTTCGAATAATGACAGTTTAAATAAAAAAATATTCCATTAGTTCCCGTGTTAAATTAAGACTTCCCAGTAGCTGAAGGAAAGAATTAAGTTCCACAACGAATGCTAATGATGTGTGGGCGATGTCATTGCCCTTTGACGAGCAAGCATTCTGTTTGTTGACACTGTGTGTGGATTCAGTTTCATCCTTATGGATTCATACATTTTTTTTTTCCCAACATGACAGAAAACTACCTTAAATATCTGTTAGTATAGTTTCTAACTAAATCTGATACGACTTTTATGGTTTGTTGGTAACTATGTAGGAAATAAAAACATCTACTACTCAGTATATTGACACTTTATGTCTTATGCATTTAAATTGCAAACAATAACTTTACATTTAACAAATTAACACAAGTGGCAATATGATAATTGACAATCTGAAGGTCATAACAGTTTTCAAAATCACTCAGTGTTGCCAACTTACTACAGACTAAAAAAATAGAATATTGTAACTTATGTTACTTTAAGTTAATAAAGTGTTGGTACCAGAATTTTTCAAATCTCGATAATCATTATCAGCACTACGAAATCGATTCTCGATTCTCGATAACGATACCTCAGTTTAAAAATAAGCAAAAATTGAAAGAAAAAAAAATTAGCATCGGAGCCAAGGAAAGAAAACCAAATCTATTAGAAAAACAGAAATATTCAATAAATAAATAAGTAAATAGCAAAAAGTATTTATGATCTACAGCATATAATACATAAGTTAACTACAGATCATAGGATTCATAACAAATTATGTATTTTACAAATACTTATTAAAGAAGATAAATCCCTGGCTGTCGGGAAGAATTCGATAAGTCAAAATTGTCAATTTTTCAGTAGGCAAATGTTTTCTAGTTTTCCAAAATCCTGTAATTAGGCTAAAATCACTATTTTTGCAATAATAAATGCTTTAAAGCCTTATTATGAAGCGAAACTTTTTTTTTTTTTTACAACAATAGCATCTTGCTAAAATCAAGCGGAAAAGGCACAATTAACTCGTTTTCAAGGTAATTGGACTTCGCGACCACCACCGAAATTCTCTAAAGGAACTGAATTTCATAAGGAATCACAAATATCACTAAAATCTTTCACTAAACGCTTTAAATGGTTATATGCACTGATATTTATTTATTTTATTTTATTGTGTTTTATAGCGTAAAACTACTTTGTTATCAACGCTCTAATTTATAACGCACTCGTATTTATCTGGATGTTGTATTAATAGTTATAAGTTATTTATAAAAAAGTAAAATAAAATGGTGCCATTTTTTGCTGTATTTATTTAAATAGTGCTTGACCTTGACCTGATTGAAATTATAATCCTCTTTCATTTTCCAATATCGAATAAATGTTTGTGGACGTTTAGCGGTTGTAATGTTTGATATAGTATTTTAAAAAAATCTCATTTACTCTCCAAGACAAATAAATATTTTTATAAGTTTTTTTTTTTTTTTTTTTTTTATCAATCAGTTTACGATAATTACATAATTAGCTATCACAAAACTATCGTCTGTCGATCGGTTCGTAGTAATCGACTTTGTATCATTGATTCTCGATACCGATCCTTTTTTTAAGAATCGATGAAATCTATAATCGGCAGATTCCTATTTTAAATATAATTTTATTAAACGAGTTCAAAATCAAAAGAATTGCGCCTCAATGACAAGCGTAGTATTTTTCCGATTTGATTACGTTCCCCCTGAAGGAATGATATGCTGATAACAAAACTAGGACAGATATTGATTAATAAACAAAATTATTGACATTAATCCAAGCAATATAAGACGTACATTTCTCATGAGGAAGCAATAGCTTCAAAAAATGCATAAGACCTCAAAAATAATATTTCATTATTTATATGAATAACATTTTCCCAGACATAATTGACTGACATAATCTAATTAGTGTTCGATATTTTCTATAATAATATTAAAGAGTTTTATTTCAATGGAATTTAACCAAATGTCGTTACATATTAGTTAATGTTATATTTGTAACATATCCATTTTACTTTATAAAAGGACTTTTCATTTTTTTTTTCTTGCTATTACAATTAACAAATCACAAGGATAAACTTACAAAAAACGGTGTAGTGGATCTTTAAACTGACTGTTTCTCTCAGGGTCAATCATATGTAGGACTTTCCAAGTTTTTCAAATCATTCTTATAATAGCGAGGGACAAAACAAGGAATGAACTTTATTCGGATGTCTTATGATATTGTTTAGTCCTTTTCATATGCTTTCTAAAATACAAGAATTTTTTTGTCAAATTGATAAAACTTTAACTACACTGTTCTGCATCCAAATAATTCCTTCCACAAAAATGTTGTTTTATTATGTTTTTGAATTGTGCTGAATACGAATCCGAAGTCAGAAAATCTCAAACAGGCACCATTTTTTGTCTAATTTGTGTTTTAGGTCGAAAAATGAGCGTTTTTCGAAATTTCTAGCATTTTTTTTTTATCCTTGACAGCTTTAAAGAAAAATCGAAAAACCTATTTGATTTTCAATCTTTTATAATGTAATATAAAATTTTAAAAAATGGAGACCATAAGTATTAGGCTTTGTTGCATAAATGACATTTTTGAAGAATTGCTTTTATCATATAAAACGAGGGGGTGCAACATGTCCTCAACAATTAATTTTTTGTATGTGAATTTCTTCCCTCCCAACTTGGTTGCAGTTAAAGATGAACACGGGGAACGATTTCATCAAGAGTTTGCGCAGATGGAAAAAAGGTATAGCGGTAAATGCAATAAAAAGATGCTTTCTGAATACTGTTTGACACTACAACAGGATATACTTGATGTAGAGTACAAAAGGAAAATGTATACACATTAATTATCTCCAATATTAAATATTCTTATTTTAGATATTACTGTTTTTCACCCAAATAAGGGTTATAAAAAGTGAATAAAAAAAAGTTCTATTTTGGTTTGTTTGTTTTTTTTAAACAACCTCCAGTCTCTAAAAAATGATGTTTGATAGAATCATTTTTGCTATTGATTCGAATTCAGCATACTTGTAAATATAAAAGTCTCAAGAAATTTTCATGGGAGTGAAAAAAAAAAAAAAAAATATATATATACTATCATATATATATATTTATATATATATATATATGCTACTTTTTTATTTTTTTTTTTTAACGTTTAATTTCTCAAAAACCACGCTAGATAGAATTTTTCCCCTTCAGATTCGAATGCAGCACACTTAAAAATATAATCATCATCATCTTATGGCGCTTATGGTCCTTTTAGAACCCTGGCCTCCCTCAACAATTCTCTGCCTTTCAAACCTTTCTTCGGCAACCCTTTTCCTTCCTCTCACACCCAGAGTCCGAAGATCGTCCTCTATATCTTCAAGCCAACGAAGTCGAGGCCTTCCTCTCCTTCTCATTCCACCCGGGTGCCCCTCCAACATCATTTTAGGGAGCCTACTAGCCTCCATCCTTTGCAAATGTCCTAGCCATCTAATTCTGCCTTAAAAATATAATAATCAGAAATAATTTCTCAAGGGTGCGAACCTTTTTTTTTTTTTTTTTTTTTTTTTTTTTTTTTTTTTTTTTTTTTTTTTTTTTTTTTTTTTTTTTTTTTTTTTTTTTTTTTTTTTATTAGATAAAATTATCGAAGTTCTTAAGCTATGAGAGCAGACAAAGTCGCGACTTAGGAATGTTAATTAATACATGATTTGAAAATAAAAATAATTAACAAAACAAGGTTGATCTGGCATATTGAATAAAAATATAATATATTTTTTAACTGTAGGAAGAAATGAATGATAATAAAAAAATAAATGAGTACCGATATTTTCAATGAATACAACTAAAATTAGTTCCACACTCTCACTTTATTTCAAACATTTTTTTTTTTTCTGTTTTTGTCGCCTTAGTTATCTTTTTTAACTTCAAATATAGGTTTTAGAAAAATAATTTATTAATGATAAAAGATGAATTATGGTATAGAATTCATATCTTTTTAGGAATTCCCATATTTTTATTATATGATTCTTTGATCGTAGTGACATAAATATACACTTGTTACGTCAAAACATACTTCCTTCAGAAAGATTTGAAATCTTATCTGCAATGCCAACTTTTTGGGATTTGTTGACCTTTGATAATTTTATTTATCATTTGAAGACAAACAAAATCTCTTTAATGAACAAATATTAAACTGTTCGGGCAATTAATATATCAGACTTCGTTATATATTACAGTAAGGATACAAAGCATAATTGAAATTTCCAGTAATAATGATGAGATAAAAAAAAAAAGTTATATAATGTTTTTTTTAGTTACAATAGTTTTTTTTTTCCAGATAGCATTTTATAACTAAAGGCTGCCTCTTAATCTTATCTAATCAAAATAGTGGCCGCAACGTGTTTCTTTGAGTAGCCAAAAAAAGAAGATATTCACTCCCACTAAGGATCGACCTTGTTCTTCTGAACTTGACCGAGTGCCACAGAATGTTGTTGGGTTCCCATATTTAAATGAATATATTGACGCCTCAGCTCACAGATGTGTTAAGTGAAGAAATTAAAATTTTACAGTGCTCAAACTTTGAAAATTTGAAGCTCCCAAACTGGTATTAAAATTTGATTCTATTTAGTGAAAACAAGTTATTTGAATAATCTAGGTGTTACCCATCCACTCTTCTCAATTTTCATTTTACAAAAAAAGCACTCTGTCATATGTGGGATGTGCCGCACATTTTGAAGACTAAATCCAAAATCAACGTTTAAAAACTCAAACAGACTACTTCAATATTTACTAGACAAACGTTCAAAGCTCCCAATTAATTACAAAAGACTCATATACCTACATGACTGTAATTAGGCCTATTTGGACATATTAAGTTTTGAGGCTCCACTAAACCTTCCAATCCATCTCGTATCCAATCCTAGCAATCCAAAATCCTTCACCAATAAACTTATCCATAACGATCTTAATGTTCCATATGTTGCTGATTCAGTCCAAACCAGATACCTTTCATTCCTTAGTAAGCTCCATAACCACTCAAATCCACTAGTTTCACAACTAGCTTCCAACTCCATGCCCTATAATCCTCCAAGGTGTCTGAAAAGAAGATGGCTTAGAGACCTTCTAGTGTAGAATTTTTATTAAAGTGCTACTGATGAGAAGTTCTTTTCAAGTTTTGACATGTTATTGTAATCGTCATCAACACATTTACCTGATGTATATATTTTCTACAGTTGTAAATTTCAATAAATGCATAAAAAATAAAAAAATTAGAATTGTATCATACCGAAAAAAGGACTCTGCCGTGTTAGTCCAGTCAATCTAGACCAAAAATGGGCAATCAGAGGAACTAAAAATACTAGTTCCAATTTTTTCAGGAATATGTAAGGAATGGTCCCCTGAACAAGAAAAAATAAAGTTCCTCCAAATCCCGGTTCCGCTGAAGGGGAGGGGGGGCCACCTAAATGTTCCATTTTTAGTTTTTTTGCTTATAACTCGAAAACAGTGTGTTGCATTGCAAATATTCTTTAGTACAGTAAAAAAAAAATTAAAAAATTATTAAATTTGCTACAATTTTGGTTATATATATTTTTACGAAAAAGAGGAACGTTTCAGTGCTACTGGCTCCGGGAAAGGTGTAATTTTCAAAACAATTGTTTTTCACTTATGTTTTTTGTATATCATTGTCTTCTAGATCCTCACCCGTTCATTTTAAAGGAAAGCCGTCAGGATAAAACTTGTACAGCATTGAATTCCGTATAAGAATATATATCATATGTTCATTGAATACGCCGCAACTTACAGCAGGGCGTAAATGATATTAGAGATTTCAACGAAAACTGTTGATTTCCCAATTTAATTTTGATGTTGGATTCAGCGTAAACATAAACAGCTGAAATTTACAACTACTAAATTACACTAAGCAGGTGATAAGCCTTAGCGGAAAATGACGAAATCAGGAGCGTTTTCAAAACTGACACGCTCAAACCCTTCATCAAGTATCTCTCCGCGATAACACGTATAACTCCGAAACTATTAGTTCGATCCATAACATATTTTTTCCACCTAAAAGCAGGTTAAATTTACTATTAGACCCCACATACTTAATTGTGATCAAGTCTCGTAAAATACACACGCTGGCACGCTAAATGTGCATGTTTTGACAAAAAATAGACAAATGTATGGGGTTTGATAGTAAATTTAACTAGCTTTGAGATGAAATCAAGAAATTATGGATCCAATAAATAGTTTCGGAGCTATACGTGTTATCGCGGAGAAATGCTTGATGAAGGGTTTGAGCGCGTTTTTTTTTTTTAAAACAATAACAAGTATAAAGTCGAAGAAATACGATAAAAATTAATGATATGCAGTTTATAAAAACTATATTTTAAATTTATAAAATAAAATGAGAGAGATAAGCATTAAGAGGAAAAATAATCAGCCATTTTAATTTTTTTTAAACTTAATATGATAACAAAATTTAAACAATGGAATTTTTTTCAAATTATTAATTATTAAGATACCAGTTTTTCAAAACATAAAAGCATTCCATAACCTGGTAAGCAGGTGGTTTAATAGTGGTGAGATGACCATTGCGATAAAGTATTTATAAAAGTAATGAATTATTCATTTCTTATTCATCAATTTTTAATAGTCCATAAATAGTTGGCATTTGACTGTTATGCATACTTTATGGAAAATTGTATTACCTCGTCGTTTATATCATTTATTTCCATTTCTCTTCTCTTCATGTTTTTAAACTGAACGAATTTAATTCCGCATATTTTATTCACTATGTACTCTTTAATTATAATATTATATACTTCAATGTTAATTGTTATTTTGTTATGTAATACTTTATCTGTTGTACTTAACATATCAATTCTAATCATTCTGTCCACTAGCTATATCAATTCATCTTTAGTTATAATCTTTTTTTTATTTTATTTTTTTTTTTTTTCGTTTCACCCTCTTTGGGGTTACGCTGAATCCATCAATTCACTGAGTGTTGTCCTTTCTTAAGTGCCCAGTACTTCTTTTATATTTTATATAATTATTTTTTTTTTTTTTTTTTTTATTTTCATTCCCTTTTTTTCTTATCTCTTTTAGTTTATTTTCTGTATTTTTACTTTATTTTATTTTTGAATCTATAACTATCTTTTTACTTCGGATGTTTATGCAATTAAAAATTTATTTTTTTTATTTTTGATAAATATGCAGGTAAAACAAAATAATATTTTAAATTATTTTATTAATTATTATAATAAAACCACAAAACTAACTAAAAAAAAGGGTTATTCACATTTTTTTTCTTATCTCCTGGATTTTTTTTTTAAAACATCTTCAACTTTTTAATGTTTTAGTTTATTTTCTGTAATATAACGAAGTTGTTTTTGCTGTATTGTCCAGTTTGGAACGACATTTTTTATTTTGTCGAAATGGCTCTGATGAAGTATAGGAAGATTTTTTACTTGTTATTTTAAAAAATGGAATGTCATAACAAATGCACGACATACGAAAAACTGGTGATTTTTTAATGGACTTTGAGTTGCCTTTTGTTTCGCTTTTAAGTTTTCTATTTATTACTTTATATTTCGAAAAGTTTCGTTTGGGATTTTTTTAAATCTATAACCATGTATTTATACTTGAATCATTTAAATAAATGCTAGACGGAAAAAAAAAAAGAAAAAAAACCAATACCTCATTACTAAAGAAATAATCGTAAAACCTTTTATTTCGAAGTAGATAATAGTATTGTATTTGATCAATTTTAACTGATTCAGTCGAAAATACCTTATGAAATAATGTTGAAAGTAATAACAATTAAACGAATAAACTTAATACTAATTATTACATTTCAATAATTCCGCATATTAGTGACATTTATCAATAGATATTTGTCTAAAAATATTCTATTTATGATAGTGTTATGCATGTTTAGTTTTGATGGTATTTCGGTGGTTGTCGTGAAGAAATTATTCAAATTATCTTAAAAATGAATTAAGTATTAACCTACAAAGCAGGAGTTATGGAAAATTTCTAAGCTGTATAATAAGGCCTTAAAGTATCTATTTTGACTCAAATGGTATTTTAGAGTAATTACAGGATTTAAAAAACAATAAAAAAAGGCCCTACTTAAATGTGCACAATTTTGACTTATCCACTACTCGACAGCCAGAGATTTATTAACAGATACATTTCAAATACCATTTTATAAAAATATAGACAAAATATTTTTCATTTCGTTTCTCATTATGCTGCAGATGCTTGGAACGTTAATTTTAACAGGTTTTTTTCCTTGAACCGTTCAAGGAAAGGTCACTTTCATTATAGATTGTACGTGCACTATAGCATGTTTGCTTGTAATAATGTATATAACTGCACTATAGCATGTTTGCTTGTAATAATGTATATAACTGCAATTTATGGTCTAAAAATTAATTTTTTAGAAAATTTAACTAGATTTTGAAAAACATGTGTATAGGATAAATCACTAGTTATGGTCACCTCACGAATTAGGGCAAGCTAATCCAATTTTCACAATACTAAGGGACTACTCCATTTATTTGTGATATCACCAGGAAAAATATTTCAGAAAAGTGTTAAAAATTTATTTACTAATAAAACCTTACCTGCAATCCATTTCCAATAGTCAGATCGTTTTTAAATATGAAGATTCTTAAGGAATCATTGTGGAATCATTTCATTAATTTTTAGTTTTTGAGTTGTGAAGCTATTCATTAGAATTTAGGCTCCCGTACAAGCTCCATTGTGTTGGACTATTAGATTTTAACTAACAATAATTTTGAACTGACTGTAACCGGTTTATAAAAATACGAGATATGAGCTCTGGTAACCCCTGTTCGTTTCAATTTTCTTTGGTTTTACATACGTTTGAGAAGGTAGAATTTTCTTCGTTTATGTCATTAAAACTTAAATACTACATTCTTTTCTAGTAATCTTCTTCATGACCTTACGTCTCTTAAGTGACCATTACTAGTTAATAGTTATATTCCGTCCATCGTGGATGGCTATTGTTTAAAGACAACTGGGGACATTGAAAGATAATTCATAAAACATACATTCCGTTTTCTCATAATTTATTTACATTTCAGGAGGGATGATTACCATATTTTATGTCGTTACCGCTAATGTAGAAAAACGAACAAGAAGTGTGACTATAAACTATACTCTGATAAGCAGTTGTTTTAAATCATTTCATAACAGTTTTCTAACCTAATAAGTACCTAACTACAAAATTTGTGAATACATCAAGTGACTATGTTTGTAAATATATATTTTACTTAATTGCTAGACCACTTTATATTAGTATTTAGATTAAGTTGATAGTTCCCGTTGTTCATTAATTAATAGTCATTTTTATATTATTAAAAACATTTATTTAAAGATTATTTTGTCACATTTCCATAGCAGGTACAACATGCCCATAAATGGTATTTTTAGCTCTTTGTAAAAATTTACTGGAAAGGAAGCTTTATCTTATTCGTCAATTTTACATTCAATAGAATAAACTTTTGAGAATCTAAATATGTAACCAAGGATATCATCTTACAAACTGTATCAAAGAAGTTTATAAATGGTGATTCACCCTCTACAAACTATAATAATGTCCCGTTGAGTAGAATCGGATTATTTCATACCTGACCTTTGGGATCAATAAACCAGATGACCTTATTTGTTTACGTATAATTTATAATTCTCTTAAAGATAACATTCATCCTGTACATTAAAATTTATATTAGATCGTATTGTACAATCTTACTGCCAGCGAATTCGATTGTTGATTCAGATCGGTACAAAAAAAAAAAAAAAAAAAAAAAATTTCAAACTCTTAGAAAAATAAGTGAAAATGTACATTTAATGTGGATAATTGGTGGGCGTGTCATATTTTTTTTTATGTATGATTTCCCTCTAAAAGACGAAGGACACTCGGAAATACTTCACACGAAGCTTCAATTAAAAGTAATCTTTCAGCACTCGAGAGATAGCGGAGTTCATCGCATTATCGTAGGAAAATGTCTCACATTCAGCATATAAATCGATATGATAATAATTGTTTTTTGAATGCTTATAACTGCAAGGGATAAATTTATCTTCCAACGGAATACAAAACTCTTGACAAATGATGGAAACATTTAACTTGGCTTTTATTGAAAACGATATGAGCTTACGGACGAAGAGAACTTTGAAAAATTATTATTTTCATACTGTATTAAAATATAAAGTAACACGATACTTTGTATGAAGCTTAGGTGCTGTGTTTGGTTGAATATATGTTTTCAGAAAAGAAAAGAAAATTGACAAAAAAAAAAAGAAAAATAGAATTAAAATATGAATTTTATTTAAAGTACTCAAACTTAATAACTTTGCCAGTTCTAAAAAGTGAGACATTCCATTAAAAAAAAAAAAAAAAAAAAAAAAAAAAAATGAAAATAAAAGTAAATAAATAACTTAGACATAAATGTTAAGTCGTACGCCCAGAAGCATTGTAAACAGCAGAATGCCTTGCAATCAACAGAAAAGGTCTTATGGAAAAGCTAGAAGCGAAGGAAAGAAAAATCCTGAGAAAGATTCTTGGTCTTATCAGAGAAAATGGTGAATACAGG
Source organism: Euschistus heros (assembly GCA_003667255.2). Taxonomy (NCBI): domain Eukaryota; kingdom Metazoa; phylum Arthropoda; class Insecta; order Hemiptera; family Pentatomidae; genus Euschistus; species Euschistus heros. Next base: position 2,827,221 of record RCWM02000032.1, on the reverse strand, counting down.
AGACGACATAACAGCGAACTGTACCAGCACATGGAGAAGATAACATATGCTATTCGGAACAGAAGGATTAATTTTTATCTTTTCCTACTTTCTTGACGAGAAAACCAAGGGACCCTGGTTCACCGAAGTTGAAAAAGACCATCAAGAAATAGGAATCACACTCGAAGACATCCAGGAACGAGCTCCTCTCCAGAAAAAACTTCGAGGGTACAAGTGTTTCCAAGCAATACCAAAGCTGAAAACAGGCAAGGAGTGGACTGATGAAAGAAAGGAGGCTCACAGGATAAGAATGCGACAGTACTGCGGAAGAATTAAAGCTCAAGATCACAAGCAGTTGAAATAACGTGGTCAACAGCAGGCCGAAACGAAATTAAAAATAAATAAAAAATAAAAATTTAGTTGTTTTCTTCTATATTTATGCATTTTCAAAGCCAAAATAAATAAATAAATAAAAATGCATGCATTTTTAAAATAAAACAACTCAATAACAAAATATTTATATGCAACTCCATAAAATTTCCTAAAAGTCATTTCATATAGGGTTTTTTTTTTTTCTTCAAACAAACTATTCAGGCACTATTCTAGTTCTTGATAATGGACCTATAAATGTTGAGCTGTTCGCTTGATAGCATATTTAACTCCTACGCACGCCAGGGCCATATTATGGCCTAACCTAACTATTACCCCTCTCTCTGTGCACAGTTTTTCTTTGCAGCTTTTAGTGATATTCCAGAAAAAATGAGTGTTGAGGAGAAGCTTATAGAATTGGTGAGAGAGCAGCCAATAATATATAATACTACAGAGGGTAATTACAGCAATGTGATTAAAAAATCAAAAGTTTGGGATACTATCGCACTTCAGTGCAATTTAAATACAGGTAAGAAATTAATTGTTTTTCTTTAATTTTGAATTACATTTAATTTTTCAATATTCATGGTACATTTTACAAACAAATGAAATGTCAAACATAATTCCATTGCCAAGGAACTTCACCAAGCGTGGAGTTGAAATACTGCTTAAATGAATTTCGTATATTGAAGGCTTCATTGGTGGCCCTTACTGGTGTTCCTTGTATCTTAGAAAGTTTTGACGAATATTCTTCATTCGATGCCGAAGAATTTGTTAGATAATTATGTAGTACGCAGATAGCTTTCACAACCTTGTCTACAGTTTCGATCTTAATTTCGAAGGGTTTATGAAGTACTCTCCATCTGGAGGATAAAATTCCAAACGCGTTTTCTGAAGTTCTGCGAGCCCTTGATAATCGATAATTGAAAATTGCTTCTTCTGTTACCAAACATTTTCCGGGATAGGGGCGCATTAAGTGCTTTAGTAACGGAAAAGCTGCGTCACCAACAACAACATACGGCATCGCACTTCCACCTTCGTAAAGAGGTTCATCTTCAGGTAGATTTACACCTTGTCTTAAGCGCCGTCCAATGAAGCTTGATGAGAAAATCCCCCCATCACTGAAGCGCCCTTTTGATCCAATATCAATCATTAAAAAACGGTAGTCAGCATCGACTACTGCCAAAAGCACAATGGAAAATGTTTTTTTATAATTAAAATACGAAGACCCGGATTTTGATGGTGCTTTAATTTGAATATGTTTCCCGTCTATAGCACCCATACAGTGGTCGAAATTCCATTTCAGCTTGAAACGATCTGCAGAGTTTTTCAGCATTTCTGCTGAAGGATCTGGCATTTCAGTAGGTTGCAAATGAATCCATAAGGCATCACAAACTTCCTCAACGGCACGAGATACAGTTCTGTGTCCAACTCTGTAGCTAAACTCCAGAGATTTATAGCAGTCTCCAGATGCCAGATATCTGCAAGAAAGCAAAAATAAAGCTCTGATTGCGTTACTTAATTTAAATAAATTAATTTGTTTGATTTTTTTTTCTAAATGTTATTTTTTTTGTAGGTGAAGAAGCGAAAAAATTATGGATAAAGCTTCGAGATGCGTACAGGAGTAGTTTAAAAAGGTCACAAACAAGAAGTGGTGATGGTGGAAGCTACATTAAACCGTGGAAATTCCAAGAACATATGGCATTCTTAAAACCTCATATGAGGGACAGAAAGAGGTTTACTAACGAAGATGTATCGCAGATAGACGATATAGATATAGATATAGATATGGGGGAAACAGGTGAATCACCTAAGTGCCATGATAACTGTGATGGGTCAGGCAATGAAAGACCCCCCCCCCAAAAAAAAATGGACGTACCTTCTCTTTTGGTGGAGTTGAGAAAAGACCATGAAGAACGGAGGAGGAACAGGGAAGAATTTCGTCGGCAAATTCTTCAGCCACCTAATGAATTAAAATTATTTTTTGACTCTATGTATGAGTCAACAAAAAAATTACAACCTTCCTTGCAGAGGATGGTTAAAAGGAGGCTGTTTGCTATTGTAGCTGAGGCAGAAGACATAGAAGAAAGACCTAATGGACCTCCTCAGTACTGTAACTCCCCTGGCCCTGCTTTTTCTCCACAAGAAAGAAGCTGCCCAAGCCAAAGCAGCAGCAGTTCAGGAGGCCACCTGTTTCCCAATGAATATCATGAACATTTTTTAGTAAATTAAAGGAAAAGTTTCTCACAATAGTTTGTTTTATATATATATATATATATATATATATATATATATATATATATATATATATATATATATATATATATATATATATATATATATATATATGTAATAAAATTCAAAAATAAAATTATATATATATATATATGTGTGTGTGAGTGTGTGTGTGTGTGTGTGTGTGTGTGTGTGTGTGTGTGTGTGTGTGTGTGTGTGTGTGTGTGCGCGCGCGCGCGCGCGCGCGCGCGCGCGTGTATAGGTATATACATTATCAATATAATTTCAAAATATTTTGTTTGTTTTAAATCTAGAAAAAAAAAAATAATAAAAATTTATATTGCGCGAAGAATTTATATTATCAAAGAATACAACTTCGCATAAGCATCACTTATCAATAAAACTGCAATTTTGTTTTTTATTATAAAATTCTTACTACTAATTACTTCTTACTTACTAATTGTTTTTTGTCAAATAAATTAGATCTACCTCAGACAAATGGCTAATTTTTCTCTGGTACCAATGGCTTTCCTGTAGTTAGTATCCCTTTTTCTAATATCTTCATTTATCAGGTTGTGAATGTGTGGCGGCCATAATAGTCAGTTAAGGAGAAAAAAAAACTATAGATAATAGCTTCTGGCAATTAATTGGGCTTTATTTCTATTGCAGGTTGTTTTTTTTTTTTTTTTTTTTTTTTTTTTTTTTTTTTTTTTGGTTTTTTACAGTTTATATTCCATTTAGAAGACTGAAAACTGAAAAAATAACATTTTAAAAAATATTAATAAGTATTTCTTCTCCAAGTTCCAAAATTTAACTCAACATGAAAATGTTACATTAAATAGAAACTGATTTATTTACGCTCTTCCGTTTTCTATAAACCTTTCTAACCGTGATTCTAGTTTTGGTTCTAAATCACAAAAACACTATATAAATTTGTTTTTACGGCCATGGTTACTAAAGTTTGAGTTAACTTGGAGAAATTCTGTGTTTCTTTTAGACTGGACTTGAGAGAGATCCGAGGGTACATTCACCTTTAAACGACCAAGGATCTGGTTTCTCTGCATTTTCCATTTAGGACTTACTTGCTCTGGCCTGGGATTGAAACATTTCAACTAGCTTTTGAAAGAAATTTAAACTTCTTTAAAGAACTTATCAAGACTTTTATCCATTTAATTTCTACGTATTCTCAATCCAATAGACAAGCATGCTGAATCATAGCATTATTCTGAATAACAGAACTTTGATAAGACTGTTGTAGAAAATATTCTTTGGCATCCGATTAAAGGTTGGTGGCAAAAAAAAATCACTATTGATAGCCGCATCCATTATTCAACTTGAAATATTTTCGTATCCGTTTCGGATATACAAAAATATCTGAGCAGCCAGTGAAACTTTTGAGCTCATGTAAATTAATAAAACTTTGACACTTTTTCAGTACTTCGATTACTCTTTTCAGAAAATTTCATTTATACTAGAATTGAAGATTGCCCAATTTTATTTCGAATAATCTCCTTGAAAATTAAATTTAGTGAAGTATTTCGTTCAGAAACGACGGTCAAAAATAGGCCGATTTGACTATTTTGATTGGAAAGTGTTATGCTCGGCATTGCAATCCATATTAATCGAAAACGGAAATTACAAAAAAAAAATTTGAAACATTTTTTTTTTTTGGCAATAATTTACTATTTATTGAAGTTCTGCAAAATACAGAATAAATTATCTTGAATCAATGATACTGAATACGGGATAATATTATAGTTGAAACTCAAAGTTTATATATTTTTTTCGGAAAAAAGTGAAGAATATATTGTATGTATACTTTTTTTTTTTTTTTTTTTTTCTTGTTTTCCCTCTTACAGTAACCCTGTAAGAGGGGTGTGTATTTAGATATCTGTACATGCTCCATGCAATTAGCATATTACATGTATCTAACATGTTTAGTATTTTATAAAATATTTTAAATTTAGAATTAATTTATGTTGAGTTTTGAATCGGTACAATAAGCAATGTAAAAAGAAACAAAACAAAATTAAGTGAAAATTTCATAACTAACACAAAACATAAGTGAATAAACACAAAACAAATAAAAACAAAACTATAAACATCAATGAGATCGGCTCCACGTCGATGGTCGTCTTCTTTACTTCTTTGAGGAGTTCTAAATCACATTCAGTGATAAACTTTTTCATTTCCTTGAGATATTTTTTGAAAAAATCCTTCTCCGGAAGCGGCCAATCGTCTCCTTTTAATAGTATGGATTTTATTAGGTGTACTCTCTTGTTGTCAAATAGAGAGCAGTTGTATAGAATGTGATGAAAAGTCTGTTGTGTTTGTCTGTCGCAGTGGCATGTTGGTGAGTCAGTTAAATGAAATCGGTTCAAGTAGGCATTACTTTGTCCGTGTTCGGTCAAGAATTGGGTCACTTTGTTATGAGCACTTTTAATTTTATCGTAATTGGTAAGTGTGATATCTGGAATAAAGTTATGTAGAGGTCGTCCTTTTGTAGTTTGTTGCCAGTTTTGATTCCAAACATTTATCACGTCATTCAAAATACATCTCTTGATATAGGTTATAGGGACTTTGTCATATGTAATAGGGAGGAAACTGTTTCTCGAAGCAGCCTTAGACAACTTGTCGGCTAGTTCATTTCACATGTTCCCACTGTGACCCTTAATCCATTAAATTGTTACTTTCAAGTCCATGTCCAGTAATTTTAATATATTTTGTCTTATTTTTTCTGTCAGTAAGTCATGAGATTTGGGGTTTCTAATGTTATATATCAAAATTTTATTATCAGTGTAAATGTTAAATCTTTTCGACGAAAATGTATGTATACTTGTATAAATAATTTGAATTAAACATTTTTATCATTCTGAGTAGGATAATTTCATAATCTTCAGATTTATTCGATACTATTAAATCTGACTGACTAGATAGATTACATTTCCTAATCTCAAACTCAATTATTTTCACTTTTCAATTATTATCAAGAACAAAATATTTAGGCGCACAATATAAAAACCTTTATATACGCTTCTACAAAAGGAATTATATTGAACTGTTTGAATCGATTTTAAACTTTTAACTCGTTTTTGAACTATTTAAATGTATTGTGAATCGATTTTTAATATATGTAATGTATATGATACCCTAGTCTTGTTTTTATTTATGTTATTTAAAAGTCTATTCGAAGCGTCTGGGATTTCTCCGAAAATTTCTTGTGATTTGACTAAGTACTTAAAAAAATTTATTAATATTGACAATTTTTTATTTTTAAAAATTTAAATTTGTTACAATTAGAGTTAACCCTCATGTTAGAATATTAGAGTTAGCTTCTAAAATTCTCCCTCCGCGGACTGCAACAAGGTCATGTGTGGGATGCAGCAGATGGTTTTTGACGCTGGTCTTTCACCTTTACTCTAGCACATTGTATGGATGAAATCGTTTTTCTGTTACGAAAAAAAAAAATCCTTAACTTGTATATATATACATAATAAAGTATCATAAATATAATCCTCTTCCTATGAAATTATAACCATATCATTAGATATTAATACTAACATATTGGTCCTGTACCAAATAGTTTAGTCGATTTTTTTTTTTTTTTCAATTGATATTTATGTTTCTTGAGACATTGAATTCAAATTTTGGTTTCGTCACCTCTGAAAACTTCCAGCCTTTTTTAGCGTTCCAAAAGAAGTAAAAGAAAAAAATGATAGTTTTCAGTTTTTTTCTTCCAAATGTAAAAAATCGCATTTTTATAAAGCAAATAACTCCATACAGAAATAAGCTATATAAATAAACATAAAAATCAGTTGTGAAAAAAATCTATATTTATTTCTGAATTCATTCATGTTTTCTACTAGTAGCTGGACTATATTGTTATGAAAAAATGGAAAAGAATAAAATTACCCTGTAACAAGTAATTTTTAAGTTTAAGTTTGTAGGTCTATTATTTCTATTAGGGTAACCTAGGATGTCCTTGTGAATGTTCAGATATTAACTTGCATGCTTTCATAAATACACTAAAATTTCTGTACTTTGATCATATACATCCACTTTGACTATGGTTGTTTAGTTGGCTATTGGAACTCTGAAATTTAAGGCTTAAGGCCAAATTGAAATGTTTATTTCCTAACCCCCATTGCAACTGTTTTTTCTTCCTTTTCTAAATCTTATTATCCATTCCCAATGCCTTCCATATCTATTCCAACTACTTCAGTTCAAATTAGAATTTCATTCGGGCTCTTCCAGTCTCTTAATTCCTTTCCATAAGACTGCGCATCTGACAAACCCTTTATTAGTTGCTCTAAATTCTGTACCTTTCCTAATCCGCTACCGTCCTTCTCTACCTAGGCTTGTGTTTATGTCCGTTGTATTCACCAATCCAAACATTATAATCACCTAGTGTCCTGAATAAATGTATTTTTTCTTTAAATGGAGTTTAATATATTTTTTTTATTTATACTTCTTTGTTTTTATATATGTTTATATGTATATATTTTTTTAATATATTATGTATTATGCACTTTTAAATAAAAATATTATTTTAATTAATAATAAGGAATTAATATATGAGACAAACTGTTTTTTATAAAATAATAAATTTAATATTTATTCAATTTATATTAACTTGACCAAAGTGGACATTTATCATTGGATAAATATATATATATATATATATATATATATATATATATATATATATATATATATATATATATATATATTTCATTTCATTAAATTAAAAATTGTGCATATATATTTTTTTCAGTTTGTCGACCTTTTTAAGTTTGAGAAATTTTAAAGTTTACTCCTTGCTCGAGTACAGGTACACGATATAGATTTTTTTGACTGTTCCTTCCAATTCTTCTCGTATCCAATTCTTAGTTCCAATTCCTTCGTAAAAACCTAAATGTTCCTTATTATGTCACAAATAAACTTACCTATATTGATCTAAATGCCCCATATGTTGCAGAATTGGACCTTCATACACAATCGAATTCACTAGTCTCCTAACTTGCCTTTTCCTCGATTCTCGCTAACCCTCCGAGCCACCTGAAAAGAAGATGGCCTAGAAATTTTATTTTCTAGAAGTGCTACTGGTTGGTAGTTTCTTCACAAGTTATTGACATTTTATTTCAATCATTGTTCCACACATTTACTTGTGTATATATTGTATTCAGTTGAAAATATTAAAAAATAAGAAAAAAAAAAAACTTTTATTTGAGAGAAAGTTTTTATTTATTTCCTTAGTATAATAGTCAGTAATAGCACATTAAGTAAATACCTAAATGATTCTATGCTATGTTTAAATACTGAAGTAATAATTCTTTTCAAGTCCATTTAATTTTTCATATGGTTTTAAAAAATGGATGGAGAGTGGATATTCCAAAGAAAGACATAGCTTTTATATACTACACTAGCAAATGGGGCTGAGATTATGTGATTAATAAAAAAAATATTGTTACCTTTTCCATTATTACCTATCACATCATCAAATTATAAACCTCAACAATCTGGAATATGTGATGATTATACCTTTACCTCAAATCAACGATATCATCAGATTTTTTTCTTTAATTTATAGTAGTTTTAGATATCTGTATTTTTTTATCATGAAGAAATAGCTTCAAACATTATATCATCGCTAACTAAATAATAAATAGATTTAATATTCTTTATTCAGTAAAAAGTCCTACCTAAAATGAAAGAAATGTCAACTACGGTTGCAAGGTCAACACAATTGCATAGCTGAATAAATATTGCCACTCAAATTCTATTTTAACTGAATAGAAGCCTGATAATAGCCTGATTTCGTGATTGATAACGGTTTCGGTTACATACACGTGTTTATTTGCAAACGTAAATGTTTTTTAAAAAACAAAAGGGGAAACTGATCTATTAGGGAGACGTTTCAAGGTAAAATAATGGTTATATAAAGAATAACGTGGTTCAACCGCCTGCCCGAATTCAACGAAAACAATTGAAGGTCAGCAATTAAAGACATGAGTCTATGCAGGTTGCAAGAAGAAAAAAATAAATCGATAAACATACGCATTTTGGATACGATTAAACCTTCATTAGTGTTTTATGTGAAATTGACAAATAATTGGCTAATTAATTATATATAAAAATTCCCGGGCTAAAAGGGCAAAATAAAAACATTAAATATTTTAATTAATTAAGTAATTAAACTATTTGTTGAAATTAAATAATTATTAGTCAACGGCTATTTGTGGACTAATGAATATCATTTACAATTCCGATTTACCTAACTTATATCATTTTTCCGTGTTGGATTTCACAGAATTATTTTACGCCTTTGGTAATACTTTTAAGTTTCAAAAAAGACATAAATTCTTTCAGTACATAAAATCATTCCAAAATATAAAGTAATCTGTTTCTCTCTAAATAGACAGAGTAAAATGCAAATTAACTATCTAAAAAAAATGAGGAATAAAAGTAAATGAAAACTTTCGCACAGGGCATCAAAAAATTGGAGTATCGATCATATCCTTTGTATTTTTGTGTGTAGAATTTAATAATGAATTCTTTTTCTTGTTATGAATGGTGATAATAAAGCAACAATAACCTTTAACAATATAAAATACATTTTATTAAAAAATTACATCTGAACACTTTTTTTTTCTTTTCCCTTCTATTATTTTAAATTGTGTAGTTCTCAAAATATTCTACGTATTATTATAAAAATATTTTGTATAAATATTTATTTAAATATGCGTTATGTCGAGAAATATATGCATGAGAACGCGTAGAAATATATGCACCCATTGCGGAGTGCCTATTACCATTACTGCAATGTGGAAAAACTGAAAAAAATAAAATAACTAAGACTAAATATTTTTCAGTTAAAAATAATACTATGAAAAGGTACTAATAAAAATCAAGGATGATAGTTTGATTAGGTCGAATTACAATATTAGAAGTATATAAACAATGCCTAAAAACGAGCAAATTCGGCCGTATTCGGATAATAATGGAACGTATTTCTCTCATTAAATACCTAAGGTAAAAACCTGTAAAGTCCTTTTTTTGGAAGAATTTGGACGTTTTCTTGGACAAGCAATAATGTACTCGAAATAACCTGAAAGTTACTCTGAATACCATTGTTTTATAAGATCCTAAATTATTCTAATAATAAAAACATCATTACAATTTTTTTCTTAGTTTGAAAAGACTTGTACGAACGTGAGGGTAATTGGTTATTTGAGATTATGAGATATAATTATCAGTAAAATAAAAAAATAAAAATTACAGGGAAAATCAAATTCACTAGATACGATTTCGTGCATTCTTATGTAAATTTTCATTACTGTTTTATCTCAAACACAGCATTTTCGCTACGTATTTCTGGAACATTCCCACATTTTCTTATCCATAGGAGGTTAGAAGATGGTGCAAAGTAGTTGGGGTTGAAATTAAAATTTTTTTAATTTTTCGTATTTGTCGTGGAATTTAAGCCATTCGTCCCACTGTGCGCCGGCAGAGTGTCTCCTCCAGCTGTAGTATGAGTACCATCAGACGACTTAAAGCCTCCATGTATGGCGTAGAAGACAGATCTTCAAATGCCGATAGGCAAAACAAGACCTTTATTCCTTTATAATTGTTCATTTATTTGATTTTAAAATAAAGTGGGAGGCTTGAAAAAAATAATGTAAATGAAAATAAAAAATAAACTTTTCTTTGGGAGAAATTCCCCTAAGAATAACAATAATGCATAATTACTGGTACAATTGTCTGGTCGCATTATTTAAAAAACAATACATCAGAAATAAATGCATTCATGTATAAAAAAATAAAATAAATAAATTCATACTATTTACATATTTGCGTAAGATTGATTATCTAGGAGATGGGAAAATAAATTATGTTAAGTAGAGATAAAGAAAGAAGCTTCATGAACAGGAATGTGTAGAGAATTCCAAAAGGAGTTAGTAGGAATGATTAAAGATTTTTCAAAGCAGTTCTATAGGAGGAGGTATACAGAATGAAAGGTTGGGACCTTGTATTCAGGATGTGGATAGAAGAACACAGAGTAATTAGGTCAAGAATATAGGATGTTTTTTGGTTTTTGGTGATTGGAATAGGAATGTGCCATTGGAATAAGAAAAAGCCATGCAAGCTAAGAATACCGTTGCGAAACGTATGACCACTTGGAGATCCCGAAGATGAATCTAATAAAACGATTTATCAGTCTATAAGCAGTTAGAAAGAAAATAATACATCGTTAAACATTTTTTAAATTTTTACAAAAACTTAGAGAGTAATACTTGGCCTAATATATTTTTTTTTTTATCGGAATTCATAGCTTTATATTCAAGCTAGAGGGGGGGGGGGGGGGGGTTGAGGGATCAAGACGATTATTGTTGTAAATAAGTGGAGGAAATTTGTAATTAATGTATTAAATATCACCAACATTTTTCATCATCAAGGCAGAGCAGGCCCAGTATTTCAGCTTCTCTCTACCAATTATTTTTTCTGTTTTATATCATATTTTTATGTTTTTCTCCACTAATAATGAGCATAAGTGTTATGGTCATTATCAGTGGATTTATGGCCGAAACATAGGTATCTGAATAAAGATTTTTTTTTTTTTAATCCAAACCTGCCAACAAATGACCCCCCAAATATCGTATTTTACTTCTCATCACACTTCCATTCTTCTTACTCCTCCAAAAATCCTTCATTTTCTGCTACAGTCTTCTCCTTCCGTCCATCCACCACGCCCATGCATCGTTCTCTCCTTCGCTAGAATTCTGATGTTTAATTCGGATCCTGAATCTCTCTCTGTCCAGGCATTCCCAATCAGTGATTTTTATTAACATTTTTCTTATTTATAATATTGACTTATCCGTTTTGCAACAGAACGCATGCTAAAATTAAATAAAGTACAGCTGACGTACGAATGATAGTGTAAAAGGATCATTCTAATTAGTTATATATTAATTATTTATTAACCATTTCAATGTTATTTATTGTTGCAGCAATGGATAAGAACTTAACATACACTTGATTGGTGAATTATCAAATAATTAGGCTGTCAAAATTTTCTTGTGAGAACGCATTTAGACTTTTATTTTAATTTTAATTTTTTATGCTATTTTCAAAGAGTCTTTAGCAAAAAATTAAGAATGCTGACGTAAATTCGTAGCTCGGCCTTTAAATTAGTAATAAAACATTTATAATGGCAACTCTCAGTCTCCTTCTACCCAAATTTGAAATAATATTTGTTTCAAAACTAAATCCTGCAATGAACATAATACGTTTAAAAAAGGACATACTAAATCACTGATTAAAGAAATTGAAAGTTAATATTTTTTTATTTATTATTTCACCTTCTTGCCTTCTCATTATTATTATGATTCACATAGACTATATAATACCTGCGTATATATACCTAATATAAAACTATATATATATAGCCACTGAAAGATATGAGTTTTAGATCTGCCTGATGTAACATAATATTTTTGAAATATCATTTTATACATCTTACTGAACTAAACCGCTCGCTAAACAGAAAATAGTGTCTTATTCCTAAATTATTCCCCCAGTTAAGTTTAAAAGTATGATGGGTATTTCAAATACTAAACATTGTATTTATTCTTAACGTCACAAAGAGGTAACTGTGTTCAACGTTATCCTAATTATGACGGATTATTCTGGTAGCGTAGTTAACTACTAATTCTAGCCACTTGTATTTATCGTGAAATGATTAGTTTCATCCAATTAATTTCTGAACTAGACATAGTTTAAGTTTAATGAGGTTCGTCATTCATCATATACTTCAATTCAATATGTCAGATAAATAAAGTATTCCGATTATCTTATCAATAATTTTTAATATATGTCAGATATGGCTCTTCATACATTGCGGTTGACAACTTACAAATAAGTACTTCGTCCGATTAGCCATAGCAGCATAAAGTGACGTTAAAAGAAATAAACAAACAAATAAGTACCTAACTCGTTATTTTCGAGATAAAAAAAACAAAAACATTCGCATAAGCGAGTGAGGTGTCGAACGGTATCATTGAAGAGAAGATAAAATAGTTCCCGATATCAGAACATAGGAAAGCGTCAATGAATGATAACAAGTGACCCTTTTATAAAGATAGTTTGATATTGACCCCCAAGTTTTTAACTACGCTTGTGGCACAAAAATTTATCATTGGTTATAATTAAATTTGAGAGGTCACAGAGAAAAACAAAAAAATAGAGTTGAGTTGGAAAACAAGATTTTCTTTCAGTAATTACTTACATCAAGCAATATAGAAATTGTTTAGAGTTATAGAGAGAGAACCATGGTATATAAGGTGAAATTGGTTAGTTATACATACAGTAATAATATGGTTTACACCGAAAACTTCACATACTTCGTTTTTCGGTGTACTCTTCATTTGGATTTGGTAAGACATGACTATTCATTAAAAATTGAAGATTCATCCTCCTTTCTATTGGATTGTCCGGAAATTAATGCAGGATTTCATGTTTTCACTAAATCACCTCCATAAATTATAAACTATGAATTTCGTTTTATGGGCTTAAACTCGGTCGAAATGGGGACGGGCTAAATAGCCAGAAACGAGGTGTTGGGAGTGTTGGACCGTCCAACGGTGGTTTAAAATTTCTAGAGGGTCGTGGGAGGAGTCCTTCCCATGATGAAGATGTTCTGGAACTTTCATGGATTCACATGCATCAACTGACCGCCTAAAAAATCACTGTTATGATTTTGCACCCACAAAAATAGAATGAGCTTGGTTATGAGATTTTGCCTCATCCAAACTGCAGTCCAGATCTCTACCCAACCGAGTACCATTTTTTCTTAGACATCTGGACCATTTTTAAGATCTAAGCAATTTCATTATCAAAATTCGATAGAAAATACGTTTTTAGATTTTGTTAATAACAGACTCAAACGTCATAAACAGGCATAGATAAATTATTATCACGTTGGCAGAAATTTATTATGATTTGTAGAGTATTTTTATTAATAATAATAAATAAATAAAACAATATAATTTATTTTGTATATTTTAAAATCATAAACCTGTTCCAGATAACTCAATAAATTCCTTTAGTCTCCGGGACCAACGTCGTCAAATCAGTCGCTTGCTGAGAACAACTGAAATCATTTTTTTATATAACTATTTTATCGATATTTACAACTAATAGATGTACTTCAGCTCTACGACACCTGTGCTCTTCAAGTATTTTAAACTGTGAGAAAACGTCTACTGAGGTATGTGAAAAACTACAAAGCTTGGTAGAGTGGACACATATTTATAATTTTTAAATAAAACAAATGATTCAAATTTGAATGGAAAATATTTCATAATGAAAAGAATATTTTTTATGGGCGAGAAAAATCAAGAAATAAATGGCGTAATTTTCAATGAAAATTGATAATTTGATTATAAATCTATCAACTAAATATGCCTTTTTATATTGTCATTTAAAAAAGATATCAAAGTGAACACTGATAATATTTCTAAAAAATTACAATGAATGCATTAAGTGAATTTAATATTACTAAAGAAATTTGGAAATATCATAAATCATTAAGGGATAAAAGTGAGAGACGAATTTTAAAACTAATGCTGTAAACGATAACTTATCGTTTACGTACTAGTATGTAATACCAAACAAAGTGTGGCCTGCATATGCTAATGGTGCGTTCAAAAGAAGTAATTAAAACTGAATAAAGAAACGTGGCAATAATTAACTGAAGATAAAATGGGCGGGAACAGAACTAGATATTCCCCGTTGCCTTCTATCTACCCCCACTCTTGTCCCCCACCTTGTAGTTATTTTCAGTAGGCGCATACTTATCGTTTGGGGGTGTGTGGTTTGTACGGGCTTGTGATATTAACTTTTTTCTAAGCATCTTTAGTTAATAATCCTGCATTCCCTGTGGCCATGGCTAGTAATAAACTTTCCACTTTTTTGAGAAGTTTAACCAAACTTTCTAATTCCAACTCGATCGTTCCTATCTATATTACCAAAAGGAACTGTAAGTTTTTTGTATTCTTAAGTACATTAATTTAATTTAACTCTTCAAAAATCTAATTCTAATCAATTTAGTAGTTTATTGTTTCTTATTCTTATTTTGATAAATATTCTGCTAAGTTATGAATATTGTTCCACAGTTCATTATATATATTATTTTCACTTAATCAATTCTAATATTGATATTCAAATATCGATCAATACATAATTAGTTTTTTTGTTTCTTTTTAAGATGCTGTTAAAAGGATTGCAGCCGCAAATCCTGTGGTTGATATGGATGGAGATGAGATGACGCGGATTATTTGGGCAAATATAAAAGAAAATCTTATATTCCCTTATGTTAAGGTATTCCATTTACCCACAATAAATTTTAATTTTAAAATTCGCCAAACAAACAAGGTTAACCAAATAAAACATTACCTTTCATGAATTTTGTTCCTTATTTATGATTTTTATTTCATTTATTTATCCTTTTTACACTTATTTAGTTATTGTTTGTCTCTTTACTGTTAATATGCTTTATTTAATTTATTAAACTTTTTTTTTTTCTGGTATCATTTATTATAAATTTTATCGAAGCATTTATTTTTTTCATATTCCTGTGTCTTAAATTCATAAATATTGTAACTTTAATTTAATAAATAGAAACATCAGTAATACTAATCCATTTGTAAGAACAATTTAAAATACTGTCTATATCTTACAATCAGTTCTTTATATAATAATAATTATAATTATAATAATTTATTTGTTTAGGATTTGATTTTAGCTGGAAAAAGAAACCAATTATTTGTTAAAGGAGGATAATATAATTAGTATAAATATTTTTGAGTAATTAAAGAATTGTTTTATTCAATAAAAATTGCAATTTATTTCTAATAGAAGTTTTATCTAGCCATCTATAGTTCCAGTAGGTTGTATATGTTTTGGTTTTAAGGATTACTACTTCATCATTTTCTAGAATGGAATTAGTATTGTAATGCTATTGAATTATTGAAAATCCCTATAAATATATTGTCTGAAGTCACTTTTTAAAATGTTTAGCTATTAAAGAATTAATAAAAGGAAGAGATAATTTGCTTATTTGCAACCCATTCCTGCTCCTCATTCTGGACAGAGTTATAAATTATATATGTGTGTGTGTTGTATGTTGGTCTGGAGGGCAAACAACTACTGGGGTTATTAGTACCCTTATATCAATAAATATTAATTATGTTATCAAGAAAATTTATCTCCCATTGTTTTTCCTCTATTGTTTTCCAAAAAAAAAAAAAAAAAAAAAATGAAATAAAATAAAAAATATTATGAACATAGGTCCTTGTGATGTTTCCCAGTATGTGGAGTGATTCATCCCTTGATAGAACTGTATGTGTTTTTTCAAAGCCCCTTTTTACTCTATTTTTAAATAAATAAAATTTGTACTATGTTTCATTAACAACATTGACGGAAATCTATTAAAACAAAAATGTTAAAATGTTTTAATGCATTTATATTTTTCGATCTATTGAAAATTATTTTCTAGTAATTAATTAATTCAAACATTTATTAATTTTGCTTGCATTACTGTCTTAACAATATTTTCCATTATTTCAGGTAGATGTTAAATATTACGATCTTGGTCTTCCACATAGAGATGCAACTAATGATCAAGTAACTATAGATGCTGCTAATGCTGTTAAGAAGTACTTTGTTGGAATCAAGTGTGCAACCATCACACCTGATGAAGCTCGTGTTGAAGGTTCATTTATTATTCTTTTTATAAAATTATTTCATTTAGTTAGCAGAGTATGTTATAATCATTTCACAGTGTACCTATGCCATCTAAACAGTTAAGAAATAAGTAACTTGTTTTTTTCTATTATCATCTAATCCCCTTAATTTAATCTTTTGCAGAATTTAACTTGAAGAAGATGTGGCTTTCACCTAATGGGACTATTAGAAATATTCTTGGGGGCACTGTGTTCAGAGAGCCTATTATATGTAAAAATATACCACGAATCGTGCCTGGGTGGTCGAAACCTATTGTAATCGGTAGACATGCACATGGTGATCAGTATAAAGCTTCTGACCTGATTGTACACTCACCTGGAACGGTAAAAATCAGCATTAAATATTTTATTTTTACATCTGGTGGTTGTGACTTTGAATTTAGAATATTCAGTATAACTTTATAATCATTATTTTCTGCTTTTAACTATCAAGGATTATTTACTGTTCCTTACACACTTTGCTGATAGTACCATCTTAAGATTTAGAAAATTCCTTATTTCTGGATTTTTTGCACTCTTTTAAACTACTGTAAATATCTTAATTTTCATAAATTTTAATAAGGATAAATCATGTAGGATTTAAGTTGAAGTCATTTAAATGCTTCTCACTTTAAATGCTCTCATATAATGAATGGAATGAGGGTAATCCTAAAGATGATACCAAATCGCAAAACCAGGTTTGAGTCTTGGAACAGTAGAAAAATAATTTTCTTTTTAGTCAGTCATGAATTGTTTATTAAGTGGAAACCTGACCTTTTTATAGGTTTGGGGAAAACCTTTTTATATGCTTCGTAACCATTGTTTATAAATCTATACATCTTTATGAAGTAATGAGCCCTAGATCATACTATCATATCAGTGTATTTAAACAGATCATATTTTTATAAATTAAATAGTTTATTGTATACTATGTTAACAAGAAAATACATTTATATTTTAGGTAGAAATGGTTTACACTGATGATAAGGGGAAGAAGGAGACAATATTAGTGTTCAATTTCAAATCTCCGGGTGTTGCTCTTGCCATGTATAACACTGATGAGTCCATTCAAGCATTTGCTCATTCAAGTTTCCAGGTAATTATAACATATCTTAAATATTATCATTTATAGGTAGCTAATTGTATTTCAAATTTCTAATATTGTGTTCCATTACTGCGATTTTATATTAAATGTTACTAAGTATATTGATACATACTTTGATTTTTTTAATTAGCCACAAATATAATATAATTAAAACAACCACATTTAGACATGGTTAACCACTTAAGATGTTTTTCTTAGAAGTTTGATCTTGTTTCATTTAAGATTTTTTTTTAAAGACTGAGTCAAGTCAAGGTCCTGTTCTTGATTTATTATTCTTTTTTTTTCTCAATGTTTAATACAATCACAAAGTTAATTAACTTTGAATTCATATTTTATATATATTCAAACATCCATTGTATATTTACATTTACTATGAGAGCTTTTATTATAAACTCGAAGTTTACGAAACCTTTGCTTCATTTTATTGAAGAAAAAAAAGGCGTCCAATGTAAAACAAGAACTTTATTAATTTAGAAAATTCATTAATGCAAACATGTTTTAACTACAATTGGTTAATTTATTGTTATTAGGTAGCGTTGCAAAAGAAGTGGCCTCTGTATTTATCTACTAAAAACACTATTTTAAAGAAATATGATGGAAGATTCAAAGACATATTTCAAGAAGTTTATGAAAGGTAATTTTGAGCTAAAAAGTAATTTAACATAATTAGTAATACCGATAATTTTTTTTGTTTGAAATGTTGATTATACTTGGAATGATAGGGACCATTAAATATACAGTAAAACATCTATTTCACCAGTTAAAATATAGCGGATATATGCACGATGGTACGGAAAGACCGATCTAATGCAGAATTAAAAACTTATTCACTACTTTGATGTCAATTATTATATTAGAAGACTAGTTTCTAATGTTATCTTCAGTTCTAAAATCATAAAACATTCTGAACATCAGAAATTTTAAATACAGATTATATTTAAATACAAGATATGAAATCAAATATATATGGCACTCACCATGGCTTAAGAAGGCTGCTCTTGTTCCAGCATGCTTTCCTCTCGAGTCTTGGTGAATTCCAACCTGTATTTGGTTTCTTGTCTTACACTACAATTAATATAATCCGTAGTTCAAATTGCTGATGTTTTGAATTTTTATATGTTTTTAGAACTGAAGATGAAAGTAAATAACACTTGAAACTAGTTTTTTAGTGATCTAAATATCATAGAAGTGGCAAATCATTTATAAATTCCATATTATGTTAAAAGATAAATTAAGATCTGCAATTAAAATAGAAAATAAACTACATACATCAAAACAATGAAAAGATAATAAATAAATTATGCTATATCAATTAGTTAATAAATATCTCAAACATTTAAGTATTAAGGCTCATTGGCCTCAGGGTCAAAATTTTGTATAAATAATTTCTTTAAACTAAAAAGTTTTCATATACCTATTAAATAAACTCACTACTAATACATAGACCATTAAATATTTTATAACCTTTTATGCTGAAGGAGATATAAATATTTAAGTATTTATTTGGCATAACACCTATTTACGAATTTAAAAAAAAAAAAAAAAAAATCTTATCTAGAAGTTAAAAAAAAAGAAAGAAAGTGTATTGTCTTCTTTACATAAACATATATTTGGCACTACAACCTGCTAACGAGTTTTAATTTTCTATACCGAGATTAACTTTCTTTCTAATTACTGATTAGGTTGAAGCTAAACAATTTATGATTTTATTAAAATTTTAAGATGCTTAAATTTACTTAATAATTTCATTTAGATGTATTAACTATAATAAATTTGTTGTTATTGTTGTATTATTAGCAATTACAAGGTTGACTTTGAGAAGGCAGGAATATGGTATGAACACAGGCTTATTGACGACATGGTTGCGCAATGCCTGAAGTCCAGTGGAGGATTTGTTTGGGCTTGTAAAAATTATGATGGAGACGTACAATCAGACATAGTAGCTCAAGGATATGGTATGCTTCATTGATTAATTAATCACTCATCTTTTCAATAAAATTATAATAAGAAGAAATTAAAATGAATCTTCTTTATTAAATAAGATGTTGGGGGGGGGATCAGTCAGAAAAAATTTTAGGCAATGCTTGAAAATTAACATACATATTTTATTAAATTATTTGCTGTTTTGACCAAATCATTGGAGGCTATCAGGGCTAAAACAAATAATAGTCAAATAAAGAAATAAAAAAGAGGCAATGAAAAACAGAAAAAGTTACATAATAAAAAAAAAAAAAAGTTAAACAATTTAAATTTAAATTATACAATGATAAAGAAAATAAAAACAGTTAACATTACAAAGAGGTTCAAAAAATAAAATGCACTAACCTCTTTATGATGTTAACTCTTTGGATACAAAAAATTCATATTGTTTATGAACCCTATTATATTTATGGAGGAAGAAGAAGATAATCAGGGATGCAGTCAAACAGAAACACCACGTCCAAGAATAAATACTTTGTGTGCCAACATTTCTACTACTTTAAAATTGTTTGGTATTTTTTTAAAATACTGCATACTTTTATCTATATAATTTTTTAATAAGCCTAATGCATTTCATACGCCCTGGTTTATGTATAAAGGGACATAAACCCTTGAAAAAGAATTAAACTTTTAGGCATTAAAATAAAAAAAATCGATCGGGTGGAATTACGCCTATCAGTGTGATTACACTGAAGTTACTCCACTTCTTTTTTTTGCTAAATATGGATAACTACTTTCAATGAGTTTTCAATAATTTTATAAAAGTAGTGTACCTGAAACTAAAATTTATTATACTACAGTGAATTTAACTCATCCTTTCCAGCTTTATCATAAGAACAATACTTCTCCAGTATTTGTAGTATTGATGAGTGAAAAAATTATTAAAATGTTACAAATAGACAGATCAAAAGTTACTAAATGTACATGTTTAATGAGGCTTAGATTCTTCATGGGAGAATCGAACTTTCAAGATTCTACTGTGTTTTATAGCCCTACATTACCATTTAGTGATATTTATTTCTCTGAATTGATTATAAAAGTATTTGATTCAGATTGAGAATAATTATTTTAATAAAATTATAATTTTATAGGATCTCTCGGGCTGATGACATCAGTCCTGATGTGCCCAGACGGTAAAACAATTGAAGCTGAAGCAGCTCATGGCACAGTGACACGTCATTACAGGTATGTTACATGGGGTTCAAAACAAAATTTGTTACATAATATGAACATATTTACATATGGAATATATTCTCTTGTTTTCTATGTTGAAATATTATATTTTTTTGTTCTTTAGGTTACATCAAAAAGGTCAACCTACTTCAACAAACCCAATAGCCTCTATTTTTGCTTGGACCCGTGGCCTAGCACATAGAGCTAAACTAGACGACACACCTGAATTAGCTAGGTAACATATCTATAAGAACATGGTGTTATTATTTACTACCAGCTTCTGAAAGTTTTATTTCTATACATAGGTATATTTTTGTTTTTCAATTTTTAAAAGTTAACATGATTCATGTTTCATCAGGTTCGCTTTAGCTTTGGAAGAGGCCTGTGTCAAATGTGTAGAGAGCGGAAAGATGACAAAAGATTTAGCTGCCTGTATCCACGGTCTGCCAAATGTGAAGGAAGGGATGTATCTTCACACAGAAGATTTCCTCGCTGCTATTAAGGACACATTGGAACATATTTTGTCTTCTCCCCGTTAATATTTGACCTAAGAATATTGAAAACAATTTCCTCCGGTTTTTAGCATCTCGAATTAATGCTTACCGGGTTCCTCTCGATTTTAGATATCTAATAAATGAGAGAGAACAGTGTGCCATTAAAAATCATACCCAGAATATGGAAAATATTTTTTTATCAGTTTCAGTTTTTTGAAGTAAACATTCATGTTTTTTCCTTGAGACAAAATTTCATCATTGTAATAGAATGAAATTTATATCTGTTAGTCTCAAAAATCCATTATTACTACTAAAAACTAAAACTACGATCAGATGGGTCTTTACTATGCCGTAAATAAAAAAAAAAAAAAAATATGCTTGTTTCTCATGGTCAATAGCGAACCATTCATTTATCAAATTCTGAAACAGCAATGATGTATAAAAAAAATCTACTTATGCTTATTTATGTTAAAACATAAAAAAAAAAAAATTATCTAGTAGTGTGAGTGATGAAACATAAAGATCATTCTATTTTAACAATTATTCAGAAATAATTTCATTATTGTGATATTTAGTTTATTACAATTGAAATAACAATTCATGTAAAAAAGGTGATGTTACATCTAAAATGTATAGGTAATTATAATAGTTCAAGTATTCAAAACGTATACTTAAGTAATATATTAAAAATATTTTTATATATGTACTTCCATAAAATCAAACTGAATAAGTATTCACTTTTTGATAAGACTGATACCATGTAAAATAGAATATAGTATAAATTTATCTTCTATTTACTGATAACTGTTATTTAAGTTTCTATGAAAAAGGAAGATAATTAAAATGGTTTTACTGTCAGATTTTTTTTTTTTTTTATTATTACCAACCCTGTCTAAAAATATTGTTCCAGCAATGAAAAAAATACAAAATTTGCCAATCAGTGAATATGATGATTATCTACAGCATGGTAGGCAAGCACTGAATGGTACTTCTTCCTGTCTAGATTATAAAATACCTTTTAAGAAATATGCAGACTGCGGATGACGATGTGGCATTTGGATTGTAGCCAAGTCTTATATTATCATAGGTAGTGAGAATGTCCAGGTAATTTATCATCAAATTGATAGTGATGTATTCATAGATGGTCAGCAAGTGGTTTGTGATGTTGAATTGCTGACGTACCATGGAGCTTTAGATTATGTCTGCATGTTTTAGACTAGAAAAGCTTATTTATGTGACTCTTTTTGGATGTCCCAAGCATCTGTGATGTGAATGTCCAAAACTGGTTCAGTGTAATTGTTTGGTTTCTGTTTAATTTTAAATTTTGAAACACCTTGCAAGAAGTAAAACAGTTTTGGATTTAGGGTTTTATTTATTTATTTTTTTTGATGTGTGGACTTCATGTCATTCTTCGGTCCAAGGTACTGTACTGTATCAAAGCAAGTTTCCTATCGAGTAAATCACTTTGCTGTGCCAATTCACTTTGTTAAAAGAGTATACCTTTGACCTATGCCTGTCTCTTAATATACTTAAAATATCAGGGATGCAGTCAAAGTACACTTTGACTGCATCCCTGACTATCTTCTTCTCCATTCATCGTCCAGTCAACCATACTTTTATCATTATTTAAAATATCTTTCTAGACATTCATGATTTATTGATTCACCAAATTATGTACATATTAAAAACATTTTATAAGTGAATTTCCATTTAGTAATTCAGAGTATTAGAGTTTCCTCTGATAATTGCCTTTTCATTCACCTATTCCACTTGCACAATTTTCACGATTTTTTTCCTTTAGAGTGTGTAAAAGAATTTTGAAAGAACCAGGATCTTGGTTAAAGAAATTCTGGAGAAAAAAAAAACACAAAACAATAAAAACAAATAGATGTATATATAGAAACGATTTACAGACTAACATTAGATCATAAAATATAAAAAGTAATAAATAGTTCAAAGATAAAAAATCACAATCTTAAACATTAATATTATTTGACCTAAAATACTAAAAAAAATTATCATAGCCTGTACAATGTATATTATATCAATTCTAGAAGTATTATATACACATTAAGGTTTAAATGTTGATTGGAAGCCTTTTACGACAATGAGTAAGGCGAGGAATTGTTTGAGGAGTCCTTTTGCTAGAGGAAGGAGTTCCACGACGAGGGGTTACCAGAGTAGGTGATGAGTGTGCAATACCGGGAGTATTGCCTACTTCTTTCAAAGCAGAACGTGTAACAGACCTCTCTATTCCTTCCTGTAACAATCAACATTTACCTAGAGAATTCTTCAGAAAAACAGATTATGCCACTGAGAAAATATTGTATACATGCAACATTGCAACATAATACAGTGAAATCTCTCCACAATAAAGATTTACAGGTCTAAAGGATTGCAGGTGGATTCCACTTCATTTTAAAAATATTGTATTGTTCAAAACAAGTTTAAAGACATGAATGAATTAAGTTTAGGTTCACAATTTTGTGCTCTTTTTAGACACTTAATATTTTTAGAACTTAGTTCTGTGCTGAGTTCTAAAACTGTCTAGTCATCTGTTGAATCTTGTCAATGTCGTTCCTCCTAACCCTTGAGATACTTCTAGAACTAAAGTTAAAATCAATGATTCAGAAATGGGGATTTTCTGAGCACATAACCAATGAAATCCTTTTGGTACTGGTTTTTCATTTATCAATTTTCACAGAACAAAACACATGGTCTCACAGCAAGACTTCAATCTCACTTTTCAAAATACACGAGACTCAAGTTTTCTTACTCAATTTTTTCTTCTTCTAAACAGTGAATAAAAGACTTCTTTTCAACTGAAATTATTTACTTTTTTCTACTTGATCTTTTATTAATAGACATCAATGTAGTACCATTTTAATCAATGAATCAGGATGAAAGAATACATATTTTCCAGCCCATTATTGTCATCTTTTACTTTAACTAACATACCTATAATATACCTACATACATTGAATTATTCCATGTCAACATAATTACTGTTATTTTTAATCTTCTAAACTCAGAAGTATAATTACGATTTTTGTATTATTTTCTATTTTATAAATTTCACTAACTAATATTTTTCATGAATTCGGTTTCTCACTTAGCTTATATTTAATTTACTATTTACTCACTATTTATTTAATTTATCATCTTGATTTATTGCACTTCTTTTCATATTTGCTGATTCTGTATCAGACATTATTTTTGACAATTCTTATTTTCCTTTGACTGATCCCTCAAAAATCTATAAGAAATACATATTCATCCACAGTCAACAAATAAACTTTTTTGTATTAAAGGAAAGAATTTATTGGACTCAAAGCAGATGCATAAAAAAAACTTTGTCAGTAGATCTGATCCAAAATAATTTGGAAAAGTTGACAATGAATATTAAATACTTCAAGACAAGATAAAGGGAATTTCTATTAACTCATCTAATTTTCATATTTTAAACAGAAAAAAAAAAAATTAATAAATGATTGTATATATTAACTCATACTATACTATGTTAATTATATTAATAATTTATAAGAATCAATGATAGCTAAACTTACATGGAATTGAGAGTACGATGCTAGGGATGATGTGCTGGTGTTGATGGGTGTTCTGGTTAGAGCTACTGGTGTCCGAACTCCAGTCTATACAAAAAAAATTTAAGTGATATTATATTTAAGCAAAAGCAAACGAACATATTCTCACTAAAAGAAAAGCATGCTTTCTGATATGCAAATAGTCTAACAAAAATAAAAACTAAATACAAACACAAATTATGGAAGAAAAATAATAACTAGAAATTGCAAATTTTATTTTATTAATATATTTGAAGGTATAAAGTATTCTATTACAAATTATTATGCAACTGAAGATACATAAAATGATGCTAGCCATAGTCATAATACTTAATTCCCAACAGCCATCTATTATTCAAGTAGAGTTATCTATTCCAAAAGTCCTTCACTTCATAATGCCAAACATCCTAGGTCGCCCTCTTGAGAGTTTTCCATCAAGCCCAGTTTTAAATTTGGCTAAACTTAATTCATGATAAGAGCCCATTTCAGCTGATTAATTCTGTTTTCAGTCGTCACTTCATATTAAGATGAATCCATAACTCATATTAGAAAACTGCATTTTTACTTGGTATAACTTCATCATCTTCATCCAGGATAGGAAGAACTTTATAGCTTTAATTATCTTGTGAGAATCTCTGATTCACTATCTACTTCATATCAAGCAAGTCTTCTTCAAGCATTTTTTCAGTTCTTTGAAAATTTTTTCATTGATTTTTATGGCATAATCTTTTTGACCCTTCAAACGGAACATCCATATGTTGTAAGAGACTATGAATGATCGCTAAAGAGAGAATGAAGGTGAGTGACTTTGTGTGAGCTTCAGTTTTATCCCACTCTTTGCCAAGACCGAATGTTAGCTGTCTGGCATTGGAGCCAATGCGGCTAAGATTGCATTTTCTTTAACCTACCCTGTCCATAATGCAGATGTTCCCACTAATATGATGATTAGTCTTTATCTACTTCTCATAAATTTGCTATTACATTATAGCAGGTTACCCATTTTTGGTTGTATTTTTTTTTTTAAATCAACCTCACAAATTCATACTAATGTAACTAAATTATTTTGAAAGGAATTTTTGAACTTTGATAAAAAAAAGGTTGTACCAATAAACGTACTTCTATCCTTTCAGTCTATTGCACAGTAACATTTTCTTTGATCTACCCCGTCTATGAGACAGATACATATTACCACTATTATAATGATTTTGTACCCGTCAGGCGGGTGTTCCTACTAACATACAATTTTGCATATCTCATTTATTATGTGATTGCCTGTTTTCCTTAATAGTTCATATATTTTTATCTATTTACTATTTTATTGAGTCATAATCTTCTAAATTTGCTATTGTATTATTATAGGTAACCCCTTTTTGGTTGTAAGTTTTTTTTGTTGTTTTTTTTTACCATCTCACTAACTTATAGTAATGTAACTGACATATTTTAAAACAAATTCTCAAATTTTTATGATGTTGGTACCAAGAAACGTCCTACTGCATACTTTGCTTTACTTTTGTTTTAGACCCATGTACGGTTCAGTTCATTGTATTACATTGTACCTTTTTTTTGACTGATAGTCAGTAATTGTGTCACATATTTGTTTTAACATCTATATTTTTTTAGATACTTCTTGTGGTATTTTCCTTTATTTTACTTACTTGCTTACTTAACTTTATGCCATTGAAGACTAAGCAAAGTATTCACTTCTTTTGAGCCTTTTTGATCTTCCATTTTTTGCTATGTGCTTTCTTTCATTTGGTTCCTGTTTTTATTTTCCTTTTTAGCGGACAGACTTCCCTTTTGTCTACCTTATATCTGAATTGCACTCTATCTCTTATATCTCTCTGTTATTTGAGCTTCCCTGAGATCCTTCCTTACTTCAGTTATCCATCCCATATTCTTGATCTCTGTAAATTCCAGAATTCGTTTAGTCAGGCATGAGTTGTCCATCCTCTTGATGTGACTAAAGAATCTCAATCTTCTCTTCTTCATGTCATGATTTTTTTTTTATATTTCTTCAGTCTCCTGTCTGCTTCACAGACTATATCCCTCGTCCGTCTTATTCAGCCCCAAAATCTTTCTTATGATTTTTTTTATATTCTTTCTCAGTCTCCTGTCTGCTTCACAGACTATTTTTCTCTCAGTCTTTCTTATTTCCTCCATTTCTCCTTTCCTATTTATATTCAATGTTTCTGCCTCATAAAGGCTTTCCGGCTTCACCAGTGTTGTAGTGTCTAATCTTGGTGTTTCTGGAGATGAATTTTTTGCTGTAGATTTTACCAGTTATCCAAAGAGCTCTCTTCATCTTTTTTCCTTTATTTTATTACATATTAATTTTTTTGTTTCTACAGTAAGTAGAACTGTACAGATACAGTAAGTAGGACGTATGATTTGAAAAAAAAAAAAAAAAAATGAACTCTATTATAAATTTCACTTCAGTAATAAATAGTGAAGCTGGACTAAAAAGACCAAAAAGTGATGAAGAAACCAAAAAATATTGAACTTAAGGAAGTCATTTATTGTTTCTTCAAAAACAAAGTTTGGGAGAGCCTTATTAACCAGAAAATTTCAGTATCCGGACTAGGCCTGGCAATGATTAGTCTGGATAATTGACACTCAACTTTAGTCATTAATTATATTCCACATTTGATTTAAAGAACAAATAGTTTTACAATATATGGTAAATAAGCTTCTGTCATTGATTAAGTAATTACCTATGAACAATACATTATTTGATAAAAAAACAAGAAAGGCAAGCAGAGTAAATAAATGGCTAAAAATATAAGGGGAGTTAATGAAAACAAAGACAAATTCCAATATTCGTATGTGAAACAGAAGTTCCTCATAACATAAAGAAAAAACCTTTTTCTTTTGAAGGGTTAAAATATATATATGTATATGTTATGTTTCATTTCTCCTGTTCTTGTTTGTTAGGGCTTAAAATCCTTTTGTACTCCTATTAGGACAGGAAGGATGTGTTATATAGGCTAGAATAGAAGGGTTGATATTCATTCCATCAGTCCGAAAAAAAAAAAAAATTTCAACCCAAAAAGGTTGAATTTGAATCAGTTCCACAAAGATTACGAGAAAGCTTAAGTCCATGACAATCTCAACCACCACCACCACAGGCCCTATTTATCTAACATATACATAATTAATTACAGTAGAAACTCGATAATTTGTCATGAGTAGGGGAGAGGGGGTGACGAAATAACGGAAATGACGAATTACAGAATTTATATACAATTACAATTACAGAAACTATACGATTGTAATTTTTTTTTGCAATTTATTGACTGTAAAAACGAACAGATGAACATTATACACATTGGACCTGAGTGAAAATGACAAATAAATCAATAAAAGCTAAACACTTGCCGCATCCCATCAGGTGTGAAATATCTGATTCATATTGCTGATCAAAACCATTCAATGCACTTAATTAATATTTCCTCTACTTCTTTGCATGGAATAGTGGAAGAATTAGAAACGTCATCATCATCTTTGTCATCACTAGCTTCAATTTGAGCACTCAACACTTTTTCCATAATTCCATTGTTATTTAAAATTTCATACCCCACATCCGTACTATCCATGTTTAACCAGCTGCTTACCTCTTGCTTATGTTTTCTCATTTTATAACCTAGAGGAAAAGTTGCTGAGCCAGATGCTAATGTATTTGTAAGAAGAGCTTTCCAGTATTAACTGATTCCGGGAATTCGTCAACTGCACTCATACTTCCTTTTATCTGTTACTACAATTAATGGAGAGATCGACTCCGGGCTTGTTCTGTTTGTTTTTTTCTATGAAATGATTTACAAAATGCATAAATATAGGCATATATTTTAGTGACAAACCAAATGAGGCAGTTTAAAGATTAAATAAGTAGCAAGGGGGAAAAATGAATTACATACATATTTAATTTTGTTATTTATAGTTGATAATATAAAAAAAGAAAAAAAAAAAAAAAAAAAAAAAAAAAAAAAAAAACCTGACGAATTACAGAATATGACGAATTATCCAGTGACGAAATAACGAGTTCCCACTCGTTACTGTATATAAATTTTTTTCACTTATTAAGTATTCCACAAGCCAAAAGAGAGAGAAAACAGCAAAAGATTCTATAACTTTGAATTATTTGATCTTCCTGGTCTGGGATTTTCCATTAACATTCCATTGTCATTCTTTGGAACAATAAAGTTAATGACAATATTTTTGTTTTAAAGACTAAATATAAATGAAAGCATTAAGAATTATGAGAAGGAATCGGATACTCATAACTCTTTTGTGACCCAAAATAAGACGACACAATTACAAGAGCATAATTGTGTAAACTTGTTAAAATATATAATTTTGAGATAAGCGGTGAATATAAAAATGCGAAAGAAATATATGCAAACAGTACGTTTTTGACTATTCATGAAAAAATTAAAATTTATTCTGTTTATTGTTTATGAAAACTTATATTTTCATCATATTTTTTTTTTAAACTCTAATATTTGATCATATATAAATTCATAATTATATTCAATTTAAAATAATGAAAGATACTTTTAAAATAAAGCAGGTATTATTGTTTTTATATGTCAATCCTAGAATGTAACCCCAATAATAATTTACACAAGAAGACTGACCATTCACATATTTGACAATCATCAGATATTCATGTAGTCTAAACTTTTTGAATTTAAGTATTTATTGTATAAGTGTAAACTAAAACTTTGTTGAGTGATTATTGTATTTTAATATTCATGATTCAAAATTTAAAAAAAAGATTCAAAATTTAAACTGGTCTAACTGTGATTTTGAATTCGATAGCAACAAATTCTGAAGCATTAAGTTATATATTTAGTGCGTATAGGTCAATACCTGATATATTATATGGGATTTTGAATCTCGAATGACTCTTTATCTTTTAAGGTTAAATTTTTAATTTACCAAATCAAGGTAATTTTTTTCAAGATAAATATACAAGGAAGTAAATCGAGTAAACAAATTATTGAGAGAACGAAGGAAAAGAATGGCAGGATAAGGATATAACATATGGAAAAGGCGTCAGCAGGGTTTGTGGGTTAAATCAATCTAATTCCTAATCATGCATTCCACTTTGCTTCAATTTTAATAATAGTAGGACAACTAAATTATCATGCACTAAGAAGTAAATAGAATGGATGGGATAAATTAGAAAACAGAAAAAAATAAAACATTGCGTTAAAATATTTTTTAAATATCTTTATTAAAAGGCAGACTAGGTTAGTTTGATAACATGCCAAAGAAACTCAGTAATAGAAAAGAGCCAAGAGTTCATGCTAAAGCCAAGAATAGAAATAGAGAACTAACCTACTAAATTGAAACTGCTTATAGCATTAATAGTAGCACCATGCTCTAATCTTCTACTTTTACCGTCATTATCATATCCAACCTTGAGAGTAATAGTGCGATCAGCCAGGTCGCACCTCCTCGCCTTTGGCTGGCCTCCACCCGTTGGAGTTGGTACACCCTTCCTCTTCTGTTGGATCGAGGCTGGACGACTACCCAGCATAGCTTCGGTTTCCAAAGCCTTCTGATTCTCAAATTTCTACATATACAACATAAAAATCTAAATATTCGTATTAAAAAAAAAAAAAAAAATCAAGAAGAGTGTAACAATAAAATAAAACAAAATAATCAACAAACTTTTCTTGAGATAATAATCATTTAAGACAAATTATAAATGGACAATATATAAAGGAAGTAGCTATAACCTCAGACATTTAAAGAAAATATTTTTAGTTTCAACTATTATTCACATCGTTATCAATTTAATAATTCTAGTAGCAATTCCTAGATTTTTTTAGTTATATTAATTTTTGTAAAAAAGTATCTCATAATAACAAATGAAACATAAAATCCTACTCTGAATTTATATAGACAACAATGAGGAAGTTAATATTATTTTAAAAAAAAAGAAAGAAATTTATTCAAAAATTAACTAGCTAAAAAGGTAAACAATTTTTTTTTTATTTTTTAATAAAGAATTTTAAATATTTCAATTATTAAAAAAAATTTATCATTCTTTTAAAACATCAATATTGAAAACAAAAATAATGTTTCATTTTATTACTATTCTCATATTGTTACATTTTTTTAAATTTTTATGTAAATTAAGAATAAATTTATAGATTTTTTTTTTTTTTTTTTTTTTTTTTTTTTTGTGTACAGCATAATGAACCAATAGATTTACAGTTCACATACAATGGCCTACTGGATCTTTCTGAACAGGAACCGAACATTTGTTTACCAGGAGCTGCTTAGCTCGTTTATACCACCACAGCGTGTTGGTTATCACAATGACCAAATAAATTTTTTTACAAGGCTTGGCGGTCTATTGAGAATCAGATATCATGTGGATCTCTACTATCACTTCGACCATCAACAAAGGTCTCCAAGTTTTGATCTCTTACAACAGCTTACAAGGCATATACACACCCTCAGTCAATAGGAGTTGCACACATCTTTCTATAATTACTGTATTAGTTATAGACGGTATTGGTATCTTCTCTCATGTCTTTTCACTTGATGTTATTTAGTATTAATTTATCATGAATGCCTATAATATTATATTCCTTGTCTATTCTTCATGTTACTCATATTATCATTTATTTTCAAATAAACATTTATGTCTGAGATACATACATTTTTTTAGAAGCTTCAGATTTTTTTTTTTTTTTTTTTTTTTTTTTTTTTTTTTAAGACCCAGTAATCAACTAATCGTGATTAAAATCTACTTCATGATTAAAAGAATATTTATTAAAAAATGTTAAAACAACATATAATACAATAATCAAATTAATAAAAACAAACAAAACAAGATAAATGTTAGCAACATAAAAAAACATGTAAACTATAAAGCAGGATTATAGATTTTTAGACAATATTGACGTATTTAACAGGTCATAGTTAAATTACAATTTTTTTAAAGTATGGATTTAACAGGAAAGGGATTCAGGAACATTTCCAAAAGGTATGTGATCATACATCATAAAAATGTGGTAAGCAGATTAAATTATTCACTTCTTCAAAACATTCGAATTGGTTAAATAAAATTGAAATACTTCTGGATCGGAAGCTAAAGATATCTGCCTTGAGCCTAAAATGTCATAAATCCACATACTGCACTATAAAATTACTTGACTCGAAGGTGGCAATAGCTCATATAATGTTTACCAGAAGAAAAAAAAATTATATACTAAGCAAATATATAAAGCTGCTTAAAAGCAGTTCAGAAAGCATGCATTAGAAATTATTCTGAGTTAATTAAATTATAATAAAACCAGAAAATCTATGAATATGAGTGCGATTTATAATAGAACAATGAAATAGGATAACTTAAAGAAGGAAAAGAGGGTGTATGACCTTTAAGAGCAAATACACTTTTGATTATATATGCATTATTATTATTATTATATTGGCTTACAACTGGAAAATTTCAATATACAAAAATTGGATTAAAAATGGTAGTTTTTAACAATTGAAATTAAAAACTGTGACAAAAATTGAATTAATATAATTTTTAAAATAACAATAAATTAATGAGGATAAAAACAGTGTCGAAGAGTAAGACCTATCGCAGTAGCAGTCAAATTACAAAAACAATTTCAATTATCTTAATGCTACTTGCAAGTTATTATTTTTTTTTTTTTAAAGTAGTAAAATATTACTAGTTCATCAAATAAAATAATTTATCGCTATAAAAAAATAAATAACATAGAAATTAAGCTAAAAGTAGTTTTATTAATCATATACCCTGGCTAATTTTTTGGATTCCTTTGCTGCTATCCTCTCTTCCCAATCACGGGTAATTTTCTGTAAGAGATCATTCCCATGCCAATAGAAAGGTTCTCCAAATTCCAATAAGGCTGCCTTAAGTTGTTTATCTACTTTAGGCAAATTCTGAAATAATGAAATAAACAAGTTAAAAAGTAAGTAAATAAAACGTAAGCACAATATCTTACGAATGAACAGAAATTTAAGTAATATACCTTTAAAAAAAAAACATTTACTAAACAAAAGCCCATATTTCTTTGGAAATACATAATATGTTTGTTTGAAAATCAGCCAATTTAAAAAAAAAAAAATTTAGAAGTTAAAGAAGATAACAATATTGATCTTAAATTTATATATATTGATCGAATCATTATAGTGTTATAGATGGGTACCCACCAGATAAGGGTTCAGTCTTTAAACAAGATTTATGAATAGTAAAAAAAACCAGGAGTGATTTTTTATTTGTTTATTTGGGCTTAACGTCCTATGTATTACAATTAGGTCAGAAGGGACGGGTTATCCTACAGGTTACCAACCTATTCTAGCTATGGTGGGAAGGACGATTCATTTTGTGGGTCTCCCGCAAAATAATTTTAACCTGTCCAGGTGGTATTCGAACACATGACCTTTAGTATCGAGCACATTGAGACCCTCACCCCAACTCGCGCAGCCATCGTGTTTTACAAAAAATTATTAATATATATTTATATATAAACCTTTATTTTATAATAATTGATAACTATTAATAATCAAAAGAACAAAAAAAAAAAAATAAACAAATATCACAACTGCCCATAAACGTTTTGCACTTACTAATGTACATATATACAGTAAGACCTCAATAATCCGGACACCATATTATCGATTTGACGCAATAAGTCCAGATGATCCCCTCGACTTTGCTCACCCCCACCATATTTTTCCTTTTCTCCTTCGACATGTGTCATTTTGTTACAGTACGGCAATGTTTATAAGTGTCACATGCAACATTTTATTTTATAATAACATAAAAGTGTCAGATTTAAGGAAAATGTTTTAATCCTTGACTTAATAGAAACAGGTATGAATTTTTTAGTGATTGCTAAGTCCACTGTGAGCGATAATAAAAACATTGATTAAGATTAAAACCTTCATAAGCCGCACAGAACAAAGACAGGGTGATCATAGAACTCTTTAAACAGCCTGTATAACCCGCAAGTAGACAATGTTGTTTTTATTTGGTTCATTCAAACCAGTTTTCAAATAATAAGAACTCTAATAGAAGTGGCAATTAATTTATCAATCCTACTTGTATGGATCCTTCTAAATCATCTTGTGTACCAGTAGGACCTTTCTACTTGGCACTTCAATGGGCTGAGAAAAGCAAACATAGATTTGAGTCACGACGTTGGGACAAAACTACGAAATTGGGTTTATATGCTAGTTGATGTATTTACGTCAGAAATGCTCCAAAAAGCTTAATACATTGGTAGAGACATACTAAATTGTAGCCTGGCCAATCCACACGTTTATATAAATATTACTTAGATATATCTATGATGTTGGTAAAATGTATTTCATTTTATTTTCTAGCTTTTCATATAATATTTCATTTTTTACAGTTGTCTTTGTTCCGAATGAGCAATATGTTATAGGAGGAATAATTAATATTAATGTAACTTACCACTTCTAAGGCCTTTCTTTCTCGCTCTTCCTTCAAAAGTTGTCCTCCTCGGTTATTGAATAGCCTGGTTTTGTCCTGTGCAATGAAATCTAAATGCAGCATCCTCTCCCAGAGCTCATTTCGTTTTTCAGCAAGCTCAAAGATATGCCTTAGCAAATGTTATAAATCGGTTAGATAAAAAAAAAAAAAGGTTCAGTTAATCTAAACATAAAAAATAAAATTAAGATTACAAGATAAAATCAAGGATATTGAAAATTCAAATCTCAATTCAAGTACGTTTGGTGGTTATGAAAGTAATAAACTATCCCAAAAGGTGATAGAGTCCGTGATGAGAGGGTTAAGCTTTTTTCTGAAGCATAGAGCATAGGTAATGGATTGTTAAAAAAAAAGTCTTTAGTATATCACTAGCCCTTTGGCTGCGGTATGCTCTCGCAGTAAGAGGATACAGTGGTGTAGGATAGTCTAGGCACTCGTA
Source organism: Euschistus heros (assembly GCA_003667255.2). Taxonomy (NCBI): domain Eukaryota; kingdom Metazoa; phylum Arthropoda; class Insecta; order Hemiptera; family Pentatomidae; genus Euschistus; species Euschistus heros. The sequence goes on along the minus strand of RCWM02000032.1, from coordinate 2,792,583 downwards.
GTGCCCTGTGTGCAGCGTACTTTTTATGCTCAGTGGTTTAATTTTCTATTCATGTTTCCCATCCTCCTTTTCTCTTATATTTGATATTCCACTAGTTCCCGGCATTTCTACAATAGATACATTACTGGATTGATCAAAAAAATCCTCGTCATAATATAAATAATATTCTCCTTCACTTTTACTAGCACCCGCCAAAGGATATGCAGGCAAAATTTCAGGTAAAGAAAAACAGCAGTAAAAAAGGGTCGAAGCAGGTACAAAGAAACACCGTGAAATTGAAGTGATATGACGAATGTGAAGTTGTAAGCCATCTATTGGCTAAAAGAGGCACTGCAGCTTCTATAAACAGTGCATAGATGGCAATAGAAAAAGAACTACAATACGAGTTAGTAGCAGTTTGGCATAAAACCAGCCTGACTCATTTAGTAGTCAGTAGCACCCAGGGCACTTGTTGCAGTGATGAATTAGATAGACATATTTCATACTTAACCTACCATTTTAATCAAGAAAATTGAAACAACATAATGAATATAAAAATGGTACTAACTGGTTTTGGAGATAGAAATGCTCCAATCTTTCGATTTCAAATTCATGGAGATCTAACACATCTTCAGAATAAAGATCAGAGGTAAAAGGTTTAAACTGCTGTCGTTGCTCTTCGGAATAAGTCAATTTATCCCACAGTTCTTTTATCTGTTCCCTTGCAGACTCTATTACTTGGCGCATATTCTCACGCTTCTGGATTTCACAACGTTCAATTTCATATTCAATCTGTAAAACAAGAAATATGTAAATTAGACAAGCTTTAAGAAGAATATCTTATAAGATTTAAAGGAATAAATTCCATAATTTTATATGTATCCTAAGAATATTTAATATAAAAGCAGGAACGTGTGAAGTTCATATTTTTCTCACCCTGTGAATGATGGATGTGCCTTATGAGTTTTAATTCTTATACAATATCACATCAAACCATTAATCAATTAAATATAATTTAAAAACTAGGGAATAACTACTAACTGCTTTCATGTTACTCCTAGAAATTGATGGGTAGTTGTAAAGAAATTCTTCCCTGTAAGAAGAATCTATTTTCAATCGGTCCCACAGCTTAGCCAATTTTTCCAATAAATCCTCACGCCTTTGAATAGCTTCCTCATGCAACTTTTCCAGCTTGGTTTTAAAATTCTGAAATTAAAAACATATTTAACAATATGAACTAGATTAAATTATTTATTAAATAAATAATTGAACAATCAATGGAGAAAAACAATAACAGTTAAGATTTGAATATAATGATAATGAATCACAGTGACAAATATTACTGATCAAAGAAAGAATATATAAATTTTAGAAGATAATCTCCAGTGTAAAAAATGTAGAAATTTTAAATTTATTGAATAAATAAAATTGTTAAAAAGGAAAGAAGCCTTAAACGTAAATGGCATTCTGATAATTACATAAAAAATACAACTCCTACTAAAAAACGGAATAGATTTAGTAAATTTCAAAACAATAATACACCTGTACAAGTTTAAAATTAAAACCAACAACACTGAATATGGGTCTAAATTCCATTTGATAATAACTTTGAACATTTTATATAACAAAAAGAGTATATAAGGCATAGAATTACAAAACCAGCTAAGTCCAATTTTCAGATTTTTTTTTTTTTTTTTTTTTTTTTTTTTACTGAATAGTTTATGCTATTGGACTATCTTTGGGTGAAAAGTTTTCTCAAAAAGTAATTAAATCACATTGAAAACTGTCATACAAAAAATAATTCCCCTTCCTAATCCAGTCTGACCTATAACTTTATCAACCAACAGTGAAAAATTAATAAAAAAAAAAAATAAACTTATCTGGTTTTGGAATTCTATACTTCATATATAATAAATATAGTTTCATGTTATTTTATGATACAACAATTAATTAAACATTGGTTCATTTTAACACAAGTGCTTTATTTATCAAATAGTAGTCCATAAAAGTGGCAATTTATTTTTATATAATCTTATTCATTTTCAATTATTTTGACTAAAAAGTTGTTGTCATTCTCAAGTTTTAAGCAAAAAATGTTGATATATTTTTGTCATTAATTTTTTTTAATGAATTTGATAATTTATTTTATAAAAAATAACTTTCATTGAATTTTACTTATAAAGAATGGATTTTTTTTTTTTTTTTTTTATCTTAATTAAGGAGACAGAAAATTTAACTACGTTAAAGTAATCTGTTCGATAAATAAAAGATAAACCAAAAATTGAATCAGACTATTCTGATCATAGAACTTTTACATGAAAGAAGAAGTACCTCTAATTTTTTCATATTATCTGCAGTTGGTAGGAAAGATTCTTCAGTTTTCATGTGAACATCTTTCTCAAATTCTGTTGCAGGTTCACGCTCCAATTTTTTACATAAGTTGATAATGACTGTGCGAGCATCTATATAAGTTCTCACACGATTAATCTAAATGAAAAACATTAATTATTAAAAAACTTAAAATGTTACCCCAAGATTAATAAGATCGATTCTGTATTGTTCATATACTTACTTATTCAATGTCAATACAAATTATGAAAAAATTACTAACCTTTTCTTCGTTAAGCTCAAATATTCTCAACTGTAATGCATCAAGTTGGTTTTCTGATGGTACAGAATTGGGTAAAGGTGGCTGAGGTGAACATCCAAGAGCTAAACATAGTTCTTTCTCCTGCAAGAAAAATTCAATGAATATAGTTACCATGAATATTCCTGCCATTTATTCATGATAATACATATTAGCTACTTATCACATGATTATCAATGATTTAAAAATACATATACAGGATAATCATGAATTCAATACTGATACAAATAACATAGTAGTATGTAGTAAATACCTTAACTCCTCTAAAGTTCACAGACATATACATCTCACAAAGATTGTAAAATTCATAATTAATGACACATATTTCATTGTTTAAAAAAAAAATATTCGTATCAAAATAACGAACTTTGACAAACCCATTGGCCCAAGTTTTTATAGAAAATTTAAGTTTTCTGTGCTTTAATTTTTTAATTATTATGAAAAATAATTCTTTTCATTGGTTTTATTTGATACAGCATAAAAAACATAACATTAATTTTTCTGTATGACCATCAGTTTAGCTTGATTCATCTTTTTATAGATGATGATTTTGTGAATTAATAATTCATGAGTAATTAATAACCAATAAAGGTTTATAAGGGGGTCATAATTCAATTTTATTTTTATTTTGGATTTATCACATTATATGTATACGTATACTAATAAGGGCATTAAGTATAATCACAGGAATAAAGCCAGTAAGACTATTTAGTTACCTCACTTAACAGTTTCTTCAACCTTTCCATTCTCTTATCTTTCTCTTCTACAAATTGGGCCATTGACTTCTCAATTTCTTTTAAAAACTTGGAATAAGGTTCCTTAACATCCATTTTAAATATTTCATCGTACATATCCAGTTCCTTTAAATAAAAAAAAAACTATTTATATAATTTTGAAAACATAAATGTTTTCAACAACATAACTGAATAAAATACCTTCTGTAATTTATAGAATTCCTGCAACTTATGTTCTATTGTATTCAGCATATTCAGTCGCTTTTCTTCTTCACTAGCAGCGATCTCATCATACAATCCCTGAAATATGAAAAAAAAACCCAAACAGTGCAAATTAAAATATTAACAGGCAAAAGTAAACCATCTTTTGGAGTAAAGAAAGTATAATAGAAGAAATAAATCAAAATCATTAAGTTATAAAATATGAGATATAATGAGCAGAAAAAAAAAAAAAAAAAAAAAAAAAAAAAAAAAAAAAAAAAAAAATTGCAGTTGAACATAAAGATTTAAATAGAAAAAAAACAAACAATGAACATGGATAACAAAAAACCTAAATAGGAAGAATCTGTGTTGCAAATTACTGTACTGAACTTAAGTTGATTAACTATGAGCATGTAATACTATCCTCATAAACATTGGGAATCGGTCAAACTGAAATCATGCATTTAAATATTTCAATCTATTCTATAAGTTATTATACGGTCATTTCAATGTTAACTATAGTTCTCCTCTTTTTAATTAATTCAAAAGAAAGAAATTTTAAATGACAAATAGTTAAATTTTATTAAATCTTTAACTTCTAATGCTACAGATAAACACAGCCTCTAACACTATAATGCCAAAAAGATGACCGACAAGACACCCACCCATATGATCTAGCAGGGAAGTAATTGCCTTGATAAAATCGTAATCAGACAGATCTCATTCAGTTAATATAATCTACTAAACTAAATTATTTTTATTTACTCACATTAGAAAAGAAAAAAAATTTTTTGATCTTATAAATGACCAATTGTAAAATCAATTGACAGCACTGCTAAAGTATAGTTGAGGAGTATAATATAAGGTATATCAGATGCTAAAAAAAAAAATTAAGATTCTTATATGCATAGACTCTAAAAGACATGGACAGACAAGGTCCATGCTTCCATGCATAGTAATGCACAGAGGCTTCTGGAAACAAGAGCTCGCCAGACCCTTGAACAAGAAATAAAGGAGTGCAGGAAGTGTCTTAATATGACTAATGATGAACTAACTAATACTAACATTTTTCTTTAATGACAATTCTGAAAATTAAATTAAATTATATCATAGCATAGATTCGTCATTCAAAAAGTATTGAGTTAAATTTTTAAAAATATAAATAATTATTAGGGAGTGTGGTAGTGAAATAATGCTATTCACTTTGACAGGCTGTTGAAATATATACACCAAAACAAAAAAATGTCAATGCATTACCGATTGGTAGCCAATAAATTAATGGTTAATAATTGGGTTTAAAAAAATATATATACATTGATATGAAAATTATCTGTAACACATGACCCAATATCTTGGCTATATTTTGCAATTTAAACTCAATAATTGAAAAAAAGACTATAGTCATGAACTGTTATAGTACCAACTCAAATATCTACAACTAATAAGATAATATTGTAAACACAGATTGTCTGACTGGGCAGGATTAAACCATGACTCTGCATGTCTTAGACAACACACTAGTTTGTACAAGAATATTACTAATTGATATTAGATTACTGAAAATTTAAGTATACAATGAACAAATCAGTCAACCAAACCAGCAAAAAGTGAATCACCCCACATACACACATAAAACTTCAGAAAAAGAAGCAGACAAGTGTATACTTAATAACAAAATGTAAGACTTAAAGCATATTTAATATCTAAAATTATTATAAAATAAACAGTAATGTGCTTACCTTGACATAATCTATTAATTTCTCAACACGTCTATTTTTTTCCTCTTCCGTAAAATCATACATGGAACTCCATATCGACAGTAAATCATTTTTTAAAGACATTGTCATAGATAATATTATCTCACCTAGTTGCTCCGCAGCATGCCTAAAAAATTATTGAATAAATTCAAATGACAATGTTATACACGATTGGTGAACCAACGTTTTTTAGGAAATGACAATTTCTCCATTCTATACACTAAAAAATAGCTGATGTATATACAATTTATTTAAATATTTACCCATGATGTTCACTAATCGTCGCACTCATTTTAGAACTTTAACTGACAATTACAAACGAAAAACCGTTACAATGGCGGCATTGACATGAACGTTGCACTCAAAATTCCACAGCCTTCGAGAGTATAAACATTTCACACTGTACTGGTACCTGGTAACAATGATGTTAGCACAGAATATTTTTAAGTTATAAATGTGTTACATTTTAACCAGTAACTAATCAGTATATTTTATTCATTCGATAATAATCTAACCAATGTAAACAGCAACACATAAATTATGTTTTAGGAAAAATATTTCTAATACTGTTAACATTTATTATTATAATACAACTTATTATTTTTTTATTTTTGTGGTCTTTTGTGTTGATACTAAGATAATTTTGTAAAAGATACTAACATACCATTAATACTTTTCATTTTTATTATATTAAATGGTCAAAAAATTTACTTTGGTTGTGTAAAAATATTACTTTAATGTTAAAATATTTATTTATATATATATATATATATATATATATAGTTTTTTTTTTAAAGGTAAAGTTATAAAGACAATATTCTCCCGTTATACGTTATGACAGCTTATACATCGGTGTTAAAGGTTAAATCACTAATAACTTTAAAATGTTGACCTTTATGTAGGTAATATTATAACTAACGACCAGTGATTAGAAAAGATTAAAATTGTCTAAATGGGACAGGTACCGATCTCTGCACAGACAGTAATATAAAAGAGATCAGTAACTCAGAAGGAGGCTCCTGGGAACTGGCCTCAGGGAACAGGGCCGGAACTAGGAGATTTGTCAGGGAGGGCAAAGATCAGTTTGCCGCCCCCTTCCCCCAGTCTTCCACACTATTAAAATACATTACCTCCGTAGTACAGTATAATAAAGTTTATAAATTATGAAGGAGAAATGAAATAAAATTAAACAATATCGATTGTATTATTATTGTTTTGGAAAGGTTATTAATAAATTAATTTTCTTATAAAATTTTTAAATTTTGCCACCCCCTAAAATCTGCCGCCCGGGGCACGTGCCCCCTCTGCCCCTCCCTAGTTCCGGGCCTTACAGGGAAAATCAGAAAATACTAATGATACTGCATCACATTTTATTTTTTCGAACCTAAAGCAATAAATAATCCTCAACCTATTTATGAAAGCGGGATAGAAAATGATTTAGCAATAGTAACGTTTCTGAAAATTGTAAGTGGATCCTCAACTTTCAAACTAAAGACTACTATAAAAAAATGTGTTAGTGTATATAGCAGGCGCAAAATCGTATCTAGCGTCAGTAAACTCATTTAAAAAGATAATAAACAATTCCACACCTACCAATTAGCCCAAAACAAATGACCGAGAGTAGCAATCGAAAAATTCTACTCTTCTACCTCACCTGCATTTCACTGTCAATATTTTTCTTAGATGTTACCAAAGAAACTTCCAATGAAAGAATTTATGATGTAACCTCTATCTATTATACAAAAATAACAATTGAAGTATGCTATTGTAATCCTTCCACCCTCCCCAGATGTGTCCGATGTGGTCAAAATCATGATATCGCATCTAGCAAAATCAAAAGTAAATAAAATTATGCAAATTTCAGAGGGCCTCGCCCAAAAAATTATATTATACAATTTAAGGGTCGTAAAACCCTGAAAGGCATCATAAGCCAGCAAAACTCAAGAAATAGAAGAGCTCCAGCTCTCGAAACAAATTCTCAATCATACCGCCTGAGTTTCCACTTTTTTTCGATTCACAGCTTCCTCAGCAGTCACAACCAAAACTGATCACTCCCAACAGCAGCAGCCACTTTAATAACCACGGTTGCATTAAAAGCAAAGCATTAAACAGAAGATACTCCTGTAATAAGAAGCCACCTCCAATATATGTACGTGGTATTGAAAACTATCCAGCCTTTGTCTCATTTCTAGAAAAAGAAGTAGGTATTAATAACTTAACTTTAAAAACAACAAATAAGACCAAGTAACATTGCTTCCGAAAACAACTGACAGCTACAGGAGTGCAGTCAGAAGCCTAAAACAAGTGAACGCACACTTTCACACATTTCAACTGGCTGAAGAAAAAAATGCCCGTATAGTTATAAAAAGTTTACACCACTCTACTCCTCCTTCCATTAAAAAAGATGAGTTGTTGAGAAATGGATACGAAGCAATAAATATTACAAATGCTATTTCAACAAGAACAAAAACCCTACTACACATGTTTTTCGTTGATATATCAAAAAACTCATACAATGAAAAAATTTATGAAATTGAATTTCTATATTATACTCATGTAAAGATAGAAGAACCAAGAAAAAAACGAGATATTCCACAATGTGCAAGATGTTAGAGCTTTGGTCTCACGAAAAGCTATTGTAACCATCAGGCTCGGTGCGTGCGATGTGGCCAAGCCCATGAGACATCAGTATGCCAAAAAAACCAGAGAAACACCCGCGAAATGTGCAAATTGCGAAGGAGCTCATCCTGCTAACTACAGAGAATGTCAGACCTTCAGAGAATTACGAGCTCAACGCAGCAACAGAAATCGTCCTCAGCCGGTGGTTGTAGAGCCTCCTCCTGTGCCAAGGCAGTTTCCACATTTGCAAAATCGTTCCTCTACAACAGCAGCCCAGTGTTCCAGAACCGAACAATCAAGATCATGTTCATTCAACTATTATGGTACAGCCACAACAGACTTGGTCAGGCATGAATCATGTAAGTACAGTTCAGGCACCGCCTGCTAATTTTGATCCATCAGAACTTATTTCTGCCCTAAATAATCTCAACAACCTTCTCCGACCTCTTACCAGCCTCATTACTAAATTGAACCAAATAACACAGACCGTATGCCCCCAATATGGCCCCTAATTCTCTGACTGTGGGCTCCTTACCAATCCTACTATGGAATGTAAACAGACTTATACAACGTAAGACTGAATCAGAAATACACCTCCATCACAAAAGCACAGACATAGCCTTACTGACGGAAACAGATCTGACACCTCGAAATAAACTTAGCATTTCTGGATATACTTTATACAGAACAGACCATCCAGACAACACTGCACACGGAGGTCCTGTCATTGCTATCAAATCGATACTAAAACATTTTCCCATTCATGCCATTTATTGCCACCCAAAGTATATAATTACAGAGCAAATGTTTACAAACATCTTTGAAGCTCTTGTTAGTTCGTTTTTAGCTGGAGGGGACTATAATGTAAAACATCAGTACTGGGTTCGCGACTGTACACTCCAAGAGGTAGGAACCTTAGATCTGTTATTCATCGACTGTCATTAGACGTACTTGCTCCCAACCCAACTTACTTACCAAATTCTAGACACAAGAAACCTGGCATATTAGATATATTTGTGACGAAAGGACTAAGGACCGTACCCAGTTCGATGAAAACCAAAGCGGATCTTGGCTCTGATCATTTCCCTGTAAACCTGATAATGGGCATCGAAACATTTCTCACAGAAAAGAGGCCTTCATTAACAGGTGGTATTATGGATTGGGACCTATTTAGAGGGCAACTAAATTCTAAATTGTCCATCCCATCTGCTCTCAAAACAGAATAAGAATTGGAAGAGGCAGTCGAACTCTTTACAACAACAGTACAAGAAGCTGCATGGTCTTCGCAAACACCAAGGTATAAAGAAACTATCAATTTACCTACCTACCCTCAAAATATCAGGGATCTTATTAGAGCCAAGAGACAAGCGTACAAAAAAATGGCAAAAAGAACGGTTCCCTTCTGACAGACAGACGTATAATAAACTCAATAATGACCTCAAACACCAAATACGAACATTTAAACAAAATAACTATGACAATTATTTTTCAAACTTAACAGCCGATGGTTACAGTCTATGGAATCATACCAAACGCCTCTTGAAGCACCGTGAACCATCGGTCCCACTGAGAAAAAAATGATGGTTCCTGGGCTGTCTCGGACAGAGAAAAGTCAGAAATTTTTGCCGATTATCTTTCGACAGTATTTAGACCACACGATGACTTAACTGACTCACTGTATGAGGAACATTTAGAGACGATCTTAGACTCACCCCTTCCAATGTCACTTCCTCCCAAACCTTTCACTCCTAATGAAGTACAAAACCAAATCAAGCAATTACCAAAAAAATAAAACTCCTGGTTATGATCTCATCACAGTGAGGTACTCCAAAAACTGCCCAGAAAATCATTAGTTTTTCTTACAACACTTTATAACGCCATTCTCAGAACAAAATTTCCCTTACAATGGAAACATTACTTGATATTAATGATTCACAAGCCGAACAAAGACAAAAAAACACCTTCTTCCTACAGACCTATTAGTCTTTTACCGCTATGTTAATTTAAAAATACTTGAAAAATTACTACTGGACCGTATTACTAAATTACTGACTGAATTAAATACAATACCTGACCACCAATTTGGATTCCACTCACATCATTCAACAACACAACAGTTACATAGAGTCACAGATTACATATCCGCTGCTTTAGAACTAAACCTTTACGTTTCTGGGGCGTTTTTGGACGTTTCCCAGACTTTTGATAGAGTATGGTATCAGGGGTTACTAGTAAAATTGAAACCGTAACTACCACACACTTACTACCTTATTTTACAATCTTTTCTTTCAGACCGTTTTTTCTCTGTCCGGCAGGGCTCAGATATCTCCTTCATCAAACCTATTTTAGCAGGAGTACCTCAAGGCTCAATTCTAGCACCTTTTCTATACCTATGACATACCGACGAACTGCTACTTACGCAGATGACACTGCAATCATGACTAGAAACGCGGACCGTACACAAGCCACCTTAAAACTTCACCACAACCTCAACGAGATTCAAACTTGGTGTAAGAAATGAAAAATTAAACTTAATTATGAAAAATCCCTTCATATTACATTTACACTACGACGCAAGACCTGCCCGCCTGTTTACATTGACAACCAACCTTTACATCAAACTGAAAAAGTGGCATACTTAGGACTTAGGCTTGGTAGAAGATTGACATGGGGCCCACACGTCAAGACAAAAAAAACAGACGTTACAGTTAAGACTGCGACTTCTATACTCAGTACTTCATAGACGCTCAAAACTACCTTTAAAACAGAAACTTAACATTTACAGTTACTTGCTAAAACCCATCTGGACGTATGCATCTCAAATTTATAGAACGGCCAAAAGTACACATATTCAGATAATTCAAACATTTCAATCGAAATTCCTAAGACTGACAACAGATTCCCCTCCTTATGTGTCAAACGATACGCTACATACAGATTTAAGTATTCCGACAGTTAAGACCCATATCCATAAACTTTATCGACAATTTCATGAAACACTACGTGGACACACTAACAAACAGATACATAATATGGCAACAGTACAAATTCCTGACATAACTCAACGGAGGTTGAAAAGGAGGTGGATGAGGGATCTCCTATTCTAGTCCTTAATATATATATATATATATATATATATATATATATATATATATATATATCAGACTAAAGAATCTATAGGAATGATCATCAGCACTGCTCTCGGTGACACCACCGAATAATAAGCATTATTTATTTTCATTGATATAGTATATTTTCATTTCAATTCAAATATGTTTTGTCAATTTTTCGAAAAACTTAGTAGACGTTTTATAGCTGGCGGAGACTATAATGTTAAGCATCCATCTTGGGGTCCTATATTTTAATTTGAGAAGATTACGAAATAAAATATTGCTATTCTTCTTGTACTCTGGCGTATAATGTTTTCAAGGAATAAGAAAATTACAGACTAGATTTTTGTTCATTGCTCTGAACATATTTACTTGGAGATACTGTTCAAACATGACCTATCGATGTTAGTGTGAATAAATAGTTTAAAGTAAACGTGGTAAGTGATAACTTAGAAGATGAATAAATTGATTTTAAGGAAGTAATAAAGAAGCAATAGCGTATAGAAAGGAATACCAGGTTCTACCTCGAATATTATTAGTTTTCTTTTAAAGAATCCATTTTAAAGCCCAGAAAACAGGACTTAATTGTTATCTATTAGGTCTTAATTGTTATTAATATTTTTATAGGGATGAAGCTGGTTTTTTTTTCATCATTGTGTAAAATTAGAAAACCAAAAGAATGATTCATTCATCATGACTTGCACTGTGAATTATATGCAATAAAAACTGAAAAATATGCAAAAAAAAGTGGGTACATTATGCAATTAAATACCGAAAATATACAACTATCTACATTATTTAGAAAAATTAAAAATCACAATACATACTTATATCTAAGTAGGAACACAAGTTTAATTAACTAATTGTGTTGAAAAGGGAAACAATAGGAGAAGACTATTAAAAAAAAAAAAAATAACAACCAAACAATAAGAAAAAAGAAAACCTTTATGAAACTTAATTAAAGTGGCTCAATTTATGGAAGGATGTGTCACCTCCAACTAAAGTAAGACATAGATCAGTATCGAAACCAGAAGTTTCTGATCCAGTGACCATTTGTGTAACAAAAGTTTGTTCAAATTTCGACTCCTTACCTTTGTTTTATCTGTACTTTGCTGCTTTTATTCTGCTGTGTTACTAAAAACCGTGTAGTATATGAAACAACTTTATCAAAACAAACGCAATAATAAAATGTCTCCATCAACCTTAAAATTCTTAAGTGAGAACTCACGTACATACTTTCCAACAAGATCTTTCTTCTTTGCAAGAGTTATTTACGGCATTTAAGGAGTACACAATCAGACAGTTAATAAATGATGAATTTATTTTGGGAGACACTCCGTGAAAAAAAGGGTAATAGTATGATGGTAGGAAGAAGGGAAATAAGAAAAGAGAAGTAATATCCCAAGTATTTATAGACTGAGAACGAGAAAGTAATCTTATTAAACAACTCCATTAAAAGAAAACGCGATCAAAAGTTAGTGAAAATCTAATAAGTAGCACCTCGATGAACATGAACTCATTCATTAGGTGTGAAAAAAATTAGGAGTTCCCATAGCTATTTTTCATTGTGTTTTTTTTTTTTGTTTTTTTTTACCTGCTTAGAAACATCAAATATTTCAAATGCCAAATGCTGATGTGCCGAATAGGTAGATCAATATGCTATTAATAGCTCCAAATATGTAAAAATAAGTATTTATGACGAAAAATGCTAAATAAAAGTAACTCTCATTGATTCCAAAGGCCTCAAAACATATAAATTTTGATGATATAAGATGTTTCAGTTGGCTAGGAGAAATATGCAAATGCATACATTTTACAACCCTAATCGTGACGCTTTATATAGTGAGATTCTTCAATGACTATGTGATCAGCCAACTTTTTTCAAATCTTAATCTTATTATTTTCTAATATACTGTTGCTAACATAGCTGGGATATATCTAATAGATTTGGCTGTAGTTATTTAACCCTTATCCTGACAAGGGGAACTACAGTTCCCATCAACTTTGGTCAAAGTTTAAGAAATCACTAGCTGGATGGTGACGTCCAAACGGCGTTGTTCTTTTTAGATGACCCTTCATAACAAGTAGGCAGGCCCTGCAGGATGGGAGAAATGCGTTGAGCTTAGCTTTTCGACGATATATGCGGCAAAATACGGTTGTTAGGCATGTTTACAACAAGTTTTTATTAGTTATTCGTTGTTTCTGAGGCTTGTGATCTGTTGATCCGTATAGATTGAGTTATTTACTGAAGAAAAGAGCAAAAAAATAATATAAACTTACATTCAGACTTTTATAATCGAAGAAATTTAAAAGGGAATCTCAGTTCCCCTTGTCAGGTTACCAGTAGGTCTACTAGGGAAACCTCAGTTCCCATTGCCTGGATACCAGTATTGAAAAAAAAGTGATTGATTTCACTTCTTGCCTAAATAAAAATCTTTGTAAAAAGAACGTCACGAAAATGAAGATTGGGAAATAAAGAAAAATGTAGATAAAACGCCTAGCAGAAAGAAGAGATCATCAAATTTGCTAGAAGTTTCTCTAAAAGAATCCTAGGCTGATGTCGCCTAACAGCTCATCCTTACTGGAGGTATCCAGGAATGGAACTTGGTCTCGCTTCGTTTGTAAGCCACAGTCGAATAACCTATGTAGTGCCTGACGCAATGCCTGAGACTTCAGGTGGTGAACATTTCCAGACGTCCACTGGGAAAGGTAAATGTTCTCTTTCTCACATCAACAAAACATTTTTCTCTGATCAAACATTGACAGTTCTTACCAGAAACTGTCCTTTCAGTACCACATCACTTCCAGTATCAGTCGTGCCATGAAAGCAATTGCCTTTTCATTTTTTCTAATTTTAATTTACGTAGGGAGGACCGATTTATTCTTCTAAAATTTTTCATTCTGTTTAAGATTCATTTTTTTTTTTCATTTTAGAGTCATATTTTCTTGATTTTGGTTTACTATTCTTAGAAATAATTTCTTTTAGTTAATGTGGAATTCGAATCGATTCTAAGTTGATACCAATGTGATGCTAAAAGACTGAATTTATACCTTTCTATAATCTCAGAAAGCAGCTGATGTTTATTTTCGATATAGTTTACAATTTTATGACACGTTTAATAAGATTCAAATTTTAATCTTCCCTAGTTTTCTTAAATGGTTACCAGGCAAGGGGAACCACAATTCTCAATTTGTTGCAAGAGCAACCTTACAGTAACTTGGCAAGGCACCACTCAAATTACCAAAGACTTTGGCTCACCACATCACAATCGCGAAGTAAACAAAACTGTAAAAATGTATCTTCAGAAAAAGGTGCCCCTTAACTTTTCTTCCGTATCACCAAAAGAAATTATCAATATTATTAAACATCTTAAAACAAAAAAAGCTCCGGGTGAAGACAACATACCTCCAATAGTCATAAAAAATCTTAGCAGAAAAGCAATAATATTCTTAACCAAAATTTTCAATTCCATATTCCGCCTTCGTCACTTTGCTACTTCCTGGAAAACAGCAAAAACAATCCTAATTCCCAAACCCAATAAAGACTCAGCGTTAGTCATAAACTATAGACCAATCAGCCTCAAACATTCTTTCAAAAATATTTGAAAAAATACTCTTGAAGAGGTTAAAGAGTTTCATATCTCTAAACAATATTATACGAGTAATTAGTGAGCAATTCGGATTCAGAAACCATCATTCCACAGTAGCACAGTTAGCAAGATTAACACATTATATTACGGCAGGGTTTAACGAAAAGAAACATACAGGGATGATCTTACTGGACATAGAAAAAGCGTTTGATACAATATGGCACAACGGTTTATTATACAAACTTATTACCTATCGGTTCCCTCCCTACATCATACATACTATCCATTCATTTTTTTCCAATAGATCCTTTCATATTACAGCTAACAATTGCACTTCTCCCAAATACCCCTTATCAGCAGGTCTTCCTCAAGGATCCTGTCTTTCACCAACGCTATTTAATATCTACATATCCGACCTACCTTCTCTCCCTTCAGTTGAAAGATCATTATATGCCGATGACACAGCGATTTACACAAGTTCCTTCAGGATAGGCACAATAGAAAACAGATTAAAATCATTGTACTTCAGATTTAATAAATAAAAAATGGAAAATAAAAATAAACGAACAAAAAAACATCGGCAATAATGTTTTACAAAAAGAAGGCCCAACATACCAAAACATATCAATCTAAAAAATATTCAAATCCCTTGGACTCAAACTGTTACCTACCTTGGTTTGGAACTAGATAAACGATTGACATTCACACCTCATACAAATAACAAATGCGACAAAGCCAAAAAACTCCTAAGTACTATGGCTCCATATTTCAGAAGAAAATCCCCTCTATCGATCAAAAACAAAATCATTCTGTATAAATCAGTCATAAGGCCATTACTGACGTACGCCTCTCCCGTATGGAGCTACACCTGTGATTCAAACTATAAAAAAATTGAAAGGGTGCAAAACCGATGCATGAGAATAATAAACGACTACCCCAGATACACAAAAATAACCGACATGCTACTCGAATTAGATTTTCAAACTATTAAACAATTTATTCACACACAGACCAGAAACTTTTTCAACTCCACAAACAAATCAGGAAATCCCATAATTCAAACAAAAGGCAATTATAACAAGAAATCCTTAAGAAGATACATACACAAACGTACAAACCACATACTACTATAACAATATTTTGCTAATAAGACATCCAAAAGTTATTGCCTCGGCTTGAAATTAAATTTATTGGAACACAAATTATATATAAGTTAATTATCCAAAATGTTGATTAACCTATTGCACAAAAAAAGTTAATAAATTATGCATTTTAGTTTAGTAAATATTATTATGTAGGTATTTGCTTTTATCAATCTCTTTTTTTCTTCTAATTTTGTAGGTTTTTTAGTATTTTTCCTACTGTTAAAATAAATGCATTCCAAATTATACCCATTTTAGCTAAGCTCAGCTGTCAATGTAGAGTAAATTGTTTTATACCAAAACATGTAACAATGTTTAATATGTGAAATTGTAAACTGTTTAATCATTTGAATAAAACTTTTATTTATTTTTTTTACTTGGCAAGGGGAACTACAGTTCCCTTTTTTGACGAATAGCGATAAAAATAATTAAAACCTATTGTGGCTGGAATAGATAATCGTTTCTTGATGTGTGAAAGCTAAATTTCGATTTTTCAAAAGAATTCTTTAAAAAATCCCAATTTTGGATTCCTCTGTTTTTGCCAGGAAAAGGATTTTTTTTTTTTTTTTTTTTTCACTTTATTAACTATATCCACACCTGTCACACAATTCGTGACAATAAGCGGATGTGATATAAAAAAATATAAAAATTGGCATGTCAGGCATGAGGGAGTTCAGCACCCAGCGGGGTACTCCAGTGGCATTTTTTAAAAAAGATTTATCTTAAGAGATCTCTTAACCAGCTCCTCTTCAGCCTTCGTCGTGTTGTCTCTGGCATATCCAAAGTCGCCATGTTTTGTATTAGTTTGTTGTAGTTTCCTGGAAGTTTGTCATAAAATCGTTTGTAGGAAGTGTGAATATGGTCCTGTACAGTGGGTATGTTCAAGTCTGTATGCAATGTTCTGTTACTGACGTACCAGGGTGAGCGAGTTATGATTCTTAAAACTTTAGATTGAAAAGTTTGTAATTTTTGAATGTGAGTTTTTTTTGCTGTCCCAAAAATTTGTGATGCATAGGTCCATAAAGGTTTGAGTAAGTAAGTATAAGTATTTAATCGTTGTCTGATTTTTAGAGTCGATTGTTTGTGAAGAATAGAGTATAGTAGTCTTAGTCTGTTGTTTAGACAGAGGCGTTTCATTTTCACGTGAGGGCCCCAGGTCATCCTTCTGTCGAAAGTAATTCCTAGGTACTGAACTGTATTTGTTTGTTGAATGGGTTCATTGTTTATATAGACTGCGGGGCACGGGTCATGTCTAAGAGTGAATGTGATATGCTGAGATTTGTCATTATTGAGTTTAATTTTCCACTGTTTGAACCAGTCCTGTAATTGTTGTAAGTAATGTTGCAGAGTCATTGAAGCCTGAGTGATGTCCGAATGTCTTGTAAGAATTGCTGTATCATCTGCGTATGTTGCTATTATTGTGTTAGGGATAGTTGGAATGTCATGTGTGTATATTATGTAGAGCAAAGGTGCTAGAATTGATCCTTGTGGAACTCCGGCCTTGATCGGATGTATAGAAGAGATATCCTGACCCTGACGAACTGAGAAGTATCTGTCGGAAAGAAATGAAAGAAGGATAAGGTAGTAAGTCGAAGGTAAAAAGGATTTAAGTTGTAAAGTAGTCCATTGTGCCAGACTCTGTCAAACGCTTGAGCTACATCCAGGAATACGCCAGTAGCATATAGTCTGTCCTCTAGTGCGACTGAGATGTAATCTGTGACTCTGTGTAGTTGGTGTATTGTTGAGTGTTGTGAACGAAATCCAAATTGATGTTCTGGCAGTATTTGTTTGTTAGTTAGTACGTCAAGAATACGTTTGTAAATTAATCTTTCGAAAATTTTGGAGCAAATTGGGAGTAAGCTAATGGGCCTATAGGAGGATGGGTTGTTGTTGTCTTTGTTTGGTTTTGGAATCATAAGAATGTGAGAGTATTTCCATTGTAAGGGAAATTTAGTTGTCCTGAGTATTGCGTTGAAGATAGTTGTTAGGAAGACTATAGCTTTTCTGGGTAAATGCTGGAGTAGCTCGGCGGTGATCAAGTCATGTCCAGGAGCTTTCCTCTTAGGTAGGTTTTTAATCTCTGTGAGAACTTCAGAAGGCTTAAAGGCTGTAGGTGGCATTGTCAGTGGCAGAGGTGTATTTAGTGAATCTTGTATATAATTTTCATGATCAGAGTCTGAGTAGTCTGTATGTGGTGTGAAAACTGATGATAGGTGAGTAGCAAAAAGTTCAGATTTTTCACAGTCCATCACGGCCCAAGAGCCATCCTCTTTCCGGAGTGGCGCTGACACATCACGATGCTTAAGTAATCTTTTTGTATGTCTCCATAAACTTCCGTCGTCAGTATTTAGGCTCTCCAAAAATATATTGTAATTAGTTTGTTTAAATTTTTTTATTTGCCGTTTAAGTTCGTTGTTTATGTTGTTATATATATGTTTGTCCGATGGTAGTCTGTTAGTCTGCCATACCTTACGAGCTCTCCTCTTGGCCCTGATTAGATCCCTTATATATTGTGGATAGTTTGGCTGTAAAGTTCTTTTGCGCCTTGGGACTGATGATGACCAAGCAGATTGCTGTATGTTCTTTGTCAAAACTTCAACTGCTTCTTCAATTTCTTCCTCATTTTTTAATGACATAGGAATCGACAGTGTTTGGTTTAAATTGGTTTGGTAGTAATCCCAATTTATTTTCCCACGGATGAGTGAGGGGCGTTCTTCCTGTAGAGTTGGTTCTTCAAAAAGGACCAAATGTACAAGGGAATGATCAGAACATAGATCGGAGCTAGATCTAACTGTGTAAGGTATGGCCTGAAGTCCTTTTGTAACGAAAAAGTCAATAAGTCTGGTCTCTTTGATCGTGAATTTGGCCAGTAAGTCGGTGAATTTGGTGAAATAGTGTTTAAAGAAAGTTTATGGAGCGCAGATAGTAGATTGTTTCCTCTTGGACTGCATATTCTGGAGCCCCATACCTGGTGCTTTGCATTATAATCTCCTCCAGAAATAAAACATCTTCCTAGTTTTTCAAAAAAAAAGTTCCAAACATGTCAGGTGTTAGCGTATACCGTGGTGGACAATACACTGCTGCTAGTGTTATTGTGTTTTGTGAAGTGTATAATGTTATGGCTGTGGCTTGGATGTGTGGTGTAATCGGCAAATGTATAGGGTGGTGTTTAAGTGATGTTTTGATGATGATGGCTGTTCCTCCGTGTGAAGTGTTGTCTGGATGGTCAGTTCTGTAGATAGTGTAGTCAGGGATATATATCTTATGACGAGAGGTTAGGTGTGTTTCAGTAATTAAGGCAACGTCTGTCCGTTTTTCATGTAGGTACATGTCGAGTTCGGTTTTATGTTGTAGTATTCCGTTAGTATTCCACAGAAGGATGGACAGAGAACCCGCAGTTAAACATTTATGGTCCATATGTGGGGCAAAATGCTTGTGTTTACCCGAGAAATTTGTTGGATAAGGCTGTAAAGGGGCTGGATAAGATCATTCAATCCATTTAGCAAATTTAGTATCTGAGGAGCATCAGCTTCAGAAGGAAGCATCAGCTGAGAGACGCCCACCCTCATACCTGGCATGGCTGTTTTCTGTTGTCTTCCTGATGTCTGCCGATGGTGCGGAACACTCTGCTGTTGGTCTACTGAAACTGGTCCTGGAGAAGGTTGAGGAGGCTGCAAAGGTGGAATTGGGGGAAAATCTTGAGGTGCGGATGGCACTGGAAGTTGACTAGATGGAGGAATTCTGGGATGAGGCTGATGTCGGAAATTACGGATGGATCTGAGTTCTTTTAAAACCTGGCATCCCCTGTAATTGGCTGGATGCGCTCCCTGACAATTTGCGCAAGTAGCAGGCGTGTCTCGGGTTTTTTGACATACAGTACTTTCGTGATTTTCGCCACATCTTGCGCACTTAGGTGCGTGATTGCAGTAGGTTTTTGTGTGACCATATTGCTGGCATCGATTACACTGTGGAATGGATCTTTTTCTGCGAGGTTCTTCGATTGTTACTCGCGTGTAATAAAGATTATTTATTTGGAAAATATCTTCATTAAAAGTGTTCTTGCTAATGTCAACGAAAAACATCGGTAATGGTTGTTTATGTCTTGATATTGCATTCGTGACGTTCACTGCTTCATAACCTCTAATTTTTAATTCATCAATAATTGTTGACTTTGGAGTGGAATAATGCAAGTTTTTTTATGACAACCCGTGGGCATCTATCTTCGGGTAATTGGTAGGTATGAAAGTCAGCCCCTTCTTTTCGTAAAGAGTTAACTATAATTCGGTATGAGTTTGGTGTTTCAGGATATATGGTAATATTGTTACCAATACTTTTTAATATAAAAGTTCTGGGACCACTAACCTTTTCAAGGTATTCTATCAGCATTGGATAGTTTTCAATACCGTTGACGTGGATGGGCGGTGGTTTTGTAGTTGGTGCCTTCTGTGGTGCCTGTTGGGCCTCTAGTGTTGTATTATTATTGCTTGACGTTGAAGCTTTATTAAAAGCTTCAAACCTGTTATGGGTTATAGTGACTGGTGTGTTGATGGCTGGTCGTCTATTTTTTGATGAGCCTGCTTCAATAACTAGGAAAAGGATTAACTCTACTTTAATGTCAAACCACGTTAGAGCAGGTCTTTGTTGTTGATTGTATTTTGTACTCTAACCTTATCCTGAAGGTTACATAGTAGTTATTGATTTGAAATAGTAAACAATGAATGTTTATTTTTTGAGCGATGTTGCAGTATAAAAGCGATATCCAGTTTTTTGGATTTTATAAATTTTTTCTTATTCGATTAAAAAAAAAACTGACTTTTTAGTTCAGTTATGACAATAAGACATGATAGAAAGAAATACCATCAGTATAAATGATATTAACAAAGGAGAGCGTTTATCATTGGATGGCCAATGTAAAATTGTCCCGAATTTTATTATTGGTTACTCTTGCACTAGTTATTGTACCCTTGTTTACACATTATTACATTTCAAATGTAAGTATTGAGTCTAAATATTTTACACTCAATTTTCTTTTAACCAGGTTGACATCTGAAGAACCTAAAAATCTCTTTATTGTTATGCAAGAAAAATTGATTTATCTGATTGATTGATTTTTTACTAGCAATTTTGCACTGGCTGTTAACGAAATCTGATTGAGCCACTGATTGATACTTCTTTCAAATCTGTCAGATCTGGCGAAATATTTTGGACTGAGGAATATTCTAAAGTTTCAAATTCTATTCTAATACTTGACTAATTATTTGTTGTTCATTTGAAACTTGTTTATATTGGTTCCGTAATTACATGACGCTTTTCATATACTATTTTGGCTATGTAGGTAGATTGACTATGTTGTATATGACTATATTGACTATAGTTGTGTGTCATTATGTCAGGATTAAAATTTATTTTAAGAAATGAATATTTTAGTTTTACAATAATTATATAAATATTGTTTCCCCAGTTACATTGATAAGGATCATTTATTGCCTTATACCCCATGTCTTCATAGGATTACTGGCTTACTGTGATATTCTTGTAGTATTATCTGAAATTCCTAAGTTATGTATCGTATGTTTGAATCATAAGATATTCATATAAATCATGTCTGTTTTTCTCAAATAACTTCATTTTTTCATGTTTGAAGATTGCATATTTTCTTTACATTTTAAACACGTGAAAAGTTAATTAATTTGTCTGTAAAATTAAAAGCTTTTTAAACTTTTTTTTTTTGTTGTATTAGAATCTGATAACTTCATTTAGGCTTTTAGTACCCATTAAAATTTCACATATCCAGTTGTTTTCTGTCTGTTAATTTGAAAGCATTTGTTATAGTACCAGTTGTTCTAATTTTTTGTTTTTGTGAAGTAAGCATATTAAATAAATGTTTTTTATTTTTGTGTTATCTCAATAATGTTATTTAGCATTATTTCATCCATCTTACTTGCTTGTTTCTTTTGTTCACTCTTTGTGTCTCTTTGAGGTATAGTCTTCTGATTCTATTTGCTTTTTCTATTTACACATTAAAAAGTTTGGATTTTTCTGTGGTCCATTTTCCTTTCTATTGTGCCTATAGAAATCAACTTGCCTATCAACACTTGTATTGCATGCATTACCTTAAATTACAATTAGCCCCTTTTGCAAGGTTTGTTTTCTTGGCCTGAAACATTACATTGTCACCTGTTCTGCATAAATCTCTCTTTGTCTTATAAAGTACTTCTTTTTTGTACTTCATTTCCTATTATCTTCTAAATATATTCTTTGGGTACGATCCATCTTGGTAGCATAGAAGACAAGAATGAACACCGGTTATATTTTGAGATCACTGAAATTGATGACATTAAAAAAAAAAAAACTTGTGCCACTTCGCCTTGTGAGTACTTTAAGGATGTACTGTTACTGGGCCAATGGTTGTGAAAAGAAGAAATTTTGCCCAAAATCACGCTCACCCAAAAGAATTCCCTCCAACTAAGAGTTCACACTTCATAGAACTGGTTATGCCCCAGGGGAGTCTCCTGACCTCAGAGTCAATCTGCAGATGAAATAATAGAATACAAAGTTTCTGCTTTCAGCTGGACTCAAACCTCGCCCCGAGAGCTCTCCTAAATAATAATTTAAATGTCATTTTATATCTTGGTATTATTTACCTCTGCACTTTCTAAATGATAAAGTTGTTTTATAGCAACTCCTAGCTTCTGATAATTCCAATGTTTCTCATCCCCAGACAAGCTATTATATTATTTTTAAGGATTGCAGTATTAATATTAACTTTATATTTTAACTTAATATATATACTAAATATTATATCATTTGTATCGTTCTTAGTACAAAATGTAAGAATAGCACTGTTATTGTTATTATAAATACTACTTTATTCAGTAATTATGGTTTTGCCAAAAACTAAACTGGTTTTGTTAGAAATTAAATTTAAATTTAGAAAAATGAAATAGAAAACTGTCAAAAGGCAACATAATATATATTATAATCATAAGGTATAGTTGACTGTGATATATAGGAGATGTAGATAATTAGGGTAGGCAGTCATAGATACTCAGCGGATCAAAATAAAATGTTTATTTTATTCTAATTCTTAAAGCCAACGTTTCGACTTGCATTGCAAGTCTTCATCAGGGGTTCAAGTAAACAAACTGAAGTTTGTTTACCTTTACTTGAACCTACATCTCCTAATATATATTATGTTTGTCTCTGTATCATTAGTCTTATAAAAATTGTGGGAAATTAATTTTAGTCATTATACATAGCAATAATATACCTCTTTTCCATAGTTTCATATTTAAATACATTATCATATGATAATTTACCCATTTTATTTGTAATATATAATTTTAATATTTGTTATCCTAAAAATCCTTTATAATTTTTTATATTTTTCTGAATAATTTCATAGTTTTTAAAGTCACAAATTATTTTTTTAGTCAAGCTTTATTAATTTTTGTTTATTTCTAGGTGGAAAAGGATAGGGATAAACCTTTGCTGGATGTCCATCGATCCAGGACCAAACTTGAAGCATATGAAGATTATAGTTCTTTGAAAGCATCAGATCTTAAAATGCGAATTCAGGAAATGCTACGTATAAAAGGTATGTTAATCTGCAAAAAATAATTTTCATGTATATCGTCTCAGAAGTTTTTTTTATTCATAACTCTTGGCTTGATAATGTCTTTATGATTGCATTTTTGAAAGACCAGTTTGACTGTATTTTAAAGTCCAAGATATTGTTTACTTGTGAAGAAATGATTTTTAGAAAATTATAGATACCTCTCACATGAACTGATTAATTTATTTACTATGCCTTTTGAATGTAGCAGTTCATGATATGTCTATGAGGAAACTGAATCTTGTGTTATAATTTTGTTTTTCTTTTTAGGAGAATTAGTATTTAATTTACTATTCTTTGATGGCTATATTTAAACGACAATGGAAATTGTCAAAGATTTGGTGGGGGAAAATGTCGAAAACTATTAGCTTTTATGTTGTACTCTTAAAAACTCGCTATCGATTAACAACTCTACTTAGCCTCAGCTGGTTTAAAAATAGAATCATTGCTAAGTTAGTGCTAGTACTTGGTAGCCATTGCAAAGAACTTCTTTATTCTTAACTAGTATCCCTACGGCTTTGTCTGCCCTCATAAGAAAGAATATAGATAACTTTAGCAAATAATTGAAGTTTTTCTTGTTTTGTTTTTATTAATAAAAATCCTATATTATAGAAAGCATGCGAAAAGAAAAAAAGTAAATTCATAAGATATCTGAATAAACTATATTTCAAGTTTTTTCTCCTACTATTATGAGAATGAGTTCATGATTGATTGATTGATGACTTCAAATACCATTCTTGATTAAATAAAAATGTCAGTCATTATTCTGTTGATGGCTGCAGTTCATAAAGAATCTATTTTTTTGAACTTACAGCATGTCTTCATAGACCTATAGTGATTATACTGTGGATTTATGAAATGTTAATTTAATTTTCTTATGATGATCTTGAAATGATATATTATTAATACTAGCATAATCCTTGTCTATTTAATTACTAAAATATATTTCATAACATTAATTCTGCATGAAACAGGATCAGTCAGTACAGAACTTCGAGACCTGGAGGCTAAAAGGCAACGATTACAGTCTGATGTGGCATCGCTTACTCATAAAATCGATCAGCTTAAATCTGAATTAAGTCGGCAACAGTCTGAATTGAATAGATTGAAGTTATCTGTTCAGCAGGTATTATTCATTATTCAAGGTATCACATCATAATTTTTTTATCGCCAAGAATATCTATTATATTTTTTTTATTGAATTTTGTATTTATTTACTTATATAATAGGTGGGACGAATGTCTTAATTATTCATTAATCTATGAGTTATTTTCTAATTATCTGCTGTACTTGTAGTTTCTGTTTTTTTCATTACTATTCAATTTAATTCTACTCTTAAATTTACAGTTACACAAAGTTATGATTCTGCTGCTGTGTTTACTTGCAAATTATTTTGAATTTTTTTTTTTTTCAGCCCAGGTTGGTTGTATTACAATTATGGAATAGAATAGAAAATAAAATAAACTTTATTCTGGGGCTATGCCCCCCAAAAATAATACAGTTTTAGAAAATGAGTACAGTGAGTGGTTATGAAAAGATAAAATAAAATAAATTAATCTGATTTAAAAAAAAATAAAAAAATAAAGAGCTGAAAAAACAATTATGAAAATCCAATAGTTATAGGAAGAAATAAAAAAGTATATACCTCAACTGCATGCACTAATAGAATGAATAAAATTTATGAATGAAGTTTTGCTGATCATTCTGGAGAGAAAGGAGGTATTGAAACAGAAGAGATTTAAGTGTGGATAGAGATGGAGTATTACGGATGTTAATGGGGTAGTGAATTGTATAAACAAGTAAGTGGAACGGGAAATTAAGAAATGGTCAAATGATGCACTCGTGGAGATACCTCCCCTGCAGTGGGTGGATTGTGTGGCTGCAGATGTGGAAAAAATAAGAGGCTGCTAAGAATAAGAAATTGGAGAGCAGTAGCACAAAACCGAGAAGTTTGGTGGCTCTAACTAAGCAAGGCCGTAACTCTTCACAAATAAACATACAAACAAATGATGCACTCTTATGGGAAGAAGTATATAGGTCTGAGTAGTGGGATCTTGTAGTACGAGAGAGGAAACCAAGAATTTGAACAGGAAGATGTTATAGCTGTACGAGGTTAATGGTTTGATAGAGGAAGGAAGCTAGGAAGGAATTTCTGGGTGATGATGGATAAAGCCATTAGCATCTATTTATAAAGAAGTGATGTGTGGGAGTCTTTTGGAACCCGAAAGATAAATAGAAGTGGCAATTAATTAATCAATCCTGAAAGATAAATATGATGGAATAGTTCATTAGTCTGTACCTAATTCGGAAGGGAATCCTGGAAAGAAAGGAATAGTTTAAGGATGGATATAGCCTGTCGACAGATTTGGGAAACATGTGGTTTGGTTGAAGGTAATACCTAGGTTTTTAACTATGGAGTAGAATTGAATAGGCTGGGAGTTCATTGTCAGGGTCGGGAGGTGAGGAAGGGGTCTCAGATGGTTATTAGAACCTATGACAATGGTCTGAATTTTTTCATTGTTCAATTTCAATTTGTTGTCAGAGGGCCACGTGCAAATGCTATCAAGGTCCTCTGGATAAGGGAGAATGATTTTATTAAATCGGAGGGATGGAAGGATAGTTATATTCAGAAATCATCTGAGTATAGATGATAGAAGCAGTGGTGAATGGAATTTTGTAGGCCATTTATTTAGGTACAGAAAAGGGTAGGAGAGACTCTGATTTGAATCTGCTTTTGCAGTTTTCATTTTCATTAAACAAAATTTAATTTACTTTTTCTTGTTAGATAAAGTGGGCAGCCCTCAAAGAAACACAAATGATTGTAAAAAGGACTGATTTTGTGTATTTACCATTTAGTCCTCTCCAAAATACAATATTGCATGCCTTCAAAATGATCTTCATAATCTTATTAGAACAACTCAGATTTTGTTACAACTCATGTTACATTGTCTAATTTTATTTATAATATATTTTTAAAGGCAAATGTAATAGTTTTTAAAATTTTAAATTTTTGAAATGTTTTGTCGTAGGCTCAAGTTGCACAGAAGGAAGCAGTTCAACGGAACAGCCCTGAGTTGGCTCCTCCTTTACCTCTTTTAGCTTCATCCATTCCTCCTTTTTTCCCTCCTCCAGTCAATCCAATATCTTGCACCATGACAAGTTGCTTTGATCATTCCCGCTGTTCATTAGCTTCTGGATTTCCTGTTTTCCTTTACGATACGAATTCCTTTCCTGCTTCTCAGTTTCTTCGTACAGCTGTTGTCCAGACTGTGGGGTACAATCCACATTTTACAACCAGTGCTGCAAATGCTTGCATTTATCTTGTACTTATAGGAGAAGGTGAACATCCTGATTTAGATCATCTTACAAAGTTGCCTTACTGGGGAGGTGATGGTTAGTAATCATGATATTAATATGTTTGCCATTTATTGGTTTTTCACAAAGGGTAAAATAAGCTTTTTCAGTTGTAATCGAAAGGTTAAAAATACATTTTAATTATTCAATAGTGAATAAAGAATTCTGTAGACTACTCTTGTTCATAAAACTCATTACTTTTTGAGTATTTTATTTGTTTAACGATAATTTTTTCAACTTTATAAATATTTAAAATATACAATATAGAAAATAGTTGAAATATGCAGTAATATGTATTTTTAAGTTTATTTTTCATTTCATTTTTATATAAACCACATTACGATATGTTTCATGTATATTTTGTGGTATATTTGAATGTCGAGCTTGATAATTAATACTGTTATTGTTTATTATTTTTTTATTTTATTTTTTTCAGGCCGTAACCATGTTCTTCTTCATTTATCAAGAAGTAACCTTAGAAAAGAGAATTCCTTGGAACCAAACACTAAGACAGGCCGCGCTATGATAGCTCAGTTCACTCACATTCATTTTAGAAGAGGTATTATTTAAATTTTAGATCCATTTTTAATTATCTCTTGGCTCAAGCTAACTAAAGAGTTTAATTATCATATTTTAGAAAAATTATTCTGGTGATGAAAGTATTTGGTTAAATATCATTAAATTTTATATAATCATTATACACATTTCTGATGCTAATGGTATTATTAATGATTATTTATCTGGAGACCCACAATAATAAAATATTTGGCCTTTACACAAAATTGGATTAAAAATTTTAATTATACATGTTTATTATATAAAGCAATGCATTCATTCACATTTATTCTGCAAGGTTTAATTAATGTATAAAGCAAAAAAACACAACTAATTTATATAAACATCCAAATCCTCTCTGAGAAAGCTACCTTTAGCTACCGTTAACTCTGGAGCTCTTGATTTGATTGAGTTAAACTCACACCTTGTTAAAATTTGTTATTTTTAAATCATGTGAGTGGATATTAATTTAATTCTGCCCTTTTTAAATTTAATTTAATTTTATGTCTGACTCACAGAAAGGATAATTTTTAACATTATACAAAAGAATAAATTTTGGTTTAGAATTGGTCGGAAACTTATAAGAAGTTCCTGCTGTACTGATACAGAGATAATAACTTAATAAACAAGAAAAATAATATGTTTCTAAAATTTTTATAAAATTTGTTTCATTCATTATATATATTATATATTTTTTAATGTCTACCTAATGTTTTCACCAGATCAATGAAAATATGGATGAAAATTAAATAACCAGTTATCTTAAGATAGTATTTTTGTTTTTTCAGATTTTGATGTAGTATTAGGAGTTGCTTCAGGCCCCCCGGGTGGTGATGTTTGGGCAGATGCAGCAAGTATGCTTCCAGCTAGGAGACGTTACCTTTTTACTTTCCAGGGTGTTCCACCAGTTCATTCACCTTCATACTTCAATAGTAAGTTAAGTTGAATTTTAATGCAATCCTTGATAGTTTTTAAAGAAACATAACATTTTTTCCTCACTTGTCAACATTCAAATCTCCAGCTCTAAAGTAGGTTACTTTTTCTCAGTTCTGATTTCATCGCCTTGATAAAAGTCTTGTTTTTTTTTTTTCCCCCCTAAACTTATGTTCCACTTTGTGAATTTTCAATAATTTTTTTTTTTCTTCTCTCTTCCTTGCCTTTCATGAAACACTGGTTTTCCAGGCTAGAAGGGTGAGTGTGAGTAATTAATTATTATGAATTAATTCCACCCTGTCTTCAGGAATACTCCAAACTTACTAATGTTCATGAATTTCTTTACTGAAAACACGCTTATTCCCCATACTATTTTATGTTTATCAGAGTTTCGTATTTTACTGTCATACATTTAATGAAAGAAATAATTAAGAGACAATGATTCTTTTCAAACATTTCATTGTAGGTAAAAGATTATTTTGTTTGCTATGTAGTTTCTATTAATCAACATTTATTACTTTTCTTACTCTTTGTTAGATTATAAAACGATTAGATATTAGATAATAATATTTATTGTTATTTATAATCTAACCAAGAGTTAATATATATTATAGTAATAATATCATTTTAAATCTTAGTTGGATCCACTCCATTTTTTGTTATTATTCTGTTCACAAAAAAAAAAAAAAAAAAAAAAAAAAAAACTATTTCTTCTGACATTTTAATTCAGTTGTAAGTAGTTATTCTTATGAAGTTTTTTCTTAAATAATTCTACAAGAACTATCCTTTTTCACCACTATTATTTTTATTTAGCTCTGTCTTATTGCTATGGTATATTTATATGTGTATTTTTCATTTAAAGTTTTATTTTTTTCTAGTGAGTGAACTGGAATCGTATATTTCTCAAACATCTGATGAAATCCTCATTGAAACTCAATGCTCTGCTGACGAAACAGTTATGAATAGTCCCGGAGAATGGGGTTTATGTGGTTCAGAAGAGTCTCGTGCTAACTTAATTAAGCAGAGCACGTTTGTTTTATTACCTGCAAAATCAAGCAGTCCGGTGCTTGGCGTGCGTCTTTATGAAGCTCTGAAAAATGCAGCAATCCCAGTTCTTATTGGAGATGCACCTTTACCTTATGAAGAGGTATTATTTTTATGAAATACGGAACATTCTTGACTTTACTTGGATGTTGCATAGTTTTAAATAATAGAGCAGGTCAATAGAGATAGAGGATGAAAAATAATAGATAGTCAAGTTTCAGTTTACTAACATTTTAAAAAATATAGTAGAGCATTGATTATCCAAACATTGTCAGGGGTGGTTCTTATAAAAAATTAGTATAATTGAAATTCTCTAACATAAATTATATATATTTATAAATTTTATATATGTAGGCATACAGTTCTCAGTAAACAAATATGTAGGTATAGAAGTCTAAGTTCATTTTTTGCAGTTTCTTAGAAATAATTAAGGCTCCCTTTATAGACTCAGTAAAAATCATTTTGTTTTTCATTTAATTTAATTTTTAAATAAAAATAATTTTATCAGTACAATTAAGTAATTAGATGATTAATCTAATTAAAATTACATTATTTAAAAAAAAAAAATGGTTATGTTTATTGAACATTTGGATAATTGATGCTCCACTATGGATGTTTTTTATGTAATGTATCAAAATAACCATTTGATAAAGTAAAACTTACTTTCAATATTATCCTCATTCCTAAACAATAATGAATTGAATATTGGTATAAATAAAAAAAAAATATGCCTAACAAGTACAATACAATATTAGGAAAAGGTACATTTAGGAGTAGAGTGGAGGCTTTTCTAATATATAAAGATCTAAAGAAGCAGACCAGTGAACGCATGAAGGAGTACTGGAGACAGAGGAAACTAAAGGCAATGAAAAGGAAATAAAGTTGTAGCATGATCCTAAGTGGTCAATTCATGTGTAATGAAAAAATACAATATGGTTTGCTTTCCCATCCAAAATGAACCCCATCCTCTTACTGAGAAAGTTATGGCTAGTCATTTTGATCTATTTTTCCAACTAGTTACCAATCTTTAACTTCATTCATGCAATATCTTTATATAGGCCATTCCACACATGTACTTCTTACTCTCTCTCATTATATCTGTCATCCCAGTGAATAAGTGAGTTAAGTGAAAAAAAAAAAAAAAAATCATGGATGTTTTTCTTTATGGCGAATAAATGGTTAGTATGATGTTAATTTTAAAGCATAGTTATCTAAAATGAACATCTTATACACTTATCCACCATCAAGAAAAACATTTTTAGTCACTTAACTCTTTAACGGGCGGGCCGGGGATTTTTGAATACATTTCTTTTTCCCTTTGTATGGCTGGCTATAGCCACGCTTATCCCCACTCATGAGTCATGAAATTCAAGGTTAAATAAAGGATATTAGATGATAATGAGTAGGATAATGCGTCGGACATTACGTCATTAATTGAGCAAAAGGCATTAAATATGTGTATCCTCCAGGATACATCGCCTGTTAAAATTTTAACTCATTTTGTTCAAAAATTCGACTTAACCGCTTATTCGCTGGGATGATGGATATTATGTTGATATGGCTTTTTCATTTCTCTTTTTGTTGGCTTTACCTATCACTCGTTTACTTCAGAAAGATTTATTTCTTTTTTACATGATTTTAAAACAAAATGTATCATGATTGGTATTTATGTATATTAACTGAAACAGTTTGTATTAATGTTTATAGTTCTATGAAAGAACTATATGATAGACATATGTTTATGCAGTTGTAATTTTTTATTTAATAAATTATATATTTTTCCTCTGTTTAAGGTGGTAAGGTGGAGAGGAGCTGCTTTAAGGATATCACTTCCACGAATACCTGAGCTTCATTTCTTTGTCCGTTCTCTTCCTGATTCAGATATCCTTTATATGAAACGGCAAGGAAGGCTACTTTGGGAACGCTATGCTTCATCATTACAAGCCATTATGGATACACTGCTTGCCCTAATAAGGGATAGACTTCAGCTTCCTCCACCACCTGCTGTTGAAAGTCCAGCACCATCTGCTTTTCCTGAAGGCTTTCAGGTAATTAAAATAGTATGGTTGACTTTAGGATATATTTTATGAAAAAGGTTGTCTGGGGTGCAGTCAGGAGTAAGGAGAAACATGTATAAGTTAAAAAACTTTTTATAGAATGCCATCTAAAGACCTGCAAGGTCTTCTTCAGGTCTAAAAACAAAATAAAACTGTATGTGGCCGAATGATTACAAAGATTAACAAATAAACTAAATTAAATTTCTAATGAATATAAACATGATTTAGCTAAATAATACAATTTTTAATTGCTATAGCTTATTAACATAATAATGCCAATGGAAATTGAAGTTTTTATTTATTTCATTTAATTTTTTCTCATGCCTTTATTATTTATTTTTTTTATCATACTGACAACTGTCTTTGTATTTCATATTTCATACTTTTCTGCAAGTCATTACACCCCCATTCCCTAGAGCTTACTTTTTTTAAGAGTCATTGTTAGTCTCATCTCGAAACATGCAAAAATCTGTAATTTGATTTATTACAATTTTTAAATCTCATCATATTCCTCAACCTTTCCTTCTGTTATTATTATTATGCCTAACTTAAATTTCTCTCTAACCTGTCTATCTTAACCCTCAACATATATAGTTATGTAATTACAACTTTTGATATACATTTGTTATTTAATTTAGTTTATTTGTTATCATTTGGTCACTTCCAATTTTTGTTATTTTTCGCCTTGAAAAAGACCTGTGATGCAGGTTAAAACTTCTGCACTTTTTAATTAAATTTAAAACTAAGTAGCTGATTATTTAAAAGAAGTGTCAAGTATAAATTTGTTTATACTTTTTTTAAATAATTTTTTATGGAATATTTTTTTTATTTTTAAGGTTATGTTAATATTATAATTGTTTTTAAAATTATTAAAATAAGATTTTATTTTCTTAATATTAATTCCCATTTTCTATTAAACAGAATCCCTTTTGAAACTACTGCTACTTTTGTAATAATTATTTTATTTATGTAGAAAATTTACTATCATGAAAAGATTTATCTACTCCTTTTTAGATCCAAATTTCACACTAGTCTTTTTCCCTGAAGATGGCCTGCTCTTTAAGCGAAACAGTTGGCTTTCATTACATATTCATCTTACTGTTATATTTTTTGACCTCACTAACACTTTTTTTTTTTTTAGTATAAAATCATAGTTTCCACTGATTTTTCCTTTTTATTCTTTGTTTTTAGCCTTTAAAGTCTGATCCAGTCGTTGCTGATGCAGAACCTGAAGAAAATCTTGGGCCTTTAGAACCTCCCTATCCATCCCCAGCTTTCAGAAGAAATTTGTCAATATTTCTTTCCCAGGTAATTTTAACCATTCTTTTAACTGATATTATTATTAGATATTTATGTATTTCATGATATTTATTTTTATTTCCAGGGCTATGAAATGTGGAATGTATGGGGTGATCCATTTCGCCAATATCCACAACTACCTTTTGATCCTGTTTTGCCATCAGATGCAAAATTTATTGGTGAATAATAAGTTAAATTCCACAGTGTATTTATATTAGTGAAATGGTATTTTATTATATATTATTACTATATTTATAGTATTATAAAGTATTCATGTATGAATTATTACAGTAATAAAGTAAGTTTATATAAGTAAGAGAAATAAGGTATTACAGTAAGTAAAAAATTGTAATTCACCAATTAGCTTTATTATTTTTCAAATCAATTAAAGTTGATTTCATGTTTATCCCTAAAAGTTTGTGAAAAAAAAAATAATCTCATCTTTCCTCTGTTAAACACAATTCTAAAATTTGAAATATTAAGTTATAAGTAGAAATGCAAGTTATTCTATCTAAAAGATTAAAGAAAAACATTAATCTTTAATGGTATCTGATAGTTTTGGCTTGTTCAATCAATGTTGTAAGCTACATTTTGTCTGAATTTTGTTATCTCATTTTATTTGATAATTTTAATTAATTTTGTTAATTTGCAGAGGTATTGGATACAATACTAAAGATTAGAAGAAAAATAACATTCAAATTCAAAGTAAATGTTTTTAAAAACACTAGCTTTTCTTTTGTAGGTTCTGGCATGGGTTTTCGACCTATTGGAGGAGGTGCTGGTGGTTCAGGCAAAGAATTCAGTGAAAGTCTTGGAGGGAATTCTCCTAGGGAACAGTTTACAATAGTGATACTAACATACGAAAGAGAGCAGGTAACTTTTTAAAAATGTTTTTTACTATAATATATTGTTTGAAACAAGTGAATGTTTTATATCATTGCCACTATGTAAAACTGATAAATGTGAAAAAAAACGCATTTTTTTAATTTTGTTCGTTTACCATTGTATCCTACAAATGCTAGTATATAGAATTTGTAAAAATGACATTATAGATTTAGGTCTTCTAATTACCGATCAGATTTGAAATTTTACCACAAGGCCTTGTAGAATACATTAGTGAACGAACAAAATAAAAAAAAAAAACGGGTTTTCATATTCATTAGTTTTACATAGTGTCGACAATATATGGTGTAATAAATATTTCGGTGAATGTTATGGGACTTCTTAACCTTAGCCTATTGAAACAGTTATGAGTTTAGTAAATGTTTAAGGATTCATTATATGTCTATGAGTATTGTGATTTTTATCAGATGAATAAAAAAAACTCTGTAGTGGATCAAACCTTTGTTTCCTTTCAAAAATATCTCTTAATTTATGATTCAAATAAAAGAACAAAAAAATTTAATAATCTTATTTTTAAGATATATCTCCCAATTAGCTAAGATAATAAATCAAATTATTTAAATAAATTAAATTAATTTTTTTTTTTTAAAGTGTGGATTCCATTAGCTATCTGATAATTATTTTTTGCTTTTTTGTTAGGTTCTTATGAACTCTCTGAACAGTCTTCATGGACTACCTTATCTGAATAAGGTTGTAGTTGTATGGAATTCACCTAGACCACCTTTACAAGATTTGAGGTGGCCAGAGATCGGAGTGCCAGTTCATGTAAGTTTCCAATAAGTTACAAAGAAATTACATATCTATCAACGTAAAGACAATTCACGAGAGAGGAAGTGGTTATCACAAGTCTAAGAGTTGGACACTTCTGTTTAACTCCATTACCACCTGATGGCAAGACACAACTTTGAGGAGAAATATGGAAAAATGTCGTATTGTACCTCATTATTCCTGTAAGGAGTTAGGTGATTGTAAAAACTCCATTTGTAGTATCATCAAATTCATTAAAAATATTGGATTATATAATTTAATTTAATGACATTTTTTTCTACCCTTTGTTTTGTTTATTTATATTTATTTTAAATTTTGTTGATATTGTTAAAATGTAGGTGGAACAATTAAGTTAAAATAGCTGTTATTGTTGCAATACAGATGGTACAATTATATTTAAGTATAAAGAAAAAATAACCATCAAAATTTTTTTTCCTTTGAGCCAAACAACTACAAAATACATATCAATGTATTACTAGGGGATATTTAAAAAAAAAAAGTACATATTTTTTTCTATTCATCCAATAGGCTGTAAGAACTGATAAAAAAATAATAAATGAATAAAATAATATAAAAAACTTGTTGAAAATCTTATTGTATATCTTGAGTTTGGAATATATAGGTTATACTGGAAACTTCAGTTTATACTTTGCTTAACCCTTTGCACTCCAAAGCCGTGAACCCATTGCTTAGTACAGAACTCATATGCCGGGTATGAGCCGGCTTGTTGTGGCTTTCACTCCCCCAACACTCAGATCGTTTTTTATATTTTTCTGTAGCATTTTTTTAAAAGGCATAAATAATATATATATTAAATGTTTAAACTTTTTTTATTACTTCAAGTACAATGATATAATACAAACACAAACAATTTAAAAAAAAAAAAATCAATAAAACAATATTATCTTCTATAGAGGATCTTGAAAAAAATAATGACGGTCTATACCCAGCTTATGAGTCCTGTGCCAGACTAGTGGAACTTATCTGAGTGGAATTGCATTTTTATTTTGCCGGATTATAATCGGCTAATGAATGCAAAGGGTTAAAACACTATTTTTTGTTACTTGTAGTACTCACCTCAGGTTGATATACAGGTTCCCAATTTTCTTTTTATTCTTTGTGAGAATGTCTGAGCCCTTGACCATCACATCTTTTTAAGGGTTAACTAATGATCTAACCTTAATTATTGTTTTAAATATTTAATTCTTATAAAAAAACTTTTAATAAATTTTTATTTTTGGCTGTCAATATTTAATGCTTTGTTATTACTGTGAATATAATATTTCTAATATTGATTAGAATGCTTCTATGAATATAATTTTTTCAGGTCGTAAAGGGAAGCAGAAATAGTCTTAATAATAGGTTTTTGCCATATGAAGCAATTGAAACTGAAGCTGTTCTCCAAATCGATGATGATGCTCATCTGAGGCATGATGAGATTATTTTTGGCTTTAGGTATTTGATAAAAAAATTACTTTTATTGACTTAACTATACATACAATAGTACTGGTTTGAATTTATTTCAATTTTTATTTGTTAGGGAAGAATACCTTGTTTCATACCAATTGACTTGTTGCAGAAGTTTCACTTATTAGAAATAGTTCAGTTACTGAGCACATTCTATTATTATATCTAACTGGAGATAATCCATTTGTGATTTGTAGAAATTTTATGTTGTATCAGTTTTGATTAATAGTTTTGTTGGATTTTAATTATTTATTTATTTTTTATTTCAAAAAGTTGAACGTGCCACCCAGGAAGGGTCTTAGGCTCAGTACTTCGGTAAGGATGTACTTTTAATGGGCCAAAGGTTGTGAAAGGAAATGATTTGGCTGAAATCACTTTCAACCACCAGGTTTTTTCCCAATCAATGGTACCTACTTTATCAAGGCTGGGTTTATGTCAGGAGGGTCTCTTGACCTCAAAGTCAACCCACCGGTGATGTAGCAAAAAATAATTTTCTGCCTTCAGTTGGACTTGAACTCAAGTCCAGTAACTTGGCAGTCAAGTGCCTTACCACTGAGTTACCGTGCCTTCCTTTTTTCTTGGTGGGATCTATTATTTTCATTGATTTTTGTGCATACAAAGATAATATCCCTCATCCAGTAGAACAACGACATAACTGTATAAAAAAAAACAACATAAAAGCTTAATACATCAGTAGAAACATCGACTGAATTGTAGTTTGGATGAGCAATATGACCTTAAAAATGGCCAAAATACATTTTTATTATTTTCTTTTCATTATTAAAGAATGGAGTGAGTGTATACTATGCATATATGTGTGTTCAGATGCTCATACCCATCAACATTTATGCAAATAAAAATACTATTATCTTTTTGTCATTAATATTAAATTCCTTAATCTTTAGAGTTTGGAGGGAAGAGAGAGATAGGATTGTTGGTTTTCCTGGAAGGTATCATTCTTTAGATCTTAATTACGGTGGATGGTTGTACAACTCAAATTATTCATGTGAACTTTCCATGGTCCTTACAGGTAAGATTTTTATTTAAGTATTATTGCATTTATTTTTCAGAATGAATAGAGATTTTTGAAAGGTCAAAAAATAAAATTAAAAAATCTTACAAATTTTATTTTCACTGACCTGTAATACAAAGTAGAGTTAAAGTAAAATACTGAGAATAAAAAAATACAGGACTGGGTGGGATTATGAGATCATTGGTGTGGTTACCTTATGAGTATAGTCCAATCAGGATGTATCACCAGATATATTTGAAGTCTTAAAAATAAGAAACCTATTCCCTGTAGAGTGATATGGAATGTGGTTAATTATCCAGCCTTTAAATCTGAACAGTGGGAAAAAATAAAATTAAGAAAAATGATTTTTAGGCATGTAATTTTTAATTTATGTGTTTATGTGTTACCTGTAAATAGGTGCGTGATCTCAATAGATGCCTTTAAAATTTAGAAAATTGGTAACATTTGTTAGATTAAATTTAGAATGTGTTTTCTTTTCATTTCAATCTAAATAGAAATACTAAAAATATTTTTGTTCCCTTTAAAGAGGAAATTTTCTAGTTTCTTGTCTCAGGATAGATAGGATCTCTTTGTTGGTATGGCTTAAATGATCGTGGAAATTTAAATTTTTTATGTAGATCTTGCCTATCTAAATATATTATCAAAACAATATTTTATATAATTGTAGTTTTATTTAACTTAATATAATTATTTTAATGTAACTTACATTCCTATTGAATATTACTTTATAACTTTTGTCGACTTTTATTGTAGGAGCAGCCTTTATTCACAAATATTATATGTACTTATATACTCATTGGCTACCACAGGCTATTAAAGACAAGGTTGATGAATTTATGAATTGTGAAGATATAGCTATGAATTTTCTTGTTTCACACATTACAAGAAAACCGCCTGTCAAGGTTTGGATTGAATCTTCGTCATTCATTTAGTTTTATTACTTGGTTTATTTTTAGAATTAGATTTTTTTTTTTCTTGAGTATATTATGGAGACATCTTAATTTTTAACTATTATTTCTGTTTACTGTGTTCGATTCTATGCCCAAATCATTTCTACCTTCCAACTTCCTGATTTTAATGACAGTTCCCAAGGATAACACGTAATGAAAAATTTATAGTTACAATAT
Source organism: Euschistus heros (assembly GCA_003667255.2). NCBI lineage: Eukaryota > Metazoa > Arthropoda > Insecta > Hemiptera > Pentatomidae > Euschistus > Euschistus heros. Next base: position 2,754,649 of record RCWM02000032.1, on the reverse strand, counting down.
ATTACAAGCACTAGTCAAAAATATGACCAGCATATTGGTCGCATCAAATGGCCATCATCCATAGTATATACCTTGACCAAATTGCCCTTTTGAGGTTTATGATGCTGAAACATTCAAAAATATAAGCCAGGGTTCTCGAATGGGTATTTGAAGATTATTGATCTTATTAGAGATCTCTAATGATTTTACATTACAAAATTTTATTTAAAAAATATGAGAAAATTGTAGGAAACTTGAATAGAACTGAGGACTTACCTTTTTATACCAACATTTTACTGGTGGTTGATAATAAAAGAACATTCTATCGTGTTTTTTTAGGAACCACAAGTACAAGAGTGTCTTTCTATAACAATAAATGTTTTAAATTATAAATCAATGTTAATTTTTCTTCTTATAATGTAGTTGTTTTGCTTACAGCAGCCAAATATGTTACAAAACTTAAAATTTTTAACACTGCCCCTGTTAATTACAATTCATTATATGAGCTGTTCGAAGAATTCCTAGATGAGTTCTTCCTATCTCTCTTTTTTTATTCACAATCATATTTCAGGTCACTTCAAGGTGGACTTTCAGATGTCCTGGATGTCCTGTGTCGCTTTCAGAAGATGACACTCATTTCCAAGAACGACATAAATGTATTAATTTCTTTACTCAGGTAATATATTATTTATTTATAGCTCAAAACAAATTAGTTTATTAGGATAGATGAATTGTTTACTACTTCTATTGATTTTTTTTTTTTTTTTTTTTTTTTTTTTTTTTGAAGACTAGTTTTAAATGTTAAACCTTCATCATCAGTTCTAAAAATAAACAAACAATCTTCAATACATCAGCACTTTGTTACATAGATTATATGTATTCAATTTTTTTTAAAATGTAAGACAAAAAATCAATTATGTTGATGCTCACCTTAGGAGGCAAAATAAAAAGGGCTTCTGAAAGATATCAAAACTTGGAGAACACTGATCGTTAAGAGATGAAAGTGTCAGGTAGATAGGTTGTCCGTTAGACTTTCCCTATGACAGGTTGGTTTTCTTCTGTTCCTACTAGAAACAAATTCAAAATGGTACTATTGGAAATATTTATCTGGACATTTAAAAAAAAATCTGGATAGGTTGAGAACAATTTTATTATTTCTAACGGTTCAGGAATATTTAATTTTAATCAATATTCTACGAGATGTACTAGTTTCCTTCTTGAGTCTTTGACGAATTTATGGTTATTTTCATTGAATGGATTGCGAAGTTGGAATTCTGTGTCTTATTATTGTATGCCCTTTTAATCTTTGGCTTATTTATCATCCAGTTTTTCCATGTATTTAGCTTCACAGTCATTACAATTTAGTTAATTTTTCAGAAAGGGTCTATTATGCCTTTAGGTGAATGGAAATAAGGTGATTATTACTGTTTCATTAGATTTACCTTCGGGATTCCCAGGAGGTCACACGTTACTTGCCGATATTCTGAGCTTGGGTGGCTCTTTCCTAAATTCCGACGACAATACTTTCTAGGTACTTTCCTATTCCAATCTCTAAAAACCAAAAACCTTCCTATATACTTGATCTATTAATTCTGTGCTCTATCCACCTCCTAAACACTAGATCCCAACCTTTTAACCTGTATATCCCCTCACATAAAACCGCTTCCTTTGACAAATCCTTCAACATTCGTGCTACCTCCTTCTGGAATTCCCTACCCACTTCTATTCATAAAGCAGCTTCCATAACTTCCTTCAAAAATAATTTATTTCTGTTTCTTTTAGACAATCAATCTTCTGCAAATAAGTCAGTAATTAAATAAATACTTAGAATTACTTTTTTTTTCTCTTTCTTTTATATGTTCATATATATACGATTATATTTTATGTTATTATTATTATTTCATATATATATATATTTATATATTTAAAATTTAATTTAATTTTTTTTTCCCTATCAAAAATGTATGCTGTAATTACTGAAGCATTTAATTTGTAAATAATACGCCAGACAATCTTACTATTTTAACTGTGCATTATTTTTATTCTTAGGGGACAGGAAGTCCCAGAATAAACTTTATTTTTTCATTATGGTTTATCTATTTTAAATACAGGATTTAAACCTAATTTTCTTAGTTCCTTTCTGACTTTGGTGGATATTTCTTCGGGATAGTTTTGTCCTCTAGGTGTGTTAATTATTAATAGTTTTTTAAGGATTTTTATTTAAAAATATTTTGTTGATCACAATTTTACTTAATCTTTTAATGCTGGCTACAGTGTAAGATGGTTTGGAAAACAATGAAATTGGAAAACAGAACAAGAGAAATACAATTTTCATTATATAATATAATCTTGATTGCTCTGTTATTTTGTAGGCCAATATAAAAACTCCAGTTAGGTTACATTTTCTACCATTTCATTCGATTTTTCAGATATACCTATAGGGTATAGTATAGGGTTTGTTTTATAATACTTTAATTTCATTAATCTATCCTTTATTCATTATTATATATGTAAAATGTATTGTTTATTTATAATTTATATGTTTTAGGTATTTGGGTATACACCTTTGTTGAATACCCAGTTCAGGGCTGATTCTGTTTTGTTCAAGACGAGAATACCTCATGACAAACAGAAATGTTTCAAATTTATATAGTCATATACGTTTTTTATGTTTAAAAAATTATTACAAATAGATTTGACTCCTTGAGCTTTCTGTATACAAATTTTTACTAGCGATATGAGATTACTTGATTATCAAGTAGAAGTATTTTTGTTTAATATTAAGAAGATTGTTCAATGAAATAATATTTATTTATTATATGTTTTTTTCATGGATATTCCTTAAGAATTGGTAGGCCTCCAACAGTTTATGTTGTTTGTTAAGCTAGTATTTTAAGGAACTAGACAAAAATTAAATATAAGAGATTGACATAATGTCGATCTATTGTTTTTTTGATTTTTTTTTGACTTGATGAGCTTGTTCTCTGATATTTTATGATAAAGCCTCTGTGAACAGTGATTAGTAAGTACTTTTGAACATTTTAGTATCTGTTGATAAGATTCAGAAGTATTTTTATATATACCTGTAGATAATGTGATAAACTGTAAATTGTGATAGGTGAATTATTATTGTAAAATATATGTTGTGCTATATTTAATTTATGTTTTGTGCCATAATTTAAAGCTAATCAAATGCTAGGATTGTTTCTATGTTGGTATATTTAGGTTAATATTTGTAGTTATAAATTTAATGCACAATTAATGTAATTTCAACTATATATATATATATATTCATTCTTGATGGGACCGAAACAATATTTTGTATTCTATTCTAAAATATATATAACTAACATTTATCTCTCAATAACATATTTTACTATAAAAGTTTATTTCAAATTTTTTTTTTTTTTCCAAATCTAGAATTCGCAAAAAAAAAAAAAAAAAAAAAAAAAAAAAAAAAAAAAAACACTAAGAAGGTAACTTATTCTTAAACATTTAAAACATAATACTACTTGCTGCACTACATATTTTTTAAAATTTTAAAATAACACTGATAACTGTATTTATTACAGGAGTTTTCTTAGATTCAATAAAGAATTATATATATATATATATATATATATATATATATATATATATATATATATATATATATATATATATATATATATATATAAGTAACTTAAAACTGAAATAATAAAGCAATTTTGAACTAGGTAATGGGTATTAATATTTTGTATTTTTATGAGTAGAAATGACTTTTACGATAAATCTTTTTATTTCAGCCATTACTCAGAAACTAACTCAAGGAAAACAAGCTTCGAATCATCTCCAATAAAAGTTATTATATTTAATATGACAACATTAAATGTTATACTTTTATTTTACTTTTTTAGTTAATGCCACTAACATTAGATAAAATAAATCTTAAACAAATAAAAAAAATAAAAAAATTATTTTGCACTAAAAAAGTTCTTGATTAATTGTTTCGGTCTCTATTATTTGAAATAATTGGTTGCTTTAATACTGAGTTTTTACTAATTTCTATTGATCATTTAAATGTGTATTAAATTTTTATTTTGTTTTGTGTGATTCTTACTTTTGGAATTTCATTATGGCTAGTTGGTCCATAATATAACGATTTTTATGTAGATATTATAGTTATTATATTTTTGTGTGCGATTCTGCACTGTAACTTACTTTGTTTAAGAAGAGATATTTTAACAAATTGTTTAAAAATTTTGGAAATTAATCAAGAAAAACTGTTAATTTTACAGATATTTTCTTTAATTTTTTTCCTTAATGATTATATTGCTAATCAAACATTGACGTAGAAAGTACAAATTTTTCAACGATTTTTTTATACATATTTTATAGCACTTAATATGTCTGTTATTGTAATGAAGTAATGGATTTTAATAATTACTCATTTTTTGAGTATTTATTTCACTTGTTAGACAATTTTTAGAATATATAGTGACTGATTATATTTTTCTTTTAAATTAAAGATAACATGCTATTTGTGTTTTATATTAATTGTTATTAATTTTAATATAAAATACAATCAACCAATAAAAATTGATACTTAAAGTTTTATTAATTTGAAATTAATTTATACTTCATTCAAACAATTCCCTTGGACACAGCAATTCTATATAAAATGCTCTGATAATAAATAATCAGCATCAAACAGCCCCTCAAATTCATTGAAATTGATTCAATTCCTTGAAGTACCAGTCAAGTTCTATAATCCTCCCTCATTTTTCCTTTCTTTGACTGCAGATTCTTCATAAGGAGCTGTCTGATTAGCTTCAAATCAAGCTGAAATGATTTATGAATTGCTCTTGATGTTATTCCGAGTTAATATGGGTTAATCTTATTTTCAATGGCATTATATTCTGGGTAGCTTTCTTTTTCAATCTTGGAAACCAAATTAACTATTCTATATTATTGTTATCCCTTTCATGTATTCCTTCATCAAGCACTTGATTACAAGATATTAATTAACTTGATAGTTTTCTATATCCTCTCTCTTTGAAGTGCTTCCTTTGAAAAATCATCTGTACTGCCCTCATTCTCGAATTCCTTACACATTTTTAATTGTAAACTGTCTCCTTATTTTTCTTTCCCCCCAATTTTCAAACATCCAAAAATATTTAAAATAAAGTTTATAAAAATGTACGAGTGTGTGCATTTACATAGATCTTTTAATTTTTCTTTCTAAATTATAAATTTATATGTTTGTCATTTTATAATCTACTGACATGTTTTACTGATAAAAGGTACCAGACAAGTGTACCATTTACTATGCATCTTTCTATCCTTAGAGGACAAAATATTGCAGATTAAATATTTTTATATTTAAAAAAATAAAATGTGTTGGAATATATTTTCTACTATGATATATATGGAGTAGTTAAGGTTTCTTACAATTCGGAGTTTAGCTGTAAAATTTTGCTGGACAACAATTGTTTATTGTCTTGGCATTAGATTAAGTTTGGAATAGAAAGAAAAAAGTGAATTTTTTTAAAAATTTTAATAAGAAAGAATGAAATATAAACATGCAATGTTTCCATTAATCCCTTGTATAATCATTCCTTTGTTGTTCTTCTTGTCAGGATCTATAGAAATACATATAGTTTAAGTATATATTTTTTAAAAAATATTTTCTGGGTTAATATTGATATTACCTGATAGATACCTCCCTTTTCTGCCAAAATATTCTCAAAAAGCATATAGTTTACCTTTGATGTTGCTTTTTTATAGGAACCATGACATTTTAAATTTCAAAAAAGCCATTGCTATCAGCTTTAAACTTTTTATATTGAAGAAAAAGAGCACGATTTTGAATTATAAAAATTCTTGTTACCTTCCATGATATTTACTATACTATTTAATTAAATTTCTTAAAAATGGGATTGTTTTAAATGAAATATTATTTATTCCATGGTTTTAACACTATGTTTAATTTAGTGTTTAATTCACAAATTTATAATTACAAAAAAATATTTTCTATGATTATTACCGTTTATTTGATGAAGCATGTTCCCCTCTAAAAGGTTTTTGGGAAATTCAAGTGTCTATTTTGTTAAATTTTCTAAATTGACAAGAAATTTTAACTTAGCAAGCAAAATAAAAAACAGCGATTTTTTACTATATTAAAATGAATGATTACTCTCTATTTTAGAATTAGATCTCTTCCATTAGCATTCAATTTAAATTTATGGAATTTAGTTTTCATCGAATAGAATTTTTAATGGAATATCCAAAGATTATATTAAACGTGAAAAATGAATTGGGATGTGGAAATATAGTTTACATTCAGTTCAAATAAGTGGGGGAAGTGGTTGTTCGCAGACGTATTCCACCATTGCTACCTAAATCTGGAGAGATGGACTTCACTAGCCGCTACAATGTCACTGTCAATGGTAAGCAAAGCGATTATTGTTTTATTGTTTCTTTGCTAAAGTTTATTCGTTTATTGTAGGTATTCACAATACAGTAAACGCTATGATTTTTTTTTTTTTAATTTATACAAATTATAAGTATCAATTTTCTTAATTTTTTGTCAGTCAAATTTTAGTTGAACTTGTTTTCCCCTTTTAATACAATGTTTTTTTTTTAAATTTTGTTATAAAAATTAAAATATTTTATATTAATAATATGCCAGTGAAAATAACTAGCGTTTCTGTCAGGATCACTTGACTACAACTTATCCAATTATTTTCATTATTTTCGGTTAAATATTTTTTTCTAAAACTTCATGATTACCTTGACGATTTGTAAAATTAATCAGTGTATAAATTTCTGATGTAGAAATGTAAGCTTTTAGTGTTTATTAATTGAGATTAAAGAAAAATATCTATAATTTCGAGTTCAATCTACGTATTAAAATGAAGCGTTTCTTTAGTAAAAAAAAAAAAAATACTTAGTTTATTTAACTTATTCACTTTCAATTCATCATAAAGAGGGGTCTATTTTTAAATATACAAATTACAAATACATTGTACAAGTTACTAATTTTGAAATTGTTCTCGGAAAAACAGAAGCTCTGAGTTATAAGTAACAAAACCTAAATTAGTGATGAAAGGGGTTTTGTATTAAAATGAACCAAAGGAATATTATACCACAGATGGGATTTAAATCTATACCTGGTCGCAGGCTAATTACTTTGAATATTATTAGTCCATCAGAATTCACTTGAGAATGCTAGACGCCAAAATTCAAATGAGTGTTAAGTGTTCCAATTGAAGATACGCATTTCCTTATCTTTAAATATAATCTTTATATGTTTATGTATATTTTGGAACTTAAAACCTAAAACAAAGCTTTTATATACATGAAACATTTGTAAAAATAAAGTACGTGAATGCCAAATAAAATAATTTATTACTTTGACGCTGCAATAAAAATTATTTCTATGATACGATGAGTTGAATTCATCTTTTATTGTTAGACCCTCAAAATCAATGTAATCGAAGACATGTGACATCTTCAAAATGAACTTACTACCAAGACTGTTGAGGAGCTTCAAGGTTTCTGAAGACCTTCTATTAAATATCTGAATGACATTCTCGAATAATGTTGATTTACCACAAACTAGGTTCCTGAATCAGCATTTTTAGATTGACCGAGTGAGGTAACCTCATTTTATTTTGCTTCCAAGTTTAGTTACGTCATGTTACTAAGATTTATACTCCAGGATCTGTGGTCTGCCATCGTTGGCTTTCTTTAGCTTTGGTTGGGACAAAACAAGGCGTTTAGACTCGATAAATTGTTATATCAGAGCCATCAACTATACCGTTTACCCATTAGTATGACTAAAACTTATTGAGTAACAAATTCACAACCCTTATTAATCCCTATCGTACTCAATTGTATGAATAACAACTAAATCTTAAGGTTAATCAATCATTATACAAACATTAATCAAATAAATTGGGCGATGTTTAACTTAGATCTGCTAAATGCCAATCAATCATATTATTTATGGACTTGCTTCTAAATCGCCGTTCTAAACACAAATGGGATAATTAACATTTTTGGTTGAATTGAGATTTCAGGGAAAGAAATGATAGGTCTATGGTTGGTTGGTCTACCGCCCCTGACCAGTTGAATTCCATTGATCTAGACAGGCCTATCATTGTCCTTCAATTGAACCCGATTTTTTAAACGTACTTTGGTGAGAATAATAATGGCAAATACCCCTTTAGAGTATAACAAACGATGGATTATTTATTCCCCTCTACAATATGATAATCTTAGTTAAAATTGGGTAGCTCGCTATTTTAGCTCATATCAGGCTGCCTGAACTTGTACTAGCAATGAATATTTGCTAATGATACACTATTCCGCTCATTTAATCAATCATCAATGATTATTTGTTCGTTTGTAAATATCGATGGATAGTTTTTTTTTTTTTAAAGTCATTCTTTATCCTAGAAGTACAAAAATTGTCTGTTTTCTGTTTTTTCAAATCTTTTTATCTCATGAAACCATCTTCTCTGAGCTGACGATCAAAAATTAATGATTCTTTAACAATTTTCATCCTCCTGTTATTTATGTGATCCTCACTCCTTCAGAGATTTTTGAAGAATAACAAAATAAAAGGTTTTAGTTCCATGATTTTTTAATAATTTAATTTCATTAACAATTGGTACCTTATATAATTTCCTATGTTAGACAGGACCTTTTGCACCTTTTAGGCAGACTGTTAATAAATTATTCACTAATTCCTTGAGGAATTGCTGTGATGTTTACTGATAAGTCGTGTTTCTGTCTGTATAATGATAGCAGATTATAGAGTCTGCATAGATTAGGCGATGCGTACAATTCAGCAATCCATGCTCCCTTCAGTGAAGTTTGAAGAAGGTGATCTTCAATCCCTCAGGGTTTCAACCCTCACACCAGACTCAAAAAGCAAGAACTTAACGGACGCTTCAGCAAACATTTTTTACATTCAAATCTATTCTGAAACCTATGCTGGACCTACTCTGGACCTATGGATTGTAGAGGACAAAAAAACAATCGTATATCATACGTATTTAAACCTTCCACTCCAAAGTCCCGAGAACTGGAGTGGTCCACGTTATATTACTAACAAACCCTACTTAACGATAGCAATACACCTTATGTCCTCGATCTACTTAAATTTTCAAAATTTCACCAAAACCTTTCCAAACACATCAACTCTCATGCTCAATCTTTAATCAGTTTCATACATCTTATATTCCTCCTTGTAAATTTAAAATAGTGTTTTCGAGACCTTTTTTAAACATATATTTACATTAGAGTTCTGGTAATGACTTAGAGCTTCTGCAAAATAGCTATCACTCAGCCTCCACTGGATTATTGCACCAATGACGCGGCTGAGGCATCCCTGAATCCAGCTTGCCTTTCTTAAGTTGAAGGCAGGCTTGCTTCGGGGTTCCCCAGGCTGAGATTGTATGTAGTGTATATATAGTATGATTGTATCTTATTTTATTATATTTTTATTTTACATCTTTTGTAGTTAAATATTTATTTTATGTTATTTTAACTATTGCATAATTGAACTTATTGTTCCAGAGTGATGAAAATGATAATATTTCTTCGTCAAAAGTAGTTTTATAAAAATAAAACTTTGCTTTATTCTAAGTATTGTTAGCAAAAATATTATTTAGATTTTTGGTCCTTATCATTTTGCAGAAGCATTTTAATTCAGTGTTTGTGTTCATTGCAATAATAATTATTGTTTTACAGGACCGAAAATTCAAGATCACTTTTCAACATTGTTTGCAACATACCACCATATACCAGTCCTCTTCACGGTTTATTTCACCACAGTCAAGTTGGTCGGTCCAAGGATTATGAGTGAGAGGAAACCATTTGAATTGAAGACAGTTATAAGGATTTACAATTTAGCACAAGTGGTCATTAACTGTTATTTGTTATATCTGGTGAGTAAATCTTGTGTGATTAAATAAATAAATAAATAAATAAATAAATATATATATATATATATATATATATATATATATATATATATATATATATATATATATATATATATATATATATATATGATGTTAAAATTTCTTCAAAACCTACTTAATGATATCAATACACCTTTCGTCTTCGATCTGCTTAAATTTTCAAAATTTCATCAAAACCTTGACAATGACATAATTCCTGACAATGACATAATTCTTACCATAAATAATACTTTGCATGAAATAATATTTAATAGTATGATCGTCTATGTTGATATTACTAGTTATACAAAAAAAAATTAACAGTTAAATTTTAATTTAGTATATGTTTTATTAGTTGAAAAAACAAATTAAAATTGTATAAACCTCATTCTTTTTAAAGAAATATATTTTTTTAAAGTTATTCTTGTAATATTAAATTATTATTATTATTATTATTACTATTATTTGTTTATTATTTTTTAAACTTGTACCGTTTAAATACATGAAAGGACTTGAGTTCATTACTTTTTGAGGATGTACTGTTCTCAGTGTTGCCAGGTAACATGAAATATTTTCCCCAGTATAGTGGGGTAAATTTTCCCTCATGGGACAAAATTTCCCTGTGATCTATCGCATTTTCCAATTGAAATTCAGATGTGAAACAAACGTATATTTTGTAAAAATAATAATCGTTATTTATAAACTTTGTTATATTAACATTTCTGTTATATAATGTACTCATGTGTTAAAAAGAAAACTTGAGCATAGAGGTTTCTGAAATACAAATTTAATAGTAATTATAATATTATAAATGTAAGTCATCCATTTTTTTTTTACTTCAGAGCATCTTTATTAAAAAAAAAAAAAAAAAAAAAAATAGTACATTGATACATATATCATTAAAATATAATGTATCTAAACATAGTTTTACAAAATATCATCCTTGTGGATTATTATACCTGATTATTATACCTCCGAATAAAATATCAATAAACAAAATAAACTTAAATGTTTGCGGGAGTTACGCCCGCTAAATCTATTTCCGTTAACTAACGGCTTATTGCTCTCTGAGATATCGAATGATCAAAAAACCATTGACACACTATACATTAGCGATCGAACATCAAACGCTATTGCGGTTGATGATATTTATTTCTGTCAGTAAGACGGATGTCAAATATAATAAAAATTATAAATAACAAATACAATTTTATTACTAATTTTTTATCACAATTATTCTTGAAAATTCTCCAATTCTTCTTTGGATTCCCCATTTCTCCACTAAGACCAGAAAGTCTCCGAAATTAAGGGAAAATCCCACTTGGCAACGCTGACTGAACCTAGGTAAGCGATTGTGCAATGAGGTGATTAGAATTAAATGATAAAGGATATCTATTTTATAGTTGTATTATTTTATTAAATTATTTTTCACATTTTAAATTGTTACATTAATTAATCAAGAGTTGTTTGCTTTCAGATAGTTTTTAACTGGGGATTTGGAATACTAAAGGCCTGGAATCATATTTGTAATCCTGTTTCGGAGACTGTTGGCTTTGATCATCAAAACCAGTTATTCGTAATTATAATGAATACATTTAAATTCTATCTGTTATTACCTGATCGCGTAGCTTTTCTTAATTATTTTTTTCCTTATGAATTTTCTAGTTCACGAATATTAAATTAGTTGTAACACTACTACTGTTTTAAAAATAAACTACTACTTCTATGAAATAAAAATAACAATGCATATCATCATGAAATACAACCTACAACGCTCTCTACATTAAAAAAAAAAACGAAAGTACATGTTAACTTCTCATAAGAAGGAACCTTCCAGATGTTTCAACTCGTTTTATGTTTTTTCCAGCTTATAATGCATTTAGACTAAAAGAAAAAATATTTATAGATTTGTTTTTTGTTGTAGAATCTCATGAACCATTTTGATAAAAATCTGATTCTAACAGTCTCTGCAAAACTCTCGGTATTCTACATGCATAGTTGTAGATACTTAAGGAAGGTCAAAAGAGTGGAAGGAATTTCGCATTCTCCTCGTACTGGCTTGCAGTGACTTCATTGGGCATTGTTATTTTGTTGTTTCAATCGGTTAAATTTATTTCCTGGGCACCACAGTAACTTGAAAACTACTCTTTTGAAGTGATTATTTTATCATTTCGAATGATGTTTTCATCAGCGAGTTCGCAAAGAAGTTTAATGCTATCTGGTAGAAAACAAAATTGTGATATTTTTCTTCAATCGCAACAAAATCCCTGACGAAAATATGCCGAGAGTTCCCAATCATTGAATATTTCGAAAAACTGTCAGATTAAGAACTTAACATGAAAAATTATAGAAGGAGATAGTCAGGGATGCAGTCAAAGTAACACCACGTTAAAGAAGGAATTCTTCTTTAATACGTGCCAACGTTTCCACCTGCGTTTCAGGTCTTCTTCAGGGCAATAATGAACAAAATACCATAGGTGACAAAAAAAAATAATAACAGACCGATAAACAGATGACAAATGGAATACAGAATTGCATAGATAAAAAACAATATACAGAAACCGCATGGAAAAGATCAGATACATAAATAACTAAGAATACAAAGCAGCAAGGTAAGAATAAGGACAAGACAGGAATGAAAAAGGAAACAAAATAAATAAATAAAGAAAAAAAAATAATATAATAATAAAATAAATAAATAAATATATATATATATATATATATATATATATATATATATATATATATATATATATATATATATATATATATATATAATAAAAATAAATAAATAAAATAATATTAATGGTAATGGATAAAAGGATAATAAAAAGGGAAAAGGAAATGAAATGTAAATAAAACAAAAATAAAATAATAAATAAAAATAAAATAAATAATAAAATAAAATATGGAAATATGGGGAAGAATGAAGGAAATAATGAGGGTTTTTTTTTTTTTTTTAAAGTCACTCTAGATTCTTGTTCTTGGCCCAGAAGATTACGATCCATAATGATAAAAGTATAGTTGACTGGAAGATGGATGGAGAAGAAGATAGTCAGGGATGCAGTCAAAGTAACACCACGTTAAAGAAGGAATTCTTTAATGCGTGCCAACGTTTCGACCTGCATTGTAGGTCTTCTTCAGGGCTATAAAGAACAAAATACCAGAGGTTCTCCATCCATCATCCAGTCAACTATACTTTTATCATTATGAAGAATTATATTTTGTCGTTTCATATGAAACGAGTAATTAGTAAAACACCTTTATGAAATCAAAACATTTAACCAGACTTACTATACATTTTTCTCAACGTATTTTCAATTTTCCAACTCAATAACTGAAAAATTCCGAGTTTTGCGAAAAAATAAAGTCAGAAAATGCGTTTTTCACCTAACAATCATTTTCATAAATTTTACGTTTAAGGAAGTTTTCCAAATCCCTGAGAAGGTGAAAATCTGTTAGAGACAAGTCCGAGGAATATGGTTGGTGTGCAAGGACATCGTAACACAGCTCTTTTAGTTTCTTTACGGTCTATCGTGAAATATGAAATATGGTGCTATTGTATAAGATTACAGGTCCCTCCCGACTAACCAATGCAAGTTGTTTTTTTTATAGGTTTTAGATACATTATGTGATTATCACTGCTGTACCATTGACCATCACAAAGAAACCAATTATTTTTGTGCATGTGTCATATCGTTACAACACTCTTCCCAAAAGGCCGTGATAATGTTTCTTGCAGCTTGGGTTGCTGAGTTTCCAAGTTTAAACTCATAAAATACTCTAAAATCTCGTGTTTCCATGTTCATATTTGATAGCATACAAAACAATGTGCGATCAATTGAAGTGATAGTCAATATTGTCAGATACACAATTTAGACACCCCCGAAAAATAATGCAGGTCATTGGTACCGTGGAAGAGAGGTACTCTTGGAGGAGAGAGACCTTTTGAAGTGAGAGCGAACCAGGAGCCGGAAGAGATGGACGTGGAGAGACACAAACTCTGTCGAAAAGATCCCTGTGTCATACAATTATCAATTAACTGATATAATTTGAGAAGGGGGACACATTTTAAAAATGTATAAATTTCATCTATTGGGCCCATCTCTTTTTAACAGCTCTCCGAGTTGGGCCCTGCTTTCGTCAACTTCTCTACGCAGGTCTGTGATTAATGAATAAGAACTTTTGGAACAACAAAGTTTAAGCAACTCAATTTCTTTACTAAATTATTTTTTAATTTTTAGCATACAAAGTAAATTCATTCCATATTTATGCAACTGAATCTAATTATCTAATTGCTATTTCAGATGCTAAAAGTGATGTATTATTACTATCTCAACAAGATGATGGATCTTTTGGATACGGTGAGTGTTCATTCTATAACGTAGAAAAATAAATAAAAAAAGTATCATGTAGATTTTTGTTTTAAAGGCAATAAAAATCGTTAAAAATAATAAAACAATTTATTATAATTATGCTTGGTTATGCTGACCTGTCGGCCTTTATTTCTTGGCAGTGATTTGCAAAATTCTTTGTCTTATTTGGTTTGAATTTTGTTTTTTAATGTGGTACCTATGTTCTTTCTTTTTTATAAATTTATTTTACTTATTTTATTTACATATTAGATCATCTTATTTTCTTTCCATTTTTTTTCTTTGTTCTTTACTTATAAGATTATTATTTGTATTATTATTATATAATAATTTTATCTGAATACTAGCAACTTCTAGATTTTTTTAATCTGGCCCTGATGGTGGACATCAATGTGGTGGCCAAAACTTCGGCTTAGAAAATAACTTTTTGCTATTTTTAACAATTCTTATTTTCATTTGACTGTCCACTTTAAAAAAAAAAACAAAAAAAAAACACTGGATATATTCAACGACAGCCAATAAATACACTTTTCCTATTATAAAAATGGAAAATGTTATTTTAAAGATTTTTTTTCTTTTAAGGTATTTTTTGTTTTGCGGAAAAAGCAATCGCACGTTACGTTTCTACATTTGTTTCACCACTCAACAATGATACTAAGCACATGGTTAACGGTTGTTTATTTAAGAGGTGAGTATGTATATACTATTTAATATGAAAATTACATAATCAATCAGATCGATTAAAATATATTGAACAAAGTTAATTCAAATAATTTCAAAAACTTGATTTATGTCAAAGTATTTTTTTGAAATTTATTTACGGCTGCCTTTTATATCATTCATTGATGATATTTTGGTCTGTGTTTTTGTTGTTTTTTATTTACACGAGAAGAAAATTCAAGATTATGTTATATAACACTCCGAAGATGGTGCAGGCAGGATCTGTGAGATCCAATATGTGACTATTTGATGAATTTTTGATCTTGGATCTCACAGAAATCACAGTTGCCATTGGTGTTTTTCCAAACGGAGCGTTAAGAGAAAAAATTATGAAAATTACGATTGTAAACAAATAATTCTTGATTAGTTTAAAATTGCATTTATAACTCTTTTGGTACCATGGTAATAATCCTCAATTATTTTGTTCTAGAACAAGTAGGCTCTCTTTTTGGGTTTCTCAATATCACAGTGCATATTTTTATGTATTCTTACTATTTCCTGTCGTCATTCGGGCCATCTATGCAAAAGTATCTGTGGTGGAAGAAATATCTGACAAGGATGCAAATGGTAAAGTATTCATACTTCTCTCTAATATTAGTTTTAGTAGATTTAATATTAGTTCTAGCAATAATTGGGACGTACTGACATTTGAAAAAAGAAAAACAAAAAATTAAAGTTGTGAAACAGAAGAGATGGCTGGAGGGAAAATGTTTTAAGTTCATAATAAAAGGCTAGAAAGTTTTTTGTTTTTTTTAATTTTATCTTCTTTTGTTTTTTATTAATGATATCTGTCCATTTCAGATCCTTAATACAAGTATAAAGGTGATCGGGAAAGACATGTAATCCAATAAAGTGATACGAGATACGTTGTTGTATGCATTCAAATAATTAAACTTCTAGCCAACTAAATAAATTAAAAAATGATCTTGTTAAATGAATTTACAATATATGAGTATTTTAATTGTATTGGCCATTGCTCATAAATTAGTAGCATTCTTGTGACAGTCGACCTCATTTACAGGCTTGGATACATTGAATTTAAAAAAAAAATTAGTTTCTGTATAGGTGTCTTATTTAGCAGTTCCATTCAAGTAAAACTTCGTTGTAACACTTTTCTAAAGTCTTATGATATTATACCAGGAAGATATAAAAACGGCTTGAACTGAACAAAATACGTATTTAAAGGTATACAAGAAACGATAGATTTTAAGTGTTTTACTTCTTTTATAAAGATTTAAAAGTTGAAACAAACAACATTTAATATATAAAAGACGTGTAATCTTTAAAAAAAAAAAAAAAAAAAAAAAAATCCGAAATATTACGTTTTTTTTTTTTTTAAATACAGTAGAAACTCGATAATTCGTCATGAGTGGGGGAGGAGGGGGTGACGAAATAACGGAAATGACGAATTACAGAATTTTGCTGTAAAGTAACATAAAACCATTTTAAACTATATCATTGTATATTATTTTTTTTTAATTTTGTTGCAATTTATTGAATGTAAAAACGACCAGATGAACATGAATTCAAACATTTTTGAAATATTAATTCATACACAAAACTTACATACATGTATAAAATAAAATAAAAAACCAGACATACATACCATATTTATTCAATACATACATATCTTCAATGTAAAACAGAAAATCTTTCACAAAAAAAAAAAAAAAAAAAAAAGAATTACAGAATAAGACGAATTATCGAGTGACGAAATAACGAGTTTCCACTGTAGTGGGATATTGTTCTTGTTTATTTTAACGTGAGGTTTTCTAACCTAAAAATTCCCAAATACTCTTCGAATAATTTTTTTTAGATGATTTTATAGAAACTATTAGACCAACGTATCATTCCAGTACTTTTAAAAATTGATTTAATTTCTTTTCTATCAAGTTTTTGCAAAAAGGATTTTAAAAAATAATGGTTTAAATATATATAAAATAAAAGCAAAAACATTTCTCTGGGGTGTTATAACTGGAAAATAGGAGTGTTATAAAGGATAAATATTTTTAGATAATCAGGAATAGCAAATAGTTTAATAGCTGGGAAATGTTAATAAGCGGGATCTGCTTTCTTCCCTTTTCTCTAAAGGCCAAATTGGGACCTTTAAAACGAAGTTTAATAGGATAGTAAAACGTATATAGTGAGTAGTAAGACCTATCTAAATATGGGGGGGGGGCATATGGCGTTCCATGACTTTTTTCGATCAAGGCTAGACCTCAATAAGTCCTCATATCAAACATGGAACGTGATTTAATGGAATTAGTTATTGTTGAGTCTTATTTTCCACCATTTTCATCAGTTATGTTTTTTTAGCCTGTGTTTTTCAGGCTATGTTTAAAGTCTGAGATGCTAATCTAAAGGTCTCTGCATCTCGTTAAGTAGTCGTATCGTTTGCATAAGTAGCTGTCAGTGTTCCAATAGCATTAGTACTGCAGAAATAGTGCAAGAATTTAACCTTGAGGCATTCCATAGAAAATTGATCTTACAGACTAAAATTAAAAAACTGTCCGACCTAAAAAAAATCGGACGGAGATACCTATTGATTGAGGGAGGTATAGCTTTCAGTTTCAAAAGGTCTTGATGCCAGACCCTAACAAATGTTCTGAAATGCATTTGACTTTTAAATCTTTAATTCTAGTGATGTTGTAGTATATCACCTCTGTGAAGCAGGTGAGCACTTGAATACAAAGAACAAACTCCAAATGAATTACTAATTTTAAAGTTTATATAATGAATTTCCAAGTCAAACATAAACTATTGCTAGTCAAATGTATCTCTTCCTAGTTGAAATAAATATTTTTAAAAAAATAGTAGAGTATAGGTCATTCTCAAAAAAATGCCGTTTTGGGTTTAGAGATAGAGTAAAAAAGTCGAAAAATGAACTTGATTTTTCTTGAACAAGTATATTTGTATCATTTCATAAGTATGTTAAATTTTTGAGAAATACTCAGCAATCATGAGTTTTTTGTTTTTTAAATTTCGATTAATTTTTTTAAGTCAACAGAAGTGATTTTTATGTCATGAGTGTAACCTAAATTAAATAATTTCTTAAAAAGCATGATTTTGTTCGAATTTTTTTGGACTGCTATAAAATTATATCATGGGACACCTAATTTTGCTTAGAATTGGTTATAGGGTTAATGATTAAATTATTTCTGAGGTCGGTAAAGTATAACTTTTAGTCGGGACTGTTGCCAACTTTTCTATAATTTAGTTTCCATTTTCTATGATGGGGTCTTATTTTACTCATAAGGAAAAAGTTTCTGTATTTAACATAAGAATCTTCACCTCACTGTGGAATGACGTCCATGAGGTAACACTCCTGACCAGTAACACTCCTGACTTTCACCTCATTTTTCCATGCTGATGAACTTTTAGATACTATTTTACCAATAAAAAAACCAAACAAACCAAAGCAGGCTGTTCGATAATATAATTATTATTTGTAGATGTAATAAAAATTGAGTCAATGACATTTTAAAGAGGTAACACTCCTGACATTGAATAAAAATACTTACCATTGTTTTCGGAGCTAATTAACCTCTCTTCTCAAGGAACCAGAAATAACTGGTTTAGCTCTCAGAAACCGATGCAGTGCAAATGGAGGAAGTTCCCCTAACCTTTTGGAGTCAGTTTCTTGGATCTGAAGGTCATAAAGAACAATAACACTTCTGACCAACATTTTTCTACTTCAGAAATATACCCTGGAGAAGAAATTTCCGACAAAAATTACAAAAGATGTCATATAGTTGTAAAAAAAATCAAAGCCAAGATAACGTGACCATCTGTCACTAAATTAAGTACTAGTGACAACTGTTTTTACGAAAGTTGCAATTTTTTTGAGAATGACCCATATAGAAACAATTACAATAAACCAAAATTCACAAGTGTGATAAAAATCACTTATTCAGAATCAGTTCTCTTGAAAACATAATGGATGATTATTTCTATAAATATAATATGTGATGGAACTGCATATCTATAGCACAAATGTGACAATCTATTCAGAATTAGAGAGATGGTTAACTCAACAAAATTATATTGATGAAATACTATGTCCCCACCTCCCAAAAAAAGATAAGAAAGAAAATGGTAATATTAGTACTGATATATAAATTTAAAATGACTAAGTTAAATAACGAATAATACTGATTTTATCTTTCATTCAACTGTCTAAAGAACAATATAAAATTTATAAAGGATTTATAAAGTAATACTTTCAAAAATTTAAATAGTTATATATGAATAAAAATGAAACTAAAATTTAATTATTCTTAGTATCATTTATGTTATTCTGGGTATTATTTAAGTAGGAAAGTACTGCATTTAAAATGCAATTAGTTATATGTGATTTGCCAGAAGTTCGATTTGACTTAAAAATTGTATTTACAAAATATTTATTTATTGATCTCTTAAAATGGATAAAAGTTTATGGTCCTCTTAATTTGCAAGTTTGTAGTTAGTAAACAATCTATAATTAGATTTTCCATTAGCAATTCATATACCTGCTACTAATTTGGGATAGCGTTACAGTTCTCACATAAAAAAAATGATGTTTCTTTTCAATCTGGATTTGTAATTTATTATGATAGAAAGATGTTATTTTCATAAAAGTGAACAGGAAAAGTAAAATATGTGGAATACTTTTGTTCTTATCGTTTTCATATGGTATGACACAGGAATGTTGGTATTTCATTATCAAGGAGGAACTGACTGGATTCTCCATTATATAGGAAAAATGTCAATTTAAGTTAAAAATCACTATTTTTTAAATTTAAAGCTAGGCATTGGAATTTTTTTCAATTATTATTTTTGTAACTCTTAGAGTAAAACGTTTTACCACAATTTTCTCTGACTGAAGTTGTTGCATCTAAATTCTGTTAGATGGAGCAATATGTATCTGTGATTTCTGTACGATAAAAGAATAAGAAAATACTCTGTCTGTCTGTTCTCTTACTATAGTTTATCTAAAATATATCACAATCTGCCAACTTCTGCCTGTAATAGAGGCGGATTACTAGAAGAGAAAGGATTGAAAAATAAAATGGCTTAAAAAGAAGTCCCTGGTGCTAAACTCTGTCAAACTCATGAGTATCATCGAAAAATACTTCACTTGTATCTGCTTCAGAGCCGTCGATATTCATTTCATCATAATTTGTAATTGATCTTTAGTTGAATGGTCTTAATTCCTAATCCATGGTCTGCTATCATATTAATGCCAATTAATTCGTCAGGTTAACTACTATAAAATTATATACAGAAATTTCTAGTGCAGGCAGGTAGGAAGCTGATGATAATGAGAAGGGATCTACATCTTTCACATTTAGATAATTGATTTCTATGACATAGTAACGTTAAATATGTTTAAAATATGGAAATTTATAAGAGACCAACAAAATTTCATCACAAAATCCTCACATAAAAACTGAAAGGCTATTACTGTTATTGTAAAGCAATAGCAACAATGTTATTGTTACTAAAGCATCTAGACAAATCTAATGTAAGATGAAATGTGATACTAATGTTACTAAGAGTACTTTTGAAATGAATCAGCCTCAGAACCTTGCACATGTAATTATAGTAGGATGGGGGGGGGGGAGGGAGGAGAATAGAAGAGGGTAAATACTTTGGAAAGATTCATCTTTCCAAGGACCTTGGTAAACATATTTCTTATTGAAAGTTAAATCAGATTTTTATTATTTGATGTTTTGATCATTACCTTATTTCAGTAATTAAGGTAAATTAAAGCTATAATTAATACATGTTAAATTAAAAAAATAAAATAAACACACCTACAGGTGATCTTCCTTTTTGCTATACAAAAAGGAAGATCATATTTTACCTTCCCTCAACTATTTATACTATTTAACATAAAATTGAGAGTACCTTTTACCAATGGGTTCCTTATTTAAGTATGAATCATTCCATTATTTAGTATCATAAACCGCATATTTACTAGATGTATCTTTATAATATATTTGTAAATTTCTGTTAATAAAAGAATAAATAAAAGAAAATATATATACAGTTTAGTTTTTAACACAATTTATTTCAAATTTGTTTACTAAAACAATAGCCATTTTACTATTGAGTTCGAGAATACAAATATTTACCAAATATCTGTTAATTTCTTTTCAGTTACAATTTATACTGATGTTGGCAATACTAGCGAAAATGAAGATGGTTAACTGCAAATATAGCCCTTGGTTTTGGACATTATGGTGTTTTAATATTTCTTCTTTCTTTGTTCTCTTTTTACAATTTTACATAAAATCTTATAGAAAGAAAAAAGTGGAATAGGACTTGATAGTTTTGTAAGGGTTATATTTTCTTTAATTTTAAAAATTTCTTTTATACTTAACATAATATAGAATAAATGAATAATTCAATTCCTTGAAATGTTTATTTGAAATAATTGAAGGATGATAATAAGTTAGCTTAAACTAAGCTAATACATAAAATAATGATGAAAAACTATAATAAATAAAAATCATTATATTTTAATTATCAGCTTAATGTATAAAAACTATTCATAAATAAAATAAAATAATGGTTTAGTTCCATTTGTCTATGACATGTCCACATGTCATAATAAATATTAATAAGATGTTTGTTGTCATCTATTGCTGTGACATTAGTTACAATGTACATAAATTATGTAATTATAATTATTTTATATTATAAGTGTTATGATGCTAAAAATAATTTAATATGTTTATTTCTATTGTCTATCAATCCTATTGTTAAATTATTTGTCCAAAAGTTGTATTTGTATCATAGCCCCGAGGATAAATGTTAAAGTTACGAATTACATGAAGTGAATATCACCATATTTCATAGCATGAGGACAATCAATTATGAAAACTTGAAGTAAATAATTGATCAACATCGAGGGTTCAATAAAAATCTGATGGAACAATTTGGATTTAAGAAGTTGTACAGAACAATGAAAGAGATAGATAAAGACATGCACAATCTGTCAGTTTTCTTAGACAGTCTATTAAGGTACGGACAAGGAAACATCATTGTTATTGAGGTGTTATAGCTTTATTTAAAATGTTCTTCTAATGTTAATTTTTTTAATCCTAATTAAAGTAAGAAAAAAGTGTTTAATGTTAAGCCTTACTATGATCAGGAATCTGATACTGTATTGAAGCTCGTACTTTTGGTCAGCTTATAAAATACAGCCCTAGGAAAAATATTAGTAACTTTGAATTTGCAATGGAGAAGAAAAATAAACCCATGTCATAAGGCATAAGTGTATTCCAAAGATCGTATAATTCAGAAGATAATTAAATTCTTTAAAATGACTATTTCCAATTAAGATAATTAGATAGTTATTTGACTAGAAGAACCCATATCTAAGATTTCATGTTTGGTCTGCATAAAAGTTTATTAATAAACTATAGCAAAAAAAACTTTTGGACGTTAATACTAATTAATTAGAAACCTTTACAAGTAGATAATTAATTTGAAATGTTCCAACGTAAATTAATAAAAAGAACTAATATGTATCGATAGTTCATTAAATACCAATTTGCCCGTTCAAAAATTATAGAATAAGTAAACAATAGAATAGTAAATAATAGAATTTTTAAATTATGAATTATTTTGTTGATTGAACTTTAAGAAGTTAAAATTATAAATGATACTATTTATACTTAAAGAAATCATAAAATAAATTTAATTTAATAACATTTAAATTAAATTTCATTTAATAACAAACAAAGAGTTGTTTGTTAGAAATAGAATAAAACAATGATTTTTCTTCAGTTTGTTTAATGTGTAAATATAATTATTAAAGCAAAGTATAACTATCACAGAATCCAAGCTTCATTTACTTAAACTGAAGCTAAATAAAAAAGACTATAAATATTTTTGAATTCTAAATTTAAAACTTGACACATCAGCATTGAAACATTTAAATAAAATGTCTTTGGATGTTTTTTTGTTTTGTTTTTTAATCTTAAAATAAACTTGAATTCACTCAGTCCAGAAGTCTAGAAGAACAAAAAGATAGTTATCATGTTAATAAAAGAAAAAAATATACAATAATTCCGCGGAAATGCTGTTTCAAAATAAAATTAATAGAAATATAAAAATAAGTAAATTTCTTTGAGATCACAGCATTTGTTCTTAAAAATACTTTACAAGTAAAAATATAATAATATAAAACTGTAAGCTATTCAATTTTTTTCTTCTTAATATATGACTTCACATAAAAATTAAGGAACAGTGCCAGAAAAACTCCAAGATTACTGGTCCAAAGCACCCAGAACCACTGATTATTCTTGCAATTAATAAGTTTCATTTTTATCAACACACTAAGCGCAATTAAAAATTGACCCTGAAACAGAAAAAAATTAATTTATATAATTATAATTTATTAGCACACACTCATATTATTTTTAAACAACAAACAAAATATAAAATAAATATCTCTTAATAAAATAGCCAATAAGTTTAACTAAATTATTAACTACTATAATTTGAAGTCTTGTATCAGATCTTCTCAACTGGACTTAAAAAAGGCAACTCAACTCTTTACCCAATTATATAGAATTGAAAGCACATTGAAATTCTTCTTCAAAAATATATCATTTATACCACTAATATTACGTATATCATCCTGCTGACTTTGACTGCAGGGAACAATCGAACAAGTTCCATTATAAATAGTTTTATATGGACTATATGTGGAAAGATTGGATATGAGAAGAGTTGGGTGGTTTAGTGGAACCCCAAAACTCAACTCTGTATGTCCAAATAGATCTAATTATTGTCATGTTAATGAGTCTCATGAAATCTATCGGAAGGTTTGAATGTTTGTATAGTAGATGACGAAGAAGTCGAAAACTACAAACCCTTTCTTGTTGTTTAAGTTCTACCTAGATTAAAATAAATGTCTAATTGAGAACATTATACATAGAATTCAAGAGCTATATGGCTTCAATCAAATTTGATTTTTACCAAATCTACGGATTATTTTACTAAAGCTATCAGCATTCAATAAATAACATAAATTTTTTTCTGATATCTAATAACAAACTTACATTGTGGTATTGTTGGGGTACAAAAGTGTAGAAATATGCTAATGTAGTGCCCAATGAACTATAAACAGTATTCTATATTATTTTGCTGAAATGTCCTATTGATACTTTATGAAACTATTACTTTACAATTTTTGAAGATTAAATCAACACTTAATAATTTTTGATGTGCCTAATGCATTATAATTACAATTTCTAGCAATAATTACAGCCATACTTCTGAGATGTTTTTTGAGCCTATTGACTTCTGTCAGGATAAGCCTTGTATTAAGACATTGGCCTGCAGCTCACCAAGTACGGTGCTCTATTCAATGAGACTCCATCCTTTTATTCAATAAGATAATTTTGCCCCCACCAACTACAGGTGTCCACCAACTGAAATATCTCTGACTATCTTCTTTCTGTACCTTTGTATATTAGTCTGGATCAAATTGTTTATTAATGATTAATAAAAACCTTAAAGAATTCCTTTCATTTTCTTAGCTTGTAGCCAAACAATAAATGTATTTAGCATATCTGTTGTACACCTGACTTTTGGAAAAAGTCTGATAAATCGAAATTCTGCACTTTTTAAGAGGGCACCAATAATTTTTTATGGCTTTCCTCAATATCCTGTTATTACTCTGTGCCAAAATAGATACTTTAGTTCTTATTTAGAAGCACAACTCAGATATTAAAAATTGAGTTTTGAAGGTACAGAACTTGTTTTCAATGCAATTAGACTTATTGACTTCTTTACAACTACCATTAATATAACTAGTGAAATATGACATTTTTACAATTTAATATTTATTTTAATTTTATTTACTTTTTCATAATTATGCACTTTAAAAGGATGTGCATTAGCTCATTTGGTGAGTCTCTCGACTTCTAGGCCGAGGTCAAATCAAAGGCCTTAAATCAAGGGCCGAAGCAGATAATTATTTACTCCATTAAATATGCCAAGAAACAACTATGCTGAAAAAAAAAAAAAAAAAAAAAAAAAAACTTGGCGATTGAGCATAATTTCAGCTAAAGCTCCTCCTTTCAAAACCAATGGCCTATGCATCCTTACAAAAGTAATTAGTAACCCTTATACCTTACGATGAAGACCCTTCAAGGATTGTAGGGTACATGTTATTTTATTTTATTTTTTTAGCAATTATTTATTTCAGTTTGTCCTCAAAATGAAACTTCAGCAGTTGAGCTAATAATCGTCTGAATTTGAACTTCTACAGGGCATCACCATTTCCATTCATATACATTATCCTCATGTTCTGGTTCAATCCCTACCAAACTTCGTTCATCCCAAAAAATCTCTGTGAAGTTCGACATCAGCATTGTCTCCCTTGGGTATGCTGCTAAAGAAGAAGCAATTGAGGTTTGTAGTATTCTTCTTGGAAGTGATTATTGTAATTACTTATAATGCAATCAAAATGTTAAATTACACAACCAGTTAATGTTATGATTAGTAAATCATTCTACTGAACAATAGGTTGTGTTCGGTAACTTATTGATGTGTAATTATTTAACATTTTAATGTTGAGAGATTACACACTCCTTAAAATATTAATATTTAATTTGTTGTGAAAAATATTACCATTTATGAAAAGTATAATAGACCGATTAGCCCACTTTGGTTATAATGTAAAGTGTACTCCTCCATACTTGTAAGAATTTGTAAGAAGTTTAATGTCAGGAAGAGTGTCTACTGAGACTTGTGGGATAAATAAAAAACTAAATGAATGTTATTTGAAAAAAAAAAAAACTTAGTGACCCAATTTAGATTAATAAAATTTATCTGCCTTTAGAAGAAAATCTTTTTCGATCAAACAAAAGGACTGTTTAGCTGAAAAAGGAGATCTTGTTTCATATAAGAACTAAAGAATATATATATATTGTTTGTTCTTTTCATATAATATAAATAAATACTAACTATTTGCAGACTTGTTATATACTTCTTCCACCACAAATATTTTTGCATCTCAGGTCCTAGGCTTGATAAAAGGTAGTAAACATACATGACAATGTGGACGGTAGAATTCAAACCTGCAAAGATTACACTAGCTTCATCTGGAAAGAATAAACATAGTAAATAATTAGTAATCAATGACATATTAATTATTCTTAATTTTTATCATTAAATAAAAATATTTAAAAGTACCCCGTATGTGAATGATAGACAGCCATGTACTGAATACCATGGTTGTGTGATGAAATAAATGAAGAAATGTAATTTGTGATTGCTTTTTCCTCAATATAAAAAATATCTAAATAAAAAAATATTAAAATCAGTGCTATGAAGTTCCATTAAATCTCTAACTTAAGGGATGTTACTTACTGTATCAAGGAGATCGGTTATTTTATTTATATAATAATAGTAATTAGCTTCCAGTATCTGAAAAAAAAAGTTTTCAATGTATGAATGACATAACAAAAATAAAACAAGATTATAGAATAATACGAAATACATAAATAGTTTATTAAATTATTTCAATAGTAAAATACTATGATATATTCCAAATGGTGAGTCCTGCTGCTGTTGAGTGGACATTCTGATCCCTAATTACAAACTGGCACAAAAAAGAATTTCTGGAATGTTTTCTATTGTGTCTTACGTTGTTAATTTTTTTTTTTTTTTGCTGATAAAATAATCAATTAATAGTTAATTTGGTTTTGAAATTAGTAATTAGGAGAAATAAATTTCTTATCTTTTATGAAAGTTTATTTAAATTCAGATAATCAAGCAGATCTGAGTTTGGAAAAAAAAAAATACAGCTATTCAGCACAGTGGGACCAATGATCAATCTAGGAGGAAAAAAGTCATAATCAAAATTAATGAAACTATTGTGTTAGGTGTAAACGGGAGATGTTTATAGAACATTATTAGAGGTTCTTTAGTTTTTAGCTGGTGGATTTCAATGTGAAAACAATGATGTAAATAGCATTTGACTGGCAGGTCACACTATACAGGGTGTATCACAAGTAGATGACAATTAGCAAGATGGAGAAACTAGATAAAAAAATGTTCAATTTACAAAAAAAATTAAATTTACATAAAAAATAAATTAAATTTGTTGAAGATAAGACCACACAAAATAACCATGACATCAGTTATTTTTCCCTTCCCATTCCAATTGCAATACGAAATTGAGAGATAATTGCAGTCCTGAATACACGTTAGAAAGGTAATTAAATTTCACAACGTTTGTGAGATTCGGCAGCTTGCACTCTTTTTTGGAAGAGCAGTGGTTCTCAAAAGTTTGTCGCTAACAAAACGTTTTTGAAATTTTATTTTTTTATATATTATTGCGGTTTAAAAAGATACTTGTGAACATTGAATTACTGTTAATCAAAAAACGTTTTACATACATTTATAAAGTTATATTATACAAAAACACATAAGAATGGATGTATGTATCGTTGTGTTGTCGTAACGAAGTCGGAAATGTCTTTCTTCTGCTTCAAAATATCATGAACAGTTTGCTCAACAATTAGTAATTCAGCAGATGACGCTTAAACACTTTCACATTTTTATATTCGGTTTGTATTTGTTATTTTTTTTCCCTGACATTTCGTTGGTTCCTATTTAAATTGAGTCTAGAGCACAACTGAGTAAATAGTTTTGTTTAGTAGGCAAACAGGCCAGTAAGAGTATCACAGAAAGACTTGAAAACATTACCGTTTCATAATATGAATTGGATTAATATACCGGAAACAACTCATACTTTTTTTTTTTTAAACTATAAAAAATTACTCATTGTGTAATCGTTAGAAATGATCTTACGTATTATTTGATTAAATTAATATGATAGGTATTAAATAAATGGTGACCTTATTTATAAAGAAAAAAGACCCCTCGGTACCACGGATAACGGAGGTCTATTCTATAGTATTTTCCTAATGGTTGTGACTTGAGTGGTTTTATTTTACCTTATTTCAACTCTATTGTTTATGTAAATGAGGTTGCTATGCCAATTTAAGTAAGTCAGACTTTTTTCCTCCTAGATTGGTCATTCGTCCCACTGTGTTCAGGTGGTTACATAGACACTATTTACGTAACATGTAAAATATATTCAAATACAATAATTAAATCTAATGTAGTTATGATATAATTTTGTTTTCATTATTGATACTCACAATTGATTGTATTTTAGGATCGTAATTATTTGCACCTGTGGCTGGATGACATACATCTCCCCAAAAATCAACAACCCGGCGCCCCATGATTAAGCTATACTAAAAAAAAAAAGAAAATCAAACAAATAATATTTATTTCAGCAAATATAAACTAAGTTAATTACATAAACTAACAAAATAAGTTATACTTAAATTAAAATTTGTTTGTCATATTATATTACTTAATGTTTAAATAACATCTTTATAAAACATTATACTTTTTTGTTGTTATTGGAAGAAAATTCAGAAAAGGTATGTAAAAAAAAGAAAAACAAAAAATAAGGTTCTTCTCTACAATTATGTTTTACGTTTGCTTTTTTACCTTTTTTATTATTTGCTATTGGTAAATATGCATCAGCCTATTAATACACGGAAAATTTATAAATGGGATGACGCACAGTACTGTTGTTTTATTTGATCTCATTATCCAATGAAAGGCATGCCTAGGCAATTGCGCCATTTCGATACGTTTCTGTTAGAAATTATTTAATTTTTATTTTAATTTACAAACTTTTAAAAAGTAATTCGTAACAGTAATAGTTTTTATTTCAAGCACCACCATATTTCCAATTCAAATGAATTACACCTTTTACCAATTTTTTGTTTTCAATTGATAATCTATTATATATTTGTCAAATACCACTCACTCACTTAACACGAAATCTCAGAAACCACCGAACGGATTGGAATGAAATTCGATATGTAGCTTTCTCTAAGGCCGTAGGTGCTCGCTAAGAAAGGAATTTAAAAAATCGGTCTGGATCGCGGCTAATTCGCGAAAAATGCGATTACAATTTATATTGGGTGAATAATAAAAGATTAATTGTCATATGGTATTTGGAGATAAACTAATGTAAGTTAAACAATAGGTTAGATGTTTAAGCCGCACACTTTGACCACAAATTAAGTTCCTTATAATTGTAAACAAACAAAAATACGATCGATGTCGAAACCTTATAATATGGTACTTTCTGTGAACTGATGGTGGCTGCAGAGGTGGACCCTACAAGTTTGAGTTGTTTCGTGACGAGAAGCCATTAAAAGACTAATGTTAAAGAGGAGGTTAAAAGACTTATGTTCTCTGGTGATGACATGTAAGGCCAGTTCGATGTAGGGACGAAAAACTGATCAGTTGAAAGAATCAGTGAGTTCTATCAATTGTATGATTCTCTTCAGTATCGTCTCATGTTCTACCATGGAGAAGATGGTTACAGTATTAACATCCCTCAGCGTGACCCAAACACTAATACACCACTTACGAAAATTGTGTCTGCAGCTGATTTTTAGGCCTAAATGTTGATGGAGCGAGGAGGTGAAGAACCTTATTTACTTTAATTTTGTAATCTCCTCAACCAATTTATGCTTGATATGTACGCAAAAATAAAAACAGTAAGACTAAACTTTATTCGAAAAAATCAACAAAGTTGAGACTATTTTCAGTTAAAGTATGCCATAAGAAAAGCTGATGGTCTGGTATCAGAGCTGGGTTAGATGGTAGTGCTGCCTCGAAGCTCCACTGGAGGAATATCAAAATAATATAAAATTAACTTTTGCAAATTGTCAAATTTACTTATTGAAATTATTCTAAGAATGGAATTCTATAGGTTTATTTAAGTAATAACAACCATCAACGTTAAGCTTAACTTTTACTAATTTAAGTTGTCCTTCATCCTAATGATATTCAACCGCAGCGGAGCAGGGTACTTTCAGCTAGTATATAATATACTAATACAATCATCGGTGGCGCAGGTATATGAAATGTAGCTCCCCTTATTCAACAGCCCAGTCAAATTAGTAGTTTTATACAGCAAACCTCGGGATGAAAGCAACGAAGCTGAATTTTTGCATATACCTTTGTTTCGGCCTTCTAAATAAGGGGTGAAAAGTCACCGACCTCAGCGTGTTAGCATAATTAAGTATTCAAGGTCAAAGGTCACAAAAATCTTTTTTTTCTCGATTTCTAAGCCTCGAACGTCAATCCATAAGGTTAACTACAAAACTTATAGATCGTAAAATTTTCTATAATTTTGGTTCTATTAATTTTTTTTTTTTAACCGAACCAACCGTTTTCGAGATATAGCGCGGAGAAGAGAAGCGGGCACCGGTTCAGAGAAACATAAGCTTCTATTGCTTTCCATGATCGTTTCTCAGAAAAAGTGTCATAATCAAAGTTGTAGAGATTTACGTTTTTGGCACTTGAAGCAGATATTTGACAAAAAGTAAGGTTTTTTTTTCTCTCGATAATTATTGATTTTTAATAACGTATATCTCGAAAACCGTTGATATTTGGACAAATATGTATACAAAACAACTTTATAGCAAATTTAATTAGCTTTAATTTTGATTTGTATGTAGCATATTTTTCTAGAGTCCACCATTTTCGAGATATAATCGAAAATCCTAAACATGGGATCTTCTCTCCTTCCACCGCTTTTCTTCTCCACGCTATATCTCGAAACCGGTTAATCCTATAAAATATATATATATATATATATATATATATATATATATATATATATATATATATATATAAAAAAATTATAGAAATTTTCATTATCTAGTTTTTGCAACCTTCTCGATTGACGTCCGAGGCATAGAAATCGAGATATTTGGAAAAAAAAAACAAACGATTTTTGCGACCTTTGAGCTTGAATATTTAATTATGCTAACACTCTGAGGTCGGTGACTTTTCACCTCTCATTTAGAAGGCTAAAACGAGGGTATATGCAAAAATTCAGCTTCATTTCTTTCATTTCGAGGTGAAATCCTTATTTGTCTGGGCAATAAACTAATATGTTTTAAGGTCATAATGTGCTTTTGATATCACGCTGGTTGGAGCGTGCATAGTCTTGTGGTATAAAAGTTCATTACTCCATACCACTATTTGATAAACCGAAAACCCTGAGTTCGTATCCGGCTTGTGGAAGAGTGGGATTAATTCTGAGCAATCAACATTTCGGTCAGGAAAACCCCATGGAAGAAGGTGAGAAGATTTATGTTGGTGTTTTGAACCAACCATCTACGACGATACTGTTGAAATAATAGTATTGAATTGAATGAGTTAGTGAGAATTAGATTGATATAAAAGCATTATATGATTAAATAAATATAATGCAAAAAGACCGATAGTTAAGAATCTCATTTATGTTATAGCTGATAATAAGTTAATAATACTAAGATAATAAGTTATCGATATCATCTCCCGTTATTAAGAAAATTGTTTTAATATTCTGTATTGCTTAATATTTGAAAAAAAATTACTATTTTTTTTTTCTTGATTATCTGAGAAAGATTTACATTCGACCTAAAGTTCAGGTAAGAAAGTGTGAAATGAATGAATACTAGAAAAACAATACACTGAGTTAAAGTTCCTTTCAACTACTCACGAAGATGATTTTTTTTAATGTCTTTCTTCATCCTATATATAGGTAAATAAACAACTGGTAGTAAAGCCGGTTGACAGAGTAGCATATAAAAGAAATAATGGTATGTTCGATTATTGGCGATTTACGCTAATCTGTAATTAAATTAGGGGAACAATGGGGTTACCATTGAGATTAACAAACGAAAGGTATACCATTGGTCATCAGATCACAAAAATGAAACTTGTATTTGTATTAATGATATTTAATTTATTGAATAAAGCACATCCTCACATTTATGTGTAATGGAAGTTAGTTAAATAAGATATATATGCCGAAATAAGATACTCTTCTAAGATCAGCCAATGTTGAAAACCTATTTGTGGTTCCGGAATACATAAAAATTTGACAAATAAGTAGCAACCAACGTATGCTGAAGTAAACAACAAATATTATCTCTTTTATTTCCTCTCGGAACAAATGTATTTTAACTAACGAACTAATGAAACTAGATACATAGCAATTGCTTCCCTAATGAAACATTTGTTCAAATAATATCCCCTACTCCAACACGTATTTTCGATCATGTATGTGTCTATATAAACTCAATCCTGTGACATTTAAATCAGACCACCAACCGTTGATACAAAACGTTGATAGTCACCGCTAGCTACAAAGATGACGACTGTTGCTGCATTCCTGTTCGTTTTCGGCTTCCTTGCTATCTCTCATGCCGCTCCCCATTTTCCGGGTCGTCCAATGGGACCTCGTCCACCATGCCATCATCCACCAGGATTACCAGTAGTGATAACCCAACAAGCTCCACCTACTCAACAGTCTTCCGCTTCTGCATTGCAAGGTTTACTAGGCGCGTTAGCTTCACAACCTAGTCAACAAGCTGCAACTGTGTCTCCACAAACGAACCAAGCTTCACTTGCAGCATTGCAAGGTTTATTAGGTACCTTAGCTTCACAGCAAGCTGCAGCAATATCAACTACCACTGTGTCTCCACAAACCAACCAAGCTTCGCTCGCCGCATTACAAGGTTTATTGGGTACCTTAGCATCACAGCAAGCTGCAGCAACAGCAACTACCACTGTGTCACCACAAACCAACCAAGCTTCACTTGCAGCCCTACAAGGTTTACTGAATGCAATGGCAGCATCCCAAGCAGCAGTAACAACCACTTTGGCTCCACCCACAAACCCTGCATCACTTAATCTTGCACAACTACAGGCTTTACTAGGTTCACTCGGATAATCTTAAGGATATTATGTAAAAAAGAAAAATTAACTTGACTTAAGGAAAATTTTGTACAATAAATAAATAAATAAATAAATAAATAATTAAAACGCTATACGAAAACTATGTATAATACCTTGGAATATTAAAGCAATT
Organism: Euschistus heros; assembly: GCA_003667255.2. Lineage (NCBI taxonomy): Eukaryota > Metazoa > Arthropoda > Insecta > Hemiptera > Pentatomidae > Euschistus > Euschistus heros. The sequence goes on along the minus strand of RCWM02000032.1, from coordinate 2,721,653 downwards.
GAGATTGAGTCTGTAGCTTTAAAATTATAGTTGTTATTATGCCTTACCTTCTTAGTGCCAGTAAAAAATTACAAATAGAATATAAGAAAATAAAATAAAAATAAGAATGAACTGTTTATTGTAGAAATTTAGCCCACCAAGATTAATTATAATGATGCTAAAAATTTCAGGAGTCATCTATATCAGCGATGTGCCTCACTTTTGGCTGTAGAACTCAGTAACATTTAGCTTTCACTATTTGTTGACTTCAATTCCAAAGCATTAGGACTTTGTTAAGCATTTAAACAAGTAGCATCAGAAGAAAATCACACATAATGCCTTATACCTTATATATTATCATTATAACCTCAGTTCGGAATTAGCCATTAGCCTACTCATATTTCAGAAGTTAAACAATTCTTAAACACTGAAGAAGCTTCATAGATAAATAAAATTCTATAAATCCTCAACTTAAAATTTATACACATTTTTTTTTAAAATGTACTTAACAGTAAAAATCCTTTGGAGGATATATAAACAAATGCCAAAGGTTGAAAACTATATATAAAATTAAATTAAAATAATCTTTTGTTTATTGCTACTGATCTCTAAGAATATAATAGACAGCATAATGATGACCAAGGTGAACTTTAAAACAGTTATGACCACATAATATGCTTCTAAATAACTTCTAAATAATTAATAAGTTAAATATTATAAAATAATTAATCATAAAGGATGTAAATTATAAATTTATTTATAAGATTTATTGTTTGAATAAATAATAAAAGTGAGACCATGCTGGCTTAGTATTTTGGTTTATAGTCCAGGCAACGAAGACAAAAAAAAGGCCAAATAGCGGACATAATTCATGTCATAATTTTGGCACAGTTATTTAGGGGAAGGTGTCCTTAACAACATACTAAAAGTACTGGGGTATGATTAATGCTAAAAATAAAATGTTTTTTGTTAAAGCTAATAAGTTTATTATAGTATAGGGAACTTAGCATTCGAACCTTGAAATCGAAACAAAAATAATAGTCTGATTAATGGAAATTTTTCACCACCCTTGGCTCTAAATGCGGTAAAAAGGTTTCCTCGAAATAGCGTCGGGTTTGGGCAGGGGAGGGGGGAAAGTGTTGAAAATTGTATGTTTTTAGCAGTTTGATACAATAACTCGGAAACCATTAAGTACTTTCGGCACATTTAGTGTTCTATACATTATTAAAGCTAAGCAAATATGCAATAAACTTGGTTTCATTATTTTTTTACTGAGATCAATTGTTTTAAAACTGTGAAGGACGAAAAATTGGCTAACTTGCGGTGTCACACTTTTCTACGAAAACACGTTTGTCGTTACTCTTTTGGCTACAACTACGAAACTATTTGGCTGATCTGAAATTTGTTTGTTTTTTTTTTCATCTGAAAGCTGGTTAAATTTACTGTCAGACCCTATACATGAAGTTTTGTTCAAGTCCCGTAAAACATCCATGCCAGTATACATTTACACATATATACATTAGTCCAAGCAACGAAGACCAAAAAAGGCCGACTAGGGGACCTAATTCATGTAGAAGCCAATTTTGACACAGTTGTAGGGGAAGGTGTCCTTAACAACATACTAAAAGTACTGGGGGTGGGGGTGGAGCTAACGGAGGGGGGGCGCTCTAAAGGTCGTTTTTTTCAGTTTTTCGTTAATAACTCGAAGACTCTTGCCCCTAGCGAAAATGTGTTCATGTACTAAATTAATGATTATAAAATTCTTTACAAAAAAGGTACTATACATTTTTTTGCTAACAGCAATGCTTAAGGAGATATGGAGCGAGAAAAATGAAAATTAAAAGAAAAAACCCTTTTTTATTGTTAAAAATGAAATGTTTATGGTTTATATAATTAATCTTTTAGCGCCCTTGGTTCCAAATATCAAAAACAGCTTACATATATATGTATGTATGTATGTATGTATGTATGTATGTATGTATGTATGTATGTATGTATGTATGTATGTATGTATGTATGTATGTATGTATGTATGTATGTATGTATGTATGTATGTATGTATGTATGTATGTATGTATGTATGTATGTATGTATGTATGTATATATATATATATATATATATATATATATATATATATATATATATATATATATATATTTTTTTTTTTTTTTTTTTTAAGGCTTTTATAGACCTTGGAGATCCTTAGTTAATTAAATACAAAATAAATAGTTAAAATAAAGAACATTAAACTAAGTGATACTTATCGAGCCCAGGAAGTATCAGAGCTGTTTGATTAAATAACTTGGATACCGTTACTTTTAGCACATTTTGTTTTCTATACATTATTAAAGATAAGAAATTTTGCAACAAATTTGGTTCTATTTATTTTTTTGCTAAGATCAATAGTTATAGAACTGTGGAAGACGAAAAAAATGGCTAACTTGTGGTAAGTTGCACTTTTTTCGCGAAAACACGTTTGTCGGCACATTTTTGACTGTAACTCCAAAATTATTTGTTCGATTTGAATTTTTTTTTTTTTCTGAACGCTGATTAAATTTGCTTTCTGAACCCACAAATGTGAAATTTTGATCAAGTCTCGTAAAACACCCATGCCAACACGTTGAGAAACCCATACTATTGTGCAATTCTTTTATTTTTGGTTTATTTCTCACTACAACTCCAAAAATATTGGTCCAATCCCAAATATCTTTTTTTCATCTCAAAGCTGGTTAAATTTCCTATTAGATTCTATAGATTTAAGTTTAATAAAGTTCCGTGAAATATCCATTCTACCTCGTTAAATTCCGTGTACTGTTATGAAATCCTTATTTTTTCGGAACATTTCTCGTTATAACTCTAAAAATATTTATTCGATCCTGAATTTCAAATCTTAAAGCTGGTTAAATTTGCAATTAGATCCTATATATCAAATTTTGATTTAAGTCCGTGAAACACCCACGCCAGCCCACTCAACATTTCAAAAATGTCAGGTTTTGCCAAAACATACACATTTAGTGTGCTAGCATGGGTATTACATGGAATATAATTAAAAGTCATAGATAGGACCTGATTGATAATTTAAGTAGCTTTAAAATGAAATAAAGCAATTTGGAATCGGACATATTTTTTAGGAGTTATAGAGAAAATATGCCAAAAAAAAAAAAGAAAAATTTTTAACAACTCGCAGTTGTTAGCGTGCTGGCAAGGGTATTACATGGCATTTTATCAAAATTTGATATATAGGACCTAATAGAAAATTTAACCAGCTATGAGATGGAAAAAAGAAATTTGGAATCGAACAAATATTTTTAGAGTTATAACGAGAAATGTTCCGAAAAAATAAGGATTTTACAACAGTACGCGGTATTCAGCGAGGTGGAATAGATATTTCATGGAAATTAATTAAAATGAAATATATAGTATCTGATGATAAATTTAACTAGCTTTAAGATGAAAAAAAGAAATTCGAGATTAGACAAACAGTTTCGGAGTTATAGACAAAAGAGTACCGACAAACGCGTTTTTTTGAGGATAAGTGCGACTTACCGCAAGTTAGCCAATTTTTCTTCCTTCACAGTTCTAAAACTATCGATCTGACAAAAAAAAATGAATAGAACCAAATTTATTGCAAATTTGCTTAGCTTTAATAATGTATATAACACAAAATTTGCTGAAAGTAACGGTTTCCGAGTTACTGGATCAAAGTGCTAAATACATACAATTTTCAACACTTTCCCCCCTCCCCTGCCCAAACCCGACGCTATTTCGAGGAAACCTTTTTAACCTGAAGATGTTTCAAAGAAATCTTTTAACCACATTTACAGCTAAGGTTGATGAACAATATGCAATAGTCAGATCTTTTTATTTTTGGTTCAATATCAAGGTTCGAATGCTAATTTCCCTGTACTGTAATAAGCATATTTGGCTTAACAACAATAATTTTATTTTTAGCAATAAGCTTTCAAATTATAATAATAAACTATTGATTTTTAGCAATAAACATTGCAATTTCAACAATATATATATAAATTTTAACAATAAAAACGTGTTTTTTTTTTTTACATTTTCCATATTTCCCCCACTATATCTTCTTAAGCATTGATCCTAGAACCAAAATGTATAGAACCTTTTTTGTAAACAATTTTATGTTAATTAATTTAGTATATAAACACATTTTCGCTAGAGGCAATAATTTTCGAGTTATTAACGAAAAACTGAAAAAAACCGACCTTTAGAGCCCCCCCACCCTTAGCTCCACCCCCACCCCCCAGTACTTTTAGTATGTTGTTAAGGATACCTCCCCCTACAACTGTGCTAAAATTGGCTTCTACATGAATTAAGTCCTCTGAAAATCCTTCGTTGCTTGGACTACATGCCTCATGCTGAAAAACCCGTTCTGATGTAAAATCCTTATTTTTTTGGCACATTTTCTCCATAACTCCTAAAAAATTGGTCCGATCTCATATTTATCTTTTAAACCTTAAAACTGGTTAAATTTTCTATTAGATCATATATATCAAATTTTACTTAAATTCCGTGAAACACACACGCCAAACAAACACAAACACAACTGTGCCAAAATTGGCTTCTACATGAATTAATTCTTTTATTTTTCCTTCGTTGCCTGGACTGTTAAGTACTTTAGCATTCTCAAGATCGAAGCTATGATGTTTGAATCATAGCTATAAAATTAATACAACGGTTCAACGGTTTGAACCGAGCTATAAAATTAATAAATTTTGAATAATTAGTTCAAATCTAAAATAATTTTAGTATTTTGAGAACAAGAGTTGTTTATGGTTTTAGACTAATAGTTTTATCGCCTAAACCTTTTGTATATTGTATTTTGTACCTTAAAGTTACTAAATACCTTTTCTGTATTCTTCTTTATGCTTCTTCAAGATACAAAATAATATTTATATTCTTTTCCTTCAAAATTAAAAATACTTTTTTTATTTTTTATTTAAAAATAAAAAATATCTTTTTATATTTTATTTGTTAAAATTCAAGATACAGAAGAAGAATTTTCTTTTGTATTTTAAAATAGAAGTACATATGCCTTAAAAAATTTTAAAAAAGAAAATACAAACCAAGTAACTTACATACTGCTCACAATCATTATCTTATATCAACGTACACTATAATGAACATACACACTACACAATAATTAAATCATAATACATTCATACGAAAATTTGATGCTATTTCTTTTATTAATAACACAAAACTTACAAGATACAAAAGATAGGAATTCATCAGAATCTGGAAAATATTGTAAACCATTAGAAGCTTCTTCAGCTGTAATGGCTTTCTGTCATTCATCATCCAAGGTCCAAAGACTTTGACTGCTGCCAGATAACATGTGATCACAATGAGCATATGATTGTGGTCAACCATCACCGGAGGAAAGTGTTCCAGGACTTTAGGCTCTGTAATCAAAGAATATCATTAAATCTGAATGGTATTAGTGAATTGAGATTCAGATTGGATACAATAGTGGTAAGTCTATTCGCAATGTTGTTACAATGCATTTATTATTACCTGTTCTTGATTAGACTTTCCCGTATATTTTTTTATTGTGTGTATGTAAGCCATATCAACTGCAGATAATTTCTATTTTTTGGAGGAAATCTTTTTTTCAATCACAAAAGGTTATTTATAATTCCATTGAATAAATGATTAATTGTTTGAGGAAAAATGTGATTCAAAATAGCAAACTCATTACAAGCTGACAACAACAATTTGCTGAAACCTAAATGAAATGAGGGACTGTTGATTTTATTGTTTGCATCGATAATATGACCATCAATGTCTCTTAAAAATGGCCTGGAATTGGTCATTAGATTTTATGGAGTAACTTAGTTATTGTATTTAAATAAAAAAAGATATTCATGAACTCCCCTTCAATAACAGCTGATAAAAGATTGTAATTGATGTGTGGCTGATAGCCTATGAATTATGTGAGATTCTTTTCAAATAATTACAAGTCAGATTAGCTAATGGCTTCTCATAAAATAAGATACTCAATATTTTTCAGTGACCCTGGTTATCCATTTTTCCACTTTGCAAATACTTTTTTCGTATTTATTCTTGTATATATTTTTAAAGAAACTTGAAGATGAAATGGGCAACTTAAATTTGAGGGAAGTTTATATGATATTTTTAGGGTGAGTCTTCCAGATGAATTACTCTAATTAAATTAATTTTTCATTCAAATGCATCAAAATAAAAAAAAAAAAGGTCTTTCACTTGAAAACTGTTCAAAAGGGCTTATGAGTTTATGGGAATATTATTTCAATATTTCAAAAATAAAATAAAAAATGAAATGGCAATGAACAAGAAAAAGGTGATTTTATTGCACTACAGGAGTACGAATTAACTGATAGTTTTTTTTTTTTGCTTCAATACATTTGAATATAGTTTTTACATAGTATCATCCTTTGAGATGTTTTAATAGAGTTAAGGATTGATGAAGCATTAGAGCTACATTTTACAGCTAGACATTCTGAGATGATGTTACTCTTATTTTAAGGGAGTAACAAGGGAAAAAAATAAGAGGGGGATAAATTATAAAAGAGAGAAAAAAAATAAACAGAAGTTAAAAGATAGTTTTAATATGGGGGTTTGTCCTTCCACCAGCTGGTTAGCTTTGAAGGTTCAAGGAAGATAAAAGAAAGTTGGGCAAGGTAGGAAGTACCTGGAATATGGATTAAGGCTTGTTAACAAGATAGATTTAGCAATCTTATTGTATATTTCATGTAAGGAAGGACAATTGATAGGACTTATTTTTGAAGGAAACAGGAATATAAGAACTATAAAATGTTGGTAACAAAAAAAAAAAAATAATAAATAAATAAAAAAAGTAATAATAATGAAAAGAAATATTTCCAGATTTTTATTTTATTATTATTTTTTCTAACTTTTCTGCTAGAATTTCTTTAGGTGAATGGTTTTCACCTCCTCTTGATCGGAGCAGATTCTAATATTTTTTCAAATAAAAGATGCTAAATAAAAAAAACGTAAGAATTATAGTTATTGGACTATAAACACTCAAATCACAAGGGGAAATTTATTTACTCTTTTTTTTTTTTTTTTATTTATGAACTATAGTGCAGATTTTAAATTACTATTTCAAATATTCCTGTAATATTTTGTGTGCAAAGTTTTTACTTAGCTTTTTATTTATTTATTTCGTTTATACTACCTTTGAGAACGTGAAAGGCTAATGTGGTCCACGCCCCATTCTGGTACCCCATCCTTGTGGAGTGAGGGTTAAATAAGAATTGACTATTTTTTAATGAAAATATGTATAAAATGTTACATATATGTGGAACGCAAAGATGTACGATATATCTACATTTTTAAAAAGCGTTAAGGGAGAAACGATCTGTTCTAACGGACACCCTTGCCAAGAAGATCCGAACCCAATCGACCGTCACAGTTCATCAAGATTGGGTTCGCGACACATTGACCGTTACGGAGGAACGTACTTCCTGGGATACAGCATGTCAGAGCAAGATGACATACAAACAAGATGTGTTTTTATATGTCTTGATGGGAGCAGTTTAAAATATACTTTTTAGAAATATTCGTTCACAAAAGTAATCATATAACTAGCATCCCCAGTCGCGACTATTATGAAACATCTCTGGGATCCGCACGTCACATTACGTATTTATGTATATATTTTATATATCGTTATTTTTTATAACGATTTATTTGAATTTTACTATAAATTTCTAGCTGTATATAACACTGTACCTTTATAACCTCTCTTGAACGGCACCCGCCACCTATCGGTCAATTTTCGAACTTCACTGCGCACCACATATTTATCACTTTTTAGTAACAATTTAATTGAAAATGTGTAAGTTTTATTATTGCTAAACCGTCCCTGAACTATGAAGATGGCGTAGTTAAAATTTGGTAAAGATTGGTTCAATAGTTTCCTCGGTTAATGATCACCAAATTGAAGCCAATACCAAATTGAGGTATATGTTCATTATCATTGAGTTTTAAACCTTACCTTGAAAATCTAATAAAATAAATCCTAAATTATAGTAATAAATAAATAAATGTAATAACATAAGGTCCTCTGATCTGGTTTCACTTTATTGACAGTTTTCCTTTATTTTCTATTAAACAATAATTTTTTTTTCTTTGCTTTTTATTCCAATGAACAGTTTATTATGTTTAAAATGTAAATTTCCATTAAGGGATTGTCATAATGTTTTATTTACATAAGTAGCTGATTTGTATGCCAAATGAGAACACCATCTTTTTTCGGTTTCAAAAATAATTTTCTCAATGAAATTGAAATTAAATCAATACGTTTAACATACCATTCGAAAGCTAATTAAATTTTCAAGTTTTTGTGAAATTTGACGTTTTGTGGATAGGTTTTTCGAAAAACGGTGAGCGTTGAAGTACATACGACATTGTGACTTCCCCAAATAAGGTGAAGATCAAGCTGTTCTTTAGATACCAAGTTTGTAAAATTCAAGGTTACAGGCACTCAGCTATTATAGAAAATTGAATGCTAAGTTCGAAAATGTGGTTAAAATTGGAAAAATATTTAAACAAAGTGGAGATATTGCAGCTTTTATGAAAACCGATGTAAAACACTGTTTTACAGATCTGCCAGGATCTGACGATTTTTCGAGGCCGAAGGACATCCTTGGCCACTCTTTCCATCCACAATTAGAATTAGCTTTTTCGTCCTTAAAGATTGCTGTTTTAACTATTTTTAAGGACTCTGTTTTACAGATCTGCCAGGATCTGACGATTTTTTGAGGCCGAAGGACATCCTTGGCCACTCTCTCCATCCACAATTAGAATTAGCTTTTTCGTCCTTAAGGATTGCTGTTTTAACGGTTTTTTTTAAGTTATCCGAAGGATAACTTCCTCCATTGTTGTCCTCCAGGATACTGTTTTAGAATATTTAACGGTTTTAAGATCGCGGACCTAAAAAGGACGCTTTTTAAAATATTCGAATGAGTTTACTCATAGGCCATTCAGTGCAGCTAGTAAGTAATTCTGCTATAAGGACACTGTTTTACAGATCTGCCAGGATCTGACGATTTTTCGAGGCCGAAGGACATCCTTGGCCACTCTCTCCATCCACAATTAGAATTAGCTTTTTCGTTCTTAAGGATTGCTGTTTTAACTGTTTTTAAGGACACTGTTTTACAGATGTAAATGGTAAGGTCTGCGGCATTTTGCTACATTTTTGATCTAGTTTCACCCAATTTTTTTTTTTATACTAAGAGATACTCACCCTGTATATATATATATATATATATATATATATATATATATATATATATATATATATATATATATATATAGAGAGAGAGAGAGAGAGAGAGAGAGAGAGATTAAATTCAAATTGGAAGTTTCTTAGATAATAATTAGTTCTTACCTTATCCATCATTAACATAATATAAAAAATTAACTTATGCGAATCAAGATTGGTTGTTGCTTGTTTCAATAATCACAATTGCTGATTAAATGTTATTAAAAATCGAAACAATTTATAAAATGCTTCCGCTTAATAAAATTACATCATAATCTCGGTTATTTGTAAATTCCTATAAATAAAATTTTAGTATCTCGGAAAATTTGCGATAAACCGTAGATAAACGATTCATATCGGTCCCTTTGGTAATTGTTCTGATTTACCCCCAAGACCATCTGAACGTTTTATAATACGTATATATTTGCTCAGCAGAATACAACTTATTTTAAACAAATTTCATCTTTTCTGGTCTGAAATTCTCTTAAAAATGAGTTATTAGTAGGGAAATAATGAACCGAAGAATATTTCTTTTGCTGACAAAACAAGATCGCTTTTCTGGTATTTGCCAGAAGTTTTTTTTTCTATCCTTTTCGAACTGTTTTATTGAATAAATATTAATATCAGACTCACTTAAGGTAAATTAGTAATTTGGAGGAAAATGAATGCATTCATACAATTCAATGAAAATAAATTTTTAAAAACTGCACTAGATATAAAATAAACTTTTATAGATTATGATATGAAATAAATGGAAAGAATAATAGTGAAAAGAATTAAACTAGAATAGAGAAGACATTTAAATACAATCATGCTATATATACAGGTATACTGTACATACTAATATATATATGGATAAATTTCTTGGCTGTTACTATTAAATGTTTAGTAAGGTTCTTGAGGTTCAGGAAATAAATAAAAACAACTATTTTGGCGACGTTTCGAGACTATATTGTTCTCATAATCATGCCCTACAGTGAAAAAACAGGTTACAGTAAAATTATATAAGTTATACAAGTTATTTTAAAACATAAAGTTAGCTACAGTACAAGTATATAACAACATGTGTTAGAATAATAAAAATATATATAAATACAGAATATAGATGAGTATGAAGCTAATTACAATGTTACTAGTGGATATGGAGTAGACTAACAATTCTAGTACACAACTAACCTAGGGGAATTTTGAACAGACAGTTCCAAAGGTTGTAGAGAAATCTCTATTTCTTAAAAATTAAGTTAAAAGGACTGGGTGGTATTACCAAATATAGTCTCGAAACGTCCCCAAAATAGTTGTTTTTATTTATTGACTGAACCTCAAGAACCTTACTAAACATATATATATATACACACACACTACATACGATACATACAATATATCATGAATTACTTTATAAGGTTTGTCTTCGGAACCTCAAGACGTCCCCACGTTTCTCATCATTAGACCGAGTTAAGTTTGCTCTTACCTTCCTTCCTTGGCATGTACCTTTTTCAAGTTATCAACCGTCAATCTCCCATTATTTACAGTATCCTGGCATTCAAGTCCGCAGTCCTATCATTACATACATGATCTCGTCTTTCCGTTCTCTACATTCGATCCCACAGAAATACTGCACTCTAACGTTCCTTTCTTGTCCGACCCTCTATTGTCTAGAATTCTCCCCCCCCTTTTATTCGCAATGCTTCTTACCTCGGATCATTAAAATCACTCTTCTTCATTCTCTCCAAATTGACGCTCTTTAATTATACGGATATCTCATAATTTATGTTATTCTAGTATGTCAGTCAGAAAACATTAGGCTTTAATGTTTAATAGTATAGTGTTATCCTATGATAGTGTTTTCATTTTTTGTACCGATAATTTTTGAATCTCTATGGTAAAATTTCTGAACCCATCTGTATCAAATTTAAACTACATCATCTTCATAGTTCTAAGAAGGTTTAAAATAGTAAAGTTTACTATTTTAATATATTAAATGTAATGTGCAGAGTGGCAAAAACGAGGTTTGCCATACTTTTATAAACTTATGTGGTTAGAAATTAAAATCCAAGCAGAGTTTCTTAATAGTCTCTGGCTATTTGGATTTCCTGCCTACTCACATATTAAAATTAAAAATTTGATTTCTTTTACGAGAACCTTCACCAACTAATCAGTGCAATTGTATTCGGTTAAAAATTACTGCTATGGTTGAAAATATTATTGAAGAAGTAATGTTCAATTGCGTACTTCAATACAAGATTTTTATCGAAAAAGAAATACAATTCCAATTATTAGTTAAAATTAAGTTCTTTACTTATGAGAGCTGGTGAAGCCGCGACGGTTGATGCTAGTGAAATATATTTTTAATTCGATTTGTTTATTGATATTGTATATTGATTAATAAGTTACAAGTTTTTATTACTTCTTTTCTTTGCTCTTATTATGTTTTATTGTTCTACAGCCATAAAACAAACATTTATAATTAATAAAATAAAACAGAATAAATATAGTATCATTCCCGTATAAAAGTTGACCGATAATAATAATAATGATAATTTTAAAACATGTACCCGGATCATGGCGTCAATAAATGAATCCCGAGTTGTAACATTAACCTACATCAGAGCTATGACTAACGATATCTACAGCCTATGATTTGACAGATCTGTGCCGCCAGGAGTTGATGAAGAAGGAACATCTCCACGACTCTGCACTCCTAAAACACAGCCTCGTTTATTTGAATCGTTATGTCCGCGGTACTGTTATCGATTGAAGAGAAACTTGATTTGCTGAGTCGCTGTTCCTAAAGTGTCAGAAGAAATTTGCTGTGAGATATGGTACTGTACCTCTGATGATGTGAGGTGGCATACTTTTTGAAAGTGACAAATTACCATTCCCTTGTAAGGTTTTGGGTCAATAGCCTTACAAAAATTCTAGGCTCTTAGGAAATTCTTTAATTAAATTATAAATTAAATATTATTTGTTTTAATTATTCACGACCTTGCCTATATCTAATAATCGCACATATATTTTTATTTTTAAAAGTTCACGGTTTATTTTTTGAAAGAAAAGTTTATACACCTACTTTTTCTTAAATGTCTATTGTACATTTCAACAATTTAATAAAGTTTTCTAAAAAATAATGAATTATGCTCAGAATGTTTTACAGATGAGTATAGTATAAATATTATTATAATTATTTTTTTTTTTATATACATTTATTGAAATTTACAACTGTACAAAATATATACATCAAATGTATTGACAACGATTATAATAACATGTTATTACTTGAAAAAACTACCCATCAGTAGCACTTCATTAACAATTCTACACTAGAAGGTCTCTAGGCCATCTTCGTTTCAGATGCCTCGGAGGATTATCGGAAATGGAGTGGGAAGCAAGTTGAGAAACTAACGGATTTGGGTGGTTATGGAGCATACTATGAAAGGATAGGTATCTGGTGTGGGCTAAATAAGCAACATATGGAACATTAAGATCTTTATGGATAAGTTTATTCGTGACAAAGTAAGAAGCATTGAGGATTTTTCGAAGGATTTTGGATTGAATACGAGATGAATTGGATGGTTTAGTGGATCCCCAAAGCTCAACTCCGTACGTCCATATAGGTCTAATCACAGTCATGTATATGAGTCTTTTGTAATAAATTGGGAGCTTTGAACGTCTGCCTAGTAAATGTTGAAGTAGACTGTAACGACGGGCAGCTTCTCTTAAGAATAATAAGAATTGAAACAAGGATGAACTCGATGAACTTCACAATTCTTTTTCAAAATATAGAAAAAAAAAGAACAAAAAAACTAACGTCAGAAGTAGTTAACAATAAAATAACGTATTAAATTCAAGGAGAGTTATCTGGAGAGATATCACGTATCAGTTATCTGGATCGTTTCGGGTAAATTTAAAAAATTTAACATTTTCGCGAGTTGAAAATTAAATAAGGATTTTAAAGACTTGATTTATTGTATAATTGTATACGATAAAAACATTTCTGTTACTGCCAATTAAAAGATTAAAATCTTAATTTTATTTTAAATATGCAATGTTTTTACAATCTTACAAAACTCAAAAAGAGGTTTTGAATTGATTTGGTAGGCCTATGCATAATGGTCTCCCATTTTCCCTGATCAGATTTCACTGGGAGTTCTTCAATTCTCTCTACTCGCTTAATTTGTTTTTTCAGACTGTCTTTGGACGTTCAAAGTGACACACCGAAGTCCAACAGAAACCAGTTTGGTTTTACACCAAAGTTAATTATCAAAGTGAGGAGTGAAAATTATTTCGTGCTTGTTTTCGTGTTTTGCGAAACTAGTTTCGAAAATGTCAAAAAGAAACCGTGTTCCCTTTCCTTTGAGGACAATGTAAGAATCATTGATAGATTAAAAAAATTGAAAATCCAACTGCTATACTTCCTATCCAGCTGCTATATTACTTTCAGTTTTACTTTGTGTATATTGCTTATATTAATCTACGCATACATAATTTCAGTATCTATGTAATATAGGCCTGATATTCACTAGTCTTTATAATCGACGTTCTACTGTAATCATAAAAATAACTATATTTTTAATCAACAAATAATTCATCTCAATAGCGATTTTGTAAGTATTTAATATACTGTTGTTAATTAATTCCTAAATATATGTATTTTGGGAAGCGCGGTTGTTCAGGGAGTCAGACACTGAGTAGACTTGTCAAGCTCCCGGGCCAGTATGGGTTATAGTGGTTAAGGTTTATATATGTATTTGGTTCTGAATCTTATCTTATAGGTTATATGAAATTTGTGAGTTTTTAAATTTTAAATTTAAAAACTCACATTTTTTAAATTTTTGTTCAGAGGTCAGACTCAATCTCAACTGGTGGTTTTGACGATCCGCTTAAAACCTGACCCTGACAAAGAAGTATCTTCCGATCCACAGCTGATGTAAAATCAATTAAGAAGTATAGAAGAACTATATTTCGTAAGGATTGTTTTATCAATGATCTTTTTGTTAGGGCGCCATAAAACTTTGCATATATTATTTTAATTTATATTAATGCGAAAATACTTTGAATTTTTCCAATAGCTACATGTTGGATCATAGAGTTATAATAACACTATATGTTAAGAATACCATTAGATCGACATGAATTGAAAAGTAATTTATTTTCATTATACATTGAATTAAATACTGTTACAAATCGAATGGGAGACAATCTGCCAAAGAAACTATTGACTGGAATATGCCTGGGCGATCTTGAAAAAATATTTCCTATCTTCCAGTCACGCTTAGAAATAAAATAGGTCCTTCCGGACTACTGTGTCTCGCGATTCTTCACAGGGCATGGGGGTTCCCGAGCTATGCTTCATAGCGTTGGAACAACCTTTAACCTGCTGAAGGAAACCAGACTCCTTATCCTATTTCCTTAGTAAGAATGAATTTCCTACGAAAGCTTTTGTGTACGAGTGGAAAACGGCAATAGGGAGTAGCTTATTTCTACCTTGGGAGAAAAGAGTCGAAATCCGCCGTACAGAGAAGAAACAGAAGACGGAGAAATTGCAGTAGAAGGAGGACATTATTTAAAGTTACGATGAAGCTTATTGTCGTTATTAACATTAGCTGCGCATGCTAGGGTACAATTCAGAGGAAAAACATTAAATGTTCAGGACTAGTTTGCATGATTATCTTGATCAGAGGAGCCCTTTGGCAGAAACCAAGATTTGTCATCTATTTGCAAGAAGAAAAAATTAAAATTGATTAAAACAAAAAAAAGTCATTAATATTCTATCCTGTACCAATAAAATGCAAAATAACTATAACTCAGTGTACAGAAACAATTTAGTAAAAATTTTAAACGTGAATAAGTGCCAATAAGAAAAGAAAATATTACACCTTGACAGCGAGAATTCGTGGCTTAGCAATTTCCAAATTATCACCTGTACTAGGATTACCCATGGGCAGCTAATTCAATTAACACTCTGAGTCAAGGCTGTTGATATGGAATAAAGCAGGAGCGTGTATACTGTTCACAAATCAACAGATTGATTCGGGAACGTAACTTCGTCATTCACGTTTTAAGGGAGGAAAATAAAATTCTCTGCTCAAATCAGTCAGAAATTAAAAAATAAAATAAGACGACCTTTATAAGTTAGATCAGACTTACCTCAATATGATTCGGTTTAACACTCGTTACCGAGTGCTGTTAATTACTTGTTAGTTCTCCAGATATCGACCTCTTAGCACCATCTTAACGACATCAAAGCGAAACTCCAGAACATTTTTTTTTTTTTTTTAAATTTTGATTCACACCTGTTATTAGAGTAACAATAAGTGAATTTGATGATGTAATACTACAGGCCTTGTAGGCGTTTGGGAGACTTAACAGTACCAGTAACACTAACATTACTAACATAACAGTCAATAGGACTCAACAGGACCTTCTCCTGGCTTGGATTAAGAAAAAAAAAAGCTGGTTGAATTTACTATTACACCATATATATGTAATTTATATTAAATCCCGTGAAATACCCACTCTAGCATGGTAAATGTCTATATACGGTCGAATAATAAATTTGACCAGCTTTGAGATGAAAAAAATGAAATTTTGGATCGGACAAATAGATTTGGAGTTATAGGAAAAAATGTGCCAAAAAAACGTGGATTTCATAAAAGTACGGGATATTTAGCGTTCCAGCTTGTGTGTTTCAAGAGACCCGATTAAATATTCATACATAGACTCTAATAGTAAATTTGACCAGCTTTTAGATAAAAAGAAGAAATTTTGATTCGGGCGAATAGTTTCGGAGTTATAATGAAAAATGTACAGAAAAACGTGGATATTAGAACAATACGGTATTTTTTAACTTGCTTTTAAGGGACATTATTAAAATTTCATATATAATAGACAAACAGTAAATTTAATTAAGATGAAAAAAAGTAATTTTGAATCGGACAAATAGTTTCGGAGTTGTAGACAAAAAAGTACGACAAACATGTTTTCGCGGAGGACTGGGACTGCCCGCCAGTTTGCTAATTTCTACACTTTTCCCCAAGACCATAGCTTCGCGGTAAATGGTCCAATCTCGGAGTAGTTTTTTTCATTTCGTAGGTAATAATTCTAGCTATAATTAGTATTTAAAGACTTTCTTCGAATTAGTAAAATAGGGAAAATAACCGATATTTTGGGTGTTTTTTTGCGATTTTGGGTATGAAGCCGACGTCTGCCGTGGAAGCAAACTTTAGATTCGGATTCAGCACCCCAAAAAACATAAAGATCCGTTGAGAATAAAAATTCGGCAGTTTTTTCTTGAAAACGGACTTTTGGAGCCTTATTTCATTGGACTATTAGCCCAGTCAATAAAGGTTTAGTGTCGCAACGAATTAGGGGAAAGCTGAATTTTTGCAGAGTGTTAGTATATAAAGTATACACTAAAAAAAAACAATGTCCCGACCCCCACCCCTCTTGCTTCCCCCCCCCACCCCTTCTGCAACATTTCAAAGTACAGAACTCTGGTTATATGGCGACAGCTCGAAACCTAATTATACTATCGGAGTGTTCTTTTTTTTTTTACTTCTAATAATATTATGTTATATAAACAAATTATGTTATATACACTTTTTATGTAGATAGCTTAGTTTCGCCATAATACTTAATCATATACAGAAAACTGCCACTACAAAAAACAAAAAGTAAACTTCAACAAATTATAGATTTTTATCATTACGTTTTGGGAAGAAAAGTGTTAAACAAAACTTATAGATAATATAATAAGCTTTAAAATGATGGGTCTCATAACGCATAACATTGAAACGATGGCTTCATAGAGAGCGTTGAAAGAGTAGTGGACACCGGTGCGCCGGTCCTAGCAGGGCCAGAAATAGTTCTGGAGTTATTGTGATAAATGTGCCGAAAAATACGAGTTTTTAACAACAGTACGGGATACTCAATATTTTGCCTTGGGTGTTTTACGGGACTACATCAAAATTTAATATGTGAGTTTTTATAGTAAATTTAACCAGCTTTCATATGAAAAAAGAGAAATTTGAATCGGACAAGTAGTTTCGGAGTTATAGCCAAATGAGTACCGACAAACGTGTTATTCCGGAGAACTG
Source organism: Euschistus heros (assembly GCA_003667255.2). Taxonomy (NCBI): domain Eukaryota; kingdom Metazoa; phylum Arthropoda; class Insecta; order Hemiptera; family Pentatomidae; genus Euschistus; species Euschistus heros. Next base: position 2,704,285 of record RCWM02000032.1, on the reverse strand, counting down.
CAACTTACCTCAAGTAAAAAATCTTCTATTTTTCCATCTTCCATAGCTCTAAAATTGTGATATGGGAAAGAGTTTAATAAAATGAGATTTTTTGCAAATTTGCTTTGATTTTTTATGTATATATGTGCTAAAAGTAACGTTTTCCGAGTTCCGAGATCAGACAGCCAACAACTTACGACTTTCATCCCCTCTCTCCCCTAAACCCGAAGATATTTTGAGGAAGACTTTTTATCACACTTACACCTAAGAGTGGTGAACAATATCCAGCAGTCAGATCTTTTGATTTTTGGAGTTGAATCTTCGATGCTAAATTTGGTACTATATAAGTGATACAAGTAAACTATAAACTATTATAGTAGAAACTTTGGGAGCAAAAACCTAAAAATAAACGTTATTACATTGTTGCTGCATTTCAACTAAATGACCATTCATGATCATGAACAGCAGTATGCACCTCAGCACGGCCCTGCTAGGACCGGCGCACCGGTGTCCACTACTCTTTCAACGCTCTCTATGAAGCCATCGATTTAATGTTATGCGTTATGAGACACACCATTTTAAAGCTTATTATATTATCTATAAGTTTTGTTTAACACTTTTCTTCCCAAAACGTAATGATAAAAATTTATAATTTGTTGAAGTTACTTTTTGTTTTTTGTAGTGGCAGTTTTCTGTATATGATTAAGTATTACGGCGAAACTAAACTATCTACATAAAAAGTGTATATGATACAATAAGTTTGTAATATTATTAGGAGTAAAATAAAAAAAAGAACACTCCGATAGCATAATTAGGTTTCGAGATGTCGGCATATAACCAGAGTTCTGTACTTGTAATGTTGCTGAAGGGGTGGGGGTCGGGACTTAGTGTTTTTTTAGTGTATACTTTATGTACTAACACCCTGCAAAAATTCAGCTTTCCCCTAATTAGTTGCAACAAGGGCTAATTTCTTGCTTTCATTGACTGGGCTATATTATGTATATGTTCTTTTACTGTGGGTACTTCTGAATCATAGTGAAATGTGTGGTTTAAAATGTACCAAGGTGATTTCGTGATTAGTCTGAGTATTTTTGAATGGAATATTTGTATTTTTTTAAGGTGCGTATTTTTTGCAATCCCGTATATTTGAATGGCGTATGGGTTTAAGTTAGTGTACGGTATCAGTCGTCGGAGTTTAAAAAAAAAAATAAAAAATAATAATGCTACTGATTGGTAGGAGAAAAATGTCGATAGTAAAATGTACCCCTCCCAGTACCAAATGTTGATTTTTTAAAACAAAAAATGAAGTTGTTTGTTTCTTTTTTTGGGGTTTAACGTCCTTATGTACTCCAAATAGGGCAGGAAGGACGGGAAAATGACGTTGTTGATGTAAGCTAAAGATATAAACGTATTCATATTTTAAATACTCTTCATAACAAAAAAAAACCTGTTGTTGTAGTCCTTCGAGCATCAAAGTGAACTTAATTCCACCGAGCTATATTCGGAACAACAGGAAACATCAATTATGGTTCAGCTCAATGGTGCATTTCTTTCAATATTTTCTTCGTTATAGGGCTCTTATTGCGTTCTATTATTATTTGTGTTAACTGACATCTTAAATTTTTAACTTGACGTATGCATGTCCTGTAAAGATATGAAGAATTTTGTTCCTACGTTCAATCTTTTGTTTCACTATCACAAATATCAGTATGCTACTTGACACCAAAAGATTTTTTTTTTTCAGTGTTTTTGATTATATAAATACGTGCCCAAATGTAAGACGTTGTAGACGGGAAACATTGAGTTTTTCCTTAATATCCAAGGTAAACACTACGTAAAATTTTCTTTTTTTCCCGTGATATGTAGATGAAAAAATAACAATAACATTTTTTTTTTTTAGCTGAAAATAAAAAATCATACCGAAGGTTTAAAAGGAAATTGAAAATGCTTTCCTTGAGGGTTGTCGATATGACAACTGATTATCAAAGGCATAGGAATTCAGGAGGTGAACTATAACATCCAAAAGGATGATATTTTGTAAAACTATATTTAGATATATTTATATTTTAAATGATAAATATATTAATGTACTATTTTTTTTTTTAATAATGATGTTTTGAAGTAAAAAAAAAAGAAGTAAAAGGTAAACTAGTATTAAATATTCTTATGATTGATAAATGTCGTTTGTGCCTTAAAATGTATGGGGGCATAGACTCGAAAGATTAAAATAATTAATAAAACTATTCAGGAAAGTTTTTTAATAAAATTCACTTGAAAGATAGTAAAATTTCATTGTTTTAAAAGAGTACAGGATTTTAGTAACTAATTTATTTGAATGCTATTTTCCATCTTATTAAAAATATTAATATTAAAAAAAAAAAAAAAAAATAGTATTTTCAGGATAAAATATAGCGTCAACAGTACATCAGTCACTACTTGTATTGATGTATAACTCAGTAAATATGGAAATATTTGTAAAAAAAAATAAGATAAAAATAATTTCTGACACAGAATTAAACATTTTTTCTTTTATAGATTCATCTAACTATAGAAGCTTCTAACCACGATCAAAATATTGTTTTCGTTTAACCTTATGCATGTTCTTATTCATAAACATTATGTACGTATCGCATGTCTCTGTACTAAAATACAATCATAATATTTTCTCAATTAGAGACACAATTTAAAAAAAAATGCAGCTTTAACTCTTCTGCTAATGTTTTCAAAAGATTATTACACGATAGAAATGTTTTGGATTGTAAGAGATAGTTCACTTACCAAGTGTAACATTGCGGAAGTCCGGAAACCTCACCAGCTCCATGACTGCCGAAAGAATGGTCCCGAGAACCCATTCCTCCCTCGGAAATTACGATCTCTCCCCACTACAAGCCATCTTCAACTACCCTAACATGCATCGTCTGCCTACCCGCTATTATTAAAATTATATTTTAAAATTTTCAACATACTACCATTAATTCATAAAACGCTATATAAGCCATATGATAATAAACAACAAAAAAATACTGAATGATTTTAGGACTTATCAAGTAGACCTGGATTGCTATGAAACTATCGTTTCTTTACAATTCTCTGCAGTACATCAAACAGACTGCAATTCGTATTTTTTTTTTTTTTTTTTTTTTTTTTTTTTTTTTTTTTCCCAATTTCAGAATGAAGAAAGAACGGCTTTAATTTTTTTCGTTAATTTACTTATTATTATTATTTCTTATTTGAGATTTGTTATCAAAGCAAGCCAAACCAAATAAGTAAATAAGTAAACCAATCGATTAAGCCATCTCATAACAAGAGATGGGCAGTGAAAACCTGTATTTTAAATGGATGTATCTTTTGGCTGGGGGTCCATAGTTTTCTTGTATAACATTTCTTTCTCACTTAAAATGTGTAAAGGTTTTTTCACACTCAAAAATGTAACATTTAGACGGCTCTAGCTCAGTTGGTGTTTCTCGGATCGAAGATTTGCAGACAGTTTCCTCACCAGAAGCAGTAGATTATAAATAGACATATGCATGATCTATTGTTTTTTTTTTTCCAGTCGGGGAGAGATTGAGTTTTATTGTTTTATTGTTATTATTTCATTTTCAAAATAAATGTAAAGTTTTCTGATGGAAGCCCATAAAAGAACGTTTATTTATCAGTGACAAGTTGTCCCTGTTCCTCAGCAGTACATGGTACGTTTACCTGATATTTCTTGTAATATGTAACAGACACAATTACGCCAAAATGTTTCCAATACAACCTAGAGTAGAGATTAGGTGAATTCATTAATATGGTTCATATAAATATACATCATAATAAATTATAATATAATTATTATAATTAACTATAAATAACGATAATACAATTATCATAAATTTATTTATAACAAGTAATATATAAATTAAAATCTCACTAATTTGAACCCTAAGGGACCAAGAGGTTGAGCGGATCGCCAAAATGTGGGATTACCGGGGAATCCAATGAAGCACATATTTTTCAGTGTTAAAAGTGATTTGTATTTAGTTAATATGTGTATTTATATGAACTTTAAAGGAAATTGACTAATATGTATGCATAGAAATGTTTTTGCCAGCTATTTAGGTATAGAAGCATTGGTCACAATAACACTATTTGTTTTATAGCAAAATAACTCATTTTTAAAATCCTTCATAGTGAATTATAAACTTAACGTCGTTGTCAAGGAAACACACAGCAAAAACCGTGAGAAAAAACACAATTTATGACAGTTTTTGAGAGAATACCGTAACTTTGAAAGCTTGTATCTCATGTATCTTAGACTTCGTTTAAACTACAGAGCTGATTTTTTGCTCAAATTCTATCAAATTTAGTCTAGTGTTATTCTGGATATAACAAGCTTTTCTTTAGAACCGGCCGTGCAGCATATATTTTGGGGAAACGTAGAAAAGCTCAAAATATTTGACAATTTGACGCTACCATTTAGCGAGCGGTGGCGATTAAAGATCCAGAACTTGGATATGAACGCAACACTATCTTCATCATCATCATAAAAATCAAAACTACCCAACCTCTTGCCAACCAAAAATTTTACTGGTCGATTTGGAACTCCGCAAAAATATTGTTCCCCACCCTTAGGAACCACGGGAGGGTCGGATTTCCCGGACAGTCGGTCTAGAGCAGGGGTGCTCAAACGGTCGATCGCGATCGACTAGTCGATCGCGAGTGCTTTTTGGGTAGATCTCGAGAAGAAAAAAAATTTTAATAAGTAGGTAGGTAACTAAACTACAAAAATGTATTACGTAATAAAATAACACTGCTTGCGGCAAAAGGTGGCTTTATCAAAGGAACGCGCGGCACTTGTCAAAGAAAAGCCGTGTTGTTTCTAGACGAGAGACAGTACAGTCTAGTTTCGGGCGGCGCGTTTGACGGGAACATTCGAGACTTTCGTTCACGCCGATATAAATGTTGCGCCTGCAGGAATTGGAGTCATTCTGAATTGTAACTTGATGGCGATCCTACGTCGATACAAAGTTTATTATTAAATAGTGGAAAATGAGTGCAGTGAAGAAATCTAAAACGTATCATTTTAATAAGGATTGGGAGGAAGAATTTTTCTTTTGTATGGTGAAGGGTAAGTGCATTTGTGTTATTTGTCGTGCGTCAGTTGCAATACCTAAGCGTGGTAACTTAGAGAGGCATCATAAAAACGGTTCATAAAAACTATGAAAAGGATTTTCCGCTACCGAGTGAATTAAGAAAACGAAAAGTAAGTGATTTGATATCTTGTTTGAAAAAAGAACAATCCATGTTCACAAGACCAGCCAAACAATCAAAAGCTGCTACGATCGCGTCATTTAAAATATCTCATATTTTGGCGAAACACAAGAAACCATTTGAAGATGGATCGGTGGTGAAGGAAGCATTTATTGAAGCGGGTGAGACTTTATTTGGAGATTTTAAAAATAAAACAGAAATCATGTCTGCTATTAGAGAACTTCAGTTATCTCGTCCGACTGTCACAAGGCGTATTGAAGTCATGAGTCAGGACATCGCAGATAAACTAAAACATGATATCATGGAATGTACATACTTTTCTTTACAGTTCGACGAATCCATCGATATGACAGACACTGCCCAGCTGTGTATTTTTATTCGGATGGTATTCAATGACATGTTGGCTAAGGAAGAATTTTTGACAATCATTCCTCTGAAGGGGAAGGCCCGTGGCGAAGATATATATGACGTTTTCTTCAATTTTGTAAAAAACTACGAGCTACCAATATATAAATTAGTGTGCATTACAACCGATGGAGCACCAGCAATGACTGGAAACAAAAACGGTTTTGTGGCATTGTGTCGAGCTAATGAAGAATTCCCTTCATTTTTTTCATTCCATTGCATTATACATCAACAAGTTTTGTGTTCAAAAGTTTTAAACACGGAGGAAATTATGGGCATTGCAACAAAAATTGTGAATTCCATCCGTGCACGTAGCTTGCAACGGCGGCTCTTTCAGTTGCAGTTGGAAGATAGGGAGTCAGCTGAACACACTGATTTAGTTCTTCACACGGACGTCAGGTGGTTGAGTCGCGGAAAATTCCTAGAAAGGTTTCAAGAATTATTGCCCGAAATAACAGCTTTTCTAGACGAAAGAGGTGATGACACTCAGATTTTGAAAAACGAAAAATGGCTAAATGATTTGGCATTTTTGACTGACATCACAATGCACTTAAACACCGTTAACTTGGAGCTTCAAGGTAAAGGAAAAACTATTATTGAGATGATTAGCGCAGTAAACGCATTCAAAAGTAAATTGCAACTTATGATAGATCAACTGAAAAGAAAGGATCTGAAACATTTTCCGTCTTTGAAAGCAAGGATTCCTCAGTTGAATTATGATACGTATGAGGCTGAATTATCAAATATTTTGGGACAATTCGAAATGCGTTTTTATGATTGCAGTAAATTGGAAAATATAGCATCATTTATGAGTTATCCTTTTTCATGTAAAAACATTGAGGAATTAGCTACTGAAATAGCAAGTCAGTTTAATATGAACTCATGTTCTGTTGAAAATGAGTTGGTGCAGATTATATCAGATATACATCTCAAAGCTACAGCATCTGATACAAATTTCTGGTGTTTTATATCTGAAGATAAATATCCGAATGTAAGGCAAATCGCCCTTCAACTGACGGCATTTTTCGGGTCAACTTACTTGTGCGAGTCTGCATTTTCTGAAATGAAGATAATTAAGTCAAAATATCGCAATCGACTAACTGACGATCATATGTCATCATGCTTGAGATTAGCACTCAGTGGTTACGTACCATCTTATGAAAAGTATGCTGAGGACATGCAGTGCCACGCTTCAACATCCAAAGCCACTCCTTAGTTAAGTTTAACACCATATGTAAATCTTTTGTTTTGTAACAACAAATAAACTCGCAATTTTGAATAACTATGAGTTTTTTCATTGATATTGTAGAGAAGAACCTAACTAAACCTAACCCAAACCTTGACTAAAATAATGTACCTATATTGTGCAGAAAGCTAATATCTATATATGCTACGGTACACCCTACCTAGGTAGGTAGGGTGTATCGTGTATGTACGACAACCCTGCATCACACACACTTGCAGTCTCAGAGTCGATCGTAAGTAGTCTAAAAATATTGAGGTAGATCGCCAGCAGTTCAAGTTTGAGCACCCCTGGTCTAGAGGAAGTCGGATTAGTGAGGTTCTACTGTACAGTTATAATCCTTTATTGCAGGACTGATGGCATTGCTGGTACGTACCCTTCACACGGAGACAATCTATTGTTAGCCGCCCATTCTAAACATACGTGTTGAATTGGGGGGCCATTTTAAACGAGCCATTTCTGAAAAGAGACAATGCACTTTAGAGTGGATTCGAACCTCCACGTCTCTGGGTCCCCTGTTTCAGAGTACGAGACTCTAACTGCTGGACCACCGTGTTATTTAATTACAAAAACAGCAATGCCCTTGGTCCATTCCAAGGTCAACGAATCAGTTATAGTGGTACCATGTAGTTAAAATACATTAAAAGTGCATTTAATCAAACAACCGATGTCACTGTTCCAGTAGTACCAGGTCAGAAGAAGTAACAAAGAATATGACCAGTCGAAAGTTGCTGGCTGTTCCAGCAGTACCATTTGGTACAGGAACATATTTACTTTAGATAGTAAAAATAGGAACATGGAACAACCAATGTTTTTATGATAGAGGAACAGTGGTTGATAATGGAGGAGTAAGGAGCAATTTAAGAGCTAGGACTGAGTTCAAGGTCATTCAAAGATGCACCGTCCTTTTTTTCTGACGCAGCAGAATTTATCTACTTATAAATTGGTTGATAATTTATGGAAAGCTCGAAAAAATTTCCTACTATATGAGTCTTATTTCGAATTTCAGTAGAATAAAAAATTTAAACTACATAAAGAATGCGCAATAGGGTCCATTAACGTAAGGAAATACGATACTATAAAATAATGTTTAGACAGTATATTGAAGACACCAAAGCATCACACTTTCCAAAGTTTCTGGTTGAACTTTATCAAATTGTAATGCTATTTAAAAAATAGACAATTGTATTGTTGGACAGTACACCACACCCTGGTTGAATGTCAATATATTGCTGTCATAAGGCAAATACACAAAATAGTTAAACACTGGTGGAAATCCTACAGTCAAAAAAAGAAAAAAAAAAACAGTTATAGTTTCTAAAAAATACAAGTGAAATCTAAGGAGTATAGAAAATCAAATAATAACCACCAATGGTCCTAATAGATAGAGGTGAGGTGGAAAAAAAAATGTAGGTCCTAACACTTCTCCTCGAGGTGGGAAGGAACCGTTCCAGGAAGACCGGCGGACAGAGGCGGAGATGATGCCTGGGCACTGTCAGGCGAGAAAGAAGAAAAGATGTAGGCCGTTTGCACAGCAAAGTGCAACGGTCTGCACAACAGTTGTAAAATATATATTTCGACCTAATATACACACTATTCTATATTATGCAATAAATACAGTATAGTCATATTTTATAAAGTAATTGGAAACAAAATATAAATATTGGCAACAATGGCGGTACGTTCACGATCAGCAAATATTGCGCTTGTTAATTATTGTGCAGTGGCGGCGATTACCAGTAGGGGCGGTTTCCCCCACTTCCTAGGAAAAGTGTAATTAAATTATACACTTTGTTTTAGCGTGGTTACACTTGTATGCTTTTAAAACTGATTTGCACAATTGCAAGGACAATAAGTGGGAATTATGGTGCAAAACGCAGCTAGGTTGGTACACATGCCCGGCAATGGTACATTGATTGAAAAACATATATCTTCTTAAAGAATATGTCTACCTGGAATTTGGAAAATATGAATCAAATATCATTAAAATATATTTTTTTTTTAATTTAAAATATAAAACAACTTTACCAAAAATATTTAACATCGTCTTTAAATGATATTTTGATTTGTTATAATAATCTAATAACAATTATTTTATGAAAAAATAGAAAATAAAATCACACAAATAGATTTTAAATATATTTTATTAAAATATATTTTAATCTAAAATATTAAAAATATAACTTAATGTTTTAGCAGAGTATTGAAAAATAGTTTTTAACATTTACTGATTTAATTTTATTTCCCAGTCAGTTATTTTGTCAATCAGTTATTTTGTAAATTTTGGCGTAATAAATATATTTGTTAGTTGTTTAAATTTAATTTAAAGATTTTAGTTTAGTTATTGAACAGAAAGTTTTGGTTAAATTTTTATTTGAATATATATATATATATATATATATATATATTTTATTTTTTTTTTTTTTTTTTTTTTATTTAACTGAAGCATTTTCAATCTGATCTAACTACTTTTGAGATAAAATCTTCCACCTAAAGAGAATCTAGTAGAAAAACTATTTAAAAACATCTGGAAATTGGACTTGGCTGGTTTTGGAATTCTACACCTCAATTGAAATGGAATAGTGGTACCATTGATGCTTTATTTATTTTTTTAATTACAGAAAATAAAAATGATTTGTTTTCAATTTTTTAGCAAAACATCGTTGTTTTTTTTTATTGAACTTAATCAGCTTGGAAATAAAATTCAATATAATATTTTTAAAAATTGAAAATCGTCAATATTTAATTTAATTGTTCGAATCAATTGTCTAATAGAATGTTTTTAATATGGCTGGTATCTTCATGATTATTCAAACAACTCGTTTCATTCAATTAAGACCGAATAGCTTTTTCTTTATTTCGAAGAACACTTATACGGTTTCTTTAGGATTGGCGTTGTATTGTTGGAGTTCTTTCCACTGGTGGTCAATAGGACCTGTTTGTCTGTCACATGTCGTTGAGAACAATCGTTGTTAACGTTCCAGTACTTTCTTGCGCGACAGAAACTGGTGCGAGCAGGAACGCCAGAGAAAACCGTTTTCCTCATTTAGTTTCAAAAATAACCTGTATCTAGCAGTTCACCTGATTCCAGTTTTGGACGATGATTTGCGTCGTGGGTAAATGATTTGGGAGCTTATCACATGGATATTTATCTAGTAGCTTTTCTTTTATTTTTTTTATAGTTATGTAATTGTTTTATGTAAAATGTTCCACAGATATTTTCTAACATACGGTTCACTAAAGGGCTCAAATTAAAATCAGATTCCTGAAACCTTGTTGGGCAGAGCTTCTTAAAATGTTAGGCACATTCTCGAAATCGCGTCGCTGTAGACTTATAATACGAGTAATAAATCAAAACGAATCCTGATAAATTCTCTTAATGGGTGGATTTGATTGAATCTCTCTATATCTTTGTTACTTGAGTGCTGCCGCCAAAGCAGCAACATCTGGAGCATTAAGATCTTTATGGATGATAAGTTTGTTTGTGACATAATAAAGAGCATTGAGGATTTTACGTAGGATTTTGGATTGTAAGGTTTGGATATGAGAAAAATTGGAAGGTTGAGATGAGCCCCAGAGCTCAACTCCGTATGTCCAAATGGGTCTAGTTACTGTCATGTAGATAAGCCATTTCTAATTTATTGGGAGCTTTGAACACTTGTCAGGTAAATGCTGGAGTAGTCGGAAAATAAAATATTGAAATATTATCCTCTTCTAAATTCTCAGGATATTAGACAAAATCATAAAATTATAAGTTATAACTTGAGGATATAGAAGCAATGCGCGAGATTATTAGAAAATAGAAGTATGTACTCTACCGTTGGTACATGAGCTCTGGGGCTCATCTCAACCTTCCAATTTTTCTCAGAACCAAACCTTACAATCCAAAATCCTACGTAAAATCCTCAATGCTCTTTATTATGTCACAAACAAACTTATCATCCATAAAGATCTTAATGCTCCATATGTTGCTGCTTTGGCCCGTAACAGATACCAATCATTTCATAGTAAACTCCGAACCCACTCAAATCCACCAGTCTCCTAAATTACCAGGCCACAATCACCCTGCAGGGCAAGTAGTCGGCACTCTTAATATAAAGTTTTCTTTTATTAAAAAACTTGGATGTGTTAATTATATCTGACCATTTCTCTAATATTATACCATACAGTCAACCATAGCATTTCCATCATAAAAATAACGTTAATCATGTTGACATGGGAAAATTCAATAGATGTAGATAGGTTATAAAATGATAAAGAAAGTAAGTTTAATAAATTTAAGCGAATGACAATATTGGGTTGTTAAGTATAAGCAATAAAACAAAATTATGCTAACAATAATAAGTATAAAAATCGGTTCGATAAGTGTAAAACAAAAATAAAATAAGATAAAAGAAAAAATAAATAAATAAAACCAATAAAGGACAGAAATCAAATTAAATTATTACAAAGGAATAAGACACATAATTATATTATTAACAAAGGAAATGCTAAATAATGGAAAGTAAATACATATAAGATGATGTAATGTGAGAAGCATGAGTTGCGAATTTTTTTTTTCTTGAACGCCGTCTAGACTACTGAAACCGTAACCCAGGCATATTCCAGCATTTCTAGTATGGTAGCCTGATGGCTTGTAAGCTTTTCAGTTTTATCGAGGAACGTGAATTTAAATTTAGCTGTAAATAGTTGTATTCGAACATCATAAACAAACATACCCTCTTCTTCAATGCGTAACTTGATACATATAGCTATCAAGATCCAAGAATTTATTTATTAACTCAAACAAGATTAAAAAAAGAATAGTTGCATCAACTCTAAAAGATTTCTCGGATCATCAGGAAATTAGTCGCATTCAATGAAAGGCTATTGAGAAGATATATAAAAAGTGAACAAACGAAGCGAAACGAAGCCAAAATGGCGAGATATCAATTCAGCTCCGCGCGTGATTCAACTCCTACATTTGTTTTTCTGTTTCCTTCATTGAACTTATAAGGCTTTTTACGCTTGTTACACTTCTTATCTTGAGCCATTGTTTTCCAATATGCAGGATATTTTTCTGCTGAGTTTTACAGATTTGAATATAAATTTTCTTATATAAATATTTAAAATTTCAAATTGTTGAAAAAAGTTCTTAATTCCTTTTTTTTTTTTTTTTTTTTTTTTTGAGATTTTCATTAGCTTAAAGGGATATAACAAGAATTTTTCCCTTAGCCAATCTTAAGTTAAGTTTAAAATTTGATAATCAAGTTTTTCTGATAAATATTTATAATTTCAGAGGTTGTAAAAAGATTTATTTTTCTTGAGGGTGGGGGTTTAGAACTCCTGAGCCGATTGTCATTAAATTCTTTTATCATTCATAGTTCATAACCAAACATTCATGTAAAATTTAAATTAATGTTTCCGCTAAATGTTGTCAATATAATCGTATGATCAATATACCAACTATTCATTTTTCGATAAGAAAATATCGCTATTGTCGTTCCATTAAGGATGATTTGCCACAATGATTCAGGTTAAACATACAAATTAGGTGAGATAAACCATTGTGTGATATTCATCAGATGTTACACTGATTTATGTTAACTTTCTTAACGGAAGTTAAGAAACGGATTTATTAACTTTCTTTTCACGCCATTGAATATTTTGCACCACGGACATTTGTTTTCAATGTATAAGCGCATTAATTAATTATTTATGTTTACTTACGTTATTAATTAAAAAACATCGTTCCATATTTAAACAATGTCTTTCTAAGAAAAATTAGATGAGTATTTTCTAATTTTACCAGAATTGTGCTGTGATGTCTCTGCAAGTTTTATTATTTTTTATTACCATTTAATACAAACCGCAATTAAGTACAAAACGTGGTTCTGTTAAACATTCTCAACAACTTCCTAGCTTCAGTAAATATTCATTTTTATATGAATATCATGTAACATTATTATGAGTTCATTATTATTATTATTTATTTAAATACAATGAAACGATCATCTCGATAAAACCTAAACAATTTTATAAAAATAGAAATTTTCTGCAATTAAAAAAAAAATCCGACATACTTCACCGGCTAGCTCTGAGAAAGAAATTATGAAAAAACATTAAATTGTTTAGTACATTAAGTTGTTTAGTATTTTGGCAAAGAGTTAACCAACAATATTTTAAATACAAAAATCCAATAATAGGCCTGTCACTGATGTAATGGTTTTGTTTTATTCGTATTAAATCCTTATAAAGATCATCACCTTTAAATACACTATGAATATTTTATTTAAATAATCTACATTCCTCACTATTCTGAACTGTATAGTTGCTCCTATGCACTCTTAAAGCTTCATTGAAAACGGTTTAGTTTAGGAAAACAAGAAGTTCTATAAAACAGGAAGCGGTGGCATTTTTGGGAAACTACTTTTTTAGTGATCAGGATATCAAAAACGTGTGAAAGTACTAATGGAAAAACTTTTGACTTGAAACTGGAAAAAAAAGTTGATCCAACTAATTATACGTTAGATAGTTGAGGAAGTTTATTGAAGTGTAGATGTTTTTTTCCATTTATAAAATACATTATTAATAAAAGAAAATAGAGATGTTTTAAGTTTTAGAATATTACAAAATTAGATTCAACACATTATTATTTTCTTATGAGTCACTTGATACATAATAGATGGGAGTGAAGATGTAGGGCAGTAGGTGTTGGGCCTCCCTTGTTGGCCGTGTCTGATGAAATGTGCGCCCGGGTAAGAGAGAAGGCGATGAAAGGACGATTTTCGGAAGGAGGGCGCATCCTAACGGTTAGCTTTTGTCAGTATCACTGCTTATGGCCAGAGCGTTTCAGCAGGAGGCTCTTTTTGTATTTACCAACTTTTGTAGCTATAATAGTCCTATTTGATCACAGAATAATACGAGCTTTTGAACAAACCCCCTTGAACTAAGCGTTACTAATTATAATTATCAATATAATTTTATATGGCTTCAGATTCTTTGGCTATATGAAAAATTATATCTATAAAATAGCTTTTAAATGTTTTCAATAACAAGTGGTATATTGGTATTGGTTTTAAATTTTAGTAGCTCTTTGATAGCAATAAAAGACAAATCAGACATTTTGAGCACAGTGCTGTCCACACTGTCTGTAAGGAATACCGTGCGGAATGGGAACTGAGAAATAGACAAAAGCAATAATCTTTTTATGAAAATTAATAATTAATAATTTCTAATTTACTCAGTGGATAATAATTCCAATGCTATTAATATTCGTAAATACAAGGATAACTTAAAGACTTCAGTTCTACATTGCGACGTTGAACAGCTGTTTTCATCAAAACCTAACTCTTCAATTATAACCTCCACCAGGCTACAGTTTTAACTCTATCGTTATGGCTGCAATGAAACTTTTTAACTTAGCTAAAAAGGGTAATATTTAATAGCATGATTATCATCTAACTTATAGTAAATCAATTTTATTTGCATGTTCTCAAATCATTATTTGTTTGGTTGAGGTATTGTTTATCATATCTGTTGGTAGTTAATAAATTAGTTCTACTTCATTCATCATTTGTAATGTTTTGTTATTTTTTTTAGCACCAGTATTACTGAGGCCAGCTGCTTGTACTGTACCCAGTTTTCAGAAAAGAACCAAGTATGTGTATGTAAATGACCAGGAACCCTCTATGGACTGGAAAGACATTACTGACAGGGCTGCTGTGGCTATTTTCTGGACAGAAATCATTCGAGGTAAATAGATTCTGTTTAATAATTTTTGTTGATTCTTAAGTTTCTTATATATGTAAGATTTTTAGTGATGCGGTTGACTAATAGGGCTCAAAATTTGCCATAATTCAATAATAAATATTGATGGAGAGAGGGAGATATAAATTAAAAGCTCTCCATAAGTGTACATGAAAATATCAAATTATTTATGGAGGGTTTATGCATTTGTCAGTTGGCTTTTATCTATGACTTGTATATTTTTGTTATAGTTTGTTTAATCAGAACCTTTATTTCTTATTATTTTTCTAAAGAGTAAATTTTCATTTTGTTTGATGCTAAGTTCTTATTCTGTTCTGTGCACCAATCTGAAAATGAGTTAGATTCATTATTTTTTTTATTTTTTTTTTCCCTTCATAGTTGCAGAGCATAAAGTATCTCTTAATGCTATGTTCTGTTCGATTACTGTGCAATTTCTTATATTTAGGTTTCTGAAATTGCTATAGCTTACCTTTATTTCCTTTTAAAATATTGTCCTGGTGTTTATTTTATTGAATTTTGTCATTTAAGGTCATCTTGTTGCTTTGGGCCATCTATTTAAGGAGCCTGCAACAATCAATTATCCTTTTGAGAAAGGGCCTCTGAGTCCACGATTTCGAGGAGAGCATGCTTTAAGAAGATACCCCTCTGGAGAAGAAAGATGTATTGCCTGTAAATTATGTGAGGCTATTTGTCCTGCACAGGTAATTGTATTTATTTTTAAATAAATTAAAATAATGTTGTATTTTTATATATACGATAGTGTTATCAAACTATTTTAAATTAGTTTTACGGAAATCTTTTCAAAAAGTACTTTAGAATACTGGTTTCTGAATTGTTATTGAAATTTTCAATGTTAGTTGGTTGATTGCCATGTCAATATGATGATTAGAAAGAATGTGTTTTATTTATATGAAAACAACAAAGTTTCTCGTCTAAGCCTTAATAACCATGCATTATTCTATTTTATATTAACTATTGTTTATAGGGGGTTATTTTTATCAAAATCCAAATAGATTTATTTCTCTAGATTTATAATATTATATTAGTCATTATTCCTTGAGAATGCTCTTTAGTTAGAAGTTTGTCTATTAATAAATTAAGCTTATTTTCATCTCATTACTAATTGCCTATTAATTGATTTATAGTCACTCAGGATTAGATCCTATTGGATCAAATTGTTCTTTTTTTTTGTTCTTTTTTTTCATCAAATAACCTTTTACGATATGACACTCTTGAAACCAACTCAAACTTAAGTTATACGAAGCTAATATACAATGCAAACACTTTTTTAAGTTTTTTTTTTTTTAAACTTTCTTTATTTATTCTTGAAATAAATAATGCGCCCCATGGGTAGACATAGTCATTGATGTCTGAAAAATTCCAATAGGAACAAAATTAGTGAATTTTGTAAAATAATTTTGTTTGTTATATGAAAATACTGTTTAATTTTAAATACTTTGCAATGCTCCAAAATATTGTACTGTGAATTAAACCTGTTAAAAACAATCTATTGGCCTGTGATTGATCAGAATTTGAATGATATAGAAATGAGAAGGAAGTGATTAGGAAATTCCTCTTATGTCATCATTTCAACTAATGGCGGTATGGTGACATTTAGCATTTCTCAAATTTTAAGTATGATAGTGTATTCTCATTGGAGCTGACTTTGTTTAGCATTATCAAAAATACATTTCTGATTTTTTTTTCATCAGATTAAGCAATTTTAATGATTAGGAATTGATGCATTCTGAAGCTGAGTGCTGCCTCCCTTTTTTCTATCACTTCACATTTAATGTTGAACCATTAGCTACAGAAGCCTTTGTTTCCTTAGCTGATATTAAAGAGCACACCAATAGAAGTGGCACATAATTTATCAATTTCGGATTGTATTGATCCTTCTAATACAATTATGTGTACCTCAAGTAATTTTAATAATATTTATATATTTGATGATGTATCTATGGTTTTTACAGGCAATCACTATTGAAGCAGAAGAGAGAAGTGATGGGAGCCGAAGAACTACCCGATATGATATAGATATGACTAAATGTATCTATTGTGGTTTTTGTCAAGAGGCCTGTCCTGTAGATGCTATAGTAGAGGTAATGTTTACATATTGTATCATACAGTGTTTTCATATTTTATTGAATAACCTGTCACTAAGACTTGAACAGGAGCTTTTCTGTCATTAACTGTTTAGGTTTCATATAGTTTTCCACCTATAATACATTTAAAGTATTTTGAAAATCAATTACATATTGGGTTATTTATTTTACATTAATATAACCACCCAAAGAGGTTCATAATCAAATATTGGATTATTGCGTGGTTTGTAACTATTAATACTCTTTGTTTTATTATCTTTCAATCCAGTGTTGCATTATGGTACAAAGCATTGGGCTGGTTGTGCCCTACAATGTTAATACAATCGTAAAAAATGGTTAACATCATTGGCATACATTTATTCTGATCAGCAGTTATTCAAAGAGGTAATCTGTTCGTTATCCGTGTTAAACCATCAGGTTTTCCCATATTCCATCAAATGGCTAAGCACCCACTTTATATGGGTTTGTTGTATTCTAGTAAAGTCTTCTGACCCCTTAGTCTATCTATGGCTGAATAGCAAGGAATAAATTTTTTAGTCACAGCTGAACTTGAACTCTGACCCAGCAATTAGTCCTGACTGTGTTTCCTGCGCTTTACTATCCATCCATATTTTAAAACTTAATGGTTTGGTTTCTAGACCCTATCTATCTACCATTATTGTACCAAAGTATACAATTTAGCAAAATTAGTTTTTTAAATAACATATCAGAAAAAGTAATGGAATAAAATAAATTAAAGAAAAATAACAAAAAGAAATTAACTAAATAAGCCAAAAAAAAAAAAAAAAAAAAAAAAAATGACGTATGCTGTCCATCACGTCAGTTTCTTAAAGTATGTCTTTCCTACAAATGTGGGTGTCTATCTTAAATTTTGAAAACAAATTTTGTCCCTGGCCATGTTCCATGTTTGAGTATTATTCTTTTTGTCAGATTGAATTTTTGTGTTCCTAATCATTTACATTTATAAAGTATTTATATAATTTTCAAATTTATAGAAATTACTTCATGAAGTAAGGTAATAACCCTTATATATTTTGACTACTATGATCCTTTGTAGCTTCTGTAATTTCAAAAGTTTATTTTTTCCCTGTTCTTTAGGTTGAAATATTTTTTTTTTTTCATTTTCAGGGTCCTAATTTTGAATTCTCCACCGAAACACATGAAGAATTGTTATATAATAAAGAAAAACTTCTTAGTAATGGTGATAAATGGGAATCTGAAATTGCATCGAATATTCATGCTGACCATTTGTATCGATAATTGAAGAACAATTGTCATCTGTAGATATGTATTTTCAAGAAAAAAGTTTAATTTAAGGACTTTATTTATTGTTGTGAAATAAATTTTAAATTTCTGTTACAGTTATCTTGTTTTCTTATAATAAATTTAAATTAAATCTCTCCCCGATTCTTTTTTATGCCTGCTCCATTAGATATAGGTTACTTACGCACTGTTTAGTCACCTTGTTAACTTAACTTAATGTTAACTTAAGACCAAATAACTTTCCTCTTTGAGAACTTAGCCTAATCAACTGTTAGTACTTCTAGAGATATGGCAGTATGTCTAACAGACATGCTGTATAAGACATGATTAAGTAGTTCTAATTATGTATTTTAAATAATGTTTATTATAGGACTTTTGACCAGACAAAGAGAATAATTTGCTGTCTACTTTGAAATCTCAAGAATTTTTATTTAATGAAGTATATCTGGAAGAGAAGGTATTAAAAAAAAAATCAGCATTCATGAGCTGGTCAGTAGTTATTCATAGTTATGCCTGAATGAACAAACCATTTTGTGTAGGAGGTCTATTACATTATCTGATTTACAGATTTAACCTTGACCTGAATAGATTAATCAAATAAGATAAGAATACAAATTTACAGTCTTGAGGTTCATATCATTTCTTAAAGCCAGCCATTTCTTTCTCTTTACAAATTTGGAACATTTAATATTTTTAAAACTTTCCTCTCTCTATTTCCCTGCTACAAGTAAAATAGAATGTGTTATTGATTGATTAGAGTGGCATACCTACATGGAATTACCCTCCCCAGCTTGGTGGGCCAGTAAATGATTTGTCTGTTATTTTTTTAAATTTTTTGTTGTCTGCTAGTAAGGAGAGTTCAGTTTTAGGTAATTTTCAAAGATACTAAGTTGTGGAAATCAAATCTAAGTGGTTCACATAACCTACCGGCAGAGATGTGCCTATTAGAGGTGGGCTAAACAGTCATTTTTTGGTATTAGGTTACTACGTTATGGCTCTATCCCAGTAATAGGTTCCAATAATAGGTTATTCCAGTAATAGGTGATTCAAGTAAACCCCTGCCCTACCGCTAGAATGCGCGCCCGTCAATCACTGCTGTTGCCAATAACTCTTCGGGATCCAATAACGCTTAGAATCACTGCAGTTCTTACAATAACGCCAGTTATTAGAATCACTGCAGTTATTACAATCACTCCAGTTCTACAACAGTTCTCAACTGTTATTAGAATAACCTATTGCCAGCCATCGTTCAGTTTTCGATCACCGACCTGGCGCTAGTGGTTCTAACCTATTAAAAACTTACTTTTAGACATTTTGACTGGTAATTCATTAATTTATCCTCCTCGCCATTGCTAATAATGTTAATAATTTGTTTATTTAGTAATCTTACAAATGATAAATAACACAAAATCAACCAAAATTATTGTGTCAATTTTTTTTTTAACAAAAATTTTTAGAAGCCAATTAAAAGTTGTCAAAATATATAACAAATTAACAATAAATCGGCCAACTATGATACAAACGAATTCAGCTAAATAAATCTTTAAAAAACATTTTCCTTATTTAATTGTACTGCCAAGATTTTATTTTTAAAAAATACATATAGGTGTTAGTAAAACATATTTGAACAATTATAAAGACTCAACAATTACAAGTAGCTTGTATCAATCTGTTACCTAAGCATGTATTGTGTATTAAAATATTGGCTGTAAGATAAAATAAAGAAGAAAATAACAGAGGTAGAAGCAGGATTCAGGCTGGGCCATCTTAGGTCAAGTTTTTACTATATCCCAATTTTTTTTAAAGCATTTAGTGGACTTCCAAGACTTCTGGTCCAGGAGGTACATTTAGCCTTTATCCACCTTTAGAAAGCTTTGACTTAGGTCCTTTAAATAAGGTGTGGAAAGCACTGTTTGTCAGAGATAAGTGATAGTCTGAGATAAGGCATACAAGGCCTTTATAAAGGTGCAGAATTGGGAATTAAATTTTGAAATAGCAGCGTTACTAATTGTATACAAAAGTGTTTTTAAAAAAAAAGTTTTGATATCATGTCCCCTCAGCATTACACATCACCAAAGGATTAAATCAAAGTTGCTGCTAATCACCTACTCTCTTTAACATGGTTATTAAACAAGCTTTCTAGAAATAGGAGAGAAATATTAACACATGGGTTTGGAGATTTTGAAAGATATCTAATTCATAATACAAATTGCAGGAGTTTATCAACTCATTGCCACTGAGGAATGTGATCTGGAATACATGCTGAGGAAACTCTAAGTAGTATTCTGAAAAGGGCATGGAAATAAATCTAAAGAAGAAAGAGTTTGTGTCCCTCAACTTTTCGAGCACATTTTTTAGCATTGAAGATTAGAGATATGGAGGTCTACTAATCCTTCCTGGAAAGGAATCCTCTATTAATTAAGATATTTCATTGAAAATATTAAGAGAAAGGAAGACTGTAGGAATCCTAAACTCGTTCCTGTGGAATAAAAATGTTTCCTTTAAAAAAAAAAAAATAAATAAAGATGATTATATCTTTCCTTATCACTATAAATTGTCTTTAAATTTGCTAAAATCTGTGGTGTGGAGAAGAAAAAGCTTAAACGCTACTATCTTTAGAGATGGGTACTCAGAGTGGAAGTTATTTCATAATAAGAGCCCATCATGTTCCTAATAATATCATAAGACAATATATGAGAGAGGAAAAAATCACTTGAGGTACACATGATGGTACAGAAGGATCAATACAATTAGGGTTTCATGAATTAATTGCCACTTTTATTGGAATTAAGTCATCAATCCTAATTGAGGAAAAAAATATTTTAAAGAGTATTTAAACCAGGAGCTCATTCAAAAAGAATGTATCAAAACAGAGGCCAAAGTGAATTTTCCTGGACAGATTAGAGAGTAAGAGGATGCCTGAGGAAATTGTTGATAGGGGGTGTAAAGAAAGGAATGGCAGCAAAAAGATAACAAGAAAAAGATTAGTAGATCAAAAGGTAGTTTGAACTAATAACTGATAAAGATTAGGATACAATAATTGAATAAACCTGAAGGTATTTTTCATTTTATAAGTTTCCAGAACAGAAAGGGTGATTATAAAAATCACAGAATGAGATAATGTATGGACTAAAACTATATAAAAAAACAAAACAAATTATAATAAAGTTTGTACAAATTTATCAACACCCCACATTATCATTGTACAATCACAATGAGTTTTTATTTAAAAGAACTAACTGTTCTTATAAATACTTCACCAAAATTGGACAATACTAATAACCATACAGATACAATCAATTTACATCAGAGTTTTTAAAGGAAAAAAACAAAAACAAAATGAATTAAAAATATTCAGTTTATTTATTAACAAATCTATTTACAAATATTCCAATAGATATAACTATAAAAATTATAACTAAAAAGAGGTATGAAAGAAACCATTCACAAAAATAAAAAAACTATATATCAAAGGACTAAATACTTCAAAAAGCAGTATTATATTTTACAAACAGGTAAAAAGGTAGTTTCTCGATGGAATCTAATAAAAGTGTAAATATCCGTGGAATAACTATAAATTACAAAAGTCTAAATAGATTTTACAACAAGCTAATATATTTATGATTTAATAATCATTGCAAGATTTTAACTATCCATTATAATCATAAGATTTTAATGACATTTATTTGTCATTACATTATTATTTGTAATATAACATAAGAAAAAGCATTTGATATTAACTAGCCATTTCAACTTTTTAAAATTTCGATTAGAAAACACTTAGACCCTGAATATTGGGGAACTATTTCAGTCCAAGCAAAATTT
The DNA here is from genome assembly GCA_003667255.2 of Euschistus heros. NCBI lineage: Eukaryota > Metazoa > Arthropoda > Insecta > Hemiptera > Pentatomidae > Euschistus > Euschistus heros. The sequence goes on along the minus strand of RCWM02000032.1, from coordinate 2,682,466 downwards.
AAATAAAATCTGGTGTTACAAAGCTCATCTAAAAGTTTCAGCACTTTGTATTAAAGTAGAACCTCTCTTAACCAAGAGATTTTTTATCGATTCGCAATGAAACAAAAAAGGAACTCATGAAGATTTATTTACAAATTAAAATCAATGCATTTATTTTTGTTCACAGTTTCGACCTCCATCTATTGTGATATGATTGTACTACGATCACGAATTTCTGTTTTAGTTCGAACCACGGCTGCTAGGAGCGTCATAACCCATCTGCGACCAGTTCTTGTTTGCGTTATTAGATCACGTGACCTATCGGTTCTTCAATAATAGGACAGCCATATGAGTTATTCGATAACAGAAGTTACTCAACAGTTATTGAGAACCGATCTAAGAACGGTAACTGGTCGAATAACCTTAACCGATCGGTTCTTCTATCTGTTATAACCTAACACCTTACACCAGGGGTGCTCAAACTTGAACTGCTGGCGATCTACCTCAATATTTTTAGACTACTTACGATCGACTCTGAGACTGCAAGTGTGTGTGATGCAGGGTTGTCGTACATACACGATACACCCTACCTACCTAGGTAGGGTGTACCGTAGCATATATAGATATTAGCTTTCTGCACAATATAGGTACATTATTTTAGTCAAGGTTTGGGTTAGGTTTAGTTAGGTTCTTCTCTACAATATCAATGAAAAAACTCATAGTTATTCAAAATTGCGAGTTTATTTGTTGTTACAAAACAAAAGAGTTACATATGGTGTTAAACTTAACTAAGGAGTGACTTTGGATGTTGAAGCGTGGCACTGCATGTCCTCAGCATACTTTTCATAAGATGGTACGTAACCACTGAGTGCTAATCTCAAGCATGATGACATATGATCGTCAGTTAGTCGATTGCGATATTTTGACTTAATTATCTTCATTTCAGAAAATGCAGACTCGCACAAGTAAGTTGACCCGAAAAATGCCGTCAGTTGAAGGGCGATTTGCCTTACATTCGGATATTTATCTTCAGATATAAAACACCAGAAATTTGTATCAGATGCTGTAGCTTTGAGATGTATATCTGATATAATCTGCACCAGCTCATTTTCAACAGAACATGAGTTCATATTAAACTGACTTGCTATTTCAGTAGCTAATTCCTCAATGTTTTTACATGAAAAAGGATAACTCATAAATGATGCTATATTTTCCAATTTACTGCAATCATAAAAACGCATTTCGAATTGTCCCAAAATATTTGATAATTCAGCCTCATACGTATCATAATTCAACTGAGGAATCCTTGCTTTCAAAGACGGAAAATGTTTCAGATCCTTTCTTTTCAGTTGATCTATCATAAGTTGCAATTTACTTTTGAATGCGTTTACTGCGCTAATCATCTCAATAATAGTTTTTCCTTTACCTTGAAGCTCCAAGTTAACGGTGTTTAAGTGCATTGTGATGTCAGTCAAAAATGCCAAATCATTTAGCCATTTTTCGTTTTTCAAAATCTGAGTGTCATCACCTCTTTCGTCTAGAAAAGCTGTTATTTCGGGCAATAATTCTTGAAACCTTTCTAGGAATTTTCCGCGACTCAACCACCTGACGTCCGTGTGAAGAACTAAATCAGTGTGTCAGCTGACTCCCTATCTTCCAACTGCAAACTGAAAGAGCCGCCGTTGCAAGCTACGTGCACGGATGGAATTCACAATTTTTGTTGCAATGCCCATAATTTCCTCCGTGTTAAAAACTTTTGAACACAAAACTTGTTGATGTATAATGCAATGGAATGAAAAAAATGAAGGGAATTCTTCATTAGCTCGACACAATGCCACAAAACCGTTTTTTTTTGTTTCCAGTCATTGCTGGTGCTCCATCGGTTGTAATGCACACTAATTTATATATTGGTAGCTCGTAGTTTTTTTACAAAATTGAAGAAAACGTCATATATATCTTCGCCACGGGCCTTCCCCTTCAGAGGAATGATTGTCAAAAATTCTTCCTTAGCCAACATGTCATTGAATACCATCCGAATAAAAATACACAGCTGGGCAGTGTCTGTCATATCGATGGATTCGTCGAACTGTAAAGAAAAGTATGTACATTCCATGATATCATGTTTTAGTTTATCTGCGATGTCCTGACTCATGACTTCAATACGCCTTGTGACAGTCGGACGAGATAACTGAAGTTCTCTAATAGCAGACATGATTTCTGTTTTATTTTTAAAATCTCCAAATAAAGTCTCACCCGCTTCAATAAATGCTTCCTTCACCACCGATCCATCTTCAAATGGTTTCTTGTGTTTCGCCAAAATATGAGATATTTTAAATGACGCGATCGTAGCAGCTTTTGATTGTTTGGCTGGTCTTGTGAACATGGATTGTTCTTTTTTCAAACAAGATATCAAATCACTTACTTTTCGTTTTCTTAATTCACTCGGTAGCGGAAAATCCTTTTCATAGTTTTTATGAACCGTTTTATGATGCCTCTCTAAGTTACCACGCTTAGGTATTGCAACTGACGCACGACAAATAACACAAATGCACTTACCCTTCACCATACAAAAGAAAAATTCTTCCTCCCAATCCTTATTAAAATGATACGTTTTAGATTTCTTCACTGCACTCATTTTCCACTATTTAATAATAAACTTTGTATCGACGTAGGATCGCCATCAAGTTACAATTCAGAATGACTCCAATTCCTGCAGGCGCAACATTTATATCGGCGTGAACGAAAGTCTCGAATGTTCCCGTCAAACGCGCCGCCCGAAACTAGACTGTACTGTCTCTCGTCTAGAAACAACACGGCTTTTCTTTGACAAGTGCCGCGCGTTCCTTTGATAAAGCCACCTTTTGCCGCAAGCAGTGTTATTTTATTACGTAATACATTTTTGTAGTTTAGTTACCTACCTACTTATTAAAATTTTTTTTCTTCTCGAGATCTACCCAAAAAGCACTCGCGATCGACTAGTCGATCGCGATCGACCGTTTGAGCACCCCTGCCTTACACCAACAACCCCAATTTATTGTTGTTTCTCCATCATTTTCGATGGAAGATTTAATAAATTTGTCTAATATTGTAAAATATAACTATATTTTTAATATAGTTATTCTAAAATAAAAAAAAAGTTATTCTAAAATACAAATTTAGGTTTATTTATAGATATTTTAAAATATGATCACTGGTAATAGGGTTTTTTGTTTTTTCGGTAATAGGTGATTGGTGATAACAGTTCCGAGTCAATAATAGGTTATTTTAAAGATTACGTTATTTTTGTCCCACCTCTAGTGCCTATAAGGAACAGAAAACCCGAAAGTACCTTATTTCTTTATTGCTGAGGCAGCATTTGGCTTACATAAACATTTGTTAAGACCATACGCTGGTAACCACATAACTGGGAAAAGAGGGTATTAACTATAGACTGTGTAGAGCACGAAGGTACATAGAATGCGCTTTCGGAATACTCTATACGGCTGTACAACCTGATTTTGCTACAGATATTTTGAGATTTTGATTGTCAGTAAAAAAGACGACGAATGTAGTGGCAGTAGGCGGTAGCATTTCTACGATCGTCGATTTTTCCGCTGAATGTGTACGTCGCTATAAGAGTGCAGAAAGGATGGGTTACCCTACAGATAACAAGCTATTCTAGCCATACTGAGAAAACTGAGTTTCATTCTCATGGTCTACCATGAAATAAAGTCAACCTTCCTGGATTGGATTGAGGCCGACGCCTTGCAAATATATTTCTACATTTTTTTTTCTTTCCTGACTCAAGTTTAATTTTAATTAGGTATTGTATAGGTCTTTAAGAATCATATTTTAAAAACACATCTTAAAATATCTTCGATTCGAATATTATTCTTCTCTTTTTTATGATCACAATTGTGCTACATAACAGAAATATAACTAATTACTACGATTTCCTTATATTTTACCATTCCTTTTTAATAAGTATTTCTAGGGTTGTAATGGCCGGACTCGTTGGGATGAGCGTCTCAGAGCACCCAATAAAAAGGACATGAGTTCGATTCCACCTAAGTCGGTTGATATTTATTTCGTATTAACCTCGGGCGTATTAATCTTCCACTTTGAATAGGTTGTAACCTGCAGTATACCTATCCCTTCTCACTCAGGAGTATATTATGGCTTTAAGCCCCGACAAAGAATGAAAGAAAATATTTTTCGAGAAATATTGCCGTAAGAAATATCTATAATTTTATTTTTCTGATTGAAGGTCAAATTTATTACTATTATATTTTCATGTTTACACAGAAAAACAGAAAAAGGTTTTATACTGTTTGATTGCATACCTAACACGTTGATGACAATAGAAGGCTAGAGGGCACATAGAAGTACAAAATAAGAGTGTTGCTTGTTATTTGTGTAAATGTCTTTCTGATCTCCTTGTATTGTTGTAGGTTTCGGGTTTGTTTTCCTGATTAGAGGGGATTTTAAATTTTCTGTTGGACATCCAAAAATATTTTAACCTAACTATAATTTTTTTTTTTTACATTTTTATTCATCATAATGAAGATTAATTATTAAAAATTTTATAGGTTTTAATTACTGAATTCCTATTTAATTATTATCATTAGTAATTAAGTAGGAAATGCTGAATGATATGTCTTTAGTCCAGTATTGTCAACAGGTATGCTTATTATTCATCATCAGCTTAACATCTACATAATTTTGTTTTTTTGTAGTTATGAAATATTTTAGATGATTTGTTATGACAGCTTTTTCTATCTGTCCTCATTTATGGTTTGGATATTTTATAAGTTGGTTTTTTTCTTATTTCTATCTTAGCTGACTTATGTTATGTATTTACCCAAAATTTTACTCCTATTTTTATTCAGTATAGTACCAATTGCTTATGATTGAATCATCATCTGTAATTTAGTCTTAAATATGGTTAATCCTTGTAGGGTTAGTCCTCATAGATTTTTAATTGCCTTAGTTGAGCTTTTATGAAATGACATCCTTTTAGTCCCATGATTAAGCAGTACGCTTCTATAGTATATGTCCATTGTTACCCTGAACATTCTATGTACCTCGTATACTTGTATTTGCTGTTAGTAAATCTAATTAGAGCAGGAATGTAATCCATTAATTATAACATGGTATAAAATGTACAGATTATTTTCTTTCTGTCATCTTTTCTGTCAAATGCTAGTATAGGTTTTTTTTTGTATAGTAAGTACCCTAAGGTATATATACTCTTTTTTATCTCTTGTTTTTTTCTTGAGAGGAAAAATCACTAAAGGCCAGTGAAAGTTTATGCAAAATTCGTAGCTCTCTGAGAGCTGTATGATTTCACACTGCCAGGTGTAAAAGTTCTCACAATGTATTTGAGGAGTAGAATAAACCATCCAAAACAAGTTATGATTTCTTGAGAATGGATGCTAGTTATCTAATATAGTTATTAGGATTGACAAATGAATTAAATGCCACTCCTATTGGAATTCTGAGTGCAATTAAATTCCAATTCTGAGGATTCCAATTAAGTTAGCAATAACTTTATCAATTATAAGTTTATTGATATTTCCATATACCACCATGTATAACTCAATTAATATAGTAATGACTAATTAAATCTAAGAGCATTTATTGACTTAAAAACTGAAGAGTCTTACCCGATCCCTTATTTGAATGTATATCTAATATACAATAATAATCTAAATGTTTCAATGGCGATTATTTCTGAGAGTAGACCCAGTGAATTTTAGTTATTTGTGTGAAGGGCTCTGAAAGTAATTCTGAGTTTTAGCAGTAAGTTATTCGCAACTGTAAAAACACCTAAACAATCATATTGGATTTACTCAAGATTAATTTATTTTTATTTTATTTTTTGTTTTATCATGAATCAAATTCTACTTTATGTCTTTTATTTTTTAGGTAAACGGTTTTTGGAACCGGAAAAATGGCACCATGCTATCGGTATATAATAATTTATTTTTTAATGTTTTAATATGTACCAAAAATGTATTATATTTTATATATCATTATTTTTCCCCCTTGCAGGAATGGCTATCATTAAGACACCCTCATGCCTATAATAAAAATATATGGACTGCTAAACCTGAAAATTCCATACCATCATTTATAGATGATTACCTCAGTGAACTTATATGTGCCCATATAAGGTAGATCCTAGCAGTATTATTTTATCCTACCTAAAGTTTTTCAGAAAGCTTAATTTGAAGATTTAAAATATTTTTTCACAAATGGTTGGTGTTTCTGAAAAACTGATAATTTAGTTTTTTTAGGAGAAAAGTTAGGGACTTTGTAACCCCAGTCATAAATAGTTAATTTTATAAAATTCAACATATGTTTGAAAAATTATGGAGTATATAATGAAATGTCTAAGCAATTAAAGTTTAGTAACTAATCCTTAAGTAGTTTAAATCTTTATTCAATTATAATCAAATCTTTAAGATTTAAGTACTAATGGTTCTGCTTTTTGATTTTCTATGCATTATGAATTATTTGTAAAAAATAAATTCCTTGTTTAAATAAATTTAAGATTTTAAAATTCCCATCTACTGTCCTGAAATGTTAGCTGCATCTGTCTTAGCCATTGCTAAGGCTAGAATAAATTTATGGTGTAATCATGTGTAATGATTTTTTTTTTTAAATGCTCATGGAGTATATCTCTGGTAAATCAAATTCAATGTCATATTGTCAAACAAATTATTTACAGAGTATTCTCTAAAGATCCACTTTAAAAAGAAACTAAAAATTGCTGCAAAGATTTCTGGTTTTTAATATGTACTGCTGAAATATGTTAGAATGTTTTGTTTATTTAATTTTATTGTATCATTTAACATGTTTATTATTTATTTATTTTTCAGACATTTACACTGCTACTATGTAATTTCTTCAGAATTATTCAAACATAAAGGTTTAACTAATAACTAATTTAAATACGATTCTTTTGAATTTTGATGCAATGAGAACATTGATTTCAGGTGCATTTATGCAATATCTGAAGGAGATGCAGCTCAAGCTTACAATGAACAGAGCAATGTTGTTCAAGTTTTCATTAAAATATTCCAGTACTACAAAGAAGAAAATTGGCTCCTTCCTGTAATGAATACAATATGCCTAGAACTAAGGCTTATTGCTGGAAAGGTTGAATCTCTTCCTGTCAAAGGAAGCCATAACAGTGCGATAAAACCTCGTGAAGCTCTGGAAAAGGCTGCAGAGACATTGATGACTTGTTTTAGAATATGCTCCTCTGATAAGTTAGTAAACATTTTTGGCTTAAATTAATTTACTAACTGCAGTTTTAAATAATTTACAAAAATTGTAATTTATAGTTATTAGTCTGTATGAAGAAGAAATGTAACTTTTGCCTTAAGTTTAATATATAACCTTAACCCCCACACTGCCCTGCCTTCCATATGTTGAGTGGCAGCAAAAAGTATTTCCATACTGATTTTTTTAAAATTCGTGAATTGAATAAAAATACTATATTCAATCAAATTACAAAAATTTAAAGATTATTAAAAACTAATAAAATTCATTTATACAAAAAACTATCCTATATCTAGAATATAAAAAATATATGAAAATAATATTACCACCTGGAAGAAAGTATTTATTCACTTGTAATTAATTTTCGTTTACGGTGATACTAACACTACACCTTAATATTTGGCATAAAATTTACATCAATGATACCTTAAAGATGTCTGGGCATTGAATAGATTGATGTTTCTTATCAAATATGGGTTGATACATTCCCATTCTTATTTCATTAGTTTTTTAAGATGGTTTCTACCTAGGATATGGTGCTTCTCACATTTTGGTAGATGTTATGCCATCAATTTTTTATAATGTTAATATCTACTGCCTAAGGAGATGTGTGTCTTGGCACATTTAACCAGGCATGCAAGTTTAAAATGTCGTTTTAATTCCAATAGAATGCGCTCTTAGCCTATTGAAGGATTTGCTTATCTCTAAACGCTATTTTGTTTGTTAGTCATTTGTTTACAAAAGTCAGTTGTTTTTAAGTCGTCCGTTACGTGGACGTATCATACCTTTCTTTGGTGTTAAAAATGTCTAATTTTAAGCCAAATAAAGAGCATTTGCGGCAGGTGTCATGATTTTTCATTTAATCAAAAGAAAAAGGCATCTGAATGTCATCGAATTCTTGTTGAGACTTATGGCGATGTTGCTCCAACCGTCAGGACATGTGAACGTTGGTTTCAAAGTTTCAAACGTGGTGATTTTGATGTTACTGATCAAAAACGAGAAAATCGACCAAAAAAGTTTGAGGACTTTAAATTGCAATCTTTATTAGACGAAGACAATACCCAAACCCAACAAATGATGGCAGAACAGTTGAATGTCACTAGGCAAGCCATTTCCGATCGCCTGAGAGCTATGGGAAAGATTCAGAAGGTTGGAAAATGGGTTCCACATGAATTGGACGAACGACAGATGGAAAAACGAAAAACTGTGTGCGAAATGCTGCTTTTACGCCACGAAAGAAAGGGTTTTTTGCATCGAGTTGTAACTGGCGATGAAAAATGGATTTATTTTCAGAATCCCGCAAACGAAAAAAATCATGGGTAACGCCAGGACAACCATCCACATCGAGTGCAAGACCGGATCGTTTTGGGAAGAAGACAATGCTGTGTGTGTGGTGGGATCAGAAGGGAGTAGTCTACTACGAGCTTCTCAAACCCGGCGAAACAGTCAATACCGAGCGCTACCGACAACAAATGATCAATTTGAGTCACGCATTGATCGAAAAACGCCCAGAATGGGCTCACAGGCACGCCAAAGTCATTCTTCAGCATGATAACGCCCCTGCACATTCAGCCAGATTGACTAAGGAAACGATTTCTTCGCTTGGTTGGGAACTCCTACACCACCCGCCGTATTCACCTGACCTGGCGCCTTCTGATTATCACCTCTTCTCATCGATGGGACACTCATTGGCGGAGCAACACTTCAACAATTTCGAAAACGTACGAAAATGGCTCGATGAATGGATTTCAAATAAAGATGAAGCATTCTTTTGGAATGGTATCCATATATTGCCCGAAAGATGGACAAAATGTGTAGAAAGCGAGGGTCAGTACTTTGAATAAAATATATTATACTTTTTTTTAAATTACTGTGTATATATTTTAAGAAATAAACGACATTTTAAACTTGCATACCTGGTATTAGTCAATCCTTGGCATTCCAATCAGTATGCTTGGGATCATTGTCTTGCTGATAAAACATACTGATCCGTGATACTCATTTTTTCCAGACTTGCAGGCGGGTTGCTGTGTTCATTTCAATGTGTAAATTTTGCACATTGTGAAATATTTAAATAGCCTTCTGCATTAATAATTCCATCAGTGGGTTCACCATTTCCCATTCCTTTGTAGGAAACATCTCACACTATTAGGTGCCCACCTCCATCTTTTACCGTCACAGCAGCATTTTGATTTTTCAGTTCCCCATTGCGCTCTTGCCAAATTATGATCAAATACATCAAATTTATTCAATTATATGAATAAAGTTGATGTATATGAACATAAGATTTAAATGGAGTCAGATAATCATTTTGAGTTTTTGAAGCACAGCAAATCCTTGCTGTCATAGGACAACAGGAAATGAAACCATCCATGTTAAAGGATTACTTATGCTATGGTGGCAGAACAAATCTGTAAAAGCATAGTATTAAAGTTATATTACTATTTAAGATATTTCAAGTACTCTGCTACTGAAATTAATTTGTTCAGTTTTTTATTTTGACATGGGTATGTCTTTTGGCTGGGGTGTCTATACTTTTTTGGTTAACTTTTTTCTGTCACATTCCCATATCAGAAATTCAATGGATAATATTGTTTGTTATATAATATTTGTTGCTAGGACTTACCATTTAAGAGTTAAATTGGTTTGAATGAATTAAGTCACGTTTGAAACCGCTGATTTCTCTCAACTTGGTTTGTTTCAAATAATCAATGATTGTTAATTTAATTTAAGTAATTTGATCTTTTGATACTAAAATGTAAAATGGAAAAGGTATTTGATTAATAGATAGACATATTCATGATCTATTGTTTTTCCCAGTTAGAGAAAAATTGAGTTTTTTACTAAACCATGAACTTTTTTTTTTTTTAATGTATTCCAAGCTTCATCATATCCATAATTGTAATATTAGCTATTTCTTTAGTGCGGGGAAACCAAAGAATTGTAGAATATTTTCATTTTATTTTTAGACTAATAAGACATTTAACTAATCAGATATGCACATCATATCTGAATCCTCAGTGTAAAGACAGTCCACTGTACATTTAACTCATCTAGTTCCTTGATTCATATATCCAGTTATTACATCACCTCTTCTTTTATCAAAATTTAATTTTAATTATAATTCTATGTATTTATTTTAGTCGTTCATCTGAGCAAGATACTAAAAGATGGGGAATGCTGTCTCTTGTTAATCAATTATTTAAATTATATTTCCGGATTAATAAGTTGCATTTAATGAAACCATTAATTAGAGCTATTGATTCTTCCCCACTCAAGGAAAAATTTCCTCTTAGCCAACAAGTTACATATCGCTATTATGTTGGAAGGAAGGCCATGTTTGACAGTGACTATAATTTGGGTAACTATTGAACTTCATAATCAATTAATTTAATTTATCAGTTAGTTCTTATTATTATAACGTATATATCAAGTGTAAAAGGTACCCTTCAGTAATGAACTGCTATATGGTCAGCATGCTACATATATTTGGCTATAATAAAGAATGGCAACTTTAATCAATGATTTTTATAAGCAGGTTTTGGATTAGATATGGTCTTCTTTTTATAATCTTATATTTATTTTCTGTTTATAATCTTAGTTGATTTCACAGAATAATGAACCCAGAAAAAGACTGGTAATAGAAAATACAAAATTTGCAATCAATTGAAATTGTTTCTTTTTAATATTCATTTTGAAGAAAATCTTAGGAAAAGAGTCATGCTTTATGAAATGGAATGTATTCAATAGCTGCTTGATTATTTACCTTGAATTTACTTATTCTGGATCTTAGCAATTCTGATTGTCAAAAGAATTTTTAGTTCCACTTCTGTGTTGAGTAAACTATTTCTGGGTTCTTTTTTCTTACTGGAGCTAACTTTGTGCTAAGATTAGTTTAATGTAAGACCAAACTTTATGTTGAGATAGGCTTAGCTCAGAAATACCTAACCTCTCAACCAGTAACCAGCATTTTGTTTTATGTTTAAGTTTTTCTTTTTCTTTGTGAAATACAATACTGCTTATAAAGATTTTTTTTTCGTAATTTTTCTGTTAAATCAACTTGTCACTAATCAACAAAGCTTGACGAATTTATCCTGATTAGGAACGATTAAACGGTGTTTCTGATCTGATTTTTAAAATGAGAAGGATTTAAATAAATGAATAACATATGAATGTTATTAGAGTTTATAATAATAATTTATTACTTTCTAAACTCCTCGTTATTTTGAAATTTGAATCTTGTGAAAACTTTAAAGAGTGATGACACGAAACATCGATATAAATCCCATTAAACCTTCTATACAGGGTGTACCAGACATAGTGTAAAAAAAAAAAAAATGGATAATACTGCAAACTAAACGGCGTAGAATGGCGCAAAAACGAGTGTCCTATCTCAATTTTTTGAGGAGATAGAATTTTTTTCGTTTTTATTTTTTATGAAATGTCATTTTTCTGTTGGTGTATTTAATTTCTTCGAATAATCCTAAATTGTTATTTTTTATATTTAAAAAAAAAATAAATTAATACTAAATAAAAAATAAATATATTATTAAAATAACTAATACATTTATTCAATCTAGTAGGTATGTGGAGCAATCAAGTATTTATTCTCTAGCGTGTTTTTCATCAGAAAAACGTCTGTTAGACTCAAAAGGTGAAGTGCAATTGTATCATGAGTTACACCAATAAAAAGCTAACTAAATTCTGCAGTTTTTGAGAAATTTGACGGCTTCTAGGGTTCTCCAGTGAGGAGTGAGGAATTTTCAAAAAATATTAAAAATTTAAGTTTTAATAAATGTTTTGTGTTTTGCGCGTTAAAAGGCCCCTTAAAAGTGAATTTAAATTAACTAGACCTATTTCATCTTTTAGAAAATTTAATGCTGATTAAGAAAATATCATCGTTTTAGTTTCTACGCTAAAACAAAGTAGAGAAAACTGTAATTTTTCAGAAAAAGTAAGATTTTAAAAAATAAAAACGAAAAAAATTCTATCTCCTCAAAAAATTGAGATAGGACACTCGTTTTTGCGCCATTCTACCCCGTTTAGTTTGCAGTATTACCCATTTTTTTTTTTACACTATGTCTGGGACACCCTGTATATGTCTTATGAATTTCATAGCATATTTAACTTCAATCTTAAATACAGTTGTAAGTGTTAGTTAGTGGTCTTAATATTTCTTGGTAAATATGCATTCTCTATTGTATTCCATTTTTAAAAATAGTATTTGATAATTTTTAAAATGTTTATATCTTAACCTTTTTGTATATATGATGATTTCCTCATGTAATCTAAAATTTTGTTCATACTTTTTGTATATTTTTATATCTAAATAGTAATTTTTAAATGCTGTAAATTTTGTTACAGCTAATGAAAACTTGACTTTCGCCTTCCAGTCTTGTCATAAGATGTCCAAGAAGAATAAACATTTGATCCTAATATATTTAGTTCCACTTAAAATTTTGTTGGTAATTTACTTTTTTTTAAATATTTTTAATATTATTTAAGTATTCATTAAAAATGATAATTATTTGAGTGTTGAGTAAGTTATATTTTTTTCCAGAAATGAGTCAGGCATTATTAAAGAAATGTATTACTTGTACGTTCTCTTTACTACCTATGCCTAAGTTTTTATTGTTATTATCTGTGCTTACTTTATGGCAGATCTAATTTTAAATATCTTCTTTTTATTTTAAATTTATTCTTACATACATACTAGCGTTGTGTCAATTCCTAGGAACTGATCGCTTCAGCTGTCTTTGGTGATAGTTTTGCAATGTCTGCTTATTTAATTATGAATTTGGAAAATAATTACAATTTAGAGTTTGTAGAGTTTACTTTTTTGTCTAAAGGCAACGGATTTCTGAAGTTGCTGATTAACAAAGCCCCAAATTATTAAGATTGTACTGTATATATTTGTATAATATCAGTTTATATTTTATATTTATAGTATGTATGTATTAATTTTTTATTTTATTCTCTAACTTGTTACTCTTGATAATTTGTTATCAATGGTAAGCTTGTCAAAATATCTACAAAATAGCTCTGATAATAGACTACCAAACCTTGGTGTAGGTAATAAAGAGGATGTAATAAAAACAATATTTATTTTTTTAACTTTTTTATTATGCTTAACTGATCGCATGAAAAAAAAAAGTATATTAAGTTAAATAAGAATATCCTGATTTTTTTTTTTTTTTTTTTAACTTGGTTGTTTAATGCAAATTATTTTAATGTTTATTGTTGTTTGTTTGTTTATTTCGTTTAATGTCACTTTATGCTGCTATGGCTAATCGGACGAGTTTATTGTTGTTTTTTTTAAGGGCTACTTACCTAAAAGAAGTTTGTTAGAAAAATATGATTTGCTTCAGTTGTGGGAAGTTGGTGAAGCAGTGAGGTATGAAATTTTCATTAAAATTTAGTGAAATTTGCTTTGAATTGGAATGACCTTAGTTATTATTTTTTTTTTTGTTAGTACTGTAACTTCAAGAGTTTTTAAAATATCTATGAATTTAGTATTAAATATAACTTATGTGGATTTAAATTAATTTTATTTATAGTTCTAATCTTTAAACAATAGGTTTTATTTATTTTAAGGTGTGGAAATTCACGAAAATTGACAGAAGCCATTGAGGTACATCAAGAATTCTTTATTAAAACTGGAATCTATCTAATCCTGGAACGATTAAGGCTAGTTACATACCGAAATCTTTTCAAAAAAGTGTAAGTTTGTTGTTTATAGAATAGACTGAATCCATTATATCTTAAGTTTTTACTGATTTGAGTTTTAATCCAGTTATAGCAGTTATTAAATATTATTAAGTATAGTTATAATAATAATTATTATTGTTTAAAAAAATAATTTATTTTTCTTGTATAACATTTTATGTTAATTAGTCCCATATCATATATATTGTAAAACTAGCTGCCCCGGAGACGTAGTTCTGCCCTATTTTCTCTAAAACAACACAACATTGATTTTTTATGTTAATAGTTCCTCCCCGACAGACTTTGTTCTGTCAAAAGTTATTGTCCCTTCGCTGTAATCAAACATTTCAGAGTGATCACTTTATTCATAGATTTATGTCTCCATAATAAACAACGATTAGTTACAAATATGTTTTTTATTTCGTACATTGCAAGACTTTAGTAGTGTAATCTAGTATTTTCATTGCAATGCCTTATGGTACACAATATTTTTTGTTTGATTACTTGGCGCATAAATAAATAAAGCTGTAAGTTTTCCGACACGAGAGCAGGCAACATACAACTGTCCATGAGAGAAGCATGGGTTATGCAGATTGACGCCACAAACACTCAACGACTGACCCTATGCCTAAACAAAAACATAAAAAAAAAAAAATTAGCGGAATTGGTCGAGCCATTCTCCATTTTTACTCTTAGCAACACATTTGGCGATTCATATTTATTTATATAGATAGATAAAAACCTTCCTTGTGCCTAAACATAACGTTAAAAAAAAAATTAGCCGATTTGGTCAAGCCATTCTCGAGTTTTATGCTTAGCAACACATTTGGCGATTCATTTTTATTTATATAGATAGATAAAAACCTTGTGCCTAAACAAAAACGTTAAAAAAAAATTAGCTGAATTGGTCCAGCTGTTCTCGAGTTTTATGCTTAGCAACACATTTGGTGATTCATTTTTATTTATATAGATAGATAAAAACCTTCCTTGTGCCTAAATAGAAACGTTAAAAAAAAATTAGCCGGATTGGTCCAGCTGTTCTCCAGTTTTATGCTTAGCAACACATTTGGCAATTCATTTTTATTTATATAGATACTACAGCTTTATGGTACTTTTAGGTCATTTTTAACAATTCTTTTTCATTTATTGAGTTTAAAGCTAGGCAGTTGAAAGTCTCATTAAAAAAAAAAACTTGGTTATTATATCATCTAGGTAGCTTAAAGGGAGAGGATTTTTTTTTTTTTTTTTTTTTTTTCATTGCTGAATTTTAGAGCAAGAAGGTGCTACAACTTTTATCCATCCACTCTATTGTTTCATTTAAAACTTGTGGATGTTGCTCTGCCAGCTAAAGTTATTTTAACGACGATTATATTAAAAAGAAAATCTTAGTTGGAAATGATCTAAGAAGAAATCTATCAAATGACTTGTATGGATATAATTTGATTAAAAATTTTCAATTTCATGAGAAAAAATTAATTTAACTTGTAACCTTGTCGCATCATATTTTCACTTCAGAGAGAGACATATTTCTCCATCTTTGTAAAAAATCAACAGATTCCAGAAACCCACAGTGTACTTTACCTTGGACTAATTTTTAACCAAGGATGACATGGGGCCCATACATATCTTCGAAACTCAAAACATTAAATCAAAGCCTAAGGTTACTTTATTCCCAAATCAGATGACATTCTAAATTAAACCTAAGACAAAAAATCTATAACTTCACTTACTTAAGCCTATTTGGAAATCCTCAAAAATTTACGGAACTGGCAAAATGACACATACAAAAACTACAAACTTTTCATGCAAAAACTTTTAGGACAATCCCACAAGCACCTTGGTATGTAAATAACATAACTCGGCTTATGGACTTACACATGCCTGCCATCAAACAACACATACAGACCTGCTATGAAAGATTTTACAATAGACTCAAATGCCATTTCAACAAACTCATAAATGACATGTCCACAACAATGATGCCCAACAATATCCGTAGAAGATTGAAAAGGGAAAATGTGATGGATGAGAGATCTAGAGTAAAATGAAATGATTAACAAGAGAGATAGAGGTGCACTGAGCAATGCTCTTCATCATGCCTCTCATGCTAGAAGCTTCTCATTGTTTTACAGCCATCTCATTTGCTTGTAATCATTTTTTGATCCTTATGGTACCATCAAATGTCAGGGAAGGTTGGCCAAAGTCTTAATACTAGGTTGAATCACTAGTTATGGCTATATTTAAGGGAACTGGTCGATTTGAAAGGGAATTTCATTGATACAGTTTGTAAGATGATATCTTTGGTTACATATTTAAGATTCTCAAAAGTTTATCCTATTCTATGTAAAATTGACAGTGAATAAGTTATGAGAAATTGGAATGTATGTTTTGAATTATCTTCTTTCCAGTTTTCTTTACAGATTAGCCCTTCGCAAAGTACAAAATATAACTATATTAACTGGTAACGGTCCCTTAAGAGACGTAAGGTCAAACATGACTATTATTAGCAAAGGATGTGGTATTTAAGTTTCAAAATGACATAATCAAACTTAGAAAATTATATTTTTTGCTTTTTTTCATAAAGATGTTTGTATCACCAAAGAAAATTGAAATGGATAGGGGTGACCATAACTCATATCTTGTATTTTTATAAACCGTTTATGGTCTGTTCAAAATTATTGTTAATTACAATGCTTGTATGGAAGCCTGAATTCTAATGAAAAGATACATAATTAAAAAAAAAAAAAAATGAAGCAATTCCACATTAATTCCTTAAGAATCCACACTTTTAAAAATGATCTTACTACTCAAAGGGATAGGAGAGAGGGTTTCATTACTAAATGAATCTTAAACTCTTTTCAGAAATATTTCTCCTGGTGATAAAACAAATAAATGGAATAGTCAAAGTGATTTTCCCTAATATTGCAACAAAATAAATGATTATTTATATAGAAAGACAAATATAAATGAAAGAAATCTAAAAATCATAAGCGAACAGATTTTGTGAGAGGAGAATGTAGAAAAATGGTTTATCACATTTGTCTGAATTTGTGATAAAAATAATATCTGTTGATAAAAATAATATTTATCAATCTATGAAAAACTCACAACTTTTGAAAACAATGATTGTGTATTTCACCATGGCTACTGCAGAAATAGAAATAAATCCTATAACTTTTTTTTGAAACTCACTGCTGGCGCAAGAGAAGTGTAAAAGTTAAGTGTTCACTATCAGAAGTGTACATAACACAGCACAACATATATGAGGTATGATCAGTAATAATCACATGTTGCATGTTGTTACAACATGCTTTTTGTGGAAGCATTAAGTGGTTGAGCCACTACAGATCAGTTGCTTCAAATATTCTTTTGTGGCACAAAATGTCTTCCCTAACATAAAGTTGTAATATTTTATGACCTTATTTTTAGAAAAAAAAAAACTCTTATCACTAATGTCATTTATTTTATTAGGTTTTTAATAACCAAGAACAGTGTTGTGCAGCTAGAAGATTTATTAACTGCCTTGAGGTTTTCGGAGAGTCCAGACATAGAATTAGAAGAAGCTAATTGCATTCTTGCTAATTTAATTCATCAAGGAAAGGTCAAAGGGTACATATCTCACTCACATCAGAAAGTTGTATTCAGTAAAACAGACGCTTTCCCTAAACTTAGTTCTTTAACTTAATCTATTTATTTTCCTATTTTTTTATTGAACGAGACTGTTAATTGTGATGTACATATTAAAATGCTTGATTTGTTTTTAATTTCATAATAATGTTTACATAATTTTCTTTTCTAAAACTAATCGATTGTATTTTCAAGAATGTATGTTCAATAAACTGCTGTTTTTACAAAAGTACTCAAAATTTAAGCCACTTATTATTAAATAAATTCTATATTTGGAATACTTTTTTCTATTATACCTCTTTTTTCTTAAAATGCCAAAATAGTTTATTTCAGGCTTATTTGTCGTTCTCAGATTACTAGAATACTTTAGTTTTTGGAAAAGCTTTTTAATATAACGTAGCATTTCCATCAGTCCCAAACGTGGTATATCCATAAAAAAAACTTGTTCATGATTTTTCAGGAAATACAAAAATCATTATTTCTTTTTTTTTCTAAATAATATCAAAATGAGGTGGTTTTTGTTTAAGTTCGGGGATAAATGGTTGTAAGGATTTATAAATATAATTATGTTTAAAATATTAAATTTAGATGAAAAATGGACTTAACCAAGTTTGGGACTGATGGTGTCTATAAGTATGTTTTAAAGAATTTATTACCAAAAATATCTGGACCATAATCAGAGATATTTTAAAATTGTTAAGTTCTTATTTAAATATAATTCTATTGTTCTAAAACATTGATGTTAAACTTCAAAGTCAGCAATATTTTGACCAGAAAACATTGATGTTTTTTCGTTCTATACACAATGGTGATGACCCTATCCTATTCATGCAATTAAAATTGTTAAAATAAAGTACAAAATGGATCAGGCGATTTTAATTTTATCACAACATTATTGGCGTTTGGAAAAGCCTGTTTTTTTACTTTAAAAAAAGTAAGCTCAATTGCACCCCCTATATTGTTAAATATTCTTGTTGATAACAAAATCCATTATAACAAGTGGAAGTACATTAAATTTCCAGAAGGGAGGATGTCTCTAATAATTGTTATTATAAGATGGAAAAGATTAAAGGGAATGTTAAGATATTTATATTATCTGCATCTCAAGATATTAAAATGAAATAAAAAAAATGTCAGCGGTCAGTGGGAATGCCCGTAGGATCGAAGCTTCCTAGCGAAGGGATTGAAACAAAATTGAGAAACTCTTACACATGAGCTTACAAATTATTTTGAGGCTTCCAAAGAAAAGAGCTCTAGTCCATTTTTAGTGGTGGCTCTAACAAGATTTTAAAATTTACCATCGCCATAAAATCAGAATGGATTTATTTTTAAATTAATTTTTATTTAAAGCTTCATTCGAAAAATTGAACCTGGGCACAGTGCTTCGAACATAGAGTGAGGGTGGACAAAATTCGCAAACCCTTAAAATCTCATAGGAAATCACACACTGAACAAAAAAGTCCCTACAAATATGGGCCCGGAAATGCATCCATAAAAAGTTATGGTAAGATAATTGTAAAAAAAAAAGAAAGATTTTTTTATCTTTTTACAATTCTTAAATTTTTTTTTTTTTGTTCTATGGTAGCATAATGAAATTTTTAGTGCAAGTTTTTAATACTAGTGTAAATGTTGCGTTTTGAGCAACATTAGGATGTGTTCGAGTTAATGAAGAAGATAAGTAGAAAATTTGTTTTTGGAATTAAAGTAAAATATTTTATTATTTCAAAAGTAGGCCATACTCAGATCAGCCCATACTATCAATATATTATTGCTCTGATTGGAGGCGATATTGCTCATCATCAGAAGGATGGTTTTCAATGTTCGTCTCCTTTGGGGTAGCCCCGCAAATGAAAGACATATACCTGACGTTTGTTCCAGATAAAATGTTGGTAACACTACCATCCAGCATTGTGAACATTTTGAAACCAACCGTGTAAATTTGATCACTTTCAAATTTAATTTCAAAGGTTTGGAGTTGCCAAATTTTATCTTTCATTGCCTTTTTCTTGTCATACATTAGATCTGAAGTTTCTTTTTTGAAAATTAATTCTATCGTTCTGTAATATAAGGTAGAAGATGAACGCAGATTTACTTATACATCTTTTCCATTTCTCATTTCTACCAATTTCAGTGTCACCATAGCTATTAAAAAAATACATTCATCAGTGCTTGATGCATTTTTAAAAAAAATTTTATAATGGTTATGACCGAAACTTTTTCTCTTCAACCACAGATTGTCCAGACATCTCTGCAAGGGTTTTCCGGTCTTCAGCGTGTTTGGCTTAGTTCTGGTTTGCTGCTGCACTAATAATTTCGGGAATAGTTGGCATTTGAAGTTCCTAAAAAGTCAAGAGGCATAGACTTCATTCAATTTTTAATTGAATTTTGAAGCAACATACATTTCCTAAGTTTACTTCAGTTAGTGACTTACAGCTATGCTGATTTGATTTTGGTAGATGTAAACAAAAATGGGCCACTGATCGAACATGGCGACTGATTGCAGATATTCCTCTTCCCAGTTGGTAGTTAGACTCTTCAACGTCCTTAAACGAATGTAGTTTATCAGTGACTACAGCTATCTGATTTGATTTTTTGTAGATAAAACATAAATTGGCCACTGATCACGCTGACACTTTCTAAACAACAAAAAATAATAAAATAGTCCAGGCGCAGTTAAAATTCACGGCAAATCAAAGTCTATAAACAAAGCTACAAGATTATGCAAAATCTACAAAAGGATATTTGAGGATTTTTTTAAAAGCCTCTTCAAAGTTTGAATTAATTTCAAATTGGTCCATGAAACTTTACATGCATGCAATGAATATAATAACTGCTCAACTTTACCAATGAAAGTTGTATATTTTAAAATAGATAGACCTGTATATTGCATCGTTGACAATGTTTATTTTCTCTCTTATGAGATGTGAATGGAACAAAATATAATTTGCGGCTATATTGCATCGTTGACAATGGTTATTTTCTCTCTTAATTTCAAAATTGAACCATATAAATCGCAAAAAGAAAATACTCCTGAAGTTTTTCGATTGTGTTGACTTAAACGAATATGTAAATAATGAAATAATCATACTAAACAGTTGTCTAAGGTATATTAAAGAATATCAAAAGGTAAACAGCTCGATAAAAAATAGTTCGATTTTTGATTTTTGTCCATTGACGAAGCACTGTGCTGGCGCCTGAAATCCGTTACACCTTGACTATATTTGATGAATTCAGTTGTTTTCTTTATAACATAACTATAACTCTGAAACTATTTTTCTAATCTCGAATTTCTTTTTTTTCATCTTAAAGCTGGTTAAATTTATTTCAGATACCATATATTTAATTTTCATTACGTTCCGAGGTGGAATGGATATACCTCACTTCCGCGAACCGTTGTGAAATCTTTATTTTTTTGGAACATTTCTCGTTATAACTCTAAAAATATTTGTTCGATTCCAAAATTCTTTTTTCCATCTCATAGCTGGTTACATTTGCTATTAGATCCTATACATCAAATTCCGTGTAATACCCTTGCCAGCACGCTGACAACTGCGAACAGGACTATATAACATTAGTTTTTTTTGGCATCTTTTCTCTATAACTCGTAAACAATTTGTCCGATCCCAAATTGCTTTATTTCATTTTTAAAGCTACTTGAATTATCTATCAGGTCCTATCTACGACTTTTAATTATATTCCGTGTAATACCCATGCTAGCACACTAAATGTGTATGTTTTGGCAAAACATGGCATTTTTGATGTTAAGTGGGTTGGCGTGGGTGTTTCACGGACTTTAATCAAAATTTTATATATAGGATCTGTTAGCAAATTTAACCAGCTATGAGATGGAAAAAATAAATTCGGAATCGAACAAATATTTTTAGAGTTTTAATGAGAAATGTTCCAATAAAATAAGGATTTCACAACAGTACGCGGAATTCAGCGAGGTGGAATGGATATTTTCAAAAAAGAATTAAAAAAAAAGAAATTCGAGATTAGACAAATAGTTTCGGAGTTATAGCCAAAAGAGTACCGGCAAACGTGTTTTTGAGGAAAAGTGCGACTTACCCCAAGTACTATAATAAGCATATTAGGCTTAACGACAATAATTTTATTTTTAGCAATTAGCATTAAATTAATAATAATAAACTATTCATTTGTAACAATAAACATTGGGATTTTAACAATAGATATATAAATAAAAAACGTGTTTTTTTTTACATTTCTCATATCCCCCCCCCTACTATATCTTCTTAATTAATTTAGTACATAAACAAATTTTCGCTAGAGACAAGAGTTTTCGAGTTATTAACGAAAAACTGAAAAAAAAAAAACGACCTTTAGACCCCCCCACCCATAGCTCCATCCCCACCCCCCAGTACTTTTAGTATGTTGTTAAGGACACCTCCCCCTACAACTGTGCCAAAATTGGCTTCTACATGAATTAACTCCTCTAAAAATCCTTCGTTGCCTGGACTATAATGGGTTAGTCTGAAAAGCCTGAACCCCTTCCCTCTTATGTAATCATTAACAATTTAATCATTGAATATTTAATAAAAAAAAAAAAAATGATCATTAAAAGTTTTTTGTATAACACTTTGATTAAAAATACATTTGCGAGAAACAGATGCAAATTTCACATACATATGTGATAATATATATTCTATGAATTCTTTTATTTGTAGCCAACTATGCTAGAATTTTTTTTTTCAATTCACAATTAGTTGCTACAATTTTTTTTTTCTTTTTTTTTTTTTTTAACATTAAAAAACGTTTTCAATAGGAAAGACAATTGAATGGAAAATTCGAGTGATACTAAGAAAGAAGAAACCGGTAAGAAATAGAATCCATGTTTCTACAATATGTGTAAATAGATATCAAATGCTTCAGGTGATTTCGATTGTTCTTTTTAAGAAGAAAAATTACATTTATTTGTAGCGGAACTATTTATACACCAGCATATCTAATACCAGTTATATTATTATATTTATACCTGTTATTTCTCGTAAATGTTATTCAAGATGGTTAAAAAAAAATACGTTTTCCAGAATAGGTATTTAACTAGTAGAATAATCCATCATTTCTGCTAGAGTTGTGGTACACGAGAATGTTAAACTTAAATAAACATATCATTTACCACGAAGCTTGGATAAAGTGCGATGCCACTTCTATAGCGACGCAGTGTTCTTCATTGCAGAAAGTACGGAATATCATTTACAGCACCGTTTCCTCATAGTTACTTCACGCTTCCGCCAACACATGGTACCAGTCCACAAGTGGGGCTCCAGCTCTTTCATATGCCCAGAATACCTTTTATCGATTCTAACCTTGTTCCGATTCGATGTTTTAGTCGCTACTTTTAGAGGGGAAAGGTTATTATAATAATTAAATGGAGTTATAAGACGCATTGAGAAGCCCTTCCCGTATTTTCTTCAGTGAGGGATGAGGCCAAACCATCAACCGGCCACGCCCACATTGCTACAACTGGCGACTTGCATTCCATTCGGGCTATGGTATATCCCCATTATTAAATGGAAAAATAACCCATTAAATATAATAAAATTCCAGAATAAATCCTAAGAAACCAAAATTTAAACTGAAAAACCGCTGATATGCTGACTATATTGTGCGATTCAAAATGGCTGCGTCGTGCTTTATTTATTCATTTACACCTGTCAAATTGACTGCTAGTGGAATGAATGACAAAAGTACAATAAATAAAAATGACATGACATGTGAAAGGACAATACTCAAAGGTAACTCAATCCGAACATTCGTCTATTTAAGAGATTACAAGAAAGAATTTCTGATCAAACTTTTTATAATTTTGTCCATCTGTAGTTTTAGTAGTCGATATTTTAATGGAAGTGAGACCTGTATAAGATTTTGTACGTAGATATGATTGTAGTGTCGTCTGCATGTCAGTATCTGCAGTTATATGTCAGTATCTGCAGTTATATCTATAAATCTGCATAAATGCAGGTATGTTATGCTTGGTGGTTATGCGAAGATTGACTGCTGGAGTATTCTTACTAGAGACTATCTCGTTGATAAAATTTCAGAGCCCCGTTAGAAAAGACTGACACAACTTGCCAAGCATAAAAGATAGTGGGATAATGCATTATTTCTATAAAGTACTTTGTTGAGCTTAAGGGCCTGATGCCAGACCCTATCAAATGCTTGAGCGATATCGAGGAAAGCTCTAGTTGCACATAGCTATCGAAAACCGAATATATGTTTTACTGTGTCAACTAAACTTTTGTACTGTAATTTTTCGAATATTTTGGGCATATTGAGACGCTGACCAAGAAGGATTGAGTCGGCTATGCTAATCGTCATTAACTGTAAGTATTTTTACTGTATTGGAAATTAAGTGGTCATGATTGTAGTATTGAATTGTAACTATCGAATTGTAAATAATCGCGAGAGCCACTCAAACCATTCCTGGCATTTATCAGGGAGTGACCAGAAATTACTTTGGTTAAGTGATTTAATGAGGCAGGCCAATGTTTCTGCCTATGAATGTTATGAAAAAATAAAATGGTGATACAAGGTGAAAAGGATACGATATTATCAGTGAAAAAGAAGCGAAATTATTATTTTTTTAAAATTTACTTTTAAAAAGGCATAGTACATTCATTATATTATATAGTTTTTGAAAAAATTGAATTTATGCACTGTTTATTGAGATGAATTATTAGAAAAATTCTAATTGAAGCTGTCCAGATTTTTAAGACTTTCAAATAAAGTAGGTTTGTTTGGAAACAACTTTTTTTGAACCAAAAATATTACAATCTGCCTCACTTAGCGCAATTATTAACAGCAATAATAATGATTCTATTCATACAATATTAACAGAAACATAAATAGATATATATATATATATATATATATATATATATATATATAATATATATATATTTTATATATATATATATATATATATAATATTATATAAATATATAATGAATATATATAGTAGTAATAGAAGTTATACACACACTCAGCCGTGAATTCGATGGTTGGAAAAGTATTGATGAAATTTCAAAAATTTAAACTTTGGGAATTACATTGAGATTATTACAAACAGACCCTTTGGAGACATAATATGAGGTATTTTAAATAGTTAAGAGGACTTGAGACTGAAAGGATATAGTAAGTTTTATATCCAAATGTTTTCCTGTCTCCCGCTATTTATTTCCGAAGGGCAAAATAGGTTTTGGGATGATCTTGTTAATGAGAAGTCCATGCATTCCAGCTAAAACTGTACAACAGAATGAAACATGTTTTTATTTCTTGCCTATTGAGTCTAGTTGAGGATTCCGACCAAGTCTGTTATCTAGAAAAAAAAATTAGAAGGTACCGCAATGTTCGAGATATGGATAGTGTGGTAACATTGAAGTAGGGAGGAAGGAAAGATTAGCGGAGGGGTAGAGTGTTTTACCTAGATTGACTATGATCAGCCATTTGGTATACTACAGGTTAATCTGGGATGACAAGTATTCGGAACTATTAGGGAGCTATTTCAGGATCTGGAAAGATTGCTATGACATCTGCGTCAGTACATGTTGATAAGACGGATCATGCTTCAGCCTGGAGGAGTATCAATACCTTTCATCTTGTGGATATAGAACTTCGGAACTTGGAAAAGAGGAAAGTAAAGGCCTGTGGTAGGAGAAAACCTCATCTAAGAGTTCGATGAAATAGTTTTGAATATATAAGCCTATAAAGATAATTGATCAAGAAGATTAGAGTTTCGGTTTGTATCAGTTGTTCACTTCTTTGTAGCTACATAAAATATAAACTGGAACTTTGGGATTATTTAGCTCAGACTGCTATGTTAGCCCACGAAAGGTTCTTGAACCTCATTGCCAGTGCTGACCCAGGAGGAAACAGTGACTGAAGAACATGTTCAGTTTATTGTTTTTAATAGGAAAGGAGAAAAGTCTCATCGTAATAGCAGTTGGCTGTAGAAAATTTTTAGAAGGTCTTTCCTTTTAGAAACAGGAGGTGGTAGATGGACTTGTGAACTAATACAGTAGTTCTGGTTTGTACTATTAATGTTTAGTACTGTGTTGTTTACAGGCGCGTTAAGTTTCTGCAATAATTTCTTTACGATGCAGCAAGGAAGTTATTATATCGGCGAAGTTTGGAATACCATTCGCATTCCAAATTAGAACTGATAAGGCTTTTATAAGTGATATTTAAGTTTCTTTCAGGAGGGATATATTATATAAATTGAGGAGTCATACACACACACCTTTGATATGCCGCCAATTGTCCGTCTCTCGGATAAACGGAACCGGGTGCTTATTGGCCCACAATTGCAAAAGGAGGAGAGAAGTGATAGTCTACAAAGACGGCAGAGCGGTGGGATACATCATCCATTTTCAGCTCACTGTTACAGGGTACACCGCAAAGTGAGAAGAAGATCCTACCGCCTCCATCACCTCCTATCCTCTCCAATCCTTTCCCTTCATCTCAAACTCTGCATATATAAAAGCATGTTGAGACCTGCTCTCCTGTACGGTGCCCCTTTTCTCACCCGCCTTTCAGACGGAACTAGACGGCACCTGCAGTGGTTCCAGGACTCCATGCTCAAGAAGATGGCAAAAACTACCTCACTGAAGAAGAAGAAGAAGCCAGAAGACCTCCACGAGATCTTCGATCTTCCGACCATCCCGGAATTCATCCAGCGCCGGCATGTCAAGTTTCTGGACTCTCTGCAGTTCTTAACGAACCCCCAGTTCAGAACCTCGACACCAGCGCCACTCCCGGTCCGCTGGCAACTAACAACCGGACCGTAATGAATACACTAACGGACCAATCAGAGCCCACCGGACACTGGTCAGAAATGTGACCTTAAACACTTTTCTCCTTAGTTTTAAGTATAAAGTTAGTTATAAGTTTCCAAAAGACCAAACCTCTCAGAAATCCCATTCCAGAATAAATACATGCATAATAATCCGATAGGGGCTTGGGAAAAAAAAAAAATAATAAAATAAAAATCATCTTTGGGAAAATGTGCCTACCGTTTGATACCAGATATAGCAACATGGATAGCCCGGAAACATGGGAAGGCTGATCATTATCTCACCCAATTGCTTACTGGACATATGTGTTTCAGGGCCTATCTGTTTCGGTTCAAACTTAATAATGAATAACCTTGCCCCAATTGCACAAACCTAGTGGAACAGTAGAATATTTATTCTTCTGTTGCCCTAAATTAGCAAAAGAGAGAGAAATCTAGCCAAGACTCTGTTCATCTAGAGAACAGAGTAGAAATCTAGTCATCAGTTGGCGCCAGAAAACCTGGTTTGCCAGATAACTTCTGCCGATGAATCACTGGAATGCTGTTGCAAACTACGCATCTAATAGAAAGCTCCGTAACCAGCCAGAAAACCTGGTTTGGGATTGGTTTTTAGTAGGTACAATCTCACACTGTTGTGGATAACTTCTGCCGATGAAAAAACATTATTGGTATTAAAAGTAAGCATAATTATACTGGAATCATCTAGAGAACAGAGTAGAAATCTAGTCATCAGTTGGCGCCAGAAAACCTGGTTTGCCAGATAACTTCTGCCGATGAAAACTGGAATGCTGTTGCAAACTAAGCATCTAATAGAAAGCTCCGTAACCAGGAGCGGGAAAGACTAGGTATCCTACTGGATAAATAATTAGCTGCACTAAATTATAAAATAGGCACATAGCCAGTCCGTCCCCCGCAAAGTAATGCCTGACAGCAGTTCCGCGGGGTGGTGAAAAAGAATAGGGAGGTGGTTTTTAGTAGGTACGAATCTCACACTGTTGTGGACTTCGGTCCACTTCGTCTTAGGCAAGATTTTCCTCCCCCTCTTACAAAAAAACACCTTTAATAATCAGCATATATGTATGTTATGTCAGTAGCCTGTAATAAGTGTATAATGTAAATTGTGTGCTGAGCTATTAGTAGAGAAACTGTAAAATCATCCATAGTTTATAATAGGTAAGGAATTACTTTGTTCTTCAGGTGGCGTTCAACCAGAGATTGTAGATCCACCGGTAAGAAATATTTCAGACCAAGAAACAGCTGGTAAGTTTTTAATAATACAGTAGAGCGCCAATTATCCGAACTAATGTCGTCATGGGTGATTCGGATAATCTAAAATTTGGAAAAATATATATAGTTCCATTTTGTCTATCTATAACCATCCAAATGAATGATATAATAAGGATTACAGTTCTCAGTAAACAAATATGTAGGGGGAAAAGTTTCTTCTTCTTCTCATGGCGCTACAACCCGTAGACAGGTCCTGGCCTCCATCAACAGCCTCCGCCAATCTTCACGGTCATGGGCAGCTGCCATCCAGTTCCTGACCCCCAGAAATTCATTTGCATCAGCCGCCACTCCGTCGGCCAATCTCAGTTTCGGTCTTCCTCTTCTTCTGGCTCAGTTAGTATTTTTTTTAGGCATTTCGCCCTCCATTCGCGCCAAGTGTCCGGCCCACCGCAACCTGCCCACTTTAATGACCTGGACGATGTTTAATTCATTAAAGTTATTGGAAACCTCTTGATTTTTAAGTCTTCTCCATTTTCACATAGTCTACCAAATATCCTTCGCAGGATCTTTCTTTCAAAAGTCAGGAGGTCCTGTTCACTTGTGTTTGTCAGAGTCCAGGTTTCTGAACCGTACATCAGAACAGGACGAATTGTAGTTTTATAAAGGTGGAGTTTTGTCTGTTTGGAGAGAGTATGTCCAATTATAAGTTTTTGTAGACCAAAATAGCATCGGTTAGCAGATCTTCTTTTTGCCTCAGCTCCACCATCATTATCCTGCGATACCATTGATCCCAGGTATACGAAGTCTGCAGTCTTTTCAAAAGTATACTCTCCAAATGAAACGCTTTCATTTGGGTTCGGTTTATCTCCCGTCACCATATATTTAGTTTTTGATTCATTCACTTTAAGCCCGAGTCTTCCAGCTGATTCCACCAGTGCCAAGAAAGCTTCTTTGACTACGATGTCTATATCATCAGCATAGGCTAAAAGTTGAACTTGTCGGTCAAATGTGGTGCCACCGGTCTGTATACTTGAGTCCCTTACTGCTTTCTTCAAGGCGATATTAAAGAGGAGGCAGGCGAGAGCATCTCCTTGCCTTACTCCTCCTGAGGCGTTGAACTCTTCTGAAAGCTCTCCACTTATACGAGCTGAGCATGAGACAGTTTTCATTGTCAGTTTAACCAGCCGTATTACCTAAAAAAGTGTAAGTTCATAAAAAAAATTATAATTTTTTTTAAGGTATATAAAATGGCAAAATTGTAAGGATTTACCTACAGTATGTTACAGTTCAAGTTCACTGACATTCAATTTTCATACTAAAAAAATATATAAATACGGAAAATAATGAATCAAAAGACAAATTACCCTTATCATTAGTAAGGTATTATAATAAATTAATCATTTATGGGTTCTGTCACTCGCGACGGTCCTGATCCAGGTTTGCGTTGGCACAAATCTATATTGCACATAGAAGTATGATTGCTCTTTAAAGAGTATGAAGATTCAAGTAAATCTTTGTAGGCAGCGAATGAAGTCAGAGGTTGGTCTATCACTTCCTATCAAATATTTAACATGGAGTAACGACAGTGTCAAACACTGTAAAATGTACATGCCAGCCCGCTAATAAAAACGTACTGTTGTAAAATCCAAGTGTTTTTTGGCACATTTGTCGGCACGCTTTCGGAGTTATAATGAAAAATGTGCCGAAAACCATGGATTTAACAACAGTACGGGTTTTTATGCGTCTGGGATGCATATTTTAAGGGATGCATATTACATTTTTCATTATAACTCCGAAAGTAGTTGTCCAATTCAAAACGTTTTTTTCAATCTGAAAGGTGGTTAAATTTACAATTAGATCCTATATATGAAATTTTTATCAAAATTCTTGAAATACACAAGCTATCACGTTGAAAATCACTTACTTTTGCAAAATACATGTTTTTTTGGCACATTATTCCCTATAACTCCAAAACCATTTGTCCGATCCAAAATTTAATATTTTTATCTAAAAGCTGGTTAAATTTACTATTAGATCCATTATATGTAACTTATAATTAACACCGCGAAATACCCACACCAGTCTACTGAACATGTCATAATTTACATATTTTGCCAAAACATACACATTTAGCGTGCTAGCTTGGGTGGTTTACAGGATTTAATATAATTTACGTATATAGCATCTGATAGCGAATTTAATCAGCTTTGAGATAAAAAAAAGAAATTTGGGATCGAACAAATATTTGAAGAGTTAGAGCGACAAATGCGCCAAAAAACACTTGGATTTTACAACAGTTCTTTTTTATTAGCGGGCTGGCATGTACATTTTATAGGGTTTGATTAAAACTTCATTTATAGATTCTTATGGTAAATTTAATCAGCTTTAAGATGAAAAAAAGTAATGTTATATCGGACAAATAGTTTCAGAGTTATAGCCAAAAGAGTATGACAAACGTGTTTTCGCGGAGCTGTGGAACTGACGGCAATGTCTCCATTTTTTCCCAATAACGTAACTTCGCGAAAACTGGTACGATTTCGGATTTCTTTTTTTCATTATGTAGGTACTAGTTCCAGCTACAATTAATATTGGTAGACTTTCTTCGAAAAAAGGTTCGTTATCGTGTTATAGATAAAAAAAACAAAACAAAATAACGGTTTTTTTGGCGGTTTTTTGCGATTTTGAATATGAAGCCGATGGTTGCCGTGGTAACAAACTTCAAATTCGGATTAAGCACCCCAAAAAACATAAAGATCCGTTGAGAATAAAAGTTCCGCAGTTTGTTCTAAAAAACGGCCTTTTGGAGCCTTATTTTACTGGACTACATGTAGAAATTGCAGATCCACCAGGAAGAAGTATTTCAGGGCATGAAAAAAACCTTAAGTTTGTGTGTGTGTCTGTGTGTGCGCGCACGCGTTTGTTTTTTCAAACAAAAGGAAATATAAAATAGTAAAGAAATAAATAAGATACAGGCAGTTATGAGAGGATTTTTTTTTGTTCTTCAGGTAGTATTCACGTACAAATTGCAGATCCACCGGAAAGTACTATTCCAGGCCATGATACACCTGGTAAGTTTTAATACTTAATAAGTGACTGTTTGTCTATGTGTTTATGATGCTACTTGCGTGCGTGTGCGTATTATGTTTGTACACAAAAGGAAATATGAAATAGGAATGAAATAAATAAGATATAGGCAGTTATGAGAGGAATTGTTTTGTTCTTCAGGTAGCATTCCCGTACAAATTGCAGATCCACCGGAAAGTACTATTCCAAACCATGATACACCTGGTAAGTTTTAATACTTAATAAGTGACGGTTTGTCTATGAGTGTATGATACTACTTGCGTGCGTGTGCGTATATGTTTGTACACAAAAGGAAATATGAAATAGGAATGAAATAAATAAGATACAGGCAGTTATGAGAGGATTTTTTTTGTTCTTCAGGTAGCATTCACGTACAAATTGCAGATCCACCGGAAAGTACTATTCCAGGTCATGATACACCTGGTAAGTTTTGATACTTAATATGTGACGGTTTGTCTATGTGTGTATGATACTACTTGCGTGCGTGTGCGTATTATGTTTGTACACAAAAGGAAATATGAAATAGGAATGAAATAAATAAGATATAGGCAGTTATGAGAGGAATTGTTTTGTTCTTCAGGTAGCATTCCCGTACAAATTGCAGATCCACCGGAAAGTACTATTCCAAACCATGATACACCTGGTAAGTTTTAATACTTAATAAGTGACGGTTTGTCTATGAGTGTATGATACTACTTGCGTGCGTGTGCGTATATGTTTGTACACAAAAGGAAATATGAAATAGGAATGAAATAAATAAGATACAGGCAGTTATGAGAGGATTTTTTTTGTTCTTCAGGTAGCATTCACGTACAAATTGCAGATCCACCGGAAAGTACTATTCCAGATCATGATACACCTGGTAAGTTTTAATACTTAATAAGTGACTGTTTGTCTATGTGTTTATGATGCTACTTGCGTGCGTGTGCGTATTATGTTTGTACACAAAAGGAAATATGAAATAGGAATGAAATAAAAAAAAATTCACAGCAGTTATGACAGGAATATTTTGTATGTGTGTGACCGTCGTCAGATGGTTAAAGACTGGCATTACTTCCATCCTTATTACTTTCATTACATTACATTAACGATTGTTCACGAATTATTATTTCATGAATGAAGAAACAAAATTAACATCATGTTTATTTTATGTTTTCAGATACCCTGAAACCCTCAACCAGCAAACCTTATGATGGAAATCTAAAGGTACTATTTTATTATTATCTTTATTCTGCAGCTTATTGTTCTCTACCGAGACAATTTCACCAATTTTTTTTTTCTACCAAGACAGCAAAATCCATTTTAATGTTTTATTCGACTTAGACTTGTTAACATATAGTTGCGAATTTAATCATAATATTTTTTCCCCTCTTACCTTCACTGAATTAAATAACAAATAGAGTAGAAAATAAATGGAGAGTCTGGACTCTGGAACCAGAAGTAACTATAAAATCAAAATTTGGTACAAATCATTCTCTGAAAATAACGTTCAATGAAAAATAATAAAAAAATAATTATCCGATTGAATGACATCGTCGGTCTGTTATGTAGCTGTGGTGCCAATTGAGCTTATACGACGATATAGTCAGATAATATTGAATAGTTAAGAATAAATTTTGGCTTACTTATGTGTAGGGTCAATCCATTTCAAATCACCCAATTTAAATATAATTTGTTGCTCAACATTTTTTATTTTCCTGATTCTTTTATTATGGATTCCCTATGGGTAGACATTAGCAAAACTCCAATTAAAAAAAAATTTACAAGCCATATTTTTTATTTGACAGCCATATTAAAATGATGATTTAGTGAATTTTTTATGATGAAAAAAAAACGGAGTTTGCGGAAAATTTAATTGCGAAGTCATTTTTAAAGATATCAGAATAATTTAAAAACAAGTGTGTTCAGCATGAAATGACGTTCAAAAGGAGATTATTTTAATTTTCCTGCCATGCAAGAAAGTTATTCAAACGCTTTCTCTAAAACTCGGAAAATATGTTAAAAATCGTTAATATTTAAGGCCATTAATTTTTAGGAAGAAGAAGAGACTTACACATAATATTTTATTTCTGTGTTGGGTACACTTAGTACTACCAGCAGCATAAGTTCTAGTCCTGAGAATGCACCCCTTTTTTCTCTACGGCTTTTCAAAAATGGCTGAAAGCAGGTTTTTTCCAATTTTCATAGGTCAATTTCTGAAAAGGGACTGAATGAAAAAAAGTGAAAATTTTATAAAATGTTCTCTATACTAATAAAAATACACCACGAAAATATTATGACTGAGACTCAACTATATTTTGAGTTATAGAGCTGTGAATTTCAATAAAAACGCTATATTTTTAATACACTCGTGCAATGCTATGTTAGCAACTAGAGGCTTGAAATTTATAATTGACTAGTTTAAATTATAGTTAAATTAAATTATTATTTAGAGTTTTGATATAATGAACTTAACTTATATTTAAATGAAAAACTTGACTTAAAAATGTCCATTAATTAAAAAAATACGTAAATATATGATACAAGTATGTTTGTAAGTTGTAAACTATTGTCAAACCCATTGTAAAATATCAACTGACACATCAGTTCTTATGATGCAACAAGCTAATGTGAGTTTTAAATGTTTAGATTTGAACTCTTCTATGAGCAACTGCTTGCACAGCCTACATCTTTCCTGTACCTACATGTCTCTGCAAGTGGTGTCCCTCCCCTTAATCTTCATTCCTATCTTCAAGAGTAAAAATGTGAATATTAAACTAATTTGTGGAGATGCTCTATGTCCAACTAGCGCACCAAAAATATTTGTAGAAAAACTGCCCAAAGAGGAGACAAATAATGTTGAGAATAATCCTGAATTTTTTCTTGGCCCTTTTGAATTAGTAGAGGAGAATCCGTTGCACCAAGTGGAATCCATTTATGAAACTTTGGAATTATCTCCTTTATGTAAATATAAAACAGCTTAACACAAAACAATGCCTGACAGTTTGGAAAAAAAAAAAAAATTGATAAAATTACGAGAGCAGTCAAGCTAAAATTAGATGAATCTTTCTATAATGACTTATAAACTCAGAATTTAAATGTTACAGAAACTTCAATTAGTACATACTCATTACTTAACTGAAAGAAAAATTCAAATTGTCTTGTAAAGATGATCAAATTAAAATTTGAGTCTATTGCCAAGTTTATAGTCTAAGGAAAAAATAGTTGAGGACTTTAGTGCATCTGAATACATGGTAAGGTTAAATAGGCAGTTAGTAAAGGCTCAAGGTATCTTACCACATCTTAAAAAAAGACAGGGCAACAATATAAGTGAAGCTAATTTTTATTAAATGAGTTAAAGAGTTTTACGAAAATATTTACTTATGCCCTGGTAAAAAGGAATATGTTTCAACTGCAATCGACATTGTCAAGGTGCAGAAACAGAAAAGGTTAATTCTCCTCTAACTAAATGAACTCTAGATCATATATAAACAGAAATATCCAGTTTACAAAATTGGTAGTTCTATGTTTTGCGCTCTAAGACCAAAGAGGTGCGTTCTTCTGGGTTCATCAGGAACGCATAGTATCTGTTTGCAAGCATCACCTTAACATAAAGCTTATGATAGAAGGAGTAAAGCTTAACGCAAATTATAAAGACCTCAAAGCTTTCATCGTACGTGATATTGAAAATGAAAAATTTATGCTTGACACCTGTTCAGAATGTCCCGGACCAAATACTCTGCTTGATAAAAATATAGCGTTTTTATTGAAATTCACAGCTCTATAACTCAAAATATAGTTGAGTCTCAGTCATAATTTTTTCGTGGTGTATTCTTATTAGTATAGAGAACATTTTATAAAATTTTCACGTTTTTTCATTCAGTCCCTTTTCAGAAATTGACCTATGAAAATTGGAAAATACCTGCTTTCAGCCATTTTTGAAAAGCCGCAGAGAAAAAAGGAGTGCATTCTCAGGACTAGAACTTATGCTGCTGGTAGTACTACGTGTACCCAACACAGAAATAAAATATTATGTGTAAGTCTCTTCTTCTTCCTAAAAATTAATGGCCTTAAAAATTAACGATTTTTAACATATTTTCCGGGTTTTAGAGAAAGTGTTTGAATAACTTTCTTGCATGGTAGGAAAATTAAAATAATCTCCTTTTGAAGGCCATTTCATGCTGAACACACTAGTTTTTAAATTATTCTGATATCTTTAAAAATGACTTCGCAATTAAATTTTCCGCAAATCCTGTTTTTTCATAAAATTCACTAAATCTTCAGTTTAATATGGCTGTCAAATAAATAAAATGGCTTGTAAATTTTTTTTAATTGGAGTTTTGTTAATGTCTTCCCATAGGGAATCCATGATAAAAGAATCAGGAAAATAAAAAATGTTGAGCAACGCGACTGGGTGATTTGAAATGGATTGACCCTGTAGTGATTTTCAAATATTCCAAACATTTCCGATATCTATATAAAAAAGCAAATTAAAAAAAAATATAAGAAAATAAAAAAATTTGAACGCTTAAAAAAGAAAACAAATATTAGTATTACCTGGTCATCTTAGTATCAAGGATTATTTTACTAAATTTACTTTTCTAAATACTGAGTTGGTTGTACTGGGTGGCTTTAACAAGATTCATCACTATATTATTTATCACCTTTTTAATGTTCAAAATTTACATCAAGCTGAGTCTTGATCCTAATTAATTAACGGAACGTCTACGTCTTCTGCGAATATCCATCCACTTGTGTTCATGCGTGATATTCTGTCATAGAATGCTAATGTTAACGGAATGCTGAGAATAAGACACTATGATGGACCAAACGAATTATCGAAATAAGGGATAAGCCACGTTCCATATTCTATGAGGATTTTTTTTTTTTCCCCCATGCCCCTATTGGATTATTATGCATATATTTATTATTGGAATGGGATTACAGTGAGGTTTGGTCTTTTTCTGTACTAGGTACATTTTAAGACCTGCAGAAAGTTTGTGGGATCATGTATTGAGGATTTTCTAGAAAGATATGTGTTTAGGTGATGGGGCTCACCCTGACAGAATCCTTTGATATGAAAAAGTAGTTTGTTATTGACTTATGCCGTACAGCTTCCAACCTTGTGTATTTACGCACCTCCTCGCGAAGGAATGGACTATTTGCTACCACCATTTCACTAACCAGGCATAGCTTATGAACTTTTCTCCCATATTCAGGTTCCTCTCAATTACCTCCTATTGCTCCGTCCCACCTCTTCACGCCTTAAACGACTCTGTCGTTTAGTTTCTCCATAATAATAGGTGTTCCCTCTCAATTTTCTAATTCCTGCACAAGTTTTTGAAAAAGGAATCCTTCTCATCGTGTTATCGTTTAGGTCACATACAACAAATATTATGATTGCTTCCCATAACCAGCTTGAGGACCATAATTCATTAGCACCCATATGATCCTGTGAGACCGGGAGTGATTTTCAGGTAAAAAATATGGCATACCACTTTTCACTTATGTGTATAGCAGGATATATTTTCCGAGATCATTATTTTCTTTTGCCATTTCTTTTCGTTTCCTTTAGTCCTATGATGCCAATCCTCGCTCTTTTAATTTCCTCCGTCGACTTCATCTTCTTCTAGTTCGGGCCCTTGAGGTTCCATTTTCGGTATGCTATTATTCGTTTTCCACATCAAGCTTTCTTTCAAGATAGCGCACAACTCCGTTGTGAAGAAGTGCCTGAACATCGATATTTCGGTCTGTGCTTGAACTAAAGCGTACACGTTTGTATTGTCAAACCTGAGTGTGCATTAAGCAGTTTATTTTTATAAATTAATGAATTGTTAATTTTCTCATGAAATCCAGCCAGGAAGAAGGTGCTTACAGGAAGAACTAACAGGATCTTACAGGAAGACGCTAATTTACAGGGCTGAGATAAAGAGAATATAAGCAAAATTTAATTTAAATAAAAGGTATAAAGACCCAGATTATTATTTTACTATTCGGATAGTGAATCCAATTACTGAAACCGGGTTTTACGGTTATAGTTATTATGTTAATTCCTATTACCATCGTTATTTTTTTAAAGTGCCACTTCCATATAAATAGGGTTAACACCATTATAACTTTTTTATTTATTTATTTAATTTTTTCATACGGTAAATATGAATGAACTTAGGAAAGATTGATCCGATTCTCAAGAAAAGGAATAAGGGGGGGGGCATAAATTTGTATTTTGAAACGACTTAGCCGATTTGGATGATATTATATAATAAAATATTAAACTTCTTTTTCTCGTATGGGAAAAGGGATGTCCTTTATTACTGAGATAGTTAATGATCCACATCCGAAATGTCGTGAAATATGGGAATCCGGATATTTGGATATCAGGATTGTATAAAATTCTTCTATCTGTATGGTGTAAAATTACTACTCAGTTTTCCGAATGAAATCTTTCTCCTTAATATTAAAATTGTCATATTTTTGTGGCAGTAAGATTAAATTGCTTTTCATTTTTTAAATTTTCTTTTAGCCCTAACATCAGTCGTATATTTTTAATTGAAATAGACAATTAATGATCATAGTTAATAATAGTAATTAACATAATTTTGATTATGATTATTTTATTTTAATGTTTAATCACGATTAAATTTTTAATATAAAGTAGGATGTCAGTCTCTTGACTTGAAGAGCTCTGTTAAATGACTAGATGAATATTAAATAAAGAAGGATGTTTAGAGGGATTAGTCAAATAATTAGTTAAATAGTCAAATAATGTTTGGTATTAACAAAAATTTATTTTTATTTAGGCAAAAAGATATATCAACAAAACATCAGTTTGTCATGAAGATAATTCGAGTTAAATAACTGTTTTAGTTTGTTTTTTCAATATTTTTCCATCAAAGATATGGCCAAAACATTGAAAAAATAAAAATATGATTTGTTAATATCAAACAGGCCGGGGATACACATGCCAATAACTCGCACAGTTTCATGCTAGTACTATATAGCTACTATCCGTTTGCTGGCATGTGTGTACGGTAACTGGCATGCCAGTTGCTGGTTCGCCTGTTGATCACACAACATTTGATGCTGCGTGCCAGTTAATGTGAAGTGCGCATGCGTGGAGAGTTCTACTGAAATAACTTAACGCACGTTTTAGTCCAGTCAACGATTGCTGAAATGAGGGGTCTACAGTGCATGGAATATGCGATAATTTTTGACTTCATAGCATTGTTAGGTATAGTTAGAAGGTAAACATACTAAAAGTCCCCACCACTGGGGGGTTAGCTTTTTGTTTTTTTGTGTTTTTTCGATAATATCTCGAAAACGGTTGACTCTAGAAAAATATGTTACAGATAAACATAAAAGCTAATTCAATTTCTTATAAAATTAATAATATATAAATTTGTCCTAGTTCTAACCGTTTACTATTCGTATATTCGTTATTGAAAATCGGCGATTTTCGGAAAAAAAAAAAAATATCACCTCCCTTTTTGTCAAACTAGTGTTTCTAGTACCTTCCACAATTATTTCTCAGAAAAAATGTCAGAATCAAAATTGTAGAATATTAAATTTACTTTCATTTCATATATACATTTCTGGTATTTGAAGCAAGTGTTTAAGAAAAAGTGAGGTAAACATTTTGTTTGTTTCTAAAATTATCAATTTTTAATAACGTATATCTTGAAAACTGTTGAATTTCGACGAAGATGTATATGATTAATTTTATAGGAAATTTAACAAGCTTTAATTTTGATCTGTAGTATATTTTTCTAGAGTCCACCGTTTTCGAGATATTATCGAAAAACAAAATTGGGACGTTCTCCCCTCCCCCCACTCTTAGCTCACACCTCA
Source organism: Euschistus heros (assembly GCA_003667255.2). Taxonomy (NCBI): domain Eukaryota; kingdom Metazoa; phylum Arthropoda; class Insecta; order Hemiptera; family Pentatomidae; genus Euschistus; species Euschistus heros. The sequence goes on along the minus strand of RCWM02000032.1, from coordinate 2,643,936 downwards.
GGGGCGGGGACTTTTAATATGTTTATCTTTTAACTACTCCTAACAAAACTGTGAAGTCAAAAATTATCGCATACTTCATTCACTCTACACACCTCATTTCAGCGCTTTAACTGGGAGCGCACTTCTCTGAGAAAACACGTTTGTTGGTACTCACTCTGAAACTAATTGTTCGATCCAAAATTTTTATTTTTTATTTGAATGCTCCTTAAATTTACTATCAGTCCCTATATATGAAATTTTGATCAAGTCCCATTAAATACCCATACCAATACGTTAAAAACCGCTTACTATTTTGAAATCCAAATTTTTTTGGCATAATTCATCATCAGAAATCAAAATTTCATTTTTTCGAATGATCCCTCTCAACACCCCACTTTATATAATATTCATCCAGTCATTAAACAATTAATTTTTAACAGCTCCTAAATTAATTTATTTACTGTTAATCAAATTAATTTTGGCTAGGACTGAATTTAACACACACTTTTCCATGTAACCTAGATGTCGTGTTGCATTGTCTGACAAGTACCGAGCAGTGTCGTATAATCGCCTTTATTCTCTTCAGTGACCAAAGGAGAAAAATTTACCCCAGTAAAATCTGTAGACCCTATAATAAAACTGTAAGCAGTATACCTCTTTGACCTCGTTAACTAGCATTTCTAGTTCAATTTTGGTCGTGACCACCAGTTTCCAAAACGCTAAAACTTGGGTAATATGATAGATATATATTCCAATGCTGAGACAAAAGTCTCAATTTCATTTGGGGAAAGGAGGGATTCAATGCTCTGGTTATACTCATTTCGAGATCTAATCTTGAATTTCCTCCTTATAATTTTATTTTCACAGGTGGGGTTTTCAATCCTTATTTGAAAATTCACCATAATTACCGTAACTCTATAATGGTAGAATGATTCTTGGTAACTCTCAGCAGCTATCAACATCGATTTTGGTACCTAGTCCTCCAGTTTGCCACCTTTTGTCTATCATGGATAATGCTTCTATCTCGTATTAATGCCCGTTCCTTGGGTGTTGATTCGACAAATATTTTCGCTGTCCCTAGTGTAGTTGCCTGGGTCTCTCAGTCCTTAAATGGTTGCAACGGATTAAGTTTTCTCAGAGCCGTCTGATTCCTCGAGGATTCACTTTACATTTCGGATCTTCAGCAGGATCAAATGCTACAGCATTATTGACTAAACTCGTTTCAGAGGATGTAGCTATGATTTTAACTCTGCCCTACTGTTGAAGAGAAAATATATATGACAATCAGATTAATTAATTATCTGATTCGTAACATTAATTCCTTCTAGCTCCTTATAATCTATTTTTTTAATACTCTGTAGTTCTAACATGATACCTTTTAAGTCAATATTGAGCACGAAACATTCCTAAAAACTTAGTTTCTGATTAATGACATTTATGTCATCTTGTATAATCTTATAAATTCTGAAAGAAACAGCTTTACAAAAATAGTACAGCAATACTGCAGTGAAACTTTCTTCAACAAGCTTTCACCGAATGCTTGGTGATCAATTATGATGTCAAGGATAGTACTTAAATATAATTAATTCTAAGAGAAATTTAATGCAAATAATATAGGGGAAAAGGTGTAAAAATATGCACTGGTGTAAATATGGGCACCCCTCCCTGGTGGCTGTGGGAGGAACTGAAGACGCGGCGAGGACTGTCGATGACGCTATTTTCTAATATAACACAGCAGTGAGCAGTTCTTATGTTTAGATAACACTTTCACAGTGTTGTCCAGAAAGTGGAGATCTTAAGCTACTTTTTAAAGCACGCCTTTAGTCACGCACACTTTTAGGTTACGTGTGAGAGTGGCCATCTTTCTTGGGTGGAGTTGGTGCAAACATGGGCACCCTTTCTTGGTGTAAATATGGGCCCCGTTTCTTTGGGAAGTTCTAGTGCAATATCTCCGTTAGACATATATCCTGTTCCCAACATTAGAAGAGAAAACCTACTCGTGGAACCAAAGCAGCTAGGTCGGGCCTCATCACCGGATCACCAATCAAAGATCAGTAGACCAAGTAGCTTGACAAAAGTTCTTTCAAAAATATGTCTACAAGTTTTCCCGGGGTAAGAGACCGGCCAGAGGACAGGGGTGGGAAGGCTAAATGCCTTCAAAAAAAGATAATTCGAACCAAGTAACGATACGATTCATTATCGGACTCATCAGATTACAATCTACAATGAACCTCCCCCCCCCCCCCCCCCCCATGTGAACAGCGATGATGTTACCAATCTTGATGTTAACGGTGGGGATAAACCTGACTCAAGCAATATGCAACTAGCATATTATACTTCTCTGAAAAGTTGTTGGTGAAATGTGTTATGTACCAAATGTGGGTACACTTAGATTGTGCCGGGGCTTAAAGAGCCAGTTATGTTTGCGATATCTGTAAATCACTTTTGTTCCTGTAATAAATAAATTTTGTATTTTTTAAACTATTTTTTGGTGACTTTGTCGCCCCATTTTTCTTGGTGCTATTTCTAGGGCCCTTAGGGCCCGTTTATGTTGGAGCTGCGATAAGCGAGGAGAGCGGCGATACTAGCGGAGCTGAGAAAACTATCCTATGTTTGTCACTGTAGTGTTTATATTGGAGCTGCGAGTAGAGCGGCGACTAACGATAAGAGCGTCGATAATCACTTCTCCTATTTTCTCAGCTCTTATAAGGGTCCGTTTATGTTGGAGCTGCGATAAGCGAGGAGAGCGGCGATACTAGCGGAGCTGAGAAAACTATCCTATGTTTTTCACTGTAGTGTTTATATTGGAGCGGCGACTAGAGCGGTGACTAGCGATAAGAGCGTCGATAATCACCTCTACCGTTTTCTCAGCTCTCATCAAGTATGGATATAGAGTTATTAGTAGGCGAAATTTTTGTTAGGGCCCCGTTGTGGGCAAAAAAGACAAGAATCACCACAATAGGTTCACATTGGACAAACTGTGGAATGAAGTGGCACTTAAATTAAATTCAACACGTAAGTAAAACTATTTATTTTCATACAAATAATATTTAGAATAATAGATAATAATAGATAAATAATAGATAAACGTGTTGAAGTAGTATAACAAGATAATAAGGTTAAGAAATAACACTGTAGTAGGTAATAATGATAATGATATTACTAAGAGGTAGGTAGTAAGAATACAAAACGAAAGGAAAAGATATAATCACAAATATATTTATTCAGTTTTTGTTAACATTATATTTGGTATAGTCATGTTATTGAATTATATGGGGTTTCGACAAATGTACATTTTGAAAATATTGCGAATATTTGTGGCTGTTTGATTCGGTCTCCCCGTGGCCGTTTGATCTTGTGCCACATTTATAGTCGGGAAATTTTTTGTTTCTGTAAGATTATGTTCAATGCCTTCTCTATCAATTATTATATTATGAAGTAAGCAAATACACTTAACAATATCATCAGCTACCTCTACGGAAGTCTGTATTGCTGTACCAAAAACTCTCCATCGAGAATAAATTAAACCAAAAGCACATTCAACAGTTCGTCGCGCTCTTGATAACCTAGTATTAAAGTATTCTTTGTCAACATCTACCTGGTGCCTTCCATAAGGTTTCAACAAATTCGGTAAAAGTGGACAAGCTTCATCTCCAATAATAACAAAAGGCGCAATGATTTCAAAATTCGGTAAAGCACAGGCTTCAGGAACTCGAAGTCTTCCATCTGATAAGTATAAAAACAAAGTTGATGGCCTAAATGTACCACCATCACTTTGTTTTCCATAACCACCAACACTAATCTTTATAAATTTATTATTGGATCAACCAATCCTTGTAAAACAATAGAAAAATAATGTTTATAGTTATAGAACATAGAGCCAGAATGTGTAGGGCAAATGATTCTTATGTGTTTTCCGTCGATACTACCAATGCAGTGTGGGAAATTCCAAATATTATAGTAATCGTCCGCAATTTTTCTGAAATCGTTTTCGTCTGGAATTTTCATGTGAAGTGGCTGAAATTCTTCCCATACAAGTTTCATCACTTCTCTAACAATTTTTGAAAATGATGCAACTCCTACTCTAAAAGAAAATGCTAAGCTTCTAAATGACTGACCAGTTGATAAGTACCTGAGAAAAAGTATGTATATAGTGAGAAAGATTTAGTTTTTATATTTATAATATTTATAAAAACATTAGAAATGTTAACGTTCTGCCTCGTATGCAACGTTAATATTTTGACAGAACTATCCGCTTAGCCTGCACAATTGCTGGAAGTAAACAATAGCCGCAATTTTGAAATTTTTTCTTCTTTTTTTTTGAGTAATTATTACATTCTGCCACAAATGTGGGCAATAAGTAATATAAATAAATGGCTTAACAATTACATTCACACATTATTTACAGTAAAAAAAAAAAAATAATAATAATAATAAAATAAATTATAAGGACGTTTTACAGATCTGCCAGGATCGGACGATTTTTTGAGGCCGAAGGACATCCTTGGCCACTCTCTCCTTCCACAATTAGATATTAGTTTTCGTCCTTAAGGATGCTGTTTCAACGGTTTTTAAGTTATCCGAAGAAAAAAAGAAAAAGTTTTTACTTACCTGATTGTTATCATTAAGCGTTCATCTTCTAGAATAGATCTACTGTGGCAATTATACCATTTTTTATGCATTTTACCCGAAATTTTTGATAATATATAGTCAAAAGTTTTGATTTTCATACGCATATACTCACTAAATTTTCTGGGATGTTCCCTTAAATCTTTATAAATATGGTGGAATTCCCCAAACGTTAACCTTGCCTGATTAATAGGGTGAGCTGCAAATTCGCGCTCTTTCCGCATAACTGCAGCAACATAATGTTTCACAGCGCTTGATGATAGAAGCATTTCTTCCTCTTCGGAATCACTCATTATATACTCACTCAAAACAAACTATTTTTACTATTTATTTACATATTTATTTACTATATATATTGCTTAATGCCACTGTTATCGAAGCTCTATTTAACATAAACACTGTATAGAAGCAGTGATTCAAGCGGAGGTTTAAGCTCCGCTAGTATCGCTGCTATCCTCGCTAATCGCAGCTCCAACATAAACGGACCCTAAAGCTTTTTGTAAAATGTGGTTTTTGAATTGAAATAATTGATGCTGATCATTGTTTTGCCATCTCAAATTTAAGAAACTTGTAATAGTTGCAAATGGAAGGCAAAACTCTAGAATTTTTCATGTTAAATGTAACTTTAAATAAAAAATAAAAGAGGGTGCCCATATTTCAACCTTTCCCTCTTCTATATAAATACCTTTGTTCCATAATTAATACAGTTACAGATACTATTTTTTTAGGTGAAAAGGCGATCTGCAGAAGAAACTGTTAGGTTCTCAGACGAAACATCATTTACATTGATCCGCATTGACGGGGAATCGTTAAAATGTCAATATGTCAATAAAAGTAAAAATGAAGCTCATTTTGCTGCTGAAGAAGGAGATCTAGAACAGTTGTTGCAAGTGAATACACATTTATTGAATTCCCGAGACGATGAAGGCTGGTCGCCGGCAATGTATGCAACCTTAGCAGGCCAATTAGAAGCGTTGAAGCTACTTAAAGAATTGGGTGCCAACCTGAAAGTAAAGGATATCTTAGGACGCTCGTTACTTCACATAGCTGCGAGTTTCGGCCACGAACATGTTATAAGTTGGTTGCTGGAAATAGGTTTTGACATAAATGTAATTGATTTTTATGAAATGACGCCACTTCATTTGGCTGCAGCTCTAAACCACGTTGGTGTTACTCGCATGTTAATTTTTAATGGAGCAGATATTACAGTTGAGGATGATCGCAATCGAACTCCTCTTAAAGTGGCACAAATTGCGGGGCATCCGGATATAATTGACGTGTTAAATGAAAATAAAGAACATTCTTAACTCGTACTAATTTCTATCGAGGAGGGCTCGGTGGCCGAGTGAGTTGGAGCGACAGACCCAATGTGCTCGGTACTGAAGGTCCTGGGTTCGAATCCCACCTGGGCGGGTTAAAATTTATTTCGAGGCGAACCCACGAATAAATCGTGGCCTTCCTACCCTGACTAGAATAGGTTGGTAACCTGTAGGATAGCCCGTCCTTCCTAGTCGGTGCCATCCTAGAAAGGCAGTTTAATCCTGCCTTAGCAATAAACTTTCGAACAGCCGAAGACAGCGGTGTGGTGGTGATGATACAGTGGAAGGATCTTTACAATTACCATTTCCTTTTAAATTCTGTTTGTTTTGGTTGGTACCGACTCCAAAAATAAATGATCATAAATTGTGAATAGGTATATAAGTATAGATAATTTCGTTGATTGTCATTTAATGGTTTTTGTTTCGAAGTAATTAAAACATTAGCTTTTATTTTTTAGCTCAAGTTTGTATATGTAGGTTTAATCTTGAAGTCGTTTTTGTTTTTTTTCTAAAAATTATTTTTATTTTTCACTTTTTAGTGGTGAGTGTATTTTGTTTATATAGTCTAATCTCGATCTTCAAGCTACCCTGAAAAATAGGTTTACTGAACAAAGAATTATCGAGGTTATCATTCCACTTATCTTCATGTAAATGGGAAAATTGAACACAAAATTGGAGTTGAAATCATTATGTATATTTTCCATTAATGGGTATGTGTATGTTGTTTGTACTTACATATAAAATCATTGATACAGAGAATTAAATACCTGGTACCAATTTATCATATAACTTTCAACTGAACTGAGCTTTTTTCTGACGGTGCCTAAAAGTAGACTTACCGCCTTTCACCAGTGGCGATCTTTTCTTTATTCTTTAGGTTGGTTGAAAGAGAACTGCGCGGTATTCGGAATTCACCAACAACAAACGCCCAACTTCTTTCTTCTTTCTCCACTTGGCAAATCAATTTAACTGTAATGTACTTCCGACCGTAGATTTTGTTCGACTTATTTAAGAATTCAGCTTATCGAAGTAAGACACATCGAGAGTTGACTGTATACCTAAGTAAATTATTTTTGCTAATAATTTAAATTTAGATACCATGGAGATTTTGGATTATCACAATTATAAATATGTTTGGGGTCACCTGTGGTGTAGTGGTTAGCATAGCAACCTACTAAACCCAAGATCGCGGGTTCGCAGCCCGGCAGATGACCTTAGGATTTTTTAAAGGGAGTAAAAAATCCTTAGCTATGCCGTCCTTCGGAAGGGACGTAAAATGGGAGTCCCGAGCCTGTGCGATGTCAGGTACTCGTTAAAGATCCCTATCCTAATTATACCTGGATAGGCAAAATTTAGGACTCCCACCGTAGCATCGTCCGATTAGCCATAGCAGCATAAAGTGACGTTAAACGAAATAAACAAACAAATATGTTTAAAATGGAAGGTTATATAACAGTGATTTTTATTAACTGTTTTCTAAAAAGTGCTGACTTTATTTCAAAATATTTTTTATGGGACCACCTCTGAAGTATCTAAAAATCAAAATTGATCTAAAAATCATCAAAATTGATTCAGAATTGACCGAGTAATCGCGTAACATACACACAAAAAAATAAAATGAAATAATAATAATAAAATAAAATAAAAAATACCGATGAGTTGAGAACCTCCTTTTTTTTTTTAAGTCGGTTGAAAAGTGTAAAATCATAACGGTCTAACTGTCAACAATTAATTGACAGAAATATTTTGCTTTATATTGAAATATTGTTAGACAGGTCTAAGCGTGTGTCCTTATATCGGTATAAGTACCTACATTTGTCTTAATATGGATAAATAAAGATAGCATTTGTAAATTATAAAAAGAGTTGTAGTAAACTAATAGGGCGTATTAAAAAAAAACAAAAAAAACAAACAAGATAATGCTCGTCCACACACTTCCCGTCGAACCAAAGAAAAGTTTACACAATTTCATGGGATTGAACTCCTGCCTCATCCACCATATAGTCCAGACCTCGCACCTTCGGATTACTACTTGTTTCGATCCATGGCCCATTTTCTTCAAGGGAAAAAATTTGATAATTTTGCAGAAGTTGAAAATGCTGCCTAAGAGTTCTTTAACAGCCATCCCAAGGAATGGTATCAGCGTGGCATCGAGTAATTGGCTAATAGATGTGTAATGAAGGTAGATAACAATGGACTACACTTTGAGTATTAATTGTATTTTATATCAAAGAAATAATACAAATATTTGTTTAAAAAACGGTAATTTTTTTTTTTTTTATACACTTCATTAAATTCTCGGTTTCCGCAGAGTTTCATTTTGGCACTTTGTCCATAGTGAATTTCCACCCTTCAATTGCTATTATTATTAAATACACTTATTGTAATTAACAAAATACTCAGAATGTGCCGAACTGTTTGTTAACGATGTATTGTAAAAATTAGGCCGACCAGATGAAGGGGGCATTGGTTACCTATTGCCTGCAATAATTAGATTTTGCGCCATTGGTTGAAATGTGTGATGAGTTGGTGAAATGTTGGTCAAGATTATTAGTTTTGTGCTGTAATCTTCCAATTGTAACTCTTCCCATTGTTCTTTTCGAATGAGATACATAGGCGTCTATATCAATGCTAAAATAATACCTTAATAAAGATTTACACATAATATTTGATAAGAAAATATTGGAGAAATAGAATCCAAGGTAACGCCAACATATAGACCTTTTGTAGTAGTTAAGTCATCGTTGTGCTTAAAAAAAATTTAAGTACGTTCTATGCTTATTTCTTACGTACACTTTAAATTTGGTTTTAAAATACATGTATTATTATGTTTATCCTAATACCATCAATAAAACTTTCCGACAACAAAACATGAAAAAAAACAATAAAAAAAAACTGATCCTACCTTGTCCCCACGTTAATAATAGCATCCAAAGCGGTATTTGACCTTCTCCAAACCCTAACCAAGCTTTATAGTAATATTCAACATTATAATGCCAAGAAATTGACCAAATGCATCAAAATTTGATCAAGCAACAACCGGTACTGGTAAACAGGAAAGGACCTATCCTTTTTCATGATGATGACCGACCTCATGTTTCAATACATACAGTGAATAAATTAAAGGGATTGGACTATGAAGTCTTACCACACCCCCCCCCCATATGCCCCTGATCTATCGCTTACAGACTATCACTTTTTTCGGAGTTTGGACAACTTTTTTGCGAAATAAAAAATATGTTAGATTTGATCTCAAATTTTTATTTACTTTCTGGTCCTAAAAACGATCATTTTATGTGTGACAACCCAATAGTTTATTTACTTCCTAAGCACACCCACTTTATTTTTGGTTTTCGAACCTCCTTAAAAGATTCGACTTTTTACTTAAAAATATTCAACTAATCAGCATCTCAATTTGATTTATTAATACGCTTTTATTAACTTGACATGTATGTAACAGAATCTTTCATCGTAATTTTCACCAATTTCGAGCAATCTGATTAACATTAAAATTTGCACTCGTTTCCTGGACCCCATTGACCAATACAACAATTGCACAACTTCGTTCTAATGTTCTAACTAGGTCCAGCTAAATTACTGTTTTACAGATCAGCCAGGAACTGACGATTTTCGAGGCCGTGAAATATTTAACGGTTGGGGTATTTGGAGATGAAGCTGTAGGGAATCGAGCTCAGTGTGAGAATCAAACGAGAAATATGAACTTTATGGGAAAAAGTAAATCATGTATTTTCTTAATGAAGTTAAATTTATAAACAGGTATTTCAATGTTATAGAGTTGTAAATGTAGTTTGAATTTATGAGGAAAAAATGTACTAGGTATATTATTTCTTAGCTATTATTTTTAGCCTTATTCCTGATAAGACTGCATTTCGTAAACTCGTCTTTATTTCGGTCCACATCCGAGTTTGTGGAATGTACCGTACTTATAATAAATTATTCAAATTTACATGTTTGCTAAAAAGTTTGAATTCTATAGCTCTAAAATAATAAGTCTCCGTGCAATACATCGCTCATCTGAAATTTTCTTCAAGATCATTATAAATAATAACATTTATAAATATAAATAATAAGTAATACATTAAAAATAACTAACATTTTAAAATCCTACATTGTCCTTAATATTTTTATAATATAAAAATGAGATCAGCAATAACCATTACTTTCCTATGCGGTAATATAAACTAATCAATTAAAAATACAAAATGGCGAGATATTTTAAGGAAAATGGTTGAAGACATATCAATGCCATCATATGTATCTTGGATTCTTGGTTTCGGTTTTCCCGATGACCGGTAGGTCCGCTATCCTCTTTGAGGTTATCCTCTTGTGATTATGCCCGGCTATTGGATGGAGTCTATTTCTTCGAATGGCACAGCTATAGTAGTTGGTGATGGATATCTGACCATTATACTCCTGCCTGTTTGGACGGTTTTATAACATACATGATAGATTCGATAATCAAACCAAACCAAAGCAATAAAAAAACACGAGTTACGCATGATGCTATTATGCTGTTATGGATCAATGCAATTAGGATTGATAAATTATTTGTGACTTCTATTGAAATGGTTTTTATTCGAGGATTGGTTTCGTGTGTTAAACATTCATCATCAGTTCTAAAAGCATACAAATAATTCCAAGCATCAGCACTTTGCTGCATAGATTATATACCGTAAAATGGAACAACTTAGCCATGTGGGGATACATTGCCAGTTTTTGAAAAAAATGTTGTTTGGCACTTCGTGAAGTTTCTGACCCATTATATAGATGCGCTAATGTTTTCAGCACGTAAAGGAGCTATTTTTTGAAAGAAACTCTTTATGTTTAATCAGATTTATCCAATGTTTACAGGTTTTATCAGTGTTTTTCTTTGCTTGTTTCGCAACAGTTGGTTTTGATACCCTTACAAAGTGTATCGTCCTGCTTATACATTCAAAAGTAAACAATAACTATTTATTTTGTCTAATACATAATTTAATATTTATTTAGAACAACTTGAAAATGTAAATTTTACTTTTTCTGTATCTTTATAAAATAAACTACAATATGCTAACCAATAATTTCGTGTTTGTTTTTACATAAATATCTATAATGCAAAAGTGTAAATCATTGCGTGGGTAAACTCACCAAATTCTACGGTGGCGAGAAGGCTTGAATTTCTATATATTTTTAAATTTAATTTAATGATTATATTGTAATCGTTGCATATATTTTAAATCAAACTCATAATTATAATGGGTTTGAAATAGATTTGACAGCTATTGGTTGAGGTAGAAGTTGTAAGGAAAAATTAAACATGCCAAAGTTGCCCCAGTTTACAGTATATATTAAAGCAGAAAAAAAAAAGAATAATAAGACGCAGAATTCTAACTTCGCTCACCATTTAAATCAAAATAACCTTAAATTCAAGAAAGACTCTGGAGCGAAGCAAATCACGTAAGAAATAGTCTAAAATTAGGTATTAAGGAATCATTAGAAATAATAAAATCATAAATGTTTTTAAACCTATTCTGAATTTTGTTTAACCCTTCTTAAGCCATCTTGATTCAGCATTTCTTTTCTTCGGCCGCAATGTTTGGTGCACTTCTCGTGGGGGGGGGGGGGGGGGTCAGCTTTAACCATCCTCAATATCCTTTTTTAAAGCTTTTTTGGCATCGTCCAGTTTGTCTTTACTTAGTCCCGTATACAACGGAAGCCCAAGCTTTTGACCGATAGATTTAAGTTCACGCAAGAAAACAACACGTAACTTCTAAGAGATCGTAATGTTTTTACTTTTGCGTCCCATGATGATTAAAATATTTAGTTACACTAATTAACAGGTTAACAAGAGGAAAAAAATGGATTTACAACTGGAGATAAAACGGATTACGAAAACTTTTTCTCCAAAATATTATACATATTTTTTTCTATGATATCAGATATCGGACGCTTGGTAATGATTTTTTGTAACTTATCATTTAACGTTGAGATCAAAATGTTTCATAAGAGAAGTACTTTGGACTTTCTCGTGGTTTTCTTGACTCCAATAAGCTCTTTGAAATTAACCCTCATGGGGCGATAAGACATATGGAGAGGACCTTCCCGTATTTTCTTCAGTGAGGGTGAGGCCAAAACACTACCCGGCCACTCCCACTTTGCCACAACTGTTGACTTGCATTTCATTTGGTCTAGGGCATTTCCCCATAATTAAATGCAAAAATAACATATTAAATATATTAAAATCCCAGAATAAAGCCTAAGAAGCCAAAATTTGAACTGAAAAAACGACTAATATATATACCAGGTATGCAAGTTTAAAATGTCGTTTTAATTCCATTTCTTATTTAATCAAAAGAAAAAGGCATCTGAATGTCATCGAATTCTTGTTGAGACTTATGGCGATGTTGCTCCAACCGTCAGGACATGTGAACGTTGGTTTCAAAGTTTCAAACGTGGTGATTTTGATTTTACTGATCAAAAACGAGAAAATCGACCAAAAAAGTTTGAGGACTTCGAATTGCAATCTTTATTAGACGAAGACAATACCCAAACCCAACAAATGATGGCAGAACAGTTGAATGTCACTAGGCAAGCCATTTCCGATCGCCTGAGAGCTATGGGAAAGATTCAAAAGGTTGGAAAATGGGTTCCACATGAATTGGACGAACGACAGATGGAAAAAAACGAAAAACTGTGTGCGAAATGCTGCTTTTACGCCACGAAAGAAAGGGTTTTTTGCATCGAGTTGTAACTGGCGATGAAAAATGGATTTATTTTCAGAATCCCAAACGAAAAGAATCATGGGTAACGCCAGGACAACCATCCACATCGAGTGCAAGACCGGATCGTTTTGGGAAGAAGACAATGCTGTGTGTGTGGTGGGATCAGAAGGTAGTAGTCTACTACGAGCTTCTCAAACCCGGCGAAACAGTCAATACCGAGCGCTACCGACAACAAAATGATCAATTTGAGTCACGCATTGATCGAAAAACGCCCAGAATGGGCTCACAGGCACGCCAAAGTCATTCTTCAGCATGATAACGCTCCTGCACATTCAGCCAGATTGACTAAGGAAACGATTTCTTCGCTTGGTTGGGAACTCCTACCCCACCCGCCGTATTCACCTGACCTGGCGCCTTCTGATTATCACCTCTTCTCATCGATGGGACACTCATTGGCGGAGCAACACTTCAACAATTTCGAAAACGTACGAAAATGGCTCGATGAATGGATTTCAAATAAAGATGAAGCATTCTTTTGGAATGGTATCCATATATTGCCCGAGAGATGGACAAAATGTGTAGAAAGCGAGGGTCAGTACTTTGAATAAAATATATTATACTTTTTTTTAAATTACTGTGTATATATTTTAAGAAATAAACGACATTTTAAACTTGCATACCTGGTATATAGTGCGAATCAAAATGGCTGCCTCTAGTCAGTTACTGCCTCAGCGATTGAGAGGTAAGCCCCCTCCACTTATCTATAAAGCTACGTTCTCACGGGGCAAAAAGACGAAACCGTGGCACCCCTTCGTTTTCTCGTCCGTGGTGCTTGCCTGGAGTTGGGGAGAAAAGTGAACTAGCCGAGAGTCGTGGACCGTTCACACGACCATGATTCAGATTGCCCCTTGAAACCTACCATGGAGGAAAGTTGTACAGTTTTGAGTTCAGAGTTTATTGATATGTTGGTAAAAAGACTGAGAGAGTCACGTGGATGATTAAAAAAACGGAAGAAAAAGCGTTGTTGGGTCAGGAACTGGATACTCGCAAGAAAAATCATCGAATATTAATAAAACAGTATCCTTAAGGACAACAATGGCGGAATATCCTTCCACCATATTAAAATCGTTAAATATTAAAAATATTTTAAAACAGTATCCTTAAGGACAACAATGGCTGAACACCCTTCGGATAGCTTAAAAACCGTTAAATATTTTAATATTAATAAAACACTATCCTTATAAGGACATCAATGGCGGAATATCGTTCGGATCCTGGAATATTTCAACATATCCATTTTTGTTCTAAATAAACCACTTGTTACCTTTCTCGACTGGCGTGGTCCACGCCTGAAAATCAAACAGGTTTGATACCGTGCGTGAGCGGTCGTGGACTCCCTTCTCTGTAGATGAAGCAAACTCACACCACCTCGTTCAGACGGAGGAAATTCCACGAATGCGTTGATCACGCTAGCGTGCCACGCCTCGTGAGAACGTAGCTTAACTCCATGTTACCCCTAGAGAGGTATCCTAGGTTACTGAAGTTCCCCATATACATAGCTAATTACTTCCATATTAGTGCACTATAAAGAGCTAGTGACAGTCTTTTTGGTAGTTTCTTAAGCTTAGCACTAGTATTTGACAATGCATCGATCAGTGTTTTATCTATGTCCATTTTTTTTTTTTTTTGCAAACACCATTTGAGGTACCCCTGTACCCCAAGGTACCGTTTATGTAAGGAAAATATACTGTTCTTAATATTTATAAATTAGAAGCTGCTATATATTATCAGATGGAGGTGATAAACCCAGTTCAGTAATGATTCCTGAAATAAGTGAATTCTACTACTTAACTAAAGATGGCGTCGACACTTAAGATCAGTTGTTCCACACATATTAGGCGTGGAACAACTGAAAGAAGACAGGAAAGACAAACCGTTGTGCTAGTTAGACACTGTTAGATTCAGCTCGTTGATACTGTTATAAGTATCGAAACATCCATGTGAAGATAAAAAAAAAGGAAGAACCTTAATGCAAAATTTAGCTTGGGAACTTGTGAGACGACACGTGTTGAACCATTTAAAAGGTCCAAATTGACAATCTTACCTCCGCTCTCTGGTGATGCAAGTCTTAAAAATTGAAACACTGCCATAAGTACCATTCACTAATGTAGCAATAGCCGAGATATTTTTTCATGTGATCGGGGAAAGGACCGCAAAAGCCGCACACAGTGCATTAAGTGCCAAAAGTTCATTTGTTCTGATCATCAACTAAAAATATGCGTGTAATGCACAAAATATTATCTTTCATTTTTATATTTGCTAGTGTATGTTAATGCTTTATACTTATGCACTTTAATTTAAAATAAATTCTCATAACTATCAATAGAAATATTTTATTGTTTGGGGACACCAGTACCCCACTATATCTTTTCTAGAATATTTTTAAGGGTTCCTCTTCAGGTTTAAATTAACCATAATCATGGATACTCTTGCTAGATAAAGTGCGTATTATCAATGCGATAATACATGATACATGACATCAAATATAGGATAAGTGCTTTAAAGATAAAGATGGCCTTGTTTTACTCCTTTACCTGTGTTTATAACCTTATTCTGTGTGAAACAATTTTTCTAAATATTTTACAACGAAAGTTTAAATTAGAATTTTACTTTTATTTATGAGTTGTATATCTATAAATCCGCATTTTTCATCTTTAACTTGTTCGTATATTACTTGGTAATTTAGTAATAATAAGTATTTTAAATAGTCCAAACGCAATTTTACGTTGTTTCGAAGTACATTCAATAGTTTTTTTTTATTAAAACTAATAAATAATTACAAAAGTTATATAAAAATTATTTTGGAAAATCAGTACTTGTTTTTGGAAAACATTTCTCTTAAACGAATACTATTAGAATTTACCACGCGGCTAATGCCTGTCATAGTTTATTTGTTTGACTGAGACGATAATAATCTACCATAAATAAGAATTATATAGTTATAGATGTTTTCCGATTAGGAATCATTTGATTAGCTCAGTTTATGTAAATATACGTTGTAATATGGAAAACGACAGTAATCTGATTTCTGATTCACAAGACCTTAAGAAAGAAGTGAGTGGTGTCGATTTAGACCCCTTTGCTTATGTTCTCAATAATGGTTTTACATCTGAAATATTTAAGATTGAAGTTAGAGGATTGCCAAGATACTATGGAATTGGAGTAAGAGAGTATTATATTTACTAAACTTGTATTATTATATTTATCATTTTATCTGTTGGTGATTGAAAAGATTATATCTAATATTTTAGAGGTATACATTTGTTGAAGGCAATTTTACGAAACCATATTATTTTGCTTTTAGGAATTCAGGAAACTCCTGAGGACAAAATTGAAATTAGATTGCTCAAAAGTAAAATCTCCAAGCAGTGGTAGCCCATGGCTTTATGCTTGTTTTCGTTCTGAGGAAGAAAGAACAAAAGCTATTTCTCTTCTATCAGGATACAAATGGAAAGGCTCCATTTTAAATGTGAAGGTGTTTTAATTTTTTCAGATCTATTATTTGTATAATTTTCACTAAATATTAGGAAACAAGTTGATTTTATTTTTGTTTGTTGAACTTGTTTTTTTGAGTGGCTAAAGATATTTATTTTGGATTCGTCCAATATCAGCATAGCGATTTAAATAATTAATTTTGATATTTGGCTTTATTTCTCTGATAGTAAATACTAATACTGAAATTATTTCTGGGTGTAACAAATTTTCTTTTCATAGTAATTAGTATTTCAAATATTACCATTAAGAATGATACTAATTATACTGAATCTGCATTATTAGCTAACTCACTTATAGGATAGGAAAACAGTTACAGAGGTTAAAATTGACTTTCTAGAAAAATTTCGAGGAAATTCCTTGAAGTGGAGGATTTTCCAATGAAACCATGTTCAAGGAAATAGTTTGACTATTCTCAAATTTTAGACTGCTGATCCAGTTCCTGATCCTTTAATCAAAAGGAGATTAGAAGGGTCAAATGATTTTCCTAATAAGAAGATTAAATTTGAAACACCAGAAGAACAAAAAGAGGCTTTACTCATGAGCGTAGCACCAAAATGGAATATACCTTATGAAAGCCAGGTATGCTGAAATTTATCATCAAACTAATTTAACTTAATCACAACTCTACAATTGATTTATCTGAAAGATATTCCATATTTTTTTCCTCCAGATTGATCATAAACATGAAAACGCAAAATCTCTACTTCTTCGTTTAGGAATGGAACTTGTTAGAGCTAATCCATTGCTTAAAAATTGGATTGAGAATCAGAAACAGTTAAATGAAGGTCTTCCTTGTAAACTTCTTAAAACTAGGTTTCTTGAAAATGAACCCAATTGTTACCGTAATAAGTGTGAATTTACTATTGGTAGGTTTTATTACGCCTTTCATGGTTTTTATTTATTCTGTTTAGTTTTGCTTAGAATTATATTTTAGTTTTTTAGGAAAATACATTTTTTTATAGGAAAAGATGAAGTTACTGGTGAAAGAAGAGTTGGTTTTAGGCTTGGAAGTTATGCTAGTGGATCTCTGAGTGTAGGCCCTATTGATGACATTCCAACTTTGCCAAAAATTGTTATTGAATCTGCTAAGGTTTGCCATTGCCTTATATTTCAGATTTCTTCTATTTTCATTTTTTTTTTTTTTTTTTTTTTTTTTTTTTTTTACTATTACCAGATTTTGTTTACAGGTTTTTGAAAAGTATGTACAAAAGTCTCATTTTGAAGTATTTTCGCCAAAAGATTTGAGTGGTCATTGGAAGCAGTTAACTGTTAGAATAGGTATGGGTACAGGTGAAGTAATGTTGATTGTGGGATTCCATCCTCAAAATTTAAATGGTGAAGAGCTTTCTTCTCTAAAGGAAGATATTAAAGAGTATTATAAAACTGGATTAGGAGCTGAGTCTCGTGTTGATTCTTTGCACTTCCAAATAATGAAGAGAAAGTAAGAAAAATTATTAGATGAGATAACAATTAATTTTAATTGTCATTGTCATTGTTTTAATTTTAATTGTCATCTTTCATTTCTTTACATTTTTATTATTTAAGTATTGTATAAAACCTCAACTAAAATTCTTTAAATTATTAATGTATATTCTATTGTAGCTCATTTCATCTTGATAAAAGATTTTTTCTTCTTTTTCTTACTATGGTCCATTGAGGACCTTGCCCTGCTTCATAGTCTCCTCTACCTCATGCGTTCTTCTGCTGATCCTCTTCATTTCTTATCAGCACTCTGAGGTTGCACTCTACATCCTTCTATTTTGAAATTTAACACCCTTGGTCTACGTTGCATCCTTTTCCTCTTTGACAACCCATCCATTTACATTTTGGGCATCCATTATGTAACCATGGCCCAACTACATTAATCTGTTCATTTTTATGATGGCTACAATATTAGGTGTAATGGATAATGATTTTATTTCATTGTTGGCCCTCGTTCTCACCTGATTTTGTTGTTACATTGGACCAAATAGTGTGCTCATTATCTTCCTTTCTCAATGACTCAGAGCCAGCTTTTAACTTTCTTTGTCATTGTCCATGTCTCACTTCCATAGTTTACCACCAGTACATCTCAGTAAAAATGTAATTAAATTTACTGTTTATACTGTAACTAAGGTCCAGATTATCTGTATGTATATATGTATCTTTATAAAACAATTTGCATGGAATTCCAAAACCAGGTAAGTCTGATTTCCAGATTTTTTTTCCTTTAGGTGAAAGGTTTTCTCAAAAAAGTAGTTAAATCACATTAAAAAAGGCCATACAACAAATAACGCCTCTTCCTAATTTAGTTTGACCTTTACCTTTATCAACCAGCTGTGAAAATTTTTCATAAGTGGACTTAGCTGGTTTTGGTATTCTACACTTCATATTATGCATATTTTGAAATACGTTATTTATTAACTTACTGAAACACATAAAGGTAATATTAATTAATAATTAAATAATGCTAATCATATTTTCAGGTTATATCTATGATAAAATTAATACAATTTTCTTCTCTTTCAATAAAGTAAATATTAACAGGCTAAATATAGCAATAATTGAAGTTGGGTTCATAGTACTTAGAACTGTTTTAATATTAAATAGAAAATTACCTCAGAAGTATTTCATGCAAAATACAATGTGGAGACAAATGTAAACAGTTTCTTTAGTGTGGTCATTCATTGACCATTCACAATTAGAATCATGCCAAAAATCAAGTATTTTTCTTAAAACTTATAAAGATAACACACGTTAAAAATAAAAAATATTTTAAATTATTTGATAGTAAATGATCTTTATATAGCAAATTTGTCAGTAATAATTTTAAGAAATGTAGGTCAAAACCCTTTTTAGTTCCTCTCCAGCAACTTGGTAAAATCTATTCATGGAATTATTTGTCATTTTAATAACAGTTAACAAATAATTTCAGACACTGCTGAAATTTCAAATAGAGAAGTTATTTTAAGTTACTGACGCTGCTCTATTGGTAAAAAAAAAAAAAAAAAAAAAAAAAAAAAATGCAAACATCTTTCCTTAATATGATTCATATTACCTTAATTTTTCTGTATGGCACATTATTGCCGCCTAGCAGAAGAAAATCGATACATCCAATAATGGAAACAAAAATCTAGGGTTAAAATATCTAAAGAAATATGTTCTGAAAGTCTTCACCCAAAGTTCTAATGATACTTAAGTTTATCCCATGATTCGAATGGGTGATTTATGCCAAATGGAGTGATGAGCATTCGACATGTAAATCTCGAATGCTCACTAAATATCATGGATGAAATCAAATTAGCTGATGACGCTGAGCATTCTAAAATTTAATTTGATTGTACACAATTACAAACCATCAATATGGAACAAGCTGGCTTTCATCAAAACTAATCTAAGGTTTTTGGTGGATCACATAAAAAGATGAACACTAGACCAATTTGAAAAGATTTATTAAACATGAAAACATTATTCAAAAAATGTTGGTTGTCCTCTTCTATTGAAGGGATACTTAAATTAATTTTTTTGTGAAATTCTATAGATAAAATTTTGGGTTAGTATTTCTTCAGTTTTTGAACCATTTCCTTTTTTCATTTATCAGAACTTGTTATCTCTAAATTGTTGTTTTCTTCTTTTCTTATGATCGCCATACTTTATTATGGTTTATCTAGGTGTAATTTTATTTGTTTTAAGTTAATAAATATTTATTGAAGAGCAAAACATTTTTGTAAATATATATATTTATATATATTTTTTTTTTTTATACAGAGAGAAAGGGTCTCAAGGCTCAGAATATGAACACCTTCTTGGTAAGGAATGTATTGAAGAAATCTTGTGTGGGCTTAAATTCAAAATTTCTCCTGCTTCTTTTTTTCAAATAAATACTCGTTGTGCTGAAGTTTTAATTAAAAGTGTTCAAGAGCTTTCTAATATTGATAAAGAAACTGCCTTAGTTGATGTTTGTTGTGGCACTGGAACAATTGGACTATGTTTAGCAAAAGTACGTTAATTATAGTTAAATTAATTTGTTTTTTTAATAAATTACTAATTCACATAATCATTAAAATTGTTTATTAATCTTTAATTTTAGGACTGCAACCGTGTTCTAGGCATTGAAATTGTTGAACAAGCTGTTAAAGATGCCAAAGAAAATGCACTTACAAATCAGATAAACAACTGTGAATTTTTCTGTGGTAAAGCTGATGTCATTTTAGATTCTGTAATGAGCAGGATAAAAGATAATGAAAAGTGTGTAGCTATTTTGGATCCTCCTAGAGCTGGTTTACGTAAGTTAAATCTCATAGTATATAATCTATTCATTGCAATCATGTGATTTATTTATTTATTATAATTTTTTTCAGATCCAAAAGCTATATTGATGTTAAGGCGCCCTAAAAATCTTGATAGAATCGTTTTTATGTCCTGCGATGGTAATGCTGCATTCAAAAACTTTGTAGAACTTGGAAGAGACACTTCTAAAACATTAAGTGGTGATCCTTTCCTTCCTATTGCGGCAGTTGCAGTTGACATGTTTCCTCATACAGATCATTATGAACTGGTCATATATTTTGAGAGGGTTGAGAGAGAAAAATTACTTTCTCTCAGTAAAGAAAAAAAAGAGCAGTAGTTTTTTTTTTTTTTTACTTTGTAAATATTTGAAATAACTCTTCAAAAGCCCAAATAAAATACAAAAAAAAAAGTGATCATTTTTTGTAATAAAGAAAAACAAATTGTTGATGTAAAATATAAAGATCTACTTTTTATATTTATAAATCAGTTTTAATTGCCTTTACCATTGTTTTTAAATCCAGTTAAAATGTATGCTTTGCACCATTGGGTGTTATATTTATATACTTAAGATAATAAAGTTATAAATGTTCATTGTATTTTTATAAACCTTTTTATTCTTCTAATAATTATTGTTGGTTATTGCATCTGCTACAACTGTTTTCAAGCTATATTGGCATGGGATATTCACTAATCAGCTCAATGAAGCAGCTTCCTTTATTCCTTTGCATATAAGTATCCTAACCAAAATTCACTTTGGTTTATTCTGGAGGAATATTTAATTTTAAGGATCTTTCATCAGAGCATGTCATATATTGGCTCTGGTTTTATCACCAACCTTTACTTTTACCTTTACTTTAAGTGTATTCTAGATTTCCTGTTATGAATTCATTAAGTTGAAAACTCAATTTGGTACCTTAGATTGATTAATAAATCATTTCTGATTGGTTTTAATTGGAAAGTCAACTTACTATTGTTGCTACTGAAATGATACACAAAAATTTACTGACAAAAGTTAGAATTGACTACTGACATGGTACACAAAAATTTATAAATTTCATAACTATTAAGTTTAATGACGAAGTAAGTAAAATTTGTAACTTTTTTTTTGGGAAAACTAATCTAATGTATTTAAATTTTTTCAATATTTATTTGATTATTACCTTTTTATTAAAACTCACTCCATGGAATGTTGTCTAGATCCCATCAGAAGTTAGTAGAATTTTTGCTATAAAATCTTATGAATATAAGAAAAATATGTTCAGTGTAATTTGTAGGAAACTATCGGAAATAAATAGTACCATCGAGATTTAAAGGTACACGTTTTCCCATTAATATGTTCCTAAGAAATTATTTGATCTGTATGTTCTATGAAAATTAATTTGCTATGTATTGAGAATAAAAAAAGTGAAATAGGAATCAACCAAAAAAAAAATTTATATGGCAAAAATTAAAAATTGTTCTTTTGGAGTTCTTAAGGTACTAATTTAAGATTTCATATAAAATCGCGTTTTTTTATTTACTTAAAACTCATTTTATACTTAATTGTACTGTCAAATATAATATAAAGGTTAACAATTTGAATTACATGATAGTTAAAAATAAAGTTGATTTTTGATTATATATACATAATATTTAACTATAATGATGCATTACTATTTTATAATCTATCAAGTTGATATAATCAGTTATGATTTTTTTTAGATTGTTTGTACGTGCTGTTATAAAAATCACCTGCCATTCTCCAGCACAAATCTAAAATTGTTAAAATGTGGGAAGTATCAATAAAACAATTGTTTTAAATCTTGTCTTGTAATTTGTATTCACTATACAGATTTGCTATCTTGATACTTGGAATATTCTAAATGAAAGTTCATTCTTCTGTCACTAGAATTTATTAGATTTCCAATGTGCATAACAATCCAGTAATGATCCAGTAATTTTAATGATTTTGCATTAAAATTTAATGATATTCCACTAATCCCTGTTGAACAGATCCACTACCTAGGTCTCCAGTTGGACAAACGTCTAACTTGGAATCCACATACAAGACTAAAACGACAAGAAACTGCCCATCACAGACTACTTCAATATTTACTAGACAAACGTTCAAAGCTCTCAATTAATTACAAAAGACTCATTTACATGACTGTGATTAGACCTATTTGGAAGTATGGAGTTAAGGTTTGGGGCTCTACTAAACCATCCAATTCATCTCGTATCCAATCCTTACAATCCAAAATCCCTGGAAAAATCCTCAATGCTCCTTACTTTGTGACCAATAAACTTATCCATAAAGATCTTAATGTTCCATTTTTTTTTTATTTAGCCCAAACCAGATACCTATCCTTCCATAGTAAGCTCCATAACCACTCCAATCCACTAGTCTCCCAATTTGCTTCCTCCTCCATCCCTGATAATCCTCCGAGCTGTCTGAAAAGAAGATGGCCTAGAGAACTTTTAATGTAGATTATATTGAAGTGCTGCTAGTGAGTAGTTCTTCACAAGTTATTTACATGCCATTGTATTCACTGTCAACACATTTACTTGTATATTATTTTATACAGTTGTAAATATCAATAAACGAAAAAAAAAAAAAAAAAAAATTATAGCTTGTACTTACAACTTCTATTTTAAATGGAATAAGTAAAGGTTTAATAGAAACTTTTATGTTATATTGATTCAGGTGTTAAAGAAGTTAAGTACTTGTATATGATAAAACTGTTAGTTAACAGTTTTGAATGAACTTTTATGATCAACCTCTTTTGGATAGAAGTATTCTTTAATAGTTAAAACTGAATTCATTCCCAAGAAAGAATAACTGTTTCAATCTCTCATCTCAAATCTATTACCATTGTAATATTATCAGGACAAAAACAATAGTAAAACTTTTCACTTATAACAATTAATGTGGTATTTTCTGACCTATAAGAAAAAGGGGGGAAAATATATAAAACAAGAAACACATAGCTAGTATTTGTATCTATCTAATGTTAATTTTAGAAGGTCCTTACCAAACTCTGTTTATTATGGGTATGTATAGCCAATTAGTACGATGAAGATCGATAGATTGCCATTCCTTACCTTTAGTTAAAAATAATTGGAAATTATGTAGAAGAATCAGACCCTCTGAAGACCTTGCGATCAATGGATTTAATGAGCGGCATTGTCACATCAAGTGGATAAATACAATATTTTTCTGAGTTTATGCTCATTAGCAGTGTTTATTTATCTGCTTTCTATTGGATCGAATTTTCGTAACGAGGAACAAATAAAATATCACAATCGATTTAAGTCAAGCATCATTAGCAGGCATTTGGTAAATAATTCGAATTCATTCTAAAAGAAAGAAGTTCTGTTTTTTTAAAGACTAGACCTTGAAGCTCTCTTTGTCAAGTGTTCTTGCATATTTTATTTCAAGGTAAATTTCTTTTGGCCAAGTTTATATATTCCCTTTGCTTTCATTCTAAAGAGACTATTAACGATTTAGATTCTGGCAATCTCGTAGACTGCCAGGATGGAAGAAGTCACGGAAGTGATGCCAGAAAACTCAACTGATTCTTTATATGAAACGAATAAAACTTATAATGAACTTATTCCTTCTATTTATAATATAACGTTTGAGGATTCTAACTGGATAATGACTGCAGCATTTATTATATTTACTATGCAGACTGGTATGCGATAATTCCTTTGTAAAATCAGTTTTATATTTACCGATTAAATAAATTCGATTTAAATGTATGGTATTATATCATTGAACAAAAAAACTGGTAGGTCTGTGCCAAAAAATCATTATTACACCAAATAGAATACCTTTAAGTCTATTAATGACGAAGAGACTATAGATGTGCCGTATTCAAAAGGTGACCTTTTGTTATAAGCCATAACCACTCAACATTTTACTCTGATAAATGAAGTAATTCACTTCGAAATTGTTGAAAGCCCGTGATGCCGATATTTGAGTCCCTAAATTAGATGATCAACTATTCTTAGAAATCGTAGGCGAGACATCGCCAGGATAGGCATATCTTTTGGTTATTGGTCCCTTCTTATAAGCTTACATAAAATAGTCCCTTACCAAGTTAAGTAACATTAGCAACAAAACCTCAAATCTTTAGATTTTGTGAAAACATTTTCATTTATCATTTTATTATTTTACTTAAAGAAGCTCCATTCTATAAATCCCTGGTTTCAGCAATCATGGTGAGCAGGAGTTTCTATGGTATATTATAAGGGACGAAAACTCCACTCTGGATCTTGTCTTATTTTTTTATGTGGCCTCCAGAATTCCCTCCGCCGTCACACCACACTTGAAGGGAATTTCAACCAAAGATGCGACCCCCCACAGTATAACACTTTCCATATTTTAATCCAAATACGTTTAGTTTAAGCTTTGTTTTTATTATCATTCAAGATATTACATTTAATAATGATCTTTATTTCTAATTGTAATTTTGTCAACCATCCATTTAATATAGGTTACTCTTCATTTAACTCCAGTGATTCTATTAACTAGCTTTATGTCATTCATCCAATTGGATTAGGTATTTATTAATAAACTAAATTTTATTATTCTGACCTTATGTTAATCCTTTATGAAAAGGATCTTATGTTAAAAAGTTCAAACCTAGGCATAATGAACATCAGGGCTATTATAGAATATAAAGTAATTTGTCAGGCACTTTGTCCATCCTATCTAATTGATTGGTGGAAGGAATATTCTTACTCCTATAAATTAGTTTATCCAGTAAGTCCATAGGAACTATACGACCAATCAGTCATAGGACTTAACCAATACATGGAAAAACAAACAAAGAAATGGGGCTTCACTTAATAACTACAGATTATTGAATAGATTAGAACAAAGTCTGTGGATGTTGAAATATGATTATTCCAACATAATTTTAAAATAGCTTGACCTAAAATATTAGCATGAAATTTGATTCAATAGTTTATTTTTTGTCTTCATATAATAAGAGGTTATCATATATAAAATATTTTATATTATTTTAATTAGATGAGTAATGAAGAAGTACTTATTATAATTTTGGATTTATTTATTTCTTTGCTATTTATTATTTTAAAATCATTTTTGTGTGATGGTACAGTTAGTGAAATATTTCATTCAACCATATGTGGGATAAATGTTATTCCATTATTTTACCATAGGTTTTGGAATGCTGGAATCAGGTTGTGTATCTCGAAAAAATGAAATGAACATTATGATGAAGAATGTGGTAGATATATTTCTCGGAGGTATCACATACTGGGCAGTAGGTTATGGAATGAGCTTTGGACAGGACTGGACCTGCCCTGTACTGGCCCTTGGTGACTGGCTGCTTGACTCACCACCAGGCCCAGAGATGGGTCCCAAATTTACTGCATTTCTGTTTCAGCTATCATTTGCAACCACAGCAACTACAATAGTATCAGGAGCTATGGCTGAAAGGTAAGTAATGTACAATTGTTACAAATTTTAATTAAATTTTTTAAGCTATATACTTACTCTCTGGCTCTCAAAGTCAGGGTGACCCTTGGCCTTCCGAATTATCTCCTTCCATTTCTCATGGTCTACAGCAGTGAGTCTGTAGCTCTGAACTCCCAACCTCACCCCATCTCTCACCACTCTATCCTTCCAATGGCTTTGTGATCTTTCTTTTCTTCTCTTCCTCACCATTATTATCATAACCATTTTCTTCTGAGTTCTTTCATCCTTTGTTCTCTCAGCATGGTTGGCTCATCGCAGTCTACATGCTTTTATGTAGTTGTCTATATCCTTATTGTTTAGTATATCTGCAATTTCTGCATTACTTTTTACTCTCCTCCTTCCATCAACCCTTATTGGAACTTATATTCTACCTATTAATTTTTTTCAAAAACCTTCAATAGTTGGCAGTTCCCTGCAGATAGACACTAGATTTCCGATCCATAGGTGGCCACAGGTTGCTCTGAGGGACTGATAAACTAAATTTTGTTCTCAAAAGAATTTTGGATTTGAACAGTATGCTGTTCGCATAGTATGCTCTGTTTGCAGCCACTATTCTATTTTTTTTTTTCAGAGCTATTCTCACTATTTATACGGGATCCAAAGTAATGTAAAATTCTGCAAACTTTCAAATCTGGTACTTAGAAGAGCTATGTTTGATTTTGTTTTACTTGCATCTATCTAATGACACCAACATATATTTTGTTCTATCATGGTTCAGGGTAAGACCTACCCTCTTGCAATTTTTTATAAATCATTAAAGGGCTTCTTTCAGAGCTGCATCACTTCTGGCCATAATCACCAAATCATCTGTGTATGCGTTTTTAAGCTCCTTTTTTCAAATCAGCTTTGAAAATATTTAATTTTGTACTACACAAAAGTAATATTAAAAAATGGCTGATGGAAATTTTATCCTGTTCCAACCAATATCTCCACATCATATTCACCAAAATTGGAATCTTGGATTAGGCTAGATTAGACATGTCTTCATTATCTTATTTGTGAGTCCTCTTGGTTCATTGCACATAGTATGGCAATACAATTTTTTCCCTGGTGAAAGGAGAAGCTATTTTTTTGTAGATATCTAAACTGTTTTTCTTTCCAATGTATGAAACGAACCAGAAACTTGTTTTAGAAAATATGTACAAAACTTAAAAAATCTTGCTTGTCATGGCTGTTAATTAATATTCATCTAAATGTTATTGTACAGTCTAAATTTCTGGCTATCAACTATTACACACCAAATCTTTGTTTATTTCATAATGTAAGTAAAAAAAAAAAAATTTGTTTTTATTTTAGCAGTATTGCATATTGATTGTATGTCTTTTACGTAAATATTTTAATTAATTAAGAAATATTAACTGAAAACTAATTACTAATCATTTTCTAAGAGTAAATCAGTTATGGTTTTGTTTCTAAAAAGAGTATTGGTATTTTAAAATGTTCACATTATCATTGTTCTAAGATTATGCGTATCCTCTTTTACATTGTTTCAATAAGTATTTAGTTTATATTTTATGAAATATAAACTTATATAAAATTCTGTGTTATATTCATTTGCTTGCAGATGTAACTTCAAAGCTTATTGCTTGTTTTCACTGTTGAACACAGTTGTGTACTGCGTTCCTGCAGGCTGGGTGTGGGGTGATCATGGATTTTTAAAACGATTGGGAAATGTTGATATAGCAGGGAGTGGACCTGTCCATTTAGTTGGCGGTGTTTCAGGTTTGTATTCCATCTTATCATAGCTTCACCAACTCCATCTTAACAATATGTTGACTTTTTAAGATGTTTCAAAAAAGACAAAGTACTTTAAGCCAAAGTTGAATATGATTGTAAATTTTTATATGAATTATTGTAAATATTTTTCATATGGTTTTATTAATTGAATATTTCAATATTTTTTAATTCACAGATTTAATTAATTATATAACAATTGAACATTATCTTTTCTAATTTATTAGTTACTGTATATTTCAGTTTGAAAAAATTAACACAGAATTCTTTTGGATCCATCAGTTTTCTTTTTTTCAGATATCTTATTTATTACTTCTCCAATGCATTTCAACATAGCCCTAGAAAATGGAATGTCTGCAATTAGGAAAAACCCAAATGGCACAATATGTAATAATTTATCCCAACATTTAGCCTATGCAAATGATTGGGTGGTATGTAGAAGGTAAAGAACTGTGCAATTAGGGTCAGCCTTTGGGAAAATCCTAGTAGAAAATTGGGGCTACATGTAAATGTTAAGATGACTATTATGTACAAACTTCAACAAATTGTTAGAAAAAATAAAAGATTCGGCAAACCAATTCAAGTACTTAAGAGTTCTTGTAATAGAGAATAATGACCTTAAAAAAAAAAAAAAAATTAAGGCATGAGTGACAGCCGGCAGATGTTTTTTAGCTCTTTAAAAACTGTTCAAGTTCACAGGCCTGTACCGGTTGAGACTTATGAAACATTTGTATGATAATTAAAAAAGAGAGTGGAAAAATATATGAGTATGAGAAAGAAAAATGGAAGAAAGTGTGGTCCTATCTGCAAGAACAGAAACTGGAGAATAAGATAAACGAAAGAACTAAATCTGGTGAATACTGGTGGACTTGATCTTCAAGAAACTTATGGAAGGAAGACCTCATTGAGTAAGAATAAAGGTTGTCCATGCATGAGATGGAAGGATAGTTAAGAAAAGTTGATTAGAGAAAAGGGAGTCAGAGGATGGTGGAGGCTTGCGCAGGAAAGGGTGAAGTAGAGTAAGATTGTGGGGGAGGTCCTGAACCTTGCAAGGCTGTAACATCTGGGAGTTAGTTGTTTATTATTTTAAAGAAAAAAGTACTTTATGTGACTTTCAATTCATTAAGATTAAATTTTCAGTGTTTCATTGAATTTTTGGATCTACTTTATCCTTGATGATGAGATGTACACTTCGAAACATGTAGCGGAATGTTGATCTTATATTTAATATGAAAAAAAAAATGCTTATAATCTAAGTGAATTTAACATTTATGTTCTATAAGAAAAAATAAATAATTATAAATAGAATTTTGTTTAACGTTTCTTCTTTATTCATATACTTAGGATTTAAATCAGTGCATTATTGATGGCTGAATAACATATTTCTTAATAATGAAGTAAGTTTGGGATTATCTGTGGATAATCTTTTGCAAATATTTGGAGTAATAAAAGTTACTTAAAAATTTACCTGCACTTCATTCTTTTAATATTTTGAATTATTCACTAAGCATACACACACCTCATTGTTCTGGCAAAGATGTACATTAGTATTTATCAAGTTGTGTGAACTTGTGAAATGGCTTGCACTTTTATCCTTTTTTTCTCTCTGTGCTATGAAAGTTTGAATTTTAATTACAAACTTCTGAAATAGTAACGAGTTTTTCTTCCATATCTTTTATTCTCACAAATTTCATAAATTGATACTGTTGATTATAGATGTTTGTGTTGAGTTAGCTTTTCATTTTTTTTCGATATAAATTTGGGAGTAGTCTTTCATGTGTATTATTCAAATATATGTAACTAATTATATGCTTTCTTAGTAGCCTTTGCATCGGCCCTTGCACTTGGACCTAGACTTGGCCGCTATGACAACGGGATCGACTCATTACCTCTGGGGACTCCAGTCAACTGTGCCATGGGGCTTTTTGTGCTATGGTGGGGCTGGCTAGCATTCAACAGTGGAAGGTTAAATACTTTAGGATCAAACTGTATTTTCATTCACATAGTATTATTAAATTAAGTATACAGATAATTTTACTTTCCCAGTACCTATGGTGTATCTGGAGCCAAGTGGGCATATGCTGCAAAAGCAGCAGTCATGACGATGATATCATCCTTTGGAGGAGGTTTGATTGGATTGTTATATAGCATGTACATCAGTGATGGTCATACAAATATACTTCATATCATCAATAGTGTTCTTGGTTCTCTTGTTTCGGTAACAGGTACTTTATTCTATTATAACCATAATAGTTTTGTAACAAATATGCATTATGGAAACTCAGTCTGCATTATTTCTCTTATTTTGTCTTATTCTTTTTTGTGCTTGTAAGTTGATGCTGAGATGAAGCATAAGACTAGAATTTTAGTCACACTTTAAATATTTAAAAATATGGAGAACTGTTCTTATTGAAACAATAAAACTTAAAGCATTTATCACTTCTCTAATAAAATTATCATTAGCCTCAAACAGAAAATTACTGTATTTTGTTTCTTTATATGCTTTACATTGAAGCTGGATGCTACTTATATACTTCTGTTGATGCTTTTATCATTGGGAGTATTGGAGCTTTGCTAACATCCATATCGACACCATTGTTTGATATGATCAGAGTTGATGACCCAGTCGGTGCTACGGCTGTTCATGGTGAAAATATTTAATTTCATTTAGTTATAAGATTTTCTTTGAATTGAATGTTTTTTATTTTATGTTTGTTACAATTTTGTAGGTGTTTCTGGAGTATGGGGTGTCATTGCTGTTGGCCTATTCGCTGAAAATCCATACCCATTAAAAACTACGAGTGGTCGGTGTGGTATATTAAAAGGTTTGCGCAATCTTTAAAAATGTGATTAGAATTGATTTTTAATGATATTTTGTATGATAGTTTGCAATTTGTTTCTACCTGTTTGCTTTGTAAAACTTCTCAATTTTATAATGGACTTGTGATAAACAAATTCATTTTTTAAAACATTATTATTATTATTTTTTTTTTTAATGTATGGAAGAGCAAACTAACTCTGAAAAAAGTATTTGGAGATCATATTAGCTAGTTGGTTATTTAGTTCTAAGGTTATTTATTTAATAATATAAGTTCTTTGTACACATTTAATGAAATATGCATAGATAAAAAATATTAAATATATAAATATAGTTGCAGTTAATATCATTAATCCTGTCAATTGATATTGATAATATTGAACTTATTAAAAAACACCATTTAAAATGCTCTTTTGCTAACCAGTATCTTTGTAATGTTTAATTGCCAATGTTATTATATATTGATTATCTACATTCATCAATTTAATATAATTTGAAAAATAATAATTCATGTATTGATAAAAACTATACTTAAGGAACCTGTTCATGTTTATAGCTGAGATAGTACTGATTATATAAGGATCAAACTCCAAATTAAATAAATAAAAAAAAAAAAGAATAATACTTTAAGACAAAGTTCTTTGATCTGTAAAATGACATTATGACATATTTATTACTTGTGGGAGCATACCGGAAAGAGCTAACCTAGCCTCATGATGCTGTATACCATGGTTTCCATGGTTCAGCAGCTGGCAATGAATTTGTTGATAATGTTCAGTGTCAGCAGGCTGATATATATATATATATGAACAAATTGGGGAGCGGACAGAAATACAATGGTTAAAATATATAGCTATGATCGGCTCCAAGATAGATTACGGGAGTTTTATTTATGGATCAGCTCGCAAAAATACTTTAACTAAACTCGATTCTGTGCACCACACTGGAATACGTCTCGCAACTGGAGCTTTTAGGACAAGTCCGACGCTAAGCATTTGTGTCGAATCTGGTATTATGCCTCTATTCTTCAGGAGACAAAAACTAGCCGTAAACTATATAAGCAAATTATACCCTCAAACCACTCACCCAACTCACAAGTACATCTTCCAACCCAGGTTCTCGAGAAAATTTCAACAGCATAATAATACCACATTACCATTGGCAGAAGGAATGATATCTTATATTTCTATGTTAAAGTCTATCAAACTAAACTTAATTAAAACTGGCACACCTCCCTGGTCTAATATTCCACCAAAATTAAACCTGAATCTATCAAAATATCCCAAAGGAAATACAAAACCTGAAGTATACAGAAAACACTTCGACGATATCATATCCTCATTACCTCAACATTTATTAATATTCACAGACGGGTCCAAATCAGACACATCAACAGCATCTGCCTTTATCACTCCACAAACAACACATAAGTGCAAATTACACAAACTCTGCAATATTTATACGGCTGAAATTAATGCAATCACCATGGCTCTGCGATATTCCTTAAACTCGCCCATTAAATATGTTGTCCTGGTGTCGAATTCACTCAGCGCTTTGAGGTCTATGATGAACATGTATTCAGATCACATAGGAATACATTGCATTCTGGATCTCGTCAAGAAACTATATGAAGGAGGAAAATTGGTTTACTTCATCTGGTCACCAAGTCATATCGGTATAAGAGGTAATGATATGGCTGATAAAGCAGCAAAAGAAGCTCTAGCCCTCCCAGGACCTGGCAAAACTTTTCTAACGGCACTAGAACTTGCACACCCACTTAGAGAGAAGATATCCCAAGAGTGGCAAGCATTGTGGGATCACAGCCCACCGAGTAAACTGAAGGCTATTGAGCAGTTCCTACCACAATAATCGCAGAGAAGAGTAATCCTAACGCGATTAAGAATTGGCCACTCCAGAAAAGCACATCTCCACCTAATAACCAAAGAGGCTCCTCCCAATTGTAAAATATATGCAATGTTTTATCAATAAACCATATGTTTACTGAATGCCCATACTACACCAAAAAGCTAGCCGAATCAGGAATACCTCGAAACATCTCAAAGGCGCTTGGCAACGACGAAAAAATTATTGAAAAAGTAATAGCCCTCCTTTATAGAGAAAAGCTATATTACAAAATATAGATAAATTTCCATCGAGAACAGACGAGCATTGATGACCAATAAGTTTATGCTCCAAAACTCTCAAATAAATAAAATAAATAAATAAATAAATAAATATATATATATATATATATATATATATATATATATATATATATATATATATATATATATATATATATTTGTGAAATATGTGGCAATGTTTTATCAATAAACCATCTGTTTACTGAATGCCCATACTACACCAAAAAGCTAGCCGAATCAGGAATACCTCGAAACATCTCAAAGGCGCTTGGCAACAACGAAAAAATTATTGAAAAAGTAATAGCCCTCCTTTATAGAGAAATGCTATATTACAAAATATAGATAAATTTCCATCGATAACAGATGAGCATTGATGACCAATAAGTTTTATGCTCCGGAACTCTCAAATAAATAAAATAAATAAATAAATAAATATATATATATATATATATATATATATATATATATATATATATATATATATGTCTATGTATATATAAATCTGTTTAAATGATTGAGAATAATATCTTTTGCAGGATGTGGTTCTTACCTTCTGGGAATACAGGCTTTGGGAGCAATATGTCTTGCATTATATAGCTTTACATCATCTTACGTCATTTTATGGGTAAGTTCTTTTTTTCCTATTTTATAACAGATTTTATAGGTAAAATATTACAATGTACCTCACTCAAGGGCAAGAGGTAATAGATATGGTGATGAATACATTCATATAATATACACACAAAACAAATAATGTAAAATTAATCAAATTAACAATCAATAAAAAAATTAAGGATTATAATAATAATTAGATATAACAATAATGAAAATTAAAATCAATTATCCTGTATTGATTGATCAGGTAACACTGATTATGCGTAACATACCCATGTAAACTCGAAACAAAAAAATCTTTCTTTTTTTTTTTTAAATAATTTTTTTTTTTTTGCTATAGTTAATAAACAAAGTAGTCCCTATTCGTATGCTTCCACATGAGGAACTTCTTGGTGCAGACTTGGCAGAACATTTAATCAGGTAAAAAATGTTTCAACTGTGTGTTAGCTATCTGTTTTAATGATTATTTTTAATTGTATTCTTTTCTCTGTAGACACACTGATGAAGGAGTTTCAAAAGCTATTCAAACACTTTTAAATACAGGTTCTATTAAACAGGACTATACTGTTATTAAAACTATTGGTAGTAATCCAGGTGACTATTTTGATGATTTATTTAGTTTTAGAAATTTTTGAGTCATAGAAAGAAAATGTCTTGTGTAAGTTTTTATTGTTTACTTTAATTATTCTAACAATGTGCATTTATGATGGTGGTGCTGCTTTAGTATATGCAGGATGAATTAAGCATTTAAAAAAAAAAAAAAAAAAAAAAAAAAAAAAAAAAAAAAAAAAATAGCTGTTAATCCAATATATGGATTGATGTTTGACAAAAATTAGTTTTACTAATTTTATCAAGGGATTCAAATACATAACTTATTTAAGGGCATGAATCATACTTGGACAGATTCGCAAAAGAAAAAACAGCAAAACCAAAGAATGAAAAAGACAAAGTTGATGGTCGCATGATGAGTATACTTCATTCCATAAAATTTCCTGAGAAGACTCCAAATCTGGCATGGATTGACTAGGTATTATCAATATTCTCATCAGATTAACTTCTGTTGTCCTTTATTATATAAAATAGCTTAGACATGTTTGTAGAAGTCATAGTAATATGAGGCATAAGTTATTTAGGTATAATATGAACAGATAGCTCATTTCTGATGGATTGTCTATATGATATCATCCAGGCAAGAAAATGTATAGTTCTGAACTTATTAGGTGGTAAATATAGAGAACATCAGCAAAGGATGATCAAAGACTGAGCACCGTTTATAAAATTCTGAGGTTTGTGAATAATTTAACTTTGATTATTCTTTACTGCAACTCACATTTAAGGAAAGCTAAATAATTTAAACTGGTTGATAATAAAACAGTTTTTATTCTTTAAAAGTGTTTATATTCTGGTTGATTATTTTTATTGTGATATTATAAAGTACACCTATTTTGGAGTAGGATAAATTCAACATTTTCTTTAGCACAAAAAATATTTTTTCTTTCAGTTCAGTTTGCTTTCAAAATATTTCCTAGGTGCTGTTTGGCAATGTAAATGGAAAATAGAGCTCTGAAAATAGCTGCTGAAGTACCTTTAATAAACTTACAGTCCGTCTGTTTATTTAAGGTACTTCAGCAGCTATTTTCAGAGCTCTATTTTCCTTTATTTTTCTTATAATTAACCGTTCATCCGATGACAAAGAACTTTTGGGTGCCTGAAATGAGGCTTTACACCATAAAACTGTTTGTATTATTTGAGATGGTTACATGAATTAAATTTAACAATTTTTAGATTTCACACTAAACTTTTTCTATATATTATTTCTTGTAGTTCAGTATGAATTTATTTTCCTCCATCCCATTATTAAACATGAATGACAGTAAATATATATAGAACCTAATAAGTGTCCCTAAGACCACTGGCCATAATTTAATTCACAACACAGGGATAATCTGCAGTAATCCCATTCTTTTATACATCAATACCAAAGTGTTCATTACTTTTAGTGCATTTTTTTTTTTTTTTTTTTTTTTTTTTTTTTGGCATTTTCCGATATTAATATAATTTATTCAGGATATAACTGAAATTTCGTGATTTCTTCCATAGATAATAATCTAGAGTCTATTCCCATTTTACTGATACCAGCTGTGAACTCTCCAGAAATTTATTTTAGTTGAAAACGGGTAATATCATAATGTTTGTAGCTGTATTAATAGAATGATTTAGTTTCACTTGGAAAACACTTGAAAATTATTGTAGGTATAATATAGAACTAAACACATTATTATATTGGCCTTTATTAAATAAATTGAAAAACAATACATTAACTTTGATTCTAATTATTATAAATAATTTACAATTATAAAAAATAAATATAAAAATATTTCTTTGGTAGAATATGTTATTTACAGTGTGTTGATTCCAAAATATCATATATTATGTTTAACAATATATACAAAGTTCAATGATATATTTTGAGTTGAATGTCTATATTTAGCAGTAACTACATGGAAGTAAACATTAGATTAATGATGTGAGATTAAGCTCACAATGAGAAAAATATATATATATATATATATATATGCTTTATAATATTGCACCCTAATTATAAAGAGTTCAAATTTTTTTACACAAACATTTATATTTGTGTTATGAACTTGGATTCATATAAATTATCTAACAATAATTAATAATTCCCACTACACAAGCTCTAAGATAAATTTGTAGAATCAAAGGGTAACATAAATTAATTATTTTCACTGTTATCCATGTTTTCAACTAATCGGCTCTATTAACTATTTCAAAAATGTACTTTTTGTTGAAACTTATTTTCATAAAACTTGTGTAACTAAAAAATACACAAACTGTTTTCATTATTTTTTGTTTATTATTAGTTATGAAAAATATCTGTAATTTATGCATTTTATATCATGAAATTATTCATCTCTGTGGTAGTACTGCAAATTTTTAAAAATAAAAACTTGGATTTTAAATTTGTATCTACAATATAATGGAAGAGCAGAAATCCTATTATTATCTTAATCAATTAGATATGTATATTATCCTGTTGACAAAATTCATATTTTACTATTCTAATTCATATCAGAAGCACAGAAAAAAAAAAAGGAAATATATTTTCACTGTAATGTTATATTTTTTTCATGTTTTTTTTTATTTTTTTTATTTAATGTTGAAATTTAAATGTCATTTGGATATTGAATATTTTAGTTAATTTAATAATTTTATTACTTCATCTGGCTTTATTTTGGTCTAAGGTTGTTTATGTTTATAACCCATATGAAATGACTTATAAGTTAAAGGCAATTACGGTCAATAAGTTAATATGATCAGTTCATTTTTGTTTACATATATGTGTGTGTATATATATATATATATATATATATAATGACATATATAATAATATATATATATTTAAATCAACATATTGGAAACCTGACAAATAATAATTAACTCCTCATTCATTCTTTTCATTTTTCCTGCTTGAAATTTTCTTTTTGTCTATAAATACCTTTGAAATTAATGGTTATTTATTCTCAAAGTTTTAAATCAAATGATTTTTATTAAAGAGCAAAATGATAAAAAATGTTTCCATTTTAAATACCATTTGTGAAAATGTTGTCTACATTATTAAGAAATAATTTAAACAACAAATCCATTCCATTATACTATCACTCACTTAAATACACTTAATTATTTATTTATTTATTTTTTTTTAATTTTATGACATGAAATACTTATCATCTCACATCTATTATTTTACTAATTTATAACATTTACAACAATGTTACAGTAGCCTCAAAAGAAAGGCAACTAAAATAGAGTAAGGAAATTTTTACAGAGTTGGTAATAAAAATTAATTACATTTATGTGTTTGGTATGTATAGTCGAAAATGTCTATCTAATTTGCAATACAAACTAAAACCTTAATGATTTAATTAACACTAAGCATCTTACATAAATTGTTAAATACAATGTTTATGCAGTATTCACAGCCTATAATAAATACAATAACATTTTTTTTCCTGTACATCAATGATTAAGGATTCTGTTCACGACTGGTGACAAAAGAGATCAATTGAAAAAAGTGATGAACTAAAGTTTCATTAAGTAATATTATATTTTTAGAATATGGTTAAGATTGAAATGATGTTGATTAAATTAACAATACCATTACTCTTCACAAAATCCTTACTCATGTTTTTATTGTAAAATTATGCCATTACTTTCTCGATCCATTGAACAAACTTCTGTATGTTGGTGTAAACTCCTGGGAGATGTTCCCTTCCACAGCCGATGCCCCATGAGACCAATCCAATTAGAACTTTTCTTCCATCTATGGTTGTTGTTAATGGTCCACCAGAGTCACCCTATGCAACATTATGTTTTGAATTGAGTTATTATTTTAATGCGATGTTTTGTACAGACATAACATTACTTTAATAAATTAGATAGATGTAACTGTAATATAAAGAAGGAAATATAGTTTGTAAGCTCATTATAATTTCTAATTATACAATCCTCAGAAATATGTATCCTTTCCCCAAAAAATCAATCCATAGACCAAGCCAACATGGCCTTTAGGACTATATGTCCATTTATTGTTAAATTACAATTGAAGAGTAGAAATGCAAAAAGATAAAGTGCCAACAAAATGAAAACTTTTTTTTTTTTTTTTTGTGTCAAACTCATTCTTCTGAGATGGGTATACGTGATTTTTTGTTGTTAGAAAGTAGTTTATTGACCAGTTAAAATATGACATTGGTTTAAGTTCCAACTGTAGTTCACACTAGTGGGTATAAGGGTGTAATTTAAAATTTCGTAATTTTAATTTTCTTTTTAAATACTGCTTGTTTTTATTTTATTAATGTTTTTAATAATCCTAATGCGTTTTATATGCCTTGGTTAAAGAATAATGGGACATTATCATCCAAAGAAAAATTAAACTTTTGGCCAAGAAAATGGAAAAAAAAAAACATTGGGTGGGATATTTTGGCTGTCAGTATATAATGGATAATGGTCAGTGATTCTTTTAATTTACCAAAGTTCTTTATAAATAAAATATAAATTGATGGAATACCTGACATGAGTCTCGTCCTCCTTCTTTAAATCCAGCACATAAGAAGACATCATGTATGGTTTCTCTTCGACCTGCAGCTCGGAACCATCTTTGACATCTTTCATTAGGAATAACTTCTACATCAACTTCTTGAAGTACCGTTGGAACAGTTACAACTCCTGCAAAAAAAAAAAATATATTGAAAGATGAAAAGGTAAATTCATAAATTAGTTCTTTAAATAATATTTGATTGAGTAATAACTTATTAATTTAAACTGTATGGAGTTACTTATAAAAAATCAAGAGTTTGGTTGAACTTAAACTTTCCTGGATCAACTTTCAATTTAAGTGAAACTCAAATATATTCTGCTAAGTTAATTAAAAACAACTCTCGGCGGAACCTGCCCGCTAGGGAGCGCGTCCCTCTGGGTTGCGGATTGAGGGACATCAGAGAAGTAGAAATGAAATTAAACTATAAAAAAATCAAGAGTTTGGTTGAACTTAAACTTTCCTGGATCAACTTTCAATTTAAGTGAAACTCAAATATATTTTGCTAAGTTAATTAAAAACAAAACAAAAAACTTGGCTTATATTCAGGCAAATATGGTATTGTTGATAATGATATTTAAGTTTGGAATGCTTAAGAAATTAAAGGTTTTATGACAATATGATTTTAGGTATTTATAATTTATAAATTTATTCACCATGTCTTGTTCGTCCCCATCCGGCAACGGTTGCTGTTTTACCAACCAACTTAATATTAGGATCAGGTAGACATACTGGTAGAATATGTTGTTTAAATAATACCTGAAATATTGAAAAAAAAATTATTATTAATATTTCAGCTTTAACACTGATGAATTATGTGTAGTTAAAAACATATATATGTTATAGAACATACTGGTTTATCTATTTTGACTAGAGCAAGATCATTGCGAAAATCTGTTGGGCTGTACTGCGGATGAACTTCTTTCCTTTCCACTGAATATTCTTCATGAACCAAGCGCTCATTCTGCTCCCGGACATCCCATTCACCAAGCCGTACCTTCAGGTTGTTGTTTGAAGTCCTTCGACAAACCTAAGTCTCAGTATCATTCGTTGTAAAAGGCTAACTTACTGCAACATATTCTAATGAGTTCATTAGCTTTTATGAAATCATAGTAAAATATATTGCAATAAGGAAAAGTAGTATATTACCACATGAAGTAGGAAATAACTTTTATAGAGAATTTGTTTTTTTAAATGTAATTTTTTTTGTAAATGTAAAAAAATTCTTAACTGATGTATGCCAGAAAAAATTAAAAATTAATGTTAAATGTACTAACTTTTTTAACATTTCAAATCAAAGTTAATCACCTACTTACTAATATTTTAAAAAATTCTAAAATAAGAAACATGATGAAGAAAAAAAATTAACTTTTCACACTGCCTGAATTTGGCAAAAAGATTGGATTTGACTTGTTTATTTATTATTTTACAACTATAAATTTACAGCTAATAAATTGCAAATATGTTATAAAAGTTTTGGAAAATATGGCAACAGTGGATATCTGTAAGTTATAACTATTAGGTGATTTAAACTTTATTGTTCCCTTGGATTTTTTAATAAAAATAGATAAAATAATCTTGAAAACAATTTCCTAAATATAATTATTTTTCAAAGAAAAATTTTTTTTTTCTAAATATAAACAAAAATTTCAATACTGTCCCACAGGATTAATGTTATTTATTATATATAATTACGTGGCAACGCAATGTGCTGCAGTAACAACCCATCGGTTGTTTAGGAGAGCTCCCCCACATGATAGCTTCTTAGTCAGGAATCCTGACTTAATAATTGCAGCCTAGAAAAAATAAAAGAAGAGAAACCATTTTAAAATAATATTTAAGTCTTATCAGAATATTGATTAAATATGTTTGTTGTTTACTATGTTTTTACTATAGTGTGATCCAACTGATGGTTGAACTGTTAGTGACAAAAATCTCTTAAGAATAAATTTGTGAGCAACAACAATCACTTTTGACTAATTGTTTATAATGATTATTCTACTATTATCAACTTATAATAATATAATACAGAATACAGAACATTTTTTTTTTTTATGTAACAGTTGTAAGATATCTTCAGTTGAACTTCCAGAACTTATCATGTCCTTCTAACTCGTGTTATTTTAAAAATTTATCTAGGATAATTCCAGTACTTCCTCGACTGTTTTTGCTTCTTCTGGTTGATGTAACTGTTAAAAGTCCTGTATCTATAAAGATTTTAAGCTACAGGAATATTATTCTTGAAGAAGCCTAGTTGACTACTTCTATCAATGTACAGAGAAAAGGGTTACATATTTTAAGAATAAGTTTGTAATAAATTGTTAATCATCTACTGTTGGTTAATATAAAATAAAAAATCAGAATAAGCACAATTTAGTATCTTAAATATATCTTTTAAATAAATCAAATAATTGCTGATGGATTAACACAGGAGGAAGTATTTGTATTTTTAGGTTTAGTCAATTCAATACAATTGCAACCTTGCATGGCTACAATACAATTCATACCTGCCATGGGTGTGTACCAAATGTTGAGCTGTGGCCACCGACGATTCTGTGACTCCTGGAGTAAATCTCCCCACATCCTGAAACATAACCCAAATACTTATACAAACTATCAACAGTATTTGGCATAATGTCATACATTCCGCATGCTCCCATCTTCCCTGCAAGCAGAAACGTTTCATTACATTCAGAGCCGAGTTTTTATCATGAAACTCAGGTTATTATAGAGAAGTGTGTGTGTGATTAAAAAATAAATAAATAAAAACTAGAAAAACAGAAATAACAGTTGGAGTGCATTAAGAAGAAGACTGTCAAGAAGGAAACTGGTCTCTCCCAACTAACAAAAGAAAACAATGAAAACAATGCCAAGTTTTAACTGAATCTGCATAAATCATGTCTTGTTTCTCAACATGACTATATGCATTTTAATAAGTATATATTTATTTCTTGTTGAATCATAATATAATGTGTTAGATTGAACTGATCAATTTTTTTTTGTAGATGACATCAGACTTATTTTTTTTTATATTTGAATTTTGGAATATGACAAGTTTATCAACTGTAAAAAAAAAAAAAAGAAATGAAATGAAAACAATTTTTTTTAATATTCACAAAACAATTATTAATATGGAAGTTATTTGTTTTACTGAAAATTGATATTTTTTAAAATGTTTTATGTATTTTGAAACAAAAGTAGAAAACCCAAAATTATTCATGAAATTATATCGAAAATGCCATTAAGTTTTTTACATTATATTGTTCTTAATTTTTAAGCCATTGCCTGTGCTTGTATCTGATATGTGAATATAAAGGAACCTACTTTTTAACAATGTATAATATTGATTCCATTTCGTAAATCTCATGAAGTAAAAGAAAGTTGTGTGAAATGTGAAAAATGAAAAGAAAAGTATGGTGATAAAAATAGTGAAAGATGTCCCAAGTGCTGGAAGTTTGATCTGAAAATAAATTACCCCTGAATTGCGGCTCATGGAATGTTGGAGGAGGTGGTGGTTGTTGTGGGTATGGGCGAACAGATGGGTAAGGAGTTGATGGGCGATAAGGGTAATGAGGTATAGGTGGAATGGGTGGAAAGTAATGGGGCGGAGGTCTGGATGGTGGTAGGTTCCACATGAAGTCTTGCTGGCTCTCTTCTACATCTGGTTGTGGGTTCTGATTGAAGCCTTGGCTCTGCAGGAACGCTAAAGCTGTAGGGATACCAAAATTAGCTTATAAATTGTTTTTTATATCTTAAAAAAAGGATAATTAATATTTGTGTATTAGAGAAGTGCATCTCCATTGTAAAAGAAAATTTGTGTAGTTTTTAAATCATAATATAATTAATTATAAGTCATTATGTTAGTGTACTGAATTAATTTATAGTATTCAATAAAATAAATGATAAAAAGATATCATAAAATTTATTACCTCAAGTTTTAAGATTACAAATAAAAGTTAGGTAATTATATCCTCATATTTACTATTCCATAGTAACAGTTACATTCAATTTGGTAAACGCTTGAGGTGTTATAGTGATATAGAGTCGAGGTTTGGTTCTCCACTAAACTATCCAATTCATCTTGTTTCCGATCCTTACACTACAGAATCCTTCAGCATAAATACTCTTTGTATAAATACACCATGAAACAAATGATCTTATTTGATTCTTTCATGATATTCTTCATAAACACTCAAACCAACCACTCTCTCAATCTTTTCCAATTAGATTCCCAATAACCTATGAGGCGTTTGGGAAGAAAGTTTCAGAACCTTCTAATCAAGGTAGTTGTTTGAAGTGCTAGGGATAAATAGTTGCAAGTCATTGATGTGTTACTATAACCATTATTCCTCACATTTACTGAATCCGTTTCATTTTTTATGGTTGCAGGGCCAGCGAGAGCCAACCCAGGCAAATATATTTGCCCCGGCCCCCTAACCCTCTCCTTCCCAACATCAACCAGAAATAACAATTTATTTTTTTACAAAACTTTGCTAATATGGTTTAGGGATCCATATTCGCAATGATCAAATGATAAATGTCGCTGAATGTTAATTGATTAAAAATTAATAAATGAAGAATTTATAATTTATTAGCATGACTATCCTTTACAATCTTAAAGCAGAGTTTTGGTTACGTTGCTACCGTCTTTTTATTCCGAGGTTTTAGCATTGGAAACTTTGAAATTGACACCTGTAATTATTCAATGCTGATCAAAGCTAAGCCCATAATTAGCAACCATCAATGCTATAAATAGTTCTTATGTACAATTCGTAAGGTAATGTTACAAATGTTAATTACATGTGTACATCTCAGAAAGTATAATTCGGCTACGTCTAATTTTCCGGGTGGTATCATATTCGTTTAGATAAACTCGAATATATTGTTCCATTACTTGGTAGCATAAGTACTATTCTATTCTATTCCAAGTAATAAATAATTATATCGATCTTCTAGCGGCTGTAAAATGGATTTTCAGAATTTTTGAAATAATGAAAAATTAATTTTTTTTTTTAAATACATAAGATTAATGAAAATCATGGGTTACCAATGAGAACACCGTGTAGGTAATTGTAATTGACCACTTCTGTCATGGTGTTCTTGTCGGAAGTGAAACTTCATTAAGGGTTTAAGTACAAATTTTAAAATTTGTTGGGGATCAGTTGGAGTTGTAGGCAACATTGATTTTTTTAACAATGAATTAAATTTCATAAATTTTCAAGTGATTACAATTATTGCAAATTTGATGTTTTGTAAAAAAAAAAAAAAAATTAAATAAAATAAATTGTGTAATTCACCTTCAATCATACTTTTATTGGTAATGAATTTAAAGTTAAATAACTGTCGCATTTATTAATACCAAGGTACCTTGGGGCCCTTTGGCTCAGAAAAAAAAAGATAATGGAAATATCCATAAATATATCTAAGTTGTGATAATAATATATTTATATTATTTATCAATTTGTAAATACATGAATTCCTTTTGATTGAGCAACGTTGATGTTATATTATTCAGCTAATGATTTACGTGTCTGTTTTCGATATAATGTATAAAAAAAAAAAATTAGTAAATTTAACAACATATAAATTAATTGAGCAGATTATGTTAATATAAATTATTTTTCCAAGACCGTATCTTGCGGACCTAGAAAGGAAGTGGAGTAGCCTTGGATGAGTACTTCCCTGTCACCGTCCTGATCCCACGGCGAGAAGAATAAACAAAACTATTCTTTGACCCAGATATCTATGTTCCTTGAGATGATTCAGCGGGAGACTTCTCAAATTGTTTAGAGCTCTCCTTCCGCTAAAGTTAGGGGGCTGTAACGCTACCGTTATTGGAAAATAACACACGAAACAAGCGGAACACACTTATAACTGCATCCACCCATTATTTAATGACAACATAACGTACGTCCAAACCAGTAATATGCTCATGAAAAAACAAAACAAAAAAAACTGTTTGCCATAGTTTCATATATTAAAATAAGCAAATCAATTAGTAAAAAAATTAAAATAATAATATATAAATGTATGAAAAAAAAAAAAAAAATTAGCGCTCTTCGCTTGTCAAGGACCTTTTATCCTTTAGTTTTGTTGATTTTACAAACCTATTCAGTGGCTGAACAAGACGGCCATGTT
The DNA here is from genome assembly GCA_003667255.2 of Euschistus heros. Classification (NCBI taxonomy): domain Eukaryota; kingdom Metazoa; phylum Arthropoda; class Insecta; order Hemiptera; family Pentatomidae; genus Euschistus; species Euschistus heros. Next base: position 2,599,407 of record RCWM02000032.1, on the reverse strand, counting down.
GCTTTTTCAATAAAAACTTTAAAACTAACGCTTTATCGAAGCAGGTTGTTAATAAATAAACTTAGATTAGTTTTCTAAGGAGAGAATAAACTGCTTCCAAACAATACATCAGATAAACATGTTTATAGTTCTTGATTCAAGCATTAGACGGAACTGTCATTTTTTTTTTCTTTAATTCCTACACCCTATTACTAAATATAACATATTTGGTTTGTTTGTAGGATTCAGTGTCATCAGGTACTCCAGTTGGCACTAGAACTATATTGTTTCAAAATATTAATAGATTTTATAGTTTAATTATATTAATACACTGAACAGGTACTGTGATTGTTTATCAACTCTAATTAAAAATGCTTGGTTTATTTTCAAAGCTCAGAGTTAACTCCTCGATGATTATGGATTTTGCACTACCTTCCAATATTTTGGACCAAGAAGAAGAAATTCAATTAAAGAAACCAAACATGCATGAAAGGCGTGGAAAAAGAAAGTGAAAGAAAGTTCGCTACACTACGCAGTTATAAGTTATGAGGCAAACAAAATTTGTTGAGAACTTAGAACGGCAAGATTACTGAATAACTGGAAGATATTTAATGTTTATAAATTTTCGGATCACAGTTCTCTTTACTACGAAATAACTTGGCACATAACTCAATTTCTCCCTGACTGGGGAAAACATTAGATCATGGATGTTCTTACCTATAATCTGTCGCTTTTACCTATTTAAATCAAAAGGAAAAAATTACTTAAATAAAATTAAAGATCAATGATAATTCGAAATAAACAAAGTTAGTGAAAATAGCGGTCTCAAACGTGACTTTTTTCATACAAACATACAAAACCTACAAAATACAGATCCTACAAATACAAAATTCATACAAAATCTAATATAGATCCTGAACGGTAGGTCTTAATGAAAAATGTTTTACAACAAAAAATATTCTTAAATTTCTAATTAGGAAACTGTTGGAAAATTTTTCGATGCCAGCAGCACCGACAGAACTAGAGCGCTTTCAAAACTTATAAAAAGTAGGCAAAACGTGACGTTTTTCGTTGAAACTAATATAGGTCCTAAAAAATAGTTCCTAGTGACATATGTGATTAGACAAAAATATTCTCCATTGAATTTCTGATAGAGAAATTGTCCTCAAATTTTAGATTCGAGCAATACCAACAGAGGTAGTGCTTGTCAAAATGGTGGTGAAGATAACGTTACCCCAAAAAAGCATAGAGCCCAGCCAAAAGAAATATCTATGTCAATAATGTATTAAAAAAAATATATATATAAATCTAAAAATTTTGTTAAATAAATAATATATTCATATAAATCAAAAATTATTAGAAAATCCCATACAATTTAAAGAAATTGTGTTTATGAAAAAATAAGAAAAAAAAAATCGTTTTTCCCAATAAGGAAAGAACTAGATTGTAAATAATATTTTTTACCCTAACCGTGAAACGAAAAGTTTTCTTAATCTAAAATCCACGAACAACCCATAACCCATGGATCTACGATAATTTTTCACTGTCCATAAATCTAAATGTTTGAACGTACAACGGTCAGAAGAACACTAGCTAATTGGATCCGAAAGGATCGTTAATCGAGCGATTACATTCTGGGGTAAATAAATAACTCGCAACGCGGAATCTTAATAAAATTCGAACAATGAATTGCTATTTCCGCTGGGTGCATCTTTTGCTCAATTAAGAATATCGAAGATGGTTTGGGCGTCGTAGTCCGCTCGACCAACACATCATAATCTTGGCCATTATATATACATATTTATATTGAATACATCATATATGGGCTTCCTTAGAGACTGATGTTCCAATCGTCTCCCATTCTTGTGGTATTTCCTGTCGGTAAACAAGCACAACTAGAAGTGAAAACGTTTAAAGTGACAGCCAGCCGATTGTCAAAAATAAACCAAACCCGAAATTAAAATCAGATGGAATAACAATTACTTCCTCTTCTTGCAACAAATTAATTGGTTAGATCGAAAATCTCAAGTGGATGCTCAATGCAACTCAAGTAACTAAATCTTTTCATAGGTAGCATATGATAGCATTTGACCATTATACACAATATTAGCCCAGTCAATGAAAGCAAGAAATTAGCTTTAGTCGCAAAAGCGAGTTATTTATTTACCTAAAAACATAAAGTAACTTCAACAAATTATAGACTTTTATCATTACGTTTTGGGAAGAAAAGTGGTAAACAAAACTTATAGATAATATAATTAGCTTTAAAATGATGTGTCTCATAACGCATAACATTAAAACGATAGCTTCATAGAGAGCGATGAAAGAGTAGTGGACATCGCTCCGCTGGTCCTAGCAGGGCCGTGCTGAGGTGCACAAACGCATATACTACTGTTCATGATCGTGAATAGTCATTTAGTTGAAATGCAGCAACAATGTAATAACGCTTATTTTTAGGTTATTAATTCCAAAGTGCATTTTTTTTTTGCTATAATAGTCTATAGTACATTATATTATTCTTAGGGGACATCGTCGCAGAAGAAAGTTTATTTTCTATTCTATTCTATTCTATAGTTTACTTGTATCACTTATATAGTACAAAGTTTAGCATCGAAGATTCAACTCCAAAAATCAAAAGATCTGACTACTGGATATTGTTCACTACCCTTAGCTGTAAGTGTAATAAAAAGTCTTCCTCAAAATATCTTCTGGTTTAGGGGAGAGAGGGAGTGAAAGTCGTATGCTGTCTGATCTCGGAACTCGGAAAACGTTACTGTTAGCACAAATATATATAAAAAAGCAAAGTAAATTTGTAAAAAATGTCATTTTATTCCTCCCTTTTCCATATCATAATTTTAGAGTTATGGGAGATGGAAAAATAGAGGATTTTTTACTTGAAGTAAGTCAGTTCTCCGGAATAACACGTTTGTCGGTACTCATTTGGCTATAACACCGAAACTATTTGTCCGACTCAAATTTCTCTTTTTTCATATGAAATCTGGTTAAATTTACTATAATAACTCAAATATTAAATTGTGATCTAGCCCCGTAAAACACCCGCGGCAGAATATTGAGGAACCCGTACTGTTGTGAAAAACTCTTACTTTTTGGCACATTTATCACAATAACTCCAGAAGTATTTCTCCGATTCAAATTTTTTTTTCTTCATCTGAAAGGTGGTTAAATTTAATATAAGACCGTTTATATTATTTTGATTGAATTTTGTGAAATACCCATGACAGCACACCGTACTATTTCTGTATTTACTTTTTTTTCGAAACATTAATCGCTATAACTCTAAAACTATTTGTATGATTCGAAATTTACTTTTTCCATATAAAAGCTGGTTAAATTTACTATTAAACCTAATATACTTAATTCTGATTAAATTCCGTGAAATACCCACGCCAAAACGCTAAATTTGTATGTTTTGTAAAAATGTGACGATTTTGACATGTTCAATGGGCTGCCATAGATATTTTCCGGAAATCAATAAAATTTCATATATAGGGTCTCGTAGAAAATTTAAACAGCTTTCAGATGGAAAATATAGATTTTGTATCAGAGAAATAGTTCTGGAGTTATTGTGATATATGTTGCCGAAAAATAAGAGTTTTTCATAACAGTACAGGTTTTTCAATATTCTATTGTGGGTGTTTTACGGGACTAGATTAAAATTAAATATTTGAGGTATTATAGTAAATTTAACCAGCTTTCATATGAAAAAATAGAAATTTGAGTCGGACAAATAGTTTCGGAGTTATAGCCAAATACGTAACGACAGACGTGTTATCCCGGAGAACTGCGACTTACCTCATCTAAAAAATCTTCTATTTTGCTATCTTCCATAGCTCTAAAATTATGATGTGGAAAAGAGAGGAATAAAATGACACTTTTTGCAAATTTTCTTTGCTTTTTTATTTATATATACGTATATCCCTACTAGGACCAGCGGAGCGGTGTCCACTACTCTTTCAACGCTCACTATGAAGCCACCGTTTTAATGTTATGCGTTATGATAAACATCATTTTAAAGCTAATTATATTATTTATAAGTTTTGTTTAACACTTTTCTTCTGAAAACGTAATGATAAAAATCTATAGTTTGTTGAAGTTACTTTTTGTTTTTTGTAGTTGCAGTTTTCTGTATATGATTAAGTATTACGGCGAAACTAAGCCGTGTAAAAAAAGTGTATATAACATAATCTGCTTGTAATATTATTAGGAGTAAAATAAAAAAAAAGAACACTCTCATACCATAATTAGGTTTTGAGCTTTCGGCATATAACCAGAGTTCTACACTACTCAGAGAGAGACACGGGGACGTGTAATTTCGTGCAATTGCACAGAAATTCGGTCTTTAATCGTAAGCATGCCTTAGTTCCTTTGACCTATCTTATTATATCTTTAGAGTTTTTTCTGAAGTATTTGAGATTTGTTAATGAAATTTTATGTGTACTCTTGGGATTGATATTTTATAGTAGTTTTAAAAGAGAATTCGTAATTTGGTGGTTTTTACGAGATTATTTATACTGCCACGTTAGATTTAATGAATGCCTATACACCAGATCCAAATGAGTTATGTTTATGTCACGAGTGATAGTTATCACTTTCATTCATGGTTGATGGGTAAGGGAAAAGTGAGATAGAAAGTGAATCTGTGTAACAGCCATTTACGGTGTTAACCTTATTGTTTGGTCCTAGAGGAGGGAAAGTGTCTCTATGATGTCCCTAATAGATATCATTGTCTATGTTACATACCATAGAGCCAATTCAAGGGCGCATAACAAAACAAACTTAATTAAAACAATGACGTATTGAGATTTGGATATTTACAAAGTGATAAGGACACCTGGTGAAGATGGAAGAGAGTGATGTAAATAAGAAGATCCTTGAGGAACAGACCACTTGACTAGAACAAAAGGAAGACCAAAGCTATGATGGTAAGATGGACTAAAGGGCGACCCTATCTTGGAGTGCGTCGCTAAAAAGCGGGAGTTGAAGGAAGTTTTGACAAATGAATGAGTTGTTGAGCCAGCGGATAGTGATAATAAATATTCCGCTTATATTCACAAAAGAATTTCGTAAATATTAAAACTCATGAGAGAAATTTAGACTTTATAAAACATGCCAAACTTAAAATACAAGAAACTGCTCGTCGTTTCGGATTATTCCAACATTTGCTAGACAAGTGTTCAAAGCTCCCAATAAATTACAAAAAACTTATCTACATGACAGTAATTAGACCCATTTAGATATACGGAGTTAAGCTTTGGGACTCCACTAAACCTTCAAATTCTTCTCGTCACCAATCCTTAAATCTGAAATCCTTCGTAAATTCCTCAATGCTCCTTAATATGTCACAAACAATCTTATCCATACAATTAATGTTACAAAAGTTGCTGTTTTGTTCCAAACCAGATAACTACCATTTCATAGTAAATTCCGTATCAACCCGAATCCACAAGTCTCTCTACTTACCTCCCACTGAATTAGCGATAATCCTCCGAGGTGGCTGAAAAGAAGATGGCCAACAGACCTTCGAATGTAGAACTACTGAAGTTCTATTAGTGAGTAGTCCTTTTCATATTAATGACATGTCATAGTAATCATTTCCCTCAAATTTACTAGTACAAAATGTATACAGTTCTAAATACCAATAAATAGTTAATTTTTTTTTTTTTAAACTTCTGAAGGAACTGAATGAAATTCCTTGACAGTTTTATATTAGAAAGTCTCATGGCTAACTCATTTCTAGAAACATCAGAAAATTATGATAAATAGGACGAAAAGAAGAGTTGGAAATCAGTGATTTAAGGAGTATGAAATTTGTAATGAAACGATAGATATTTAGTGCGAGTAATTTCAACTATATGAAGGACACTAAGGTTGTTTTTATTTATTTAATTTTATTTACGCCTAATTCGTTGACAATGAGACCATTCGGCTTCTGACAGCCAAATAAAATCATGCCTTGGTGATACTGTCCAAATTTTTAGAACCATTCATGTTACGCCTTTCAAAATAAACATCAGCCAAAGCTGGTCACCAGAATTGGGCAAAATTGAATCAATTTCCTGTAATCAATCATCTAATTTAATCATGATTAAATCTTTTAGTTTACTTATTAGTGTGTTAATGATATAGTGCATTGAATAATCAACGAAAAGATTTAGTCATGATTAAATTAAGTGAATGATACTAGAAAATTAGTAGCCAAATTTAGTCCTGATTTAATTTTGTCCAACTCTGCCGGTCACACTGGAAGGTGCACACCCTAATTTACCCTAAGGTCATAGATAATTTGATTTGTGACATAAAAATATTTTTGCATACATGCATCTTTTTTTACAGCTTGCTTCAACTTTAATGAAACATATAATGAAATATGAATTATGAAAATTTATCCGCATGGTATCAATTGGAAGCTTAATATTGCATCGTTTTAATAAATGTTGTATGGAGTGTCTACAGACACCATTAGACATTATATACATACTCCACCTATTCCGGCTTGACAGCTCTTGGCCTCAAACTTCCATTTAAACTAAAGAAATGTTGGATAATATTCATGGGATCCAACTTCTACCACACCCACCAAACGGTCCAGATCTCCCATCATTAGATTATCATTTATTTCGATTCTTGGCCCACTTTCTTCTCAACAAAAACGTCAAGGTCTAAACAAGAGAATAAAACTTTTGTATCCAATACTTCATAAACGGTCAACATTAAAACTCTGACTACGACTAAATACTTACCCTTACTTACTTAAACACAAATGGACATACGCAACACACATATACGGGACTTCAAAAAATACACACCTTAAAAAAATACAAATATTCCAATCAAAAATAATTAGACTGATCAGGAAATCACAAAAATACAAATATTCCAATCAAAAATACTTAGACTAATCAAGAAATCACCTTGGTTCATTTCAAAGCACACAGTTAAATCTGATTTACAAGTACCCACAGTAAAGGGACATGAACATAACCTTTATAGATGATTACACGACAGACATCATGAACATAAAATACTTATTAATGGCATGGCTACGACTGACATATATGACATACTCCCAGAAGGCTTAAAAGAAGCTAGATGAGCGATTTGCTCAAATAAATGTTTTTTTTTTAATCCATTTCAGGAGGAGGTACTGTTGAGTGATAGTCTCCCACACGCCTATAAGATCTGTATTATTACAATATGGGCAAATTCACTTATTGTTACGCCAATAACAGGTGTGAATAAATATTTAAAAGAGAAAAAATATATATTCTTAAAAATTGATTCATTTGGAATCAATTCGAGTTATTTTTAATTTGCATATTTGTGCATATTTTGCCATAAATGCATATTTTCAACTGTAATTGCATATTAACATTTAAATTTTTATTTGTTCTGAAAAGAAAAATAGCTATAGTAGTTCCTCCTTTCTTTTTTTTCCGCTGAATGAATGAATTCGTATATGTCCAGGTGCTGATTCTACGTATTGCTCGAACTTTCGATCGCATTATTTTCTCTTGGAATTGTTTTATAGTAATAATTTCTTGCTCTTGCTCCGCTCAAACATTGGAATATTACTTCAATTTGCTTATTTCCTTTCTCTCTACTGTCATTCCATTACCCAATCTCTTACGCAGTGTCCACCAAGACACATTTAACCAAGAAACGTTTGTATATTCTTGAACATGCGCACGGGCAAAGACTAATGAACTGATCACAGGCACCCCCTAAGGCGCCAAATTAAATTTAAATCTATTCAAATACGTGTTATTTACAAACTATAAGAGCGTGCCGCAGTAATTTAAATGAGGTAGCACTGAACTGTTGCATTACAATTTTGTGTTATTTGGTTAAAATCTGAATCCAAATAACAATAACAATTTTTTAAGAATGTATTCAGCATACATATTAAAAGTAAGTGTACTATACATAATTACATCTAAGAATTTAAAAGATTCTTCCCATCCTGAAATAAATTGAACTTAGCTATTCATTTTAGTGTGTGCTTATTTTTTGGATGGGATCCCTCCCTCCCTCAAGCGTGTACTTCCTAATAAAAAGGGCGCACGCTTGTGATCTTGAAATGCCAAAAAATCACTCTTGCAAAGACGAAAGATCTTGTTGAAAAGTGGGAGAATTTTAAGGGAGACGTTTTATATTGTGTTTGCTTTGATGAACTATCGCTCGGCTTTTATAAAACATTTTGAAGTTCATTTAACTGTTCACAGAGAAAAGTAACTCCAAGAACCCAAGATCTTCAAAATATATATTTTGGACTCTGTGGACCTTAATAAATAAATTAAATGAGATACAGAAAAAATTATTTTTGATCAATATCTAGACATTGATTACTATTTCAAAATATCTATAAAATGTTGAAAGATTTAATGGAGAATCTGATAAAGATTGATTAAGATCATTGATAAAAAAGATTTTAATACAAATAGCTTCTAAAATTGACGTGACATTTTCATTCTCAATTTCTATATATATATATATTTATACATTCTTTACTTAATATTCGTGATTAATTATTAATCTAGTAATTGAAAAGAATTACATAACGTAATGATAAAGCTGTAGATTAAAATGGCAATGGACCTATTGTAATGAATACGAGGTGTGATCAAAAAGTTCCAGGACTTTTTATATACTATGGGAATGCAATGTCTCACAGCGATGCGGTTGGCAGCATTGTATTGCCTGGCTCAACAGGAACACAGCTGTGTTTGCAGATCAATCATAACATCACTGAAAGTAACATTAGCACAGTTTGTTTGAGGTTAGTTTTATAGAGTTTGGCTATTTTATGAAAATGAATGTGAAAGAAGAGCAACGTGTTAGTGTGAAGTTTTGTGTGAAACTGAATAAAACGTTTTCTGAAACCTTTTTGATGTTACAAGAGGCTTTTGGTGAAGAATGTCTAAGCCGATCATGCTGCCATCAGTGGTTCAAGAGGTTTAAAGATGGCCGAACATCCACAGACGACGATGCTCGTTCCGGACGCCCTTCAACGTCAATCAATGATGACAATGTTGCTAAAGTGAACGCTCTCGTACGATCAGACCGTCGACTAACAATCCGTGAAATGGCAGAAGAGTGTAACATTTCATTTGGGTCATGTCAGGAAATTTTAACTGAAAAACTTCAAATGCGTCGTGTTGCAGCAAAGTTTGTGCCAAAATTGTTGACTGAAGACCAAAAAAAACACCGAACTTATGTTTGTAAGGAACTTCTTCAAAAGGCAAATGACGACGAAAGCTTCTTGAAACATGTCATTACGGGAGACGAGACATGAGTTTTTGGTTACGATGTGGAAACAAAAGCCCAATCATCACAATGGACATCAAAAGGTTCTCCAAGACCCAAGAAAGCACGCCAAGTCAAATCAAATGTGAAGGTCATGCTTACGGTTTTCTTTGACTGTAAAGGTGTTGTCTACTATGAATTCCTTCCACAAGGTCAAACAATTAATCGTTTTGTTTATCTTGAAACCCTCAGAAAATTGCGTAATGCTGTGAGAAGAAAGAGACCTGAGCTGTGGCAAAGTGGTGATTGGGTCCTTCACCATGACAATGCCCTTGTTCACTCTGCATTAGTTATCCGTAACTTTTGTGTGAAAAACGCAATGACTGTCATTCCTCAGCCCCCCTACTCATCTGACCTGGCTCCAGGCGACTTTTCCCGAAGCTCAAGAGACCCCTGAAAGGACGAAGATTTCAAACAGTTGACGAAATTAAAGAAAAAACAACGGAGCTGCTAAACACCTTTACAAAAGAAGAGTTTTCTGGGGCCTTTGATCAGTGGAAACACCGGTGGGAAAAGTGTGTAGCTTCCCAAGGGGAGTACTTCGAAGGAGACAAATTTGAATAACCTGTATGTTGTATGAATAAATGTATAAAAATTCAGTCCTGGAACTTTTTGATCACACCTCGTATATATTACTGGAGTTCTGGCAATGGCCAGCTTCTCACTCAAGTCCAGGGGTTTCCCTGGGATGATGTTGAGTACATTGTATATATAGTGTGATTGTGCTTTTTAATTAATTTATTTTTTTTTTATTTATTATTTTATTTTTTTTAATGCTTATTATAATTATAACACACATATTATTATTATTATTTTTTTTGTTCCTTTATGATTACTATTGCTTACATTGTTTATAATTTTATTTTCAGATTTATCTTATATTAATCACTTGTATAGCTTTTTATTTAGAGGATTTTTTTTCTTTTTATTTAATTGAATTGCACGTTATATGAATGGATTCTATGTTATCCATACTACTCATATCAAGAAGCAGCTTGTAATATTTATTTATACTTATGTAAGCGTATCTTGACTATATGTTTTTAAATTTTTTTTATTTTAATCTTAATAAGTTAAATTTTAAACATAACAACAATTATAGAAAATAATTAACTACACAAAATGAGAGTATTTTTAGGAGATGATTGGTTTCGGAAATACGACGAAGGGAACCAATCGTTCGAAAAAGAGAGTCGGAGGGCGAAATGTGTGTCAACTTTCCATTTCGACCGCGTTGGAGCTCCCGATCACTTTCTTAGGCCTCTCTTATCCACACCCATCACTTCTGGACCAGTGCGGGCGAATAATAGAAATTAATATTAATTCCCATTAGGATGGTGTTTCCCTTCTTGTAGGGCATTAAAGAAGCAGTAAATTGCGTTGATGAAATGTCTATATTTATTACAGCTTTCTCAAATTTGTTATTTGGAAATCTGAAACATATTTTTTTAATGTATTGTTTGGAATATATTTTACAGAAAGCCAAAAAGTCGAAAATAACATAGGGAAATACTCACCCATCTCACATAACACCCATTTTCGTAGTACTTGGCAGTGCTATTGATACTAAATACGAATTTAGATTTAAGAACGACTATAGGAAAAATGAAAAAAATACTAACACAACCAACTAAAGAAGTAATAAGAATATGTATTGGTGTAAGTAGTTAAATCACATTAAAAAATAAATAATAATACCAAAAAGCCAGAACATTTGAGTGGTGGGACACAAAAATAGACCACCCCAAAAATATTTTTTAAGAAAAATATTTTTGATCCACTTAAAAAATTTAGTAGCGTGTAAGGACATTTAAAAAAAATAAACCCCCCCCCCAAAAAAAACCCCCCCCAGATCATTTGAGTGGTGGGACAAGAAAACAGACCACCCCAAAGATATTTTTTAAGAAATGAAAAACGTATTTTTGACCCACGCAGAAAATTTAATATCGTGTCAAGTACACTTTAGCAATAATAATACTAAAAAGCCATATTATTTGAGTGGTGGGGCACGGAAAAAGACAACCGCAAAGATATTTTTTAAGAAATGAAAAAAAAAACATTTAAAAATATTTAACGAAAACTAAAGAGTGACCAAGGATGTCCTTCAGAAAAATCGTCAGACCCTGGCAGATCTAAAAAACAGTACAAAATAAATAAAATAAAATACGCCTCTTCCGAATCCAGTCAGACCTTTACCTTTATCGACTTGCTGTGAAAAAATTTCAAAAATGTACTTGGCTGTATTTTGAATTCTGTGCCTCAGTTTTCAAACACCAAAACTATATAATACATATTATATCATTTAGATAACGTTTACTGTGAATTATATCTTAAAGATATATATTAAAAAAAAAAAACTCGTTTATTGATTGTGAATGTGGCGTATAAACACTAATTTATTTTTCGATTTTATTTTTATATTTCGACGTTCAGACGTGCTATCTATATTAAAAAATACATGCAGGTAGGAAAGTAAAAAAAACAAAACAAATAGGTTAATTGTTGAGAATATGTTTGTGGTTGGCGCCCAAACTGTAATCCCTTTAATGGTATTTTAAGCAACTTCAGAGTAATTTAATGGAATGGATAGGTAAGATTATTAGCTTGATTGGGAGTTGCGCGTTAAATAAAAAACCTATTGAACGGACTGAATTTTTATTATTATAATGTAGACTACGCGATGTTTTGAATGTTTTATTTTTATGAGTATAAAGAACAAAGATTGTGATTTTACTAATAAGATCCGATTTCTACAGGAAAGATTCATTGGATTTCTTGTATTTCTTGAGCGATCGAAGCGAGCGGAAGTTGCCGACTGCCTATTTTCCTAAAGCAGTAGTAAGTCCATTACAAATAACTAACGGAGCTAAAAGATTTATTGAAATGTAAACAATTGAAGAATAATACTTGTGTAACCTCAAGAATGATGCCATCTCAACCTACATTGGAATGAGCGCTTATCCTCAAAAATACCATATCACAAACCATGTAATGTAATCACTTGAAATAAAATATCACAATAAAATCCTTTTTTTTACCAAAACAATTTATAGATAGAAAAAAAAATCAAAATCAAAACGAAGTTAATATTAGGGTTATAACAAAAGGCAATAGTGTTGGGGGAAAATTTTATAGAAATAAATTACCTCATTAAAATGTTATTTTGTAATTTCGTTTTCCGTTTGAATGGGGAATGATGGGTAAGCATTTTTGGATTATCGGCGTAATAACACCGGTTTCCGCATTCTGTTTTTTAAAAATTAAGTTTTTCATTTAAATCTATATGAAATACTGAACCAGGGTAGTATTTTTTTTTTATGACTTTCATAAGTTCAGCTTCAAATACCGTTTTTAATTTATTTTTCTTAAATACTAGTAAAATACTGTCCGAGAAAGTTAAACTATATGATTAAGATGAATTAATTTTCCAAATTTGATCTTTGGTTAAAAATACGATAGTCAATATAGCAAATTTATAGCATTCCTAAACAGTTATTTATTTTCCCAACTAGTTAGACTGATGTTTTTATTATTTGTTTGTAGATTCGATAAACTAGACTACTATAATAAGAATGGGAATAAATAATTTCAGGCAAAGCTCTTTTAAACTCTCAAATGATGATCTTTAGAAAGTGATTCCCATTATCATAATTGATACTTTAATCATCGAAATAATGCCTTCAAATTGGAACAGGACTTTCATTGTCCTTGTACCTCACAAGGGAAACGTATCATACCGTATATAATTATAGAGGGATCTTCCGTCATTGTATCAGCTATATTTCTGATGCCATCAAACAACAGAAGTCTGATACCTATCTACAGGCTTTTGATCTAAACTGATAAGGAAGATGGCAAGTACCTGAACTCACTCGTAATGTGATCGACCTTGACCAGATTTTCTGTTGCGTTGTCTATCCCGTCATAGACTTCAGAGTGATTATAGTGACAATGATGAATGTGTGATCAGATAAATAAGTAATTTCGCCCGAGCCCCGCATTGCACTGGAGTACGTAAGGATTGTCTTTACTTGACTGGTTTAGTATTCAAAAGCGTAGCGCATTGATTATATAATGGAATCTGCTGATGTCCTCAAAATTATGCCCATAGCACAGAATCTAAAGAAATATTTCTAATACAGGTGAAAGTTGTAGCATAGAAAGACCTTAAACCAATGCTCTAGAGAATGGAACGTATGCGTTTAAACGAATTCAGAGATTTATTTATCATGTCTTTTGTTACGAACTGAAATCTAGATAATCTAAAATTATCACTTTTAAGGTGCGACCTGGTATTCCTTATTGCGAAGATTGTCATATACAAGAAGTTAAAGGGTCCATTTTGGTCAATATGATTTAGACTGTTAAAAACTGCATTTCCAGGGTAGCGACTTCCAGCCAAGTTACTGCCCTTAAAAAATTCCAGTTGCACAGCTAATTATCCTCACTTCACTAATCCACTATATCGTCTCCCTAATTGTATTCTCCTTTAAGTGACTGAATTTCTTATAGTTTTCTGTAAGACAATGTAGTTACAAACTACTTCAACATATTAACAACATATAGAGAAACGTTCAACGCTCCCAATTAATTACAAAAGACTAATTTTTCATGACTGTGATTAGACCTATTTGGACGTACGGAGTTGAGCTTTGGGGCTCCATAAAACCATCCAATTCATCTCGTATCCAATCCTTATAATCAAAAATACTTCGAAAAATCCTGAATGCTTCTTACTTTGTCACCAGTAAACTTATCCATAAAGATCGTAATGTTCCATTTGTTGCTGATTTAGCCCAAACCAGATACCTATCCTTTCATAGTAAGCTACATAACCACTAAAATCCACTAGTTTCTCAACTTGCTTCCCACATCATTCCCGGTAATCCTCCGAGACGTCTGAAAAGAAGATGACCTAGAGACCTTCCAATGTAGAATTATTATTAAAGTTCTACTGATGAGTAGTTCTTTTCAAGTTTTGATATGTTATTGTTTCAATAAATTGATAAAAAAAAAATAACCAAAAAAACAAAAACAATCAATGATTATATGAAATAATAGTTGAGAGAAAATAGGATTTTCAAACGTCACTTTATAAAAAATGACTGATAATTGTTAAAATTTCAATGCTTCTTTAAAATCAATAATATTTCATATATGTTAATAAAAATAAATGATTTGTTTATATTTTAAATATCGCATTAAAAAAGAAATAGAAGTGATACTCAACTAATTAAAAAAAAACTGATTAGGGTAAAAACTTAAATATTTATTAAAAAAAATTTTTTATTTGTCTGCATTTATCTTAATTCACAACTGCCAAATACAAAAATTAAAATAGTTAATATTTCATATATGTTATTTAAAACAAATAAGAATTTTTTTTTATGTCGAGTTAAAACAAACAGTAATAATAATTAATAGAAGCAATAGAAAATGAATTCGCATGTACTGGGCAAACATCGAAGCCCACTCCCAGCAATAAAGTTGAATATTCGGTCCTTAGATGGGTGATTCGAAAGAGAGAAAGAGAATATATTGTAATCGATATAAAGACATTTACTTGATGTAGGTCTATATTTTGTACAGTTGTAAATTTCAATAAATGGATATAAAAAAAAAAGCAATGTAACCCATGAAGGGTCTTGGATTCAATACTTGGTACGAAAGTATTGTTTTGTGACCAACAATTATACAAGAAGTTAATGTGGTCAGCAATCATGCTCAACCGACAGGTTTTCCCTCATTTTATAGAGGCTGGGTGTGCCCCAGGAGGGCTCGAGACCCCGAAGTCGATTCAAGACCGCAGAAACAGCAATTAAATTTCCTACGTTCAGCAGGGCTCGAATGCGGACCGCGGAGCATAGCAGTTTAGTTCCTTACCCTAAGACCCCGCACCCTTATGTTATTATTATAAGCCTTAATTGCAGGACTGATATCACTGCAGACCTCCCCACATAGGGAGTATTACTCCTACCAATTATTCCTTGGTAGGCCCAGGAAAACATGGAAGAGGAAATAGCAGAGAATATGATGGACCTGGCCTAAGAAAGAAATGGACTTTAGATAAAAGAATATGGAACGAGGTCCTTGAAAACTTAGGTTAGGGAAAGCCATTGCATTATGGCTTAAACTTAATAAAAAAAAAAAAAAAAAATGCTTAATTATTCTATAAAATATCTCCGAGTCGCTAACTAGTTAATTTATTTATTTTTTTCTAAATAAGTGATCTACATGTCCGGTGAAATTAGTTTTACAGGCTCAAAGACCTTTTAATAGGCCTGGGTAACATATTATGTCTGGTCGCTCTTATAATTAAAGAAGTTAGATAATTTTAACTGATAATTGAAGTGTAATATGTTTATCGATTAATATCTTGCATTAAAGTATGCAATTGAGCATTTCTTCAATAATATTTTCAAGCATTGTGGTAATTTTTATACTCGTTAAAATTGCATGGATTAGCTGTTTAAAGATTAGGTAAAAGCATAATTAAACAAACAAAAGGAAACAGAGCTCCTGGATATGATGGGATACAGACAGTCCTGCTAAAGCAGCTCCCAAGAAAAGGAATGATGCACCTCACAAGCCTGTACAACTCCTGCTTGAGGTTGCGATACTTCCCCGTTCAATGGAAGCATGCTATACTGTTTCCACTCCTCAAGCCGGCTAAGACAGGAGACAAGCCAGAACACTACCGACCAATCAGCCTGTTGCCCCACCTCGGGAAAGTCTATGAGAAAATTGTTCTCAATTATCTACGTGACTTTTGCGAGGAGAATTCAGTAATTCCGTTTGAACAGACGGGTTTCCAAGCACGTCTCAGTACTGAACACAACCTGATGAAGCTGCAAACTGAGGCATGCACAAACTTCAACAGGAACACTGCAACAGCGCTTATATCCATAGACTGCACGAAGGCGTTTGATTCGGTATCTCACGGGATCCTTTGCAGAAAATTGGAAGATCTTGAATGCCCTGAGCAGCTATACGGAGTCATTGTCTCCTTTCTCAGTGAGAGAAGTCTCGCTGTGACGATTCGTGATGTCTGTTCAAAGTCAGTACCCCTCACTTGCGGTGTGCCACAAGGAGCAGTATTATCTCCGGTGTTGTTCAACATCTACACTGCTGACGTAGTTGGCAAAAACTATGGTAGGGCAACAGTAGCGGCTTTTGCCGATGATATTGCCATTACCAGCAGCAGCATGAACCCCACAAGAGCACTACGCCAAGCCGAAACTGCCTGCACAGAGATTACTCAACGGCTGAACTCACTTAACATCCAAGTAAACCGGCTGAACTCACTTAACATCCAAGTAAACCCAGCTAAAACGGACTGCGTAGTATTCTCACACCAGCGTGGGAAAAAGACCGCACTTCCGAAGACACTGCGAGTGGCAGACACCACCATTGCCCCCTCTAACTGTATCGTTTACTTGGGTGTCACTTTGGATAGAGGGCTGAAATTCTCAGCTCACTGTTACAGGGCGCACCGCGAGGTGAGGAAAAGATCTTACCGTCTCCACCACCTCCTCTCCTCTCCAGCACTTTCCCTGCGACTGAAGTTGTGCATCTACAAAAGCATGTTGAGGCCTGCACTCCTGTATGGTGCCCCTCTTCTCACCCGCCTTTCTGACGGAACTAGACGGCATCTGCAGCGATTCCAGGACTCAATGCTTAAGAAGATTGTAAAAACGACTTCCTTGAAGAAAAAGAAGCCAGAAGACTTACACGAGATCTTCAACCTCCCGACGGTCCCGGAATTCATCCAGCGCCGGCATGTCAAGTTTCTGGACTCTCTTCAGTTTCTGACAAACCCCCTGTTCAGAACCTTGACACCAGCGCCACCACCGGTCCGCTGGCAACTAACAACCGGACCGTAACCAAGACATACCAACGGGCAAATCAGAACCCACTGGCCACTGGTCAAAAATGTGACAATAAAGACTCTTCTCTTTTAAGTCGTAAGTGTAAATAGTTTTAAGTTTTCTTTACTACATGATTTAGGTGAGCCCCATCACCTAAACATACTCTTTCTGAAACCCACAGATCAAGATATCATCACAAACTTCCTGTTGGCCTTACAGTGTACCCAGTACAGAAAAAGGCCAAACATCCCTAGAAATTCCTAAATTCCATCCAACTCAAGAAATCATCCAACAGGGGCTAGGAAAAAAAAAAAAAAAAAAAAAAAAAAAAAAAAAAAAAAAAAAAAAAAAAAAAAAAAAAAAAAAAAAAAAAAAAAAAAAAAAAAAAAAAAAAAATTCTCAAATTCTCAATTTTAATGTGTGACTAGGTAATCCAGATGGACAGAGACTATATAGAAACTCTTGCAGATAATGGACTGCATTACCGGTGCTTACAACTGAAGACCCATAAATCATATTTTTACACACATTATCAAACAGCAAAGGATCGGCTTTTTGATTTGGCAATATTTTTAATTTAGCAGAAATAATTTTATGGATTTCATCTGGTTCAATTTTAATTTCTAACCATAAAAGTATATGACCGTAAAGCAAACCTCGTTTCGGCTACTCAGGACTGTACATATAAATTATTATTATAGTAAAATTTATTATTGTAAACCTTCCTTGTACTATGAAGGCAGTGTAGGTGCAGATGGGTTCAATAGTTTCACCATTGCAAATCTGTTGCAGAATGGCGCTAGCCAAAAATCGGTCGATTTTTTTTTAGCTGCCCTGGGATCCACATGCCGTACCACATATTTATAGCTTTTTTAATAACAATATAACTGAAAATAAGTAAATTTTATCACACAATTTTAGCTCTTATAACACCGTACCTATGTAACCTCTCTCGAATGTTGTTCGCCACTTATCGGTCGATTATCAAACTTCACTGCGCACCTCATATTTATCGCTTTTTTATGAAAATTTAATTAATTTTGTTATTGCTAAACCATCTTCTGAACTATAAAGATGATGTGGTCAAAATGTGGTACAGGATGATTCTATAGTTTTCGTGGTTAGTGATCACAAACGAAAAATGGATTGTCCTTTTATAGAATAGAATAGAATAGAAAGAAAACTTTATTCTCGGACAAAGTCCCTTAAGAATAACATTAAATAATACAAAGTAAGATCATAACTGGCCGAGAGGCTGTTAAAAATAAAACAACATAGGTAAAATTAAATACAAATATGTATGAAAAAAAAATACAGAGAAAAACTAGAAAAAGAAAAAAAAACTATTAATAAAAAGAGAGTGAAAAAATAAATGTACAAATAAAGAGGTTAATATTGTAAACAAAATTGCAGAAGAGAAAAAAAAACAAAACAGAAACTTAAAGAAAAATAAAAGATAGAAAATCAAAAATTAGCATTGCAAGAAATCAAAACATTATCATAGTCAAACTATAATTTTGGCTAATGTTTTATGTCTGATGGTTTTAGTAAATAAATTAGACGATTACATACATAGTACATACATCCTTATAATTAGAGAGCGTCGAGTTGGAGGGAAAGAAGATGGTGAAAGAGTAGTGTTTTGAACGTTCCAAGGGAAGAAGCATTGCGGATACAGCGGGGGAGGGAATTCCAAAGAGTAGAGGATCGGACAAGGAAGGAACGTTGGAATGCAGTACTTCTGTGGGATGGAGTATAGAGATTAGAAAGACGAGATCTTGTATGCAGTGATTTGATAGCAAACTTGAATTTCAGGTTACTGTAAATAAAGGGAGGGTGAGTGTAGAGATGCGAAACATGGGAACATCTCGAAGTTCCGAAGACAAACCTGATGAAGCAATTCATGATGCGTTTTAATCTGTCTTCAAGAACCGCCGAGAGCCCGCCATATATCACGCTACCATAGTCAAATTGGGGGAAGATAAGGGAGGATACTAGAAGTTTGCGTGTGGGTAGGGAAGGAGGTGACGGGAGCGGTGAAATAGTTTTAGGATACCAATTGACCTTCGGGAGATTTGTGCAATATGGGATTTCCAGGAGAGGGTTTGATCAATGGTTAAGCCTAAATTTTTAACAGAGGAATGGAAAGTTATTGGATGACCATTAAGGAATAATGTGGGAAAGTTGGCATTTGAATGGAGAAGGGAATGTGATCCTATGGCAATTGCTTGAGTTTTACCTGTTTTTAATGTTAATTTGTTCAGATTTGCCCAGGCACAGGTTTCGTCTAGGTCTTCCTGAATTTTGGCAAACGCAGCTGACATTTCGGATGGAGGAAAGGAGAAGTAAATTTGGAAGTCATCGGCATAAAGATGGTGGGAACAATGGTGAAGTGAATGGGGAAGATCATTGATGTAGGAATTAAACAGTAGAGGGGAAATGCTCGAACCTTGAGCTACTCCTGACTGTAGAGTGAGGAAAGAGGATAGGCCTTGGTTAGGAGTGGCAACTGCTTGGGTGCGGTGGGATAGGAAAGATTGAAACCAAAGGAGGGAGCTGTGGGAAAAGTTCAACGATTTCAATTTGGAAAAAAAAGGATATTATGGTCTAAGGAATCGAATGCTTTAGAGAAATCAAGGAGGATCAGGATGGTCAGTTCTTTTTTGTCCATCGCTGCTTGGATGTCAGTGATAATTTTAATGAGTATATAACTGTATGAATAAAATACTAAATCTATGTAGAAAGTAATGCTGTAAACTTGTGTTCACTTTTACACATTAAGGAATTGGAAATAAGAAAATATGTTGTTAATTTCTGTTTCACATTTTTATATTTACGGACACGAAATATCAATCTAACACACTAAACAAAACAATCCAAGATGAAACTTTGGAAATGGATTTTTCATGAGAGGTTATAGGAAAGAGCTATCGATAAATGTGAAAATCAAAGTGAAGTGGCGGAATCGATTTTGTAGTGCATTGCGGGTCAGGCCGATTTGGTGGAGCAGTGCCATGTTGTGGAGCAGGATATTTTAACATCCTAAAAGGTTATAGTTACTGATCCTGCGAATAAACGAATAAGGAGACCGGGACGAAAACAGAAGCTTGCGTTGTTATCAATTCTTTTGGATTATGTTGTGTTTGGTTGATGCAGGTAAGTAGAGTAGTATTGACACTAAATCTCTTTTATTATTATTGTCTACCCTCCTTCCCCACTTCTACTGACTTTTACCATCTAAGTCATAGACGGTTCTACTTCTGTCCTATTATTCAGTTTTATGTTTAGTAGTTATTCGAGACCTAGATAGCTACCTCTATAAAACAACGTTTACGTTATTCAATTTAATAGTTTCTTCTTCAAGCAGCGGTATTTTATGAGCCAGAGTAATCTCTTTCCTGAACCAATCGTCTTTCTAATAACGCATTCAAAATTTAAATGTCATTCTCGTAAAGTTTGGACCTAATCTAATAATTTTACCTCACCTTTAAACAGAAAATAAAAAAATAGCGCTTAAAGTAAAAATATCCGCATTCAATGTCGAATTGTTCATGATTTACATCTTTGGATCTTTGCTTGTCGGTGAAACGTTAGCCTCAATGTTTTCTTTTTCTACTATCATAACTTAAATAATATCCGTTTATCTTTTTTGTTTAATAGAACAATAATGATTATGAAAGTATCAAAGAAATGTTTGTCCCGAAATAAGATACCTTAAGTTTGGGCTTTAGAAGAAGCCTTCAGACGTATTCTTTAGTTTAGGATAACAATAGATGTAAGTTCACTTTTGGTTCAGATATATAATCAATCTCTTTTTTCTTTCCAAATATTTTTTTGTGACGGATGTGTCAGGTGTTAGTGCTAAAATCAGCCCCGAACAGTTTAAAAGTCCCTACTATTCCTGAAATTTAAAAGTACCTTCCTTTAAAAATGTGTTTGCAGTTATATCCTGATCTCACATTATCTCGAGACTGGAGATAAATCTGATCTTTGAACATGGAACACAAAAATTTAAATTGAATATAAATTCTAAATACTGGGTCCTTTAATTTTCATATAATTACTTTTTTTAGTTTTATTAATGCAAAAATACGGTTAAAAGAAATTTCCGCTTTGCTGAAAATTCATCTGAGAACTAAAAAAATAATTTTCTTTACCTAAAATCTACGATTCTATAACATGGGTTATTAAGACAAAGTAAAAATTTGACTGTCTCTAATTATCTAGGCCAGTCAGTCTCCTAACTTCATTATTTTTAATTTTAAAAGACCTATTTCAGAGGATTTTGGAATACACTGATAGAGTTTGAGAGTTGTTGATTAATTTGACATATGTAGATAGCAAGAAATATTATATATCCCAGGAGTCTTCTTTGATAACAAAAACACCTTTGATTGACGAATTCTACCTTTTTTTTTTTCCTTTTTTTTTTTACTGCTCATTTAAAGTTAATATTCCATTAGTTCGCAACAGTTGTTTCATGTAAAAACAATTAATGCCTTAAAGAGTTAAAATTTGGAAAAAAAATAGTTCTTTTATCTCGAGTTCGTTTTTTCAATAATATACAGGGTGAGTATCTCTTAGTGTAAAAAAAAAAATTGGATGAAACTAGATCAAAAACGTAGCAAAATGCCGCAGACCTCACCTTTATATTCCAAACCGTTGCAGATATACGATAAATAAACGCTTTTTTGAGGAAACCACGTTTTTTTCCATAACAGCTGTAATATCTCCACTTTGTTTAAATATTTTTCAAATTTTGCCACATTTTCAGATTTAGCATTAAATTTTCGATAATAGCTGAGTACCTGTAACCTTGAATTTTACAAACTTGGTATCTAAAGAACAGCTTGATCTTCGCCTTATTTGGGAAAGTCAAATGTCTTATATTACTTCAACGCTCACCGTTTTTTCGGTGATCTTTTGTAAAAACTATCCACAAAACGTCAAATCTCACAAAAAAACTTGAAAATTTAATCAGCTTTCGAATGACATGTTAAACGTGATGAAGCCCAGAGTTTTGTTTGATGGAGAAAACGGATTTACTTTTGAAACCGAAAAAAACATGGTGTTCTCATTTGGCATACAAATCAGTTACTTGTGTAAATTAAACATTTTGACAATCCCTTAATGAAAATGTGCATTTTAAACATAATAAACTCTTCATTGGAATAAGAAGCAAAGAAAAAAATTATTGTTTAACAGAAAATAAAGTAAAACTGATAATAAAGCGCCACCAAATCAGAGGATCTAATGTTATAACATTTATCTATTTATTATTATTATTTAGAATTTATTTTATTAGATTTTCAATGTAATTTTTAAAATCCAATGATAATGAACATAGACCTCAATTTTGCCGTTAGCTTCTGAATGCAGATTGTGTTGAAGAATACTACTTTCTGAGGTGAATTTTATAGCCATATGAGTCTGTTTTTACAGGGGAAGGCATTTCTACGTATCCATGTATATCGTAGGTTTATATTTGTATTGCTTTCGGATAATATGGAGGAGCACCATGGTGTTGGAGAATCATATTTTGCCGAACTTCAGGTGGAATATCGTGATGAAGTTGTGATACGATATTTCGTAACAAATCTTAGTAATCCCATCATTCAATCTGTTGGGCAAACTATGATTTTTCAACGCTATTCGACAGCAGTACAAAGATGAATAAACCAACGATACCCCACATGGATAGGTAGAAATGCCTTCCCCAGTAAAAACAGACTCATCTGGCTATAAAATTCACCTCAGAAAGTAGTATTCTTCAACACAATCTGCATTCAGAAGCAAACGGCAAAATTAAGGTCTATGTTCATTATCATTCCATTAAGGGATTGTCAAAATGTTTAATTTACACAAGTAACTGATTTGTATGCCAAATGAGAACACCATGTTTTTTTCGGTTTCAAAAGTAAATTTCTCCATGAAATTGAAACAAAATCATCACGTTTAACATGTCATTCGAAAGCTGATTAAATTTTCAAGTTTTTGTGAGATTTGATGTTTTGTGGATAGTTTTTTCAAAAAACGGTGAGCGTTGAAGTAATATAAGACATATGACTTTCCCAAATAAGGTGAAGATCAAGCTGTTCTTTAGATACCAAGTTTGTAAAATTCAAGGTTATAGGTACTCAGCTATTATAGAAAATTTAATGCTAAATCCGAAAATGTGGGCAAAATTTGAGAAATATTTAAACAAAATGGAGATATTACAGCTTTTATGGAAAAAAACATGGTTTCCTCAAAAAAGCGTTTGATTTATCGTATATCTGCAACGGTTTGGAATATAAAGGTGAGGTCTGCGGCATTTTGCTACATTTTTTATTTAGTTTCATCCAATTTTTTTTTTACACTAAGAGATACTCACCCTGTATATGCTTATGCATTTAAAATTTAAAACTCTATCTCATAATAATGATGTACAAAAATTAAATTTAAAACAAGGCTAAAACGGCAAGGAACTGCTCGTTGTTCTAGATTTCTTCAATATTTACTAGAATAACTTTCAAAGCTCCCAATAAACTATAAAATACTCATTTCCATGACAATTATTAGACTTATGTAGACCTATGGAGTTGAGCTTTGGGCTCCACTAAACTTCCAATTTTTCTCGTATCCAATCCATACTGCTTGGTAAAATTCTCAATGCTCCTTATTAGGTTAATAACAAAATTAGTTATGAATATCATAATGTTCCATATATTTTTGCCCCCAAAACAGATACCTATCCTTTCATAGTAAAATCCGTACCCACTCGAATCCACTAGACTACCAACTTGTTTCACACTTTGTTCCCGACAAACCTCTGAGACGTATAAAAAGAAGATGGCCAAGAGATCTTCTAATTTAGAACTTTTTTTTGAAGTGCTAGTAGTGACAACATTACTTGTAATTGACATGTCATTGTAACCAATTCCCTCAAATTTAGTTGAATATAATGTATGTATGTATGTACCATATAATGTATGTATAATATAATGTAAGTTGTAAATATCAACAAATAGTTGAGTAAAAAAAAAAATTAAGAAAACCGTGTTACTGATATGGTTACTTGATTTGAAATTTTAATTCCTTCTGATTCATTGAATAATACATTATTCTCGGAAAGTAATTTAATAACTTTTACTGCGATAATTGTAAATGTATGTTTAACTTTTTAACAAGAAAGTTCAGGCGTAAGTAAAAAAAACCTAACAAAAACTGTCAGTCATCCTTTTTTTGGTTAGTATAACAATAATATTTTAATGTTTATTAAGCCGGTTAAGAGATTTTTTAAGTAAATTTTAATTTGAAAAAAGAAACCCATTTCTATTATATACTTTCGAAAGTAAAATAATGAACCGTGTTACTGGAAGTTTATTTATGTTCAACTGTTTTTTCATCTATATACATTTGCCATTATGAAGTTTTTCACAATACACGATGTGCAATGTGTGTTTGTAAGTCAATAATTAGAAACTAGGGGACAATGAAGGATTAGGAACAGGCTAGACCTTTTCAATGGCACTTTCTAAAACAAATCCTTTCTTTGTCTGCTAATGGTCTCTTCACTCTTTCTCTTCGCTTGTTCTTTCATAAATAATTATGCCATATTTATAGCGTTTGAAGCTATTGACGAAAATATGTCTGTTTCATATTGATTGTTGGAAATATTTTTGAAGAATATAAACAAGGATAATACCATATGCCATCATTATAAATCAACAATGCATAATTGAACTTCTCTATATATAATGCAAAGTAACAATAATTTTCAATTTTTATGTTTTTGTTTCTATGCTTAGTTAATTAAAAGAGAATGCTACAAATAAGCCACGAGATATTAGTAATTTCTTCATAGAATGTATGAACATTTAAACGTATTTAATTGCCTAATGATTCCTGGTGACCTCAATGCAACTCCTGGTCGACTATTTCTAGGTGGTTATAGTCGATTTATTAAAGGCATTCGATTTAATAATATAATAACACTGTTATGCATCAAAATACTCCCCTTAACGAAAATGTTGTTTTATCATGTTTTGAAGTGTGCTGAACACGAATCCGAAGTCAGAAAATCTCAACCAGGCAACATTTTTTGTCAAATTAGTGTTTTTTATAATTGAAAGCTTTAACAAAAATTAAATAACCTATTTGATTTTGAAACTTTTATAATGCATTACAAAACGAAAAAAAATTAGAACTCATAAGTATTAGGCTTTGTTGTATAAATGATTTTGTTGAAGAACTGCTTTTATCATATAACCATGGGTTGCAACATGCCCTTAAATTCATTTTTTTGCATTCCCATTTGAATTTTTTCGCTCCCAACATGGAAACAGTTTCATCTGAGCACGGAGAACGATTTCGTCAAGAGATAGCCCAAATGGAAAAAAATGTATAGCGGTAAGTGCAATGAGAAGATGCTTACCGACTACTGTTGGAAACAACAACGGGAGACACGTGATGCAGAGTACAAAAGGACATATGCACATTAATTACGCTCAGTATTAAATATTATTATTTTATTAACATATTACTGTTTTTCACTAAAAAAAAAGTGTTATAACAATATATGAAAAAAAATGCTGTTTCAGTTGTGTTTTTTTTTTTTTTTTTTTTTTTTTTTTTTTTTAACAATCTCTTATGCATGGTAGAATTTGTTTTACAATTTATTTCAATTCAGCACAATTGGAAATATAAAAGTCACAAAAAACGTTCATCGCGATGAAAAAAAAAAAAATATAAATGAAATAAAAAAAAAAAAAAAAAAAAAAAAAATACTATTTTTGCTTCAGGTTCGAATTCAGCATACATCAAAATATAAAAACCAGGAACAATTTCTCAAGGAAGCGATTTTTTTTTTTTCATAACTGTGTAAATGGACAAAAAAAAAAAAAAAAAAAAAAAAAATGAAATATCAAAAGAAACAATTTTTACTCAGAGTTTTAGTAAACTTATGATAAAGGATTCTCTAATGCCAAAAATCGATTCAATTTAAATAAAGAATATAACAAGAGCAATTATAAAATTAATTTCTTCATTGTAAAAATATAATACAATATCTTTCCGTTGAAAACGAACTTCTCATATTCAAACAAGAAACGAGAAAATATTTAATTGAAATTTCAAATGAATTTTTATACTTTCCTTCTTTTTCCTATTTTTCGATTGCTCAACACAAATATATATATATATATATATATATATATATATATATATATTTATATATATATATATATATATATATATTCAACCCACATTTTACTACTAAAACATCTAATAACTAATAGAAATTTTAGGAAAAATTGTTAATGTTTGACAGTAGTGTGTCATTTTCTGCTCTGTTTGTTCAATATAAAAGAAAGTGCCTGTTGTTTAGTGAAGTCGATGTGGGAGGATAATTTAGCAAGATATAATTACTATACTCAAGTATTGTCAGAGCGTGTTATTTGCAATATTTCTGTGCCTATTCCTATGGCTGCAATTATGGGTTGGTAACTTAGGGGTAACACATATTTCATGCGAGTTAAATTTGAATATAAGTCCAGTAGAAAATTTTATAAACCAAACAAATTTTAGTTTATATTTAAGGAAAACAGTTTCTATAGTGAGATGAGAAAAGTATGTCCCTGTTTTATTTTTTTTTTATGTGAAAACCCATTCGTTTGTTTTTTCTAAAACTCATTTCGGAGACCATGTCATTTCCAGCATTAAAATGTAAAGTAGGATAGACGATGATTGCTGTTTTCTTATAGTGACTCGAATAGTTCAACATTTTAGACGTTTTCACTATCTCAACCTTCTTTTAGTGATGTAAATATTTTTCACAATTAGTATTAAAAATGTTTTCTGGGGTTCTTTAGGAATTATGATTCTGTGCCGAAAAAAAAGTCAGGTGATACGATTTATCATAAATTCTGATATTTTTTATAATTATATAGTTTTTTTTTCATATGATTAATAGAATAATAGTTTTTTGATAATTTTAAAAAGTATAAAGATAAAATGACGTCGAAATTCTGGTAAAATAAATAATAAAAAATACTGCAAGAGGTTTTAGTTAATATAACATCACAAGAAATTATAACGAGTAGTAATGATCTAGTCAGAGGAAATATTTAAGGATTTTGATAAATAAATTATAACGGCGAGGCTTTTGAGAAAATAAGTTTTTAAATTTAATGAATATAATGTTGAATAATATAAAATATAATCGTATTTTAAAATAAATTATCATTTAATTTATTGATCTAACTTAAATCTTTATTGTAATTTTGTTTTTCTTCAAATGCATTTTAAAGATGCGTTAAAAACAAAACTTTTCTACTGTGTTTAATAGCAATATGTAAATAATATCAAAATATAAAAATAAATATGGATTTTTTTTCAGACTAACTTGCCACACCATATTCGTGACTTAATAATAGAAAAGCGTAGAGCAAGAGCGAAGTGGCACAGCACTAGATATCCATCAGATAAAAATAATTACTATAAATTAACAAACAAACTTAAGACAGAAATTAAAAAATACAAAGTTCAAAAATTACATAACAATACAGAAAAACTTAATACCACCGACAAAGCTTTATGGAACACCACTAAAAAACAACTGATCTGCAGAAACTGTAATCATCCTCTACTAACCGAAGCTAATACCTGGTCAAAATCTGACGATGAAAAATCACTCATTTTTGTACAGCATTTTTTCCAAACTTTTAAACCTCATCCAGATATCCTTAATCCTGCTCACCTAGAATGTATTGAATCAGAACTTGATATCCCACTCCAAATGTCTCCTCTCCCTAAAGCATTCCATCCTTCAGAAATATTAAACATAATTTACAGATTACCTTCAAACAAAGCTCCTGGACACGACCTAATTACATCCCACATCCTTAAACTCCTTCCTCGGAAAGCCATCCTATTCCTAACATACATATATTATGCTGTACTCCGCACCACATATTACCCTGACTCCTGGAAATTGTCAATAGTTAAAATGATACCTAAATCCAAAAAGCCACCTGAACTCCCATCCTCATACCGTCCTATTTCTCCCCTACCAATCATGGGTAAAATCCTAGAAAAACTCATTTTAAAACGTTTGTATCCTATCCTAGAATCCCATCACGTAATCCCAGATACCAGTTTGGATTCCGTACATCACACTCAACAATCCAGCAATGTCATCGTGTGGTGGACGTTGTCTCCTCTGCATTGGAGCGCGGAATGTACTGCACGGGAGCCTTTCTTGATGTAGAACAAGTGTTTGACCGAGTCTGGCACCCGGGACTGCTGTATAAGCTCCGTCAATCCCTACCTTTTACATATTTCCTTATTATTCTATCCTATCTCAGTGACAGAAACTTCAAAGTAAACCACAAATTTTTCTATTCTTCCCTCTTTTCCCAATCTGCCGGAGTTCCTCAAGGTGTATCCCGTCCTCTACACCGTGTATACAGCTGACATCCCGACTCATCCTACCACTGTCCTCACCACTTACGCTGATGACACATGTGTGTTACCAGTAAATAATAATCCTTTAGTTGCATCCCAATCACAACAATCTCATATACTAACATTCAAGAATGGTGTCGAAATTAGAGAATAAAAATAAATCCCAACAACTAACCTTTACCCTTCGTCGTAAACCTACGACTTCCTATCCCACAGTATCCTTTAATGATATTCCACTAATCCCTGTTGAACAGATCCGATACGTAGGGCTCCACTTGGACAAACGTCTTACTTGGAATCCACATACAAGACTAAAACGACAAGAAACTGCTCGTCGTTACAGTCTACATCAACATTTACTAGACAAACCATCAAAGTTCCCAATTAATTATAAAAGTCTCATTTACATGACTGTGATTAGATCTATTTGGACGTACGGAGTTGAGCTTTGGGGTTCCACTAAACCATCCAATTCATCTCGTATTCAATCCTTGCAATCCAAAATCCTTCGAAAAATCCTCAATGCTCTTTACTTTGTCACTAATAAACTTATCTATAAAGATCTTAATGTCCCGTATGTTGCTGATTTAGACCAAACTAGATATCAATCCTTTCATAGTAAGCTCCATAACCACTCAAATCCCCTTGTTTCTCAACTTACTTCCCACTCAATTCCCGATAATCCAAGGCATCTGAAAAGAAGGTGGCCTACAGATCTTCTTGTGTAGATTTTTTATTAAAGTGCTACTGATGAGTAGTTCTTTTCAAGTTTTGACATGTTATTGTTTCAATAAATTGATAAAAAAAAATAACAAAAAAAAAACAAAAACAATCAATGATTATTTGAAATAATAGTTGAGAGAAAATAGGAGTTTCAAACGTCACTTTTTAAAAAATGACTGATTATTGTTAAAATTTCAATGCTTCTTTAAAATCAATTAATATTTCATATATGTCAATAAAAATAAATGATTTGTTTATATTTTAAATATCGCATTAAAAAATAAATAGATAGAAGTGATTCTCAACTAATTAAAAAAAAACTGATTAGGGTAAAAACTTAAATATTTACTAAAAATTTTTTATTTGTCTGCATTTATCTTAATTCACAACTGCCAAATACAAAAATTAAAATAGTTAATATTTCATATATGTTATTTAAAACAAATAAGGATTTTTTTTTTATGTCGAGTTAAAACAAACAGTAATAATAATTAATAGAAGCAATAGAAAATGAATTCGCATGTACTGGGCAAACATCGAAGCCCACTCCCAGCAATAAAGTTGAATATTCGGTCCTTAGATGGGTGATTCGAAAGAGAGAAAGAGAATAGAAACAATTCTCCACTGATTTGAAAAATTATCTGATTAGAGTAAGCATTTAAATTCTTATTATAATGGAATCATTTAAAATTTCATATACGTTATTTATACATTATAATAATAAAAGTAAACTTGTAACCGGTTGCAATGTGTTTGACAATAATGAAACTTAAAGAAGCCTTTTCACCCAATTGCTACAAGATAGGCCTTTTCACTTAAGTTCAGTCGTTAGAGCAAATTGAAACGGAATGCCAAATAGAGCAAGAAAATGTAACTGTTAAAACTGTATCACCATTTGCTCATAGTTAATTCGGATCAACCTAGTTTAGAAAATTTTCGGCCTCTAAGTGATTGTTTTTGGTGGATGAAGTTCAATTTTTCTTTTTAAATATATTTTATAAAAATTACTTTAAGTATGGTTTGAAATACAGGTTAATTTATTTTACCAACGAAATCGTAGTATTAATTTTATGATTAAGTAAACGATCAGGTTACAGCTGAATGTTAATTCTGGAACTCTGAATAAGCAAACGGAACTTTATAGAATGATTTTTACTAACGTTTTAGCTAATTATGTATTCATTATATATATACACACACCTATTTTCATTGATATTGATGTATAAAAGTTCAACTGGTGAAAATCACTTGTAGTCCAGTAAAATAAGGATTTGACGAAGAAAAATCTGCCGAACTTTATTATCAACAGATCTTTATGTTTTTCGGGGAGCTTAACCCTTAGTACTGAACCTAAGACACTTCATGGGTTGTAAGTGATACAGGGTTTTTTTTTAAACCGAATATGAAGTTTGCTACCATGACAGCCGTTGGCTTCATACCCAAAATCGCAAAAAAACTGCCCAAAATACCGGTTATTTTCGTTTTTTTTTAACAATAACAAGGTCGTACTCTTTTGGATATAATTCCGAAACTATTAGTATGATCCAAAATTACTTTTTTTTCATTTTAAATCCGGGTTAATTTACTATTAGACTCTATATATGAATTTTATATATGAGTTTTAATCAAGTCTCTTAAAATACACATGCCAGCACACTAAAACCCCCGTACTGTTGTGAAATCCACGATTTTTTTTTGGCAAATTTTTCACTATAACTACGAAGCTATTTGTCCGATTCAAAATGTATGTTTTTCATCTCAAAGCTGGTCAAATTTACTAACAGAAAATATTTATGAAATTTTGATAAAAATACCCATGCCAGAACGCTAAAACCGCGAGCTGTTGTGAAATCCATCCTTTTTTGGCACAATTTTTGCTCTAACATCGCAAATATTTTTCCAATTCCAAATTACCTTTTTTTCATCAAAAAGCTGCCGTGGTAGCAAACTTCAGAATTGGATTCAGCGCCCCAAAAACCTAAAAATCTGTTGAGAATAAATGTTTGGCAGTTTTTTCTTGAAATGGCTTTTTGGAGCCTCTTTTTACTGGACTATTGGGGTATTCGGTCATCTAAACGTATGCTTGTTAAACACATAAAATTAAATTCAACAAAGATGTTACTAAAAAAACGGTTCTAGGTTAAACATATATCAATGATAGAGTTATCAATTATCTACTTTTCAGTTTTTTTTTCCTATATAATGATTGTTGTTTCTAAGCAAAAGTTACTTTCCACCTTAATAAGTGAAGATTATTTGATATATTAGATCAATAATGGTAACGATTGTATGTTCGGATGTGTCCAATTACAAGATAGGATAACACATAAGAATGCTCAGTTAGAGAATATTCATTTGGCTTGAAAATTAATTTCGATTTTTGGTTAAAGAACGCATATGATTGTTTAACATGTATTATTATTTCTAATAAGGATTTCAGGAGTTACTCACTGGCATTTTCCACTGCACCCAAGGCTGGATCGGAAGCAGTATGGATTTTGTCTCTGGACACGCAGCAACTCCAAATCATCCCTCCAGAGCAGAGGTCCAGTGGCTTCCCTCCTTCAAGAACACAAGAGAGAGACAGTCCACACTCGAACTGTGTTCCGCGGTACCAGCAACTCTGAGGTATCACTGTAAAAAGAGGTATCCATTGAACAAATGTAAAGAATTCAAAATATTTTATAATTACCAATAATCCACATTTTAATACCTTTTTTAACAATCTTTAATTTAAAAAAAAAAAAATGATATGGATAAGTCTTTTGGATGGGGTATATAGTTTTCTGGTGTAAAATTTGTTTCACCCACAAAATAAAACATTTTGACCCGCTCTAGCCCTATAGGTGTTGCTTGAATTGAAAGCTTGACTATGTTTTTTCAATCAGAAATTTAATGGAGTATATTTTTTGTTATATAGCATTTGTCGCTAGGACCTACTGCTTAGGAACTACCTAGTAAGGATCCATAAGTTTCCGGTCTGTCCTGCTTCCCTTCCTTCAAACCTTCACGCCTGCAGGTCCATGCCTGCTCACTCCATACCCATTGCCCGCACTTCGTCAGTCCTGCCAGTCTGTGTCCAGCCTTGAAGGAAATTCCCCACTTTTACATCTAACTCGAGTACCGTGCGGTTATTAAATTCTTTTGTAAAGTGGGTCTTACTCCTGCGCAAATTAAAGAGCGCTTGGATTGTGTACACGGGCAGTCCTACCCCTCGAATCCCACAGTAAAAGAATGGGCAAAAATATTTAAGTTAGGAAGAGAACGTCTAGAAGATGACCCGCGTCCCGGTCGCCAATTGAAAGCCATCACTTCTGAAACAATCCAACTTGTGAAAACTGAATTGCTGTCTGACTGCTGCGACTGAAAATCAAGGAAATAGCGCGAGGTTGGGGCTTTCAAAAACAAGTGTTTTGAGGATCAACAAAGAACATTTGCATATGAACAAGGTTAGTGCAAGATGGGTTCCAAAAACTCTTTCAGCTGCTCAAAAACAGTAACGAGTTCACTGCTGCAATGAATTTTTACGCGTTTTTTCCAAGCAACAGTGGAAGAAAATTTTTTTAACAAGGAAGAAAATTATTTTTTTTATGGTATAGAAATGTTGCCAAAGCGTTGTATTAAGTGTGTTGAACTTAGAGGAGAATATATTGAAAAACAATAAGACCAGTTTTTTTCTTTCACCTTTTCTTCTATCCCAGGCCGGAAACGTTTGGACCTTACTACGTATATCGGTTTAAATTGATAAAGTAAGGTTTTGCCTACACATTTTAAGTGTTGGGGCTTTTTCGATACGCTCTAGATCTTGCTTTACATTTTTTTAAAACTTTATTATGTATAATCTATGTAACAAACTACTGATGTTTTGAAAATTGTGTATGTTTTATAAACGATGATGAATTTCAAAATTCGAATCTAGGTTTCAAATAAAATGGAAACAGAAGTGGTTATTAATTTATCTATCCTAATTCAATTGATCCTTCTATACCATAACGCGTACCTCAAGTGAGGCTATAGCTCGGATCAAAAAATCAACGACAGTCTCCTAATCATAAATTAAATGCAAAATGTTTTTTTTAATATAACATTGGTTGCTAGAACCTACTGTATGGGAGCTATATTGGTTTAAATAGAAAAATAACGTTTTGCCTACATTTTAAGTGTTTAGGCTTTTTTGATACTAGCTAGAGCTTATTGGTGTTGCTTGGATCGAAAATTTTTCGATAGTTTCCTTATCAGAATAAGCCGATGTAAAATCAGTAGATTATATATAGACATATACATGAGTTATTGTTTTTCCCAGTCAGGGAGAAATTGAGTTTTTTTTTTATATTTAAAAAAAATTTTGGAGTCTGGCTTCAGAGCTGGTGGAGTATACAAGTGTCTCTATACAACCTGTGTGTTTCATGTTTTTTTCTGCACGTATCTTCTTCAAATTTGACATTGGATCGAAAATTTTTCGATTGTTTCCTTATCAGAATAAGTCGATGTAAAATCAGTAGATTATATATAGACATATACATGAGTTATTGTTTTTCCCAGTCAGGGAGAAATTAGTTTTTTTTTTTTATATTTAAAAAAATTTTACTCATTTAGATTTAACATTTAAGAAACTAATTAATTAACTGATTGGTTTTCGGAAGGTTAAGATTTGGAAAAGGAAGAAGTTATGAGTTCCACTCCCTGACTACCCGCCAGGGTTAGATACGGTTTGTGTAATGGGGACCGAGACAGCTGAACGACGGACCTACTCCTGAAAAAATATAGCATTTGAGGGTAGTTACGTAGCAAATCGTTCCACCCTAGCGGTTCATCCTCTTTAGAAACTGTTTATGGCTGCAATTCAAGACTAACCGCGTTATATGCCTAATTCAGTGTTCTTTTATTCAAAGCTAGAACAAGACTAGTTGTTAGTTATACGATGGATATATAATTCCAAGGTTTACTATTCCAACAAAAGTGTCATGGTCAACTAAATTTGCCCCCTCCTTGAATTAGCAATCATAATCCATCTCAAAATAAATACTTATGTTCCGCTAATGAAAGTAATTATTATCTTTATTTTTAATTCTTATACCAACATCATTAGTCGTAGGTGGAATCGTACAATATTGTCTTGGCTCTGTGGAGACTCGGTATTACACCAGAATGACATCTAAATGATCCACATGAAATAAGTATATCAGATGAATCGTGTTATAAAATTTACATTACTCAGACATTCTGAAACTTGGAAGCAATAATATATTTTTATTTATATTATAATTTATTCATCTATTGGGTCGTCCCAGGTAAAATGTCCAATTTTTATTATATGGAAATATAAGTACGTATTTTACGGCAGAATTTTACAACGAAGAGTTAAAAATGATTTATGTTTCAAAATTACAAAAAAAAAAAATCTTAATTTATAGGGAATGCCTGCACTGCTTTGACCTACTGGTGCATCTTGTGGTTAAAAATTGAGTCGAAAACGTACTTGAGTTGTGAACCAAGAGGCTTGGTAGTGCGCAGCTGTTTTTCAGCAGAATTTTAGCATCCTGAGAAACAAAATCTTCCAATCTGAATCTGGGTCGTTCTTTACTTTTTGTTTAGTAGATATATCTGCCCAGGCGTCCTTTCTGGTTATTATCGTTTCACAATCGGGCAACATGTCTTGCCCAGCGAAGTCGTCCGAGAATATTTAGATGTAGAAACATCGGCTTCCCCTGACAGCTCATAAAGCTCTATATTTTTCCTTCTCCCCCTGTATTCGTCAACATTGACAAAACTTAATGTTCTTCGAAGAATTTTCAATTCTTTGATGAGGGTCTCGTTTCTTCGTTACGGTTCACATCACCGAGTTGTATCTTATAACTGGACAAATCAAAGTTGTAAAGCATCATTTTGTCCTTCAATACTCGCTTTTGAGGTGCTTTCATTGTCCAAAATAACTTATAATAGCATTGAGGATTCTCTTCTTCACTTTGAAAGTATTATTATTAAAACTTACAATAAAATCACGATAAGTGAATGACAGAGACTGCTGCGTGCATGTAATAATTTATCATCAAATAAACTGAAATAAAACCTGTAAATAACGGGAATAGAGAAATCTTTATCACTGACGAGTCAGAAAAAAAGTTAAAACATTTTTCTAATTACAGTAGAGACTCACTAATCCGACCCTTAAGGGACCAAGGGGTAGGGCGGAACGGCCAAAAGCTGGGATTAACCGGAGATTACAATAAAACACATGTTTTTCATAATTAAAAGAGTATTTTAATTATATTAAAAGTTATATATTAACATTTAAAAAATAACTGGAATAAAATCATATTTTATAGACACTAATAGACTAGTATGTGTGCAAAGATTTAGCATATTTATGTACAGAAGCATTGGCCGTATTGACACTATATTGTGTTAGGTTTGTAAAAAACTAACTCACCTTTTAAATTGTTGATTATTAAGTATGATCTAAACGTCCTTATTAAGGAAGTATCTAGCAAAACCGTATATAATATGACAATTTCCGCCACTTTTTGAGAGAATTTCAAAATTTTGAATGCCTGTATCTTAGTTCCCGTTTAAGCTATAAAGCTTATTTACTGCTCAAGTTGTAGAGCATTTAGTTTAGTTTAATTTCAAATATAAAAAGCTTTCCTTTGGAATCAATCGAGCAAGAGATGTTTAGGTGAAAGGTAGAAATGGTGGAATGTTTTAAAGCTGACATAAGAACAGCACTAAAACTGCTCAACCGTTTGCACACCAAAATGTACAGTTTTACTGGACTATTAGTGATTATTCGAAAATATTCCTCCTCCCCGGACACCATTGGAGGGTTGGATTACTCGGAGAGTCGGTCTAGCGGAAGTTGGATTAGTGAGGTTCTACTGTAGATTGATTCTGATAGCGAGTTTGGTCCCTAAGTGATTCAGCCTTAGATTTTGTATCGTCTGGAATCGTGACGTTGCTACCATCTGGAAGAACTTATTTTATGAGCTTTCCATCATTGTTAGTTTATCAGAATTTAATTAATATTATTATTGAATAAACCGATAATAAGAAATTGGAGAATCAGACCGAACATGGAAGTTGAAGAGCTGTTTGGTAAACCAAACATTGTTTCTATGATCAAAGTGGGAAGATTGCGGTGGCTTGGCGTGGTAAAAAGGATACCAAAAGACATGCTCTCAATAAAGATGATGTAAGGCAGGCGGGGAGGAATGAGATTGAGAGGGAGACCATCATGGAGAAATAAAAAGATTGGGGTGAGAGGCAGGGAAATGAAGGTGGAACATAGACTGGGATGGCTGTCAGTTCTTTGTGAAGCCAAGGCCGGACTAGCATTGTAACGCTCAATATAATAATAATAATTATTATTGTTTCATGTTTGAAACTATGTAGATTCAAAAACATTTTTTTTTAAAACTATTTATTGATATTTATAACTGTATACATATATGTACAATAAGTAATTTTGAGGAAATTATTACAATGTCTAGACAATAACTTGTGAAGAACGATTCATTAGTAGCACTTCAATAAAAAGAAAAAAAAAATCTATAAAAGAAGGTCTCTCGGCCATCATCTTTTCAGACGCCTCGATGGATTATCGGGAATAGATAGACTTGGAAAGCAAGTTGAGAGACTAGTGGATTATAATGGAGTTTACTATGAAAGGATAGGTATCTGGTTTGGACTAAATCAGTAACGCATAGAGCATTAAGGTTTTTATGGATAAGGTTATTTGTGACAATGTAAGGAGCATTAAGCATTTTTCGAAGGATTTTGGATTGCAAGGGTTAGATACGAGATGAATTAGACCTTCGTTAGAACCCCAAAGCTCAACTCCATATGGCCAATTAGGTCTGATAACTGTCATGTAAAGGAGCCTTTTATAATTAATCGGTAGGTTTGAACATCTTTCAGTATCAAAAAGTAATATATATTTTTTTAAAATAAATCTGAAACTGTGAGTGAGTTAAATGAAAATATTTGATATTCATATCAGTGGCCCATCTTTGTGAGTAGTGCTGGAATATCTTTGAACCTCAATTGTCTTTGCATAAATGGATGGATACGCTTGGTTGTGGGATCTCAAATCTGTGTTTATTTAGATTATGATTGTATTTTTAACTTTTGGTTTTCAGTTTATGCGCTTGCGCCATCTTTACCAGTTCATGCTCATATCGCTCTGTAATAATTTTCTTATTAGTGAGTTTTTCATTAGTTTTTATACTTAGAAAAGTGCTCAGGACTAACAGTTAATAACAGTGGTCAAACCTGAATAATTTCCCTGTGAGTACAATAATTATTTATTGAATTAACAGTGATTTACGTAGCTATGAAGACCCATGTGGCCGTCTGATAAGGGACAGCAGAGTGGGGGCTAATACCTATTGACGGTCACTGTCACTGTCAGTGGGCCCTTGCCTTTTAACACAAAAGGGTGGGGTTACGTCTCATAGACAATCTCATAGACAAAGCTACTACGAACTTTATTATTATTATTTTTTTCGTTATTTATTATTATTTCCTCCCCCCTTAACACTGAGTGAGACTAATGAGATATTTCCACATGGTTATGTCATCAAAAACCAACTCCAAGAGAAGCCGCTCCTTAGAGACAGTTAAAATGAGTCCACCTGCAAAGCAAAATTCACGTAGGTCTAATAAGAGGAATACTCCGCCCATCACTCCGCCCTCTCTATAGAATCTCAACCGGGAACTTCAACACAAGGGATGACAGAAGAGTCCCCCTTCTTCACTCCAAATCCATACCAAATATTAACCAACACAGCTGTAGAAACCATGGAATCAAATCCTACATCCCAACCTGCACGACCTCCTCCTATCTTCGTCAGAAATGTTGGAAACTTCTCACTTTTATGCAGTCAACTAAATAATATAATCGGCACCGGAAAATATTCTTGTGTAAGCAGAACAAAGGACACTAAAATCATGCCGGATTCCCCTGATTCATACCGCCGTATAGTAAATACTTATCGGAAACGAAGGCTGATTTTCACACCTACCAGCTTAGGGAAGAGCGTTCACTGAGAGTAGTTATTAGAAACCTCCACCCCACAACACCTACAGAGACTATTAAAGAAGAATTGACAGCCATGGGATATAAAGTTCGGCAGGTTACTAATGTTGTTAAAGATAACAGGGCACATCCCGGGGCAAGCGGCAAGACTACATTACCTTTATTTTTTGTAGATCTTGAACCAACACCAGGTGTCGAACAGATTTATGAAGTCTCAAATATCTATTACACCAGAGTCCAAATAGAAAAAACCTTACCCCAAGCGGGACATAGTCCAATGTCACAACTGTCAGGCATACGGCCATACAAAAACGTATTGCCATCACATACCGAGATGTGTAAAATGTGGGCAAACGCATAAATCAAATGAATGCACCAAATCCCGAGGGTCCCAGCAGTCTGCGCCCTCTGTCAACAAGGACACCCGGCCAACTACAAAGGTTGCCAGACATATAAAAACCTTCGGAACAGGTTTCAACCAAATCGACCACAGACCGAAGAAATCTCGCAGAGCAGAGGAAGACAGCCTTCGAAACTTGCTACCTCATCTGTATCGTTTGCAGAAATGCTGGGTGGAAAAACATATCAGAATGGAAATGGGGCCATGCCGCCTCCTCCTCAACAGACCCAATTTCATGAACCCCAACCTCAACAACCACAGTACCAACAGATCACTCAACATATTCCAGTACCACTAGCCCAACCTAATCCTTACACCCCTCATCAGATCCCACATATTTCCTCCTCCCCCAACTACCTCAGATCTCACATCCTTATTTACCTCATTCCTGTCAGAGTTGAAAACTCTTATTAATCCACTTATATCACTCCTAACAAATGTTATCCCTCTTTTAATCCCTCTTCAAAAAAATCCTTAAATGCCTCCCACAAAACCCTTATCCATTCTCCTTTGGAATGCGAATGGTATTCGAAACCACACTAACGAACTAACATCCTTACTGCTAGACAAAGAAGTTGATGTAGCATTAATCACAGAAACCCGACTGACCAGTAAACAACGATTCAGTATATCACAATACCAAACTTACCGAACAGACCACCCTGACGGTAGAGCCCATGCCGGAACTGCTGTCATCATTCACCATTCCCTCTCTCACCACGTACTCCCTTTACCTTCAAATGAATTCCTACAATCCACAGCAGTTGTTATCAAAACCTTTTCCTTTCCCGTCTCGATTGCAGCAGCTTACTGCCCCCCAAATAAAACCTATTTCCACATCCCAGTTCAACTCATTTTTTAATTCCTTAGGTCACCGATTTCTCCTAGGAGCTGACTTCAATGCTAAGCACCAGCAATGGGGTTCAAGAACTACCAACTCCCGTGGGCGAGCATTGCAATCTGCACTTAGTTCCCAAAGATCCTTTATTTCTCCCGGTATTCCTACCTATTGGCCCACAGACCCTAACCGAAACCCCGACCTTCTTGACTTCTTCATTCATTCAGGCTTAGGACCTCTCCATTACTCCATAGAACGCCTGAATGAACTTTCCTCCGATCATAGTCCTTTAATTCTTACCCTATCCGTTACCCCAATTCTGAAACCTCCTCCCCCATCATTTATAAGAGGGCCTGTAGACTGGAACCTCTTCCGTCAATTTATATCCGACTCTATAGACCTCAGGGTATCCCTAAAAAACCCCAAAGACCTTGACAATGCTACCAATTCCTTCACAAACATTATCCAACAAGCAGCCTGGGCTGCATCCTTACCTCGT
This sequence comes from Euschistus heros, assembly GCA_003667255.2. Classification (NCBI taxonomy): domain Eukaryota; kingdom Metazoa; phylum Arthropoda; class Insecta; order Hemiptera; family Pentatomidae; genus Euschistus; species Euschistus heros. The sequence goes on along the minus strand of RCWM02000032.1, from coordinate 2,559,297 downwards.
TCCCCTCCCAAAGGTCGAAAGAAAAATCCTTTATCCCAAGATCTACTGGACCTTATCCAATCCAAACGCCATGCCAGAGCCATTTGGCAAAGAACCAGGCATCCAGACTATCGGAAAGCCTATAATTACCTCACCAAACTCCTTAAAAAAAATATGGCTACCTCCAGATCCGAATCCTACAATTCCTATCTTTCATCACTCTCTTCTTCAGATAACTCCCTCTGGACCACCACTAAAAAACTCCTAAAATATCAACCCACCTCCCATCCCCTCCGACGTGAAGATGGATCCTGGGCGGCTTCTGACGAGAACAGATCCGAAGAATTCGCCCAGCACCTTTCCAGCATATTTGTTCCCCATCCTGAATCTAACTCCACCCACACATCAACGGTCCAAGAATTCCTTGATTCACCAATTCCCCTATCCTTACCTCCCAAAGCAATTAACCCCTCTGAGGTCAAATTCCTTATAAAAAAATTAAAACCTGGTAAATCCCCTGGATACGATCTCCTTAGCTCACAGATCCTCTGGCAACTTCCTCATAAAGCCATCATATTCCTCACCTACCTATACAATTGCATCCTCCGGACAACCCATTTTCCTTTGCTATGGAAGCACTCCATTATTATCCTTTTCCTAAAACCGGGCAAACCTCCCAACAACCCTTCATCTTATAGACCAATTAGCCTTCTCCCAATCCTATCAAAAATTTTGAAAGGCTCCTTCTTAAACGTATCCTACCCATCCTCGAATCACAAAATATTCCCTCTCACCAGTTTGGATTCCGCACTAGCCACTCTACAGTCCAACAAGGCCTTAGAGTTGTTGACCACATATCCTCCGCACTTGAAAGCAAACAATATTGCTCCGGCGCATTTCTGGACATAGCGCAAGCTTTTGACCGGGTATGGCATGCCGGTTTGCTTTTCAAACTTAAAACCCATTTACCTCAATCACTATTCCTAGTTCTCCGATCCTACCTCTCTAACCGTTCCTTTCGAGTTCGCTGCGGAACGGAGTACTCTAACTGCTACACAATAGAGGCCGGTGTTCCGCAGGGTAGTGTGCTCGGTCCAGTCCTATATATCCTCTATGCTGCAGATATCCCTTCTACTCCTGATACTTTCCTTGCAACATTCGCTGATGACACTGCTATCCTTTCATCCCATCCAGATCCCTTAATAGCATCCCATAATCTCCAAACCCACTTATCCCTGATTGAAGACTGGTGCAATGACTGGCGGATCAAAGTAAATGAATCTAAATGCACCAACATAACCTTTACCCTCCGCCGTAAATCCAGTCCTCCTATCTACTTCAATGGTATCCCGCTACCTAAAGCTGACACAGTTCGGTATCTTGGTTTCTACCTAGACAAAAGACTTACATGGAACCCACACACTCGACTCAAAAGGCAAGAACTTAACAGACGCTTTAGCCAACTGTATAGACTACTAAATAGGACATCTCATCTTTCCATTGAAAACAAACTTTTTATATACAAAACCATCATCAAACCCATTTGGACTTATGGACTTGAGCTGTGGGGGACAGCAAAAAAGTCGAATATCAATCGCATTCAATCCTTCCAATCCAAAATCCTCCGAACTATAGTAAATGCTCCTTACTATGTTTCCAACAAAATCCTACACAGCGATCTCAATATACCACACGTCCTCGACCTCATACCTCTTAAATTTTCGAAATTTCATCGTTTTAGTTGATGGTACTTGTATCGACGAGGCACTCTAGCCCCTTCACGCGTCCAGATTATCTTTTATCGATTCTATCCTTAGTTCGATTTATTTGATTATTTTAGGAGCTACATTTTGAGGGTAAGATTATACTCGTTCATTTACACACAAACTCTAATTCATGTTCAAACTAATATTAACTTTAGTTGTACCTTCTCATATTAAAATGGGAATATAAAATATAATGGGAATCAAAACATAAAACACTAAATCAATATTGAATTAATATCAGAGTAAATTTGAATTAATATAATTAATAACAATTAATTTTAACTTCTGATAAACTTTTTCACAATAGGGATGTGGAAATAAGAAATTAGGAGTAAAGAAAACAAAATCCATATTGAAAGTTAAGTTGCTAATTCTCGTATTTTCTCACATTAGGGAAGTAGGAATAAGAATATATGAAACTTCAGATATACTCTCTCACATAACTTTTTTAGATCGGTGTGTTAAAGTCTTTAGATCGGTGTTTGACGTTTTAAGAATAATTTGAGATCTGTTAAAGGTGTAGGGATAAATACCATGAAAATGAATTGCAATAGAGGCCGATTTGGTAGAGCGCCTCGTCGATACTAGTACCAATTTGATTTTTGTTATTCTAATCATTATTGTTTGATAAAACTTATTTATTTCACTCTATGAAATGTTTATTAAATATCCAAGTTGAAACTGTAGAAGTGGATGTTTACATGTGAGTTTAAAGCTACCAATGACAAAGAATCCATTCACAAAACACGTAAACTGAAAATTTCTCACATGGAAGAACAAAATGGAAAAGTGGAAATAACAAAATATAAATATACAAAACCCTGTATCCATGTAGAAACTAATGATGTTAACTAGTGTTAAACTTTCACACATGATGGAAGAGGAAATAAGATAACATCAATATATAAAACACTAAATCCATGTTGAACCTCATGTTATCAACTTCTGTTTTACCTTTTACGTTTAAGAAGGCTAAAGTTGAATATAAAAAACTAAACAACACAATCCCATCCAAGTTGAAACTGTAGAAGTGGGTGTTTACATGTGAGTTTAAAGCTATCAATGATAGTTTTATATTTAAACTGGAAGTTAAGAATCGGAATCGATCTCGCAAATGAATTGCAGTAGAGGCCGATTTGGTAGAGCGCCTCGTCGATACTAGTACCAATTTGATTTTTGTTATTCTAATCATTATTGCTTGATAAAACTTATTTATTTCACGCTATGAAATGTTTATTAAATATTTCTTTTTTCTTTTCTTGTTTTTCATCATTTTCTTACTTCACACACTATCTCAATGGATTCATAATCATTCATATCACTATTTGTCCTTAATAGAGGCATATTTACTCTATCTATTATATAAAAGGATAAGCCATTTTTCGTTTGTGATCACTAACCACGAAAACTACTGAACCTACTGAAAATCGTTAGATTTTCAATTAATTCGTTATTAAAAAAGCGATAATACGTAGATCAGTGATGTTTGAGAATTGACCAATGGGTTGCGAGTGCCATTCTACTCGAGAGGTTACAAAGGCACGGTATTATAAAAAGCTTGAAATTGGTAATAAAATTTATTACCACATTTCTCAAATTACCAGACAATCCATCATGATCCTCAAACAGCTCCAAAGTTATCGTGACTCCTTTCCCCGAAGTATCCGCCAACTTCTGGTATCCTCTCTCATTTTTCCCACTTTGATTAAGGGTGCTTTGTGTATGGGGGGGGGGGCTGTCTGTTGAGCTAGAGATGAGACTAAGGAGACTAATAAATTGCTTCAGATTCAAGCAAATATTTATCTTTGGGGTCGACAGACGGTCTCACGTATTTTGTCGGTTCAATGAGCTAGGGTAGTTTTTCTCGGATTTTCGACGGCAACACTTCCTCGACACTTTCCTATTCTAGTCATTAACAACCAATTAACTTTCCTATATTCTAGACCTACTTACTCTGCGTTCGTCCATTCACCACCTGAATACAACATCCCAACCTTCCAACCTATATACCCCCTCACAGAGATCTGCCTCCTTTGAAAAATCCTTCGTCATCCATGCTACCTCATTTTGGAATTCCTTATCTATCCATATTCGCAAAGCCTTTTCCTTAACTTCTTTTAAACATCTTTTATTTATCCATCTCCTCGATCTTCAATCTTCCACAAAAATGTAAATGATTTTTATTTATTTTTTTACATTCTGGCGCCATGTACCACCACATTTGGTTAGAGGCACCATACTCAGGTTGAGAACTATAAGTTTGAAAAATTGAATAATGTGGTTGTGGAGGTACGAGACCGTTATCTTTTCTTTGCATTTCGTATTTTTGGCATTCAACAAGAATGTTTTCTGTAGTCAGGTTTACCTGACATTCGTTGCATTTAGGGGGTTGCTTGTCTTCCAATAAGTAACAGTGGGTTAATTTTGTATGTCCAATTCTTAGTCTTGTGAAGATGACTTGTTCTTTTCTTGGTGCTGGTTCTTCTTTCCATGGTTCTGGAATTGGTCTAATTTTCTTAAGTTTGTTATAATTGTCGGTTCTAAGCCATCTTTCATGCCAAACTATATTGATTTGACGTTTTAAGAATAATTTGTGATCTGTTAAAGGGGTAGGGATTAAGGGTAATGGACAAACACGCTTCTTTGGCAGCTAAATCCGCTTGTTCATAACTTTCTATTCCTGAATGTCCCGGAATCCACATAAAGCTAATAATTTTGAATTTCGAAATGGAATCAATTAAGGTGGCTATTTCAGATATTATGTAGTTTTTTGCATTATGGTTTTTGTTGCTATTGCTTGTGAGAGCCGAAAGTGAGTCAGAAGAAATTAAGTATTCTTTTTGGTCCATGTCAAGTGTTTTTATGTGTTCTAGGGCTTGTATACTAGCATACAATTCTGCCGAAAAAATTGAAAAGTCAGATGGAAATGAGTAGCGTATTACTTCTGACCCTATAATCACTGAGCAACCCACACCTTCATCAGTTTTTGATCCGTCTGTAAATAATATGTTAATGTACATAAGTGTGTTAAAATTTTTACTGTTGATTGTTTTTTATTTTTTACTTAACTTTAATTTTTTTTTTTGTTTCTTTTCTCTTCTTTTTTTTCTGATAATTTTATTTGTAATACTGATGTGCTGATTTATAACTAATCTCAGCCAGACAATTGTATCTTTTATTGTGCACTTTAATTATTCTTTGGGGACAGTCTGTCCCAGAATAAAGTTTTTTTTTCATTTTGTTTCATAAATACATGGTGCGACAGGTGGATCCTAGTGAAGTTTGAAAATCGACCGAAATGTGGTTAGCGCGATTCTACAACAGTTTGCAATAGTAAAACAACTGTACCCTTCTGTACCAAATTTTTAAGTCATCTTCAATATTATAGAAACGTTTGGCAATTCACAACAATAAAAATTTAAATGTACAATGTTGAGTAACAGAATCGAGATCTCCCATATACTTTTATGGTTAAAAATTATTTCCACCGAATAAAAATTACTACTGAATCAACATGGTAGATCCTTTGTTTCTCTTCTTTTTTTTTTTTTTTTAGAACATGTTTCATGGGCCTTTAGTTGGAAGCACTGATAATGTAACCAAGAGTTTCTTAATTTTCTCCATCCATCTGGATTCTCATACATATAAAATTAAAAATTATACTTTGGCTTAATCTTCAAACACCTAATTTGTGCAATTAAAATCAGATTTTAAATTACTTCTATGCGTTAAAATATCATTGAAGAAGTATTGCTCAATTACATACCTCATTACAAGATTTTTATGGATAAATAAATAAAACCCCAAGTATTAGTATCAATTATCTAAGTTTTTTACTTAGGAGAGCGGACGAAGCTCATAAGTAACTAGGGGTGATGCTAGAGAAAGATAAAAAGAAAAAAAAGTTTTGTTGATCGTGAAAATGAAAAATCGAATAGTAAACACGGAATAGAAACAAAGTGAAGAGGGCAAAGACCCTTAGGATCTATGAGTCAGTAACACGTGGATCAGAGATCGGATCAATTAATTAAGAAAATTCTTATCTGAGATTCATTCATGCTGCGTAATTTTACTAATGTACTCTATTCCATTCAGAGGAACCTAATCTTGAAATTCTTAGTAATCCAAGCATCGAATCCTAGATCTTCGATAGCCTTACTTAAATGAGGCTATTTATTTCATATTATCATTTTATTATTACATTTATTTAACAATTATAAGTTTTATTGTGAAACTGAACGAATATCACAATAACAGATGAATATTCCTGGAAATTTTATTTGATACCGAAGGACTGCTTCTTGACCAAGTTTTGTTTGTTGGGTAACCAGAGATGTGATCTGGATAGTCTTTTGAATCGCAACTCATCAATTTAGAAGACAAGCCAGATTAAAATATTGGAGATGACAAATGTCATCTACAACCTAACTAAACGTCTTTTATGTTGTTCTTTTCAGATTTTAGGTATAACGGATATACGAAGACTTTTCAATCTGAAATTCCTTGTATCATTACAAAATATCCTTTCACATCGTATCAATAAAGGTTAAAAGATAATATTCCGAAGATAATGCTTGATTATGTACTCTCACTCAAGAACGTGGTTTCAACAAGATGGGGCCACTTGCCACACATCAAATCAAGCAATTGAAGCTGTTAACGAATTATTCCTTAATAAAGTCATTTCGTGTAGGGGTAACATCAACTGGCCTCCCAAAAGCACCGACCTTAGTCCACTTGACTATTTTGCATGGGGATACCTTAAAAGTAAGGTCTATAAGAATAATCCGACGAACCTGACGCAAATGAAGCAAAGCATCAGGTCAGAAATGGTAGCAATATCGCGAGGGCTATGTTGTGAGCATGTGACCGCCAAATTTAATTCCCAAATAGAAGATTGAACCAGCAGCATAATGGTCACAATTTAGTTAACATCATCTTTTCCAAATAATTTTCTCCTTTATATTGTAATAATTAATAATAAACTTTTTTTTTTATTTTAAGCAGTTTTTGTTTTATCGAAGTAACAAATACTTGATACTCTTTTTGGACACCCTGTATACATATAAATCTATATAGCACCTGACTGGAAGTGAAAGCTGGGTGATCATTAATAAACAAACCAGCCATATTAGTTCAGCCGAAATGAAGTTGTTGGGAGCAGTTGTAAGATAAGAAGGGATCGTATTGGATTAAACGGAATAGGAGAACAATTTGAAGTGAATTAAATACAACACCTGACTGCTTAAATGGTTAAGCCACGTTTGCCGTGTGGGGGACGGAATAAAGCCAAGGAAATTCCTGGAAGCTAGACCCACTGAGAAAAGATTGAAAGGACGTTCCAGAATTTCATATCATGAGAGTATCCCGATAATTGGAGAAAAAAAATAGGTAAAATTCCATCAGGCGAAAAAGCTTTGCAAGGATCGGGGGAAATATCTACAAATTACCGAGACTCCTCAAAGCTAGGAATGGCACAAAAGGAAGACAAAGAAGAAGAAGAAGTTAAAGAATACTTAAAAGATAATATAAGTCACCTACAAACATATAAATCACCTATTAATCCTTCTAATATATAAATATACCAAAACAGTGTTACATATTCAATTCTCAACCAGTTACAATGATATTTGTTATTTATTAACAATTATATTGTTGTTAGGACTTAACGTTCTTATGTTCTCCAACAAGGGTTGAAAGAAAGAAATATTAAACAAGTTACCAACCTATTCTAGCTAGAGTATTAAAGTGGAGATTTACTACCTTGGTCCAAAACGAAATGAATTTGAACCCACCCAGAGGCTACTGGTTAGGTGCCGGACACTTTTATACACTCGATCCACCACGCCCTCCCTTGAAGTGTTATCTTTATTTTATTTGTTTATATATTATTCGACGTCTTATACTATTGCCTTAGGATATAGAAACCATTCTCAAGTTAATAAAAATGTTTTGTTAGTAACAACAATTTTAAAAAGAATTTAATTGCAGAAGTTACAGAAATTACGAACGCTTATAAGCCTTGATACTCTCACATATTTTAAAGCTTGGTTGCAGAAGCATATTTCTCGATGGTTTCGATTTATACGCTACCAACCATTCTTTGCCGGCTTTAGTGTTAATATAGAGTTCTTGCTAATAATTATTAGATTCCAATGTTGGATTTCCTTTTTCTTTTTCTTAATCGTGTCCTTTTTTCTTGCTCTCAATTCCACATACCATGGTCCCTCTGCTGAACTAATAGTTCATTGCTGGAACGATGGTTATACCTGAAGGTATAACTGGACCAAAGGCATACCTGAAGGTATGGTCAGCATTTCTCTCAACCGCAAAGTTTCCCTCTAACCGACAAGTATGTCCCTTGGGTTTCTCCCAATATTTTATGCCTGTCAAAGTATTTCGGTGTAAAAAGGTTTGAATATATGGAAATGTAGTTAAGGATTTGCGAGCCACAAAAAATTTTGTAGTCCATTTTTTTTTTCCATTTCCATTTTTTTTGCCTGCAAATAGTTTTTGTTTTCATGGGGTGAGGATTTCTGAGAGGGATCAAATTAAGGTGGTGGGGCTCACCTAAATCTTGTTGTGGGGAAAGACTAACTATTTACACTTACATACTAAAAGAAAATGTCCTTATGGTCACATATATGACCAGTGGCCAGTGGGCTCTGATTGTTCCGTTTCTATGTCTCGGTTACGGTCCGGTCGTTTGTTGCCAACGGATCGTAAGTGGCGCCGGTGTACCCAGTACCCAGTAACAACAATTTTAAAAAGAATTTAATTGCAGAAGTTACAGAAATTACGAACGCTTATAAGCCTTGATACTCTCACATATTTTAAAGCTTGGTTGCAGAAGCCCGGTGTATCCAGTACCCACGGTAGAAAAAGGACAAAAGGTATCGTTCCTATTTTTACTATCCCTGTAGATATAGGTTAACTAATTTCATGTTTTTTCTGTTATAGTTCTGAGGGATCAGAAAAAAAAAAAAAAAAAAAAAAAAAAAAAAAAAAAAAAAAAAAAAAAAAAAAAAAAAAAAAAAAAAAAAAAAAAAAAAAAAAAAAAAAAAAAAAAAAAAAAAAAAAAAAAAAAAAAAAAAACCGGTGTGTTCGTCAGAAAGTGAAATTCCCGTTAAAAGTATCACAACACTTTGAAATATTTGAATTTTACAAAAACATTTGTTTTTTTTTCATAATACATTTAGGTTCTGAAGTCTGTAATAAACATTTTTAAACTGGTCATAAACAATTTTTATTTAAATTAATTAACATATTTCTTCCAATAAACAAAAAAATTAGAAAACTTACTTTTTTTTTTTTTTACAATTTTAACTTTTAAATTATAATTTAAATTTTTAATTTATATTAAATAAGAAGTATTGCCCTCTGGCTGTCCACCCCCTCCTCGCTTAAATGACTGCTTCCACTAGTCTTGGAATACTTGTAAAAGGATTTTCCAGAAAATAATGAAACGAATGATAAAAATGGACTGATAGGAGATTTGAAATAAATAAACTAAAATTCTATCGTTTGTTATTAAAAGGTGAATAACAATGATGTGTCTAATCCTAAATGTCTCACATTTAATAAATATTATTGATATAAACTAAGTATGGATTAAGGTAAAAACCAAGAATATCTCGAAAATTATGGGTGTTGCAATACTTTTGACGGGGAGTGTATATGCACATTGCAGGGTTAATATGAAGTGGAAGAACTAAAATGGATAAAAGGATTACTTATTCAAAAGGTCTTTAAACAGTTCGAATACTAGGTATAAACAATGAGTTTCGGGGATATAAACTTCAAAATTGTTATCCTGGATGATTTTTTTTTAAGAGATGACATGAAAAAGTTAGTTCTTAGCGTTTAAAAATTGGAATACCTAGGGATCCAAGGATTGGATATCTTTTCATTGCAAGAAAGGGGACTCTCCATTTCAGGGATTTTTTTTTTTTTACTATAACTTTCAGTCAAGTGCTATCTATTACATCACGGCCTTTCTTCTTTTCTCTGTCATACATCTGAAAAACAGCGTGACTATTACATATCTTCTCATCCCGATTCCTCAAATGTGAATTTCTGCTTTCGCTTGTGATAGAAAAAGTAGTGAAACACAAACGATCTCTAGAAATCAGAAGGGCAATTTGGATAGATCTAATGCGGTGGGCAGCTTAAGAGCAAATCTGTGTTAGTAAGCCGATGAACTAGGATGAGGGTGAAGGTCGTTATACCGGCTCCACCACCTGCCCGCTAGCCTCTCGTTCACTTTCTCCAGCCGAGTGGAAATCGATCCATCTTTCGTCCCGACGATTTCCAGCTATAGATGATAAGCATCTGGTTATTTTTGTTGAACCATTACAGCGTATTTATAAGGCGAAGAACCCCAAAGCCTTGAGGCAAATAGAATTCAGATTTCTTAAGATTAAACACCGTAGAAAGGAAACTATACTATATACTATTTACTATACGTATATGCTAGGCGAACATGTGATATATTCTGACGATTTATCTAAACAAGAGACTAAAACTATTGTATCCAATACTTCATAAACAGTCGACAATAAAACTAAAATACATACACTTACTTACTCAAACCCATATGGACATACGCCACACAATTATACTTAAAAAAATAGGAACCTTAAAAAAACACAAATATTCCAATAAAAAATATTGGTACATTTCAAACCACTCACTTCACTCTGATTTACGAGTACCTTCAGTAAAGAAATCCATGCCAGAAGAGGTACAGTTGAGTGCTAGTCTCCCTCACACCTATAAGGCCTGTACAGTGGAACCCCGTTATATCGACCCCCGATAAACCGACCATTTTTTGCGCTAGAACCCCTCTCAATAATCCGACCTTTTGAAACATCTCTCCTCGCAAAAACCGACTATTTCTGAGAAGATAAAGATCCATTGTTTCCGGAACGGAACCTCGTGTTTCCGATAGTAATTTGTAATTATTTTCCAAGAAAATTGATTCACTGTTCTCTCCTGGTTGTTTGAAAAAAAAAAGTTTGGTCTTAACTTCCACAATGTTAACATCAGACAAAATGTTACGAGTGTTACGATATCTGAAAAAAAGAAATCTTATACTATCGTGGAAAAACTAGAGGCCCATGAAAAAATAGAAAAGGGTGAGCGACTTGTCAAAGTAGCTAGAGATTTAGGAGTAGGCGTTACTGCTATAAAGGACTTGAAAAAAACCGGAATCAATTAATTTGTTTTAGTGCGTTTTCAGATGACCCCCCAAAAAAAAAAAAAAAAAAAAAAAAAAAAAAAATACTAAGAAAACCTGCATCGGAGGTATTGGTTATGGTTTTGCCAAGAAATCAAATCAATTATGTATTAGTCATCGTAAATATTTGTGTTTTTTTCATTATATATATTTTGTATTCATATGTATGTATGTATTTAAAATATTAGGTTTTCTGTTTCATTTGTACTAAATAAATTGACGTTTTGTACTCTAATTTTTATTCTTCATTCACCTCTGAACATATGTAAGTCTAATTCACCAGTGTGACAGACTCCGTTTAATTCGACCTTTTTATGGGACCGACCTCACCCCAAGTCCCAAACAGGTTGATATAACTGAATTTTACTTATTGTTACTCCAGTAATCAGGTGTGGATAAAAATTTGAAAGAAGAATAAATCTAAAGGGATCAGTCAAATAAATAAATGAATATGTATCGTTTAATACAAAAGTACTTTACTTTATGGTGGAAACGTTTCGGCAATTGATTGATATCATTAGAACTGATTCAAAAATTAAAATAAAACTAAATAATAACTGTTTCCGACAACTCCAACATTTACTAGACAAACTTATAAATCACCCAATAAATCACAAAAGACTTATTTACATAACAGTAATTAGATCTGTACATATAGTCCAGTAAAATAAGGGTTTGCCGAAGAAAAAACTGCGGAACTTTTATTCTCAACGGATCTTTATGTTTTTTGGGGTGCTGAATCCGAATCTGAAGTTTGCTACCACGGCAATCATCGGCTTCGTATTCAAAATTGCAAAAAAACGCCATTATTTTTGTTTTTTTATCTATAACACGATAACGAAGCTTTCTTCGAAGAAAGTCTTCAAATATTAATTGTAGCTGGAACTAGTATCTCCGTAATGAAAAATAGAAATCCGAAATCGGACCATTTTTCGCGAAGTTAAGTTATTGGGAAAAAATGGAGAAATTGGCCAACTTGCCGTCAGTCCCACAGCTCCGCGAAAACACGTTTGTCGTACTCTTTTGGCAATAACTATTTACTATTAGATCCTATATATGTAACTTATAATTAACTCCGTGAAATATCCACACCAGTCTACTGAACATGTCATAATTTATTTTGCCAAAACATACACATTCAGCGGGCTAGCTTGGGTGGTTTACAGGATTTAATATAATTTAAATATACAGCATCTGATAGCGAATTTAATCAGCTTTGAGATAGAAAAAAAGAAATTTGGGATCAAACAAATATTTGAGGAGTTGGAGCGACAAATGTGCCAAAAATCACTTGGATTTTATAACAGGACGTTTTTATTAGCGGGCTGGCATGTACATTTTACGGGGTTTGATTAAAACTTCATTTATAGATTCTTATAGTAAATTTAATCAGCTTTATGATGAAAAAAAGTAATTTTGTATCGGGCAAATAGTTTCAGAGTTATAGCCAAAAGAGTACGACAAACGTGTTTTCGCGGAGCTGTGGGACTGACGGCAAGTTGGCCAATTTCTCCATTCTTCGAAGAAAGCTTCGTTATCGTGTTATAGATAAAAAAACAAAAATAACGTTTTTTTTTCGATTTTAAATATGAAGCCGATGATTGCCATGGTAGCAAACTTTAGATTCGGATTCAGCACCCCAAAAAACATAAAGATCCGTTGAGAATAAAAGTTCCGCAGTTTTTTCTTGAAAACGACCTTTTGGAGCCTTATTTTACTAGACTAATAGGGAATTGAGCTTCAGGTATCCACTAAACATTCTAATTCTTCAATGCTTCTTATTATATTACAAAGAAACTTATCCATAAAGATCTTAATGTTTTATATGTTGCTGATTTTGCCAAAACCAGATTCTTATCATTTCATAGTGAACTCCAAAACTACTCGAATCCACTAGTCTCCTAACGCGCCTCACATTCCATTCCCGATAACCCTCCGAGGCGTCTGAAAAGGAGATGGTCAAGAGACCTTCTAATGTAGAACTATTGAAGTGCTAGTAGTGAGTTGTTCTTTACATGGTATATAATGTATGAATTTGTAGATATCAATAAATAACTAAAAAAAATATATATATATATATAGAAAATAAGAACTCGCATAGTTCTTTTTTACCGTTGGTTGCTTAGTCTCCTTTTCATCTGTGATTTGCCAATATACTGGTTCTTATTTAGTTTTGTTTTAATTTCCCGATCTGCCCTGATGAGGGGCATGGTATGGCCAAAAAGTTGACCTAATAAAATAATGGGCCTCATTTTCTTATTCCTTTGGCTGATCCATCTGAATACGATATCTAATTTATCAATCAACAAATGCACCCTAAAATTAATCTAAATAGATCAGAGATTATTTAGTTATGGGGGTGAAGTATTTATTTTGCTGTATTATGAAAACCAATGAAGTAAACCTTTTGAGAAATTAACAACTTGATATTGGAGTAGCTTACTGAATGCCCAAGGAGGAATTTAAGGGAGATAAGAAAAAAATGCCAGAACAAACAAGACGACTCGTGAAAAACTATGCTTGGCACCATTAGACTACAATAAATGCTAATACTTAGACATGGCGATTGTCCTCATTTCTACATTGATTAAAATTCAATAAGACAGATAAATTAAATTAACTATAGATCACGTTTGATAGAAGAATGAGCTGGTACCAACACACAAAGGACATTGATCTAAAGAAATAAACTGCTGTATCATTACATATAAAATAATGCAGATTAAAACTTTGGATAAGATAAAAATCTACTAAAACTTACTTAAAACCGTTATGAGGTGTGCTTTTCAAATTTTCAGCGCATAAAACCTTTGGAATATTTGTTTTTCTAAAGAAAATTTTGTAAAATTAATAATTTTGTTTGTAAAATGTCTGAAATGCAATAAACTTATGTATTATATGATGTAGATAATTAATCGTGTTTACTGTTTAATAATATATTTCTGTAATTATTTTAGTATTTTTAATAGAGTTAGTTTTTGCTTAATTAGCTCTCATAAAAGCTATTTTTTTCAATATCAGTTTAAATTAAAAACCAGGCATCTATATCGATAATCGGGAATCGATTCTTTGGTATCAGTATATTGGTTTTCAGTATCACCAACACATCACTGGTTTTGATATGCAGGTAGCGGATAACAAGATAAAAATGGATTTATAATAGATTATCAGACTAATGTTGAATAGTAATTTAGAAACGAAGTTCTTTTATAAAAAAAACAAAGGTCTTATTCTCAACAAAATAATTGAAGATGCAAGAGAAAGTGCTGCAGTCCTGTTATATGCAATTCGTATAAATAACAATAATTACTTTTCTGGTAATAACGATATTTATTTTCTCCGTGTAATATTACAGCTAAAGGTGCCTGTTAAGTCTGAATTGCTTGCCAGCCGTTAGTTGAAGAAATAACTGTTCCGTGTGTAATCAAGATTAGAAAACACTTCATTTTATGTCAATATAGCGGATACTATAATTAATTGTTTTGGAAAGCTATTATTAAGAATATATGAGACGATAGAAATCTATGCTAGGAATGGTGTTAAAGTGTAAACTCCTTTTGGCACTGTTTGGGATGGGTTAAAAAACAAACTCGCGTCACGTACCCTACTCTATACTCGAAGATTTAGATCTGTTTACTGTATCCCCAATGAGCTAGAGATTCGAAACTTGGAATATATCACGAAAGTGGATGACCATGCAATGAGGCCTGGTTCATTCTATTTAAAACAGATTCCAATGCCCCATTGGAAATTTTAGCTCATTTCGTTGAGTAGCTATGACCCGAAGAAGAGCAGAAGAGAGAATTTTCTATAAGTGTTGAAATAGCTCGCGCGACTAGTATTTTTTGAGATTTGTCTACTTTAAACTTAAAGGATTTAATGCTTGATAGAATGGCAGGTGTACCTACAGTATTTTTTTTCCGAAGATAGCTTAAGAAGCAAAATCTGTCGAAATAACGCCATGATTGACTTCGGACATAGAATTTTTCCCGCCATTTAAGCTTAACAACTCATATTTTTTTATTTTATTTTTTCGTAAAAGTGTTAAAAATATTCAATAAGTAAGCAAAATAAAAATAATTTAACATAGCAACTCTCTAGGTTTATGTTGCTCAATTTAAAACATTAAATATTATATAGTAGTGAGAAGTGACGATCGTCCAAAGATTAGATGTTTCAGAGCTGCGATCTATTGTCCCAGAAAAACACTAGTCTTATCCCTATTGGCCTTAAGGCCGGGAGAACCCAATTTTCATTATTTCATTCATTTGATCAAGTCGAGCAAGCATCTTACAGGTAAGATTACCAATTCTATTTTAGTCATGATGAAAAAAAAAAAAACTGCGATCCTTAGACAGATGGATTTTCCTCCATTGTATGCTTGTTTGATTTTCTATGATATTAGTAAAAAGTAGTTGATTTAGTAAAATATTAGTTTCTATAGGTATCTGGTTTTGAAATAGACTTCATTCATTGAACTTCATCACTTAGAAACACAAATATTATATATTAAATTTTAAAAATGTAAGGCAAGAAACCAAACATGGAGATGTTCTGAAATATATCGGGGCCTAGAGAAGACTGAGTATAATTAATATAGTATAACTAATAATTGAATTTAATTTGTTTATCGATAAAAATCTTGTATTGAAGTATGGAATTTAGCATTATTTCTTCAATGTTATTCTCATGCATGGCAGTAATTTTAACTTAAAATTGCATTGATAAGGTGTTCGAAGTAAAAGCTTAATTAGACATCCAATTTGACAGAAATAATATTATCGATCCATCTGGATGGATTTAATATCTGACCATGACAGTTTAGCAAAAATTTCTGGGACTCAAGACTATACATTTTAATTATTATTATAGTAAAATTTATTATTATAAACCTTCCTGAAACTATGAAGATGTAGTTAAAATCCACATATCAGTCGATTTTTAAACTGCACTGGGATCAACATGTCGCTCTATATATTTATAGATTTTTTATTAACAATTTAATTGAAAATATAATCTCTATAACATCGTACCCTTGTAACCTCTCTCGAATGGTGCTCGCCACCTATCGGTCGATTACCAAATGTCACTGCGCACCACATATTTATCGCTTTTTGTTATCGCTTTAACAGGCGATTTGTCCTGGATGATACTCATATTTAATGCATTTTTCTCAATAATTCTACTCATTGTAGTCTAAAACCCTTTATTCAACCTTGAATTTCATGACACCTGAGTGGGAGTTAGCATGGTTTAAAGGAAAAAAAAAAAGGAAGAAGAAATGTATTCAAAAAATTTTTTTTTAAAATTAAAAATCTTATTGTTGCTAAACCTTCCTTGAACTATGAAGATGATGTGGTTAAAATTAGGTAGAGATTAGTATTAGTATGGTAGTTTTCGCCGTTAGTGATCGCAAACAAAAAAGGCTTGTTCTTTTATATAATTGTTTAGATAACTGGTTTTAATCTCGACAATGTATATCAATTGTAGCTTTAGCTATGACCAGAATAATTTTATTAGGAGTTACTTGGATAGGAATCCAAACAGGATGGCTGTCTCAGATTCCTGTTTATACTGATTGGATTAAGCCAAGAGAAAT
This sequence comes from Euschistus heros, assembly GCA_003667255.2. NCBI lineage: Eukaryota > Metazoa > Arthropoda > Insecta > Hemiptera > Pentatomidae > Euschistus > Euschistus heros. Next base: position 2,542,715 of record RCWM02000032.1, on the reverse strand, counting down.
TCTCTCGTTTTCAAATGAAATACGTGGATCCAGGGACGGGGAGCTGGAGTAGAGAAAAGGTAAACAAAATTTCCCTGGCTTTTCTAAGCAGGATAGAAGTTCACTTTCACCTTAGTCGATGGCCAAGGCCAAGGCAGACGGACACTCCTACCAGAGAGCTTTCTTGACTCCACCAGTCACGGTTTGTTTTTTCTTGTATTTAGAATGTCCTCGGTTCCCCTTTCTACGTCTGCTCTACTATCATTTATTATTTTTAATATTTTTTGTCCCTAAACAGCCTTTATACAGCCTTATTATTATAGTTGAAAAAATGTATAAGATTTTGTCTATCAAAATGTTATTTCCTTTATAATTACACAAGTTCTATCGGTAAAAGTGCTATTCTCAAATTTAAGGAATATGAAACGCGTTGGGGTTATTAAATATATGAATTAAATAAAAGCAGGCACTATAAAAAAAATAAAAATAAAGTTACAAGAGAAACACTATATTAAGTGATGCGGCCCACTTCAAATGGGTTGTTACATCTAATGCAGCATACAAAAACAATCTGAATAGACATTTCGTGATATTCCAATATATAAATAAGTAAAAAACAAAAAAAAAAACCAAAAAAAAAACCCATAGTAGTCATAAATGAAAATACATAAAATGACTGATCTCATCTTGATTATAAAATTACAGTTAAAAATATTATTTGTTAATAAGATTTAGTTAAATTGATATGATTTATTACAGTTAAATGTTACAGGGGTATCTTTTTCAAGGATTTCCTAAAAACCACATCAGACCTACATCCAATCGAATGCAAGACGTAATGAACGTAAGTGGCGGATATAAATCATACTAATTTAAAATTGCTTGGTAATATTTTTTAACCCTGCTGGGTTATATTTAATTAATATTCTAATAAAAGTATATATATGGGTATGTAAACCCCTAAACAAGAGTGAAACTTATAGCTAAGAAAATGAAACAAATTAATTGATTGGAATTTTTCGCAGTCAGTGAAAGTAATGAATAAAATATGAAATTTAAAAACTAAAAAATATTAATGAATCAATAAAATATATGAAATATATTTAATGGAGTCATTAAAAACCAAATAATTATAATATTACCACAGTTTGCTAATAATAAAAATTAAATTTTAGTTTTTTACTTTCTACTTTATTTAATTTTTTTGTTACTTTCGTTGTACATATTGTATGAATGCATTCACTGCCATGAATATTAATTATCACCCTTGAGTAAGCTCGTAATATTCATTAAATAAAATAACAAATAAATATAATAATGCAGGGCAGCCTACAGGGTTTAGGATGTCTTTTCAACTTTTTTGTTTTAATCTGTTTCCTATTATGGTAAATTAATAAGAGGAGAGTTTAGTTTTCTTATTTACATGCACAATGCCTATATATATATATATATATATATATATATATATATATATATATATATATATATATATATATATATATATATATCTGTGGCACCTGTGCGTAGTGGGCTAAGTGCGAAAATAGCGATTTTAGGAAAACTGAATTAAATGTTAGAGATTTCTTTCCAAATCGTCCAGTTAAAAAAATTTAAATTTGTGGGGCTTAAACTCTTGATAGTACATTTCTATTTATGTTGGTAAGGTATGTTTCAATTCTTGCCAATATTCTAAGATTTAATACTAATCGTTCCAAAAAAAAAGTTGTACTCTTAGCCTTGTACTAATCGATTTTGTGTGAAATGGGCTAAGTGAGAAATGTTAACGTGATTGACCTCAGAAAGCCAAGTGCTTAACTAATTTTCAGAGTTGAGAAAAATTAGGTATACATTAAATAATAGTTTTTATTTTTCAAAAAATTATTTTTGACATTATTTATTTTTTTTTTACATATAGAAAATAAAATAACATACACAGCAAGCCTAAAGAAAAAATAATTAATTTATTGGTAGTTTTTAAAACACTGAAAAAAAAAATCACCTATTATTTTCTTTCATTAGTCTTCTTCTTCACATAAATCTGGGTACAGATCCTGCTTAGATGTAAATTTCAGCTCTTCATAGAATCGCCTAAATGCTGGACTTATGTAGGGAAAAAGATCTAACAGATCTTTCTTCTTTTCTGCCACTACCGGAAGTGATTCAACATATCTAATTGCAGGTTCTAATTTTTGTAGCCTGCCCTTTTTAAAAAAAACTTACTGTTTTAAAATTAACATTTATATCGAGAGTCGACTTGTAGAAGAGAACACCGCACTTATCTTTGTTATAGTTAAGCCATCTTACCTTCCCCCAATGCATGGTGCCCTTTTCATTATCTTTTTTTTTTTTAGTATGTTAACTTAGTATGTTAACTTGTTTAGTATGTTAGTAGCTATTCCTTTTGCGCAAAAGGGGTTTTGCAAACTTGAATCGCTTTTCACAAGTAAAAGTTCAAGATTGGAGTATCAGCCCACGATTCACAAAGGAATATCCTTCATTGCAATGGACGGAACACTTAGCCTGTTAGATACAAGAAAAGAGAAAAAAAAAATTACGATTCCGGTGATGTAGATAGCTCAAAATACGCAAAATTCGACTTAGCCCACTATTCACAGGTGCCACAGATATATATGTTTAGTAACAGTCAAGAAATTTATCCTTATATATATATATATATATATATATATATATATATATATATATATATATATATATATATATAAACGATAACTTAACTTTTACTCATTGATTATGATAAAATCATAATTTCACATGCGTAGGCACGTACACGTTTCTAGTCCCAGGACTTTCACTAATACACGGATCGGTAAACATCAAGATGGTAATAAATGGTATATAAAACGATTACTATATTTTTCTATTTATTTATAAAAAGTATTACATTTTGGCTATAATTAACATTTGCCATCTGCTTGAGCAATAAACAAATATGCTTTTAGTGTTCACTTGGCCAGCGCACAGTCTAGGAGGAAAAAAGTCGTAATCAAAATTAATGAAAGTATTGTGTTAGGTGTTTAGAGGAAATGTTTATAGAACGTTCTTTAGTTTATAGCAGGTGGATTTCAATGTAAAAACATAGATGTTAATAGCACCTGACCCGGCAGATACCATTTTGTCCGTACTATACATTCTGCCAATTGAGATTTGTGTATCATCGTATTGATATTTTTTCCTTGTTACTTTTTAATTAGTGAATATAGACGATCGTTATACTATTAAGCCATTTTCCAAATCATTATTTAATAATCTGACCTATTATATAATCTTTTTAAACGGGCTGTAAACTAAAGCATTTTTTAAACTAAAAAGATCTATTACTAAAAATTACCCTAAAGTACCTCTCTGAAATTCATGGTAGAGGTATCTTAGAAGGTGTATAAAATAAATATGAAACATTTAGCTGTTATTCGCTTTCTTGTCTGCAAACGAATTTTCAATCACGCTAAGAGAGTTATTTAGTATTTGGCAAAACTGTAAGGGCATTGATTTAATATATATTGCTATATTGAAAATTTTAAATTAGAGGATATTATTCCAACATCTTCAGCTGCGTAGAAGACATATTTACATAATTGGTAGTTAATGAAATGGAAAGAGGCTGGAAAACCCTGAAAAGTCGAATTACATTTTATTGACTACCCATCATTAAGGGGATTAAGAAAATCATTTTTATAACAAAACAACGTTTTACATACATTTATAAAGTTATAATATAGAAAATACATAAGAATGAATGTATGCATGTTTCTACTGTATGTGTTGAATTTTATTTTAGGTAAAAATCTGTAATTTTAGTTTGTTTTTTACTAAGCATTTGTCTTCTAATATCAGTCATCATTGACTGTAGTAAGATAATTTTATTATAATTAGTATTCTCCTATTTCTTCTTCTAAATCTTTTAATGAAGAGTTCTTTCATTGTTTTCCGAGGACAAGATGTTTAGACCGACGACGATACAAAGTCTGAAATGTCTTTCTTCTCCTTCAAAATATCATGAACATTTTTCAAAACAATTCGCAATTCAGCGGATGACGCTAGTACACTTCCATCTTTTTCTATTCGATTTGTTTTGGTTAATTTTTGTTCAAGCATTAAAATGACATTTTTTTTTTTGTGATATTTCTCTAGTTTCTTTTTAAATGGAGACTTAAGCACAACTGAGTAAATAGTTTTGTTTAGTAGGCAAACAGGCCAGTAAGAGTATCACGGAAAGACTTGAAAACATTACCGTTTCATAAAATGAATTGGATTAATATACCGGAAACATTTCATTCATACGACAGAAGCTTGCCACGTTTTTCCATTCATTATTTTTAACTATAAATAAATACCCATTATGTAATCGTTAGGAACGATCTTACGTATTTATTTTTTATTGAATTAGTATGATACATATAGGTAAAGTAAATAGTGAAAAATTGAACCTTATTAAAAAAAAAAAATGATTCATCGGAACCACGGATAATGGGATATGGAGTATTTTCCTAAAGGTTGTGACTTGAGTGGTTTTATTTTACCTTATTTCAACTCTATTGTGTATGTAAATCAAGATGCCATGTCTATTTAATAAATATTAGATAATTTAAAATAAGTAAACAGTTGAAAGAACGAGGGTGCTGTAAAATTGAGCTGGTCACTATGATTGGTGGATAAGATAAGTTTATCATGATTTGCTCATCACCATAAGATTGGAAAAATTTTCCCTGTTTTGCAGTTTAGGCTAAAGCAGATAATCTATAAAAATAGTTCTCTACTTCCCGAACTGGGACATAATACCGAAGAGCTGAAAAATAATATTTAAAATATCAGCGAGCATGATGACAGCAAAATTAACTGCTTTGGAGTGCTTAGTACATTTTTGGTTTTTAGTTTGTTCACAAATATCTGCAAACAACCTTTACCCTGCGTTGAAAACCTACGTTATTCTTTCCTCCTACATCCTTTAATGGAGAATCGTTGAATAATTTTGGACAAATACAATACCTTGGATTTTATTTAGACACAAGACTTAGCTTGAACCCTCATAAAAGATTAATAAGACAAGAAACCTCACTTCGATTTCGACTGCTACAAAATCTACTTGACAAAAGTTCAAATTTCCCGAATCACTACAAATACCCATCTATAAGACGATTATCAGAACTATTTGGACCTATAGTATAGAGTTATTGGCATCCACCAAAACATCGAATTTTTCCCGCATCCAATCCATAATCCTTCGAAAAATCCTCAATGCTCCATACTTAGTCAGAAAATGAACTGATCCACAATGACCTTAATATCCAATATATCGCTGATTTGGCACGAAAAGACACCTTTCCTTTCATAATAAACATAATTCTTCACTTGTTGCACAACTTACTTCCCATTCCATTCGTAGTAATTCTCCAAGGCGTCATATTTATATATATATATATTTCATTAGAGTCCTACCAATGGGTAGTTTCTGTATAAGTTTTTATCATGTCATTATTTTGCATTGTATATCACACATTTACATTTTATTTTTTAATACAGTTGTAAATTTCTGTTAATAAAAAATAATAAATAATATAAATAAAAAAAAAATTATTATAAGTTGCTTTAAATATTATTGAATATGTATTTATGAACATTTTCGAACATATTAAACAAATCATCATCATTATTTTATGGTGCTTATGGTCCTTGCAGAACCATGGCCTCCTCTACAATTCTCTTCCATCAGCTGCCCTTCTCCATCCTCTCACCCCCAGTGTCCTCTACATCTTCAAACCAGCGAAGTCGAGGCTTTCCTCTCCTTTTCTTTCCACCCGGGTGTCCCCCTAACATCAAGTCAAAATTGTGCACTTTTCAGTATACTACTTTTGCTACTTTTCCAAAATCTTGTAATCACCATAAAAATACTACTTGCACCGAAAAAGATACATTGGGGCTTTATTAAGAAGCACAACTTTACCAATTTTTCAGAACGCAGATATTAAAAATCCTATTTTGAATCTTAACAATAATTGACTCCTTTTTTTAAAAAATCCTCTTCTTTACAACAACCACTGATATGTTAATTAGATACCGATTGAGAAAGCAGGGAGCTTGAGTAGACTTTACGGCCATTATGTGTACATTTATTTTTGATATAATGAGGAACACTCAGGAATTTAGATAGTAATTATTGAATAAGAGATCAATTAAATGGTTTAAAAGAGCCTCAAAACTAAACTCCATTGTCAACAACATTTTAGCATGTATATGTCTTTTCTATTATATCTATTATCTATTATAGTGTATCTAGTATCTATTTGTCTCTAACTCTGTTAGTGTTGCTCGGATCGAAAATTAGACAACAGTTCTGTCAGAAATTTAATGGAGAATATTGTTTATTTTGTATCATTTGTCGCTAGAACCTACCTTTTAGGAGTTATATTGGTTTAAATGAAAAAAGTCACTTTTTGCCTACATTTTTTAATCGGCGCTTTTTTTACACGCTCTAGCTCTGTTGGTGTTGCTCTGATCGAAAATTTGCCGATAGTTATAGTGTATATATAGAAATATATATAGAAAATATTCTCCATTTAATTTCTGACAGAACTGTTGTCAAATGTTCGATTCGAGCAGCACTAACAGAGTTAGAGACAAATAGATACATTTTTTTACTGTGAAAAAAAACCTTATCAGTAACTTAATAGCATAATTAATGCTTAATGCTATAATTTTTTGCCTTATAGCACTAGGCTATAAGTCTAGGATCAACCGTTTAGGAGCTATATTGATTTGAATGAAAATGGCTACGTTTGAAACCCCTATTTTCTCACATCTTTGTTTATTTTGAATAACCATTGATTGTTGATTTCATTTAATTATTAATTCAAGTAATTTGATCCATTTAATTCTTTTTTTTTATACATAAATTTATTGAAATTTACAACTGTACTAAATATATACATCAAGTAAATATGTTGATAGTGAATACAACAACTTGTATTGTGGTATGTAAACAACTTGTGAAGAACTACTAACTCGTAGCACTTCTATAAATTCTACACTAAAAGGTCTCTAGGCCATCTTCTTTTCAAACACCTCAGTGGATTATCAGGAATGGAGTAGGAAGCAAGTTAGGAGACTTGTGGATTGGAGTGGTTATAAAGTTTACTATGAAAGGATAAGTATGTGGTTTGGGCTAAATAAGCAACATATGGGATATTAAGATCTTTATGGATAAATTTATTGTTCACAAAGTAAGGAGCATTGAGGATTTTTCGAAGGGTTTTGGATTGTAAGGATTAGATACGGGGAGAATTAAAAGGTTTAGTTGAGCCCCAAAGCTCAACTTCATATGTCGAAATAGCTCTTAAAACATTCATGTAAATAAGTCTTTTGTAGTAAATCGGAAGATTTGAACGTTTGTCTTGTAAATGTTGAAGAAGTCGAAAACGACGAGCCATTTAATTCTAAAATGTAAAAGTTTTTCCAAGTTTTTATACAAAGTTTTTGTTATTTTAAGTATAAGATAGAAGTTATAACATTTTAAAATAAGAAATCATACTAAAGTATCGTACCAAACATAATGCAAAAGCCAAGCAACTCTCAAGAACACAAATTTTAGTCAATAGGTTTGAAAGAGTTCACACTACATTAAATTTAGTAAAAACCGATTTCAGTTTTGATTAGTAAAACTTGATTGCCAGGTTCTTCTATATCGCAGAATAATCCCTTTAAATCATTGACTATACGTGCCTAAATCGATTTTCGTTGTTGTTTGGTATAGCAAATTTTTGTACACCACTATAAAAGTCATATTAAAGTGTATTTATTTAGTTATCTCACCCTCAGTTTAGACATTCAAAATATATTTTTCTTATAACCTAATTTGTGGTTGAATAAAATTGAATGTTGGGGCTGATGGCTGTGTGCATTGCGGCGAGGGTCTCAGCGCGCCTGGTACGGAAGGTCCTGGATTCTTATTACATATTTGAGAGTTGAACTTTATTTTGTAGCGGACCAACGAAATAAATCTCGACCTTCCCACCCTAGCTGGAATAGGTTGGTAACCTGTAGGATGACCCGTCTAGTTGTACAACAACGAACAGCAAAGTTGATGTTAAATTAAACAGCTTCACAAGATGAGAGGTTGCATCACTGACTGCACATTCAACGGATTTGACAATCTAAAATTAATACGCAAAGCGTTCTTATTAAAAAAAAAATTATTTGCACTCCACGAATAGATTACGTAATGGTCAATAAATCATAATTATTTGAAGATCTGCGCGTTCTATACAAAAATGTGATTATTAAAGTGGAAATAATAATGACAGATTGTTGCTATGTAGAATAATTACAATCGACTGGAAAATGTCTGCTGGTCGCAAACACTGTCGTCTTCACCTTTCGTCATTGACTTTCCGTTATATAAGAGATGTGAAATCGTGAAATAATTTCGCCCTAAAAGACTTCCCATTTCTTTCTATAGCCCATTGTTTGAAGTGTTCATACAGTATTTCCGGTAATGTGTGCTTTTGTCGGGAACCACATTTACAGAACGTTATGTTGAGAAAGTAGATCAAATGCTAATTACGGTCTGTCACCTATTTTGAATTTTTAAGTTCATCAATCAGTTTTCAACAAATCGATTTTATGTGATTCTTTATCGGTTTAATAAATGTACAGAATCATTTTGTGTGATTTTTGACATTTTCACTCTCCCCCCCTCCAACATTATACTGAAATTTATACGTCCTTGGAATGTTCTGAAAATATCTTGGAAACATATATGGTGCATTACTTATTTAATACTTGCCCTAAATCTTAGACTGCCCATTGTCATGGCTTGTTCACTTAAATATTTTTATAGAATTTTCATCCAAGTCGTAAAAGTCTATATCGCCTTTGTCAATTAGTTGTCCAAATTACAGTTAATTGAAGAGCTATTTATATCTATCGATATAAATAGATATAATAGTTCTGGCCACCATTAAGAAAGAAGTTCAGTACTTCCTGGGTACATTAATTATTAAAAAAGTATAGCTTCGAGATTAAACGTTGAACAAGGAGGTAATGTAAAAATTCCCGCCCAGGTTTTCCCCCAATTTAAGGGTACCCACTTTATTGATCTCTCTTCTACAGTTGGATTCGAACTCGGGCACAAAAGGTTTAAATTCAGTTATTTATTGACGGAACTACGCAGTTCCTGCAGTTGCTACAATTAAGTTTAAAATATGAAAAATGATATTAAAAATAAATTAATAAATACCATGTAAATTTTGAATGATCACATATAAATATCCATCCGGTTTGGAGGGAGATAAAGTTTAATAAAGTATATAGTATATTTTAAAATATTACAAAAAGAAAAATTTAGACTCTGAAAAAATAACTGAATACGTTATACTAGAGTGAAGAAAACCCATAAAAACGAATGGACTGCGAAGTAGGAATGATTTGCTATGAATTCGATTTGGAGTTTCTGTATTTTACAAGAGATCCAAATTGGAACAGATCAAAGATGAAACAATCAGAGATTGACAGAAAGTAATTCAGGTAAATGGCAAAACCAATCAAATAGAGAAACGGTAGCTTTCAGGATTACAAGAAGATCGGAAGACATATCTCACAAAGCGATCCACTAAATAACATATGAACTAACAGTAGCAGTGAGCGTACATTATAGGTAAATCCATCATTCAGTAAATTGGTTAAATAAAAGCAGTGCTTAATCCAGCTTTAATCAAAGTTCCGAAAAGAGATGATTCAAGAAATCATCATTTTGAAGATGTCCTGAATCGTATTTATTTATTTAAATTTAAATTTATCAATTTATTAGTAATTTAAATATAGTTTGCATAAGTCAATCTCGGGATTTCGGTAGAGCTTCCTCGTTTGTTTCTCTAACAAATGGGAGTGTGCATGAAATAAGGTTTTTGATATGAATGAACTGCCACAAAAACATGTTTTTATCCTGAGCACTGTCAAAAATTATTTTTGAAGATTTTTAAAAATTAACTCTTTTGTGAATAGTAACGCATTTTTAATTCCTGCAGCTGTAGGTTCAGAAAAACAAAACTTAATGAGCAGAGCACATTTTTCTTTGAGTTGATTTGCATAATTTGGGTGATTTAAAATGCGTCGTGAGTTGAGAATTTGAATTATTCATTGAAATAAGTAGAATTTAAAAATATATATATTTACAAGCGTACGAATAAGATAAATATTATGCTAAAATAAAAAAGATATTCATTTAAAAAAAAGTAATAAAAAAAAAGTAATGTAAGATTATAAGTGCACTCACTATATGTAACCATAATGAATACTGTAATGGCCAATGTTATTACTATCCAGATAATATTACATTTAATATTATCAATGAAATATTAAAAATCATTGATTTTTAAAGGTTTTTGAGATCATCATCATCATCATAATCTGTCCCTCTCTACCGCTGTGCAGTGTGGGGATTCCCTCTATAGAGCTTGACCCAAGTGTCCCTTTCTTGAACCAATTCTCTCCTCCTGCTCCAGTCCAGCCCTCGCTTCCTGAACGCCTCCCGCACGCCTTCCTCCCAGGTGATCCGTGGTCTTCCTCTTGGTCTTCTTCCTTCTACTCTCGTCTCATACGTTATCCTGGCCGTTCTCTCCGTGCTCATCCTCAGGAGGTGCCCAAACCATCTTAATTTATTTTCTTCAAGAGTGGTTTCTACCGCCTGTACCTCGAGGTTCGCTCTTATTGTAGAGTTACGGATCCTATCTCTCCTGGTCCTTCCTTCAACCTTTCTTAGGTATCTCATTTCCATTGTCTGGATCTGCCCTTTGTGTTTTGAGGTAAGGGTCCATGATTCAGAGGAGTAAGATAGGATGGGCAGGAACGTAGACTTGTAGACAGATATCTTGGTCTTCTTCGTCACCTCCCTTCTGTTGAGAAAGCCTTTCCGGATTGCGTTGAACAGTCTACCAGCTGCTCCCAGCCTCTGCGATACCTCTCCATCGATATAACCGCTTTCGTTGATCCAGGCACCTAGATATTTGAAGTCCTGCACCTGCTCCAGAATAGATCCCTTTAATCTCAATATTCTCATAATACGGTGAGGACGTCTTCCTATTCTCATACATTTCGTCTTATCTGGATTAATATCCATGTTAATGCTTGTCAACTCTTCTTGTATGATATTTACGTTGTGTTGTAGGTCCCGGTCATCCGCAGCGAACACGACGAGGTCATCAGCAAAAGCGAGAACTGTAAGCAAAGCAGGCTGAAGGTTCCTATGCCCTAGTTGAAAACGCCGCAATCTGGGTTTGACTCTCTTCAGCACCTTATCCAGCACCAATATGAAAAGCAGGGGGCTTAGGCTGCACCCCTGACGTATTCCCTGCGTCGTCTCAAATTCCTTGGAGGTGTGGTTGCCAGTCCTTATAATATTTCTTGTTTTTTGGTAGAGACTCCTGACTGCCAGAATCGTGCCAATATCCACTTGCTTTTCCGACAGAGCTCGCTCTATATCCTCCTTTTTGACTCTGTCGAATGCCTTTTCTAAATCCACGAAGCAGACAGAAAGTTCTTTACCTTTCTCTATGGACTTCTCCATGACCTGCCTCAAAGTAAAAATCAGGTCTTGCGTACTCCTCGAGTTTCTGAATCCATACTGCTCCTCTCCTATCTGGCATTCGACAACTCTTCTTACCCTTGCTTCTAGAATTCTTGAATAAATCTTGCTTGGCACACTGAGCAGAGATATGCCTCGATGGTTATTGCATACTCTATTGTCTCCCTTCTTGTAAATAGGCACCACCACAGCGATCTCCCAGTCCTTCGGTATCCTTTTCTTTTTCCATACTAAATTTAAGAGATGGAGAAACATTTCCTCACCTTTGCTGCCCATGTACCGGATCATTTCGGGAGTTATCCAGCCCTGCTGATTTACCCAGCTTCATCTTCGAGATAGCCTCCTCCAGTTCCTCCTCGCTGATGAAATCGTCTTCTTCTGCATAATCTAACTCCGCATTATTAGTCTCATCTGGACTAACGTCTCTTCCCTCCAGCAGCTCCCTGAAGTACTCTCTCCATCTCTCCATTATATCTTTAGGTTTTTGAGATTTTAAAGCAAAACAGGTTTCACCTGTTCACACAGAATTATGACAGATAAAATTGGTTTCTATATTTTCAAGTCGCCTTGATATTTCAAAAACTCTGTGAGCTTAAAAAATAATTATAATGAGAAAGTAATGTTAATTTTGTTACCAAATCCGAATTAAACTTTTAAATATGGAGGAATTGCGTCAGAATTAAGTCAACGGTGAGGGATAAGCATTTCTTACACTAACCATTGATTGATATCAAGTGAATTCGTTCATAATAATGCCATCACTGAACATTATATTCTTAAAGTTTACTTTCCATTATAAGATTTATGGTTTGTTGAAATAACAGAATAAAAACATAATAATAACACAGTACAATGTCAAGAAGAAAACTCATTGCGGAATAGGATTTAAAAAGACTATTTTTGAAAATATCATTTTAAAAACAATAGATGCATAAAATTGAAACGAACTTTATTTTAGTAATTTTAGCAATAAAACGATTTTCTCGATATTTCTTAATAGCTCAAATGATATTAAAATTAAATTGTGAAAATCATGCATAATATATACACAAGCGCAATTATAACATGTTACAAGATAAGGTCTTGAGATACAATAAAAAAGGATAAATGTGAAAAGCATGTTATAAATTGATGGAATATCGTAACGATTTTGGTTTAACTAAATTAATTCACTTGTTAATATCAAATAGAAGCGAAAAATCTCTTTATATGTTAATTAAAAAAATATATATTTAGTTAAAATTTTAAATTATATTTCAGAACAACATTAAAAGTGTGACACGTTCAAAAATTTAGATTTTATGATTTCTAGTTAGATTTGTCTGAAAGTTAAGAATTATTCTCTCTTAGGAGCACCAAGACCTTTTTGCATAGTTTTATATTAAAAATTATGAATATAATTATATAACTCTCTAGGGCTATAGATATGGCCCTAGTGAGTTTTGTGGTTAAGTGGATTTTGTGTGTAAACTTTGTAAATTTTAGATTATGCCTATCATCAGAATCTTTTTATTTTCTATTTATTTGTGTCTAATGGACTTAGTTGTGAGCCTATTACAGATATGAATACTAATTTGTGAATCATTGTTGAATTTTGTGCGAATTGTGTACTTGACTAATTGCAACATGCATAAACCTAACTTATAGCATTTAATTTTTTATTATGGATTTATTTTTTTTATGTAGCTTATTTTTAATATATAATTTATTCTTTTATTTTCTTCCAAAATTTTGTATATTTATTTTATTTCCAATTTCTTCCAATTTCATAATTATATGTTTGCTGATAAATATGTATATTTAAATTCACAGGCATTACCCTTCTTGACATATAAATTACGTGATTTGTAAGTATGGAGAAATTAAAATAAAAACCTTTTATGAGAGTTACTGTGAAGTAGCAATAAATAAATAAAAAATAATTCATCAACAAAATAAATTAGTGTGTAATTTATGTCAGGTTTTTAATATTATGAGCATTAGGTACAAGATCTATTTTTATTTTGTTATTATACAGGAACATAGGATGCAATATTGCAGATAAACTTTTAAAAAAATGTCGTCCTACAAAATATAAAAGTATATATATTTTATAACATCTATCGTTCCAGTGAATAAGTCGAAATTATACTCTAATTAATTAAGTGACTTAAAAGAATTGTAAAGGTTTCTCTTCATTATGAATACGTGTTTAAGATTGCTTTTATCTTAAAACATTATTTAAAATGAATATCTTACTTTAGCCCTTATTTACTATGAAAAACTTCTTAGTCATTTAACTCATTATGATCAAATTTTGACTTAACCACTTATCCACTGGGATGAAAGATATATTACTTTAGATGGGTTTTATTCATAATTATTTCAATTCATAAATGTAGCATCCGAGATTTTGCGGGTTAAAGAGTGAAAACTTGTGACATAAAATAATCTGGATTGAACCGAAATATTCGAGATACAAAGCTAAATACTTAAGATATCTGTAAAATTGTTCTTAGAATTGGAGTCATCAAGTGTCTATTGAATGAAGTAATTTCATACCACAGTTGGGCAAAATTTAATCATAGCTAAAAAATTATGAAAATTTAATCATTAATATTGGACAACTAATCTTCTTGGAATCAAGCACATAATTTAATAATGAATACATCTTTCAGTCATTTTTTAGTGAACTAATGATAATTTGACTGAAAGATTTAATCATTATTAAATTATGTGCTTGATTCCAGGAAATTAGTTGTCCAATGGTAATGATTAAATTTTGATTATTTTTTAGTTATGATTAAATTTTGCCCCTCTGCTTCAGGAGTATATGCTGATCTTAGGCTGAGATGGCTATATTCTGTGATAACTATACGTATCAACTGACCTCATAGTTCGGAATATCCCTTAATGTAAGAATACTAACTTTTTCCCAGCATCTCGACGAGGGTGTGCTGGAAGCCCCTGGGGTCATCCTGAGCCTGAGGTAGCTGGCTGTTGTTCCTGTAGCGCTCGGTGAGTACCTGGGCAAGGATGGCCGCATCCTGGGACGGCTCGATGAGCCTCCGGTCTTCAACTTCTTGTAGCCGTGTCCGGACCTCCCCCGGAAACCTGAGTTCGATACCGACCACCGTCGCCAGGAGGGCAGACCAAACCGCTCCGTACCACATCCTGCCCATCACTGAGCTCTATCCGGCCCCCCTACCCGCCTTCCACCACTGTCCCTATTTCTTCAGTCTCACTCCATTATAGGTGGAAGATTACTTTAATTACAAGCCGCGTCCGAACACGTAGGAAAGTTGTCACGTAGAAATATAATTCGGATTGAACGGACTATCTAACGATTTGCCAATAACCAATATATTTGAAACTGAGAAAAACTTTCTTATATCAGCATATGCAGTTCGAATTTCGATATTTATATACATATACAATATATGTATACATTTTGTGTTATTTTAGTCGTTTAGAATCCAAATCAGATATGTCCATTTTTCAAAATTTTACATGACAAAAATTTACAAAATACTAATTTTTGGACGGACGAAAAAATCACACTTTAAATCTACCTTTAATAATGTGTTCTTAGAGTTGTCTTAAACTTCAGAATTTTCAATTTCAATGAATTCATGCATATGCGAAAAATTTCTATTTTCTGTTTGACAAAACGGGTTTTGTTTTGAAAGTCTGACCAAAAATATTCGGTATTTTTTTTCTCCTTATCGAGTTTTCATAATTCATTTATTTATTATAGATAATATATATGAAAAATTTTACATTTCATGTATTTATAATCTACGCCACAAAATGCTCATGTTTTGAAATTTTTGTATATTTTTAGAACTGATCATGAATGATTAATATTCGAAACTAGTTTTTAAATAAGAATAATTCCAATAGAAGTGGCAATTAATTTATCAATCCTAATTGTATTGAACCTTCTTTACCATCTTGCGTTCCTCAAGTGACAAAGTTATTGATCTATTTTCTTTAAGTCGTAGGTAAAAGCACTTTAAATCTTTAGAAAAAAAAAAAAAAATGATGCATAATCTATTATTTATTAGCACAGAATAGGAAACTAAAAGTATAAACATTACGAGTTTTAGTCTGATTCTACAGTACCATTTCCACACTTCAAACAAAAAAGTAGCGTAACAAACTGCACAGACATTACAAGAAACTTATACAGAACATGGCGCTTAATTACACGCCTAAGTCAACTTAAAGAAGTCTAAAAAATAAAGTTCTCTTGGAGACCTTCTAAGATAATAACAATAAGTTTATGTAAGAAGTAGGTACCAATGGGTGTTGAGCTCCTTCATGTCTGGAGTGTTAATTATATTACATATACTCACTGTCGCGATTTGACCGACTGATTGTATAAAAAATAAATACTAAAAAAAAATTAATGTTGGAATGAAAACTGTTAAAATATAAAGATTGTTTTGAATTTTTATGGCTTTAACTAATATATCGATTGGGCTATTCAAAACTCAATCAAGGAGCATGTTTTAACGACAGAAGACTTTTTAAAAATAAGTATCCTAAATTACTCCAATTTCGAATATAATAGTTTTAATTATTTTTTTTTGGTTTAATAATTAAATAGGTAAATAGTCATTCGCTGGTTGTCATTTTTATAGGTTTTGACAATTGTGAATATTATCGATAAAGAAAAAAAAATGGTAGGCCTATCATATGAGTGAGGCCTTTAGAGTAAACAAAAAAAATCGGGGGGTCAAAAAAATCGTGAAAAGTTAAATTTTACAAAAATTGTTTAATACTTCCTAGCCAATTCGACTCGTTTGAAATGTAACAATTTGAGCTTTAGTTTGAAATTTTCAATAAACTTTTGGGACTGCTATAATAAAATTTGAATATTGGACAGTAGGTTTTGAAACTACGCTTTTTTTAAAATGATTTTTAAGAAATAGGTTTGACAAAATAAATCTGAACACGAAAAAATTGTTTTCATACTATTTTTTCTCACAAAGATCAACATATTTATAATAAGTGTTATTAAAATTTAACAAAGCACTTCTTTCATTTGCATTTTCATAGTCCGAATGAGTTATATTTAGTTATTCTTAATCATAAGCATTCTGTAAGGTCGCCAAATAGTACCCTAACATGATTTGAAGTCGACTCATCGGCGAAATGTTTTTTTTTTAAATGAATAGTGCTCCTACCCTATCCCCGGTTAGCAGGATTTGATTTGAAAGTAGAATTTTAAAGGTCATTTTGAAGCGGACTTAACAGGTTTTGGAACAAATCGCCAGGCCAGTAAATTAAATATCGTTTAAACTTATGAAATAGATAAAAAAAAAAAGATAAATAAAATAAAATGAACACAGCAGGTTTTGATTCCAAAGGCCTAATATGTTGCTATTAATATTGACATGAAAACTATCAAACAATTTTTAACGTGCATAAAATCAGGCGAATTTCTCGAAAAAGAGCAAAATGACGACACATTTTATTTTTTTTTAATTGAAAGCGAGAACAAATAAATAATTACAAGACATTTCAAGTAAAGAATATTTGATAATTGAATAAATATAATTTAATGATTTAAATCAGGAGTTTTAAATAATATAATAATATTTTAAAGATAAGATTTGCTTGTTTAAAAAATGAATTGAAATATTTTACAACCGATAATTTCTGTCTCAGCAGTTAATTGACTTTATATATTCTGGTTAAACAGTTCATTGGAACGTAGTATTTTACTGAACCACTCTTATTCCTTTTTTTAATTGAGAATTATCCGGTTATTTTGCTATTGTTCAGTGGAACCTGTTAGATATCGCGTTAAATAAATTTAAACGATTAAGAACATAACGATAGCTCAGTATCATAACCTCATGAAGGTCAGACCGTATCACTGGAGAAGAGCTTGAGGCAGGTCAAGGCTAAAGTAAATCTCGTTCGTCTTTAATAAATACGTTTATGACAAAAAAACAAAAAACAAACACATAACCAGAAAACATTCAAAAATGAAATTAATTAAAATTTAGTAAATCTCGTTCGTCTTTAATAAATACGTTTATGACAAAAAAACAAAAAACAAACACATAACCAGAAAACATTCAAAAATGAAATTAATTAAAATTTAATATTACTTAGTAATAAAGAAATTTAAGAAATTAATTTTATTAATCAGACGTAAGTAAGTAATAAGGAGAGTCTGGTTTCATTACAGATTCTATCAACACGAAAACTTTTCCGCATCAATAATATTATTTACTTCAACAATAATTATTTAATTCTTTAAACACTAAGACGTTAGCTCAACATTAAATTAAGCAATAGTTAAAATTAAAATCAAAAATAATATTGTTAAATAACCTAAATTACACATATCATTACAAAATATCATTGAAGAAATAATGTTCAAATGCATTTTCCAATAGAAGATTTTTATCGATAAAAAATAAACCTTTAATAATTAGTTAAAATTATCTTAGTTCTTAACATATGATGAGAGTGGGCGAAGCCGCAATGGGGGGGGGGGGTTGCTAGTTTTAATATATAATGGCAATAATAACTATTAGCATTTTTATTTGCTGTTTAAGCTAAACAAACCTTGTTTTATTAGGTATCAAAAATAATTTAAGGTACTATCAGTTTATTTCGAATCCCGTCGTTGTTTTCCAAGAATGCACAGATTGTAAAGATCAAATATTTATAATACAATTAGAAATTAAATAATACCCCACACTCACACGCTCCTCTGTTCCATGCATGACCCCACCCTCTGCGGATGAACGAACGATACAATAACTTGGTCAGTCAGTCAGGTCAGGGGAATGGGAAGGACGGAGTTCTCGCTTCGTTGATAAAGTTAATCTCGAGGTGTGTAATCGTCGCATATTTAACTCACTGACCACACCTACTTCCTCTCAGCTTCGTAATTGCTACCGGCGTCTACTGGGCATCACACTGTCGTCGGTGTTTACACCGAATAATTTTATGCTTTGTGATTTCAAGAGCAGTCGGTCGATCTATAAGGAAATGGGGTTAGGCATCCTCGTATTAAACGAGCAGCGTTCGCCCACGAGGCAAAGCTGTAATAGTTCAATAATGAAGCGTATACCATGATTAGAGGGAAAGTAGGTTCAAATTCGAAGTTCTCTCAAAGGCCAAAGAAAGGTTGGCCTTTCCAAAACTCCATTTCTTCAAAACCCACTCAATTAGCAAATATTTCTTTTAATTTTTATTTGGTATTGTATTTTTACTGAAATTTACAACTGTATTAATAAATTTAGTATATGTGATTACAACGTCCATAATAAAGGTTTTAATAGGGTTGAGTAGGTTCATAAAATTCTCTCTTAATTTTAATTTTGATTGTTTTCTGAATAATGATTACATTATCCATTGACTTACGAAGAATACCGACACATAGTAAATGATACTGAATGATTACACGAACATACTACAAACTGTTTTGTGATTAATTGAATGGACACCCAAAATACTCATCGATATTATGACCACATCGCTGCTAATGGAGAATACCATGAGGAGTCTGAAAAGAAACTGGATGAGAGACCTACTTACATATAAGTAAATCAAAGAAAAGGAAGGGGTGCCCCTGGGTACTAACTCTCCTCATGCCTAATATGCCATTTGTTTTATATTTTAATTTCAGTACATCTGCTAATGGTAAATTTTATACTTGACAGGTGTGGATTTTTAAAAAAAATTATTATATATAGTTATGTACGCCTTAATGGTGTTAGAGATATAAATAAACAATATGTGTTTAATCCCTCTTCCAACACTATAAAAGGCTGGCCCCACCTAGCCTCATCAGATATTCTTTACGCGTCGTTTGAGACGTATGGTCATACCATGCTCGTAGTCTTGCAATAAGTTTTAACCTGTGTACTTGCTCTTGTATCAATGTATGTAATTCTCAATAAAGCTTCTTTTTAAAAACTTCAACCCGCGATACTTTTATTTAGCTAGATATTATCATTATTTCTTTAATTGGATCTTATCGTCTTTATACACTGCAACTAGGGCAGGAAGGATGGGTTATCCTACAGGTCCCCAACCTATCTTAGCTAGGGTAGAAAGGTCCGCCACGACGTAAATTAACCCGCTCAGGTAGGAAGGAATTAAACCTACGGCATTCTGTACCGAGCGATTTGTGACCCTCGCCCCAACTCGCGCGGATATGGTGTGGATTTAAAATATAAAAGTGAAAAAAAATATTTCGCAATAAATCCAACAAATAAAACTTACGTATACGGACATATCAATAACTTCATGGTCATAGCCATGGTCTCGAGAAGCATGCCAGAGCATACCCGAAGAAAACAAAAAGGAGTAGGTTGAGAGATCTACTCAGTTAAAATTGATTAAATATCGTGTTTCATATTAAAAATAAGTTTCGGTGGGTGCTGACCTTCCTAATGCCAATTATGTTGTATACAATCATCACATCTGGTTGTTGTCACAGGATAAGTGATAGGTGTGGATTTTAAAATTAAAGAGAGAAAAAAAAAATCATGTGATATGAAATTACAATAACTTAAGAAGGAAAAGGATTTGTTATCTACATTTTTCCAAAACAAATAACTTTTAGAAAAACTGTAGTATTTTAAAATCATCTAATTTGAATTATAATTTTATTCCTTTGTTTCAAAGCTTTAAAATACTAAAATAGTTAGGCACAGTATTGGAGTGTGAACTTCGGATTTTAAATCTGAATACGTTTGGTTTAGGATTTGCTAGGTTTTTTTTTTTTTTTTTTTTTTACAATACTTGGCGATTTTATTCCAGTCCCTAACGCTCATAAGTTATTTTATTTGTATTTTATAAATGGATATAGCTTGGTATAAATCTTCTATCGGCTCATAATGATAAAATATTTGGCAATTTTGTAGTATCGATTAAATACTTTTTATAAGTTTAACCAATCACCTCAGCTAAACCAGCTATTTTATTATTGAATGAATAATTTTAACTTGAGATTAAGAAAAATTGTGAAAGTTGGTGGGCCTCATTACCATTCCATTTCATTTCTGGAACTCTTGATTTTCTGGACCTATTAATAGAGCTAATCCTTTTTCTAAACTATTTAAGAGTGAGATAATAAGCGGGTTAGGAGACAACCTCCATGCGAACTAAGTTCGAATCCCAGCCGGACAAATGAATTTGTTGACAAAAAATAGGCCATTTTAGAGTTTTCACTCCTACTGACTACTATATCTAGAATCTGATCCAAAGTAAGATATGTTATTGATTATTAAATGTTCAAGGATTCATAATTTTTTTTCAGGTAATACTAATGTTTCATTTATATCATAATCTAACCTGTTCAATCCAATTATTATAAGTTTTTTTAGTCGCATCGGCACAACCAGTAACTTCATTTTCAAGAATTAATCGATTCATTTTAAATATTTGGGTTTATTTTCTAAAAATGTGGTTATGCTTTTTAAGCACTAAAACTAAATTTGAAGAGTACTTGAATGCAATATTTTTCTTGTTTATCTACAGTTAAAATTAGATAATATAAATATCTTAGCACACTAAAATGTAATAATATATTTTTCATTATATTTTGAAATGTATGGAGACAATGAAAATAAGTTAACGTTGGTGGAGAAATATGGTTTTTATGAAGTTTGAAATTGATATTATTTTCCCATAGGAATCGAGTATATTCCAAAATTTACATTAAATGTGTCTTGAACTCCCACACTCTTCTACCAACCATTATAATATGGAAATGACGCTACATAAAGAACTAAATAGAAATAATAATACATCGAAATTTGTCCTTATATAAATAGTAATTTTTTGCAGATGATTTAACAGAAGCATAAAAAAAATAAAAATAATAGTAATTCTGACGATTATGAGAATTCATAAAAATAGTAGCAGAGTGATATATGTATGTGTGCCCCAGTTGTTGAAAAGAATTGTAGTTCTTAAAGTGTCTTTTCATAACATGTTACACTGTCAAACTATTTAATATTAATTTATAAAAAACATTCTCTTTGAAAAAACGTGACAAATCACAAAACTATTAGATATTATAATTAGATGTTTACTTACATAATTCTTCGAACCATCGAGAATCATTAGAATACGCCTTGGCAGCTCCTAAGAGTACCCTCCTGTTTTCCACAGCTGCAGTTTGAATGTCTAATTTTCCGTCACGTACTGCCTTAAGTACTGGTTCCAGGCCACTCCCACGAAGATTATCTAAAATAATATTGAAAAGTATTAACTATAATGATGATAATAATTTTTATCGTAACATATTCTTTGAAATTAGTAGCACTTCAACAAAGTTCTATATACGAAGGTCCCGAAGCCATCTTCTTTCTAGATGCCCCAGATAGAAAAATAAATGTGAAGCAAATTGAGAGAGTAATGGGTTCTGAGGTTTATAGCCCTATGAAACGATAGTCATCTGGTTGGGGCCAAAACAGCAAGATATGGAACATAAATATTTTTTTGGATAATTTATTTGTGTCCAAGTAAGAAGCATTGACATTTTTTCGATTTTCGATTGTAAGGATTGGATGAGAGCCTGAGTGGTTTAATGAATCCCCAAAGCTTAGTTCCGTATGTCTAAACAGGTCTGATTATAGTAATGAGCGTGGGCCTCTAATGTCTGGCAATATTGAAGTCGTCAAGAACATCCTACTGTTTCTTGTCGTTGTCGTCTCGTACATGGATTCCATATAAGGATTTAATCCAAGTGGAGTCATTGAAAGCGGATTTTGTTTTTAATAAGAAGTACTGGATATCATAAAAGGAGATTTGTAACGAAGGGTAAAGGTGATTTCGTGGGATTTGATTGGGTTTATTTTAATCCTTATGTTTGGACATTGTTTTTGAAGATTTGTTAGATAAGATTGAAATGATTGAGAGACAGGGAATCAATTGTTATTTACTGTTAATACATACGTTATCAGCATAATTGGTGGTGTATTTGGTTTATTAGACCCAACATTTTTGTCACCATAAATCTCTCCTTGGCGCATCAATGGCCGAGCGAGTTGGGAAGAGTTTCTCAGCGCACTCAGTGTAGAAGGTCGTGGATTCTAATCCCACCTGGGTGGGTTAAAGTATCTTTCGTGGTGGACCCGCGAAATAAATCCTGTGTTCCCACCATGGCTAGAATAGGTGGTAACCTGTAGGATAACCCGTCCTTCCCTTCCATAGTTGGAGTACGTAAGGTCTTAAAGCCAAAAAAAAACCCCAAAAAAAAAAAAAAAAAACCTCTCTTCGCGTAAGGTGTTTTGAATATCTTCACTAAAATAAAGCTTTCATGTTCTTATTTCCAGTTATATGTCCTTCATTCCAGAATTGTCTTTACGGTTTATAAAAATTCACCCAGCTTTCAAAACTAGTTTAATTATTTTATATTAAAAAATTAAATATAATTATTTGTGCTAGGGTATCAATATTGACTTCTATAATCAACTTATTTTATAGCAAAATAACCAAATAAAAGTTATGGGAAACACATAATATAATTTCCTTGAAAATAGTACGTGACTTTGGTCAGCTTTCGTCAAAATCTATCAATTGCATGTAAAACATTAGTTTAAAATAGTGACAGTATTTTACACTAATTTAATAAGGTGTTAAAATAAAAAAAAAACAACAAATACTATCAAAAATATATAAAGCCGGCCTATTCGCGTCGAAAAGCCAAAACCAAATACAGAGATCGTATAAGGTTGGTAAGGGCTTTTCAAAAACAATCGAATGGTAATAATGAAACACCATATGATCGAGTTAAGAAGTGCCGGAAACGTGAAAGTTTCTGATCAACGATCTAATTATTTGGCAATCAGCGAAACTTGGATGGAAAACTCCATGCCAGTGAATGAAAAACTTTTTATGTTACGATCGTTGTTTAAATATTCCAAAAACAATGCTAAAATTATACCCGATCACGAGCCTGATCTTACTACACCATTTATGATAGTTGGAAACTTTAATGCCCGACTCCATGCTCAGGGAGTACAATTTGTCTTATATTGAAACTTCTCCAACAACGTTAGATATACCTGTATGGATTTAACATTTACCAGAAATCTCGATGTACCATTTGTGTCGAACAGACCTATAATTAATAAATTTGTATTGTAACAGAATAATTATTTGTTTCCTTGCTTTAATCCTAAATACATACATATTTTATTTAAAAAATATAACCCGTTATATAAACGTATTCACGTACAACACACGGCCGTGTATATGACACAGCTACACCCCTTTTATTTTTTGTTTGATAAAAGTTTTTGTTGGTATCTGTCTCGGCATATGTAACCTTTTTATCCGATAATGCAAATTTATTTTCGAGATTCCCGAATTTTCTTGTAATTTTAGCTGGCGTTCTTAAGTTCTTTGGCACTATCCTAGTTTCCTCCAATACTTACAAAGTTTATCCATATATTCATCCTTGAATACTTCTGTAGATCGAACTACATCTTTCAAAAAATCCAACATTATTCAGTAAGCAGAAAATATTCTACCGCTAGTTTATCAGTTCCATTCAAAGATACCAAGGGAGTAATAAAAAATATTTAATAATATCCTTAAAAATGTGTATTGCACAACCTGAACGAAAAAGAAACTGTTTTCTTTTTCTGGCCACCGAATAGAAACTACTCTTAACATTGAGCTAAATTACATCTAATTATCTAGGAATAACTTTTGAGAAAGAAAAAAAATTCAGTAGGTCGTTAAATATGTAGATCCTACCGTCAGATGTGTTTATTGATCTCATAAATAACCGTACATCTACATCTAATCTATATGAGAAGATCTGGAGACCATTTTCTTGTCAGACGCCTCAGAGGGATAACTTTTTAAATCCTAAAATAATTGCAAAAACAAATAAGGTTTTTTATAACTTATCCGTTTACATATAGAACAAAAACATGATTCTGTTTACTGATGAGATGGTAAATAAAGCCGCACCTAAATTACTGTCATATCTTAAAAAAAAAAAAAAAAAAAAAAAAAAAAAAAAAATCACTAAAATTAATAAATTAAGGCATATTTAGACTTTCAAAAGGAATCGTTAAAAACATAATTTTCCATTAGGAACAAATTACAATATAGATTATACAATGAAAATAAAGGAATAAAATTATTTATTTAACTTTGGAAGGCGTTCGATCTAATATATTATTATTTTTCGGCCCTCCTGAATATTTTTTGTTCTGTATCTTTGGTTAAGTTTAACACCAACGATATTGTATCTCCAACGTTAAGTCTAACAAAAATGTTTTTGGGCAAATTGTGTCAAATAGCTCACGGGAATGAATCAAAATCCTCACTTTTATCATAATCACTTTCCTCTAATTATTCTGATTCCGGACTTGAGCATTTTCGGTAAGAGAGCTGACATGTTTTTCTTACTTTACAGAAAACTTTTTAAGTCAGTATATGGATGAGCGTAACATACATTTTCACTGTGATTTAGAGGGCAACTCATAATTCAGTTCCGATTCGCCATCCGCATAGTTATAGATGGTTCACCTATTAACCTTAAACTTTGTACCTATTGTCTCAGGAGTAGCATCATTACAATGCCGATAGTCTGGCGATGAATCAGCTTTATGATATAGATTGCCACAGCGTAAGTGGTAGACAGTCTTACCATTACGATCAAGATAACGAATCATTATGCATTCGTTACTTAACAAAATTTTAGTAACAGTTTGTTTCAGTAAAAAATATTCACAAATCTGACATTGCAATAGCAAGAAAGAAAATATATAATCGGGGTATTCGAAAATTAATGTAGGCTTATTCAAAAAAAAAAAAAAAAAAAAATAAAATATATATATATATATATATATATATATATATATATATATATATAATTTATTAGGAAATATGTTTATTAATCAAAATAAGCTTTATTTAACGACAAGACCTTTATAATGTTGATTTTTCTTTTTTGTCTGGCCGTTTTATGAGCTCTTTCTGTTTATTTCCTTGAATTGGGAAGGGTGGTTTGATTTTAAAACTATTATTTCCCGTGTAAATTTTTAAAATGGGATTTTCATTCACCAAATATAGGATATCGCTACCAAGGGAAGAAGTCCTACCACGAACCTCCAAGTCTTTAATTAAGGCGGAGCTATTCGAATTTTCATTAAACCATTGGTTCGTGCACAATGTTACCGTATCATCACTCCGAACTTTATAAATGTTTCTGATTCTTTAGGCATTGTCATAGCCTAGTTTAAATTCGTGAAACAAAACGAAAATCTCGCATAAACTTATTTATGAAGACTGAATTATTTCCAAATTGTGACACGCTAATGAGGTATCAAAATAAAAAAAAATAAGAGAGGATAAACAGATTTTTACATCGATATAAAAAATAATCTATTAAATATAAACAGTTTATTACGCTGAAATGCAATTTATTGAAAATACATTATTTTCACAATAGAAACTATTCATAATCACAATTAGTAAATCAGAAAATTTCTACAGTTCTTTACTATTTGATAATCCTAAAATATAAAATTAAATTGATTTAGAGGCTTACCTATTACCATCTCGCCAACATCTATGGAAGTCGATCCTTGTATAAGAAGTAAAATCAGCCATAACCAGTCCATCTGCAACATTAAAAGCGTCTTTTTCATCATAAAATAAAAAGGAAAGTTTTTCGTGGCCTAAGGCCGTGAAAACGACATTTTATCTACTACATTTAAAATATTAAACATAAAAAATGAGTATTTCATCTAAGATTATTGCTATTAGCATATTCAAAGATACTAATGGTATTTTCTGCAACATCGATTTAATCCTGTAATGTATGTTATTACACCTTTCTTAGGAATATTTAATTTAATTTTGAGCCTATTTTATTATTTTGGTGAATCGTGTACAAAATAGATTTTACACCCGCCTTAACAAAAAAGAAAGAAAAAAAAAGAGTTTCGATCAAAAAGGATATTAAAATAATGAAATACAATTTTTAATTTTGTAATACTAATATTATAAATTTATTTACAATAAATTTTATTTTTATACAACCTGCTTCATTCCACATCTAAGCCTTAAACGACAAAATACTTCTCGTTGTTTTTGACTACTCCAATATTTAACTAGATTAGACAAATGTTCAAAGCTTCCAATTAATTACAAAAAAAATACGTTACAGTAATAAGACCTATTCGGACGTACATAGTTAAACTTAGGGGCTCTACTTAACCTTAGAATTCTTCTCATATCCATTTCATACAGTCTAAATTCCTCATTGATCCTTAATACACTTATCCATAATGATCCATATGTTGCGGAATAGTTTAATCCAGATACTTCCATAATTATTTTCATTATATTTTGATGATTCATATTGATTGACTTCATAGCCACAAGTCTCCCAGCTCTCTTTCCAAACGGTTCCCGAAATGATATCCCTCCGACGCGTATGAAAACATGATGGTTGACATTGATTTTATTGAAATGCTAAAATGAGAAGTTTTTTAGTTATTGTGATAATTTTTCTACATATTAATAGCCCCCGAGCACAGGCAAAGTTTTCAAAACAACTATTTAATTTTAAATATTTGCTATTTAGTTGCACACTGGCAAAATTTTAGTTACCGTCTTTTTAGTAGTTAATCACTCATACGGTTGAGTTGTCAGTCATTAAAATTTCCAAGACGCGGGTTTCCTGTCTATATTATATAAAATTGTAAATATCGATAAATTAATTTTAACATGTGACCTTCAAACTTGGTAAAGATCGGTTAAGAATTAAAAATCTCTTAAGAGGCTGTATTTTCCATTTCTGCTAGAGCTATCAGAGATCAGTTTATATTATTACCCACTATGTACATTGTCCTACAAAAAAGGGGATAAATGTTTTCAGTGGTAATATTCTATAAAAGTAAAGAAAAAATCCAAAGCATATTTGAAAAAATATTTTATTTTTTAAAAATTATAAACACGTTTTAGTACAGAATGGGACCTTCTCCGGCTTGAATCGCTACTTAAGCGTGTGAGGCTTTTCATAAGGTCAGCTGCATTTTCTACTTGCATATTTTCTCGCCTCTCTACCAATTAAGTTTCTAGCTTCAGCTTCTATGAGAATATTGACATACATATCCGCAACGCATGTCCCACATGTGCTTTGTTGGATTAACATTTGAGCTACATGCCGATTACCTCAAATCCTTATCACATTTTGCAACGCATTGTCCTTAATGAAAATGAAATTTTTAGTACCAAACGGCACAAAATGGATCACAAGCACCTTGATGAAACCATCCTATACAATTAGTATTTATGGGAGGGCTGATATCCTTTGGAATTTAGAATTGTTATTAACGAAATTACCACGTTATCAATGCAACACAGCTCAATTGAGCCCTCCCAGTGACATTACTCTAAACCAGATCTTTCTTTAAGCTCTCTTTCGTCTATCGTACGGAAAGGTAAACCCAACACATCCGAACAAAGCACCGTCTGTTATCAGTACACTTAAGGTGTTCAAGCAAATTTTCAAAAAAAATCCAACGATGTTATCTTATAAGCTATTACCTTGATTATGATCTTGAAGTGTTTAAATTCACTTTAGGGTAGATTAATTATCTATGATGATAAACAATTTTTTTTTAGAAATCCACCCTAAAAGCTTACTAAAGTTGCTGTGTTGGTTTGCTTAATGAGGTATAAGGAGGTCATCCAAAAATGATTCATTACTATTATAATTTAGATATTCCTTTACGGTGTTTATTAAATTTTCAAAATGTCTTTTTGATCGATAATTCAAAAATCAAAGACTATTTTATCTTTAGTAATATGCTTTTGTTTTATTTTTTTAATGTAGGCCCAGGCACGGATACATCATTTACATATTATTTACTAAATAACAATACAAACCTGGCAATCAAAGCGTGAAAGGAACTAGATAGAGTGCATAGAGATAGCAGATTATCTATTACTGATCCATTCAGGTTTTTCGTTAAACTTCAAACATTATAAACTGATGATACATTATTTTTATTAATTGATACTTTTAACGGTTACATACTGATAACGGTACCAGTTGTACTCGTATTATCTGCTGCTAACCTTGACTCGGACGTGGCCAGCTTGCCTCTGGAGCAGACTGTACCGGCTACTTTCTCCCCAAGGCCATTTCTCCCGTCCCACACAACGCTTTTACCCAACTCAACTCTTCCTCAAGTCATTATTTTATTTTTAATCTCGAAGGCACGTTCATCATTTGATGGATTGCTCTAATAGTAATTTCTCCCTGATTGGCTTTTCCAAATTTAGTAAGCGGTCCTGGAGACTCAAAAAAAAAAAAAAAAAAAAAAAAAAAAATGCTCATATACAGATTTTTTTATAATCGCTAGTCATAAGAGCGTTAATAGCTAACAGGTATAATTTCGATTTAAAGGTTTTATACCTTGAATTTAAGAGCTTATGGTAATTTGTGATTCATCATCAAATAATATCGTGTTTTAAAATAATACATACATAATTTTTTTTTTTATCTTTACTATTATATAAAAGAACAAGCCATTTTTCGTTTGTAACCACTAACCGCGAAAACTACTAAACCAATCTGTACCAAATTGACCGATAGGTGGCGATCGCTATTCAAAAGTGGTTACTAAGATGGTGTTATATAGAGCTTAAAATTGATAACAAAATTTGCTTAAATCAATTAAATATAAAAAAAAGCTATACATATGATGAGTGAGATATGGATCCCAGTGAAGTTTAAAACTCGAACGATACATAACTAAATCAATTTCATAGTTCCAGGAAGGTTTAGCAATTTTAAAATTTACAACAATAAAAATTTAAATGTAAAATGTTGAGTGGTAGGACCGAGGTTTGCCACACTGCCGCATACATTTATAGTTTGAAATTAAAATCCAACTTGATGAAATCAATAAAATCATTTCTGCCGAATAAAAACTCCAACCGTTAGTTAAAATTATCGATGTTCTTTCCTAACGGAGCCGCTACAAAAAGGCTAGTTATATATAATCGTACGTGGAATCCACATACAAGAATAAAAAGACAAGAAAATTCTCTTAGTTATAGCCTATTCCAATATGTACTTTCGTTCAAAGCATCTAATTATCTGCAAAAGATTAATTTTCATAGCAGTAATTAGACTTATTTGGAGTTGAGCTTTCGTGTTCCACTAAACCTTCTAATTCTTCTCGTATCAAATCCCTACAGTAAAAAATCCTTTTAAGATCTAAATATCTCATATGTTGCTGAATTGGCCCAAACCTGTTAAGCTCCATACCCATTCGAATTCACTATTCTCCCAACTCGATTCTCTATTACCCTCCGAAGTGTCTGAAAAGAGGATGGCTCATGTGTAGATTTTATTGAAGTGTTATTATGGGTAGATTTAAAACTAGTTATAATCATTTCCCAAATATTTAATAGATGTATACTGTAGCAAACATCTATCAATTAAAAAAAAAAAAAAAAAAAAAAAAAATATATATATATATATATATATATATATATATCATTTAATTTCTTCAATTAAGGAGTATTTATATTAATTTATTTAATCCACTTTATACAGCATTTACTCCTCTTTAGACAATTATCATTATGTGACATCTTCCATCCCATCTTCAGACTGAAACAATGTTTTCATTATCTATTCATTTTCATTTAAACAATACTACTAAATGAATCTACTTAACTAACAATCCATTAAAAATAAAAATAAAAAATCTAATTCACCTATCTATTCTTCTGGTGTTAGCCACCAAATTCAATTCCACAGTTACATTTAAAATAGCTCAACCCATTAGGGTTCAAGGGTCTATTCCTTAATCTGTTTATTTTTATTTCAAATTGGCCGATCTTATATTTTCAATTTTTCTATTACATTTGCATTAATTGTTCATATCTTGTCAGTGTCTGTTTTAGAACTTATTGCTTTATCTATTGGTTTTATTTTTATATATCGCCTGTTTAATTTTTCTGTTGTTTGTTTTTGTTTCATGTTGTAATAACTCATATACCTTATACCTTTATTATATTATATATAATGTATATATGTTATAATATATATAATAATAATATATATAATATATATATAATATAATATATAATATATATACCAGGTATGCAAGTTTAAAATGTCGTTTTAATTCCAATAGAATGCGCTCTTAGCCTATTGAAGGATTTGCTTATCTCTAAACGCTATTTTGTTTGTTAGTCATTTGTTTACAAAAGTCAGTTGTTTTTAAGTCGTTTACGTGGACGTATCATACCTTTCTTTGGTGTTAAAAATGTCTAATTTTAAGCCAAATAAAGAGCATTTGCGGCATGTCATGATTTTCTTATTTAATCAAAAGAAAAAGGCATCTGAATGTCATCGAATTCTTGTTGAGACTTATGGCGATGTTGCTCCAACCGTCAGGACATGTGAACGTTGGTTTCAAAGTTTCAAACGTGGTGATTTTGATGTTACTGATCAAAAACGAGAAAATCGACCAAAAAAGTTTGAGGACTTCGAATTGCAATCTTTATTAGACGAAGACAATACCCAAACCCAACAAATGATGGCAGAACAGTTGAATGTCACTAGGCAAGCCATTTCCGATCGCCTGAGAGCTGTGGGAAAGATTCAAAAGGTTGGAAAATGGGTTCCACATGAATTGGACGAACGACAGATGGAAAAACGAAAAACTGTGTGCGAAATGCTGCTTTTACGCCACGAAAGAAAGGGTTTTTTTTTTGCATCGAGTTGTAACTGGCGATGAAAAATGGATTTATTTTCAGAATCCCAAACGAAAAAAAAAATCATGGGTAACGCCAGGACAACCATCCACATCGAGTGCAAGACCGGATCGTTTTGCGAAGAAGACAATGCTGTGTGTGTGGTGGGATCAGAAGGGTCTACTACGAGCTTCTCAAACCCGGCGAAACAGTCAATACCGAGCGCTACCGACAACAAATGATCAATTTGAGTCACGCATTGATCGAAAAACGCCCAGAATGGGCTCACAGGCACGCCAAAGTCATTCTTCAGCATGATAACGCACCTGCACATTCAGCCAGATTGACTAAGGAAACGATTTCTTCGCTTGGTTGGGAACTCCTACCCCACCCGCCGTATTCACCTGACCTGGCGCCTTCTGATTATCACCTCTTCTCATCGATGGGACACTCATTGGCGGAGCAACACTTCAACAATTCGAAAACGTACGAAAATGGCTCGATGAATGGATTTCAAATAAAGATGAAGCATTCTTTTGGAATGGTATCCATATATGCCCGAGAGATGGGCAAAATGTGTAGAAAGCGAGGGTCAGTACTTTGAATAAAATATATTATACTTTTTTTTAAATTACTGTGTATTTATTTTAAGAAATAAACGACATTTTAAACTTGCATACCTGGTATGTTATACCTTTTCAAAATTAAAATGGTTGTTTTAATTTTGTGCATGGTCTAATAGTGCTGTTTTATTATTTGTTTTACAGATCTTTTTCAGTCATATCTATGTTTATTAATTCTGTTAGACAAATTTTGTTTTGTTTCACCTATGTAATGTTTATTGAAATTTAAACAGTTAATTTTATATATTACATCTTTTTTATCTTTGTGATCTATTTCGTTGTTAATAGATTGTTAGTTAAGTAGATTCATTTAGTAGTATTGTTTAAATGAAAGTGGATGGATAATGTAAACATTGTTTCAGTCTGAAGATGGGATGGAAGATCCCGAAACATGTCACATAATGATAATTGTTTAAAGAGGAGTAAATGCTGTATAAAGTGAATTGAATAAATATGTATTATTTGTTGATATTATGCCGTTACGGGAAAACTCTTAAGAAAAGAATTTGAGATAGACTACTTACACAATGAAAGGGCTGTGAATAACAAGCAATTGGCAAATAGTAATCATATAACTTCTAACAACATTCCAAAGTTTTAATTAACCAATTAAACTAGTTTCTCATGTACGGTCTATTTTAGATATTTCGGACCATTCTGCGGGATCTATCGACCTGGGGGCGCAGTAATGAACAACTGCGCTTTCTCCTAAAAAAATAAGACCATACATTGCTGAAAATTAAAAAAAAAATTTAAACATTGAATTAATTTTAATCAGTCAATTTTAAGATGCCGCAAGCTTGTTACAAATAATATTTCAAATACTGATATGAATCTTAAATATCATGAATTAATATGTAGTCTAGGAGAATAAATGGTTCAACATTACTTATGAAGAAAGTAATTTTTAAGATGTGAATGTTTTTCTTCATTGTTGTCACACACTTCTTTTGAATAGCAAATAATTTTCTAACAAAATTCTATCATATACTGACAGTCAAAAAATGAAACTCAGTGTTTCGGTTTTTTATTTTGTCGGCTAAAAGTTTGATTATTTTTCAGGTGTTTAAGTCCCCATATTCTTTACCAGAGCATATGGAACATTAAGGATTATTAAAAATCTTCATTAAATAAAATCAAGCAGTATTTTTTTTTTAAAAGTAAAATTACCAAATTTTAAAATAATGCGATTTGTCACAACTTTTTTATTAGATGGGGATCCCTAAAGAATTTATTCAAAATTACAATAGACCCTTTCCCCAACGACATAATGAACCAAAGGGTATGAACTCTATTAATGTAAAATTTCATAAATGAGGAGGTAACTTTCAAAACGTGTTTTGTCACAGTAATCTCACTTTTCAGCAATAACAAAAAACGTATATTATGAGATGTAATTACCCTTCAGAAAAAAAATTCCTAATAAAACTTATAGCATCTAAAAAAACACATTACAACAAGCATCGGAAATATTCTTTACTCCCGAAATTAGCATTTTAAATTTTAAATATGGACAAAACGGTTTGATGAAATAACAAAGGGACAAACACTGTTTGAAGTGGCTATGTTTTATTTTACAGAAGTCACTGTTTGCTCAAAAGTACACAAAATAAAAATTATAATTACATAATAGATGATGTATGTTAATGACACTCATAATTTTCGGGGAATATTTTCATTTTCTTAATAGTCACTACTTTTTAAATATCTTTCATTTTCTGAACAGTCACTAGTATCATCCTCTTCCACAACATTTTCAACACTTGGAGAGTCAAAAAGTATAACCTTTTACCAGTGTAAGCGATTATTGTCAATGTTGTTTGTCATTATTTTTTATAATGCAGCGTTCTCATTGGCTTAGTGGACAAAGCATGGTTTGAACTAAAAACAGGCTATGGACAAAACACTCTTTGCTTAAAACCCTGATTTCTTTTACTAATTTTGGAGAGGGCAAAGCTTGTTTTAATGGCTAATATTCATCACATATTGTATGGTTCTGAAATACAAATCTAGTGATACCAAAACCTCAAAAAAACATTTTTTGTGACAAAATACGTTTTGAAAGTTATCTCCTCAAATTAAAAAATTACTTTTTAATATTTTTAATTATTGTTGTGTTTTATTTAATTAATAGTTTTAGTAATTCTAATACGTTTCATGCCCTGTTTATAGTATTCAGGGAATTAAACAAACACAAAAAAAAAAAATCTGTTTATCATTATATTTTTTCTCTCATTATTTTGTCTATTATACATTCATATCATGATTTTTTTCTTTTGAAATAAATGAAATAATTGTTTTCAGTACTTTTGAAACGTTCTTGAAGTGTATTTCTATACTATTGTATGAAAGGACAAGCCATTTTTCTTTTGTGATCATTTAACCTCGAAAGTAACAGAACCAATCTGTACCAAATTTTAACTACATCATTTCATAGTCCAAGGAAGGTTTTGCAATAATAAAATTTACTGATTTTCAATTTAATTGCTATTAAAAATGTGATAAATGTGCGGATTACAGCGAAGTTTGAAAATCGACCGATAAGTGGCGAACACCATTCTGCAAGAGAGGTTATAATGTCACGGTTTTATCTAGACCTAAAATTTGATAATAAAATTTACTTTTTTCAATTCAATTCCTATTAAAAAAAGAGATAAATACGGTTAATCTATGAAAGGCTTTCCAGAACTGGGAACGCTAACAATTAAATCATTCTCATAGCATCGGGATATAAAACAAGAAATACTGTTTATTCGGATGTCTTTTTTGCATTCTTTCTACAATACAAGATTTTTCTAGATAAATAATTAAAATTTTTAGAAATAATAATTAAAGTAATTTAGTTTCTTTACTTAAGAGAGTGGGCGAAGCTGCGATGGGGAATGCTCGTGTTTATATAAACATAACATTCAAGCTTAAATTAGCCAATAGTGCCATGTTATTTTATTATGTAAAAATATTGGTCGCGGGGCTCCAACGAGTTGGTGCAAGGGTCTCACCTTGCTCGGTACAGAAAGTTGTGGGTTCGAATCCCACCTGGGCCTTAAAAATATATTTTGTGACGAACCCAGGAAATGGATCTTTACCTCCTCACCCTGGACAGGATAGGTTGGCAATATGAAGGATAACCCGTCCTTACTGCCTTATGTTCGAGTTCATAAGGACTTTAAGCCCCTTAAAACTAAAAAAAAATTACTCTGGGATCAAGTCCCTTAACCCTTTTCTTGGCAAGATAATTTTTAAATGAATAACATTTTTTTCCTCCAGTAAAATCCTTTTAAAAGAGATCAAATAAGACATTAATATAAAAAGTTTGGGATGGTATCTCAAGGGATACCATGCCATGAAAAGGGTTAAGAATAGCAAATAAGTGTATAAATAAATAGATTAACTGTAGATAACTACTTTTATATTATATTTTACTAGCTCATTATTTGATTCACGATTGGTTATTACTAATGGTAATTGGTTATTACTAATTTCAAGATATTATTCTAATACAATTTTGAAAGTGTTTTTTTAATGGAGATAGCTATACGTGATTCATTCCCTGAGGAAATAGAGAAATCAGAAAATAAATCTGAAAGGAGAAGTAATCCCAATTATGGAAGGCATAAATGCATATGAAAAGTCGAGAACCAGAGTGCAACAAGCCAATAGATACATTGCACTACCAACTTATTATTAAAATATACTGGAGCATCTGATAATCTGGACCAACAAAGCCGAAACACTTTGTAAAAGATAGCTTGAACAAGCAATACTATGACATTCTCAAAAAATGTGGGTTACTCTGGTTCTCACTGCTTCATTTTACCTAATCTTTGGCTGAGTTATAAGTTAGAAGATTAATTTACATCTTGATGTTAGTTTGAAATTCATAATAATTCTACAAAGCTAGTCTCTTTAATTTAGTTTAATAAGAGTTTCTAAACCACAGATTTAGGATATAGAAAAATTACTTGATATACATTTCTGATGACAGGAGAGAGTTTCGTTATCTGATATCCACACTGTAAACGGATACTCAACAAGTGATCTGAAGGCAATTCGTTCGACCGGGGTGAATACTCGTTTAAAAGTTGTATCACGATATAATTCAGACATTCCCAATGTAAAGTGTGCCACAAATAAAGTGGCGATTTAATTCTTAAAAGACAATTCTGAGGCAAATTAATCATAGCTGTTTGACATATAATTTCCTGGAATCAATCACCTAATTTAATCATGATTTAATTTCTCAATCATGTTTAATTGGACTAATGATTATTTGACTGTTCGATTCCAGAAATTTAGTTGTCAAATAGCTATGATTAAATTTTGCCCAACTCTAGGAGGAGGAACAAGCTGAGTTCGGGGTTTCCTCGGTATGCTTGTAAATATTGTAAATATGGTATAATTGTATTGGATTTTTCCCCCTATATTTTAGTTCATTTGATTCTACGATCATTATCTAATTTATTTTATATTATCATGTATTACATTCTATTTTATTTCTTGTTTAGTCAGTGGTTATATATATTTTTTTTCAATATTTTATTTTTACTCATTGTAAATATTGTATGAATGGATTAATCGTCATCATTATTACTCATTGTCTTTGAGTGAGACCACCACATATTTTTTTAATAATTTAATTGAATATAAGTAAATTTAATTATCAATTTCATGCTCAACATTACACCGTACTTTTATAACCTCTCTGTAGAATAGCTTGTCAATTTTCAAACTTCATTGTATTTCACGTATCAACGAATTTTTAAAAAAAAAATTAATAATCGATTTTACTATTGCTAAACTTTCCTGGAACTATAAAGATGATGTGGTAAAAATTTGGTACAGATTGGTTAAGTAGTTTTCGCGGTTCATGATCACAAACGAAAAATGGCTTGTCCTTTTATATAATAGTATAGATTATTACTATTAATAAATGATTGTACATACCAATGTAAATATTCGAAAAACATGTACCATATATCCTTGGTCTAAACTGAGATAATCCGGGGGTCTCCCAGAAGTCATAAGATAATGCATGTACCAAGACAAAAACAAATCACAGGTGGCAATTTTTTCGTTAAGCTGCTTATTTTCATTTGCGTCTCAGCATTACTTTAATTGTCTTAAACCAGCGATATTTTACCTGCGGCATTTGTGAGTAGTCGGTTAAATTCAAAATACGAATTTTAGGATTCACAAAATTAGTATCCACTTATGTAATAGGCCTAAGTCTAAGTCCATTAGACACCAAATAGGAAACAAAAAAGGTTTCTGGTGATACCCATCACCCAAAATTCACAAACAAACTTAACACACAAAATGCACTTAACCAACTATTCACAAGTGCCACAGTTATATTAAAAGATAATTAATATTCATTATTAATTCAGGAAACTTTTCGATTAATAAATAAAAAATACATATATTAATAAACAAATTAAATAAACTTTTTTTTTTGACGAAACAAAGCCCATTACTTTTATTTTATAGCTTAAAATTCTTTCATTGAATAAGAAATATGGAAAAAAAAAAGGATCGATGTCCTAAAGAATGGTTTTAGGACCATTTGTAACAATAGATAAACCGGCGTCTAGACTATCTTAGAGTTCAACGACAGTAAAGAATGTTTCCGAAGCCCTATAAGAAAATAGTTACTGAAAGTAAACAAATTTTTTTAAAGATATTTATACATTAATTTTATAGTTTTTAGATAGGTAATGTAGATCATTAATAAATAAAAATACGAAACTGATGAATCATGAAAAATAATGACGAAATGGAATGTAGGGAATGTAACTAAGGTGGTTTGATCATTCT
Organism: Euschistus heros; assembly: GCA_003667255.2. NCBI lineage: Eukaryota > Metazoa > Arthropoda > Insecta > Hemiptera > Pentatomidae > Euschistus > Euschistus heros. The sequence goes on along the minus strand of RCWM02000032.1, from coordinate 2,504,996 downwards.
TGTTCATAAAAAAAAATTATAGAGGATTTTTTAGGTTTAAAATATTTGTGAAATTAAATACAGAACTTTATTTGCAATTTTTATAGAGTGCCTTCCTTGATTAGATTATTATTATTTTTTTTTTAATTATAATCCAATAAACAAATTCACTTTCAAAATTTTGTTTTTTCAACTAATCTTAAGTTTAAGAAGCAACTGATTGCTTATCGGCATTAAATTTCATTGCTTATTATTATTAGTTTTTTTATTATTATTTTTTTAATAATACGAAACCAGGGCGTTTACTTGAAAATGAAGTAATAGTTCAAGAATAGAATATTTCAATTCATTTTATATTGACGTATTTTATAATAATAAATATTGTATATATTGTCAATACAAACTTCAATTTTTCTATTATGAAAATCCACGTTTTGTATTAACTACGATTCACTATTTTGTGATGGTCCCTTTAAAACCGATAATTTTATGTGGTTTATAATGTTGTGTTCAACACTTATGTTTAGCGTAAGTAGTTTTGTGAGGGTTTTCTTTACCAAAGCTCTCAGGTGGTCGTAAAGTCAACAAAAGGCCTACCGCGACCTTCTTCGAGATCAAAATCTCCAAAACAAAATTTTGGAACCATCGCTTCACTGTACAATCACTGATGCTTCCTTCCAAACAACATTGATGTTACGCGCCGTTTGGCCCGCAATTTGATCAAGTTTGAACTCGTAAAAATAAATTTGACGAAAACAACATTAATAACCATTGATATAATAAATTAACTATACTGGAGTGTTATCTTTATTTACTTGACATGCACTTGTCTAAAAAAAACGAATATTCAAAACAGGGATTATTTTTTATTATATTAAAAATGCATAACTCCCCTTTTGCTTTTATTCATTTATACAACATGTTTCAGAGCTTGTCTGTTGCTCCATCTTTAGGTTCTAACACTGTGATCTCTGAGATGACCAAGTGAGAATATCACAGTGTTAGAACCTAAAGATGGAGCAACAGACAAGCTCTGAAACATGTTGTATAAATGAATAAAAGCAAAAGGGGAGTTATGCCTTTTTAATATAATAACTGATATTAATCTCCTTAAATGAACCATTTAAAGGGATTATTTTTGCACCAACCCGATCGTTTGATATGAATAAAAACGAAACTTTAAAAAAACAAAATATCGGAGTAGCTAGATGATGCTTTAGGAACTGAATTTGAGAAATTTATATCTTACTAAATATAAAATGGATGAAATGTGGTTCTAACAAAAATTACTGTTTTTGAATGTATTTAAAAACATATTGATTTTTTTTTTCCAAGATTTTTGTAGTCAGGTAAGGCCAAGTAAAGATTTGAATCCATCATCAGAAAAGAAAAAAAATTTATATAAGAAAATCAACACACAAATACTACCACCTACAATGCTTTTTACGTGAAAGACAAGAGTTTCCACTAATATATAAGAAAAATTAATACATAGATCTTGGGGATGATAAAAAAATTACCTACTAGAGAGCTTTTTGGGAAAACCCTTAAGATTTCATTCCTTTCCTCTATTTTAGAGAATGTTCGTAATCAGCGTGAAATACGCTGTAGTATAGAACAGTTTCCGCTTTAGTTCAGATAGATCACTACAACAGTAAGGCATCAAGAAAAAAGGAGTGGGAGAAAAAAATTACAGCACATTGAGTAATAAATATCACATTCTGATTAAAATAATTTTTTTTTTAAATTTGTTTTACGAAATTTAAAAGACTCTACTCGTTTAGTAATTGTCGAAAATTGACAAACTTTCATTCGAAAAGATCCGGTGCTAATCGCTGCAACCTCGGTTTGATTTTGTCACCCAACTTTCTTCGGCGTTCGCTAACACATCCTCTCCCAACTAGGTGACTCACTGCTACTTAATCCACATCATTAATTACGTAACAGTGAAATGGTCAACTTTCTAAGACAGCTAAGGAAGGTGGCGTTTCCGATGGTATTTCTATAAGTCTAGTGGAGGAGAGATCATTTCAAAATACGATATTACGGTAACATAAAACCTGTATAGTGTAATATAAAAGTAGTTAGAAACGCGCATTGAATAAACTCCAAATGATTGGGTGTTCATTTGTAAATGTTCTGTAGATTGTGCCAGGAACACTGGGAAACGGCTGTGCCACAATGCCGGTAAACAAAAATAATATACAAGTAAAAAATAGTGATATGTTTAATCTACTACGCTGAAATATTTTCCTAAGCTTTTCCACGTTATTCTTTAATTTGCATACCCATAAAGTTTTCTTGATAATGGTTTGTGCATTACGAAAATGGGTTCGGCCAGAGTATTAGGGGCATCGCATTGAGTGTAGTAATGATGTAATGAAAAAAGAATGTCAGGTGTAAAATCGAATAGGTAAATCGAATATATTTCGAAGTGTGCTGAACACGAATCAGAAGTCAGAAAATCTTAATTAAGCAGCATTTTTAGTCAAATTTGTGTTTTAGATCGAAAAACTAGTTGTTTTTTTATCCGATATTTCGAACATTTTTTTATCGATGAAAACATCAACAAAAAATTTAAAAAACCCATTTGATTTTGAACTGTTCTAATGTATTACAAAATGAAAAGAAAAAATGGAGAGCATAAGTATTAGACTGCGTTGCAACATGTCCTCAAAAATAAATTTTTTGCATTCCCGTTTGAATTTCTACCCTCCCAACTTGGGAGCAGTTTTAAATGAACACGGAGAACGATTTAAAGAGATAGTTCAAATGGAAAAAAGATATTGCGGTAAATGCAATGCTTGCCGGCTACTGTTGGACACTACAACGGGAGACACGTGATGTCGAGTACAAAAGGAAAAAATATACACATAATTTATATTCCGTATTAAATATTATAATTTTTTATATTGCTGTTTTTTTACAAAAATATATGAAAAAAGAGCTATTTCAGTTAATGTTTTTTTAAACAACCTCCATTCTTAATAAAATCGTGCTTGGTATAATTGTTTTTACTATTGATTCGAATTAAGCACACATAAAAGTATAAAAATCAGGAACAATTTTTCAAGGGAGCGAGGTTTCTTATTTTTTTTTTCTTTTCTGTACTGTGTACCCAATGTTAATAATCATAATATAACGCTAAAATGATGAATATCATAATCATAATAATGAGATGATCTCGGGTTCACAACTTGGATATGGATGAACTTTTTGTAGGTCAAAAATAGTAAAATTTAGGACAAAACCAAGCTCGACGTCCAGGTTTTTTTTCCCAATTAAGGTTACCCTTTAGAGGCTGTGTGTACCCCCGACCGAATAATAGCCGAATCACTGCTTTTATATATATATATATATATATATATATATATATATATATATATATATATATATATATATACACACAAAGATATTGCTCTTTTTTTTTATGTAAGTTTGTTAATCTTGATAAATATACAGAGGTTGGGCAGTAGTAGGCGTATGTGTAATTAAATTGTTTTAGTAGTGTAGCTAGGCTATGAAACATAAATAAGCACCCCTCATTCAGACAGAACTATAGGTTACCTCGAGTACCTGTTACAAATGATGACTTTTGTCATGATATTTTTTCTAGTCGATTGTTTAATTTTATCAGGGGAGTTATTGCAAATTTAAATGGTTTTGCTATTAGTGTAGATTTGACGTTAAGGAAAAAAAATAATACTCATTAATTATTAATTACTTAATATTTTATAGGTCTTGAAAAGAAATAGTTGGTGCGAGAATTTCTACATGATAAACTCAGAGGAACACTTTTCTTAGAAAAATAATGGACATCTTAAATGTTAAACCACCTGTATATTTACCTCATTGTAAGATATATATATTTTCTTTATTCTTTTATGGAGGAGAAAGCTGCTATGGTTTATTAATTAAGTAAGAAGCCTTGGTCCTTTTCATTGTAAATACTTACTAATGCTCTTAACATTGTAAAGTAATTTTTAAAAAAATCTATAATACATACGATTTTAAATTTTTAAGATAAAATATTTATACCTCATTGACACTATTGGATGATGGTGTTATGATAAGAATTTAAATTAATATATTTTCCGATTTAACTAAGCAAAGAAGATACTATGCCTATGATTTATGAACAGCTCGTCTTATGGTTTTCAGTAAGTAAAATACAATCCTTGACTATTTTATCTCGAATAATCTGTTTCTAGTTTTTAATTTAGTACTACAAAGTAGGAGGTGGGAATTAGCGTTTGATAATAACAAGTATATTACAGATTAAACTTAATATTTATAAATTTACGAAAAATAAATGAAAACATAAAAAATGTGTTTATACAAACGTAAGTGTACAAAATTATTGATTTAATTTTTTTATTTAACCAATCGATAAAACTTCAAAAAAATAGGAAAAGATTGTAATTTATATACAATTAATATATATTATAATTTATCAAAATGCAAAAATAAATTTTAATGAAATCCTCATTCTATCAGTAACTCTAAAATAAAGTTATGCACCAAACTGAAGTGAATGAAAATATACAGAAGTAAAATGAAATTATTGAGTTTATTGTACCATATATGGCACTATTTAAATTCTTATTGAAGATATTATTTTTTTCTAATGGAAATAAGGATTATCAGCAAAATTTATTGTTAAAATCTAAAACGATTTTTTCTTAATAATCTGACATTAAAAAATAATTTTATGTGTATCTTCGTGGTCATCTTTATGTTCAACCACATAAATTTAACTTATGATTATTTGAAACATTAATAATTTAAGTTTAAAAATCAAGAAAATTCATATCATCAATCATTTTAAAGGCTTAAAACAAAACAAGGTTAAAATAGATTTTATTTCAGCAAATTAAAAAAAAAAAAAATTACATTAAATAGTTATTGATAATTTTATTATATGGATGAAATTTACCAAAATAATATAAAATGAGGATATTTATTTTAGTTTTTAATGAATATTTAATTAACAAAATTATTATTTTCAAGAAGAGATATTATTATAATCAAGCCTAAATAAATATTTTGCTCTATAGATGCCGGAAGGAAGCTGTTAGGAAATATAACAATCGAAACGACAATAATGATAGGAAGTATTACAAGGAACAAGAAGCATATTAATAATGCTCCCACCGTTAGGGCCGTATGGCGAGCGTGTCCAGCATAGTTCAACTTGTGTTATACTTTCTATCAAATGCAAACAAAGCAACCGTCCAAGAAAGCTGCTTTCACTCTTACAAACACTATCCGACGGAGCTAGGAAATCCGGCAGCAGGAAGATACGGGAAATGAGAAAAAAAAAGGTTTGTCACAAAAAAAAGTCTACGACTCCCGTCATCATTCGCTACGTTTTCACCCGGATCGGGGAAAGAATTTTTATTTTTTATTTTTAAGCAGTGGAAAAGATTAATGACGGTAGAGGAGCTAAGTGGAAGAAGATGAGATACATATGACGTACCTGTATAAGGGAGAGCCGACGGAGCATGAAGTGGCGAAGCACTGGAACCGACTGAGAGTGAGAGTGGTGAAGACCGGTGTCGCAACGGCTACCCCCCAACATCATTGTCTTCGCTCTCGGGGTCTTTTCGAAAGTCAAGGCTACAACTTTGATTCAAATAGATAATTGATTTAAATTATATGCATGTCAAAATATGACTAATTAGCATAATTAATTTTATTGAAATAATTTTATGGTTTTAGGATCTGTCCTTAGTATGATTACAACTAGGGAAGGGTATCGATACACGATATATCGATATTTTTCTCCCAATAATCCGATATTTTGGTATCGATATTCTTTCTTACGAAATATCTATATATCGATAAGTACCTTACGCTATATCGTTTTCTCTATATTTTAAAAATACTACATACATATATTTTTTAGAAAAACATCGATTTCACCCTGACTGGGAAAAACAATTGATCATGGTTATGTCTATTTTTAATCTTCCGCTTCTCGCAGTTTACATTTTTAAATTAAAATGATCAAATTACTTAAATTAACCATCAATGATTTTTTGAAATAGACAATGTCGAGAGAAAACAGCGGTTTCCAATACGACTATTTTTATTCAAACAGTTCCTAAACGGTGCGGGTAAATAGAACAATATGTATGCAGAAGCATAGTGAACTATAAGTATAATGATGAAAACACATTAGGATTAAAGAATTAATTGCCGCTTCTATTGGAATTATTTTGTATTTATTTATTTTTTTAACGCAATTTACACAGCATTAAAAGACACATGATTATCAAAGAAATTGCTAAGATGTGATTTTGGCATTTTGAACCCGAAAGATTAATAACAACGCGAACAGTATAAAATCAAGGCACGTTCACTCAAAATATAGTATGGAATACTAAAAATAATGTTAATTTTAAATTTTGTTATTTTAACTTCTTTTTTTTCTTTTTGTTAATGTTACTTAATTTTATTTACTTAATATTTTTAAGAATCCTAAAACGTTTCATATGTCCTGGTTAATCAGAATGAAACTTAAAGCCCAGGAAATGAAAAAAATCAATTTGGTGGGATATTCGCCAGTCAATACATATGCTTGATAAAGTATTGGCTTTTACATGTACACGGATATTTATATGGAGAAGAAGATAACAAGAGGAAACGAACGATAACTGATGTCTCCTCTCCAGTGTGGTTTGGTGGTATTTTGTTCATTATAGCCCTGAAGAAGACCTCCAAGGCATGTCGAAACGTTGACACACAATTAAAGTATTTCTACTTAGACGAGATGTCTCTGTTTGACTGCATCTCTAATTATCTTCTTCTCCATTCATCGTAACAGTCAACTATACTTTTATTATTATGGATTTTTATATAAGTTTATGGCTCACTGTTTAAGATTTACGAAGTAAGTAAACAGGAACACATTAAAAATTGTTTGAAAAAAAAGTTGTTATTTAGTGATTAAATTATTAAATTAAATTAGCTACATAAGCATCACATAGTAAATATTTAAAATTATATAGAATGATATATAATCATATAAAATGAACTGTATAAACTGTATTGTAAAATATAGATAAATTATATTAACTTTATATTAAGGACTGACGAGTGTTGATGACCCTTATGTTACGCTCGAAAATCTCAAATAAATAAATAAATAAAAAAAAATTAAATAAAAAGAACTGTTTGTGTTTATGATTTACAAACTACCCATTAATGCATTCCTTTGCAGAACTGCAACATTTTCATTTTCATTCATCGTAGTTTGATTAAATTAAATGTTTTATAATTATTGAACATCACACATGGAAAAAGCCTGTTAATATTTAAAGTATTGTGTTAGTATTTGAATAGTTATTTAATACTTTCTTCACCGGACTTAGAGTCTGCCATCAGCGTCTGAGAAAGGTTAAGTTTCACAAAATTTATTTTTATTAAAATCTTTTGTTGTTAGTCTGAGAAATAACGAATCTATTTACAACAGTTCCTAGTTCCTAAATATTAAATATTACCAAAATGTATGACATTTCATATTGAAGGAAAAACCTAGGTTTTATGTCATTTCCGAAGAAAATATTTTACAGGATTTTTGCCTTATTTTGTTTCGCGTTTTGTATCCTAAGAAGTATCACTTAGATTTTTTTCATGCATTGAAGCGTTGGACCATTGCCACTACTAAGCAGACTTTGCCAAGTCCCCTATACGATTTGTTTTTGTTTTTTGTTATTGAAAATTTATTTTTAAAATCCCGTTTTGAAATGTTATACGTAGAATTTTATGACAATAATTTGTGAGAACCTTTCGTAGTACAACCATGATTTTCACTGTTATACAGTTCTGAAGCCACCCTCTTTTCAGATAGTTTTGTTTTGTATGGATATGGAGTTAGTAATTGAAAAAAATCTTATCTTTGATACAGACATATATAGATTCATAGTTTCGCCATTCCTAATTTCACACTACTAATAAAAGTTTCGTGGAAAGACAATGACAGAACAAATATTACTCCTTAATTATATTTCAACCTAGTAGAAAAAATTAATTACCTGGAAATGGATTCAAGTGACTATTTTTTCTGGAAATATGTTCCACAAATTTCGAATCAACTGTTGCATGCCATGAATATTCATCGACATCAGTTCAGTTGTTTAAAATATGGTGTTATAAGTCAACGATAGTGAAAAAACTAAAAGAGTTTTTGTTTTTTTTTATTTGGGAGACCATAAAACCAGATAATGAATACGCTGGTCGTGAAGAAATTGATAGGTCAAAATTGTTTTTATCTTTTTCAGTAGTGCGTTTTAGATCGTTTTCCAAAATCTTGTAATTACTCCTTTCTGCCAAAATAGATACTTTAAAGCCTTATTAATAAGCACAACTTAACCAACTTTTCACAAGGTAGATATTAAAAATCCTACTGTGAAGTTTAATATTTAACTCGGTTTCAAGGTAATTTGACTTATCCACTTCTTTACAACAACCACCAAATTGAGCTCTAAAAAAAAAACAAAAAAAAAAAAAAAAAAAAAACGTTAGTAGTTCTGTTACGAAATTTATCAAAGAAGATATATCAAAATATTTCTGCAGTTCCCTGTAACATACATCCAAATATATAAATCTTTACAATCATAAAAAGTCAACAGGAAAATAAAAAGGAAGCAGTTTTATGTGAGGGGGGTATACAGGTTAAAAGGTTGGGATCTAGTATTTAGGAGGTGGATAGAAGAACGCAGAGTTAATAGGTCAAGAATATAGAAAGGTTTTTTGTTTGTTAAAGATTGGAATTTAAAAGTACCCAGAAAGTATTTCCGTCGGAATTTAGGAAAACGTTACCTAAGGTCAGAACATTGGCAAGTAACTTGTGACCGTCTGGGGATCCCGAAGATAAATCTAATGAAACATTTTATCAGTCTCCTTAGCTTGATCTCGAAATCATTAGACAGTCCCTCAAAATATTTGTAGATCTAATTCCAATGCTTTGTCAGCGTCCAGCATTATTGAGGGAATGAGGACAGGTCTGGTTTGGGTCTTATACAGTTTTAACTTAGCTGCTCTAGAAAGATACTGTCATCGTAGATAAATTATTGTTGCTGGTACAATTATATTCAGAATCTCTAGCTTCTTCTTCTTCTTCTACTGGCTCAACAGGCGCTAATGCTGCCCTTGGCCTGCTCAACGATTGCCAAACATTTTCCTCGATCAGCCGCTTCTGAGATAGGGATCCTCAGCTGCCGCAGATCCTTTCCCACGCCATCCTTCCATTGGCCCTTTGGCCTACCGCGTGGGCGCTGGCCATCCGGCACATTTCTGTAGACCCTACTGGTCACTCTATTTTCATTCATCCTCCTCACGTGGCCCAACCATTTTAGCCTCTGTATCCTGATGTGAGAGGAGATACTAATGTCTTGGTAGATCTGGAGCAGTTCACTATTTTTCCTTCGTCGCCATTGACCATTCTCTAGCTACATATTATTATTTAAGTTCAACTGCATGTATACAACTGTATTCAACCAATGTAAATAGATTAGTTCTCCAGATAGTCAGAAAGACCTAGATACTCTCCTTATCAATGATTTTTTTAAATATACTACTGACTAGCGAAAAATACTACCCAATATTATTTTTTCATTTTCTCGGCTAAAAAATTCATTTTTTTTAAATTGTTTAAATCCTCAAAAATGGTAGGTCCTGGTGACAAATTTTATATAACAAAAACTATTCTGTATAAAATTTCTAATAAAGGAATAGTTAATAAATTTTGAATCCGAGCAACACCGACTGAGCAAGAGCGTGTCAAGTTGAACTATGACTGCTAGAAAAATAAACGCATAAACTGATGACAAGAAGACCATGCAAGAAATGGTAACAAGAAACTTTCTGGATGTATATTATTTAAATTTAAAAAAAAACAAAAAAACAAATGTCACAATTCTTTAATTTTGTTTAACTTCTTTAACTCAATTTTCAACCTACATTGTCATTTAAAGATATTAAAATTCCAAAAAATCTGGGTCATTATCAAAATTCTTTGATAATGGAAAAATGGTCTTTGTTTCCAAATAATGTTCTGTTATTTAAAATTAAAAAAAAGAAGAAGAAGGATGTGGGAATCCACTGTGACACTTTTCCCAATTCCGCTTCCCACGAATGAAAAATAGAACTTCTATGTATGACTAACATGCTTGAGACGGAAATTACTTTTTAATCATTAAAAATTCTTGGAAATATTAAACGCTGTGCAATGTTTAATATAAACTCCCCGTCAAAAGTATAGCAACACTTTGATATATTTGAGTTTTATAAAAACGTATTTTTTTTTTTATAATAAAGAAAGGTTCTGAAGTCTATAATAAATATTCCTAAACTAAACATAAACGATTTTTATTAAAATAATTTACAATATTTCTTCCAATAAACATAAAAGTTAGAAAACTTACTTTTTAAAATTTCCATTTTTTACAATTTTAACCTTTAAATTTGTAATTTATATTTAATTAGATATATTGCCCCCTCTGGATTGAATGAATGCTTCCACTAGTCTTGGCATACTTGTAAATTACGAAACGAATGATAAACATAGACCGAAGGAAATTTGAAAAAAAATAATCTAAAATTCCATCGTTTGCTATTAACAGGGAAAAACATTGATGTGTCTAATCCTTAATGTCTCACATTTAATAAATGATATGAACCTGGAAAATCTAGAAAATTATGGGTGTTGCAATACTTTTGATGGGGAGTTTATTTATTGATTAAAGAAATATATGTATACACACAATTGTCTTAAGACTGGACATTGTCAACACCTTAATACAATGTTAATTAATGTGTGATTAAAAATTGATGTATGAAATAAAAAATGGGTGGATCCTCTTATTTTCCTACACTAGTGACTGGACTAAATGCACACCCCTGATATAACAATGTAAGGGACTTCATCCATTAATTTTCCTTGTATGGTACAAGAATGTTTAAATAATTTGCAAAATTCCATATTGACGTAGATATGTCTTTTGCCTAGGGGTACATATCCTCTTGTACCCTCAAAAATGTAACATTTCGACACGCTCTTGTGTTGGTGCTGCTCGGATCGAAAAGTTGGTTGGATTCTGATCAGAAGTTTAATGGCATATATTTTTTTTAAAATACCATTTGTTGCTAGGACCCATTTTTCAGGAGCTATATTGGTTTGAATAAAACAGTTACACTTTTTTACATTTTATAAGTTATGAGGCTTTTTTGTCACGGTCTAGCTCAGTTGGTGGTGCTAGGATCGAAAATTCGACGACAGTTTCCTTCAGAAGCAGTAGATTATAGATGTCATACTCACGATCTATTGCTTTTCCCAGTCAGGGAGAAATTGGTTTTTTTTTTTTTTTTTTTTTTTTTTTTTTTTTTTTATCATTGTTTTAAAAACGAAAAAATTTCCAATTTTTTTTTTAAGGACTAAGATTTTTTGCCGCTTTTAATCATTTTATTAATTCAAGTAAAAATCAAGGTGTTTTATCGGATGTTAACAAGTCAGGTTCAAAACCTTGGCTCGGCAAATAAAATTCTATCTTGAGGGAATGATATGGTTTGCAAAATAAGGGCAATGTGCAACAAATTCACTGGTAATTATTATATGGATATGGAGGAAATATTTGTCGTTAGTTATTTTGTGTAATTCGTATTCGCCGAAATCATGTTTCCATATTTCTGTTTCCAATTTTTCCAATAGATGTACAGCCTAATGAAATAATGTTTTCATAACTTTAAAGGTATTATAATGGAAATATTTTTCCTTGAAATAAGGGAGAGTGCTTAGAGTCATTGCTCTGAGGAAAAAATTTTCTTTTAGCCTGTTTTTCCACACTTTCTTTCAGGGGTCATTTCATAATTTCTATACAAAAATGGTTGGTCATTATGCCATCGATTAAGTGAAGCTTTCCTACAGCAGATGCCCCAATACACACCACACATAAAACGCTGTATTTCAAAGTGTATAACTGTCACGTAAATGTTTCTTGTAATTACAAGAGACAGTTACGTGACAGTTATCTGTTCTATTTGGTCGTATGGACTCGAGCGTTGGGGCTCTACTAAACCATCCAATTCGTCTCTTGTCTAATCCTCAATGCTTCTTATTATGTCCCAAATAAACTTGTCCATATAGCTATTAATGTTCCATATGATGCAGGTTTGGACCAAAACAGATGCCAATCCTTTCATAGCAAACTCCATACAGACTCGAATCCACTAGTCTCTCAACTTGCTTCACACTCGATTCCCGATACCCTCCGAGGTGTCTGAAAAGAAGATAGCTGAAACCTTCTAATGTAGTAGTTTTATCGAAGAGAGTTTTAACCGAATTCCATCAACACACAATTAGCACTTAACAGTCTATTCACTAGTGTCATGGATATTAGGTTGATCAGCTTAAATATAACCTAATAACCTGGTGGGCCTTGGCTTCCATTAAAATATTACACTAGTCCTCTCTACACAGCGCTATCGTACTCCAATCTAAGTTCTCGGGCACGGAGCACTGAGAAGTCCTTTTCTACATCCTAGATCTATTATATCCTAGGCCTTCTTCTAGGCCATACATCACTCTAAGTGGAACCTTTTTTGGAGTTCTACCGTCCTACATTATTAATACATAGCTTAACCATTCTATCTTTCTTGCATTAATAAATTAGACTTTGTCACAGAATCCATATAGCACACACAGATATTTAAACTTAAAGTAAGATATTCAAAGAGAAAAAACCTGCTATTTCCAGACTATATACCATGATTAACTTTGTCGGCAACCACAAAAGAAGTAAATGAATGTTTGTACTGCTTGTAAAGTGTGGGAAATTATGAATAGTTACAATAATTTATGCACATTAATACTTATAACTACAACAAATAATAATAATTATAACGAACATCAATTAAAATGAGACTAACGATATGATGATTGCTCCATTCTTTGTGTTCATGTGGTGAAGTAATTTAATGTGAGTGAAAAAGTTTGCGTAACAGAGGAAGGTATGCGAGACCAGGCGAAGAAGCGACGTTTCACTGCCATTGTCTCCTGCTGCCTTACGAAACTGGCAAGCGGCGTGGTGGAACCTGCTTTCGCAAATTATATCAGACGACACTACAAACCGTTCTTGAAGAACTAGATCTGATATGTCACGCAAAATGGATTTAAGATACAAATAATTGGGCAAGATTTGAAACGTACTGATTGCATACTATATGAATATATAAATTAATATAATCATTACTGAGCTTATTTATTGCACAGTCATAGTTCGCACGAATTTGTTCCAAATGAAAAAAAATATGGAAAGGGTCTGAAAAAAATTCATTATATGTTACCATGATGCACCTTTTATTAAGATTAGTCTGGTTTAATTTTTAAACATGATATGTTCTGAGACATTGATTCATCATTAAAATCAGATCAATCTAATCAGGTTTGATAGAAGCTATGTATGTAAGCAATGAAGTATTAATTATAAAATACTTAATATTTTCATAAAAGTTTGAGTATATAATTAATGTAATGTAACAGAAGTAAACATTTTATCTTCCATTATGATTTAATTTATAATAAACGTAATAAAATAACAGCTATTTACAATAAATAAACTTTCTTTGGACAGTCATATACCTAGGAATGAATTGGGAGATACTGATGCTAAAGAGGTGAGAACTATGTTCCCTGTGCCCAACATACCGATTGTTCTTAGTTACCACCAAAGTTATATTAAACAGCCAGTGTAAGGAAGCTTGGATTAGTTCTTGGGTCAGGATATCAATGAAATACTAAAAAAGATATGCCCTGATGCTCAATCCATAGCCACAACAAAATGTCACTAGAAGGGAACAAGTGGTGATGATCACCAGACTACGCTCACTATTACTAGGCTCACCCTTCAATATCTACTCCAAGGTAAATCACAGCCAATGAACTCAAGATGCCCCCTTATCAGTGGAGCAAATATTCAACAATTGTGTCCTAAACTCTGCAGCAGGAATACCTCTTTTCAATCTGGAACTAAAAACAATCAATGTAGTGTTCTAAAGTTCCTAAAAAATAGAAAATTTTTTAACCTTATTTAATAAAAATTCGATACTAGAAAATGGTAACAGTCTACGATGCAGAACAGGGCACCTAAAAATGTAACAAATAGATCATGTTGTTTTCTTATATTACATATCAGTTTAATCTGTAACTTATGTGGATTGTCATAGCAATTGAATTGTTATATTAAACTCTTAGTCAAAGGCAACAACATAATGAAATGTAATAAATGTAGTTAGTTACACAAACTTTTTCACTTATTAGTTTTACTGTTTACTGTTTTATGACTATGTAAATAAATTTAACTAAATTAGACTTCACTATTGTATTATATACTATGTATTTTAGAAACATAGTTCAACTAATTATGGATAAATTGAAGCTGGATTATATACTATGTATTGGTCCAGACAAGCCATTTGTGCTATATGATCTTCACACTGCAAAATGATAAAAGACGATATTTATTTAAAAAAAAAACACTTCATTCATTAGGCTAGTAAGAAAATAAAACAAAAACGAACAAAACAAATATATTAGCATATAAATTTCTAGTATCCTCAAAAAGATAATTAGATGCAAAATTTAAAATCAAGTGCCTTCAAATATTTAGGTTTATTGGTTATTATAAATGAGGGGTTTTATCAAATATATTGGCTAGTAAAAGGCAAATAGAGAAAAATATAATAATAAATAATCACAATCCATTGACCTGATATGAAAGTAAAGATTGGATACCATTGAACAGGTACCTAAGCTGAGTTATAGCAGCCGGAATGGAATATCTCTAAAGAGTTGATGGATGAACAAGATGAGATCATATTAGGAATGAGTCATTAAGGGATACAGTTAAAAACAAAAACAAAAAAAAAATCACTTTAATAGTATGAAAAACGTTAGCACAAGGTGGCATGCCTGGATCCAGACACCTTCTTGCTAAGAGGCAATATGGTATTGAAGAAAAAAATTGATCAACAGTAAACCAAAGCTAGATTTATTATTCTTAAAATTCATAAAGACTAGAAGTGAATATGGAATTTGAATTATTAGGAGCTGCAAGAAGCCTCTGTAATAACCCTATCTAGAGTTATGTATAGAAAAATAGTTGGCTGAGAGTCACATTCTTCTTCTTACCTTATTCATAATTATGTTATTTTACATACAAGGCATCTTTTATAATTTTAGTAATAGGTTTAAGGTTTAAGAACTATACTAACCAATATGTAGAGGAATCCATTAATGTAGTAAACCAAGTTTTATAATTTTGTTCAATAAGTCGCTAAACTTCTGAGGTACAGAATACCTAACAGCACAATGGAGACAGAGGATTAAAAATTCAAGAAACTTTAACCAAAACATAAAGAATAAGAGCTACTTCTGACTCTTAAAAAAAAAAAATTACATTCTACACTTATGATCAAAAGTTAATTCATCTACTAAACAGTCTGAAAATCTTAAACATACCTCTGCTCTTCAGCAATTTCGGTGATAAATATTAAATCCTGGCTTATAGAAAATCAAGAAGTCCTAGAACAGGTTGGTAATCAGTATGATAGAAGGTCCTTCCTCTTCTAGTTGAAGTACATAAGAATATTACTCCCAAAAAAAAAAAAAAAAAAATACTAACTGCCTGCCTGATTAACTTCTGATATGATCTAGACTGTGTGAGAACATTATGATGTTACATTGTGTTTAGTAACATCCAGTCACCTTTTTTTCATTATTTGCATATTAGTTTAATTTTATGAGGAGTTTCCGTGAAGTTTGTTCCTCAAGAATCCTACCTATCAGCAATCCTATTTTCTATTTATATCAATGACTTTCTAAACATTATGCACCACTCCAAATATTCCATATTTATATACCTTTCCCAAGTTTATTTAACCCTGGAGTGGTCGCGCAGATGACAATAGTCCTCCACTGCTCTTAACATCGCTACTGTGTATTTGTTTTGGCATGGATGAATATGACGAGCCTAGAGTCTGCAAAGGGAGGCTAGGGGAATAGTCTCAGTACCTCTGTTTAATTGCTATTTGATATTCCCGACCTGTAATTCCCATTTGTTTTGGTTGGCTAACAATTGTCCTCCACCTGACCTTTCAATTTTTTTGTCTTCTTCTTCTTCTACTGGCTCAACAGGCGCTGATGCTGCCCTTGGCCTGCTCAACGATTGCCGTCCATTTTCCTCGATCAGCTGTTTCTGAGATAGGGATCCTCAGCTGCCGCAGATCCTTTCCTACGCCATCCTTCCATTGGCCCTTTGGCCTACCGCGTGGGCGCTGGCCATCCGCCGCATTTCTGTAGACCCTACTGGTCACTCTATTTTCATTCATCCTCCTCATGTGGCCCAACCATTTTAGCCTCTGTATCCTGATGTGAGAGGAGATACTAATGCCTTGGTAGATCTGGAGCAGTTCACTATTTTTCCTTCGTCGCCATTGACCATTCTCACACACAGCCCCCAGAATTCTCCTAAGGACTACTCGTTCAAACCTATCAAGTAGGTTGACATTTTTCTTGTTTATGGTCCAGGTCTCTCCTCCATATGTGACTACTGGTCTTATCAGGGTCTTGTAGAGCATAAACTTGGTTGAACGGCTGAGAAGTTTGCTTCTGATTAGCCTTGAGATGGAGAAATAGGCTCTATTCCCGGTTATTATCCTCTTTCTAACCTCTTCTTCCTCTTCCAGGTTAACATTAATAGTAGAGCCGAGGTATTGGAAGCTTGTCACTATTTCAAAACGTTAGGTGCCTATTTCACAGTGGCTCAGCCTCCGGTCTAGCCTTTTGTTCAGAACTAAGACCTTGGTCTTCTCCTCGTTTACGCGTAGGCCAATCTTCTTTGCTTCAGCATCCATTGCTTCGAACGCCGTCTTTATGCTTTGCAGGGATCTACCAATAATTACAATATCATCTGCGTATGCCAGAACTTGGGTCATCTTTGTAAATATTGTACCCTCCTGCTCTAGTCCCGCTCTATTGATGATTGTTTGTAGAGCAATGTTAAACAGGAGAGGAGCTATTAGATCCCCTTGTCTTAGACCACTTGTAACTCCGAAAGTTTTTTGTCTACATTAGCAAAATCAATACAATTAGAGTTTGTTATAAGTACATTGAATGCCCTCTACTGATATATTTGAAGTACTGTGTTTGAGTGAATTATTTCATTTGTCACCCAAGCGATCTTCCACGTAATTATTATTTTCAACTTGGTATGTGTTGATAATGATCTACGTACAATTTTTATATTTCATTATTTTGAGTAAATAATTAATTTCTCTTATCCTTTGGAAAGTATCTTTGAATATAAAGGGATTAAAAAAGATGCCTATTGCTAAAACACCAGAAAACTTAGTGGATGACTATAGTCATCCGTGCGACCTTCCTCGTAAACACTCGAGAGTTAAACCTTTTTCAAAATAGTTTAATCATTTTTTAGTTATGTTTAATCTATTTATATATTCTAGTTATGTATTCTATTCTAGTTATGTTATCTATTCTGGTCATGTTATCTATTCTAGTTATGTTTAATCTATTTACACATTTATTTCATTTTTTCCAGACATATTTAATCTTTTCTCATTTTTATTTAGACTTTTCCATTTATATTTCAACTTTTTCATTCATATTTAAACATTTTCCAATTATCTTTTTCGATTTGATTTTAAAGAATTCCATTTATATTCCACCCTTTTCCTTATACTTTTAGTCTTCTTTCATTTGGGTTGAACCATAGTATTATAAAGTAAGTCAAAATGTTGGCATAATAATCCTCTGACTTACTGTATTTCTATTGGCTGACCTCTTATCTTCTCTATTATTTTCTTACTCTGCTAAAATTAGAGCGATTTTAAGTAAGGACAATTTCTTAAAATTACTAGGGTAGGTAGGCCCAATATAGTGGGGAAAACTACCTTACTGCCTCTACCCTCCCTCCATATTAATTAATTATTCATCTGTAACTTGACTATGATTTCACATTGACCTCATCTGAATGTTATGGTAGGTGCCCTGTAAAAGTTGGCCTCTCCCGAGGATAAAAAATTTTAATTTTGTTACATTTTTTAACTTCTATACAAATTATTTAACAGCTATTTTCAGTTTATCTTGTAATAAATATATATGACATAAAGTTACTTAATCTCTAATAATGATACTATTACAAAGTCACAAAGTGATTTAATTATTTAGGAGAGATCATCTGCGATAACAGATGGGATAGACCAGCAAGGAAGTCAAGATCTTCAACTTAGAAAAACTTAATTTTCTCACAAAATTATATGCTAATAAAAATAATTTGATCACCAATATGGAAATAAGGCACTACAATGATGTGGTGAGACCAGTGATTTTGTATGGCATGCAGTATGACAACAAACCTCTTAAGCTTGAGAAAGCTCTTGAAGAAAGAAAGGCGAATATTAAAAAGTATTTATGGTCTAAGAAGCTATGGACTGACATTGAATAAAGAAACATATAAAAGGACAGAGGACTTAGAAATAATTATGAGGAAAAGACGACTGAGTTTTTAAGGGTACATGGTTAGGATGAATCCCAAATAAGCAGATATTTGATAAGATTTACAACCAGAAAAACCAAGATGGTTACACTAAGCAGATGAAGGAATGAGGCCATTTCTAAAAGGCTGTTAGTGGAACCCCTGTATAGTACCAGAAGAAGGGGAGGACCGAAGCTGAGGTGGTAGGATGGTGTAGCCGCAGAAATATCCTGGGGGTGAGGAACTGGATGGTGGCAGCACAAGATAGAGAAAGCTGGTGGAGGAGGCCAGGACTCGTCACCGAGTTGCAGTACCATAAAATAATAATAATTACAGTTGTTTAATATAATAATAAAATTATGAAGAAATTTTATTATAAAAATAAACTATGATTAAAGAAAAGCCCCAGTGTCAGGAGAAAATCTTACAATATGTGAATTATTTTTTTAGTTAAAAGAAGTGAATGCAGGGAAAATGGAGGTTGAAGATTTTAGTCCTTAAACCAGTTTTTCTTTTTACTTAATTGCAATAATTATGCTTTTCTAACCTTGATGATGGTTTCTCCCTTTGAGCATAAAGGAATCTGTTAATTTTATAAAGAAAAGTGCCAGGTTGCTGTTTACTTTGAGTATCAATGAGGCTTATTTGTGAACTTTTGTCAGTTCAAATCTAATCCTGTTCCAAGTTATATTTGGAATTATTCAAATTATATTATAATTATCTAATCCAATTACCCACTGAAGCTATTTTAAACTTCAAATTTAATTGAAGTTCCTTATTAAAATTATCCAACTTGATCAGCTATATTAAATATTTGGAAGTAAACTTATAATGTCAATGTTGGACATATCAACATATCTTTCAATGAAAAAACAAAAAACAATGAAATACATATTTTTAAAATTTACCAGTTTAGTTTTGATATGTTTTAATAATAAACTATGTTTTTATAATAAAGTATGTTTTCATAATAAAGAGAATGTTATTTCGATTATAAATAGAACATAGTAAGAAGTCCTCCAATTTAAGCTTAGCATAGTCTGTTGATTAATTCTTTGTTTTATCACAGTGATAAATATTGAAATGTTATTAAGAAAAAACGTTATTTGATCAATTTAAGTTCATCAAATACACATTTTTTTATGATAAAGATTAATTAGTAATTATAATTTTTTTTTACATAATTAAAAAACATCTACCAATTATGTAGTGTGAGGTTATATGTAAGTTATTTTAGGATTAAAAATAAATATATTTGGTAAACACTTTATTGTAATTGTAATACTCCTGATATAGAAAGTTATTTATTAATGTCTCTTAATATCCTATTAAGTGAAATTCACTATACTAAAAAGTACTTAAATATATTAGGATTATAGTTTGAGGTAATAAGTGATCATTAAAAATTAAATTAACAAATGCTTTACTATGAAATACTTTATTTTACAGTATTTACATTTACAATAAATAAATAAAATAGTTTCTTTGGCTTTATCAAAAGTAGTTACAAAAATTGTATTTTAAAATTAGATGTTTTGTATCATTTATTATTCTAAGCCAGTGTAACCATTAATCATTACAATCATTGTTTAAAAAAATACACATACAGTTTAAATACTATTTATGTTTAAAATTTATGCCTGTTTATTTTCTAATGTACAATGAAGGTCAATTTATTAACAAAATAAAAACTTATATTTTCATCTCATATAAGAGACATTTTTTCAAGTTTGTACATATATAAGTTTATAGCATGCCCTGCATTTCTCCTATTTAAGGACATGGATATTTATATCCTTATTTAAAATTAAATTTAAATAAGGCCCTATTTATGAAAAATTTTACTATCATAAAACTGGTAATTCAATAAAATTAAAACAACTTAGATATGAAAAATATTTATATATTTTTTTAAATTTATTAATTTGTATATTTTTTCAAAATTTTCATTTCTTTTTTTAATCCTACACACATAAACTAGAGTGGTTTTGTTCATGCTGATTATTAATTACCAATCATTTTATTTAAACCATTATATTTTGGTTTTTAATCTGTTGATTTGTATTAAGGATCCCTTAACTGAAGGCCATCCTTTAGTATTTTAATGCTGTTATATACTAGAAATTCTATTATATTAATAGAAATGCTAATAAATAGAATTTCATCTGTTTATTTTAAAAAGACGAAGATTACATTTAAATCTTTTTTTAATTTAGAAAAACTAATTTGAATTGTACTGATTTTGTATTCATATTAATCAATCAACAATGAATTTGATATTGTTCATTTTTCTGTTAAAATGACAATTTTAATTAAAATAACTTCTTGGAATCACTAATTTATAATAATGATTATGAATGACAAGTAAAATGAGATTTCTCTGAGAATAATAATTAACACAATATCCTAGTTTTTTTTTTTTTTTTTAGCATAAATTATGTTTTAAAAGGAACTATACAATATGTTTTTAAAAATCATACAAAAATAACGTTAATGTATGTAAAATTAATTGATTAGATATTATATTTTAAACTTTTAGGATATTTTATTTCTAGTTTTGAATTGATTGGTCATAAATTTTTACTATTCACTCATTTATATTAACATTTATTGTTAAAGTCATCTGAATTCAAATTGATATCTAATACAACCTTTTTATGAATTATTGAACATTAAAAAACTATTCATTTAAACTAATTTGTAATTATAATATATATATATAAAATTAAGAAATTCAGTTTTGGTATAACATTTGGAATGTTTTTAGGTATTAATTATAAAACATTGCTCAAAATGCTTCTCCTTTTTCACATTAGCCCTCCAAAGGAACTTATGTATTAGATTTGATTACAGATCTTATCCAGTCTGAAGTGAACTGCACTTTATGGTATATACCAGGTTGGTGATCGACTGCACAGCCGAATCCTGCAGATGTTATGCCTGCTAACATCCAACGCCCTTCATCTTGTACAATTAAAGGTCCTCCGCTATCCCCCTGAAAAATTGATCATCGTGTTATAACGTTGATAATTGAACATGCAAAAGTTTGTTACGTCAAAGTGCTATTTCATTTATTATACACAGTGAGAAGTGAAATGATGGTAAAACTGATATGTTTTTTTAAAATAGCTGCATGAATAGTGGTTCATAAGAAGAGACCAAGTAAAGCAGTTTCATGTCTTTATGAATAATGATTCCAGTAAGTGATTAACTGTCTATAAACAGTTCAGGAATAGATGCCGTTGGGATCAATTTGGCAATGGTTTCTGAGCAATAAACATTGAAACATGATTTCGGTTAAAACTGATGATATATCTGATTTTTAGCAGCTCTATATATTCTCTTTAGAAGGATTTGATTAATCCTTCAGGTAATGTGATGTTGAAATTTTAATATAACTGCCATTATTGTTAGAAAGGTCAGTGCCTTCTTTGTTGGTGAGAGTTGTATTTAGTCAGCTGACAGGCTTTACTTATTTAAGTGGCTCATCGATAAAGCTGGTCATTGTATTGGTATCATAGTTTATAGCCGCATCCCACACAGTTTCTATTTGCGATGAAGAGAATGAAATGACGCTTACATACAATATTGATTCTCGAATTCTTATCAACTTATGTTATAAATTATCATCATATTGTTTTATTAATCATTTGGAGAAGAGAAATCTTATAAACTTGTCTTAATATTGTTTTTGTAAAAAACATGTGCATTAATATTATTCTAGATGTTGCTTCTGATAAGATTTCATCGTTTTTAGTCATTGTTTGTATACTCTACTGACTGATTCAGTAGGAAGAAGACCAGCAAGGCAAGTTGAAGCACCGGCACTCCATTAAACATTTTTTAACTTGGACGAGTTTTTTTATTTCTCCTGACTACATCACAGACCATCTATAATATTCTTATTGTAAAATAATATTGAAGGCAACAAATTAAATAATTTAAGACCATATTACAAATTAAATAATTTAAGACCATAGATATATATAGTCTATATGCTTATTTTTGAATTTGTTTACCTTTGTTATATGGAATAAAATAAAATAAGTAAATAATTTTAATATTTCAAATGATGATATTTAATATACATACCAGACAAGCATCCATTCGCCCATCACTGTGACCTGCACAAAACATTTCTTTATGAAGTTCAACCCTGATGTTTTTATGTCTATGCCATCTTAAACATTCCGCATCAGTGAGAATAGGAACAATTGCTTTTCTTAAAATATTTGTTCCAGTTTTTCCTAAAAAAAAAAAAATGCATGGAATTTTCTATAAATTAAATAACATATAGTAATTATATAAGCTATATTATGAGTAGCTAATAATCTACTATTGCTCAAAAGAAAACATCTCTTTTGGTTACTAGAATAAAATTAAACTGTTTGCTCGAAATCCTTATTAACCTTATATCAAATAAATCTCTTATAATTAATAACCCAGTTTTTTTGTTAATAAACAATTTTCATATATAATATAAATTGAACGTTCTTATTCGTTAACAGAACTCTGATTTTGCTGAAGCATTTTAGTATTTTATCCCAGGAAGTAAAATATATCAGCTATTTCATATCAAGTAAGAAACAGTAAATGCTTTTCTATTATTAAATTAATACTTATTTGTGTACTTTTAAACAAGACATATCTCCCATAATAATGTTTTCAATAAACCTTTTTTAAGTTTTACATAAAAAATAAATAAATTTTTATTATTTTTATTGTTTATGGTTTTTAATCAAACAATTTCTAAAATTCAAAATTATAGTTGATTAATTTTTATTTAAATAAATTATTTTATTTTTTTAATAATTAAACTTTTACTGATGATTTTCATTTAGTTATTAACAAATATGGGCATGGCACAGAAAATTTTATATTGGTGATATGCTTGGAGGAAATGCTATTGTGATACTGCTAATTGCTTTCCCATAATAAACCCAATCTTTTTTATTTTATTTTTCCCTCTTTCTTGCTTTATCAGGCATATGGAGTTTCGGCACCAGTGGGTTTAAAATATGAGTACTAGGCAGAGTTTGGCAAAATTTAATCATAGCTAAAAAATAATCAAAATTTAATCATTGCTATTCTCCAACTGATTTAATTTAACCAATGTAATAATAATTAAATCTTTCAGTCTAATAACCATTAGTTCACTAAAAAATAACTGGAAGATTTAATCATGATTAAATTAGGTGATTAAATCCACAAAATTAGTTGTCAGATGGCTATGATTAAATTTTGATTATTTCTTAGCGATGATTGAATGTTCTTACTGTACATTTTTTTTAGGGAAATGTTTATTTTTTGGTATAATTCTGTGGTGCGATTCGGGCATGTCTTACCATACCTTAGCGACTGCACCCAATCTAGAAATATCACACTTACATTGTCAAACATATGCTTCAGTTCACTAAAACTATGTGGAAACCAATAAAAGATTTATAATATTTTTTCTAAATTAAAAAACAAAAATCTTGAAAGATTGTGATTGGTGAAAATTTTGTTCATTTAGTTTTCCCCTACTTAAGGGTACTAATTTTACAAAGACTGAATATGCCCCAGGAGGGTCTTCTGACTTGAGAATTGATTCTCAGCTGATATAACAGAATAAATAATTATCTGTCTCCGATGGACTTGAACATGGGCCTAGGAGTTAAGTGCCTAACTCAGCTACCACACTTCTTTCCATGACTTTAAAATTAAAGCTAAAATTTTATGATTTGTATCTTGTTGAATACATCATTAGCTTATATTGTCTAGTAGAGTTTTAAAATATTTATTTTTGCATGAAACCATTAAATTGCTCAATGGTGAATATTTTTATAACAAGAACAATTATAAGTATTAAATATGTATAATGATTTTTAATATTTGTAAAAAAAAAATACAGATATGCTGTCTATTACCATAAGTAGTGTCTGTCTTCCCCCATCCTGCTACTAATCCAGTTTTCCCTCTTAATGATGTACTTCTCTTTGGAAGACATATAGGAAGTATATTTTCTTTAAAAATAACTCCACGGGACAATTGCACAAGTGCTACATCAAACCTGTAACAATATTTTATATGAGTAACCAAATAATTAAAAAAATGTTTGACCAAAATAAAAAAATTGAAACAATTATTGATTTATTTTTTATTTAAAATTGTTTTACCTTTCGAAGGCATTATTAAAAATTGCAAACATTAGTAAGCGAATTTAACATTTTTTATTTGCAATAACATTCTATTGATGGTCCATCAGATTTAACTCAGGACTTCCAGTTCTAGCTTGATATTAATCTATGATAGATTAGCGCATTGGAAAGTCTCAAAGCGACAAGTACAAAAAGGTGGTGCATTTGATTCTCAACAGGGTTGGTTCATATTTATTTTAACCCAGGGTTGGTCACTAGCCGATCTGGTACACCGTTAGTCACTAGGTGAGCATTTCCCTTACTTCTTAGATTTTCATAAAAAATGCAGTTTTATGTTACAAAATATTTAGTTATAAATGGTAAATAAATGTCATCATAATGTATCAATAATTGTAGTATGGAGTATAAGGATTAAAAATATAAATTACAATGATTTATTGAAAAACAACAAAAAAAAAAACAAAACAAACAAAAGTTAAATATTTTACTTTTTACATAATAATGTGTTTTTCATCAGCTAGGTCATTTTCTTTCTATACAATTATTACAAGTATATTTAGTATGTTCATTGTGAATTGGAACATTACACTTTTTACAATTTTTTTTTGTTTTTATTTTTTTGGCACATCTATACCAGATCTATTTTGTATTACCTTTAGCAGCCATAATCAAGAATCTGGAATATCAAAATTGCAAAATAATATAAATATAATTCGCGATGATTTATCAACTAATTACTTACAATTTATCTTTTCAACTGGATTTTTATCCAACAAGTCAAGCATGTTAGATCCACAACTCATTTTGAACCCAAATAATCATTAATCAATAAAAAAAAATTAGAAAACTCGCTCATTAAAGTGTCACGAATAAACTGCATGAGAGATAATTTGATACTGAGGAGTGTGGACATGGCACTTTTCAGTATGAATCTCCCAATATCCTGGCCACCTTCATCCGTTTTACTTAGAAACCGGATATTCTTATTCGCAAATGTCCTAAACTCAGCAATACTGAAATTCATCAATGAAAGTTAAATTCTGACGAATGTATTAAATATTTTTTAGAAGGGTGAGGGAAATGCTCACCTAGCGACCAATGCGGGATTAATGGGGTCCTGTAAATTGAATCTTGTCCTTCCAAAATAGGATAGAATTGGTAGGTAAGCTGTAGAAAAATGTTTCCTTATTTTTGAATATATAAGAATGTTAGGACCAATAAAAAACTGAATGTTAAAATATATATAAAATATATATTTCTGATTATTCCAAATTTTTGTATATTTTGCAGCTGGGTCAATACTGGAAGGAGGTGCTTGTTCTCATAGAGCTTAGGCTAATGCTTGTTCTCATAGGCTAATGGAAGACTTAATAGGGCTGAATAACTAATTACAAAATATGGTTTAAAAGATGGAGGATAAACAATAGAAAAAAAAAAATTGAAAATTAAAATTGCCTGCACACAGAAGGTGCTAAATGAAACCTAGAAGAGAGGAAATAATCTAGGAATGTTTTAGTCTTTATGGAGAAAGTGTAGGTTTGAAATTGGTTTGCAACCTTCAATAAAAGGAAAAAATTTCGTCATCAAATTTAAGAAGATACTATTACTCAAGAGATATATGGAGTATAAAAATGGCTTAAAAAATAAATAAATAAAATAAACATCTTGTTTATATTGTGATACCTGTCTGGTTGTGCTAATCTAAACTGAAAGTTAGGATGCACATATTTTTTTATAACTCTGTGCACTTCTTCAGGATATGGTTCATATCCAGTGTTTTGAGTGTCATATTCTCCTAGGTAAACCATAATGTCACTCAGCTGTGCTCTAAAAAGATAAATCATTACATTTATACATTTTATCATACATTTTAATTATTTAAATATATATACATATTATATAAAAATACTAACTTAAATTGTTTCTCAATGCTCTTGATGGTAAGTAAAAAATGTATGATGCTTACCTATGAACACAGTGAGCTGCTGTGATGACATGCTTTCGGCTTACCAATGCTCCGCCACATTGGTAGCCGCCTATTCGAAGGTGTGCTTGCCATGGTAGCTCACCAAAGTATGCTTCTGCTCCTCCAATAATTCGCTTTTGAAGTGTTAGTGCAGGGACTCCACATTCAACTGTTATGAACAGCATATTTAGTGTATTCACTTTCATAGTTTTAATACAAGTTAGAAAATGTTAAATTTCAAAAATGAATAAGTCTTATATTTAATTACAATTTATGCAGAAGGAGATTTCATTATTTATACAACTCTTTTTGGCGTAACTCCTAGTTTATTTATTAAGTATGTTACTACATGTTTCAGGGCCCTAGTCCTATTATCAAGCTTCTCATTAGCTATGGTTTCTGCACATTGTCTCATCATAATATAGGTCCGTACTAACATCTCGTCTTTATGACTAGATGTTAGTATGGACCTGTAGTTGTATATAGTTTTATATCAATAATAAAATAAAAAGGTAGTAATAAATTCTTTATATCATCACATTATCTAACTTAAATGAAATTCCTTTCAGTAATTCTTTCCAGTTTCTGCATAAAACTAGCTGAAAATTTAAATTAAATCATTGGATAAATTGGCTCAGGTATTATGATATTCCAGGACATAATTCAGAAATTTTCTGCAGTTTAATAGAATGTAAAAGATCACTGAAATTTTTACTTGTTTAAAAATTTATAATTATAAACCAAACCTTAGCATATTTTCTCCTTTAATTTAAAATAGATTTTTAACGACATGTTTAGGGTTTAATACCAAGATCAAAATACAAGTATATACCTCTATCAATTCTTCCTACTCTTTATCCTTTACCATTGTGTTTTTCAGCAAAGAGATGCCAGAGGCATGGTGAGAGCTTACCAGACCTCACAGTAACAAGTCTGCCTATATGAGTCTTGGTCTTTTTTTAGGGTGTTTTCCTGTGCCCCATACATAAAAAAACTTCTGGGGATCTGAATCATCGATCATAAGAAAAATTTGACCTCAGCTGTCTCTTATTCTTGTTCCTGACACAATCTCTACTTGTTCGGCCAGCTATTATACAGAGATATTTTGTTTTTGTAACTGTGACTCTTGCAGTATCTATTCAGTAAGATAAAGCTTAAAGAAGAACAGGGAGGTAAGCTATCTTGAAAATATGGAGCTTAACATAATTTCCAATGTGTCGTTTCCCAACAACAGTATTGCAGAGTTGGTAATATACATGGGTTGCTTTTTTTATCCTTCCGAGAGTGATTGGTCTATTTTAGCGAGTCTGCAGATGATGGTACTAAGGTAAGTGTATTTCTCTGCAAGCTTGTATCTTTCTGTTTTGCAGCGAATTATCACGTCCTGTTGCTCATGTCCAACATGCATAACTCTGTCTTGTCAATATAAAACTTCATCAAATTCAAATCATTTCATTCCCTTTGACAATATACACCAACATTGATGGTTGGATTAATCCCAAAACAAAAATCTAAAAATCTTCTTAAAATTGTCAGTTTTTCTGACTCAGGGAAAAAAGAAACAACCGGCTCACTACCGAAACACACACATTGAAGGTTCAACTACAACTCTGTATTTAACCCAAGCATAACATAGAGGGCAGAGCAGGACGTGCCACAGCCATACTTTCTGACACTCCCCTTCAATTTCAAGATATTTTCTATCATTATATTTGAAATTGTCTCAATACAAATGCATATTTTTACATGTATACATTAAAACAAAAATGAATTAAGAACCTATAAAATAAACTAAAAGATCTCTAAATTTAACAAATTTATATAGCTCTAAACTTTTAGTTAATATATCAGCCAACTGCTCATTACTAGGAACATATACAATTTTTACAAATCTTTTCTGAATTTCATTTCTAATAAAATGGTACTTAGCATCAATATGTTTGGTTCTTTTAGATTCTAATGTATTGGCTATCTTAATTGCCGACTGGTTGTCCTCATAAAGTGTTACTGGAAGGTGAATTTTACCAATTATGTCAGTTTTTCTTTAAAGAGTCTAATTCTTCTTTTATAGCTTCTGACCATCCTCTATCTATTGCTTCTTCATAGTTTGTCGGTATTATTTCTGATAATGTGTTTTGGATAGTTCCATCTTCCAAATGGTCTAACTTCCCCATATAACAAAATGCTTCATACATTTCCTTTTCAACAGAATGGGGAGTCATAACGTTGGCTTGATAAAGATCATATTCTTTTATTTATTAGGCTTCTTCATACTTCTTTTAGGTCTTAAATTGTACTTACTTCTTTCTTCATCCTCTTCATCTTCAAATCCAGAAAATGGCTCTGCATCACTGTCACTCTCTAAGTCTTGAACAGGAACCTCTTCATTTTCTCTGGATATTTCATCTTCTTCTTCAATGATTTTAGTTAAGAGTTCTTCTTCTTTTTCATTTTGAAACTTGATGTTTCTCTCATCAAAAGTGACATCTCTTGAGGTATGAATATTGTTGTTTTCTGGATCCCAAAGACGGTAGCCATTAGGAGTGTACCCCACAAAAATAAATGGCTTAGCACGAGGCTCTAGTTTCCCCTTCTTAGGTAATTGCAGTGCCCAGGCCTTGGCTCCAAAAACTTTTAATTTTTCTAAATCAAATTTTCCATAATAAAGATCTGCTGGGATTCTCCCCTTCAACGCTGTAGTTGAGGATCTATTAAGTTGATAGGCAGCTGTTCTAACAGCTTCACCCCAGAGAAACTTCGGCAATCCTGTGTCTACGAACATAGTTCTGACTTTATTTATTAAGGTCCCATTCATCCTTTCACTGAGACCATTCATTTGAAGGAGAATATGGCGCAGTGTATTCGATCCGTATGCCTTTTTCTTGGCAAAATCTCCTAAGGTGACTGCTATTAAATTCACCTCCATTGTCACACCTTATTCGGTTGACTTGTCCAAATTTGTTTTCCAATTCTTTAATGAAATTCATTAAATTATAAGCTGCTTCATCCTTAGTTGATAGTAAATATACTACACAAAAATGAGAAAAAAAATCGTCGACAATAACTTGAAAGTATTTTTCTCCATTAAGTGTAGCTGGAGAAACTGGCCCACTTATATCAGTGTGGATGAATTCTCCAATTCTTCTTTGATTTGCGTTCCACACAAGGCCTAAATGGTTGCCTAACAGCCTTACCTTGTCTGCATGCATCACAGACATCATTCGAAAAAGGCAAACCCATTTGCTGTAAACTTTTACGGTTTAAATGGCCTAATCTTTTGTGCCACAAGTCTGGATTGGAATATGTGATATGACACTCTTCGTTGATATACAAGTTCATTACATATAACTTTCCACTGAGCTGTCCTTCAATCACATTTTCATTGTAGACAATCAAGGCCTTATCCTTTTTGAAGATAACTTCTTTCCCTGAATCCACAATCTTCTTCACCGATAATAAATTCATAGTTAATTCAGGAACAATGAATGCCTCAAGTTTAATTTTTACTCCATTGTTGAGCAAACGGAGAATACCTGCTTCCTTTGCAATAAGTACATCCCCATTAGCCACATTAATCCTGATAGGGTTTTTCAGTTTTATAACATCAGACATGAACTGTTTCATGTCAATACGCACCAAATGGTCTGTACAGCCGGAGTCCAAAATAAATTTAATTTCTCTATTTTTCATATTTTGGCCTGAAGACATAGCGCATTTACTGTTATTCACAGCAACAAATGTTATATCTTCCTTATCACATGTATACCCTCCCCTTGAGAGCTTTTTGTGATTGTCCTTTGGTCGCTGTTGTGCAGGTCTGTTCTTTTCTCTTCTACCAAATCTATCAATATTTGCTTTATCATAATTGACAATATTTTTAAATTTCAGTTTTGGGCACTTAGCTATTAGATGTCCAGGGTCTCCACATTTAAAACATTTTCTAGAAAATTTTCTATTGTTTGGCCTCAGGCTGAATGACGCTTCATCTGGAACGCCATCTTGCATATCCATCTTGAGTTCAGCGTCTAAAAGTCTTGACTTTACAAAATCTAAAGTAAGATCGTTATCCATCGCTTCTAGCACGGTAACAATTTGTTCAAATTTATGAGGGAGACTTAATAAAAGATGACAGACGCGATCATCTTCCTCCATCTTGGATCCCATGGATTCAATGTCTCTGACTATGACGTCAAATTTATTGAAATGCTCCTGTAAACTTGTCGTACATTTCAAGGTAAGTAATTTCTTCCTGGCAAGAAGTTTCGAGATGGTACTCTTCCTGTCAAAAACATTACTAAGCGATTTCATCATTTCCTTGGCCGATTTCGCGCTGCTAATGTAATCAATATGGCGGTCGGTAACACAATTGATGATAATATTCATCGCCTTCTTGTCTTTCCTCTTGGCCTCATTGGTCTCCGATGCCCATCCATCTTCAATGGTTTCTTTAACTTCCTTCTCATCCAGCAATGAGATAAGACGAAACTTCCAAGTTTTGAAATTTGAATCATTAGTTGCGGGTAAACAGTTGAATTGTTGGCGGCCATTTTCTACTGGTGACTTTAATACTTTAAATTCCCAAATTTCAATTTCAACACATTTCACTCTTAACACTAATTAACCAGAGTAATTAATTGGGCAATGATCTGGGCCCATAACCTGTCAGTTTTTCTGACTCAGGGAAAAAAGAAACAACCGGCTCACTACCGAACTACCGAAACACACACATTGAAGGTTCAACTACAACTCTGTATTTAACCCAAGCATAACATAGAGGGCAGAGCAGGACGTGCTACAGCCATACTTTCTGACAAAAATAAAACAAGCCCAAGGACTGGCTTAAGAATTAACTAATATCTTCTTAAACTAAATAAATTATATATCTAAGTTACCAAAAAATTGAAAAATGTAAGACAAAAAATTATATGTTTGTTATGTATTGTAACTTTATTATATGCAGTTATATTCACCTCTATCCTGTCTTCTCAGTGAGTCTCGCCTCTTGAAGAATCTGGTTGGAGGAGGTATGATTGGCGTGAAGTAGCAGCAGGTGTAGAGCCAAGAAGTGAAGCTGTTGAGGCCTGGGCAAGATCCATGGCTCACGCCGCCGGAGATCCAACAGCCGACCGAGAGGGCACAGTCGCCCCTGCAGTCATTTCTGGCACCTATAAGTTTAATTTTTTTAAAGTTTATTTCTGTTTATGGAAAATATTCCAATTTTATACTTTAGTAAACAAAAACATAAAAATATGGAAAAACTATATTCATACTATATTGTATTTAATACCACATTTATAAAAAATATTAAACATTATTATATATTGAAAGCTCTTGGGTAAGCTTTCAATCTAGGAGTTGAATTTTGGCAGGGTACCCATTAAGGGAGTATCTCTACTAGGAGTCAAGACGTACTTCCGTCTTTTGCCGGCAAAACCCGGGGAAAGAGTTTTCAAAGGAGTCAACAAATTCAAAAAAAGAATTGCAAAGTTTAGGTGGAGGGAATATACCCCGATTTAAGATGGACCCATTGGATTTTAAGTGCCTGAGGGACGAAGAGTCCTGAAAGGAGAGGATCATGATGGAAGATGAGGAATTTATGAATTTATAATATCGTCAAATAAATTGTATTCAATAACATTATAAGAGAATTGGTAAACACGACAGAAGCTAAATAGATCAGACATCAATAAATCTATAGTTTCATTAAAACCTTATTCGCGCTATGGGTTATAACGTATCAATGCTTATTTTCTATTTTCATTGCTCGGTTGCTTACGGATACAAATCGATTTGTATTATTTAAGTAACTTGCTATGGTGTCTTGTGAACATCTGGAGTCCTAATCGAGCTCTGTGCGTGTAATGGATTGATGTTATGTTATGGAGTAACTGTCTCTAGATCGGGAGAAAATTGAATAATATGATATAATGTCCGTTCTATTCGTTCTATATGTTATGCGAGGGGAATATCAAATGCATTTTTTTTTTTTTTTTTTTTTCGAAGCCCTTACTATGGCTAAACATAAATGGATGGATTGTTTATTTGTTGGATTACACCTCTCTTACTGCTCCAAAGGTGGAATTTTTGGAAAAGAGATCATTATGGGTGACGGGATCACTATCTAGTGATGGGACTCACTAGGGTTTTGGGATGAAGAGAAAAAATAAGCTTTAATAATAGTATAGTTAATTGTAGGAAGTATAAGAAGAAGATAGTCAGGGATGCAATAAGGAGAAAGAACAAAACAAGTTCAATGGAGTTCCGATGTTTTGACCTGCCTTGCAGGACTTCTTCAGGCGAGGAGTCGAACAATTGAGTAATTGTGGGTCATTCTAGCTTAGTGGACATATTTTGCCATCACAGTTGTTTTCCGACTTTAAAAAAAATTGACATACCTCCGTAAGATGTCTGTCATCTTTGATAAGTATCGGATAGTGTTCATCATATACACAGTACATCTGTTCTTGTCCTCAGTAATATAGTACGCTCAACAGTCCTTCGCCGTAATCCGATCTGATTTCTTTTTTTTTTTGTTCTGTGTAGGATGTTAACTAACATCGGAGCTTTCAACATCCTTATATATCACAATAAATTATTAAGAGATTAATTTTTATTGGAATGTTTAGTAAACAATAATTTCTGAAATCAATAACAGACTAATCGTTAGAGTGATATTTTATACAGACGATAGTATCATTACTATGCACATCATACACTTTGAAATTTCCATATAGTTAGACTATAAATAGATTTATCAAATTACGAAATTATTATTATTATTATATCGACACTATGTTCTTGCAAGAACCTGGGCCTCCTCAACAACAGCCCACCAATTTCCACGATTCTCCGCTTTCTCCCTCCACCCTTGAACTCTCAACCGCCTTGCATCTTCCTCCACATCGTCCAGCCATCTGATTTGAGGACGTACTCTCTTTCTATTGTAATCCAGTTTCTCATAGAGCATCTTATTTGGTATCCTCTGGTCTGTCATTCTTTCCACATGATCTATCCACCTTATTCGCGCCCTTTTTATTATTGCCACGATGTCGAGTTCCTCAAACAGGTAAATTATTTCTTCATTCTTTCTTTTACTCCGCATCCCGTTCTTGGAAATTGAGCCCCTTATTCTCCTCAATACCTTCCTTTCCCAGGGGTTGATCATCTTTTCCGATTTTTTCGTTAATGGCCATATTTCACATCCATGCATTACAACAGGTCTTAAAATGATTTTGAATATTTATAATTATAATTATTATAATATGGCTTGTATATCACTTTTAATTTTATTGTCTCTTGTGACCAGGCTTCCCAAGTACTTGAACAGCTTTACAGATCTAAAACAATAATTTCTGAAAGTTACTTTTTCATTTTCTTCGTTTCTCCACCTTGACATTTTCATATATATTTTCGTTATTATTTTCGTTCACTGCAAGACCCAGTTTAATAGTCGCCTTTTCGAATTCTTCGAAGGTTCCTGATAATGCTGGTTGGGTTCTAGAAAACGTCATCGGCATATGCTAGGTGATGTGACAGGCGATTATATATAGTACCCCCTGGACTTGTTCAAATACCACCGATAGCTGCTTTCAGGGCTATATTAAAAAGAAGTGGAAATAGAGGATCATTATTATCATTAAATTTTTTTGACAGAAAATTTCAGTGCTTAAATCGACAGGCAGTCTTAGTTAGCGTCATTTTTGTCTGTTATACTAGTTTCTTTGGTATGCCAACATTATATAAAATTACTAAAACCAACTACTTAGAATATTTAAAAAAAAATACATTTTTCAGAGTTACTGAAAAACTACTCTTAATATGGTCGTTATATGGGGGTTGTACTCAGTGCGAGAAGGAAATACAAATTTTTAACTAGGTTATGGAAGCGTGCATAATAAAGAGTGAACCAGTGAATCAACAGATACGTGCTGTTTACTTAACATTTCATGGCAAATTACTGAATCACTCAGACAGTACAGAATGGCTATACGCGTTGACGACTGAAAAAGACCTGGAAGAGGAATCATCTTTTACAATACCTTGAAGATTATCCTAATCTCGTAAGAGGTGCTTCTGGAAAGTGTCTTTCCTCATGACTGACATGTTATAATCTCCAATGTTACGAACGAAATGAACTGAATATTTTTATTTAATTTAATTGGAATGCTTACTGGATGCATATGGGTAGTTTTGACTTCTTGGCCTGTCCTTTTCTCCCTCTTCCCTTGAACGGTTAGAGAGATTTGAAAATATTTAGAAAAAGAAGTCGTTGAAAACGTTTAAAAATATATATAAAAATAATAGGATAATAAGATCTATATCTACTGTCCCAAATTCTAATAATCTCCCAGTAACATTGTATTTTTAGCAAAACGAGATTTCTAATATTGTTTAATATTTAATCGACTCACTATGTCCGTAACGTTATTCTTATCTCATTTATTTAGCTAGTAAAATTTAATTTAATTGATTGTCTACTTCTAAATGAAAATACGATATTTATACGTTATTTAACAGAGTATTAATTAATGTAAATTTTAGATGCACCTTAACAAGATTAAGTCATTAATTACCTTAACAGGAATAGGTCATACCGATAATGATGGTGAGAATGTATCCCTTACATACTTAACACTATCCAATTTGGACAATAATCTAGAAAGGAAACAAAAATATTTTATAGAAAAAAGTCAGCGAATCAATATTTAATGAAAGTATTAAAATAGGGAATTATTACACCTTTTCTCATGAGATTATAGTATAAAAAAGTGCAACTCTTGATTTTTTAGTATGATGCTTGCCATCAATTTATGGAAAGATCGTATTTTTGTAGTTTTTAGCCAAAATGCCTTATAACAAAGTCAAATATTGTACAGTAATTAAATGTACAATATAATGGTGACTTAGTTGCCTTACGTTATAGTTAGAAAAAAAAACGAATTTCAAATAATCATAAAAGAAATTAAACAATGATAATAGAAATTAAACAATGATAATAGAAATTTAAACATCTACTTTTAGTTTCTCTTTACAGATTATTTAAAAATAAAATAAAATAAAAACTTCAAATGTAAAATTGAAGTAAGCAAGCATATAAAAAAAAAAAAAAGTATAAAAGGCAATTATAAATATTAACAATCCTTAGATAAGACATAGAGTACGTTAACAATAATCAGGAGAAAAATAAATTTTAATACAATCTCAAATAATAACATTATAACATGAACACTCAGATTTAGTTTATTATTATTTTTTATATATTTTTTAATGCGAGTGACTGTATACAAAGAATATTCAAAATATATTTTGAATATTATAGTTAGGACACTCCAATATTTGGAGTTAGGACACTGTTCTTTCCGACGTGCAAATCTGAAGCGATATTGAAATGTATTGCTCTCTAACATGTTGCATGTGTTTGAGTTGGGTCACACTGGTAAAAAACAGAAGCCGAATTACCGCAGTTGAAATGAAATACTTTCGCAGATTTGTTGATAAAACAAGAATAGACAGACTTCGAACTGTAAGAATAACAGAAGACCTGGGAATTCCTTGGTTATAAGACTTCTTACATGAACGCAGAGACGTTTGCATAATGAATCTAGTTCGAGACCCACCGAAGTTGTTCGAAGCTAATATCTACTTAGTATCTTAAACTAGAAGTTTAAGAATCTGAGAATCCCTGATACGGGAAAAGCTGGTAAAATTGGCTTTAAAAAATGGTATCGCTAGCAATCCTTCACTCTAGATTATTTAAGTTATATAGAAAAGTTATTTCCTGTTTTTATAAGAGAATAGAAATTGTGAGACCCTACTGCCCGTAACAAATAAGTCAAATAAGCAGTGGAAGATGCTCATAAGCTCACAAGAACTCGAATAAACTCTAGGAACTTCCATGGTATGACGCGAATAAGGAATTTCTTAATATTGATGTTACGTGACCTCGGGAGAATGATCCAAATGAGGAATTTGAGAGAAAAATTTATGAATTTTTTTTTCAACCCTTTGACTGAAAAATATAACTTTTAGAATAATTAAACTTGAAAGTTTTGTATTTTATAGAAAAATTTATAGAATTTTTGTTCGAACATAAAAAAACATCAAACGATTTTTACCACCTCAAGACATATTTCAGTCTCAAATTTTTACACAACTAATTTTACCCAATTTCACCATTATTTCCGGCTCAGGGTTTTGATTCTCAACCATTTTATTTTTGGCCGTTTTTACTCCACCCTACCCTACAGACAAAAGAAGAATATGTTCTCAGGTTGGATGAACGAGGAGGTAAGACGATGAAACAAATGATGTAGTTGGCACGGAACAGTCAGGACTGGCACAAATGGATTTAGGCTCTTCAAAACTGAAAGGTAGAGGAAGAGTGAGAAGAAAAAAATGGAATTAACTATCATAAGTCAATTTTTTTTTCTCAACTCTCCGGCTGTCTCTTAGGAGTATTTTATGCTCCAAGCTTAAATGTTCAGGACTGATGTGATGTGATGTGGTGGAATCTGGTAGGTAAATTGTATTCCTCGTAAAATCTATAGTTTTCTTTTTCTTTTTTAAAAATTGTTATTGATAAGCGTTTTTCATTATAAAGAGACATTATACGATTTGTTTGGCAAATATGCGGTAATTTATAATAATTTACTTTTAGTTCGTTGTGGAATGGCTGATTCAAAGAAAGTGTACGTAAATAATCCAATCCTCTTCTCTATGGAACTACGTAATTAAATTACCCTTTCCACTTTCAAATACCACTTCTTTAACCATCTAATATCCACCCAGATCTTGTCCTCCAAAAACAGTCAATAGCCACTTTTTATTTTTAAAATAAAATTAAAAGTTCAACTCAGAATGATTCATTTTCAAAAATTGAAAAATTATTTTCTAAAGACCGATTCTTTTTTTCCCAAATATTCGTTTCCCCCTACACGAAATTTCAAAAAATATAAATAATTCTTGATGTCCAAAAAATATGAATCATTACCAAACTGGTTATTGTTTGGGGGAAAAAAATGTAGTCCAGTTCTTATTTGTTTGTAATCAATGAATAATAGGGTAAAAAAAAATAAATAAGAAAATAAATTGTTTTATACTGACAATGAGAGCATATATGCTTCTGTGTGACTGTCCTGTTCTTCAAAATGTAACGACTGCCGGCGGGTTAAATTTCTGAATTTCTTAATTATATGTTCATTTTCATACTTCCTTAAGCTACTGTTTCTGGCGTTCTGGTTTCCTAATCTAACGCAGGTAAATTTTCCGAGCTCGTTTAAGTGTGAAAACATGAATGGAATGCATTATACTCGCTGTCAGGGTCGGCTTTGCTGGCTTGTGTGAAAACGGCCTAAGTCCTATTGAAAAGTCTACTCTCACCTTTCACGATCGAGAAAGCTTATGAAGGTCTCCGATCTTTAGCTCACCAACAGGTCTCTATTACTCTATTACTGGCTAGATCTCTAGGCTATAAATTTTATATGAATCATCGTCAATCTGAGAGGCCGTTCGTGATTTCTCTGTAATATCATAAATGTTTAATCGAATAGCCTTTATAGTACTCGTAATAGTGCGATAGGTTGTATATAATAAAACTTTTAAATCATCGATCGAGTATTAGTTGATTAATTAAAAGAAATCTAAAGAACATTTTTTTTTGTTTTTGTTTTTTTTTATTTATCACGGAAACTTTAGAAGCTAAGAAAAATGTTTGTACTCAACCAATTCAGTGTAATAATATTTTTTGAATATTTCGTCAGAACATTTAAAAATATTTAATGGAACCATTTTGGCTAACCATTATTCAATTATGTTTTATCTTAAAAAAAAAAAAAAAAAAAAAAAAAAACTAAGTTTTTACAATAGTAAATTCTAACACTAATCCTACTGACATTTCATATGTACCTATTTCTACTACAACGAGATAAATGACTCGTGTTTCAATAATTATATATTTTTCAAGATGCTTAGAAAATAAATATTTGTTTGTTCAATTTAGGATATGAATATAACACTTTCTAAGGTAAAAATTCAATCTTGGTCATTTATCAATTTGAAAGATAACAAATATTAACGTCAATGATATATAAAGCTTAATTGCGTTGATTGCATATTTTTTTTAATTAAAAAAAAAAAAAAGTAGGTTTTTACAATAGTAAATTTTAACACTAATACTACAGACATTTCATATGTACCTATTTCTACCACGAGTTAAATGACTCGTATGAGATGTAAATTTTCTACATACATATTTTTTCGGTTATGAAACAGATTTTTAGTTTCGTAGTATCTTATTTGACAATTTTTTTTGCTCATTTGAAATCGAGCTTAAAGTAGCAGAAGTTGCCGAGAGAGCTGCTTGTTGAACAAATTGAATTGAATAACTAAATATTTTCCGAGTGTAGGTGAAGATACTCTGTCTATACAATTTCCTAATTATGGAAATCCATTTAAAACATACTTGGAGATGACATCAGAATTTTATACCAAACTTATCTGCCTTATTTGGCACATCGTAAATCGATATCTTTGTCGAAAAAAGCTGCTATCATCGATAGACACAAGCGCACCAAAATTGATATAATTTTGGCTATTCTGGATAAATTTGTACCATACATCAGAAATTAGTGTTAATTTGAACTCACATTTATAAATTTGTATGTAAGCTCAGTCTTAATAAACAATCATATCCATGATAAGCTATCTGTATTTATAAATGAATTAAATAATAATAAATATTATTATTATTACCTATTATTATTACTACTAGTACCTTTTTAGATGATAAGTTTAGTGATAAACTATTACATTAGTGCTACTATCTAAAAAGGTACAGAAAATTGTCAATATTATCGAGAAAATAACTTCGATAGTCAATGGAGAGGGGTGATATTTTCAGGTTCAGACATTCCATACCTATTTAAGTTATTCTTGGTGTAGATTGTTTTTACCTTTACCTCTTTTTGCACTTTTGACTAGAATGACTGAATTCTTCGGATAATCTAAATTATTGTTGATCCAAGAGCTCTATCCAGCATAGATAATACAGGTTTTATTAGTCCTTTTAATCACAGGTTGTTGGATAAAGATAATTTGGAACGAATATGAAGTTAATGTGTTGTAGATTATCGTTATTTTCCATTCAGTGTAATCTGAATTTATGCAAATTTTCAAAGGAATAATGAAATTTGACATTTCCTCATTTTTTAGAAATTTTACATAACTGAAAAATCAAACTTTTCATTAACAGATTTCAAGTTTTAATTTATATCTCTCAATTATACACGACAATTATAGGGTTTTTTTGTGTGTGTGTGTGACAATTCTATTATTCCAGAGAGGCAACCTTGCTGAACATAAGCAACATACTTTCGACCCAGTTAATGCAGAATGCATTTGACGTAGAAGGTCAGAGCCCAGCTTAGTACACTTTTTTTTGTCAAATCCGTAATGCTTTGTAATTTACCTTTTACAAATAAAACATCATATATATATATTTTTTAAATCCCTGTTAGGGATAACAAAAACGATTAAGGCTTTATTCAGTCAGTGTCATTGTTTATTTGTGGGATAGTTAAGTAGGCACTGAAATCCAAGCTCTGAGGCCTGAGTTCGATTACGGCTAAAGGCGGAAATTTAATTTCTGCAATTTTTAGCTGTGAGTCGACTCGGAGGTCAGGAGACCCTCCTGGGGCACGCCAAGCCACTATAAAGATTATATTCAGTAAAATTCTGATAATGATATTAGGCACTTATATTAAATGTTAGAATGTAATGAACTAGATAATGAAAAATTCTGATTTTTTTTTACAGATCATGAAGTGGACATTATTGAAAAGTTATGGAAAAAATAAGTTTTAAATTTTTTTTTTTCTGTTTGTTCATATTTTTTTTTTAAACAATCCCACGTTGATAATTTTGTAATTTTCAAGATATTATAGTCATAGTTATTATGATTGGATTGTCAGCTTTATAGCAGTTTATTTATTTATTATTTAAAAAATATTTATTAATATTTACAACTAAACATTTGAGAAAATTATTACAACGACTTGTCAATAACATGTAATATGTAATGAACCACTCACTAGGTAGCACTTCAATAAAAGTTCTACATTAAAGGATCTCTTTGTCATCTTCTTTTCAGACGTCTTGGAGGATTATCGTTAATTGAGTGTGAAACAAGTTAGAAGACTGACTAATGGATTCTAGTGGGTGTGGAGTTTACTATGATAGGCCGTGTATCTGGTTTTTCGAAATCAGCAACATATTGAACATTAATATCATTATGGATAATTATATTTGTGACGCAATAAGGAGTATTGATGTTTTTAAGAAGGGTTTTGGATACAAGAAGAGTTGGAAGGTTTAGTGAAGGCCCGAAACTCAACTTTTGTATTCAATGAGTCTAATTACACTCAAGTAAATAAGTCTTTTGTAATGAATTAGGAGCTTGGAATGCTTGTTTAGTAAATGTTGGAGCAGTAGAAAACGAAGAGCAGTTTCTTGTCTTTTAAGTCTCGTGTCCAGATGGAATCCTAGATTAAATTTTGATTTAAAATTTTAGTAATGAACATGATTCTGATTCTATCTAAACATTGATATAGTTAGAAAAAAATCAAGATATCTCAAGCAACTTTCTTCTCAAAGTTTCGTTCGCAAAATTAATAAGTAATCTTAGAATGACCGATTCATTTATGTAACTTCATCAGGTAATCTGGATGACATGCCAAACATTTTTCCGAAATAAAGTTTATCAAAGAATCATAGCAATATTTAAAACTGAAGGTACTTGATGTTGCTAGATTGAAGAAAGTAATCTCACTCCTAAATCGGAAAAAGCAGGTTAGCTCTTACACTAATGGCTTGTCGTCGCCATTACACCGATGGACCTGTTGGCGTGAGAATCCTAGTAACTTGCTGTACACGGCCATCTGTATAGACTCAATCCTTTGTATAGACTCAAGAATGTGAAATTCTTATGTCGTTATTCGTCTCGTAATTTTTTTTTTTTTTTTTTTTTTTTCTCGTATTTTTTTTTTTTTTTTTTTTTTTTTTTTGGAAGAGATTGTCGTTATGGTATCTATTTGCAAAAACATAGGGAGTAGTGGCAAAAAAAAGTAAAGATTGCTTGTTCTCCACATCTTTCGCCACTGAAAATATTGATACCAACCATTAAAGTTACTTAATGAACTATACATATAGACTTTACATAGACATGGAATATACATATGGACATGTTAAAGCAGCAATTAATATTGTGAATACTATACAATAACGATTTTACGTTTTCATTAAAAACAAAGTAGTGAAATTAGCATAAATGGATGAATGTATACTTCAGTTTGTAAAAAAAAAAAAAAAAAAAAAAAATACAATCACACAAGGTCTGAATCACATTTATATAAACGTAATTTAACAGTTTAAACAGTCTACTTCAACATTTACTAGACAAAAGTTCAAAGCTCCCAATTAATTACAAAAGACTCATTTACATGACTGTGATTAGACCTATTTGGACGTACCGAGTTGAGCTTTGGGGCTCTACTGAACCATCCAATTAACCTCGTATCCAATCCTTACAATCCAAAATCCTTCGAAAAATCCTCAATGCTCCTTACTTTGTGACCAATAAACTTATCCATAAAGATCTTAATGTTCCATATGTTTCTGATTTAGCCCAAACCAGATACCTATCCTTCCATAGTAAGCTCCATAACCACTCCAATCCACTAGTATCCCAACTTGCTTCCTCCTCCATCCCTGATAATCCTCCGAGGCGTCTGAAAAGAAGATGGCCTAGAGACCTTTTAGTGTAGATTTTATTGAAGTGCTACTAGTGAGTAGTTCTTTACAAGTTATTTACATGTCATTGTATTCACTGTAAACACATTTACTTGTTGTATATTGTTTTGTACAGTTGTAAATATCAATAAATGAAAAAAAAAGAAAGTTTTGAATTCTTAAGAAATAAACGATTCTTTACTGCCAGCTCGGAACATAGTTTTGCCTTAAGTTACGAAAAGCTGAGCAATTTAATTGACGGTGTTTGATATTTCGTGGTAATCGAATGCACTTTTTACTGACCCTCCTCAGTTGAGAGAATACCCTCAGCTCGTAAGCGCAGTTCATGATCAATCTCCAAGCTGTGGACCTCTGGCGGTTAAGATGTTACCTGAATAAGCTAATTCACTTGGTTCACTTAAACTGCCATTTTCACGCATACAACCATTTCCAGACATGTTTTCACAGTATGTCAAAGAACAATAATTCAAGTGTGGAGGGAAAAGGGGATTACATCTGACATAAACCATAGTGCCACAACCAAGATTGCCCTTGCCTATCGGACAAGTGTTGCTGATATGCAGTTATTAAGGGAGCTATAAGTTACATTACCATTTAAGCAAATATATTTAACTAAGAAGAATGGAGAATCATGGCTTTTCAAAATATAAATATGTTTGATGAGAAATGTAATATTTTTAATAATGTATACAGTTTTAATTTATATCAATAAGTTATATAAGTTAAAATATTATATATTGTCCAGATACTCAGGCTAATACGGCGTGGGTTCGATTCCCACATGGGGGCCTTTAAACTACCCTCACCCTGAGAGTCACAGAGAGGTGAGCGACACCTTTGTCTGGTATAGCTCCTAGTCCTCCTGGTTGGGGGTTGCATAATAATTCTATCCTTATAAAACTTCTTACTACGAAACCTTCAATCAGCCTCCGAAAATCTATCATGAAAAGTGGTAACGACCCCGGCTTTGTGTAACGAAGATACCAAAAAGAGCTGCAGCAACAAAGTGGAAGCGATTGCCCAAAATG
The DNA here is from genome assembly GCA_003667255.2 of Euschistus heros. Lineage (NCBI taxonomy): Eukaryota > Metazoa > Arthropoda > Insecta > Hemiptera > Pentatomidae > Euschistus > Euschistus heros. Next base: position 2,461,525 of record RCWM02000032.1, on the reverse strand, counting down.
AGCAGAGACGAAGCAGGCTGATTAAGGCGGCCAAGGATTGCAAGGTTTATAAAGCCAATAGGAAAAAAAAAGAAGTTAAAATATTACATTATTTCAAATTTTTGGGATCAGGGCAGGCTCATTGGATAAGATACTGAGCTGCTATACTCTAGGGCCCACGTTCGAGTAAGACTGAAGGCAGAAAATTTAATGTCTGTTTCTTTGGCCGTGGATTGACTTCGATGCCTGGAAACCATCCTGGGGCATACCCAGCCTCTATGAAGAGGGTACCCTCATAAATGGGGGAAGAACATGGCGGTTGAGGGTAAATGCTGATAATATCCTCCTTGCATAACCGTTGATCACGAAACAATACTTCCTTTACTTCCTCAGTAACTACCAATTTCAAGACCCTTTATAGGTTGTTGATACAGGTTTTACCTTTATACAGGTTTTTTATTTATTTATTTTTAAATTATTTAAATTATTCTTCTCGGTCCAATATCTTTTTCATTCATTGAAGGTCAAATATCGTAGTGCGATTGATATAATTCTTTAGAAGTGAAGAATAACATTCTTCTTACTGTGATTTTTAGCTTTATGCTTCAGGTCAGAAATCAGAACTAGCTAATATCTACTTTCTTTACCCCGAAAACTCGATTAATCTTATTTTGACCGTTAAATTATTTTGAAACAAGCGCTTAGCTGTTGGCCAACGATAAGCCAGGCTTAGCCAGGTTGTAGAATGAGCACCTATCTAAAGTAGCTCGTTTACTGTCTTGAATTTTTTAGTACTTGAAATAGGCTGCCTTAGCCTACACACTCCCTTTAACCCCTTCCCCACTATTCAACGTCCGTGGTAAAGGTTTATATTACAAAGGAGGAAACACAGTTTCGCCAACATCAGACGACCTATATGAGGTATCAGATAACATGGCTTTATCTCATATTTAGGTAATAATTAGCTCATGAACTAGAATCTTTTAATCGTTCAATAATTGATTCATAATTTTTAAATTATTACAATTAAAATAATTATTATACAGTATCATTATTACTTAAATGAATTTTCTCTATTTTCTAATAGTTCGCTATATTGTGTAACATTTATGAAATACTGCACATCCTATCACTTACTACTTGGCCAACTATAAGGTTTGATTTCATTATAGGAAAAAAAAAACAACTGTAGTACCTAATTTATTTATTAAAAGCAATATGAAAATTATATTATTCTATGGAATACAGATTGCTTATAAAAAATATAAGTATGATATATTTATTTACAAATTAAAATGCGAAAAACAAGTAAGTCACTTTTACACTTCAACATGATGCCTGCTCTCCAGTGTTCATAAATAACATTTAAATTAAACAGACATTCAAATCGAAGTTATCAAACACTCAATACTTAAGACATTTTTTAAATACGAGGATACTCACGACATTTTTTCAACAAAGGGCGCATACGTGAAAAAGACATATTTAAGCATTATTAAAGACCGATACTTTTTTCTACATAAGCTATCAACATTAAAAGCTAGACGAAGAGTGGCAAAAAATTTTTCTTATAAATAAGATTTTGTATAACTTTTTTGTGTTAATGGACATATTGAAATACAGGAAAATTGTTTTTAAAAAAACATCAGCCTCACTGTTTGCCCATAATCTTGCATTCTTCGGTAAAAAAATTTTGTTTAAATCTCTGAAATTTCATCCTATTTCCAATAGAAACATAATCTATTTTTTTTATTTTAATCATATACAGCACAAACAAACAATTAAAAATAACCATTTAATACAGAATTCATAAATATTATCAATGAAACCCCGCGAAACATGAGATACACAAACCTACAATACACTTTTCACATTAGGTGCGCACAATCCTTTTGCATGATTTCATAGCACATCGATGACGAGAAAGTTGGACGATAATTAAATTGGATAAATTTTAATGTATACCAACTACATTTATATTTTGCTTATAATGAACAATATTTAGGGGGAACATTATAGTTTTAAAACAGAAAATGGTTTCAATTTGTTAAGTTCATGACAAAAAATATTATAAATGCATATTAATTTACCTACGTTCAATATACAATAGAATTTTTGTTGGATCAACAATTAATGAAAAATTGTTGTGAGAAAGGACGGGAATTTTAAAACCTTCAGGATTATTATTATTTTAATGAAACTCATACTTGAGCATGATACGACTTAATAAACTTTATAACCTTGTCAGTTGAAAAAAATAAAAAATATTAACAAAATTTTAACACAAAGTTTACTGCCCGTTCCTAAAAAGTTTTTTGCTATTTTTATAGATGATTTTAATCTATACCAAGCGTAGTTTATCACTTAACTGAAAATTAGCTCACACGAAGTTAAGAATTAATACGATTAATATGAGAGACGTCATTCTCATTTGTGTTGTTTCCTGAAATGTACTTATAATGAAAATTAAATCATGAATTTAAAAAAAAATAAAAAAAATATGTACACATTATTTTTACCATTACGGTTGATTTATTCGTAAAATAATATTAGAAAATTTAGCTGTATAATCCCAGAAATTTCTTATATCTTTGAAATATTGAAAATCATAAATTCGTTTGAGGAATTTTAGCAACATACCTGAAACAGTAGCTGTAGTAAACAGAAAAGGAGTGACAAAGAACCACAAAACCATCACCAGTTAAACCTGAAAAAAAGAAAAAAAAAGTATTATTATTATCACAATCTCTTTTACTTTATTGGTTACCATGATCATTTTTATTATAACTTAGAAATCAAAAACAAAAATTAAGATAAAAGTAAATATTTTCAAATGTTAAAATAAAACGAAAAAAAGATTTCCTTCTAATTACATTTTATCGAGCGTTCTCTATTCCTGGCAACTTTCATCCTATTTACTCTAACTTTGCAGGTGATCTCATCTTGCCTGCCTCATTACTTCTTGCATACTCTACTTCTGGCTTGGTTCCTCAAAGACTTCTTCCGAAAACCTTATTTTCAACAATTATCCTTCAACCTTATCAAAAATGTGCCCTCTTCTGTTCCCATTTTAAGCTTTCTAACTTATTATTAAACTGTTTTATTTTATGATAATATATTTTTTAGTTTTTATAAGTTTATTCTCTTATATTTTCTCAGGAATAGATTAAGAAAAGAAATTAAAAATTAATTTATACCACTATATTTAAGAGTACCTCGAGATTTAAGCTGCTTATGGACCTTTCGAATGAAATGCCAACGTTCTTCTTCCCTACTTCCGAGGGTAAAGAAGTGTTATTTCTTTCCCTCGTCGATGTTATTATACCTAGTAGAACAATAGTCTCCTTGATTGAAATTCAGATCATGTATGCATAATATCGGTTTAATCATCGGTGGTATACTAGTCAGGAATGCCTCGACAATAAGATGGTGAAAGCATTATAATGATCATATAACATACAACGTAAAGAAGATTTTTTTTTTTTTCAGTTTGAGTTCATCTGTTAGAAAAAAATATTTTTATTATTCTTAAAAGTGTACAAGTGTTATCGATAGAGCAGTGAAATATATGCAGTCGCATATTTCTCCTAGCCAACAAACACATCTAATTTCATCAAAATGTATATGTTTTGAGACGTTTAAAATCAATTTGAGTTATTTTGACTATGCATATTTTGCCATAAATACATACTTTGAACTGTAATTGTATATTTATCTTAACATTTGAATTTGAAAATCAAATACTTGAAATATAACTCCACTTTTCTTATTTCCATTTTTCCTACCATCATTCAATTACCCAGTCTCTCACGCAGTGCCCACAAAGACACATCGTTCTTGAATTGTTTTTTTTTGTGTACTCATAAAATGCCGAAATCATTCTTGCAAAGACGAAAGTTCTTTTTGGAAATTATGTACTTGAGCTCTCAATTGAAAATTCTGAGTCTGATGGAGACCTTTTATATTTTGTTTGGTTTAATATAGCTGTATCACCTACCACACAGTTTTTAGTTGCCACCCCACATACAAACAGCGAAGTACAAAAAGGCACGAAATACAAATCTGAAAAACATGTGTTACACAAACTGCCACTGAATCAGAAAAATCTGGGTTTCGATACTGATTTTTAACGTACATTATTTTCAGCTGATGTACCCTTTCATACGCTTTTTATTTTTTAGTATTCGTCCCTTATTTTTGTTTTTTAAGTCTTCTTCTTATTATTTTATCTTTCAGAACAATTGGTTACTCAAACTTGAGTTTGTACTCATACAGAAGTATGTATTGCAACTTTTTTATTTTTCTAATTAATATAGATAGTTGCATATTTTCTGTATTTAATTGCACATTTTACCCTTTATCAGTATATCATCCCTTCATTGCATCCCAAACACTCCAATCTCATATCATAAGCCTTCAAGATTGATGTTCAAATTAGAGAATTAAAATCCAAACTATTAGAAATTAAATATTGTTAGTTTATTCATATTTTAAATACGACCATAAGTTTACAGGCAGCTCTCTTGTTCTTCAGTTAACTGGCTTAGTTAAATACAGATATAGGTCTTCTGTAAAGGACACCGTGACACGGTTGTGCACTGGAGGGAAAACGCATTAAAATACTTTTTAAAACTTTGTGACACTTGGAAACCGTTTAAAAACTATTTTTTTTCTATTTAAATAGGTTCTTATATGTATATTTTTTAAAATCGGGTCTTAGTTATGTTCGAACAATCACTGGAACATTTCTTTTTTATCTATTTATTGAATTTGACAACTGAAGAAAAACAAATCTAGAAAATGTGAAGAAAATGTTTATAAATGCTCATAAAGCAAAATTTTAAGGTTTAGTATCGAGGATTGATAATCCATTTTCTGGTACCTGAATCGAAAAATTTTGGTATCGACACGTCACTAGGATGAAATTTGGAACATAATGGTATTTATGGATGGATAAATTTATAGTGCTTTTACTTGATTAAGTCATGATTAATCCAATATTAGGCTGTTTGACAGCCTGCTTTGTTGCGGTAATATTAATCTTGATTATAATAATATTTTGTTTAAAATCTGTGGAGGTATTCAATTAATATAATAACAAATTTCTTTACTGTAATTACTTATGTGTAAATAGTATTTTAAGTATACTTTAATTTTATATTATTTTTATTAATTACTAGAAAAAAAAAAATCTTCTATTATATATTTGTAGAGTATGGAGTTACATAGGGTTTTAAATATTAATTTAAAAACATCGACGTTTATCACATTTATACTAATTTATTAAAAAAAAAAATAATCATTTGAGTTAAATGAGTGTTTAACAGCTTTTTAGAAAATACACACCCTTTTCATATGTATTTCAAGTTGGATCGTTGAGTTAAAGTTTAAACTTTTTTGAGAACTTAGATTTTCATTTCCTTAAAGTTAGCCTAGTTTTGGGGGTAGATTTTACTTTGTATAAATAAAATAATTATATTAGCTAAATGAGCGTTTAACAACAATGTAAAACGCCTATTCAACTAACTAACTTGATTTTTTATTAACGTTTTCATTCCATTTATTAAAACTTACTACTGCGTAGGTAGGATATATCTCGTAAATAAGTTGAATTATGATTATAATAAACGTGAAGAGGAACTACGCATTGGTAGTACTCTAATGTACTTGAAATAAATATGAAACTTATATAGGATACCTTTCGGCTGAATAGCCCATTCCATCATTTTAAATTAAATTGCTTTAATTTTAGAAATAAAAAAGAAATGCTTGTTTTCTCAAGCTAAATACATTCATGTATTCATGTTTTCCTAGAATCCAGCTCTATTCACCACACCAGTGAAATCGTATTGCCTCCCAGTTTTCTAACGATGTCCCTTTCTTCCCTTAAAAAAAAAAAAGAAAGAAAAAAAGAAATAAACAACGACGTTCTTCTATAACAAGAGAAGGTGTATCCTTTAAAGAGCTGACTATTTTCTCTCACATTTTTTATGCTAATACCACAGTTCCCTTTCTTTGTACGACAAAGTAAGCCTCCTCACAGCCATAATCCTGCTATCACATCCGTGGCCTATCCTTTAATCTTTACATAATCTTTACTTGACCAGTTTTTCTCTTCTATCGAAGAAACAAGGAACTTAGGCAAGAAGCTGTGACCTTAATGCCTTATTTATTCTGATGCTAAGATCGTGAGACAAGCCCAGATTAAATGCGTCAACTAACTGACACACCTAAGCAGAGTGGATAAGTTCATGTAAATAAGAGGAATCAGATTATTTTAACATATATTGGATGTGTAGTGCAACTTGGTAATCGGGTATGCCAATTTATTATCATCTAAAATCATATTTAATCCGTGAATGAGTGCTGAAATGAGGGGTGTGGAGTGCATGAAATAGACGATAATTTTTTACTTCTCACCTTCCTTAAGGAGTAGTTACAATGTGAACATATTAAAATTCCCCGCCCATGGGTGGTGATCTAACGGTAGGGAGAGGGGAGAAGGTCCCATTTTTGTGTTTTGGGTTATATCTCGAAAATGGTGGACTCTAAAAAATTATGATTCAAATAAAAATTGAAGCTCATTAATTTTTGTATAAAATTAATACCATACATATTTATTGAACACCAACGGTTTTCGAGATATACATTATTGAAAACCGATACTTTTGGAAAAAAAAAAATTTTTAACCTAATTTTTAGTCAAACATTTGCTTCAAGTGCCCAAAACGTATATATGAAATTAAAATAAATTTAATGTTCTAAAACTTTTATTCTGACTTTTTTTTTTTTTTTTTTTTTTTTTTTTTTATGAGAAACGATCGTGAAAGGGACTAGAAGCAAATGTTTGACAAAAAGTGAGGTAAAAATTTTTTTCTCGAAAACTTTAGATTTTCATTAACGTATATCTCGAAAACCGTTGGCAATTCGACAAATATGTATAGCATTAATTTTAGTGGAAATTAAATCAGCTTCAATTAGTATCTGAAATATAATTTTTTTAGATTATACGGTATAATTTAAAAACCCAAAAATGAAACCATCTTCGTAATAGTTGAAAAAAACACCTTATATATATATATATATATGTGTGTGTGTGTGTGTGTGTTTACTTTTGTAAAATATATATTAGTTCAAAAAAAAAATTAATGTTCCTATAATTGATTGAGTCTTGTACATTAACCATAATGTGTCTGCACGATTGCAGTTCTTCTCTATCAACTGTAATGTGCAAAAATACAAATTAATCACAAAAAATAAAACAGATTTCGAAAATTAAATATAATTGCAGTTTAAGAGTGCTCAAGAGTTGATTAATGTATAGGAAATCAATAATGTATCGCTTTAATGTGGCGGTACTAATTGATCGCCTGTGAAGTGACACCTTAATTGTCTTTCTTGGAAGGTTGGTAGTGAAATTTTTTTTTTTATTGATAGATTTTAATTATATTTTATTAATTTTTTTTTTTAATAGAATGAAATACTTTTTATAGTTGATAATTGATTAAGTTGGAAAGGAAAAAAACAACTCAATTTCTCTCTCAAAAAGCCCCAACACTTGAAAAATGTAGGCGAAAGGTGCCCTTTTTAATTCCAACCGACCAAGCTTCTAAACGGTAGCTTCTAGCGATAAATACTACATAATAAAAAATGAACTGTTATAATCCAAGTATATCTTGGTAAGCCCTAAGCTTTAATCTTCTTGTTATAGACGTTCCTAGGTTATACTCCAGAGCTCCAAATGCTACGTTAATTTATGATAAGAAAACTAACATTACATTTCTCATCTGAGCAACACAAACAGAGCTATTGAACGTATGAAAGATTTAGCTTTCATTTCACTTGAAACTCCCTTTTCTCACCCACTGCTCGTTCCGGGAATAATCCTTAAAAAAGGTATTCCATCCTTTTAAAAGGATTATTCCTGGAATAAAATTAAAGAGCATAAAACATTTAAATATGGAGAAACGTGGGGAAAACGTGAAACATTTATAATTCAGGATTGGCGTCAAAGGTGTGGTCTGGTAGGTTTGTGAGTATATGGTGGGCTTTCAAACGTAATTCCTTTCAACCTCTTTTTAGGTTTTCGAGAGCGGATCCGCAACTTCTTTCGTCACGATAGTGATTCAGCCCCGTTCCGAGCCGAATCATCAGAAAATTTTTCAAAAATTAGCATCTCTGTTACGAAGTCGTCCGTCGGATATGCAAACCAATATCATGCATGCGTTTTACAAATTATCTGGCATATAGATCTTACGGTTCTGAATTTTCTAGCTCAGCTCGCATGACATGAGAAAGTTCGATGTTTCCTGTTTTTTATTTAATAATGGACATTAGTTGGTGTGAAAGTCCTTGCCGTCTAGCCCGTGTCGGGGTAAATTTTACAAAGCCGTAACGAGTGGAACCCCCTCAGTATAGAGCTTTATCGATAACGTATGAAAGTGGGTTCAGGTTTACAGTTAACTGAAAGAAGTTTAAGCATCGCCGAGCCGCTCCACAGATCAATACAAGGTTCGGTCATTTAAGGTGGGCTTAAGCATAAGTAGTGTGTGCGTACTGCATTCACGTAATCTTGGAATGCGTGAATCCTCACAAGCCATAGCAAAATTTATTTTCTTCAAAATGAAATTATCACTTACCTAAGATAATATATTTAAACTATCTGAAAAGCTATCTGGTGGAGCTAGTAGAAATAGGAAATTTTAGAAAATCACAACTATGATCTATTATTTGTTGCTTATATATTTTTAAAAACTAAAAAGAGAGTACACAATACAAGAAAGAGAAACTTAAAATTATCTTTGCCCAAAAATGACATTAACACTTGTTGGCTGATTAAAAGTAGTTCATCCGAGATTATTTTTAATGACATGATTAAAAATTATCTATATATAGTGTCCTATTGTACCATGTTGCTAAGGTATTATTTAATTTTAATTATTTAGTTTGTTTATTAAAGCTGTGCGTCCGGATCTTCGGTAACTGATGAACTCTATTGCCTTAGCAAGAGAAATAGAAAAAGCTATGGCAGCTGTTGTGCAGGCTAAGGGCAGCTTTTTGCGTATTTTGTTTAATAAAATAAGGAGAAGGAGATGTAGAAAGTACATAACGCATGATTCAGCCTATTCCATTTAACGAATTTTTATCTTTTTTGGTTAAAGATTTATTTGTGACATAAGATTAATTTGTTGTATTAGATCTTCTAGCCTCTAAGTATGATTTAACAGCTGTATTTCTTACCTTCAGCTGTCTACATCACTAATTTTCTTCATTCTTGCTTCTAAACTTTTAGTTCAATGTTACCACTAAATAATGGGAACGTAACACATACATAAAAAAATAAATATAATACATTACTTCTAAAAAATAAAAGGACAACAATGGCGGAATATCCTTTGGTTAACTTAAAAACCGACAAAACTTGGAATATTTCAACATATCCTTTAGGACGAAAACTAATAAAATCGTTAAATTAAAAAAAAAATAAATAGTATCCTTAAGGACGAAAACTAATTCTAAGTGGGGAAGGAAGATACTGTTTTAAGATGACGAAAGGACACCTTTGGGCCACATATATATTAGTTTTCGTCGTTAAGGATACCATTTTGAAATATTACAGGATTTAATGGATTTAAGTTATCGGAAAGATATTCCACCATTGTTGTCTTTTTAGTTTTTTTCCTTAGGTTTGCTGTTTTGAAATACCTGGAATATTTCAAAATAGCATCCCTAAGAATTTAATTTAACGATTCTTATGTTATCCGAAGGGTATTTCGCCATTGTTGTCCTTTTAGTTTTCGTCCTTAAGGATACTATTTTGAAATATTAAAATAAAAAAAAACCAATATCAAAAATCAAAATATGAAAAGATACTAATATGCTAAAATTCAACTGTTACTAATGCAATGACATCTGTTATACCCTTCATTCTTATAAGCAGTGCGCTCACAAACAAGAAAAATTCCTACCGTTTGTGATTATTATTTTAAAAAAAAAAAAAAAAAAAAAAAAAAAAAAATGTGATTAAAATAAAATAATAATATTTTATTTATCATTAACGAATAAAATGAAATTTTCTCAATTAAGGTAGGTAATACTTAATTGTTTAGTTTACCTGCAGTATTATTTCTATATTTACGAGAATTACATATAACGTTGGTTTTGTGATACATAATACAAAAAATAAAATATTCTGTTTTATTCTTACATTTTTACTTCATAATATTTAATCAATAATTTATAATGAATTATAAATTAATTTATTTTTTAATTTGTTTAAAAATAAAAGCTAACATTTTTTTCTAGAAAGCAAGCAGAACTATGATAGTTATATGAACTTTTGTCTTACTAAGTACATAACGTACACGTCATATTCTACACGGTTAACCTTTTAACTTAAAAGAATTATTTTTAAAAATTATTGTTGAAATCTTTTCTTATTATATTAGATGATTTTCGTTATCCACGGTTTTCTCTTATCTGACGTGCCGGATAACAGAGAGTACTGTAGTAAAATCCCAAAATTCTCTGAAACATATAAGTCTGTACATATCTAATTCTTTTGAATTTATCAATGCAAAATATTTACACTTTTTCATTACCACTGAATATAGCCACGAGCCAAGTAGCGTAAGTAACATAATTACCATTAATAATTTACACGTGTCGAAAGTCTTAAAAAGTGAATACGTTTTTAATATTTTATGACCCATTTACATAATTATAAATTTATACAATGCACTTCTTTCCCACAATTGGAAAGTTTTTCACGCCTTACGACACCTGTCACGGCCTGGTTCCTGTACAAAGGAGTAATACTCGTATTTTGCATAGCGGTTAAAAATCCCTTTGCTTCTGTTCTCAGTAATAAAAGTCATTGTAGCTAGGATAATTGTATTAAAAATAATAACTTTTTAATTATAATTAAATTAGAAATACATTATACTAAACAGTTTAAGTCAACACTCTCCTAATTACCTCGATCATTAATTTTTTGTTTTCTGTAACACATAAAATAATTTTTTTTTCTTATTTATTTTATTTATTATTCGAATTATTTTACAGACCTCAAAACGTTTAATAGTCTTAACTAGACGAATCTTTGGCTGATACCCTTCCAGCTTGATCTCAGTGTTTTGATTCAGTTAATTGCCAACCATTTATTTTCGGCATGGTTTTTTGCCTATTGCTTTGCAGGAATGGTGGCTTTGAAATGACATTATTGCGAGCTATATGTCGAGCTCCCATAAATTTCATGCCCTCATAACACTTGATAATCGGTCTTCTAGTATCTCTGAGGGTATTATTTTATTTTATTTTTTTAAATGTTGTTATGCCCTGTTACCAAGGTAGCTATGCTTCTAATACCACTTTCCGTTTTTTTCAGATTCGATATAGTATTGAAGTAAAGGATAGATTACATTTTAATTTCTTTTAATCACCGGTGTATGTTTTATGTTTACTTCGATGATATTTGAAAATTTCGTATACAATTATAAAGGTATGAAAAAAATAAGAATGTTAATAGTTAGTTAAATACATTCACAGAAAAAAAAAAAGAAATTAGTTGAGGCTAACTAGAGAAATATGTACCTTTTCAAACTTTTTATTTATAAAACATTTACTAGTGGCTTCTAGTAATGCTCTTTCTTCCTCCTCTCTCTTTATCTCTTTCTCTATTTCTCTCTTTCCACAGAAAAATCATCAAGCGCGTTCAGGTCAGGAACAGTTGAATATACTTTACTGTCTTTAAGTATCAACTGAATTTTAATGTTATTGAACTATTTTTAATATTTTTTATAATGTGATTGTAACTTTCAGGGTGCTAATAACTGTATGGTTTGCCATATAAATAATGGGTTTTTTTTGTACAAGGTATTTACATATTATATTATATTTTATAAATTTATGAGTTATGCCCTAAAAATATTTTTATTTTTCTGTAGTATAATTGCAGATTGAAAAAACGTTTTAGATCTCATGAATATTTTGTTTGTGATCAACTTTACTGTTTGATGCTTGAATGCATTAGCCCACAGGTACTATTGATTTTTTTCTTCTTTTTTTTTACCTTTCATAATCACTTATTTGCCTATATTTTAATCTCTAAAAAAAAATGATAGGGTTAAAAAAAGAAAAAAAAACACTGTCGTAATTAGATAGTTTTGTTCTATTTTTCATTTAATTTTGAACCCAACTGATGATCTGATCTACTGGTTATTGTTTCGTATATAAGTAACGATGAAAAGTATAAATTTTACAATTTCATTCCTATTCATTTAAAGATGGGTAATTAAAATTTGTATTACTTATGGTTTGGCATTTAGCCTCCGATGGTTGTACTAATTTGAAAAATTCGCGGCATTCGTTGCGTATAGAAAGTTCACCTTTTAACAATAAGCTGTCACTGACCATTGCTACTGCAAAACGTTTTGAAACCACTTGGCAACCATGACGAAATTTCTTTAGGGCCTTACGGACTGCTATTGGGCAAAGTACATTGCAAGAGAAATACAGTGATGAAAAACTCAGCCTTAATGATAATTTTACGAAATGTTTTTTATCATAATATTTTTTCCTCTAGAATTACTTTTGGTGGAGGAAAAAAATTATGATTGCGTATAGATTATTAAAATTATAATAAAATAAACAAAAAAACAACAACAAAATCAGGAATTCCAATAATCCAAAAAATAGGTAATTATAACAAACCTAGTCATAAGAAACTACTCAACAGATCTGTACCATTAGGATTGATGAATTAATTGCCACTTCTATTGGAATTATTTTTTATTAAAATACTAATCATTCATCTTCGGTTCTAAAACATAAAAAAATGTCAAACATCAGCACAACGTTACATGGATTATATACACTAAAGTTTTCAAAAATATAAGACAAGAAATCAAATATTGGTACTCACCTGAGGAGATCTAACAGATATCTGATATATATCCTGGGAAGGGGGAAGGGGCAGTAGGAGTTAAAGTTTTGACGTTTACCTTGAAATTTCCGCTATGACTTATTGAATTTTTCCATCCCTATTGGAAACAAATTTAAAATGGGGCTATTGGAAATGTTTATCTAGTCATTTATATAAGAATCTGGGTCGGTTTTTAACGATTTTATTATTTCTAATGATTCATAAATATTGAGTTTTAGGCTATTTTCCAATTGATGCATTATTTTTACATCCGAGTCTTTATTAAATTTATGCTTATTTTCATAATAACTGGGGTGTAAAAATAATACATCTAGTAGAAAATAGCCTAAAATTAAATATTTATGAATTATTAAAAATAATAAAATCCAATGAGACATAGGGGAAATCCCAAGGTAAACCCCAAAAATTTAACTCCTACCTGGCACCTTCCCCCTTCCACTATGGATGTATTTCAGATATCTGTTATATCTTCTCAGGTGAGTACCAGTATTTGATATCTTGTCTTACATTTTTGAAATTTTCAGTATGTATAATCCAGGTAACATAGTACTGATGTGTTGAAAAAAAATTTTTTGTATGTTTTAGAATGTTTTTTTTGAAGATGAATGTTTAGCATTCGAAACTAGTATACTAATAATCCCAACAGAATAAGAAGTTAATTAATCAATCCTAATTGTATTGATCCTTCTTTACCATCATGCGTACCTCAAGTGATCTGAACCATGTTTCATGCAGTCTCTGTCCATTTGGATTACCAACTCGTAAATTTAATATACAATTTTTTTATTGTAAATAAACAATAATTATTATTTTATGTAATATTCAACCACCTATTGGTACCAGATTGAAAATTTTAGCTATGCGTGAAAATTTCATTGAGGCTATGATTCCCTATGGATCAATTACTGGAGAAATCGCATTTATTCCTACAATCCCAATGATTTCTACCGATCTACCATTTCCATTCTAATAATTATCATTTCTAGGTGAAGTTTTCTTGCTATTACAACCAACAAATCGCAAGACCAGAGTTACAAAAACGTTGGAGTAGACCTTCGGACTGACTGTATTTACAAATAGGACAAAATTAAAGTAAAATTAATAATAAAATTATTATAATAAATACATAGAAGATAATTATATATACAGAAAGGAAAATAATAGCACACTCTACAAGCGAGACAAAATAAGAATAATAAAATAAAATAACATATTTTGTAACAATGTTTAGAGTTGTATGAATAATAGAAATACCTAAATGTTATATTCAGAGAAAGTATAATTTATTTTAAGTGGAATAATAATTATGCAAGAACTGGATCTGAATATTTTACAAGTAATTTGGTTTAAAATTTTATCAAAACCTTTTTCATCATCTAAATTTTCTGACTCAACCCTTATCCAGTTCCACACATCCCTGAACCAGCGATGTAGAGAGAGAAGCGATACAATAGAAGATAGTGGGGGGAGGAAGCTACCAAAGAGCTTGAATGTAAATATGGGTGGATTTGTTCTTTTATTATATTTATATTTATTTATTTATTAAATGGCTGGGACACATAATCAGAATGGGCGAGGAGAGGACAGTCAGAAGACTCTATTACGGAAGCCCCGATGGAGTAAGGCCTCGTGGAAGAACGAAGGGAAGATGGAAGGACAGCGTCTCCGAGGATCTGAAGAAAACAGGAATATCCATCAGACGTGCTACTGACAGGGAAGAGTGGGGAAAAGCCGTTGGACTAAGGTCTGAGGACCGTTTCATGCGCCTGTTGCGCCAAGAATGAATGAATGAATCTTTTTTTAAATAAGATATTGATCAGTAATTATTATTTGGTATCAATGGCCGAGCGAGTTGGATCGAGGGTTTCAGTGTGATCGGTTCCGAAGATCGTTTGTTCGAATACCACCTGAGCGGATTAAAATTTATATGGTGGGGGACCCTCGAAATAAACTTTGACCTTCCCACTCTGACTAGAATAGGTTGGTAACCTGTAATGCAACCCGCCCTTTCTGCTTTAGAAAGAGTACAAAAGGACCTTAAGCCCCAATAAAGAACATACATATAAAATTAAAGTAAAAGAAATAATAAAATAATTATAATATATACATAAAAGATAATTATATTTACAGAAAGGATTCTTATATATACAATTTATATATAGAATTTCAGAATCAGATCTGCCAGGATCTGACGATTTTTCGAGACCGAAGGACATCCTAGGCCACTCTCCTTCCACAATTAGAATTAGTTTTCGTCCTTAAGGATAGTATTTTTTATTTATTTTTTCAATATTTAACGATTTTAATATTTTTTCGTCCTTAAGGATACTTTTTTGAAATATTCCAGGATTTAACGGTTTTTATTATTTATTTGTGAAGTTATGTAAACTATGAAAAGATAAATGAATAATGCTGTGCTTCTATACTAAACGAGTCAAGTTTAAATCTTTGCTTGGTAAAATAGTTTAAATTTTCCTTCCAATTAGCGTGCATATTTACGGTAAAAACGAGGAGCGTATATGCGAGCAAATCAGAGGATAAAGGAAGTGAAGGTTCAGAATCTGCTTCAAATATTCAGAAACATACAAAACTGATCTTTTCAGAGTATGCTCATGAACCATCACTCACTGGAATCATTGAATCGCTTATCATCAATCAATCAATTAGCTTCCTGAACTGATGACTCTTTTTTAAATATCGCTCCAATGATTCACTTTACAGCCTTTTTATTCAATGGTTATCGATCATTTATTCTTTAAAAAATAATCACTTTTTTTTATAATATCGGTGGGCAAAAAATACCAAAAGATTGGAAAAAGAACTAGCAAAAGACAACCCAAATTTTTTTTTTAATTTTCTCGACTAAACTTGCATTCTTTTTTATGAATCTGTAAAACTGTTTGTTTCTAAGACGTGCCTTCCAGGCAGTAGAAGCAAGCATCTCTTACTTGTTTCCATGTTTTTACTTACAAGTGATACCAGTTGTCCTTTTTCTATTTTTATAACATTGAATTCTAGGACACCCTCTGTGTTCAATAGTATGTATTTACATTTCTTTAAATTAAGTTTTAAACCTATGTCTTTCCCTTTAATGGTCAATTCTCTTGGATTTCTTTAGGATTGTTTCCTATTAAAACCTGGTCGTCAGCGAACTCTAAGTAATTTAGCCATTCTCCACTTACATTTTGTCCCTTTCCATCCCAGTTAAAACAACTCATAATTTCCTGCAGTACACTTATAAATATGCTTGGAGATAGAATGTCACCTTGTTTGAAACTCTTTGAAATTTTTATTTCAGCCACACTGTTTCCAAGTCGGAAGACTGCACTGGAGTGTTGGTACATTTTAAACATTACATTGATAATTCTTTTGTTCAAGCAAATATTTTTTAATGTGCTGTGAATCGCATTGAAATTGATGGAATCAAAAGCTTTTTCATCGTCTAAGAAAAGCAGACAAAGAGAAAATTTATATTCTTTGGGTCTATTTATTAATTGATTTATTACAAATAATTGGTCTATTATAGAAAAATGTTTTCTAAAACCTTCCTGATGTTTAATGTTTAATTTAAATGAAATACAATTAATTAAAAAATGACTAAGTAACTTTAAATTTACAAAAAAATACTCAATTTATAAGGTTTATATCTGGCCCGTCCGTTCATTACGCCTTGCTTTCGATAGGGTTTAGGTGTAATCTGATTTTGAATCAACTATTGATCGATGTGCCCCATTTAATGCAAAACTGTAATGAATCATATTGCAATAAACAGGGGGTTTCTAAAAAAGGTTTATTAACAAAGAAATGTTACAGGATAACAATTACGTACACATAGAACATACCAAACAAAACTAGAACTAACTAGAACAACTACTTGATCAATTCACTCACACTACTCGACTTAACGCACGAAGTTACACACTTTATTGACTGTTATTAAAAGCCAGTTGCTAAATAACTAATAGAAACATACAATGTAGTTATTGAAGGTTATGAGGATGAAGAATAAGGAACCGGATGTGAAGTTGAAGATAAAAAATGTTTATTTAACTGGTAAACATATTAAACTACGGTTAAATAATGGTTTAGTTTTTAAAAATTATCACTTTTAATTTTTGTATGTTAGAAATATGGTTTATAAATATGTTCATTCTTTTTTCCTTCCGTGATTTCTTTAAAAGAGAATAAAATCCATTTTGGTTTTCAGGTTTTCTCACAGTAATTTTTTTTTTCTAAATTCATGCAAACTCAAGAACGAAAGGAAATTATTTGAATTATGGTCAGCAAAGTATTTTTTTAACGATTGAAAGAATTAAAACTTTTTACAATTCGCACTGATCTCATTTTGAAAGTCGACGCCTCTTTGAGATTAAAAAAAAAAAAAAAATTGAAAAAGTCAGCTGATGTATGATCACAGGGTGGGGAGACATGACTCGGGTTCCTAATATAAATATTTGTTTTGTACCCGGCTTCGTGTTTGCTAGGTAATGTTTGAACGCCTAAACTAACAGGCCATTTTTTTTCTCTTTTTTATTGAATTATGATCCCGAAACGTTTGCTGTAGGCGTTAAGCAACTTTTTACGCCCACATAAATTTTCTTTCAAGTTTTATGCCCATGTAAATTTAACTTATATGTGCCGACTTGTTCCCACCCTTTGATTAGAAGCCGTACTCCTAAAAAAATTAGTTCTATATAAAACTCTAGACTGAAAAAAGAAATAAGGGAGTCATTTTTTTTTCTTTCTTGTAAGTTATTTGCCAGTTGGGACAAGAAGTTAATTCCATATACAAGATAATATGCTGTTTACTAGCACTTCAACAATAATGACTAATTGAAGTTTCAGCCGAAATAGAACACTGTCTCAGGATAAGTAACCTACTTTCTATATTATGGGGTAGTAAAAAGTTTCAGGCCACCGTAAACAAATCCAAATCTAATTCCGTCGTAATTAGGAGCATCACAATGCAAGGTGTGTCATCCACTTGCCACCTCTGCCAAATCCAGTTTCGTCTCACACCACAGGAAAATAAAAAAAACAAAACCTTAAAATTTTTTTGCGTCTGATACTTGATGTTTTAATAATTATATATCTATTAGAGCGATATCCATATCTAAATAACATCATACCCTAGCATTATAATGACTTTCACATAATTTTATCCCATGGATATTTATTGTATAAAATTATAGGAACTGTTATGACTTATAGTATATTTTTTGCTTCACTTTATTATTTTAGTATGTAAGTCCTTATGGTGTAATGGAATGCTATCAAAGAAGCTTGTGGGATGTTTTCTTTTCTCTCCTTTAAAGCAACTTGTAAACAAATACTAATTTAG
Source organism: Euschistus heros (assembly GCA_003667255.2). Taxonomy (NCBI): domain Eukaryota; kingdom Metazoa; phylum Arthropoda; class Insecta; order Hemiptera; family Pentatomidae; genus Euschistus; species Euschistus heros. The sequence continues at coordinate 2,443,262 of RCWM02000032.1, read as the reverse complement.
TAAAACATTCTGAAACCCTAAAATATAGCTATCTATTTGAATCTATTTCCAAGTAAAATTATTACATTAAATTTATATATAATCAATGTTTTGTCTTATATAAATCATAAAAATGCATTTGTCTTGTGATTTGTTTAATTTTGTACCCTTTTATACCATAAAAAGAAGTTAGAACGTTTTAAGAGGTAATTAAAAAAATAAAAATAAAACTAATGATGACAGTTTGCTACTTATTGCTTTAAATAATGGTGACACGGTTCGATAATAACATATATAATATTAAAAGCATAACAATTATTAGGATGTTTTTTTTTTCTTTCTTATTTTTAATTTTTTAGCATAGACCAATGCCTTGGTGATGACTTGTTTATTGATTTTAATTGGAATTTTGAAAAAAAAGTTAATGTTAAACTTTTAAGTTATCCCTTCTAATAATAATCAATAGCAAATATTAAATGAAAGGAAATTCATAAATTCAAATGTTCAATAAGCAGCTTGATGATTAAAATTAATAATTTTACCTAATTTCGTCTTTCAACAATCAAATTTTGAACTTTATTAAGCTTTAAAAAAAAAAAAAGAAAAAAAAATATAAATAAAATAAAATAATAATATTTGGAAAATATTTTGGTTTTATATGTATAATTATGCTGGATTGTAGATTTATTTTTGTTCGTATATATACGTTTAAGGTAAGGTATTATTTATTTAATAAATGAAAAAAAAAAAAAAATACTAAGTCCTGTAATTTTGTTTTTCTAATAATATATAATAAAAAAAATCATTATTTCGGTTAATATAATATATATATATACACTATATATAATGTTATATATATATATATATATATATATATGCATATTATATATATATCTCAAAAGTATTTTTTTTTATAAATATATATAGTAATGATATTAAACAATTAATTCTCTGCTTTTTTTATTATAATTATAATTATTATTATTTATTCGTTAAATAATTTTGTAAAAGAAGCTAGCCTAAAAGCTTGAACGATGAAATTGATCACTGATTTCTCTTAAATTCTGGTGACTGGTTCGATTACGTCTGATAATAACTTTTGACCTTTATTTGATGAGGAATGTAATTGTATCTGAACTTTCTCACTAGAGCTGGAATTATTAACCTTTCTCAGCTTAGATGATAATTTAGATAGGTTAATAATCTGTAGAATTAGACTCTCCAGGGAGGGTGTGAACTGAAAAAGTTAAATAAACTGAAAATTATAAAGATCTTTAAAAATAATTGTTACCTAATTAAAAACAATTTAAAACATTGAATAGCATGTTTTTAAGTAAGAGGACTTTATAGAACACTGAAATATCTGTTATTAGGGTGTACGAATAGCATTAATTGTTCTTGTTTGATTATAAAGGTATGATGAATGGTGGTTATCTATGTGATTCTAGTTTAGTTGGAATAATTATTTTTTTTTTATCAGAAGGTTTAGAATAACTTGAAGTAGAACGAACGACAATAGTTTATTTTAAAAATGAGGAATCAACATATAATTTAAAGGGTTTTGTTTGAGAAATATCAGGGACAATGCTTTCATTTTTCAACGGATTGCTTTCTGCCCGAACTACATCTAGGCTATACAGCAATTCATGAAAACAGACCGTTAAACCTTCATACAATATATACAATGTCTTTCTAAAATTATAGTGGAATAGGAAGAGATGCGTGATAGTCGGTGAATTGGCCCTGAAAAGAAAAAGTGAGTCCACGCGGGTGAAATCGGGTCGTGGATGGAGACGGCTTAACGCCATTGTTAACTCAATCATTAGACAACTCCCGCACCTCTCACCTTGGCCGGAGCTGTGGTGTACTACAGGATGCCATCTACTTCTATGTTCTATACTCTATTTATATTCTACTGCTAATTGTCTAAGTCTATAGCTTCTGAATTTTCTGATTATACCTACACTGAAAATGAATATCAATAAATCCTAGTAACTTAGTTTATTTAAATTTTTGTATACTTTTTTTAAATACTATTTTACACTTCATTTTGAGGGAATAAAGTGAAATATGGAAAAAGAATATTACTTTCCCATTATATTACTAAATGAACTGCCACACGTCATGCTTCGAAGACTACTGACTTGAAACGTCCTAGTCATTTTCAAGTTCGTCCTAGTAAAAAAAAAAAAAAATAAATAAATTTAAAAAAAATATCAAATGTTAATAAATATCTATCAAAATAATTTTTTTTTTGACATGGAGTCTTTTGGCTGGCGGGCTATACTTTTTTGGAGTGACTTTTTTTTCGAACTCAAAAATGTAACATTTTGACTCGTTCTATCTCTGTTGGGGTTGCTCCGATTTAAAATTTGACTATAGTTTCCTAGTCAGAAATTTAATGAAGAATATTCTTTATTTTATAACATTTGTCACTAAGACCAACTGTTTAGGAGGTATATTGGTTTGAATAAAAAAAGGTCACGTTTTGCCCACATTTTTTGTGTGTTGGGACTTTTTTGGCAAACTGAAAGTAGACTTAACATGAGCTTTGAAATTGGAATCATTTCTTTAGACGATTAAAATACATATTCGAAAAGTTTAAGATCCGGTATCGGATTTGCTTAATTTCTTGAAGGTGAATAAGTAGCTACTTAATTTTAGGAAGTTGTGGCCAGAAATTAATGTTGTGAAAATTAACATAAGGCTGATGACCTTATGGCGAAGAATTAGGCAATTCTCATCTGTGAGATTTAAGCCATAGATTTCAAGTTCCTGTTGGATAATATTTTCGTTAAAATATACTAATATATTTCTAGATTTATTATTTAGTAATGGATATGTCTTTTGTCTGGGGCCTATTCTGTTTTGGTGTAACGTTTCGAAACTTTGCCGACAATTTCCTTATCAGATATTATATGGAAAATATTTTTGTTATTTAACATCTCTCGCTAGGAGCTATATTGGTTTGAATAAAAAATATCACATTTGAAACCCCTACTTTCTCCCAACTACGTTTATTTTAATAATGATTAAATGTTAATTTAATTATTAATTGGAGTAATTTGATCCTTTTAATTCTAAAATGTAAATTGGGAAAAGCCGTAGATAACAGATAGACATATTTATGATCTATTTTTTTATCTAGTCAGGGAGAAATTGAGTTTTTAAATAATTGGATATTGTTAATAATAATGATAAAAAACTCAATTATTTTTTTAAATGAGTTGAATTATTTTAATGAAAACTATTTTATAAGGCAAAGGAGTCACATTTCTTGTATATAAGTAATTTACTTATTTATAACTCTTTATTTCTTTACTTATTTGTTAGTCACAGAAAATCATTGTCCTTTGACCTACAAATGGACTTTATTCTTATTGGCTTTAATTATGGTAAGATGTTATCTTTATCAATATAACGATTCTTAATTTTAAAAAAAAAATTATTTATATTGATTATTATATTGATATTTTATAGATTATTATATAGACTGGTAAAATTGTTTTTGTTTTTTCATTTTCTCTGCTAAACTTTTTACTATTGTTTAGGGTGTCCATATACTTTAACCATATTAATATAAAAAAAATATAGCAATATAAAAAAAAAATCAAAGTAATCAGTATTTAAAAATATAACTAAGCAATTTTAAATTTACTAAATTTTATATCTATAAGCATTATATCCACTCTTATGTTCATAACGTCTTGCATTCGATGGGATATGTCTAATGTGATCTTGATAAAGATTCCCCATCTAATGAAAAAGTATAATAAATCATATCACTGCTTGCTATTATTTAATTATTTTTTTCGATAATAATACGTTAATACGTTCCATATGCCCTAATTAAAATATACGTTGATGTAATTACCTAAAACATAATAAAAAAATCAAGCCGAGTAAAATTAGAAAATCAATCGAGTGGAATTTTGTTCCTGGCAGTGTATCCAAACCTTCACGCCGTAAAATCTGCAAGTTACACAAAAATACTTATATTTGATATCCTTATTTCTCACAATAATTTCCATACTATATAAAGGGACTATGAAATGGTTACAATTCGCTCTATAACGAAAGTGACAAATGTTGACCCACATATGAATCAACTTTTCCTATCCGTCCAGTGCTGATGATTTCAAGAACTATCGTGGCCGAAACAGCTTGATTCTGATTCTCACGGTCGGTTTCGTGGGATCAATCACAAAAAAGTGATCTCACATCCATTTCGTCGAAACAAGGAAATAGTTGATTTTGACTTTCTAATCGTTCTGAAGATCAATGGTAAATAAGAACAATAAAATAATCAATGATCAGTAAGGTGAATAGACTGAAAATATTTGTATATTGATATATATATATATATATATATATATATATATATATATATATATATATATATATATATATATATATATAACTTTAATTATATTTTTTAAGGTTTGAAATCGATAATTATTTTTTCCAAAAAATCATATAATAATTATTATATTTGATTTTTAATTTAAAAATATACATTATTATACATAAAAATTTATACCAAAAGCAAAGAAAAGATAACGGTCTGATGAATCAAGATATTTCAACATTACTTGATACAAACAAACCTGTACTTTCACTTATAGTTCTCAACCTGAGTATGGTGCCTCATACCAAATGTGGTGGTACCTGGCACCAGAAAGTAAATAAAGAAATAAATAAAAATTTAAATCGATCATTGATGTTTATGGATTTGATTGAAAATAACGAAATCTAATGATGCAGTATAATACAAATAATAATGATTTAGTATTGTTAGAAAAAAGTCACCATTTAAAAGCAAATTAATTTATTAATATGCATATGTTTAGTGTAATCCAAAGTTAATAATGGAAATAGCATTTTGGAAATAGTGATGTTTTGTTGCTAATCGTTGATATATTCTCCACCTATTTCCTACTGCGGACTTAAAATATATTAAAGAGAGAATTCCATAAAATCATGAAATCCCTTTTAAATCCTACAACTCAACTGTTTAAAAGTACTTTGAATTCTTTCCGTATTTTAAAGGATATCCATAAGGTGCCAATAACCGATTTTACATGATTTAATGCCACCATCTTGTAAAATACAGTCAAGGAATAATGTTTAGTGTGAGCTTTATTGCTTACCCTAAGGTACAGTAATTAAGGAAAAATCACTGCAAATTTCAACTTTATTGAACTATTGTTTTTATAATTTTAGTATGAATATTTTCGAATATTTCCTTAAGGGTTTCCTTACATTGTGAACGAATACAAGGTATGAAATAATTAAATTATAGATTCATTTTTTTTATTTTTTTATAATCTACCTATCTTTATAGGAACAGAAATCTAGTATAATATTTTTGTAATACATCTTATTTGCAAATAGCCAACCATTAAAATACAATAAACATATTTTTTATTTATTTTTTTAAATATTTTGTTGAGAAAGTATTACAATCTGGTGGGCAATAAGTAATATGGATGACTTTGTTGATCCATTTACACAATATATACTAAGAGAATAAATGAATTGAAAAAAATAAAAAAAAAAACAAAAAAAAACCTTGTAATAAGTATATAATACAATATATAAGTAAAAAAAGAATACATATAAATAAAGAACCTCAAACGAAGAGATCTACAGAGAACTGAAAGACCTGGAGACCGAACTAAGAATCCGAAGGCTGATGTTCTATGGACATATGAAAAGGATGAAGAAGGAAAGACTAAATAAAGAGATATTCGACACAATTTGTATCTATAAAAGCGTAGGTGGATATACAAAGCAAATGCAAGAAGAATTAAAGAACCTTAAAATGTCAGAAACCGACTGTTTGGATACAGAGGTGTTCCGAAAAAACAATAAAAAATCTCACTACAATTAGCAGAGAGAAAAAGAGGGGTACAATGTGGTCCAGGGAAAGAAGGGAGAGACATTCAAGAATAATGAAGCTAAGATGGGAGGAAAGAAAGTCGAGAATCCCAAAGAAGCCTAAGCCGTGATATTCGCGTGGTCCCTAGGGCCTATATGTGAAAAAAAAAAAAAGGATCTCAAACTATATAACAAACATAGTGAAAGAAAATCGGATAAAAAAATATCAAGAATATAAGAAAAAAACAAAAACATAGGACAATTGTTTAGGTCATCGCTATTGTTGTAATTTCGATTGCTCATTTCTACAATTCAAGACAATTGTAATAACCACACACCCACAAAAAATAAATAAATAAAACATACACACATTCAGTTCCTAAATAACATTAAGATACTCGCGTGAATGAGGGTATTTCCAGTATTGGAAAATATATTATAGACTAAATTATGTTAATCAAAATCACTTTCTCGGAATTTAGTTTATTTTCAACACTATTTCTAAAAAAAAAAATGAGATTAATATACTTTCTTCTTTGTTTTTGAAGTTAGTAAACAAATTATGGTAGATTATTTTTTTTAATTAAAAAAAAACTACCTAATGTTTTTTTTTGAAAGCCGCATTTTTTCAATAACTGAATATTCATTTTTAAGTGAAAAAAAAAATGGCCCGAGTTAACAAAAAATATATGAATTTTTTATACTTTTTTTTTAGCTATCAGTTTTTCCATTTGTTTATAGACTTTTTTAATTCAGGATTTTATGAATACAAACTACTAAATATAACCTTATTAATTAGTATTTAATTATGTGACTATAAATATATATTTATAATGGAATCAATAAAACTTCTACCGTTTCATATAAAAGTTACTTGTTCTTCGCTTTCACTCAACTGGTAGTGAAGGAGTTGCTTTCTCCCTGGCTACGTGTAAGAGGCTAATATTCCTGTATTCTTCTTTGCATATCGCTCATTTCTGTTCCATATATCTGAGCTGCTGACCGAAAATATTTAATTTTTCTGAATATATTTAATATTTTGAATGCTTTCTTTAAAAAAAAAAAAATTCTTATATTATGTGAGCAAATTTAATTAAATTAAACAAATATTAAGTTTATTTAGGATAATTTTTGTATTAATTAAAGATTTTTGTGATTTGATAATTTTTGTTAAATGCATATTTGATTACTTATCTTTATTAGTGACCAACATCCCCTGTCGCTATTTCGCTATTTAGTAAATTTTAAGTATTAATCGAAGTTTTATTAATTTTTTTTCATGGAACGGCTTGAGAGACCACGCGAATATCATTATTTTCACTTCGTTTCATACCCCTTCTCTTCTTCCGTCTCTCTTCCCACCTTCTCCTCGTTATTTCCTATTGCTCCTTCCTTCTTTCCTCGGTCCACGCTATTCCTTCTCTCGCATCTCTCTTCCCCATGAGAATCTTAATTTCATTTAGTCTTTTCCTTTAGTCATCCCTATTGAAACAGTCAATTATTTCCAATCTCTCAGTTTCTTCCTTCATCTGTTTGATATAGCCCCTAGCACTCTTGTATCCTCTCATTTAATTGATAATTTCTCTATTTAATCTCTTTGGGTGTATCCTCACCATTTGTTTTATTTTTTTATTGATGCGAATATTATATAGAAGTATGCTAATGAGCATTATTTCTTTAACGATATTTTCACGCATAGCAGTAATTTTTGACCTGGTAAAAGTACTTTAAGATTCCATAAAAGTATAATTAGACATCCAATTTCTATTTTTAATGATTGGAATTAAATCTGATTGGAATTTAATTTCTAACCGTAAAAATATATAACAATATGACAAACCTCGTTTCTGCCACTCAACATCGTACATTTAATTTTTTATTATTTGTTTTAGTGTTTTCCTTCCAGCAGTAACCCTGTTGGAAGAAATTTTATTTATTTCTGTAAACACCATACTTGAAAGTATACAATGTACATGTAATTTTTATTTTTTTTTCATTATTATTTTACATATGGGTCATTTTCAAATAAAATGGCAATTTAGCTTTCCAGAAAACCCAAAAATCGTAAAAAAAAAAGTTACTTATTCATGTTCTGTAGCATACTATGATGTTGCCAAACTACTTGAGAACATATACCTGAGTTGGTTCGTCAAATTTTAGCTTCCTTGATTTTGAATGAATTTTAAAATAAATAAAACCTTTAATAATTTGACATACGTAACCAGGTTTGTAACTTGTCAGCATTATGATTTTTATTCAGCTTTTGATAAAGGATTCTAAAGGTTGCTAATTTAAAGTGATTTCCCAGGAAGAGCAATAGTAATACATTTTGTGTGAAAAAAAATTTCCAAAAAAATTAACGTACTTTACCAATTTTTTTTTTCACTTTATTAAAACGTTTATGGATCGTTTATGGATATGCGACCTGGGTCCTTGGTTGGGTATGGTTACAATAAATAGTCTGGAGGGTGTTAGGACATATCCCGACTCCCCTATATCCAGAACCCACTCTTCTACACCCGGTCACGTACATCAAATGAATAAATTTGGAAATTCTCGGACTCAAAGAAAATCTTTTCTCAAGCCCCCAAAATTTCATATTATCAAAAGAAAGTTCTATTTTAAATTAATATACACATAATTTAACAAGAAATAACGAAGAGAATAAAATGAAAACAAATTCCTATACTCTTTGTGAAGGTTAGAAGTTGAAAACTTGAACTGTGGACAGTAGCGTACGTCAAAATTTTTAATAATTTATTTTGATTTTTTTTCTTTATCAAACATTTGAAATTGAAGTTTTAAGGCCTACATTAATTTAAACAAATGAATTCGACAAGATAAAATTAACAATAGTGAAATATTGGTTGTATGTTTTTTTTTACAGCCATTCAAAGTGCTGGGACAGCAATTTTCACCATTTTATTTGAAAACGACCCATATACATATACGTAGTACATGTGTCGAAAGTTAATATAAGGAACAAGACAAAAAAAAAATAAAAAATAAAGAACAAGGAATTTTACAATATTAAAATTTAAAAAAAAAAAAAAAAAAAAAAAAAAAAAAAAAAAAAAGTTTTTTATAATCAAAAATACAAAAAAAAAAAAATATATAGAGAAAAATTGATGATTTTTTCTTGTTTTAAACGTATTTTATATTGATATCCTCTATTTTCATTATGGAATTTTAAAAAAATATTTTTAAATATTCAAATATGTTGTTCATCATTGACCATCCGAATTTTTTTATTATTGCAAATTTTATTGCTGCTAAAACTTTCTAGAACAATTAAAATGATTTAGATAAAATTTGGTAATGATGGGTCAGTAGTTTTTCCATTGTAAATTCCATCGCGGGATGGTGCTAACCAGTCGATTTTCAAACCTCTATGATCTACATGTCACACCACATCATTTTTAAAAATAATTTAATTGAATTTAAGGAAATTATGTTATCCATTTAAAGCTCTATATAACATTGTAGCTTTGTAACCCCTTATGTGGATTGGCGCTCGCCATCTAACGGTCAATTTATAAACTTCACTGTTATCCACATATAATCAATTTTTTAATAACAAATTAATTGAAAATCAGTAGATTTTATAATTGATAACCTTCCTGGAACGATAAAGATGATGAGGTTAAAATTTGGCACAGATTGGTTCAGTAGTTTTTGTGGTTTGTGATCACAAACGAAAAATGGCTTGTCCTTTTACATACGAGTATCTCGTAATAGTATAGATAGATGTATCGGTACCAATATTCGATGATACTCCAGTTTTAGAATAAATTTCTATTATAAACTATAATCCTTATAAGAACTAAAATAGTAAACCAAAAAAAAAAAAAAAAAAAAAAAAACTATAATTTTTCAAGGAAATAAATTAGTTTGCAGTGAATCGCATTGATAATCTCCAACATATAATATATAAGTTAAAATAATATATGGAAAAAAAAATCCTAATTGCTGTAGTTGGGAGGAAACACTGATATTTCTCTGAATGTTGCTTTCATAGTTTATTATAGATTGATAAGCAGTATGAAGATTCAATGAAATAAAATATTTAAAATTCTGTACCAAGCAGTAGTGATCAAGAGGTTGAATGTTCTATAAATAAAGATCAAGGGGCTCGATGGCTGAGTGAGTTTGGGCGAGAGTATCAGCGCACCCGGTACTTGGGTGGGTCAATATTGTGGCAGACCCAATAAAGAAACTATGACCTTTCCACCATGGCTAGAATAGGTTGGCAACCTGTTTGATAATTCGCCCTTCCTGTCCTAGTTGGAGTATTTAGGGACGTTAACCACAATTGAAAAAAATAAAAATAAAATAAAACTTAAAGATGGCAAGCTCCAGAAAGCGTGCAAGCTAACGTGGGGGGGGGGGGTCATTACAACAAAAAGTGCATTTCGACTGACGCGAAATCAAGAAATTATAAAACAGTGATTCTTCTAGAAGCAACCTATGCAGCAGAAACAATGGTCATTCCAAAATTAGGGAATGAGAAAAGCAGGAAAGAAAAATTCTTAGGAAGATTTACGGGGCAATTAACAGAGATGGCAATGGATGAAAAAAACTCAAAATGAACTCTATGGAAAGACAAACACAATAACAAAAGAAATCAGAAAACGCCGAACAATCTTTTACACACACATCTATAGGATGGATAAATCCAGAATACCAAAGAAAATTCTCGACATTATTACAGCACAGAATGACTGAAAGAAGTGCAAAGGAACCTTCAACAGACCAACATAGAACATCTCGAAGACCGCACCGAGTCCCGTAACAAAATTAAAAATGCAAACTTTTACTACAAATATCGCGAAAACCTGGGAAAAAAAGTGGTCGGATGAACGGAAGAAGAAACATTCCGAAAAGATGAAGAGTTTTTGGGAGATGAAAAGAAAGAGCATAAAGAAAGTGAAATCATGAGTTTAAGTTCAATAGCTCTCCTGAAGGGAAACAATCGCAATAATTATAATAATAATAATAATAAAAAATTATGTTTAATAATTACAATTGTTTTTAATTTAATTTTTAATTCTCCTCTTATGGAGAATAAGTGGTGTATAATAATAACATAATTATATATAACAAAACTATTGCCGTCAGGGGTATCGATCGGTTTTTAGGAAACCTAGAACAGGATTTGGTCATCGAATATATTCTATAATTTATATAATAGTGATTTTTTATATTGTTGAATAGTTGATAGTTGGGGCTTAACTTTCTTGTATCCGAAATAGACAATAACAAGGCAATATTCCAGCCAGGGAGGGAAAACTAGGATTTATTTCGCGGGAATATATCAACAAAAAATAATCAACCGACCCAGGTGGGAATCAAACCCAAGACCTGATCACCTAGAACTCGGAGACGCTCGGCTATCAAGATTCCCATAAAATTGAATCGATTACCATAAATTTAAAATAATATATTTAATGACAGTAATAGTAGAAAATCTTCTTAGCTCGCTACTCAAACCTATTACACTTTAGAACTACAATTGCGTTTAACTATCTTCCATATATAAGATGTTTTTAGTGGAGAAACGTTTCTCTTAATATAAGACTTTCTCGCATTCATGGTAATGGGTGTATTCAATTTAACAATTGTAATATAATGTAGAAGAGCTCCATAGGCCGTAGAAAGTGGAATATGATCCCCGTGCAATTCTTAGAAATCTGATCTTATTCTCAGATAAAACAAGAGAGTTTAACGATGACGGGAGAACTTTTGTTCTAGATGCAAGATATCAAGAGATCAATCTGTATCAGCTTTGACAAGCGAAAGTACTGTCTCTATTTTAAAAAATGCATTTTCTTTTTGCTATAAAAATTTTAATAAACTAACACAATCTGAACCCGTTATCAGAAGATCACATTTAGTAGAACATTTATTACAAAATAAACTTACAAACATTTTTATTATCTCCAAGCCTTACAACACAGAGGAGATAGGAAAAGAAAAAGTTTCATGAAGTTGCGCTGAGTTAAGAAAAATAAAATGTTTTGTTTATTGTAACATTTAAATAATTTTTTTAATTTTGATTTTGGACGTCTAGATCCGCGTTAAGTAACCATATGGAATCATTTCCGTACTTTCTTCCTTGATTTCCAAAAGTTCTTCATTCGTTCACTTTGATGTCTCCTTCTCTCTTCTGTCCAAACGCTAATTCTTTTTCTTTTTTTCTTCTTCTGGAAACCCTTATAGTTTAGTGTCATTCTTCTGAAAGTTGTTCTGTCTTGTATTATGTTATCTGTTATACCAATCTCTGCTATGTCTTTCTTAATTCCCTGAATTCATTGGCTACCATTTTCGATCTTATGAACATGATAGAAAATTTGTTTCTCCTTTTCCTGATTGAATCTGACATCCTTTCATTCATTAATGTTAAACAATTTAAATACTTTGTTTATATCGAATTGAAGTTGTTTTATAAAGTACTTCTGAAATAGCTCCATGAATTATTAAAATAATGAACTCTGAAGTTGGCTACGTGGGCCATTCTGCAATAGAGTTTGCAATGGTAAAACTATTAAACCCAGCTGTATTAAATTCCAACTACATCTTCAAGTTCTAGGAAGGTTTATAATAATAAATTTTACTGTAACAATAATCAAAATGTATTGTCTTGAGTGTCAGAAACGAGGTTTGCCAAACTGTCATATACCTTTATGGTTAGAAATTAAAGTCCTACCAGATGGATCGGTAAAATTATTTCTGCCAGAGTGGATGTCTAAGTATTCTCTGACGTGCTCTTCAAACAACTAATCAATGCAATTATAACCAGGTTAAAATTACTGCCATGCGTGAAAATATCATTGAAGAAATAATGCTAAATTCTTTATTTCAATACAAGATTTTTATCGATACACAAATGAAATTCAATTATTAGTTAAAATAATCTAAGTTCTTAATTTATGAGAGCGTGCGAAAGCTTAATGGGGTACGCTAGTTAATAATATTGACCCTATGACTTATAATATTTACTAATAATACATACGTTTTGTACATCATTTATACGTAAAATACAACAATTTTCAAACTTCTCATCAACACCTTAATTCTGTTATACAGATGATTTTATCGTACCTGTAATTCTGGAACCCATTACTTCGTCTTAAACGCACCTAGCCAAGATATCATGTTGGATTAACTTTTATTCTTTTTCTAGTTTAATTCTTTTCTTTTCACTACTAATATCATCAATATTATTCGACTGCAGGTGTGAATGAAATAAATATTCAAAATTTAAATGAACATTGTATGTTAAATTATAATTAATATTGAAAGTAATATAATTAATATTTAATATTTTAAATAATAATTAATATTTTCTTTTTATTAAAACATAGCTACTGTTTTTTTGTACGACATTCTATATTAATTGTTTTAACTGCTAACTTGCAACGGACAGAAAGTTTCCAGAAGGTTTGAGACGCCTGCGAAACCGAAGTCTGTGCAATTGGTTACTTCATTAGGAATAGCATTGATCCTTGGCCGTTTCATTGCCTCCCTGTCGCCTTCTTTGACAGTCATTCAGCTGCAAGTTGCATAATCCTCCGGTAGCAGATTTGGAGGTTTCGTCTCAGTGTGGATTTCACCATCAAAATCAATAGGATTCCATTCGAAAAAATCAAAATGAGACACGCGAAAAAAAACATTGCATCAGTACTTCATAACAAGCAATTTATGTAAGTGTCAATATAAACATTGGAAATGTTTGAAATACTTGCTAAATGTAGGATTACTTAATTTAAGGATTGATGAGCTTTAAATGTACAAATATAACAAAAACAAATCAGAGGTATCGATATTTTTTTAAGAAACCATGGAACGTTTCGTGACCACAAACGTCATGTTGGAATGCAGTAGTAATAATTCTTGAAAATAAGATAGATGCGTATAAAGAACGTGCACGAGAGGAAGGTGATAAATTTCTTGCTAGTAAGAATCACGTAATACCCTTATCAAACATGTGTACGGAACAAAATGGAAGAGAGGCTGAAAATAATAGTATCTTATAGTGCGTCATCGAAATTAAAAGATGTCATGATGAGCTTTAAGAAAGATTGTATTACTTGAATAAGGTAAGTGTAGATATACCGCTATTATCTGGTAATTACATACAATAAAATAATGCATTAAAGAAAAATTGGAAATAATGACTTGTTTGAAACATTTGAAATAAGTGTATCTCTAAATATTACTGGTCGGTAGAATGTTGTGTCACCTAAGTAAGATTGAAGTAAGATTACTGCTGCAGGAAGAAAATTCTTTTATAGAATATTGGGTAAACCAAGGAGAGACAGAATGAGAAATGGGAGAATAGGAAAATCCAAGATTTCCTTGCTTGGGTCAATTATGAGAGGCTAACAACTTCGAAGGTTTGGACATGTTTGTAGAATGGAATAAGATGAAGTTAAAAAAATATTTATGGAAGCAAGACCGAAAGGCAGGGAACCAGGAACCTAGAAGAATCTATAAATAGCAAGTGCTATGATGATGGAAGTCCATCGGCTAAGACATGAAAGAGGAACAACTCGAAACTAAAAAGAAGGTGCTCGGAAGTGATTAAAGTTAAAGATACCTTCACACAAAAAGACATTAAGGAGAAGATGACTTATATTAGTTTTAGGTGCCAACGTTTTAGACTGAAATGTAGTATATTTCACAAGTTTAGTTAATAGTAGAAGTACATTACCTTTATAATTTATTCGATATTGTCTATGATTTGGATCGGTATTTCGATTCCTAATATTAAGATGATTAGAATATTTTAAATAAATAATATCAATGGAAGGTAGTAATCTGATAATGGATGTAATCATAGAAATTTTTGACAAAAGAATTTAGACAAGAGACGGTATTTTCCTAAACCTTAGTTTGCAATGCTCAAAGAAAATTAAATTCCATTTATTTTCATTAATGATCATATACATATACCAGGTATGCAAGTTTAAAATGTCGTTTTATAATAGAATATATATATATATTTGCTTATAAATATATATCATTTGTTTACAAAAGTATAAGTATATATATACCTTTCTTTGAAAAATGTCAGGGATTAATTCTTATCCATTCATTTTTAAATTTTTTTCTCAGTTGGCTTGTGGGTCTGCTTATTTTATAGATAGAAGCTGAATGTGTACCAGAAGGGCCTAGAGAACTGCAGAGTTATTCCGAACAACGTTAATAGACAATAAACAAATTTATGGTCTTCATAGCTCTCTTAATTCTTTCTCAATTAGAAATGCTAGAATTTAGAAAAAGAATAATTAAAAAGGAAACTAATGAATAATGGAACATCCTTGAAGAATACGAGCTTCTCAAACCCGGCGAAACAGTCAATACCGAGTGACTATCCTTAGTATCACGATTAATGAATAACAACTGAAATAGAAAACAATTGCTGGCCTTAACCGTGGAATAAAAAAAAGTAAACCAGTCGTGAAAGTGATTCTAATGGAATGCTCTCTTCAAGAGTGAGTGGTACGTTGCAACGCCTTGATTGGAAAAACCGTGCATTTTAAATAGAAATACTAATTTGTTTTTTGTTTTATGTTTAGTGATTCATATTTGTATTGTATTATTCTGTCTAAGAATTAAACTTTTTCAGTATTATTGTTTAAACAAATGTAAATTTACCTTGAACTTTGGAGTTGGAACTATCATTCCTTAGGAAGATTGAGATACAGATCCGGATTCCGAGCCCGACTGTTTCGAAAAGTTTAAGATGCGGAATCGGATGTGCTTAATTTCTTGAAGATGAATAATTAGCTACTTAACTTGAGGAAGTTGCGGCTTGAAATTAATGTTGTGAAAATTAACAAAAGGCTGACGACCTTATGGCGAAGAATTAGGCAATTCTTATCATTTCAGGGTTAAGCAACGGATTTCAATTTCCTGTTGGATAAATGTTTCGTAAAAATAAATAAATACATCTCTAGTTTTATTATTTTGACATGAATTTTTCTTCTGGGGGTCTATAATTTTTTTTTAACACTCATTTTGACAAGCTCTGTCGGTGTTGCTTTGATAAAAATTTGTTTCCTTATTGGAAATTTAGTGGAAAATATTTTTTGTTATTTAACATTTGTCAATTGAACCTACCTTTTAAGAGCTTTTTGGTTTGAAATCCATGTTTTTTCTCAAATAATCATAATTTGTTTATTTATTTTTTTTGATTTGTTTATTTAAAATAATCATAACTTAATTTTTTCTAGAATGTATTTTAAAATTCTAAAATGTAAATTGGAAAAACTACATTTTAGCAACAGTAGGCTATAGATAGACATATCTATGATTTATTGTTTTTCTCAGTCAGGGAGAAATTGAGTCTTTAATTTTTTTTTTCTTATATTTAATATTTTATGGTTTTGTTATTATTGGTAAAAAATTATATTTTTTCTCTGTATGAATACAATGAGTAAGCCTTAAAGCTATGGATAAGTCAAACTAACTATTATCATATAGAAAAGTCAATCATGGATACTTTTATAGAAATGCAAAAACAATAAAACTAATGGGGACTAAATTAAGTTAACTAGAAAAGACTTGGTGTAGTAAATATAATTCAGAATAAGTAAATAAATAATTCAGAACCATAAAAATAGAACCGCTGGTAAACAATCCTTAAATTTTTTTTTTTTAATTTATCAATTTATTGAAATTTACAACTATACAAATATGTACATCAAGTAAATGAGCTGATAACGATTGTAATTTAAAAACTTGAAAAGAACTACTCATCAGTAGTACTTCAATAAAAATTCTACCCTACCTTTTTTTCAGACGCCTCGGAGGAATATCGGGAATGGTGTGGGAAGCAAGTTGATAAACTAATGGATTTGAGTGGTTATGGAGCTTACTATGAAAGGATAGGTATCTGGTTTGGGCCAACTCAGCAACATATGGAACATTAAGGTCTTTATGGATAACCTTATTGGTGACAAAGTAAGGGGCATTTAGGATTTTTCGAAGGATTTTGGATTGTAAGGATTGGATACGAGATGAATTCGATGGTTTAGTAGAGCCCCAAAGCTCAACTCCGTACGTCCAAATAGGTCTAATAACAGTGATGTAAATAAGTCTTTTGTAATCATTTGGGAGGTTTGATCGTTTGTTTAGTAAATGTTGAAGTAGTCTGTAACGACGAGCAGTTTCTTGTCGCTTTAGTCTTCCTCAAAAAATTGAATAAAAATTCTAATATATTGAGAAAAAAGGTGATATGAAAAAAGAAACCTATTAGTTGAGTCAAAAATATTTATAAAATGAAGCCTGACAACAAAAATAACATCCTTACATTTTATTATTTAGTATATTTTAATAAATAAGTAATTATTGAAATATTATTAAAAAATACATTATCTTTCACGGCAGAAGGGATTCTTTTGTGAGTAGGTGACAATGATTCGAATTTTTTTTACTTGAAAATTGTGCATCGAAGCTTTTTTTATTTGGTTATACTAAATAATTACACTGAAAAATTCTGAACTGTATTTGTATCTCTTATGATGTTCTAATATATATTTGTATTAGAATTTTAAAAGATCTTAATTTTTTGCTGTAACTGTATTTTTTGAACTGTATGATGTTAGACCCATAGAGTTAAGAATGAGTGGTATTCATGAGAGTTCTACTAGCAGACCTCATTCTAAAAATCACTTTTTTTTCGTTTAGTTTCAGAATGTTAACAAGAGAAATGTTCATTTGTAATTTAAACTATATTTAAATATATTTTAAATATTTATAACAATAGTTCAAAAAATAAATGAAAAAATAATGAGTACTTAAAATTAAAGAAACTAGAGTCGTTATAAGAAGTCATTTCCCTGCACCTACTGACCGAATGAAACAATTAATCATTTCGAACTGTTTATACAGACTTACACCACGATTATAACTTTTCATGATAACATTTTAAGAATAATTATTATCCTGTTCTGCTCAGATAGGCGAGATAGAGAAAAAATTATCAATTATCACAGCGGCTCCTCATTGATGGGAGAAAATATTTACGCGGGGGAGTAACCAACCGTGTGAATTCCTGTTAACTGGTGTGAATAGTAGGGCACGCTGTTTCTCTTCAGATCTGGATTCTCATTTCAAGCTTGAACTATCGGCAATTAATCACTCTTTGAATAATTTTAACGCCGGGAAGAAGCTACTGCTGCACTTGGAAAGAGCGCTGCAGAACCCAAAACAGTTCAACTACAATTTTACTCGTAGGGAATTGGAGCGGTGTAGTTCCCGTTGGACCAATTATGTTATGCTTCTTTATGACTGCGAAATTGCTTTCAACAGGACCTTCTTTCCGCTACAGTCGTCTTATGTCCCGACATCCTCTTTTTCTTTGTCTATAGGTTAGCTTTAAAAGTCTAAAAGGGACTATTTGATTCCTTACTTATTACTTTTATTATTCTACGGAATACTACAGAAATTTCGTTGAATCAAACTAAGAAACTCACAGACTCAATTATGGAACTGTATAATTTTTTTTTAACATTTCAAGATGTAACAAACATTCGAATGAGCGATCCTCATGAAAGTTACATAAGCATGACTCTTTTTAAAATTAATATTTGTTTTAAAATTACTTTCATCAACCTGAGGAATATAAACGTGAAACAAATTCATTTTTTATATAAACTTTAAATTAAAACTCAATTTATCACTGAAAAACAATAAATCACGAATATGTCTATCTATAATCTACTGATTTCCTTTATTCAAAATTTTAGAGTTAAAAAGATCAAATAACTTAAAGTAATAATTAATTAAATTAACAATTTATGATAATTCGAAAAATAAAGTTGAGAGAAAATAACGGTTTCAAACGTGACTTTTTTCATTCAAACAATTATGGCTAGCTCATAAACGGTAGTTCCGATACGTTATAAAAGCAATAAATATTCACCATTAAATTTCTGGTAAGTAACCTGCCGTCAAATTTTCCTTTCGAGCAACACAATCAGATCTAGAGCTTGTCAAATTGTTACAATTTTGATTGTAGAAAAAAAGTTACTCCAAAAAGTATAGACCCCCTAGCCAAAGACATATTCATGTCAAAATTTCAAAAAGAGAAGTTACGCTTAAACAAAACGATAGATGAAAATAGTGCATGTGTTATAAGGTACTAAAATCTATAATACAGTAAAACAATTAAAAAAAAAGGAAATTCAAAGGTCCAACAGGTTAGTTTGCTGCTGAGAAGTTAAAAGAAATCAAAGTGGTTTTAAGAAAATAATACCTTTATTTATTTTATTGGCATACGATTCTTGGCTTCCTCCATTACTTTCTCCCATTCCTCTCTCTTCCGAGAAATCCGTCAACATCATCCGACACCTAGACTCCTGAGGTCCTCATCTGCGTCTTCTAACTATCTTTTTCTAGGTCTTCCTCTCCTCCTTGAGCCTCCAGGGTTCCCTTCCAAAAATTTCCTTGGGTACCGTGCTTCCGCCATCCTTATAATGTGTCCTAGCCATCTCAGTCTTCCTCTCTTTATCCAACCAACTAAATCTTGCTCTTGATACAATATTCTTAGCTCCTCATTTTTCCTAATTCTGTACCTATTACCATCTCGTACTAGACCAAAGATTTTACGCAAGATCTTCCTTTCCCTACAGTTCAGCATCTTTTCATAAACCTTGTTGAGTACCCATATTTCACTCGCGTATGTGATAATAGGTCTTACTATTGTTTTATAAATATTCTTGACAGCTTTCTACAATTTATAACCCTTTTTAGTGCGCAAAAACATCTATTGGCTGCCGTTATTCTGCCTTTTATTTTCCGACTTTCTTTTAATTTTTTCAGTTAACAGGGCTTCCAAATATTTGAAGGTCCTGACCCTGTCAAAGTCATAAGGTGTGTTTATTGATGCTTTGTCCTATATACCATTCATTGATTCGAAGCCCTAGTCTTATTGCTGCAGACTCGAACTCCTCAAAAGCGCCCACCAAAGCCGCTCTTGTTCTCCCAGTCAAGACTACATCATTATCATACGCGAGATGTTGGCTTAACCTGTTATATATTGTACCGTTTGGATTGGTTCTAATTGATCTAATGGCGTTCTCCAGGATTAGGTTGAAAAGTACAGGGTTCCCTACCTCAATCCATTGTTCAAAGAAAAGGGTTCCTATAATACCTACATGCAGCAAAAATATTATACTGATGTGAAGGAATTGCGTTTATGTTTAGAATATGAAGCTTTATATTTATATATAGGTGTTTGTAATTGCAGTTATCACGTTTTAATTGGAATTTACGGTAGGTCCAAGCAACAAATAGTATATAACAATAAATATTTTCCTTTTGATATATTTTCGATTCATGCTGCACCAAAAAGTCTATGTGAAAAAAAAAATTACCCTTAGCCAAAAGACATATCCATGTAAAAAAAAAACTATTAATAGAACTGAAGAAGTTTCGGATAGTGCACTTAGTACACAATGTTACTAGGCCGATATCACCTTCCAGGTAAGGGTGCCCAAGTTATTGAGACTGGGTGTGACACCGAATTCGATCCATGGCTGAAATAACAGAAAATCAATTTTCTGCCTACTGCCGGACTCCAACCAGTGCCTTACTCACTGAGCCTTCTCACATCCCATAAACTTAAAAAAAAAAAAAAAAAAATTAATAGTTCTATAAAAGAAATAGCAAATTTTACTCTCATTTTCAGCTATAAACGTTTAAAAAAAAACTTTCTACTTTTAGTTATGATCTAAATTTAACTTCTTACTTATATTTTGTGATATAATTATCCATTATTTTTGTTTTTACCCTACTTAAATCAAGTCAAATTTCGTTTTTTATAGCTCTAAAGGAAACTTATAAAGTACGCCATATTTATCACAATAGTGATATTTCTGTTTGAACGCATTTCTCAACCATCTTCTTAATTTAACAAATATTCAACTACTATTAAAACTATAATAATAGCAAGTATTTAAAAAAAAATGTTGTATGCTTCTACGAATGATAATAGTATGAATGATCATTATTATGAATGAAAAAATTGACAATGGATAAGGTATTTAATAACTTTTTTTAACTCCGACGTGGAATACCAGCAATAAACTTGGGGTCTATAGTTATGAAACGTTTTCTGAAAAATTAGCATATGTTTCATGATAATATCTAGACAGTATTAAGATCGTTAGTAAATATAGTATTCAGTATCGGTTTGCAGTTTTTTTGCATTTTTAGTTTTCCATTTTTGTTTTGTCCAGTCTTCACGTTCCTCTGTTATGTTAGTCCAGGTGAAAAACTTTTACTTTTACAACCCATTGGGGTAAAAGGGTACTAAAAGGGTTCAGTACTTTGGTAAGGATATACTGTTACTGGGTCAACGGTTCTGAATAGAGGTTTGGACGAAATCATTGTCAACCACCGAAGTTTTTTCCCAATTAAGGGAACTCATTTTATAGAAGTCGGGTAAGTTTCAGAAGGGGCTTCTGTAGATGATAAGATCTATTCTCATACTCCTAACAGACATTTTACTATACTGAAGACACATTAGAATTAATTCCTATATTATTGTTTAGGCTGCTAATTTATCAGTCAAATTTTGCATTTAAACATTTTAAATTTCTGACCCTCCGAGGTGCTTAAGGGTTAAATTCAACAGACTCCAAAAGAGAACACTAATGACTATACGAAGACAATCCCCTTGGCGTACAGACCAATTGGCTGATTTCGCATGACGATTGACTTTGGAAAACCCTATTTAGTACATAAAACATTGTCACATCAAATTTTACGACATGCTTCCTACTCTGTCCAACCCTCTTTTTTCTTCTTTGAATCCTCCTTTAACCAACTGGAATGGAAATTCCCGTCTTAAAACTCTCTTTTAATTTCTTAATAATTATTTCTTAATTTATTTTATTTTTATTTTTTATTTATTTATTTATTTTTTACACGAAACTGCCTTAAAGACCACGGGAATATCATGACTATGGATTCTCCCTTCTGTTATTTCTTTCTATCCATTTCTCCTTCATTATTTTTGATTGCCTTTGTTTCCTTTCATCTGTCCAGACAATCCCCCTCATAGGCTTCCTTCTGTCCACAAGAACTGAGACCTCACGCAACCTCTTACTGTATTCTTCTTTGTCCAAACAATGTTGGTCGTTTATTCCCATTTTCCTTGTTTCTTCTTTCAACTGCTTGATGTATCCTTGTGAGCTCTGCTAGCCCCAGAGTTTCTGCAATATAGCTTTATTCAGCCTTTCCTGAGGCATCCTAACCATGTGCCCGTAGAATTTTAGTCTACTGACTCTTATCTCAGTTTCCATGTCTTTGATTTCCTTGTATATTTCCTTGTTTGCTCTTAACATGGAACCTTCTTGTGTCTTCCTAGGACCATAGATCCTTCTTAGGATCTTTATTTCGGCTTTCAGCAGCTTTTTTAAGTTGGGAAGGTTCAGGGATTCCGTCCCATACAGTATCACCGGTTTTACCACAGTGTTGTAATGCCTAATTTTCGCTTTTATGGACAAATTCCTTTTATTTATTTATTTATTATTATTATTATTTTTTCTGTTAAATTATTTATCCTTTATTTCTTTTTCCATTGTTACTACCTTATTCTCAGTGTAACATCGCAACTGAATGTCGCTCGTTAACAGTAACGATATGTTTAACTAACAGTCAATCACATTAAAACATAGAAAAAGATGATATTTTGTAAAACTATGTTTAGATACATTATATTTTAATGATATACATATATATCAATGTACTACTTTCTTTTTAAATAAAGATGTTATGAAGTAAAACAAAAAAAAAAGCTTAGGGGTCTTATTTCCTTGAAACAGACCTGTTAGAATTGGAAACCTTTTGTACCTTGAAACACTTATTTTTTTAAAATTTCATTTGAATACCTGAAATGCCGAGAAGTGAGAAAGAATAAAAATATTTTAGTTTATCGCTCAAGTTTCTAAATGTATTAATATTTCGTTCAAGTTTATAAAGTTTACTTTTTGTCAAATAACAAAACGCTAAAGAAAATCATAATATTAATGAAAAATACATGTACTGTTATTTTTTTTGTTTTTATTTTTGAAAATTACCACTGTTTTAATTAACTTCAGTTGCTGCTGCAAAGTACAGGGGCATTGTTGTACCTTATTTTATATTTTTCTACTCATACTCAAAGAACTCTAAAAACTAGAGATTTTATCCCCTACAACTATTGCTTAGTATTAGCTCGACGGGCCACTAGAAGAAAAACATTTATATTACCTAAAGTGGGGGTGCCAAAACCAAAAATCAGAAATGTGTTTCGTTACAACAGTCTCCCCTATACAGTTGTCAATTTAAATAAATAGATATTAATTTTTTTTTTTTTTTGAATCTTCGATTTTACATCTAACTTGAGGTAAGGGAATTTTCTATGCTATTTTTTTCAGCCGATGAATTCTTAAAAATAACAAATTATTTATCACACCAAGCAAATTTAAACATCTGACCATTTTCTCGTCGAATCTTTAATTTTTTTTTTTCATTTATGAAGTAATTAGAAGAATTAAGTAATGATTTGTCATGTTTACTAGGTATTTGGGTGTTAATTAAAAATTTTAATTTTTCTTTGATGTTTTTAATAAATTGTTTATTTTTACTTAACTTACGTCATAATATATAGCACAAGCCCTAATTGCTAATAAAATATTTTTTTAACATCTCCGGTAGAATGCACACATTATAACTATCGGTTCAACGTTCAACTGAACTAAAACGTACAGGGAAAAAAACAACTCATTTATCAACCACAGAGGCACTGGGTAAGCTAATTTAATTACATAAGGAAAATCGATTATATGAAATCCAGTGAAAAAAAATACATTTTGCAATATTAAAAGAAACTATTTTCTGTATGTGAAAATATTTCACAAGTTTTATACAACGTGTTAGCATAACACTTGAGCAATAATGAGGCACGGATAATAATTAATAAAGTAATTTATTTATTTAAAAAAATATATGTCTTGTTTTAACTATTTAAATGAAAACAATTTTACATGTTTATTTTTTAACAATAATCCTATATGTAAATACTGACATCAATGTTCCTACAAGTTAATTAATATTAAACATGGAAATCACAGTATTTTATTTTCTATAAAATTTAGTGATCACTGTCATATTAAAAGTCACTCAAAATAAATGTAGTTAATGTCCCAAAAATAAATAATTTCTATCAATTGTAAATTACTGTGGAATAATCAAATATACAATATATATATATAAGCTAAGAACATATGAAACTAGTTACAATATTAATTTAGATTATTCAGGTGAAGATAATGCTGTTTAAATGTCTTGGTAGGATTTGTGGATTGAACCAGAAATTCAAAATTTTGTTTTTAGTTGAAACGTCATGTATTATAAAGATATATTATAAGATAAAATAAATTAATAAAAAATAAAATTAGTTAATATCTCCCTTATAATTTTTACCTAGATCATCATGATATTTTTTGGGATCTTTATAGTTCTTTATAGATACGATTCACCTAAACTTTAATATTTAATATTTTTAGCAAACATACCAAATCAACCCTAAACCTTACATCTATATGTGTTTGTGTGTGTGTATTAATAAACTTTTAGGTGTTTCATATAATGCTGTAAATACCAGAAATTAAGATTATTTAGAACAAAAATAATAATTGTTTACAATAATACTGATAATATTCTCGTTTAGCTACCCTTAATTATTTAAAAATAAAATGTTGAAAAAATATCCTTGCAGGTTTGATATAGATTAAATTGTTTAAATGAAGCTTCGTGTATTTAAGCTTCTTATAAACAATGATAAAACATTAAAATGTTAAATTTTTCATACTAAAAATTTTTATTTTTAAAGTTATAATAAGTGTAAGGTAAAGTAAGCTGGTTATTTAGTCTGAATTTGATATAAAGAATTTCTTGAGTAACCCAGACACCTATGATAATTAAAAATCGGCATTGACAAAATTTTAATAACTAATTTTTATTTAGTTTTATGATTATACTTAAAGAATGTTTTTCCTATATTCCTCATGATTTGGTGTCCCTGAAATGTTCTACTGATAGCTCAACTAAAATAAAAGAGTTATAATAAAAAAACTGTGCTTTAGACACAAAATTAGGGATATGATCTGATCTATATATTTAGAATTCAATATGATTTTCTCGTCAAACGGTTATCAATAATTATTTAATATTTTAGGTTTATATTTGTTTCCACGACAAAAGTCCCAATAAAACAACAAACGATGAAGAAGTCTAAGTTGTACATTTTCGTTCGGAGTGAGAGAAGGCTAAATAAAATCACACTTAAAATTGTATCTAAATAAAAATAGCTTATTACACAAAAAAGTACACCGTAAAAAATATCAGAAGTTTTTTTTTGATGAAATATGTATGATATATGTTCCACGTTTAAATTATTATTATGCTTTGACGAAACCAGAAATTCGTCCTAAGAAGATATATAGGAATTCTGTAATATTTAAAACAGTTTAAAATAATTTTATTATGTTTTGATTTTCGAACACTATTATTAATATGATTATTATATTAATATATTGACGTATAATAAATTAATAACTATGCAAAATATTTTCTCCAAACTTCCTGTGAAATAACGTATATTTGACAACTCAAAATTTGATATTTATTAAATTACTTAGTAGGTTACAATTTCGATGGAGTATCACTGAAATGTTACGGACAGATTCTTTCCTTAAATATTCAGCTAATAGTATCATACCGTAATTTTAATCACATACATAATTTATCAATTATCATTGTATTTCAATTATTTATTAAAATATTGTATTATTTATAATATTATGACACATCATAACTGATCTCTATTAAAAATTAAATCTAAGATATTTCGATTTCAAATCAATAGAAGCATTATATTGATATTTAATGAATAGATAATCTAGAACCTGTATTAATTTTATTTAAATATAAACATTATGAGGAATTAACTTCCTGTGAAAAAAAGTAGATTCGACGATTTAAAATTTGTTGTTTGTAAAATATTTGTCCTAAATTAATTAGTAGGTTAAAATTTCGATGTCGCATCATTGAAATGCTGCGGACAGCTTCCTGCTTAAAATCATCCACTGATGCTTTCTATCATTGTATTATAACAAAAAAAAAAAAATAAAATAAATAAAATAAATAGAAATTTAAAAAAAGAAAAGAAATATTATGTCAGTTAAAAATCAGTTTTGGTATATTTTAATTTTGTATATTTTTCAATATGACATAGTGAAAGTTTTTATGAGAGTATTTTTTTATTTTTTATTTTTTTTGCTTGCAGATATGATTATTAAATGTATAAATAAAACATTATTAAATAAATAAATGTATAAATAATATATATATACATTGAGTTACGAGCCTGCCTACCTTGGAATGGAAGAGACAGAGCTGGAGATCCACATGGTCCCGGCTCGACTGTGGGAGTGTGGGTCAGGCACCGTTAGCAGCCCGGCCTAGTTATCTCGGGAGGGGGGCCAATCTCATCGTCTCTGGATCTTTGCGGGTTACTATGGCCTGTAGTAAAGGCTTTATGAGTATCTATCAGTACCTATCTACAGTACTTGAGCTATTTTATGTTATAACTCCAGTGTATTTATAGTTTTAATAATTTGTATATCTACTATGAGTGGTAGTAATACGAAAATCTCAACTAGGCGCCATTTTTTGTCAAATTTGTGTGTTTGGTAAAAAAATGAGTTTTTTTTTCGACAATTCGAGAATTTTTTTTATCATTGAAAGCTTTAACAAAATATATAAAAACCTATTTGATTTTAAAACTTTTATAACGTATTACAAAATGAAAAAAAAAATTGGATAGCATAAGTATTAGGCTTTGTTACATAAATTACATTGTTGAAGAATTGCTTTTATCATATAAGGCCATGGGTTGCTTGTCCTCAAAAATTCACTTTTTGCATTCCCATTTGAATTTCTTCCCTCCCAATTTGGGAGCAGTTTTAGATGACACACGGAGAACGATTTCATCAAGAGATGGCTCAGATGGAAAAAAGTTATAGCGGTAAATTCAATAAGAAGATGCTTGCCGAATACTGTTGGAAACTACAACAGGAAACACGTGATTTAGAGTAAAAAAGGAAAAAATATACACATTTATTATGTTCAGTATTAAATATTATTTTATATACTGCTGTTTTTCACCAAAAAAAAGTGTTATAAAAATATATGAAAAAAGTGCTATTTCAGTCGGATTTTTTTTAACAACGTCTAATCACTAAAAAATGGTGCTTGATAGATTTTTTTCGCCTTCAGATTCGAATTCGACACACATAAAAATATAAAAATAAAGGAACAATTTCTAAAGGGAGCGGTTTTTTTTTTTGTATAACTGTGTCATTTATCTGTTGAAAGATCATTTGGATTAATGCATCCGAAAATAATGGACGTAAAAATGAAAATAAATAAAAATAAAATAACATTGGGTTAATAACTAGTTAAGGTCACCTGACCAGTTATGGGCACGCTAATACAACAATCGCAATGATAAGGGTCTAGTCCATTTATTTGTGAAATCGCCAGGAAAAATATTTCTGAAAAGGATTTAAGATTGATTTACTTATGAAACTCTCTCTCCTATCTCTCTCCAGTAGCCGAAAATCCTACCAGCAGGCGCGGCTTGGACAAAGTGCAACATCCCTCTCGACCTTGATTATTATTTATGTAGTACAATGACTATAAAAATACTGCATCTCATAACAACTTACGGAATTATTAAGAATATACGTTATAATTAATTGGAAGTGGAAAAATACTATTCTATTAACATAAAGAAACCTAAACGCCTTATTCCACAGCTCGGTTTACGGTTTATTGGATCTAAGAACTACTTGGATTTGATTAGTGTTTTATCCCCCTAAAACCCTAATTAACATTGCAAGGTCCATCTTCGTAATATACGTGACACCGTACAATAGCTGCTCATCTGCTACAACATAAACTTCTGCTTTTGTGGGATTGTAATCAAGTATAATTTCTGATTTACCAGAATCCTCATCCACTATCGTGCATTGTTGAAAAAAGAATGACTTCCTTATTTTTTTTCCTAGTGTACGAACATAATGTGGTTTCATTTTAAAATCCGAATATAGACTATCCAACTTGTTACAATCCTATTAATACAGAATAGATTCATGATTAAAACAAATGAATCGAATTTCAAGGAAATAAAGATTCATAAGAGATGATTTTACAAAATGAAACCGTACATGTTTAATCAAAAATACATGTAAACAGATGTACTGAAAGTACTCCACAGCCAAACGAAAAATTCATTTAGGAAAAGAACTCTGTTTTAACTACTTACGTACTGGAAGTTTAGATTCAGTGGTTATTAAACTTTTCCTCTGGGCCATAAATAGTTCTTCATCCGTCTTTTTTTTCCAAGAATCAGCTATTACTTCTTATGTTTCGTTCCGCCTCCTTTTTCAGGAACTAACTTGGTCCTGGAAGTCTAATGTAAGTTGAGACGAAGTTAAAGAAGAAATAATTAACTTCTCCCGAAGAAAATAAGAAGGAGAACCGGTAAGGTTATTTTACCAATTCGTTTCAAGTAGAAATCATCTTGGCATTCAAATTCTAGACAACAGACAGATATATATTCACTCAAAATAGATTATTAAACATATATCCTTCATTAAGGATTACCGTGACGAATTTATATTTTTCGATTTCCCTTATTTTGAACTTTGGATTAAGCTAAAATGATTGCTCAAAAGATACCGTAATTAAACTCTATTCTCAGCTGTTTTAAAGCAGTACGGAATACATGTAATTAATTAGATATTTAATTAAAAAATTTTATCCACCGCTGTTGGAGGAAATCAATAATGAAATACCGTCTCGGTAGGTCAAATCTGCTTTTAACCCAATTTGAACTAATCCTTACCGTTTTTCTGTTTTTTTTTGTGTTTTTTTTTTGTGGAAACCAACAAAAAAAACAAAATACCGTTGGACTACAAAAGAGAACAGAGAATATGCGTCGATCATTTATATATAATTTGTGATATCCAGAGAAGTTACTACGGGGAGACTCACCCAACATACACAAAGATTTGAAAACACGAATAATTGGGAATTTTATGAGCCTACTCTACTCTGCTGTAATTGTGGTATAAGTATTTTACTGAAAAATTTACTTAAATATAAAATTATAGATTCCTAATATAAGGACTTGAGATTTGCTTGATTTGAATTTCAATTTTTCGATACTATAGCGAAATTCAGAACTCCACTTCAATAAACAATTTGGGCCACAACTCTGGATCTTTCTGTATAATCTCATTAAATGATATATAATGATTGTTTTGTGCTATTAGGAATAAACAAATATTTATTTTAAATTTAATTAATTTCAAATCCTAGCAATCCAAAATCCTTCCTGAATGTCTTAATACTTCTTATAACGTCAAAAATAAACTTATTCATAATTATGTCAATGTTCCGTATGTTGCTGATTTTCCCAAAACCATTTACCAATATCTCCATGATAAATTCAATGTCCACTCGAATCCACTAGTCCCCCAACTTGCTTCCCTCTCGTTCCCCGATAATCCGCTAGTAAGAAAATGGCTTAGATATCATCCTCTAATGTAGAGCTTTTATTGAAGTGCTACTAATAAGTAGTTCTTTGGAAGTTGTTTACATATCATTTTAATAATTTTTCACACATTAAATTGGTGTATATATTGTATACCATTCCAAATATTTATTTATATGTTCATATTTTTATTAAAACAAAAAATAATTAATTAATACTTCAACTGTGATCAAAAATATATCGTATACATTCTACATTCACAATTTGTTTACATATCCTTATGTCTGTATGAATTCTTAAATTCGTTTTTACCCTCCATCTCTCGCGTGGATGTTCGGACTTGAAAATTACCATTACAATTGTACTCCAACATTTTTTTATTCTTTTTTTTTTCATGAATTGATAACATTAAATAATCTTTGATTTTAAATTGTTTTAATAAAGGATTACAAAAATATGAATAATAATTTACTATAAGAAAATTACATTCGGAATAATTTTTAATACGAAATAATTTTTTTCCCCACTCAAAGATTATTCTTTCAAACTTTTTATATATATATATATATATATATATATATATATATATATATATATATATATATATATATATATATACCAATTTATTGAAATTTACAACTATACAAATATGTACATCAAGTAAATGAGCTGATAACGATTACAATGGCATATAATAACTTGATAGGGACTAATCATCAGTAGCACTTTAATAAAATTCTACACTAGAAGATCTCTAGACCATCTTCTTTTCAGACGCTTAGGAGGATCGGGAATGGAGTGGGAAGCATGTTGAGAAACTAATGGATTTGAATGGTTATGGAGCTTACTATGAAAGGATAGGTATCTGGTTTGGGCTAACTCAGCAACATATGGAACATTAAGGTCTTTATCGATAAGCTTATTGGTGACAAAGTAAGGGGCATTTAGGATTTTTCGAAGGATTTTGGATTGTAAGGATTGGATACGAGATGAATTCGATGGTTTAGTAGAGCCCCAAAGCTCAACTACGTACGTCCAAATAGGTCTAATAACAGTCATGTAAATAAGTCTTTTTTAATCAATTGTGAGGTTTGATCGTTTGTCTAGTAAATGTTGAAGTAGTCTGTAACGACGAGCAGTTTCTTGTCGCTTTAGTCTTGTATGTGGATTCCAAGTAAGACCTTTGTCCGAGTGGAGTCCTAAGTAGCGGATCTGTTCAACAGAAATTAGTGGAATATCATGGTAGTATACTGTAGGACAGGAATTTTCAAACTTAAAGTCAAGAAACTTTAAACCCTTTTGGCCACTCTTATTAAAAATATGAATTTACAAAAGTGTCTGGTACTTTTGGTGTAAATGTACGCCCTGAAAATCATGAAGGGTTAATCCGAATTCACGATAATCTGAACTTGCTCTAACAATTTCAAACAAGGATGGAGTATTTGTCGTGATGCCTTTAAAATTTACATCATATAAACTCGTGGGTCATGCATTAATATTAGTTTTTTTTTTCAATATGAATCGAGACATAATTGAAATTCTTTATTAGGGAATTAAGAATATTATTTTTTTGCATATTGCACACCGGCAATAACATCTCAGATTACTTATCTTTTGGGAAAAGCACTTTTAAGGTTCGGGATCATTTTTAAATAAACAGTTACGAGGTGTGATCAAAAAGTTCCAGGACTTTTTATATACTATGGGAATGCAATGTCTCACAGCGATGCGGTTGGCAGCATTGTATTGCCTGACTCAACAGAAACACAGCTGTGTTTGCAGATCATCATAAAATCACTGAAAGTAACATTAGCACAGTTTGTTTGAGGTTAGTTTTATAGAGTTTGGCTATTTTATGAAAATGAATGTGAAAGAAGAGCAACGTGTTTGTGTGAAGTTTTGTGTGGAACTGAACTAAACGTTTTCTGAAACCTTTTTGATGTTACAAGAGGCTTTTGGTGAAGAATGTCTAAGCCGATCATGCTGCCATCAGTGGTTCAAGAGGTTTAAAGATGGCCGAACATCCACAGACGACGATGCTCGTTCCGGACTCCCTTCAACGTCAATCAATGATGACAATGTTGCTAAAGTGAACGCTCTTGTACGATCAGACCGTCGACTACAATCCGTGAAATGGCAGAAGAGTGTAACATTTCATTTGGGTCATGTCAGGAAATTTTAACTGAAAAACTTCAAATGCGTCGTGTTGCAGCAAAGTTTGTGCCAAAACTGTTGACTGAAGACCAAAAACAACACCGAACTCATGTTTCTAAGGAACTTCTTCAAAAGGCAAATGACGACGAAAGCTTCTTGAAACATGTCATTACGGAAGACGAGACATGGGTTTTTGGTTACGATGTGGAAACAAAAGCCCAATCATCACAATGGACATCAAAAGGTTCTCCAAGACCCAAGAAAGCACGCCAAGTCAAATCAAATGTGAAGGTCATGCTTACGGTTTTCTTTGACTGTAAAGGTGTTGTCTACTATGAATTCCTTCCACAAGGTCAAACAATTAATCGTTTTGTTTATCTTGAAACCCTCAGAAAATTGCGTAATGCTGTGAGAAGAAAGAGACCTGAGCTGTGGCAAAGTGGTGATTGGGTCCTTCACCATGACAATGCTCCTGTTCACTATGCATTAGTTATCCGTAACTTTTGTGTAAAAAACGCAATGACTGTCATTCCTCAGCCCCCTACTCACCTGACCTGGCTCCAGCCGACTTTTTTCTTTTCCCGAAGCTCAAGAGACACCTGAAGGGACGATGATTTCAAACAGTTGACGAAATTAAAGAAAAAACAACGGAGCTGCTAAACACCTTTACAAAAGAAGAGTTTTCTGGGGCCTTTGATCAGTGGAAACACCGGTGGGAAAAGTGTGTACCTTCCCAAGGGGAGTACTTCGAAGGAGACAAATTTGAATAACCTGTATGTTGTATGAATAAATGTATAAAAATTCAGTCCTGGAACTTTTTGATTTGTACTTACCTAAATTGAATTAAATTGTGTGCCCAAAGTGATACTCTCAGGAAATACACTTAATAATCGAAAGAGGTTGATTTCCTTAATAGGATAATGGGTTTAGTTGACAATTGTTAAATTCTGAGCTGGCACTGTTCTTGCCAATGTGCGATATGTATTTTTGTATGATTAGGTATTAAATAAATATAAAGTATTTACATTTTAAAATATAAAATAGCAATACACATTTTTAGTAAGGGCTTTGTATTAGGTGTTGTATATTTTACACTTCAACGACAGCGCTGTGGGTCCCGATTTAATAATTTACCTGAGCGGTGGGGCCGTGATTACTCAGAGTTAGCCGTCGACAGATAGCCATCCATTCCTAACGACGGTGGCTTGCACAGGGTTTATAACACCAGTTTTGTATGGAACGAATTTCAAATGAAATGCAGGAACTCCAGTTCCGAATTAGAACTATTGTTCCGATTCTGAACTAACAATTCCGAATTGAACTCTTGTTCCGAACAAAGCGTTATTCGCGCACACAGAGTTGTTATTGTATTTTAAAATTAAAATGACTATTAAGTTAAACGTATTATTTGTTAACTTCATATTTTTAACTATTCGTTTAAAATTACTTCTGTTTATTCTGCATACATTCTGTTCTTAATTTAATTTAATAACATATTTATTTTAATATAGGATATAATTTAATTATGATATATATTTATTAATTTTTAGTACTAAAAATTTAAGTGTCATTTTTTTGGGTTATAATACTCTTTAGGTAGTTTCGTATGTGTTATATATTTATATCATCGCAAGATGTTTTTTTTTTTTTTCTGTTTAATAGATTTATTTATAATAAAATACAAAAAATATTCAAAGAACTTGAAAAAATAATTGAAATGAATTGATTCAAAATATAATAGTTGATACATTTTAAATTAAATAGAAGAAAATAATATTCTTGGATGTTCGTGTGTTTTTATTTTGTCATACAAGTATAAATTTATCTAACTGATCTGTTTTCATATAATATATTGTTGAATATTTCTTTCTGAATGTTTTAAGGTTTATGGAAGTAAACGAATACTTTTCTATGATGAAACATAACATCGTTTATTGAAGTAAATAACATGATACGAAATCGGCACAGATTCTGGATTTTTAGAAACTATCGAACTATTATATCAGGAACTGTATTTCCTATAGGCAGAACTAGTTGTCCTTACTATTGTAACTGGACCTGACCGAAAAATGTTCCACTTACCCACTGGCTGTAAACTCTGAAACAACCGTCTGGTTTCTTTTGAATCGAAACTAGATGTATAAAACGAGAAGCTTACTGAAGCATAAAATTATTCAAAATAAAGCTGTTTAGAATCTCAAATAAAACATTATAAAATTTTATAGTTAAGGAATAGTTTGATATCATTTTTTTTTCTTCAAATCTTGTATTTTTTACTATAGGATATACTATCTTTTACGTTTGAAACCTTATCTATGTATGTTCTGACCCTTTCTGTATCTTAAGGTACACCCTTAGCTATTTTGTTTGTTTTTTTAAATAGAGAATATTGTCGAACATAAATTTAAAATTGTCGAAGAGGTAGTTATTAAATCAGTCAAGAAAATAATATACTTTAGTTGGGGTAAAAAAAGATTAGTAGTAAAAATAATATTACTCGTATTATTACAAGCACTACTAGTGCAAAAATATTCTCTTTTAAATTCCTGATAAGGATACTTTACAAATTTTCGATCCGAACAACACCATAGCTGGGTGTCAAAAAAACCCAACACTTAAAAAATGTAGGCAATCGTGACTTTTTTTTTATTCAAACCATTATTGCTCCTACCGACCTAGCGACAAATGTTATTTACCAAAAAATATTCTCCATTAAATTTCTGATATAAAAATTTTTGTGAGTTTTTTAATCCGAACAACAGCATGGGTTGCGTGTTACATTGCGGAGGGTACATAAAAAATTACACAAAAAAACCTATAGACCCCCAGATAAAAGACATATGCATGTCAGAAAATGAAAAGTAGTTTCTCCGATAGTGAAATCCATACTAATAGTAAGAACAATAAAAAAGCTCATTCAAGTGGAAGTTCAGTTTCCAAGTTTTAACCGTGTATTCACCAAGGAATATTCATTAATGAATTTTCTATACATAACATAGCCTTATAGACACAATTAAAAAGACAAAATTAAATTTATAGTGATACCCGTGTTCAAAAATTAAAAAAAAAAATGAAGTAGACATACTACTTGCAATGTGCCACAGAAATATAATAATAAAAAAGGATAATATTTAAAAATGTGTTAATAACTCGAAAAACATATATAAAAATACAAAATAGATTAAAACAATAAGTTTATACAACCTCATGATAAATGTAAAAGCAAGACGGCTTTGGATCTTATATAATAGAAATTCAATTAGAGTTTTTAGATTCTCAATTACACACATTATGGGATTTGTTTTATTTTTTTTTTTTCTCCTATGGCTTACAAAAAGTTTTGATTTATTCTTGATAATAATGATTCTACCTCTTTTACTGCACCAAGGTGCATTTTAAGAGGGTTCTTAGGAGAGCAATGGTTTGGTGAAACATAGCATGGGGCTCACAAGGGTTTTTGGGCAAAGGAGCTTGAAATAGTACATTGATACATATATCATTAAAATATAATGTATCTAACACAGTTTTACAAAATATCATCCTTTTGGATGTTTTAATGTGATTGAGTGTTAGTTAAACATAGTGTTGCAGTTAAAGAACGACATTCAGTGGCGATGTTACACTGAGATTTAGGTTGTAACAAAGGAAAAAAATAGGGGATAAATAATTAAACAGAAAGTAAAAAATAAAATAAAACTTAAATAAATAAATAAACGGTAATTAAATGAGAGTTTTAAGGCGGGAATTTGTTCTTCCATTCCAGTTGGTTGGCTTTGAAGGAGGATTTAAAGAAGGAAAAAGAGGGTTGGACAGGGTAGGAAACATGGCTTGAAATTTAAATAAATAATTTAATTTTTCAAACTAATATCAATTAGTTTGTCGGGTAGGAGGGGTTGAAACAGTGATATTCTGCCTTCAAAAATATTTCCTCAGATTGGGCAGATCTGCATAGGAGTTTCCTATCGTTGAATATAATAACAATACAATTACAACCTTACTTGCCTTCATGTATTTTAAAGTCACCATTAAGAATATCTTTTTGACAATGACATTTGATATATTAGTACTCATTGTCGAGATTGAATACAAACGGAGATCTCTCAACCATTGTCTAATTATCCTTCAGGAGTTCTTCAAGCATGCAGCGTAAAAAATTGATGAGGTTATCTGTAAATGTTTAAGCAACTCATAATCGTTTTATGTACGGTTAAACTTTTGTTTCTTGAGCACCGAGGTGAAATAAGTAATTTTTTTTTTTAATGAAAATTTTCTGATTTCTGTTGTGACTTTTTCCGCCTGTAAAATAGACTCGAGAGGCGAGCTGAGTATTTGCTTTATTTACTGAATGAATTGAAAATTATGTGAATTTGTTCATTCTGGCATTCTATTATACTTATATTCAATGCACTATTTCTTCTTCTATCGGCTCAACAGGCGCTGATGCTATCCTTGGTCTGATCAGCAATAGCCAACCATCTTCTTTATTAGTCGCTTCCGTTCCGTTCAGAGATTGTCCTACGCCATCCCTCCATCGGCCCTTTGGTCTATATCGTGGACCAATGCTTTGGTTAAAATATTATATCTCTTTTCAGGGAATCTTATCTTACAGTTTCTTTTATGATATTCCACTGATCCCCGTTGAACAGATCCTCTACCTAGGAATCCATCTGGACAAACGACTTACTTGGAATCCGACACTTAAAATGCAAGAAACTGCTCTTCGTTTCCGACTACTCCAAAATTTACTAGAGAAACTTTCAAATTTCCCAATAAATTAAAAAATACTTATTTCCATGGCTGTAATTAGACCCATTTGGACATACAGAGTTGAGCTTAGTGGCTCCACTAAACCTTCCAATTCTTCTCGTATTAAGTCGTTACAATCCAAAACTCTTCGTTAAACCCTCAATGCTCCTTATTATTACACAAACGAATTTATCAATAAAAATTTTAATGTTCCGTATGTTGCTAATTTGACCCGAGATACCTTTCCATTCATAGTAAACTTCATAGGCACTCGAATCCGCTAGTTTCCTCCAACTTGTCCTTTATAATCCTCCGAGGCTTCTGAAAAGGAGATGAGAACTTTTATTAAAGTGCTACTAGTGAGTAGTTTTTTACATACCATTTTTCCCAAATTTACTTGTTATATATAATGTGTACATTTGTAAAAAAAAAAAAAAAAGTATTCTTTCAGGTTTAAAGTATGCTTAATTGATTTAATCAGATTTTTAAATTGTTAAAAATAATTTTAAAGTAATATATTTTAAAATTTACTTGAAAATTTTCATGTTGATGTCAAAAAAACACCGAACCGAGGCTTCGTTCAATCAGTATCATTGGGGTATCACTTTCATCTAATCCTTGCCGTTTAATATTGTTCTGGCTTCCGATACTTATTAATCAACTCATCTAGAGAAAAATAATAGTGTATTTTACTCTGACAAACTTTTATGAATGTATTTTTATTTAATTTAATTTTTTTTTTTTTTAATGTTTTTTATTTATATTTTCCCCCAGATAGTTTTCTTATCAAGTAACATACCCAGAACTACTGAGGCTACCCATCTTTAAAACCTGAAGGACATCTCAGAATTCCAAGTTTTTTGTCGACCACACGCCTGATTAACGCTGACGCATTCTAGAAATACACTTCTTCAGAGTTTTAGGGAATTTTATTAATTTTTAGTTTGAATTTGAGTATTATTATTATTATTGCTTTTTTTAAACAAATTATATTCTATAATACAAATCCTTAAAATATTCTAATATATTATTCGTTCATGTAATTTAGTTATTAGAAACAATAGTATTAATTTTTATTTGGGTTTCAATAATTATATTTTATCAATAATATTAATAATATTAAATTTTATATTGTAGTCAGTATTATATATTATTAACTCAATACTTCGTTCCTTTGCTACTCTTGATTCTTGCACCATCTATTGGTTGTCGGAGGAACTATGGATCCGTCCTTTCACCCAGAACTCGGCCGCTATAGTAAATTTGTGTATACTATAAATTTTAATAACAGTAATATTGTTTGTCACCTATTGCTTTTTAATATTAGTGTTCGTTCTTCTTCTTCTTTTTTTTTTTTAACCCTAAATTTGTAACGTTAATTATATTTTTTTAATATTAATTTAAATTGAAAACCTTGACTTAAATAATAAATATATTATGTTTGTTATTAATATTGTTAAATGTATTAATAGCACTAAATGTTTAGATTATTCTCTCATTTAGATTAACTATAATTAACTATTAATTATATTAATATTTTGGACCATGGGAATAAAACTATTAAACCATAAATATATTCAATAACCTAGTTCATACTATTATTGGGAAATATAACAGCAAAAATAAAATATTTTAAAATTGATAATTCAGGCAATGCTCCAATGCAAAATAATAAAAACCAAAAGATTTTTATATGAAATTATCTTAAACTCATTTTGTGTAGTATTAGTAAGAACTTAAGATAAACTAGCCTAGACGATGAATTCATAATTAATGGTTCAATAAACAAAATCTCAGATTTAATTATAAATATTTTATAGACCAATTATAAACAACGTGAAATTGAGCAGATCTGATCAATACTGCCATCGATTTGTGTTATGTTTGTGAAATTAATTGTCTTCCAATATTCGTGTCTAGCTATGGTTAAAATTTCATTCTTCAAACAGCCCATCCTCCCATACAATACTTTACAATTACCTTCAAAGTATAAGAAGTTTTTTAATCTTTATCGTTTTGTGATTCAAAGCCTTAGAAGAAACACTTCTTCATATTATTTAAAGTTTTTGACTCTTCATCCTTGTTCACTTTAAAATAGTTTTTTTATTCTTATTATTAGTTTTCTTGGGTAACGTTTTTTTCCCACTCAAAAATGCAACTTTTGACATGCTCTAGCTATATTGATGTGTCTCGGATCGAATCTTTGACGACAATATCTTTATCAGAAAAGTAATAAAAAATATTTTTACTACGTAGCATTTGTCACTAAGACCCATCGTATAGGAGCTATATTGGTTTGAATGAAACAAAGATAAGTTTTGCCAACATTTTTTAAGTTTTAGGGTTTTTTGACACGCTCTAGCTCTGTTTGTTAGTGTTGCTCGGATCGAAAATTTGCCGAAAATTTCTATACCATAAGCAGTAGACACAAGAACATCAGATAATAGATAGACGTATCCTTGTACTATTGTTTATCTCAGTCAGGAAGAAATTTCTCTTACCGATCATATTTTTTGTTTAATACCTTCTTAAATTTTAATTCTTATTCTTCTCCATTTTTAAAAAATATTATTTTTAAGGAAGTGATAGAATAAGCCTCTCCTAGTAGACAATTTTTAAATGTCTAGGTCTACTGGAAAAAAAATATTATTTTTAAGGAAGTGATAGAATAAGCCTCTCCTAGTAGACAATTTTTAAATGTCTAGGTCTACTGGAAAGAAAGATACCTATCTTTGCAACGGAGACTCCAATAGCGAGTAAATTAAAAAATCTCCATGTAATGTTTTTTGTTTTTATACAAGAATAAAATTTAAAATATTGCTTTGTAATTAAATTTAATTATTTTCCTTAAAGTTTCTTATTTTTCTTAATTATAATAATGGACAAATTAAAAATTTAATTTCGCTAAGTAAATATCTACAAAAGTGCATTGATAGTGTAATTATAACCTGGAAATGATTTTTCTTTAATTTTTTAACTTGTGTCCGGTATAAGATGGGATTTTTTTTAGAGTGAAAAGGAAACAAGCGTTAGCATAGGATTACATAATCAAGAACTAATGTGTGTATATAATTTTTAAGAATATTGTTTTTTGATCTCTTTAATTCACTTGTCCCGTGACAACAAACATATGTGATAATGTTATGAAAAATAACTGGCATATTAGGTATGAAGTAGGTCAACACCCAGCGGTACTTACTCCTGACATCATATTCAATTCATTTAACGAAGAAGATCTCTCAACCTATTCCTTTTTAGCTTTTTTTCCGTGTATTCTCTGGCATGATTCTCGAGGCCATTGTTTGTATTAAGTTGATGATATGTCCTTAGACTTTGTTATAAAATATTTTATATGAAGTCTGGATGTGATCTTGTACCATGAGTATGAATACGTCTGTGTGTAATGTGTTATTGAAGTACCAGGGTGATTGTGTTATGAGTTTTAATGTTTTTGACAGGAATGTTTGTATTCTTTATGAGCGTTATTTAGTTTGGTATTTTGTAAATTTGTGAGGCGTATGTCTATAGTCGTTTTAATAGTGAACTCTGTCTTTGCATAATTTTCTATTTCGATCGTTTATAAGTGGAAAGTCTCTGGCGTTTCTGTTCCTCATGTGGGCCCCGTGTCAGCATTGTGACGTAAATTAGTCCTGAATATTGAACAGTGTTAGTCTGCTTAGTTGGAACATTGTTAACGTAAACACGGGGCAGGTATCATATCGAAGTGTAAAATTGATGTGATATGATTTGTCGTTGTTGAGAGTAATTTTCCATTTAGTACCGATCTTTTAATTGTTGTAAGTAGTGTTGGAGAGTCAGTGAAGTCTGAATGTCTAGTCAGAATTGTAGTATCGTCTGAGGATGTAGCTATTATTGTTTTTGGATAAGTGGGTATGTCGTGTATGTAAATGATGTATAGCAAAGGAGCAAATGAAGGGAAAATAAAGGAATCTAGGAGTGAAAAGAAGCAGTAAGAAAAAAATAAAAAGAATGACAAGAAATTATACACTGATAGCTTTAAAAAAAAAAAAAATCTTTTTATTTTGAAGAGCAGTTTTGTCCTGATTTATAAATAAAAATTTCAATTGATTTGATTAAAAATTATGATCACCCACTGAGTGATACGGTATTGCATAAATAATAATGATTAAATTGCGATAAAAAAAATGTTGATCAGATATAAAAATCACCTTTTACAGAAAAATTGATTAATATGTTTGTATACAATATTAATGCACATATTTTTAATAATATATATATATATATATATATATATATATATATATATATATATATATATATATATATAGAGAGAGAGAGAGAGAGAGAGAGAGAGAGAGAGAGAGAACAGGAACAGAAAATACATTCTAAAGTTAAGATGCAATCAAATCCATTACTTTTTCTGTTCCGTACTTTTATTTTTTTTACATATTTGGGATCGTTGTTAAGGATTTGATTACAACTGTATTCCCAAGATCCCAATATTTTTTTATATTTATAATTTTATGGATACATAATATTTTTTTTGTAAGCCAAAATTTGTAATGGATTTCAAAAGTAAAGATGTTCTATTGCTAATAGTTGGCTATATTATTCTCAACCTATTACTCCAGACTCAAAAAATATATCATGGAGATAATTCAAAAAATTTAAATTTCTGACTTAGAATGGAATTACTCAAAAATTATTATTATTTTTTCTATGTTTAAAATTTGTTATCTGAAATGAATCTTTTGTTACGCACAAGGGCTTTTGTAACCTGATGCAATAAATCTTCCTTAAAAATGTGTAACTTGATCCAAATAGTTTCATATATATTTGAATATTTAAAATTTTTAACTACTTCAGCTGATCTACCATTTTACACCCATTTGCATTTTTCAACCTGTTTTGTGCCTTTCCATAGAATGACTATTGCATATACACTTGAAAATATAAAGAGACTTGTGAAGAGTATAAACACCAGAGTGTATATAACATTCTAGCGGCATTGCGATTCAACTGAAAGGGATACAGATCCCATTTGTTTTCATTCCGCGTTATGTGTTCACAACGTTGAGTACCGGGCTCGGCTCTTCATCCATTTACGGTGAGCTATATTCTTGCTCTATTCCCTCGTAGATCATTTATTTAACTCATCTTTACTGCATTTGTTGTTCCAGCAGCAATTCCAACAATTAAGGAAATCTCAATGATTTATCTGTTTTTAAATAGTTCTGGATAAAATGCCTAAAAATTATTGTTCTGATAACTGAGATTTTTTTAATATGAACACTAACCGATAAAAAATTTCACCCCATTGATATTTTTATTTTCTCGACTAAATAGTTCATTTTTTTTTTAAAAATTATTGTTCTGATAACTGAGATTTTTTTAATATGAACACTAACCGATAAAAAATTTCACCCCATTGATATTTTTATTTTCTCGACTAAATGTTTCATTTTTTTTTTTTTTTTTTTTTTTTTTTCAAGTCTACACGTACCGTAACCAGGGCATACGAAAGTATTAGGATTATTAAAAAATAATAAAGTAAAAGCAAACATACACTTGCTCTCTCTCTCTCTCTCTCTCTTACTCTCTCTCTCTCTCTCTCTATATATATATATATATTTATATATATATATATATATATATATATATATTATTATTTATAATTACACGCGAATTGACCATCACGCTACAACTTTATTTCCTTTTATTCTTTCCATCGTCTTGAGTTTCCTCTGTCTCCAGTACTCCTTTATGCGTTCACAGGCCTGCTTCTTTTGATCTGTCCACGTTCGTCCGTTTCTCTTAGGTCTTCCTTCAGCTTGAAACCTCTCCACTCTACTCCCAAACGTACCTTTTTCCAACATTTGGGACTCTGTAATGTTCAACTGTTTTTCCTAACTTCTTTAATTTACGCTGTAGTGGTCCTCTTCTTCCAGAGGTAGTTGAATATCTGTTTTGTTAGTTTGTTTTCGTTCATTCTGTACACATTTCCGATAAACGTCAATCTCCTCTTCCGCATAGTCTCTGAGATTCTTTACACATTCAGATAGGCTCCAATTTTCCTTTTCAAGACTTTCAGCTTCTTGATTATATAGTTCATCGATAGGCATTCACTAGCGTAGAGACATTCTGTTTTCATAACAGTGTTGTAATGCCTTATTTTGGCATTTCTAGAGATGCACTTCTTGTTTTTGATATTTTTGGTCAATCCATAAGCTATTTCCATGTTTAGAATGCGATAAAGCTATCAGTGTATATCGATTTTTCTATTCTATTAATTTCGAGTCCTACATTGGCTTCCTTCTTCTTCTCAGTCCTTGAATCATTTATGAGCGGATTGGCTGTTCTTTTAATCACTATATAATCCTACTTAAACAAATAATTTTACAGCTTCGATATATTTACATAAAATGAATATATTATGATTGAGAATATTTTAATACAAATAACAAAAATAAAACAGATAAACTTATGCTTCTCTATCCGCCTTAAAAAGTCAAATGAGATTTTTTTTCATGTAGTACATTGCAGATTAATACTTGTTTTTGCTGTAGGTGGCCGAGCTCTTTAAAGTATCAAGCACTTCAGCATTCGCTTAATCTTTGCTGCCCCAGTAGAGTTTTATTTCGTATTGTACCTACTGGTTGAGTCTTAATCATATCAGACTAGAGTAGGTTATTAACCTGTAGGATAACCGGCCCTTCCTAACAATTTGAAAAGCTTAAGAACGTTGAACTGCTACATACAAAAACAATCTTATTAGTTTCTCAAACAGTTCATAGTCATGAAGTATAAGTTTAAAATCTTCCCGCTTAACAATTTTCATTACAAGTGTTTGTGTAATTTTTAAACTTTTGAAGGATGATGTATGCTGCCGTGTTCTATCTGTTAACATAGATACACACGCACATCCGCTTGTTTCTTCTATAATTTTCTTTAAAAACATTTTTAAATTGCAAATAACTGAAAAGTTTCGTAAGCGGTTATGATATATTCAGAACAACAATTATTTCTGCAAGATACTCTTACATTAAGGTCAACTATTGATCGGAGCCGAATTCAGATGCCCTATATTGATAGTGCTTCTTTATTAATTGTTAGCTTCTGATTCCCTCTCACCCTAGTCACTAATAGAATTATATTTTTACTTTCTCAATACTATGGATTTTTCGTGTAGAAAAATAAAAATTCAGTTATGTTTATTAAACCAGTGTTTTTGAGGTGATTATCGATTAGAAATGCAATAATGAATATTTAAAAAGCGCTTGAAAATAATAAGGGTAATTTTGTTCTATCTAACAAGGGGAGGACACTCTCAATCTCTCACTGATCTTGTTAGCAATTTTTTTGGAGGTTCCTGGTCTAAAAATATTAGATACGTATTTTGCCGTTCCGATCTATGGGCCCTAGGAGCCGAGAAAAAACATAAAATAGCATTAAACTAATTTATTTTTTATCTGGAGTTTAAAAAATGATATCGACATGATTCTTGGACCAAGATTTTTAATTTTGATTGCGAATTCAAGGAAAAATACAGTCACTCCATAGATTTTTGTTTAGGTTAATTAAATTCTAAAAAAATGATTAATTTTTCAAGCAAACTACCTCTGTAGATTTTTTTTTCACAAACATTGACGTCAGACCCTAATTCAGCACCCTCAAAAACATTAAAAAACGCTTATTCAACAAAATCAAAAAATATCACTTTTTTCACCCTCTTCAAGGAAAATGAAAATTTTAAACCGATTATTGGTTACATACCTTTAAATCGCCATTACTTTGTCACGCAATTCACTGGTTGGTATCGCTAGAAAGAGGAGAGTCTCAGCTTCCTGTTGATGTATATAAATGTAAAATTCGATGAACATAAACCTATTAAAAAAATTGGAAAATCCGAAAAACATTTTGATTTTTAACTTGAGTTTGAAAACAGATAGGACGATGAAACCAAATACATTTCATGCGTATTACGACCCTATATTTTTTGTAAAAAAAT
The DNA here is from genome assembly GCA_003667255.2 of Euschistus heros. NCBI lineage: Eukaryota > Metazoa > Arthropoda > Insecta > Hemiptera > Pentatomidae > Euschistus > Euschistus heros. The sequence goes on along the minus strand of RCWM02000032.1, from coordinate 2,398,893 downwards.
AAAGTTGATACGTTAAAACGTCTAAGCGTAATTAATGTTTTTATCAATTTGAATAAAAGTTGCCTACTAAATAGTAATAAAAGGTCAGGCGAATTTTGAAGCTTATAAATTTTTATTTTTCTATTTGGATGAAATTTCGTATTTAAGGGTTCTTTTGAATGCTCAATTCGAATCCGATGTCGGTTCTTGTGAAAAAAATATATTGAACATACTTCACTTGAAAAATGTTAGCTTTTACACTGTAAAACGTGATAGAAAATTTTTTTAGCCCTAAAATTCCATTTCAGCACCCTCAAAACCTATAGGAAACATATATATATATATATATATATATATATATATATATATATATATATATATATATATATATACATTTTTACTTTAATGTATATATATATATACTTATTACTTCATACATTTTTTTTTTAATCATTTATTGCGAAACCTTTACAATCTACCACAAAGAGGCCAATAAGTAATATGGTTGGATATAATGGATAATAATGGATCCATTCACACAATATGTATAAGTACAATAAGAAATAAATAAAGAGGTTGTACACTGTATTACAAATACTTCTAGTAAATAAGCGGTTTACAATGAAAAATAATGACATGCTTAAAACTTTTAGAGGAACTACCCATTTGAAATATTTACAAAAGAAAAAGACTCCGAGGCCATCTTCTTTTCAGACGCCTCGGTGGATTGCCAGGAATGGAATGGGAAGCAAGTTGTGCAACAAGTGGATTTGGATGAGGATGCTTATTATATACAGAAATGTATCTACTTTGTGCCGAATCAGCAACAAATGGGCTATTAAGGTCATTGCGGATCAGTTCATTTGTGGCAAAGTAAGTAGCATCAAGGATTTTTCGAAGAATTTTGGATTGGAGTGATTGGATGCGGGAAGAATTCGATGGTTTGGTTGATCCCCATAACTCTACTATAAATCCAAATAGGTCTGATAGCCGTCATATAGATGAGTCTTTTGTAGTGAATCTGAAGATTTGAACGTTTATCAAGTTGGTGTTGTAGCAGTCGAAAACGACCTGCAGCTCTTGTCTTTTCAATTTTGTATGAGGGTTCTAGGTAAGTCTTTAGCCAAATAAATTCCAAGGTATCGTATTTGTTCGAGATTATTTAGCGGTACTCCATTCAAGCATACAGGAGGACAGGATGAGGTAGGTTTTCGACGCTGGGTAAAAGTTATTTCCTGGGATTAACCTTAACTCTGTATTTATGACACCATTCTTCAAGGGAGTGATATGTGACTAGAGTGTAAATAAAGAGTCGAGAAAAAAATAATAAAAAGCCTCAAACTATACATTAATTAGGTAAAGTAGAAAAAAAAATCAATAAAATAAGTTAAATTAAAAATAGAGTTAAAATACCACCATGCTTTATTTACAATATAAATTTATATATCGTATAAATATCCTAACCATACTTGCCCCTCCAAGCCAACAGCCATTGGACAAGCCAGGTCAAAAGAGATCCGAGCACTTCTCTCTCAGCTGTGCTATTGGTGTGAAAAATAATCAGTGGAGGCTGAGTGAGAGCATTCCAGTCACTCAGGACGAACATAATTGCTTCAGGCTTGTCACTTTGTCAAAAAATTATCATATCAAAATATGACAAATGTGATCCGTTTAACTCTGCTGTATGGGGCGCCGTTTTTTAACATATAAAAACTACAAAATTGCAATCGTTCCGTAATGCAATAAGAAAGTTCATAAAAGAACCCACAATGCTACTGTTAAAAACTACAAGAATGCAGAAATTTTTATACAAATGAACAAAAGAAAAAAATGTTACTATAGTAAATATTACATCGAGAAGAACCAAAAGGGACGTACTAAAAAAAAAAAAAAAAAAAAAAAAAAAAAAAAAAAAAAAATTTACTAGTTTAGATTTGTTTTAGTGTTTAAGGGATATCAACTTAAAGAATTACCAGCCCCAATAACTTTTTAATATAATATCTATTTATTTTTAAATGCGAATATTGCTATATTTTTACTATCGAGAGAGAAAAAAGAAATAAATGTAAACGAGAAGGAAACCTTACACCACATTTACAAGCAGTCTCGAAATTGAACGAAGTATAGGATCAAAGCCAGACTAAAGGGGATTTCTGTTATTGAAAGGCAAGAGTGTATAAGCCACAAAAGCTGGTAACAGTCAAGACTAGGAATATGATTCGTAAAAGATACTGTAGTTACTACCAAAGGATAAAATAAAATATAGTTGATATGTATGACATCCATTTTATTATTTTATTAGTTTTAGTTGAAAATAAAGGTAAAATAAAAAAAAATCATAATGAAATTATGTAAATTTAAAATCGGTACTTACCTAATATAAAGAAAGGAGGATTTACAAAATAAGCTAGGAAAAACTTTAATAATAAGTAAAACTTTTATTTTTTGAAAAAAAAACAAAAACAGAATAAACATTGCGCCTAAAATTGCTATATAAAACAATTAAACTCGTATTTGATATTTCTTCTAATACAGTTCAGGTAATGAAATTCTTTAGCAAATTGGAAAAACTGATTATTGCTAATAACAGACAGGTAACCTTAATTCGGATAGAGAAATAACTCCTATAATAATAATAATAACGGAAAAAAAAAATAATGATTTTTATAAGATGCTTTAATAAACCAACCTGGAGTTCTTCCCAATCTGGAAAGAATAGGTAGCAAACCTGTATTTATTATTAGTTAACCATAATACTTGAAAACTAGACGTTTCCAGCAGTACATTTATGATATAATTGTGACAGATGGTTCAAATAATCGCCACCAGTGGCCGCTTAGGAAAACAGTGATGCTCCAAGCAGCGCCTTCCCCTGAACTTTACAAATTAAAATAGTCAATTCTTAAGTGATCAAATGTTGCATAAGTCTTTCATAAATACTCATTACATTGTGGCTATACAGCTTGCGAAGATCTTGTTTCATGCGGTTTCCAATGGCTACATGAAATACCGTAGTATTCTCAGTAATAGAAATTCTCAGAATGCGGTCGATGCTTTATACATATATTCACGGTGATGCTAATCTAATTTCCTGGTAAACACTAATTTGTTTTATTGAACAGCTTATAGGGGTTATAACAAATTTTATTCATATCCGTGTAGTAGTGCGAATGTACAAGAATTACGTGGGGTTTAAAATCCTACAAAAGTTGAGTACACCCTATAAATTTATATGAGACCTTTTCAATAATAAAAAAAAAAAACGGAACTACTATCTACGAGGCGCTCCACCGAATCGGTCCGACTAGCAATACATATTAGATCGGTTTCAATGCTTCACTTCGAGTTTCACATTTATCGATAGGACTGTCCTACAACCTCACATGAAAACATCTACTTCTGCAGGCTCAACTTGGGTTGTGTAGTGTAGTGTGTGTTATACATTTATGTATAATACATAAATAATGCGTCTTCTCTAATGTAAACAAATGAAACATAAATTAACAACATGAGTTTCAACATGGATTTAGTGTTTTATATATTCATGTTTTCTTATTTCCTCTTCCCTAACGTGAAAAAGCGTAAAACAAGTTAATAGCACTAGTTCCTACATGGAGTTGGGGTTTCAGGTATTTCCACATCCGTTAGCCTAATTTTCAGTTTAAATATCTTGTGAATGGATTCTTAGTAATCCATATTATTTATGCCCTGAAGCGAGATGGATTGTAATATTGTGTTCGATAAAAGACATTTTTCAGAAAAGAAATGTAAGTAAAAATATATTAGAAGTTTCATACTTTCTTATTTCCACTTCTTTAATGTGAGGAAATGTTGCAGAAATTAATAACATAACTTTCAACATAGACTTTTTCATGCATTTATATTCTGTTTTTTCACTTTCCTAACTTTCACATTATTATTTTCTTATTCCTCATTTTAATATGAGAGTGTATAACAGAAGTTAATATTAGTTTGAACATAGATTTAAAGTTTTGTGTGTGATTGAAAGAGAATAACCTTCCTCCTCGAAAGGTAGCGACTTAAACATCGAAATAAATTGCAACAAGGCTGGAATCGGAAGGTATTCTGGGCACGTGAAGAAACTGGAGCGTCTCTTTGATAGTAGTATTTTTTTTTTTAATCCTTAGATTGAAGTTTTTTCAAGATTTAATCCTGAGGTTAACTGGTTTATTTTTAAAATGTATTGAAAGCTAAATACGAGGTGCCAATAAATTATTAACGACAAGCACTATACATCTTTCTGCCGCCTAATAATCAGGATGGCGTACCATTTAGCGGTCTGTCACATAAAAGAGATGAAACATGTATTTATTTGTCTTTTGTGTCCGTAATTGCTGAAGGTTTTACTTGTGCTGCTGTGTTGAAAATATTTATTTCATTCTTGTCCCATCTTTTACATAAAGAATCATTAATGGTTAATTAATTTAAACAATATTTTTACTTGATTTTTATAAGAAAGAGTTTATTCTTTGGTTAGAGGTAGTTTTAATGATCAAGGAATATTATTACCAACTAGAGAAGCAGTGAGTGATGGTAACACCTAGAAGAAAAGTGGGTTAAATATGAAGGTATTTATAATCCATACTAATATATAAAAGGATAAACTATTCTTCTTTTGTCATCACTAACCACGAAAACTACTGACCGAATATCTACCAAATGTTAACTAAATCATATTCATGGTTCTAAGAAGGTTTAACAATGATAAAATTTAATGATTTTGAATTAAACTATTATTAAAAATGCGATTAATATTTCGATTCCAGTGAAGTTTGAAAATCGACCGATAGGTGGCGAGCGCCATTTGCAAGAGAGGTTACAATGGTACGGTGTTGTATGGTGCTTGAAATTTATAATAAAATTTACTTATTTTCAAATAAATGGTTATTAAAAAGGGATAAACATTTAGTGCATTATGTCGATCCCAGTGAAGTTTGAAAATCTATCGATAAATAGCTAATAACATAGTAAACATTTTCTGTCCCTCTGGACTACCAACTAATACATAAAATTAAAAATTGGATGTCCGATTATGTTTTTACGTTATCTTAAACCGACTAAACTGAGCAATAGTACCGATTTAAAAATTACAGCTATGTGTGAAAATACCATTCGGGCTATGATTCCCACTGGAACAGCGACTGGAAAAAACACATTTCTTCCAATAATTAAAATGATTCATACCGATCTACCATTTTAATTTAAACTATTAAAAATTCAAATTAAATTCTATTTTTCTATTACAAGTAACAAATAGAAAGGCCAGACATCCTTAAACGTTTACGTGTGAGATTTTCCAGAACTCAGGTGCAGAGTGCATGAAATATGCGATAATTTTTGACCTCAGGGAAGGTAAACATACTAAAAGTCCCCGCCGCTGGGGGGTGAGCTAAGGGTGTCAGGGGAGGAAAGAAAGTTCCATTTTTGGGGTTTTTCGTTAATATCTAAAAAAAGGTGGACTATAGAAAAATATATTACAAATAAAAATTAAAGCTAATTTAATTTCCTTTAAATTGTTAATATACATATTTGTTGAACTTTCAACGGTTTCCGAGATATACGTTATTAAAAAAACGATAATGTTAAAAAACAAAATATTGTTTACCTCACTTTTTGTTAAACAGTTCCAGAAAGGTACACATGAAATTAAAGTAAATTTAATGCTCTATAACTTTGATTATGACATTTTTTCTGAAAAACGATCGTGTAAGGCACTAGAAGCAAATGTTTGACAAAAAGTGAGGTAATAATTATTTTATTGCGAACATTATCGATTTTTAATAACGTATATCTCGAAAACCTTGGGAAGTTCGAAATATATATATGAAATAAATGTTATAGGAATTTAATTAGCTTAAATGTTTATTGGAAAATATTTTTATAAAGTCTATAGTTTCCGAGATATAATCGAAGAAGCCAAAAATGGGACCTTCTCCCCCCCCCCCCCCCCCCCCCAACGTTAGCACACACACCCCCAGGGGCGAGGACTTTTAGTATGTTTACCTTTTGACTACTAACGTAGCTATGAAGTCAAAAATTATCGCATATTTCATGCACTCTACAATATGTTTATTGACTGGACTATGAATGTTTGACCTTTTCTCTGTCTTAACTTCTTTCTGGATCATCTTCATAGGTTTCTTTATCAGGGTCAAGCTTCCGGCTCTTTCGATTAGCTCTTTAGCACACCCCTGCTATTCATTCCAGCCAACTTTTGCTTTGTACTCTTAATGGCTTTCTAAGAAAACGACGAGGGTTAGAGGTGCAATTTCCATATAATTCGAATAACACATATTCCAAACTATGTTACATGATTTGCATGAATAAAGTTAACAAGATTTCCTTTATCGGGTGTATCGTGTAAACAATTCACTTCATTATAAATAACATAGGATATGTATATTCTAATTAATTATTATCATAGTACAATAGGAAATGGGGACATAAATTTAACTAATTTTATTTAAGAATATTAATATATATCTAACGCCAGCCTCCTAATTTACATATAACAACAAAAAGTGATTACCAAGAATTGGAGTTTTACGTACCTTAATATTTTTCGTTGATTTAGTTGGTCGGTTTATTGTTTATTCTATGTCTAAGAATTTTCTTCGTTAAACTTCCCGGTTTTTCCAGCGTATATAGACAGCACTCCAACTCCATCACCTTGTTCCGTCTTGAAAGCCTCTCTTCATTTTCTCAGGTTGTATACTACGGCGTCCTTTGATGCTGCACCTTCTGTGTCTCATATACCTGCTGGGTCTGCTTGCACAGAATCTGACGTACACTAGTCTAATCACTCTATTTGCCCATAATAACACTCTCGGAAAGCTAAATATATCAATTTGTCTATTCTACTTTAAAATTTATAACAAATAATATAATTTATATTTCTGTGTAATGCAAGACGTTATTTATTTATTTATTTTTTTAATTAGAAATATTCTTCTTTCTTAGTAATGTTTTATGTTTTTATTCTTCATTTTATTATTATAGATAGGCCGACTATGACTTTGGCCAACTAGTCGGCTGACAACAATGGCGATTAGAAGGCTAAACCGATCATTGCTTCCGTTAGGATTTAAGTACATCGGCAATCTTCGAGGGGCTTCGATTATAGGTTTATAGCTGTCTGCACATCTAAATACCGGTTTTTGTTTATATCATATTTTTCTTCTGTTTTTTACAAACGGGACAGTGTCAAACGGAGTTTTTTTTAAAAAAAATTTTAATAGAAAAATAAAGCAAAATTTAGCAAATTACTATATTTAACTTAGATTAAAACTACTCTAATTATTTGTGAAATTTGTAATTCAATCATGCTGAAAACTATATCGTTTATAGCTTCTTATAACTACTGAATGTATCTGTACCATTTATTTGAACTACATCTTAATAGTTTTCGGAGGGTTTAGCAGTAATAGAAATTTAATGTATGTTATGTACAAAGTTAAGTGGTAGACAAGAGGTTGCCACTATTATATACATTTATAACAAAAATAAAATGTTACATAAAAGTATCCAAGTTCTTTACTTATGAGAGCAGGCGAAGCCGCGATGAGGTTGCTTGAGTATTTTATAATTATGAAACAAAACCAAAATTGTGATTACAAAAAAAAAAAAAAAATAGTAGGTTATGTAAGTTTTTCAGTGTTTTTGATGTTATTAAATTTATTTTTTGTTAATATCATGATCTTTATTAAAGTTTGATATATCGTTACAGAAAAAAAAAAAAAAAAAAAAAAAAAAAAAAAAAAAAAAAAAAAAAAAAAAAAAAAAAAAAAAAAAAAATGAAAATCTCATTGCAAATTATTTAACATATTTATAACTCAAAAATTATCATATATTTTAAAGTCTTATCAGAATCCAGTTATTAGTTATAAGGACAGTAGTAGGCAAAAGGGCTTAAGTGTGCTAATATCCATTTGCCGTCTAACACAAAAGATGTTTTATTCAGTAGTTTTCAAAGCAGACCACGGCAATCAGGACCAATCAAAGGAATAATTTGCATCTCGCATTCCCCAACCAGTAAATTTGATAATCCTTCATCACCTGAACAAACAGAACAACTCAGTTTTTTGAAGTTTGTTAGACAGATTTAAGTATACATCATAGTTTCTTTGAAAGCTAACTTACAAACCATAGCAATTGCAATATTAACTGTTTTCGAAATTAATCATTAAAGCCATGCAAAGAACACTGCCATCATAAAGTATTCTCGTTAATTTTTTTATTGGAAGAGAATTTTGGTCTGTACATTTAAACATGGCAGAAATTGGTATTCTTCAGATACTCGTCGTTGCATAACTAGAGATAGGTCGACTAGTCGGGAAAGACGAATATATATTTATTCGTTTATTCTTTTAACCTTAAATGTAGGTTGATTAAAACAGAAACATGGCTTTTATTATTATTATTTTTATTATTGGGCCAATTAACAGTTTGTTATTTAATTCACGAATAGGAACTAATGAGATGGGTGCAGTTCTTAAGCAATCACGTTCTGAGAGGCCACAAATATTTTCAAAGAGAAAGAAGAAGAATTCATAATATAATGGCAAAAAGACCCTACAACAGTAAAGGGTGTAATCCAGTTATAATTATTACTGTAGAGTTCAAAGAAAGAAATCATTCATAAATAAGGTTTTTTTTTTTTTAATATATAAATCAATTTATTGAAATTTACATCTGTACAAATATATACACCAAATAAATGTGTTGATAACGATTACAATAACCTGTCAAAACTTGTTAAGTTGAGAAACTAGTGGTTATGAGAAACTAGTGGTTAGAAACTAGTAGGATTTGAGTGGTTATGGAGCTTACTATGAAAGAATAGGTATCTGGTTTGGGCTAAATCAGCAACATATGGAGCATAAAGATTTGTATAAATAAGTTTATTGGTGACAAAGTAAGGAGCATTAGGGTTTTTCGAAGGATTTTAAATTGAAAGGATTGAATACGAGGTGAATTAGATGGTTTAGTAGAGCCCCAAAGCACAACTCCGTAAGTCCAAATAGTCTCATCACAGTCATGTAAATCAGTCTTTAATTATTAATTGGGGGCTTTGAACGTTTGTCTAGTAAATGTTGAAGTAGTCTATAAAATGAGCAGTTTTTGTCGTTTTATTCTTGAATTAAATTCAATCGGAAAAATGTTTTGAGTTTGTCAAATACAATGTTAAAGAATTGCTAGAAAAATTAAAAGTTGCATGCTAGATTTTAAATAAACAAAGTAATAAACAGTTAACCTTTATACTTCTAAAATATAAGAAAAATTGTGAATGACCCACTGAACATCATCTAGGAAGCTTTAGCAATTATAAAATTTACAATAATCAAAATTGAAATGTACAATGTTGAGTGATGGAAACGAGGTATGCCAAAATATACCTTTATGGTTAGAAATTAAAATCCAACCAGATGAAATCAATAAAATCATTTCTGCCAATAAAAATTATTACCAGATCAAAATATCTGTTAGATTTATTACCAGATCTGTTACCGGAGATTCTGGTTGTATACAGTTGTAAATATCAATAATGAATTAAAATAGAGTATCATTATTCCATGTTTTGGAGGAGATTGGGTAGGATAAAAAACAACTCAGATTATCAAACAGACATTATAAAACACTAAGTTTAAAGTTACATTCATAGGGGAAATCTCTAGAGAATTTGAAATCACAACCCGTGCTAGACAAGACGACAGGCCTATCTCCATATATCTATTTTGTTCAACTGTATTCTAGCAAAGGTTGACAAACATGGAATAAAGAAATTTAAAATGATATCAGAATTGATAGGAAAAAAGAGAAGAGTGATGTAGAAATATTGTCCTTTGCGGATGATTTAGCAATAGTCACAGAAAATAAAGAGATCTCCAAATTTCAAATTGAAAAATGACAAGAAATTGCGTCTAAAACAGGTTTACAGATTTCTTTCGAAAAGACAGTATATATGTTGACTCATGGTAATACAAACAAAGAACTAAAAACTAAATATGGTAACATTAAAAGGGTAGATAAGTTTAAATATTTAGGTGAAGTAATTCTATATAATGGTTTAGATAAAGCAGCAAATTTCACAAGTCCCAAAAAAATGGAATATGCCTTCTAAAAAACTAAGGGAATATGTAATACAAAAATCTCTGGCAATGAGGCTGAATTGCGTCATTTTAAAACAGTTGTTCGTCCTGAAAGCCTATATGCCTCTGAATGTTTGTTTCTCAACAAAAACAGAGAAATTGAAAACATGGAAAAGAAGAGAAAAAAATAGGAAATATTGGGGCTATGAAATACTGGAGAGTTTTAAATTAAAAAGTAATACGGAAATATATCAAAATATTGAAAAATTAAATGATGCAAACGAAGGAAATAATATGGATATTTGATGAGAATGGATGAGAGAAGACTGATAAAGAAATTTTTCAACAAAGCCTTCAAAAACAGAAAAAGAATACATGGATACGGATGGTAACAGAAGATATGATGGTGGGAAATATATAGTGGGACAGAGGCAAATTTTGGACAGCAGTTAACAAGATCAAATTTTGGAAATGGTTAGGACACAAATTGGTAGATAGTGGTTAGATGAAACGAGAAAACATCAGGCAGAGTGAATGAAGAAATATTGGAAGAGCAAGGAATGAACTGTTAGGTGTGGTCCACAGATAGCCAAACTCGGAAGAAGAATAAAGAATTTAAAAAAAAAAAAAATTGAAGATAACTTTCAAACTAAATGTTTTGCCACTTGAAACTCTCTTCTTTTAGAAAATTTTTATATTATTTAATATATCATGGACGGTAATATGATTCCGTTCCAAGCTTTTAAAATTTATTGTTATCCAATGAACAGAAAGACGAATAACTGGTTTTACTGCAACAATTTATTGGAACCCCCCGTTCCGGGCAAACATCCCGATAAATCGATGGCTTAATTCCGGAATGGAAGGACGAGATATTGGAGGATTCTATAATGGTCCAACTGGTCACGTTTTTAACTGACTTACATTAGAAAAAAAAAAAGAAAAAAGAAGTTAGAACTATCGGGTCGGTGGTGGGGTGAAGCGAGTGGTGGTGGGGGCGTGTTGAGGTCCAGTCCTCTCCAAACCATCCTCGTGTCCGGTTAGTGCACATCTCGAGGCGCCACTTCTACCTCCTATTGAGGTAGGTACAATTTGGCATTATCTCAGATAAAATGTTATTTATTTGTTAAAAAATAAAGAATAAAAAAATACCCCTTTAATATCATAATTTGTATTTAATTTAAAATGAATAATTTAGGTTTTTTTTTTTTTTTTTTTTTTTTTTTTTTTTTTAAACAAACAAACTACAAGCCATCCATTTGGCTTATTTTCATCTTTATTATTCTTCATTTTTATTATTCTTCTAATAAATTTTTAAAATTTATTTAGACTTTAAAAAACTACTTTTATTCTTCAGATTACAATGGAATTGTTCGTAGCCTGCCTGCAATCGAACAGTGAATTTTAAATTGTTATTCTAGATATAAGTTCAATATTTAAATAAACAACCAGAACTAACTAACTTACAATATCATAAATTTTGTGATTAAAATTTCTCAAGTGAATAAATTCTGAAAGCTGAAAAAAAAAAAAAAAAATTATAATCGCCTCATCTAAAAATTTATTATTTATTTAAAATTAATATTCAAATACAATATATTTTTGTAAAATATCCGATGATTTAAATTAAAAAATCATTTGACCAATATTAAAAATAAAAATTGATTCGCGAACTGTGCAAGTCTACATTTTCGCTCAACAAGAGTACATTTCTTATATGTAATTCTTTTTAAGGTATGATGCAATTTCTTGAGATCTCATCGCTTGAAACAATAGCATGCTACTAGCACATTTTATCTCTCCTTGTTGCGAATTAATTTTGTTGTTACAATACAAATTATTAAAAAATGTAGTAAGAATATTCTTATCCTTTGTCCTTTAAAAGAATTAAAATTCGTATTTCTATTTTTCTTTCTTTTTCAAATCTTAGATTCAAACATTTCAAGTCAAATGAGTCATTATTCAGCTTTTATAGATATTAATTTTTTCAAATAACCAGAAAATAAAATTCTACAAACTTAAATTTAGGAAAGATATCTCGCTTTGAATCAGAAATATTTTCACACGAATGTAACAATATTTAATTTTTGAAATTAAGTTAATTTTTATATATTATAAAATGGAAATGCAATTTTTGTAAGTAGAGAATTATATTTTTTTTTTATTATTCGTATTCATTCAAAAATAAAATAAATTTAAGCTAGTAGCAGATGAATTTATATTTAGAAAGAATTTACTTTATATTAAATAACATGTTAAGTTTATATAACATGGCTCTATTTTATTATTTGAATATATTCAGTTTTATCCTTTTTTATGTAAATTTAATTTATTATTTATATTTATTTTCAGAGGGTAGGATGTTAAATATATATATTCATTTTTATTTTCAATCTATAACTAGTTTATTTATTTAAAATACTTAATTATCACTCGATTTTTTTAATATTTTCATGCAGCTAATATTGCACAATATTTTTTTTATTTTCTTAGTTTCATTACTCCATTATTCAGTAAAAATAAACTATTATTTTTGAAGCTGCTATCGTGTTGAAATATCAAGATTTACTGTGTAAATTTTACTATGCATAGAAACATACTGTATGCTTCAGTTATTTTAACAAAAAAAAAATATATATATAACAGTGATTGGTTCAAGATCTTTATTTTAGGATAAAATTAGCCAACAAATAAATTTTTTTTAAACGTATAAAAATATTCAATTTTGAACAATAGTAAGATTGCATTATTGATGCTGGTTCGATTCTGGTCTGTGATAGTGGATTTTATTTTTTACAATGATTTCATAATACACTGACGGGTAAAAATTCAACCCAAATTTTTATTTTATCGACTAAAAGTTTTATAATTTAACAACTTTTTTTTATATTGATATAATTTGTAATCCTAATATGTTTCATGTGTTCTTTTTGTAAATGGTTACGTTAACACCTAAAAAATAATGAAAAATTTAGCAAAACAAAATCAATAAGGTTGGAATTTTTTTCATATCTAGATTCTAACTATGTTTCAAGGTTTGATACTCCGAGGGTGTTGCCATTCTGCTCTTGTTGGATGCAGTACCTCAGGGCGTTAAACAAATCCGTTTTTTAAATTTATTAATAGTGTGTTTTAATAATTAATAAACATTCTTTAATTTAGAGATGTGATGAAAAATGTTTTCTTCGTTAAGAAGGTGGTAAAACTAATTCCTTATTTGCTCGGGTAAAAATTGAGCAGTCGAAGCATGCGACCATTTTTGTAAAAAATAAAATCGTTATTATAAACATATTTTTTAATATTCTGTAACATCTTCACTGTTCAGTCAAGTAATGGACTATACTTTCTTTTAAAGAATACTATATTGCGAAAAATTAAACAGTAACAGTACGTTTTAGTTTTAGTTATATTTAATTTTCGTTTTGTATTAATTCAATTTTTATAGAAATTATATCTTAGAATTTCTTTAGTGAGTGATTTTCTCATACAGCATAGTTTATAATATTGAAAAATTTATAGTAAATTATACTTATGTTCAACATTTTTTGAAATATATGTTTAATGTCAAGCTTCTAAATATATTTATTTATATTTTCAACTAAATTTTTTAATAATAATAAATTACTAAATCATATAATAATGTAAAATTTTTACATAAAATAATTATTTATGGTCTATCAAAAAAATGTTTTAACAATCAGATACAGGTATCAATACATATAAATACATTGTTTAATATCTTAAAAATTTAATTATGCCTCTTGATACTGAAAGAAATATTAAAAGTAAATGATTTATTTATCTTAAAAGTAAAAGATTTCTATGTAACATTGAATGATACCAATGATTTGGTAAATACAATTTTACTTAAGTAATAATTAATTGTAATTGTCTGAAGATTTATTGACAATTATAAAACTATTACACATTATTAGAACATAGTGATCCTTTCTATTCCTCCAACTTGAAATAGTCTCCTCATATGGCTGAGACAAGAAAACAGAAAATCAATGGTGAAATATATTGTACATGTATAAGTCATATTTAAAAATAAAATAAATAAACTGTTAAATTCTTAGCTTTTTAGCAATTATAAAGATGATATAGTGTTTTTTTTTTTGTTAATAATTATGTTGTGAGCCTTAAAATAAATATCCTGTAAAAAGGTTTTTATACAGTAAGTATTTATATATTTTTTTATTTAAGGCAGTTTATTAAATCTTTTCATAAAAAAGAAAATCAGCTTATGTTGAATATAATAAAGATGACTTGTACATTTTTTTCTTTTTTTTTTATAAAGTGAAGGGTCGTGTTAACAAGTTTTAACAGAAAACACGTAATTAATTTTATTTTAAATATAATAATTTTAAATATCTATAATAAATATATATGGTAGCACCATAGATTTCAACAGTTTCTGGTTAAATTATAAAACTTATAATTCATAATAATTTGTTTTGACATAATATGTATTTTGGCTGAAGGTCTGTATTTTTTTGTAACTTTTTATCAATCTCAAAAATGTAACATTTTTACAAACTGTAGCTCGTTTGGTATTGCTCGGTATGACAATGTGTCAGTAGTTTTCTTATTAAAAATATAATAGAAAATATTTTTTTTTTTATTATAACATTTGTCGCTAGGACCTGCCGTTAATGAGCTATATTGCTTTGAATCAAAAAAAGTCAAATCTGAAACCTTATTTTCTTTCAAATATATTTAGAATAATTATTAATCGTTTATTTAATTTTAATTTGTAAATTTAAGTAAATTGATTCTATAAATACTAAAATGTAAATTAGGAACAGCAGTAGATTATATCTACCCAATCAGGGAGAAATTGAGTTTTTTTTTATTGTTAGGTAATAAATAATTACTGTAGGAGTTTAGCAAAACCTGATGGGTTCAAAATTCAAACGTTAGATAATCTATAGTGTAGGGAAAAGCTAAAATTAATAATTTCAAGAAACTTTTTAAATTTTCTAGTCATTTCATACTTTTAAGCATAATCCTGATTTTTTTTTTTAATAGAGAAATGATAGACAAGGCATTGCCTTTCATTTAGAAATCAAACATATGTAAATAAAATTAATCAAAAATCACATGAGTCATGCAAATACATCCCAAGGCTGTAGGGTTCGAAAACTGCATTTTTGTTTATTGAATTATTTTGCATGGTTAGGTCAATGTCACTTGCTACTTTTAATGTTACAAACCATAGAAAATAGCTCAAAGCATCCTGGAATATGTTTTTTACAGTTTTTTTTTCTATATCGTAAGTGAAAAAAGCTATAAACGTTATAAAAGGTTCAATTTATTCATTTTTCCTATGAGTTTTCATAGGAAGGGAGCTGTACGCTATACCCGGTATCATTATTAACGTTATGTACACAATTTACTATGTATCCTATTTATAAAATGATATCCCAAATAAATTATTATAAGTAATTTTTTATTGTTTTATTTCTATAATACTTTGTATATTGTTTTAGTAAGTCAAAATTTATGTATAAATATAAAATATCATTAATATATAATCATTTTGAGTATGTTTGAGTAACCTTTATTTTTTGATTTATACATTTTATAAAAGTGCAAAAAAGGCCCTCATGGATTAATGATATAATATTTTATATAAATAAATATTATAAAATTTTTGGGTTACAGTATTATTTTTTTTATCGATAACTAATAATGCGTCTCTTTTTATGGTTGTTTCTAATGTAGGAAAATAGAAAAAAATGATCGTTCAGTGGAGAAGCGATAAAAAAACATTGATATTTCAGAAATTGGGCTGTTGATGTAGATAGGCAATGCCAGGAGGACCCGCATAGCATAAATGCCATGAGGGAGGATCTGTCTTGGGCGTAGTGAAATAGTTAACATAATATCCTCAGTTCCCTTCAATTCGGCGATTATATTTTAAATTTTAACGTTATTATTTAATAATAATAACTATTAGTAAATCATATTACACGATTCGTTTGTTATGTAGTCATATAGAATAATCGACAGTTCTATTGCAAAGGATTTTTTATTCTCTACACCTCTTATAGCAGTATTGGCATTTTGTACCTCGACTATATATATCTCAATAACTGAGTGATCAACATTATGCCATTTCAGACATACAAGATAACATATGCGCAAGGAAAGGTAAATACAATGCAACCAACATATATGTATATATATATATATATATATATATATATATATATATATATATATATATATATGTATATGTATATAAGGTAAATACAATGCAACCAACATATTGAAATACAATACGTAACATATATATATATATATATATATATATATATATATATATATATATATATATATATATATATATATATATGGATAAATTTTTTGATTGTTATTATTAAATGTTTAGTAAGGTTCTTGAGGTTCAGTCAATAAATAAAATAGAAACGTAACCAAAATAGTTGTTTTTATTTACTGACTGAACATCAAGAACCTTACTAAACATTTAATAGTAACAGTCAAAAAATTTATCCATATTAACATATCGAGACAATACTGGAAACTATCTATGGTGGAAGAATGGGATTTTATGAAGATATCAAGACAATGCACGGTGCTGAAGCAATTACAGTGAAGAAAGAACTACCATACACAAATCCAACAGAAAACTAGCAAGTGTGAAGTATTGTCTCGAAACGTCAACAAAATAGTTGTTTTTATTTATTGACTGAACCTCAAAAACCTTACTAAGCATATATATATATATACGTATATAAATATATATATATATATATATATATATATATATATATATATATATATATATATATATAGAGAGAGAGAGAGAGAGAGAGAGAGAGAGAGAATTGAACGTTCGTTTATTTTCTGTGTTATTTAGTTATTTTAGTTAATATTAAATATTGAAACAATGAAATAGCATTTTACTGACTAATATATATCCACCGCCATCAAACTTATGAACAAATACTAAAATATAATATTTGAAATAATAACATGAATATAGTTTTCATTTGCTTTCTCAGCTATTGCTTCTCTTCCTCATTAATGTTCTTTAAGCTAAAACTAAATATTATTAATAATAAAGTAAAAAATCATCATAACATTCATAAATAAATTTAAAAATGTCGTTAATCCACTCAAAAAGTTAAATAAATTATAATAATTAGTATTAATAAATAATACTAAGTTCTTTTTACTTAGACTTCGACACACGTTATGAAAGCTTATTTCAAAGCTTACTAGTTTTTTCCTGTTACTGGATTACTAGATGCATTTCAAGCCAATATTTGTTTCCATAACAAAGGAACAAACAAAAAACAATACCAACGATGAATTTTTCAGTTGTGCTTTCTTCATTCAAGATGAGTGATAAGTTTGTCTAAAACCTATTAATAAGCAATTAAACAAGTAAATATTGAAGGATTCAAGCTAATGCCTGGCAAAAAAGCCGCAGCTATCTAAACTAGCAAACATTTTTAGAGGAAATTGATTTCCTAAATATTTTCTGATTTTTCTCAACTAGTTATTATTATTATATTTAAAAAAATATTTATAGGTATTTACGACGGACGGTTTGGTCTTCCTACAAGGGAGAATAGTCGAACTTCCCGGAGTTATCTATACTCTTTTATAAACGGACAAGCCATTTTTATTTTGTGATTACTAACTACGAAAACTACTGGACCAATCTGTACCAAATTTTAATCACATTATCTTCATTATTCAAGGAAGGTTTAGCAGTAATAATAGTTACAAAAATTACAGATCTCAGGGAGGTTTGAAAAAAGACCGATATGTGGTTAGCAGCATTCCGCAATATAGTTTACAATGGTAAAACATCTTAACCCATCTGAACGAAATTATAATTACATTATTTTCATAGTTATAGGAAAGCTTAGCAATAACAAAATTTACAATAATTAAAATTTAAATATTTAATTTTGAGCAGCAGAAATGAGGTTTGTCCCTGTGTCATATACATTTGTAGTTAGAAATTAAAATCCAACCAGGTGAATATAATAAAAATGTGTTTGCCGAATAAAAATTATTACCAAATCAAATTGTCGATCCTTTGCTTTTTGATATTGTATTTAAAAATATGATTTATTTGCCGTTTGTTGTAAAACTGATAATGCAGTCTGTTATCCGCCACAGGTTCTGAATAGTCAATGAATTTAAAGATTAAAATTAAATATTGGATGAATAATTTTATATAAACTTCGACCACCTAATCCATGCAATTTTAACTAGGATGAAAATCACTGCTAAGCACGAAAATATCATTGAGGAATTAATGCGTGTATTGTAGCATGGGATTAATAATCATTAATTCCATGCTAAATAATTATATATTAATTTCATATACATAACTATTAATGCGTGCAATTATTAAACCATTAATTTTTATTAAAAATTTAATTATTAGTTAAAATTATCTAAAGTCTTTACTTATGAAAGCGGGCAAAACGCGACGGGGTATACTAGTATATATATATGTGTGTGTGTGTGTGTGTGTGTGTGTGTGTGTGTGTGTGTGTGTGTGTGTCTTATCTTTCGAGTGAAGATTTCTGAACCATATTCTTATCAATCTTCTTTTGGTATTTTCAAGTATATCCGTTGCAGCCATTCTTGTGATAGCCTACCATTTTTTTTAGCCTACTAATGAAAAATATCTATACAAAAAAATATATTTATAAATTTGTTTTAGGTTTTAAGATATACCTAGTACATATAATGTATAAGTAATGATGAAAATATTTAACATTAATTAATAAATTTCTAAAAAAAAAATATGAAACATTGTCTTAAGTTTGTTTGAATAATTTTTTTTTTTAAAGTAAATTTAGTAAAATGGAATAAATATGCCCAAATGCAGTTCTTTTTTTTTTTTTGCCACGCTGTCTCCTACTGGCTGGATGATGGAGAAGACCTAATCTCTCTCAGTGTTCCAGGGCTACTCACCCTATGTTCCTCCGCTACAAGCTTTTTTTCAAATCTCATTTCTGTGACCCATTTCGTCGCTAAAAGGGTTCCAATCCATCAGGTTTCTTCTTTTTCTGCTCTTTGGTACAAACATGTCAATTTCTAGAAGGGAATCTTCTCACAGTATTACTGATTTTCTTTTCTATCCTTTTCAAGGCCTTGCTATGGGTGAGTATAGGTGTTATTTATATTGTGAAATCATCTAGAACTGTAGGGTTTGGAACAGATAATTTTTACCTGATAAATAAGTTTTATTATTAAATTTATAGAAACAATTATTGTATTGAATATTATGGGTAGTGTTAGCGAAGTATTAGCTTATATAAGGAAGGTGGTCTAATATGCACAGTCAGCATTAATAAAACAGTTCCTAGTTTAAAATCTTTATATGGAGTGCTGACGTTTCGGCCTTGCAAGTCTTCTTCAGGGCTAAAATAACAGCAACTAAATGTGACCAAGCGATATAAAAATAATTAAGAAATAAAGGAAATTAAATTACAAAAGAATAATAAAAGTTGTAATGACCTAATTAAGTATGAAATAGTATAAAAATCAGGTTGAATAGTATAATTTGTAATTGAATGTTTTTTAGTTGAATAATTTTTTTTTTTTTTACTTTTAACACCTAATTAGTTTAAGTATAAAAAAAACTTTAAATAAATATGATGAAATATGAGAAACGGGAAGGATAAGATAGAACACATCTCACTCAGATTTACAAGTACCTACAGTAAACGACAGACTTCATTAACATAAAAGCATATTCAATAATGACATGGCCACGACTGAAATACCTATAAATACTCTCAGAAGGATAAAAAGAAGCTGGATGAGAGATTTGCTCAAATAAATAATGTTTTTTCCTTCTTCTTTTTTTAATCCATACTAGGAGGGGGTACTGTTAAGTGCTACTCTTCCATACGTCTATAAGTCCTTTATTATTACACTATCAGCAATCCACTTTTGTCAATTCAACAACAGGTATGAATACATAAATTAAAAGAGATAAAAAATAAAAGAAAAAAAAATTCTACTGTTTTTATTAGTTTTTGATCTACAATTAAACTGTGTAATTTGATAAATTATATCTAAACAACTGAATCTTCAATTATTATAATTTATCAGAGAAATGTATTTCTAGAGAAAATGAAACTCCATTTGTTCACTTGTAGAGTTCATTGTAC
This sequence comes from Euschistus heros, assembly GCA_003667255.2. Taxonomy (NCBI): domain Eukaryota; kingdom Metazoa; phylum Arthropoda; class Insecta; order Hemiptera; family Pentatomidae; genus Euschistus; species Euschistus heros. The sequence goes on along the minus strand of RCWM02000032.1, from coordinate 2,378,630 downwards.
CCATAAAGTCAACTGAGTTGGTATTCAGTATAGCTAATTGTGTTTCAGTTGAGTAACTTATTTTATTGTTTCACGTATGATGTTTTCCCATTTTCCGTTCGTACGTTTTTCCTTCTTTTAAAAGAAATCTTCGTATTCCGTGCCACGAAAGAAAAAAGGAAACTTGTCAAACTTTATATCCTGTACCCTCAATTTTTCAGGGCCGGGGGAAAGTTGACTTGATGTTGGCTTCCAATTTCCTCTTTTTGTTCAAAACTTTTTGGGGAAAAAGGGTTCCCCGAGACCTTTTCAACCTCTTGTTAAATTTGGATGGCTGATGGTGACTTACATAATTAAGTAAATCTCATCTGTTTGATGGAAGTTTGTAACATGCTATTTTTGGAACTGTTAATTTTCAATGATCCTGTGAAATTATTTTTATTTAATTATTATGTGTGAATGAAATATTTTTTTATTATTATTATTATTTTTCCATAACATGCTATTTTTGGAACTGTTAATTTTCAATGATCCTGTTAAACTACTTTTTATATTCCTCTGGTGCGAAATTATTTTTATTTAATTATTATGGGTAAATGAAATATTTTTTTATTAGTATTATTATTTTCCATGCCAGTAGGAGCGAAAAAAATATATGATATTAACCCTAACCAAACATATTGTTAGTATAATATTTTTTTAGTTTTTTCTTTTTTCTAATATATTTGTTACTATATATTAATAATGGAAGCGCGGTAGCTCGGTACCATGCTCCCAGGCCCGATTTCTTAGTCTGACTGACGGCAGGAAATTTATATTCTGTCATTTCAGCCGTGGATCGGATTCGAGTTTGGGAGATCCTCCTGGGGCACACCCAGCCTCTTAAAAAGTGGGTACACAACACCTGCCTCAGAAACAGTACAGCCTTACCTAACTACTGAACCCAAGACCCTTTACTTGTAAGTGGTATAGGTTTTTACGCTACTTATTTAAGAGGAGCCTTACACCGCACCTCTAAAAAACAAAGTTTTGTATTTTCGTTGAAAATTAGTTATATCAAAGTCTACTAACTAATCCTCCGATATGTATAGGCATAATATATAAACTATACTGTTTTTAAATTACCACTATTTTTCAGATCTGCCAGAATCAGACGATTTTTTGAGGCCGAAGGACATCCTTGGACACTCTCCATCCACATTTATATTAGTTTTCGCCCTTAAGGATCCTGATTTTTTTTTCTAGATATAACGATTTTGTTAGTCTTCTGTCATTAAGGATAATATATAAAAATATTACAGGATTTAACGGTTTTAAGTTATCCGAAAGATATTCCGCCATTGATTTCCTTAAGGATGCTGTTTTAAAATATTTAACGATTTTGATATAGCAGAAGAATATTAATAGATAGATGAATAATAGTTAGATTCATGGGAATAGAAAAACTTCAATTTATAGAGGAATTCACTATATAGATTTTCGAAATATCGAGATTCGATTACAATTTTATATTTAATACGGTACATTTTTTATAGCTAAATTTAATGAATATCCAAGTTTTCTAAGCTAATATAAATAGGACTTGATATAAAAATATGTATATTGGTATTCTTTATGAATTTACTCATTCACAAAGGAAATGCGTTTAATATTCTTTAATTATTCAGGAGTACTAAATATAAATTTAGGTTTGAACCAAGAGCGGTGTTAAAAAAAAAAAAGAAAAAAGAAAACGACTTTCTCCATTTAATGCTTCCAGAGATTAAAGAGAAAAAAAGTCATATGGGACATAAAAAATTGTACGATGTGAGGAAAATATGAACGGAATAAATTTGCATTAAGCTGATTTAGAGTTAGGTAAGGCGGCTCTCATACAAGAACACCAACCATATTCACCCTTTATTATCAAGTATGCCTTTCAAGTTGACCTATTGGATTATGCATTCTCATCATGTTCCCTTTCTGCTACTGATGTTTTATTTATACACAGTTTCTAATATTTTTATTTACGTTTATGAATAAATTAACCTTGCCAGTGATTTATTATAACGTGCTATAAAATGGCTTTATTATTGTTTTGTTTTTTAAACTAGGAATATAGAGTGGCTTTTTGGTCAAGTTGCAGATTTAGAGTGATTGAAGTGAAAAGCAGTCGATACTCGAACTAGCAGTTTCGACATATACCTAATATATAGTATGTATATATAATCTCTACTATTAAATAAAGGACAAGCCATTTAACGTTTATGATCACTAACCGCGAAAATAACTAAACCAATCAATACCAAATTTTAACTATATAATCTTCATAGTTCAAGGAGTTGAGCAATGATAAAATTTACATTTTTAAATTAAATCGTTTTTAAAAAAGGGATAAATATGTGGTGCGCAGTAAAGTTGGGAAATTGACCGATATGTGGCGATTGCTATTTAAGAGAGGTTACAAGATATGGTGTTTCATAGAACTAAAAATTGATAACAAAATTTGCTTAATTCAATCAAATTGTTATAGATATGTTCTGTGTTGTATGGATCCCAGTTAAGTTTAAAACTCCAGCGATATATGGCTCTAGCTCCTTATTTGTTACATATTGTAACTACATTATTTTCATAGTTTTAGGAGGGTTTCCAACAGTAAAGCTTACAATAGTAAAAATTGAATTTTATAGAGTTGAATGACAGAAACGAGGTTTGCCACACTGTCATAAACGTTTATGGTTAAAAATTAAAATCCAACCAGACGAAATCAATAAAGCCACGAATAAAAATTATTACGAAATAAAAATGTCGATCCTTTGCTTTTTGATATATTGTGTAAAAATACGAGTATAATCCATTGGCCTTTTATTGTAAGCACTGATAATAGAGTTCATTACATGCAAGTTTCTTAGAAGTCACTGTCCATCTGGATTACCAACGAGAGATAGTGTTTGGTTTTTGATGTATTAAGGTGATTTCGATTAGCTTAAGTGTTTTGATTGAAATATTTGTATTTTTTAAGGTGTATATTTGTCAAAATATTTCAAGCGATTTAAAGTTTTATAATCAGTCATACATAATGGCAGATTAAAAATGTATACCACACTTTATTGATGTAAATTATTTGAAAAACAATGATTAAATCAGATAAGAAGCATAATTCTCAAACATGGAACATGGCCTAAAATGAAATTTTTTCTTTTCAAATTTAAAAAAGATTTACTCACATTTATGTAAAAGACAATATGAAAAACAGTTTAATCATGGGAAGCACATGGAATTTTTTGCTGATTTTGTTTAGTTCATTTTTTTCCCTTTTTATTTTTTCTATGTTTTTTATTTTTTTAATTATTTCTTCATTTCATTGCATGTTTATTTCGTCATGTATTTACTAGTAAATATAAGTATTAGTAATAACTAATAAGGAATGACCGAGTTAGGCCCCAACGTGCTCGGTTCAGAATGTCGTGGGTTCAAGTCTCACCTGTGGTAGCTAGAATAGGTTAGTAACCTGTAGGATAAACCGTCCTTCCTGCCCTAATTTGAGTATATAAGGGCTTTAATCACTCTTCTCCCTCAAAACAAAAAAAAAAAGAAAGTTTTTAAGACAAGGAAACTGTAAATATATAAGTGAACGGTCCTTATATGGGAGTAACATATTAGAAAAAAAAAACATATACGCACATCATGTAAAATTATCTCAGTAATATATTTATAAAAATATTTTATTATACAAATTTTAAATATGACCTAACTTATTTTATGAAAATATAATGAATTTATGAAGCTATAAATTTATAATTACCTGACTCTTCTTAGCACCGAATAATAGCAGATTGAAGCTAACTATTAATCGTACTAATTGTCGTCTGTCGGTACTCCAACATGAACGCAATCGTCTATGAAATAGTAAATAAATGAATCGTAAATTAAAAACGTAATGTCGGACAGGTAGGGCAAGGGAAATCGATTACCGGCTTTAGCTTATTTATGTGGTGGTGTCTGATGCCAATCGAATAAGCGCTGGTGGTGAATTTCGCTAACCCCTTGACGTGTTCAAAAAGGAAATGTGTCCATCAATATTCCTAATTTTCAGCAAGGCTGCTAAAACATATTTATTGTTACATACTAGTAATAATGACGCATCCCAAAACCTTATGGTTTTCCAAAAAAATAAATAACATCCCAAAACCTTATGGTTTTCCAAAAAATAAATAAATTGCTTCTTGCCTAGGAAAAACAATGGACCATAGATGTGTCTATCTAAAAAAAACTCAATTAGTTAATTTATTGAGAAATCATACGTTTTCAGAAGAACATAGGGTTGTTTAATGAGGACACCTGAGTCACTAATATGACCTTCAAATGTAAAAGTAATCATAGTACTTTCATTCAGTCATGTTTTTCATTCATGTGTTTCATCCCATGAGATTCGTTCTTCTTTCCCGAAGTGTATCATTTATGATTGAGCAGGTGATTCAAAATATTGTTCTTTCTAAACGTTAATGACCTAGTCACATCATTAGTCCGCATTAAATTTACGATGCTTGAATTAGAAATGATCGTTCTTGTTAAGTCTCAACTTTGTCTAAATAATTATATGATATGGATATACGACTTATTGGAAAACATATGTCCTTCTGAAAAATACTAATATGAAGGACCTTAAATAATATACCCCTCTTAGTTATAGGGAATAATAAAAAGCGGGAATCTTAGTGTGAAAAAGGATTTAGGGAAACTAGACCAAAAATGAAGAAAATGCAACTGACCGCACCTTTCTATTCCACTATGTTGCAGAAATATAATAATTCAAAGAAAACACTTTTTTTTTCTTTCTATAAAAGCTGTAATATCTCCACTTTGCTCAAACAATTTTTCAAATTTGATCACATTATCGGATTCTACATTAAATTTCGTATTATACCAGATCACTTGTAACTTTAATCTCTTTCTAACAGGACCTACGGTAATTTGGCTCATAGCAAGAAGCTACATAACATGAAACAACGGAAGACATTTTGAAAATCTAATAAAATAACTGACAACTTTGATCTGTCGGAGCTTTATTGACAGTTTTCATTTATTTTCTGATAAATAACACATTATTTGTTTTTTGTTCCGTTGAAGAATTTATTTTGTTTAAAATAAAGATTTTCAATAAGCGATTTTCTTTATCTTTTTTTTTTTACCTGATTTGTATGACAAATTAAAACGCCACGTTATTTCTGTTTTAAGAGTAAATTTCTCCATGAAATCAACACAGAATTATTAATTTTATCATACCATTCGAAAACTAGTTTGGAGTGGTTAGTTTCTAATTTCTTAGATTCGTGATGTTTGCGGAGGGAATCATCCTCTCTCTCTCTCTCTCTCTCTCTCTCTCTCTCTCTCTCTCTCTCTCTCTCTCTCTCTCTCTCTCTCTCTCTCTCTCTCTCTCTCTCTCTCTCTCTCTCTCTCTCTCTCTCTCTCTCTCTCTCTCTCTCTCTCTCTCTCTCTCTCTCTCTCTCTCTCTCTCTCTCTCTCTCTCTCTCTCTCTCTCTCTCTCTCTCTCTCTCTCTCTCTCTCTCTCTCTCTCTCTCTCTCTCTCTCTCTCTCTCTCTCTCTCTCTCTCTCTCTCTCTCTCTCTCTCTCTCTCTCTCTCGCTCTCTCTCTCTCTTTCTCTCTCTCACTCTCTCTCTCTCTCTCTCTCATAATATATTTGACTGGCTTGGCTATAGATTCCCTATTAGTTATTTTAATACATAAAATAAAATTTAATGAAGTGACGAAATAATAAAAACAAAAAACACAACAAAAAATAAAATAAAACGGGTAAAAAATGAACTAAACAAATTCAACAAAAAATTACCTATTTTGCCAATCATTAAAAAGTTTTTCAAACTATGTCTTTCATATAAATTTGAGTAAGTCTCTCTTAAATTAATTTTTTTTTCAGGTTATGTTACATGTTTAAAAATTATACTTTTTATCAGATTAAATTTTTATATGTTTGTATCTAAAATTTTTAATCTGTCATGTATGTCTGAATATAAAATATCTCTCTCTCTCTCTCTCTCTCTCTCTCTCTCTCTCTCTCTCTCTCTCTCTCTCTCTCTCTCTCTCTCTCTCTCTCTCTCTCTCTCTCTCTCTCTCTCTCTCTCTCTCTCTTCCCCAGAAGTGTCTCCGGCCTGGAAGTCAAATCACGACCCGAATAACAGAAAATAACATTTTTGACTTTAGTCGGACTTGAACTCGGGCCGGGAGCTTGGTAGTCAGGTGCCTTACCCACTGAGCTACCGCGCCTCCTTTTCTGCCTTTAAGAGTTACATTAAAAATATGAATGTAAAAAATTACACACATTCACAAACTTTGAATAAAAAAAAAAACTATCGATCACATTTAAGTTTTTATTAGCTTGTAAGTAACACATAAAAGATGTTGAATACTTACCTTTTTATATTTACTGCTACCATTAGTAGCAAAAGCAGTTAGCAGCAAACTTTGTACTATTTAAACTTTTAGAGCACTTAGTTTACTTAGTTAACTCCTGTTTAGTGCACTAGTTTAGTTATATATCATGAAACTGATAAAGGACCTTTTGAAATAAATTATAGGTACCTTATTCAAAGGTTGTTACCCCATTAATTCAATTATAGTCCTAAAATAATGGAGAAGCTGGAGTTATGTAGTACTCAATTAATTGAAAAGGAAGCGCTTGAGTAAGAAGGTAGTGAGGAAAATGTAGAAGTTGGTGTCAGGGACAATGTTCTCTCAGGGCAACTGACGTGACGTTTAAACTCTTTGATGGCCTAACAAGTTAGCCTCAAACTAGGAACTTCTATCTTCCGTTACTAAAACTCTCTCCTTCTGCTATTTTAGTTCTAATTAAAACTGATTGATGAACTCTTCACTCTGAATGGTTTTTACAACAAATGTATCCTGTCAACATGGTGACAAACTGCAAACGCTTCTGTAACTCAAAACAAACTTAAAACACATGTATATTTTTTCAACTAGTTGTAAATGTAATTTAAGTACTGTAACGTCGTTTTTCGAAATTAACTGTTTTTATAATCTATAATATTAAAAAATAAGAAATAGTATCAATATAGTATCATTATTACTTAAAATATACTTGTAAATTTAAAATATTATAAAAAAAAAAAAAAAAAAAAAAAATGGCTTAGATAGATCTCAAAATATTTGTTTTTATTATATTAAAAAAATGATCATATCGCGCATGTATTTGAAAAGTGACACAACTCAAAAACTTGCATAAAAAAAATGTAAAATTCTCACAGTCTTTTTAAAAAATATCAAAAGTGTTCCTGAATTATTTTTTAATCCCAATCGCAAGTGAGGTTTATCAGCTAGGATTTAAAAGTTAATTCGATACATTATTGACATTTCACAGAAGACTTCGAACTTTAACATGAAGGTAATTCAAAAGTACAGATATTTGAGTCGTGTCACTTTTGAAATACAAGTGCGATATATAAAAATTATTTTTAAACCAAACAAAGGTCCCTGATAGCTATTTATAAAACTATATAATCAGTAAATAGTTTTATCCAAACCATTAAATATCATTACAAATTTCAGACTAGGTATAGAAAAAAAATATAACGCTAATAAAATATTTTCACCAAGCAGGTTAACAGGATTGTACAAAAATTTTGAAGGATTTAAAGGCAAACCCAATTGGCTTCAGAAGGTACATGAAGATTTAAATGAAATTGGCTTAAATAAATGAAATATGAAATGAACGAAAAAAATAAACTTTATTATGGCACTTACTGTCCCCTAAGCATAAAAATAATGCACAATTTAAAGTTCAGTTGTCTGGCCTATTATTTACAAATTAAATGCTTCAGTAATTACAGCATACATTTTTTACAGAAAAAAAATAAATATATGAAATAATCATTATAACATAAAATAAAGAAGAAATTGAAGACAAAACAAACTATAGAAACAAAATTAAAGAGTGGGAAGGCTTCCAAGAAAAAACAGCTCCAAAAAGAAAGGGGGGGAGGAGTGGAAAAGTGAGAAGAGAGGAAAGAGAAAAGTGAACAGATAAAGGAGTGTTGGAGAAAAAGTAAAGCTAACTTGGTGGCTTAAACGTGGTCCTTAGCTGGCCTAAATAAAATTTTATTTTATTTTCATCTTGTCTAGTTTCAAATACCATACATGTTGCTTATAATGTCCATTATGGTATTGATAAAACTTACAGAAAATCTGCATTTTGTAATTATTTTTTCTCGAGGAAAAATTAGTCAGTAATCAATAATAATAATAAATTGATTTCAACTTCTATTGGAATTATTTTATTTGAAAAATAGTTTCGAATTTTAAACATTCTTCATCAGCTCTAAAACATAAAAAAATTTCAAAACATCAGCACTTTGTTACATGGACTTTATATAGGTATCAAAGTTTTCTAAAATATAATAAAAAAAAAAAATTATATCTAGCAGAAATATTTTTAGCACCCGTTCACATTTTATATTTTTATTTTATATATTTAATCTTTTTTTATATAAAAATATGTTTTGTTGTTTAAATTGAAGTGAGATAATATATATATATATATATATATATATATATATATATATATATATATATATATATATATATATATATATATATATAGTGTGGATTTACACACATAAACATATACACATGCATAAATACTTTAATACGTAAGGACTCCGGAAGATTCCGGGTGTTGCACTTTATTCCATCTTTATCCAACTTTAGTTCTTTCTTTTCTTCTTGTTGAGTGGATTTCTTTAACAATCAACCTAAGGAATCCTTTCCCATACTTACCAGCTGTCCTCAATCTTTAAAGTATGGCAAACATTAAACATCTTGTTCTCCAAAGAAAATAATACAGTTCTTGGTTTGTCCTTCTGTAGCATTCGTTCTCTCTCACTGTACCTTCAAAATAACTTCAAAAAATTTTCCCTGTTTGATTTAACTGTGAAAGTTCATTTGCTACTAAACCTACCACTAATATAGCTGGAGTTTCGAGTTGCCCTGATCAGGAATCTGTTCAAAAAGGTTTGATACCGTCGAAACATCGACTGGCTTTTGTAATTCTGTTTCTAATTCAATAGGAGACATTGTCAACAACGTTTACAGTTGTAATCAACAATAGTTAAATTTGTAATCCATTTCAAATTTACCCTTGCCTAACTAACAGACCCTTGTCCTGTTATGTATGATTACAGTATAATAACTTAAACTCTAATATTAATTTTTTAATAATTTGAAGTCTACAGTCATTACCTACATAATACAATATTTGTATGTTATATTCCTACACTTGAGAACAAACTTCTTTACAAAAAATTGAAATTGAAAAAAAAATCAACCATGCATTATTTAAAAAAAAAAAAACTAAAATAAATATGATTCATGTTATTTTTAAACAATTTAAAATTTTGAACTTCAAAGACATGCTTGTTTTAAAATGGAGCTTATTCACTATGAACTCGCTTTATATGTTATATAAAAAAACTAAAGCAAAAAAAAAAAAAAAACCGTATTTAAAGTATAATTTTGTAACAAAAACTTAAAGTAAATATTTGAAATAAATTCACTTTTTTAATATTAATATCATACTTGAATTCAGTTAAAAGTGACCAATTAGGACTATATTAACTAATACAAAGATGATTAAAATTTCAGCTCATTGTTAATATTTTGGCGAACAGTAAAAACTATTAACAACGATTCCTGTAAAGTTCAAGACTGGTGTTGATTTAATCGAAAAAGTTTCCCATGTTTCTTTACCAACCGCTATATAACGATAAAAAAAATACTCAGCTAATTTATTTCAATTTAAAAGTTTAAAACTCTCTCCCCTACGTTATTAAAGAAACGTGAATATGGAAATGTGTAACATCGGTGTTATTTTAGGGGAAATCATTCATTTTTATGAGCAAATAAATATTCTCTTATTAGCGTAGATTGCAATTTTAATTTTTTTTAGCAGATACACTTTGTCCCTTCAATCGTTTTTATACCAGTACAAAATTTTGTATAGATTTTTTTGTTTTGTTAAATAATTCAATAAACTTTATTTTAATTTAATATTTTGAATATATATATTACCACATTTCAACTCTCCGTCTATGATAATTATTAATATTATTTCTTAATCATGCACTAAAAATATACAACAGAGTAGATGTAAACGAATTTTATTTAATTAAAATTATTCTTGAATATTTTTTTTAACATGTACTATAAGCACGAATGATAGATTTTTAAATTTTAATTTGAAGCTTTGGATTAAATACTGTAAAATTATTTAAATTTCAAGGAATAAAGTTATTTCAAGAATGAACGGCCAATTTTCGAAAACATTTTGGATAATAATTTTATTTTAGTCAGAATTGAAAGAAAAGCGAAAAAAAATATATATACGTATATAGCAACATATCAACAATTTAGACAGGTTTAATGGTTGTGATGGTTTACCTAAGTTATGACGAAAATAAAAAACAAATAAATATTAAAAAAGTATATATAATTACAATTTTTATTTGTAACGTTTGATAGCTCCAGATGTGATAATTGAAAACCTTTTTTTATAAAACGCCCCTTTTGAGATACACATTCAATGTTAATAAACGCATTACTTCCAGTCCCCTAGTGTATTTCCAGTGTATAGGTCACAAATTATCTTTTTGTTCCCAAGGTCCATTTAATCCCACCTTTTGTTTTGTCACAATATTTTGTTCTAAGCCATTTTTTTCCTCTCGGAGTTTAAATGAATTGACAGGGGACAATTTATTTTCCGATACCAGAAACATTGTCTCATTTTTTTCTCCCTTTCTTCGTTATATTGTTCTCCTCCGTTCAGTTCCATTATATACCTCTTTCTCTTTTTTTCGTTTCATTATATTCGTTAGATTAATTATAAAACGAAAAAATGAAAACGAGTTATGGAGAAAGCCAATAATTGAATCCCATGTTTTGAAATATAGACATTTATATTCTGTCATTAACAATGGCTACGGTATATAATTATTTTATTTTGTAATATTTTTAAAATATTTATTTCTTTATATATTATGTTTCAAAATTACAAATCGAGTAATTGTAATTAAGACATATTAAGGATTCTACAATAGCTTATACCTTCTACTATTTCAAAGTATTATATTCTTCTTAATAAAACACTTCTTGTAATTTTTGTTACATTCTACAAAGGGAGTAAAAATGTCTGTCAAGTTAAGAGAAATAGAGTGTCCTGAATTTTTTTTGAGGTTTATATCCTCCTATCACGGCCCTGCTTAGAGAGTTACTTATCATTCCAACAGAGCTAAATAGTGGTCAGAAAGAAGTAAACTTTCCTGTATTAAACGAAGAACTTACTCATAATTGACGCCATTAACATTTAGCTTATGGGATAGCAGATGAAAGTATAGGTACAAATATAATAATATAAGTATAGGTGTTGAAAGAAAGAACAGGTACTCCTCGCGCCAGAAGCGAAGGATGTAGAATATACGATAATAAAATTTATTTCCATAAGAAAAGTCAAGTTCAGTCGGGGGTCTACAGGCATAAAAGAATAACTACTCCCTTGCCAATCATTGTTAAAATTCAGAAAACCTCATCTTGAAACGTTTGTCTCCCATCCTAGATACCAATCACATAATCTTAGTCCATTAGTTTGGATTCCGAACATTTTACAATCCAGCAATTTCATCAAGTGGTTGACGTAATCTTCTCCGCATTGGTGCGCGAAATGTATGCACATGTCTGGCACCCAAGACTGCTTTACAAACTCTGTAAATTACTACCTTTTACATACCTCTTTATTACCCGCCCCTATCTCAGTGATATAACCTTCAAATTAATCATAACTTTTCCTATTTTTCCCTCTTTATCCATTCTAGTGGTGTTCTTCAAGTAACCTAGGTCCCATTCTCTACACGCTGTATACAGCTGACATCCCGACTCATCCTAACACTGTCCTCAGGCTGATGACACATGTGTGTTATCAGTGAATAGTGATCCCTCCATTGCGTTCCAAACACTTCAATCTCATATCAAAAACCTCTAGAAAAGGTGTCGAAATTCATCACCATCATCATCAGCGGCGCAACAACTCATTACTGAGTCAAGGCCTCCTCAATCAGCCCACGCATATGTCCCGGTTCTGCGCAGCCACCATCCAGTTACGCACCCCAAGCAATGTCCGGGCATCATGCGCAACACCGTCTCGCCAACGCAGTTTGGGTCTTCCTTTTCGCCTGGTTCCATGAAGTTCCTCCAGCAATGTCCTCCTTGGAATGGAACCCTCATCCATCCTCGCAAGGTGTCCAGCCCACCTTAGCCTTCCAAGCCGAACAAACTTTACTATATTCGGTTCCCTAAAGAGAGCATATAGTTCTTGATTGGTGTCGAAATTAGAGAATTAAAATAAATTCAAACAAAACACATCAGATAACTTATACCCTTTGTCATAAACCTACTTGTTCTTGTCCTACAGCATTTAAATCCTTTAGTATGACGACTTGCTTCGCAATCTATTCTATTCTAACCCTCTGAGGTACCTGAAAAGAAGATGGCTGCGGGACCTTTTAATATAGTACTTTATTTTATAGACGTTTTTCAAGTACCAATAGGCAGTTGCTTTACAAACAATTGAAATGCCACTTTTAGCACTCTCATTACATTTTCTTGATGTATTATATTTTATATTGTATACAGTTGTAAATTTTGATAAAAAGTTATTAAAAAAGTATGCTTGTATTGGGTTGTCCGGAAATTAATGCAGGATGTTATGTTTAAACCAAAGCCTGATATTATTATTAAAGAGATTTTTATCTCTTTGCCAAAACCAAAACCTGATATATCACTTTAACTTTACGTGGTAGTTTCGGGCCTAAAGGCCTACTAAATAAATTTCCATTACCCAGATCCGAAACAGTGTAATTACTTGGTTTCATCTTACAAGGGGACGTTTTGACTTGTAACTGACAGATATGAATGCTGACTTTTTCATAGACAGTAGCGACCTATAATAGTTCAAAACTTGAGTTATATCCGCCAATGAGCATTGGGAACGAAAAAAAAAAATATGAAAATCACGTTTTATTTTTTTTTCTGTGCTCTCAGTCAAGATAAAGAAATAATTTTTTTTCACGTAAAATTGTAGTTTTGTGTGCTGTCTCTTTACTACAACTAAAATCTAATAAATAATCTATTTAATAATAATATCAGGTTTTGGTTTAAATGTGAAATCCTGCATTAATTTCTGGATAACGTGTTCTGGTTGTGGTAAACAGATGATAAATAGACAAAACTACAATTTTATGTGAAAAAATTATTTCTCTATCTTGACAAAGAGCTGAGATAAAAAATATCACTACTTGTAAGATGAAATCAAGACATCACTCTATCAGATCTGGGTAATGGGATCTTATTTAATATGACTTTTGGGCCGATACTACGACGTAGAATAAAAGTAATGTATCAGGTTTTGGTTGTGGTAAAGAGATAAATAATCTCTTTAATAATAATATCAGGTTTTGGTTTAAACATAAAATCCTGCATTAATTTTCGAACAACCCGATAGAATAATCATAGATCTAACAAAACATAGATTGCAAAATATGGGATATTGAAAAAAAGTAATTTTGGCTCAAGGCAGACAATAACATTTGACCGGTCAAGTTTAAATTATATTATACATAAATTGAACATTGTATTAAAGAAATAGTTTGCATTGTTTGTTATGCTTTTAATTCAAAGCATCTACATTAGATAATTACATAATCAGTATATTTCAAGGTTGGCAACACTGAGACTTAAGCATCATCAAGTCAATCACTTGGTTAAAAGTAATTTTACTTCTGAATCGACTTTACAAACTATGAATACAAAGTGGTAGAGGTCAAAAACTAATTAATAATTTGTTATTTAGAGTGCTTATTATTGGTCATGTCCATTAATTTTCTATTAGCATTGTAGACTATTACTTCGTAAACTCAAAAAAAAAAAAAAAAAAAAAAAAAAAAAAAAAATTGTAGGACCATTTTTTAAAACAAAAATAAAATAAATAACAACAGTTAACTATATATTAATATAGAAATGGAAATATGGTGCTGTTACTGTGATAGGAATGCCATTTCACCCCTACCACCGGGGTTGTGAAAAATTGCCCTGAGGAAAATGGTATAGGGGGTCTTGCCTGGCTGGGCTCTCACCTGACCTCAATACCATCAAAAATTTATTCGGAATCCTATATAGCATGCTTTATGACAACGGACTCCAATTCCAACACGTTGAAGAATTGAAGGCAGCTTTCATAGCATCTTTTCAAAATGGATCTAAAGGTGATATGGATGAAAGTGTACATAATTCAGACGATTTATACAAGTGGGAAGGTTTGAAGAAATTATAGTAGTTTATAAATGTAAGAAAAAAAAAGAATAAAATAAAATAGGTTGTCCAAAAACTTATTCATGTATAACTTCAAAATCTTCAATGATCCTAACTTTGCCACATATAAATTTATCCATAAAGATATTAATTTTCTATTCAATAATGTGTCGGTTCTAAAATTTTTTGACTCTTGGTACCGGTACCTCGGTTGGAAATAATTCCTTTTACATAAAATAATTGATATGAGAGCCTCACCTACAAGAAGTAAATTTCCAGAAGGCATACGACTCTGTGGACAGAGATACTCTCTTCTCCACGTTGCGAGAATTTGGCCTGGATGAAAATAACGTGAGGTTGGTCCAAGCCTCCATGAGAACACGACAGCCAAAGCGAAGTTCAGAGGTGAGCTGTCAGAGAGCTTTCCTATCAGAACGGGAGTCAGACGATGGTCTCTCATGTATTCTTTTCAACTGCGTCCTGGAGAAAATTATCATGGAATGGACGGCAATGTTACCACAGAGGGCTGGACTGAAGCTTGGGTACAAGAAAGACAACGTTAATGTACCATGCCTAGCCTTTGCCGATGACCTCGCTTTACTGGCTAATGATATTAAAGAGGCTACACACATACTACAGAGCCTGTACAGTGTAGCTGTTAAGACAGGCTTGAGGATCAACATTCAGAAGGCGGAATTCATAAGGAACATTAAGGAATCTCCCTCTAAAATTCCCTTAGAAGACACCAACATACGGAAAGTACCTGCAGTGAAGTATCTAGGAGAATGGATCTCTGAGAACTAGACCAAGAACCTAGCCATAGACACCAGATGCACTAAGTTTGAAAGGGGTTATTACTCCTTCCGAGATATTTACTCATCTAAATACCTCTCCAAAAATCTCAAAATAAGACATAAAACCAGCTTTTCTGTATGCCTCCGAGTGCCTTGTAATAACCAGGAAGGGCCCACTCAGGAGAGAAGGAGTTTTGTGATGGGTCATTCATTGACAGTATTATAAATGAAGTAAAAATAATTTATCATAAACATATGTATGAAGAGGTTTTCTTTGAATTTTGAAACTTGTATGAAATAAAATGAAATAGTTTATATATAAAAACAAATATATAATATTATTTATTATGTTATAACATTCGGAGGCATATATAAAAATTAGAGATGGTCTGACTCTAACTTCGACTAGTTGGCCAAGCCGATCATTTCTTCGGCTATAATTCGGATGACATCGGCAATATTGGAGGAGCTTCTTTACTAGTTTTATTAGTCTACATATGTATCTAAAGGTTTTTTTTAAAACAGGCCGGTATGCAAGTGTTTTTTGTTTTGTTTTTAGAAAAATAAAGTAAAAGTCAGCAATTTATTTTTTTTTAGCTTAGGTAGTTGTGGAATTATGAATTCAATCATGCCGTAAAAGATATCGTGTTTATGAACTTATATATAAAACACAACTATATCTTACATGTGATTGTTAATGAAAACGTATATAAATTGCTAAAATAGCAGTTTCCTTTTCGTGTTCCAACCTTTATATTATATTTCAATTAAGAATTAATATTTTTAATTATGACACGGAACCAAAACTGTATTTAAAAATAATGTAGGTTACGTATGTTTTTCATTCAGTATTGTAGAAGTCATCGACATTATTTTTTTGTTTGTATCATGATCTTTCTCAATGTGCGATTATTGATAAGAAAAAAAAAGTTCCTATTCCTACAATTAATAACAAACTGTTATTAATCTAAAAAGAAAATAATAATCAATTAAGGCTACGTTTTCATTTCAAATAATCTATTTTCGAACGTTGTAATATAAACGAATAAAATGGCCGACTGATATACGGTAAAAAGAAAATTGATTTCAAATAAAAATTTAACAATCTTATATTAGCGCATGCATACACATGAAATCATTAATTAAAACTTGCGTTGGAATTTAAAAATAACATTAAGTAGTGGTTCTTTTTCTAAATTTTTGGATTATTTTCTTTTTTCAATACAACTAGAGTATTATTGGATGTTGGATAGTAGCCAAATACTTACCATTAGGGTTAATTAATGTCAAGAATTGGCCTTTGCCATTCATAAAATGCTAATTGGATCATCATGAGTATAATATTTTTTCTATTAAGAATATTTTTTAACAATAATCGTTAGGAATAAAATTTAGTTTTATTGCACGAGATGTACCAAAATTTTCAGTTATGTCCAAATACACTATTTCCTACTTTATTCCTAACCATAAACATGTTAACATGGATATTTATTTTAGCTGTAACATTTTAGAATGTAACATTTTGACACGATCATAATCTGTTGGTGTCGCTATGATCGAAAGTTTACCGAGAGTTTTCTTAATAGAAATTTAATGGAAAATATTTTTTATTTATATTTTGTCACTTGAACCTACTGTTCAGAAGCTATATTGGTTTGAGTGAAAAAAAGTCAGGTTTGCCTACATTTTTTTTAGATTTGGGGCTGTTTTTGATGCACTCTAACTCAGTTGGTATTCTTCTGATCGAAAGTTTGACAATGGTTATTTAGTCAGAAATTTCAAGGTAAATATTTTTTTTATATAACATTTATCGCTAGGACCTACTCTTTAGAAGCTCTATTTGTTTAAATGAAAAAAGTCACCTTTGAAATCCCCTATTTTCCCTTAACTTTGTTTATTCCGAACAATGAATAATTCTTAATTTAATTTAGTTGTTAATTTAAGTGATTTGATTTCACAACAGTATATGGTTCGCAGCGTGCTGGCAAGGGTGTTTTACGGGACTTTTTTTAAAACTAAAAAAGTGCATATTTTTCGTATTAGGTATTAGAAAAATAGGAAAGAACATTAATTCATTCGACGTAGATATGTCTTTCGACTGGAGGTCTATACTTTTTAAGTGTAACATTTCTTCACAGTCAAAAATGGAACAAAGCTTTATATTTTAATTGATAGTGCTTTTTTGACACATATTAGTGTTGCTCGGATCCAAAATAAAAAAAAAACCTAACGCTTAAGAGCTTAAAAAAAAAAAAAAAAAAAAAAAAAAAAAAAAAAAAAAAAAAAAAAAAAAAAAAAAAAAAAAAAAAAAAAAAAAAAAAAAAAATCACGTTTGAAATTGCTATTTTGTCTCAACTTTTCAAATTTCGAATAATTATTGATTGATAATTTTTTAAAATTACTAATTCAAGTACTATTATACTTTTAATTCTAAAGTGTATATTAGGAAAATCAGTAGATTATAGATAAACATATTTATGATCTGTTTTTTTTCCAGTCAGTGAGGAATTTATTTTTTAATTAAACATTACCATACTTTTTCCTGTCCATTAATCATTACCTGTTTTTTTTAATTGAACATTCAAGAAAATTATTTTCTTAACCATATTTCTCTAGTAAGTAAACGTCCGTCAGTAAAGTTTATTTAAAAATAAAAGAAAAGTTTGTTTGAAATTAAAATCCCCCCTGGCGCTTAGCCAAGTAGTTGAATGATTTAACCACATTGGCTTGTACCGCATATTTATAATTCTGTTTGGACTCATCAAGCATTAAGATAACGAGTCAGATTAAATCTTTTCAAATAATATAAATCCGTTTCTTTAAAATTCCTGTAATATGTTTATAGATGATACCGTTTTTGAGAGATATAATATAACATAGGTACAAATATGTATAGAAAGTATTTTCGGGATGCTTTAAGGTCCTAAAAACATTAACTGAAGTTCCGATATTTCGGCCTTCTTTAAGACTATAAAAAAAAAAAAATAATGTTGACTACGCAGAATATATCAAAATGAACAGGAAAATATTATTAATAAGAAAGTAAATAACAGATGCATTGGATCATGAATAAAATATAAAAATATTAATTTTAGTTTTGTAGCATTTATCTTCTATTCATAAACCAATTTTATGGCTATAATTTACCTTACTAATTTATTATTAAATATTACATTTCCCTGTTCATTTATTCTATGTTCCGTTTTATTAAATTTTATTTCTCTTATTTATAGACCTATGGCTAATTTTGATAGACTAACATCATTATGTCTTCAGAATGATTTCAGCTTTTGAAATCGAATCGAACTTGACCTCTGTTAGGATCTTACCATGTTATTTCCATATAGTTATCATATATAAACATTTTGATTAGCAATACAGAAGTTGTTATTTATAAATGATAAAGGAATGATGAGTTTAAATAGAAACTATTTAATAACGATAGGATTTAAATATAAATTTAAACTACTAAATTTAAATTTAATTCAATAATTTGACTCCTAGACGAACTGTCAGGATTTGAGGTCATATAATAGTGAATAGAAAATAAGCATTATCATTTAACTAGTAATCTGAAGAAATGTTGAAATATAAATTGGGAAGAATAATTTGAAATTGGCAATTTGCTTTTTAAATTTATACTTGTTTTTCACAGGTTTGTAGACTGAATGATTTGTTGCAGTATTTTTTTTTTCTTTTGTCGTCAGAAAATTGTTTTTACTGAAAGTAAATGTAGTTTCAAATAAATCCTTGAGAAAAGAATAAAGTCAGTTATGAAAAGAAATTGTAGGGGTAAAAAGAGCAATTATTAAAAACCATCTTTGTTTTTTTTCACATTTTCTTTTTTGTCTTTCACAAAACATCTTTTTTTTTTTTACATTATTGTGTTATTACTTCTCTTTAAAATGATCAGAAATAAAATTTAAATAAAAAAGAATATGAATTAGTTCGGTATTATATATTATTATTGAACTTCTAGAATATTATTTTTTACGATGGTTAGGATTTTTATTAATATCTTGAATATTTTTTTTTGAGTTTATATGCATTTTGTTGTTGAATTCTTTTCTTGTTGGTTTAGTATCCTAACGTTTTTGTTTTTTTCGTGTTTAAGGCATTTTATTATGTTATTTTAAAATTTTCGTTTTTAATATAAAAATTGTGTTATTAATGAGTATAAGTTAAATATATATTTTTATTAAATGAATCTAATAAATCATAATATACTGTGTAATTGCAATAGATTTTTTTCTTCACTAGCTCTTTTCTCAACGCTTTATTATAAAACACAGTCCGCAATTTTCACTTAATTATGTATTTAGATAAATGTATAAATCTTTTATTTTATATATAAATAGTTTCTTGAAGCATAATAATACGATTTAAGACATGAATAATCAATTTCCGATTGTAATGTGTTTATGATCATAAAAGTACCTACATGACAATTATTTTATAGAATCGTAAATATATGCTCATCATTTATTATTGCCATTTATTTTTTGCTTTTGTTAATGTAAGTAAATGATTAACTTTGAAGCTTTCATAGTTAGATTTGTATTAGACACAGTTAATCGATATTTTATTTTGGACTGAATTTTTCTTGACCGCTTTCAGAAAGTCCTTTAATGTGTCTGATTTTAGAAGGAAGTTTGGCTTCACCTGTGACAATAAACTTTTAAACGTTAAGAAATAACTTTTCAAATTAGTGTTTTTGGCACTATTCTGCTCATTGGCGCTGTTCTCTTGCATTCCTCTCTTCTTCAAAACACACTTACGATTGTTTTGAAACAAAAAATTTAAAAATGGAATTAATTCATATAATTCCGGAAATATAATAATTCATATACTAGGTGTTGTCTTTTTCAGGAAGAAAATCATTTTCTTCATGAATTCCTGACTATATCCCATTTTATGTCAAAGTATATTTATTTATAATAAAAATATATAAGAAAATAAAATGTTTTTTTTTTGTTCTAAAAATGCTGAATGTGTAATGCAAGAGTGTTTATTAAAAAAAAAACAGTGGTTTAGAAAAAAAAAATAACGAATTATTTTTATTTTTTTTTAAAGTTTAGAAAGAAAAGAAAGTAAGAACTGAAAATTTGTAATTTATTTTAATAAGTGTTAACTTTTAATAGATTTTTAAAGCGGACCATCTATTGCATCAATGCAGTACAGTTAGATAATTTTAGATTTTTATTTAATGAAACTAATTTTTTAACATTTAATGGCATTAGATCATATTCACATTTCTATTCATCATATATTCATACTATTAAAACCGTATCTGATAACAAAATATGTAAATTATTTTCTTTTTAATATTGCTTAAAAATATAGTAGAAATAGGTAGTTAATAGAAAATGAATATGTAATTACTGTTTTCTTGTTATAGATACAAAAGAAAGTGATATAAGGTTTTGGTTAAAATATTTTATTAAAACAACGAGAAAAGTATAGTTGACTTTTATGTATAATATAAAAAGCTGATGATCAGGGATACCGCACAGTGGTAACAACGGCCAATCTAGGTGGACATTGCTCATAAGTTCTAAATAAATATTCGAAATCACTTGAAAATTTTTGAGTACTTTCTGTTTTTGCATAAATAATAGGGCGTATAAAAAAAATGACGGTTTTATCAAATTCCGGAGTTCAAAACTCTGTAAATATCTTAATGCTATTTATTATTTACCAATACTTAATAATCCCTTTAGAGCATTCTCTAAGCTTGTTTACTAAACTGGACTTCTTAAAAAAAAAGCCTCAGTTCAGTTATTTATTGAAAAAAAGAAACATGAGTGTCCTACATAATTCTCGAAATTTTAAAACATTACTGGAAAAAAAAATTTCACAGCCGCTGAAGCAACTCGTGAAATTATTAAAAATGAAGGGAAAGGTTTCCTTGAAGAGCGTTGAGTTGTTTTGAAAAATTTCGAAGTGGAGATACGACGTTGGAAAGGAAGAAGGGCTCCGGGTGGCCATTAATGGATATTGATGAGGTTCTGAAGGAAGCTGTTGAGTCAAATCCGTCCACAAGTACTCGCTTACTTGCCAGGGAGTGTGTGTGTCGAGAGATACTGTTAGTCGCCATCTTCTCTCCATGGGGAAGGTGAAAAAAACCTCACACTTTCCGTCGAACCAAAGAAAAGTTTACAGAACTTCATGGGTTTGAACTCTTGCCTCATCCACTATAGATAACAATGGACTATACTTTGAGTATTAATTGTATTTTATATCAAATAAATAATCATACAAATATTTCTTTTAAAAACGGTCATTTTTTTTTTTATACACCCTATTACAATAAACTATAATAAAATAGAATAAAAATAAGAACTAAATCTTTTTTAATATATAGAACAAAATATTGAATTTTTTTTTATTATAACTTGAATGTTTCCCTCATGCCTGGCATAGCAATTTTACATAATTTCTCATTTAACACCCGCTTATTGTGACGATTTGAGAGACAGGTGTGGATAAATGAAATAAAGTGAAAAAATAATATTAAATTCAACGAAGACCATTTTTTGTTTACTATCTTATTAGCCAGTTAGCTCAGATAGTAAATGCAATAATTCTTCCGAGAAACAATTATCATTAGGATCAGAACGTAACAAAGGACTGCTTTCATTAATTGACGAAGTTGAAATATATGGGTCAGATGAATAAAGGAGAGCGTGAAACAAATCTTTCATGCTATAAATGCTTCTTCTGGAAAATAACGTTTCGGCAATAAAAGAGGAGTTTTGTAGGCTTTTTTAACTGCAGTAGAAACATTTGGGGAATTTTCTGTAATTTATTTTACCAATGCAGAACTATCTCGCATTGGCGTGCAGCATATAATAGCTCCTCATAGGAATAATTGACCAACACAATTTGACGCTTATTTTGTTTTTCCACCAGATCTCCAAATACTTTGGTGGTACGAGATTTACTGCTACTTGGGCCAAGGGCAAGTGACTCGGTATCTACCAAATTTTCCTTCAGCGAATCGCAATTTTTTTCAAACACAAGCGTTAATCCATCAAATCGTATTCTCATTGCTGTTTATATCTGGTCAGTCATCCCTTGAAGTCCATTCAAAGCTCTATTGACATGAATATTTTTCTTAATCTCTACCTACATTGGCCGCTTTTACCACTGTGTGGAAGAAATAAACACGTCCAAACAAAATACTGCTGATGAAATACTAACGTTTCAATTGTCTCTAGTCAATCGTCCAGTTATAATCAAAACCAAATTATATCAAAACAAATATCATGAAAGGTACATGTACATTATGTACAATAAAGTATGGTGAGTACAGGAATAGATAAATAAATTCCCTTCCAACAGAGTTACTGCTGAAAGGAAAACACTAAAAATAAAAATTAGTTCAAGAAATATGATATAAACATTATAAAATTATGAATTCTTATAAATTTTATTTATTTTGTTTGAGAGCCAAAAATATGTACAATTTAGATATTTATATATGTTTAAATTAAAGTAATTAACAAGGGAAACATAACAACTTAAATAAGAGATGTTTTATATCTCTAATGGAAAAGAGGAGCAAAACTTTCTCCTCTTTCTCTTTGCTCCCTGTATCACATTTCATTAGAAACTTTAGTTGATTGTGATAAATTTCAGTGCAGAGTTTTTATTTTCTATCAGATTTAATATTCCTTAAATATTAAGGTCTTACATCTGACCGAAGAATGACATGGGGTCCATATATAAAGAAAAAAAGTAAAACGCTTAACCAAAGACTAAGACTTTTATATTCACTCCTCTCTAAACGTTCAACTCTACAACTTAAACAAAAAATTAACACTTATACTTACTTACTGAAACCTATTTGGACATACGCTTCTCAGATATACGGGACAGCTAAAAAGACACATATCAACAAACTCCAAATCATCCAGGCAAAAACATTCAGGACAAATACAAAAGCCCCATGGTACGTAAGCAACATAACTTTACATACTGACCTACGTATAGCAACAGTTAAAGAACAAATACAAACCTACTACAAACGATTCCACGAAAAACTACATGGACATCCTAATACACAAATAAACAACATGGCCACAACATATATTCCCGACAACACACAGAGAAGACTAAAAAGGAGCTGGATGAGAGACCTCCTTGACTAAAATAATAAAATAAAATAAAGACTGGAGGTGCCGCTGGGTTCTGCTCCCTCTCATGCCTTTCAAGCCATTTAAATTCGTACCGCAAATTCACTGGTTGTCAAATTTTATTTGACAGGTGTGAATAAATATATAAAGTTAAAAAAAAAAATATTCTATTTATAAATATTTTTTATAATAGAAAAACGTTAACTTTTAAGAAGACTGATAAAAAGGATTGCCTACAATTATATTTAAATTAGAGTATGAAACGTTTTCGGTCGATTATGATACAAAGGATCAAAATGAAATTGTCTAGCAATAGAATTTTATATTATTTATTAGGAAACTAAAGTCTACTTTTAAACTGATAGTGTTTTATTATAGTAATTATCATATTTTGCTTTCCGAACATGAAAAGTGAATTTCAAGGTAGCAAAAAATTTGTATTCAGGAAAAGAATTAATTATATTGAAATCCATCCAAATAATAATCCTTTAATCATAAACAATTTTTAATTTGTAATTTGATGAAAAGTCTGCATTATTTTATGGACAACCAAATAGTGAACGGAATGTGAATAGTGAACACTGTTTGGTGTATCTGGCAGGTGATCTGAAGTTCGAACTTCTCTTTCCTTTGCTACCGCTTCCCTTCTTCAGGCTTCTCCGGAAACTTCTCTTCCATACCTTCGCGGGCCTCTCCCAAAGGGGGCTCCCTTCATCTTATTATTACCATATTCCCTGGGTTTTTTACCTCCAGAAGCCAGGAATTCCTGATATTTCTGTGCCTGCGGGCTTTGATATACAACTTTTCGGGACTTTATTCTCATGCATTTTATAGACCCTGATGTAATTTATTTTCGTGTTTTTCGTATAAAAAACAAATAATCTCTATTTTTCTATACGCGATCTTCGGAGAACGTCCTGAAGCCTCTCAATATATCTATTTGCTTAAAAAATATCTTTTCAGATCATATTATCAATATTTAGATCAGCCAGCCCGGACAAAACGTTCATTATTTCCGGATTGTCAAGGCAATTATACTGAACCTCTATCTTAAAACTGAAACATGTTTTTATTTTGAAGCAGAGGCTTCATGATTATGATAATATTCATATTTGAAATAAAATATTTTTGATGCTGCTTAATCAGCCTCCGAGATCAATGAATGATCAATGATCTAATTGATAAGAGTAAAAAATATGGTTTACCATTAATTAAAATACGGAAGAACAACATATTCACTAATCTGTGACGATGCGAGAGGAAAGCACTAGGATCCGCTGGAATTCTGGTTATCTATAAAATAGTTGGTAACGAAGCTACCCAAGGGTTTTTAGTTTCTTATCCAATCGTTCATTTTATTCCAATAATTTTAGTGTATCCATTTATTTATTTATTTTTTATTTAGTCCTCGAAAAAATTTAGGTTCTATAATAATTATCATTTAACAATCTCTCTTCAAGTAATTTCTACACCAATTTGTTACTCATGTTTTTATCAGGTCCTCCATTTATTTTAGCAATCCTGTATGTTCTCTTTTACTCTTTTCAGAGAAGCCTGGAAAGCTTATTGGCCATTCTTGTGTTCGCAATTCTCTCTAGGTAGCCCAACAAGCTGATTTTCATAGATTTAGAGATCATCTAATTATTATTTAATCCTGATGCGCCATGCTCCTTGAGCGTTTACATTATCTAAAATGCGTCTAAATATCTTCAGCGAGCTTGATAGGTCATAATATTTGTCAAAATAATTTTCTATATTAAACACAAAATACAATAAATTTGGTTACTTTACTTGAATTCCGACGTCAATACTACCAAGGTGCACTCATATATTAATCCTTGAAAACCGAAAAACCCACCTATATTCATGACCTCCATTCAGGACAATCTGTGCTTCTCCATCCACTTCTTAAATACTAGAACCCAATTCACTAAACTGTAAACTTCTCCGCATCGAACAGCATCCTTCAAAAATTCTTTATCATCGGCGCTTCCTGTTTATGGAATTCATAAAGATGAATATCTATTACAAAATCTATTATAAAATACTTCTCTACATCTTCCTTTAATATCATCTATTTCTTTACCTCCTGAATTTTCAATCTTCCGAGCCAATGTAATGTATGCAAATGTATCCACTTTGAAGATTTCTCGTTTATTTTGTAACTCATAATCTAATGGTTAATCATCGCCAGACGATCGCCCCATGTATAGCACTCTTATTCTTATCTCTTGGGACAAGTTATTCAAGAATAAAGTGAATTTTCTTCTTCTTTTTCTAAATGAAGTTTGAAACTAGGGATAAGTAACACAATAAACTAAGATGAAGAGTATGAAAAAAAAACAATCAATTTTCAACAAATGATATTAGTTATTCAAATGAAAATAGATCTTTTGTGTTATTTTATTTTTTTATATTTGAAGCTGAACTGCATGAGAACTTACTTCTGTTTGAAGAATTTATAACTAGTTATATTCCACTTGGCTCTGGGGAAGCAATAATATGCAGGGATGACGTTTAGTGCCTGTATGAATGAATGGAAGTTACATTTGCCCAATGAATAATTTGAAACTGTTTTGTCTTATGCAGTTTTATTTGTTATAAAATTATATTTTGAGATTTAGGTGCTCAACGTCAGATCAAAAACAAAATAGGTATCTATGCGATTTTTAACGAAACAATTATTAAATTCAAGTGTGTCTAGCTTTTTCTCTTTTTTTCCCGTTCCGTATTACGCGTATTCAGGCCCAGTAAATGTTTAACCACGGCAATCGATGTCTTTCGATTGATTACGTTCGGTGTTGCCGTTTCTAACTAACTTGTTAGCCACCATTAACAAAGGTTTTAAACCTTTTTATGCAAAATTTATATTTTAATTTCTTCGTTTCTTGTATATTTTTCAATTCAAACGGTATAATTTGTATATTTGTGCAAATATAATAGTCATATATTCCATTCAGAATAATTTAACGATTATTAATGCGATTCGAATATTACTATCAGACGTTTTAATATACATATACTATAATGATGTTTATATAATACTAATTTATCCCCGTTGAACAGATCCGCTACCATAGACTACATCTGGACAAAATACTATATTGGAATCCACATACGAAACTTAAAAGACAAGAAGCTTCTCGTCGTTTCCGGCCGCTCCAACATTTACTAGACAAGCGTTAAAAGCTCCTTATCTCATAAAGAATGAAAATATTAAGTTGTTTTATATCAACAATATTTTTTAATGAAGTTTTCTCAATTTTTTTTTTTTTACTATCAATTTTAATTTCTATACATTTGTTGGTAGATCTATTTATCTAGTATATGAAACCTTTTTTTCGAATTGATATATAATGGCTTATACAACGGAACAAAGATGAAACTTGGATAATGATGTATTCTGTTGTAGCTTCTCCAAAATAAGTAACCACTCACTTCTCGTAACAGGTCAAACCTAAAATTCAGTCGTTGCAATAACTCTTATTTTTACGCGATCTCGCAATTCCTTTGTCCCTATGAATGGGTGATATCTCGAAAGAACTAGTGTTATCATACTTTAACCGTAAGTATTTGCTAGCAAGGTTTAGCGACTTGTATAGTTCAATGAACTTGCCCGAACATGAACTCCGTAATACTGAGATAGGATGGATCAAAGACCATGAGTTTGTAGAGGCTCATGTAAACACTGGTTCGAAACTAAAGTTAGTCAGCCAAAAGCTACTTTGCAGTCTATATAAATATATATTTAATATTTAAACTTAATTAAAGAAATGAATACAAAATCATCCGCTGAAGAATTTTGCAGGAACCAAAAATAATTTAAAATTCTAATGCATTAAAAATATATAGCTAAAATAAAATGTTTTCACAGCCAGTATTCTAAAAATAATTAGATCAATAGCCAAAAAGGCCACCGAGAGACGCAAGTTCACATGTGATATTTAAATAGTATATATAAGGAGTGCTGTAGCAATGAAAACGAAAATGATATTAAATAAATTGATTTAAATATACTAGATAGGCAAACAACACTTGATGCCATGTGCTACACCGTTGCCAATCCAAAATCGTCTTGCAACAAGCTAAGGGCAATGAACTAATCCAAACATGAACGTCTTGGTATCTCCATGATATGGGGATGGTTTGGATCAAAGAAGTTTGTAAAGGATGTTGTAAACAAAGTTTGAAAACTAAAGTTAGTCTATCGAAAACTCCAAAGCAATTTAAATAAAAAAACAGGAATTAGATTCGTCCAAAATAATAATAATAATTTTTTTTTTATCTATCGTATATAAAATTGTTTTTTTTTTTTTTTTTTTTTAATATTGTAGATTTATTAAATAATGAACCATGTAATGCATGTTGCTAAACTTATAATAGAACTTTTGTCTGCTACGATATATTTATATCTGCTGACTTGGCGAGTTAAACCTGGCTTGTTGTCAACTGTGATTTTAACAGTAATGATTTAAAGTTGATTATTCAAAATCTTGTAAAATTCCTTACTCATTTTAAAGGTTTGAAAATTCTCTCCTACATTTCTTCTTGAAAAAAAGAAGAAAAAAAAAAAAAAGCAAATAATGTGATTAGTTTTTATTTATATGTATGTTTATTATTTATTAATGAAGATATGAAGTTCAGTGCATCGTTAACGAAGTATTATTTTCGAAATACTACGTTTTCTGACGAATAAACAACAGCGTTAATAAAAACTGAATAAGTACACATTTATATTTAAATTGATAACATACACATATCATACAATAAAAAATAAATAAATCATTTTATTCTTTACTGAGAAAAACAATAGATCATAAATAAGTCTATCTATATTCTACTTTTTTTATGTCTACTACTTCTGATATGGATAATGCCAGTTAATTTTCTTTCCAAACATCAAAAAAAGAGCTTGACCATGTCAAAAAGCTCCAACACTAAAAAATGTGTTGGCAAAACATCACTCTTTTCATTGAAACCAATGTACTCATAAACAATAGATCTTAGCAACAAATATTATATAACAATAATATTCTCTATTAAATTTCTAATCAGGAAAAGTCGTCAAATTTTCGATCCGATCAACACCAACAGAGCTAGAGTTCGTTAAAAAACACCAACACTTAAATAATGTTGGCAGAACGTGACTTTTTTCATTTAAACCACATAAAACATGTCAAAATATTACATTTTTTAATGTTAAAACAACGTTATATAATTTTAGGGAAAAAAAATACATCGATTTTCTTTAAAATAACGACCCATTACCCATTTTTTAATCTCAGAAGAGGATAAATAATTTTTATTTTATAAACATCATTTTTAAAATGTTAACTGATATATTTTTGAAATTCGTTTATTTATTAACACTGTGAGAACAGGTTATAGTTCATAAAAGTAGTTTTAAAAATATTATTTTTTTTTTTTTAAAGATACTGAGATTTTGTGAAATACTGCATTTATCATTATTTTATATATTAAAATTAATTATTAAACTGATTAAGCACTGACTGAAAATTGACATTTAGCAAGTAACATTCTATCTAAAATTGTTTATGAATTTGCCATTGCAATGTTTGCCAATGCTCTGGTATCATCTATATTTAAAATAGATTTCAGGCTGGACCAACTGCTGTAACTCTGTGGTGATGGCCGGTCTAAAATCGTCTTTATTTTTCTTTTATAATGTTATACAAGACAGAGATGTTATTACTTTTGTCATTTATATGACAATATTGTATTGATACCAAGTTAAAAGATGCTATCATAATATTTAATGATAAGAAAGAAAGGGTAAACAAGAGTAGAATGTAATTTATAAGTCAAATACGGCAGTTATTTTTCAGTACCTTAATTCTTAAAAGTTCAAAAGAAAAATATCGCTGGTAATTTCTTTCATATTATATAATTTTAATATATTTATACTGATAGAAAAGTTCTTTCTACAATTATGAAAGGATCTCTGGAATTTACTTAGTAACGCATAAATGGTTTAAAAATGTTTTTCTATTTTATTATGTTTAAAAATTTTACTTTTATATGCTCGTATGTGTTCTTTTAATCTTTGGCTTGAGAAATACATTTAGGTCACACTTATACACCGCTTTATTGGCAGGAGTCTATTTCGTTTTTAGGTGAAATAGGGAAATAAGATGACAATGGTTTATCTATTTTCATCATATTCATCAATTTTTATTATTGAAATTTACGGCTGTACAAAATATATACATCAAGTAAATGTGTTGATCTTGATTACAAAAACATTATTATCAGGGTGATTATCAGGAATGGAGTGAGAAGCAAGTTGAGATACTAGTGGATTAATGTGGCTATGGAGTTTACTATGAAAGGAAAGGTGTCTGGTTTGGGCTAAATCAGCAATAAACTGGACATTGAGATCTTTAAGGATAAAGTTATTTGTAACAAAGTAATTAGCATTGAGGATTTTTCGAAGGATTTTGGATTGTAAGGGTCGGATAAGGGAGGTATTAGAAGGTATAGTTAAGCCTCAAACCTCAACTCCACGTGTCCAAAAAGGTCTGATAACTGCCACGTAAATGAGTCTTTAGTAGTAAATCAGAAGGTCTGATTTACTTTCGTCTTGTAAATGTTGAATAAGTCGAAAACGACGAGCAGTTTCCAGACGTTTTGTTTGTGGATTCCAAGTTAAACGTTTGTCTAGTTGGAGTCCTAGAGAGCGAATCTATTCAACAGATACCAGTGGAATATTATTAAAGGATACTGTTGGAAAGGAAGTCATAGATTTACGGTGAGGGGTAAAGGTTATCAGATAGAATTTGCTTGGTTTTTTTTTTTTTTTTTTTTTTTTTTTTTTTTTTTTTTTTTTTTTTTTTTTTTTTTTTTTATTTTCCAATTTCGCCACCATTATTATTATACACGAAACGGCCTTATAGACTGCGTGAATATCATTTCCTCCCAACTCTGCCCATACATCCTTCCTTCTTCTTCTCCTCCCACCTCTTATTCATTCTCTCAGACTGCATTCTTCTTTCTTTCTCGCTCCATACTCTCCTCCCCCTCACCTCCTTGGTACCCACAAAGACTTTTATTTCCCTTAGTTTTTCCCTATATCTATCCCTTTCGAAACAGTTCTGACTTGAAATTCCCAATTTCCCCGTTTCTTTCTTCATCTGTCCGATGTACCCCCCCCCCCCCCCCCAACCCCTTTATATCCCCACATTTTCCCAAAGATCTTCCAATTTATTCTGCTCTGGTTCATCCTGACCATATGACTGTTGAAACGTAGCCTCCTTAACCTAATGTCCGTTTCCAGGTCATCCTTTTCTCTGTACAATTCTCTGTTAGGCCTCAGCTTATATCCTTCCGATAATTTTATTGGCCCATAAATTTTCCTCAAGATCTTCCTCTCTACTCCCAAAAGTTTCCTTAAGCTAGGAAGAGAAGCGGTCTCCATTCCATACAGAATAACTAGCTTGACAACCGTGTTGTAGTGTCTAATCTTCGCTCTTATTGAAAGACCCTTTTTACAGTATAGGCTACTTACCGGTGGCAAAGCTGAGTCTTTCCATCTTGACCAACCTCTCCTCTATTCCCCTTTTCGCGGACCCATTACTGCAAATAATCTCTCCCAAATACTATACTATTTGTGACCCTGATTTCCCCATTTTTCGTTTTAACTGTTTTTTCCCGAATGTTTCGAACCGTAGTCATGAATTCCGTTTCGAACGATATTTTTAAACCCACTCTTTCAGCTATTTCTTTTAAGGCGTCCAGCTGCCTTATTGCTTCATCCGCAGATTCCGCCAGGAGGGCAAGATCATCAGCATATGCTTGACAACTTACTCTGACATTATTATTTTTGGTTCCTAATTTTTCCCCGCGCTATTTTTGACACCATTATTCATCAATCCTTATTTTAATACTGGGTTGTTGCATTAAGAGTAATTAAAAGGGCATTATTTCACAGTAAATAATCCCATCAGTTTTCTTATGTTTGTCAATAATGATTTCTATGTTTAGATAATTTATCTTTATATTACGAATAATATATATTTACATGTATTTACAAAATACACTTTTATTTTTGTAATAACACTAAAAACTCCTTCTCCTGGTTGCTTTATACCCACTAGAGTTTAGATTATTGCTCCTTCTGACCTCGTTCGAAGTTGGCGTGACCTCATCCATATCGTGATTGTTGCCCTAATATTCTTCGAGCCAAGAGGTGTAAAAAGGATAATCTCCTTGAAACGACATACTAAATTGTTATTAGATTTTTATATGTTTTCCTTTTGAGTCGGAATGATTTTAAATTATTATTAAAATTTGGTAACAAATGGTTTAAAATTTAAAAGAAGAATGGGGGCATTATTCTTTTAGTAATCAAATCCTAGTATTATAAATTATTCCTAATGTTCATTTGTATTTGAAATTGAATTCAAAAGTGTTTACACTTCACAATGGTGCTCAACCTGATTGGATTCAGATAGTATCCACCTCCGTTTTTATTTCTTTGAATATGCTGTGATTGGTTTTTAAATATTTCAATATATTTTTCCTTTTGTTTTTTAAAAGCTTTCAATTTTTTTTTGTATATATATATATATATATATATATATATATATATATATATATATATATATATATATATATATATTGATCCAATAATTTAAATGAATTATTTATCCAATTATTGAAATAATAGCGTCCCCCTCGTGGCTTTACTAATATTAAATAACATTAAAATTTTTCAACTAATAATTCAAGATTTATTTATTTACAGATAACAATCTTCAAAATTGTAGATAATGAACTATATTATCAGTGCTTACATCTAAAGACCCATAAATCATATTTTTACACACAATATAAAAAAGCAAAAGACCAACATTTTGATTTGGTAAAAAATTGTATTCGGCAGAAATAATTTAATTTATTTCATCTGCTTGGATTTTAATTTCAAACTATAGAATTATATGACAGTTTAGCAAATCTCGTATCTGCCTCTGAAAATTTTATATTTAAATATTTATTATTGTAAACATTACTTTTGTAAACCTTTCTAGAACTATGAAGTTAATATAGTTAAAATGTGGTAGAGGTTGGCTCAATAGTTTCATCATTGCAAACTCAGTTGCAGTTTGGGGCTAGCCACATTTTAAACTTCCCTGGGATCACATGTTACACCACATATTTATAGCTTTCTTGATTACGCTTTTAATGAATTAAGAAAATTTTATTATCAATTTTAGACTCTATATAACAGCGTATCTTTGCAAGCTCTCTTGAATGGCGATCGCAACCTATCGGTCATTTTTAAAACTGCATTGCGTACCATCGCTTTTTTAACAATTTAATAAAAAATATGCGAATTTTCTTATTACTAAACCTTCCTTGAACTATGAAGGTGATGTAGTTAAAATTTGGTACAGATAGGTTTAGTAGTTTTCGCGGTCAGTGATAACAAACGAAAAATGGCTTGTCCTTTTATATAATGGTATAGATACAACTGAACATAAAACATACATCAAGTAAATGTGATAATAATGCACATATAAAAATGAAAATCGCTTGTGAAACAACTACCCAGTGGTAGCACTACGATAAAAGTTTTATATGAGAAGGTCCCGAGGCCTCATGCTTTTCAGACGCCTCGGTGGGTTGTCAGGGATGGAATGGGAAGCAAGCTGAGAGACTAGTGGATTTGGATGGTTCTGGAGTCTACTATGAAAGGAAAGGTATCTGGTTTGGGCTAAATCAACATATGGAACATTGAGGTTTTTATGGATGTTTGTTTGTTACAACGTATAGAACATTTTGCGAAGGATTTTGGTTTGCAAGGATCGGATACGAGATGAATTAGATGGTTTAGTGGAGCCCAAAAGCTCAAGCTTCCAATTTGAAACATATAAATGGAAAGAGGATTCTGGTAGTAAATGTAAAAGTTTGAGATGAGAATTATTTTCTGTTTTCTGAATTGACTTTTTATAGGTGAATGTTCACAGCTCCAGACTTATTTTTTATGTATATTTTATTATAATTTCTTCAACATAACTTTTAAAAGAAAGTATATTTTGTGTTTTATTATAATAGAATTCCGTTTTATGACTTGTTAATATCATTTATTTCGATCGTATATCGAATCATTAACAAGTACAATTCAAAAAATATAATATTTTTTCAAAGCTTTGTGACATTTAACGAAATAATGATCATTGTTAACATCTGTTGTTTTTTTAAACCACAGGTACTGTTCTATATCTGTTTTGTTTAAATTTAAAACAGAGACTGGTGTAACTTCGAAAAAATCGTTTAGTACGATTGAAAACTAATCATAAAAACAAAAAATACTGTTCAAATATTTATTTGATTAAGTATTTATAATTGTATATCTATTTTATTCAGTCTTTGAGTTTTAGATTCAAAATAAATATTTGTTTTAGCCTTGTCAATTCCTTTGATGTAAGTTTTGTCTTAGTTGTACAAATTTTTCTGCATGTACAAAGAGCATGATGGATAGGTGTGAAAAAATAAAAATAAAATAAAAAAATAAAAATAGGTTTTTCGATTTAACAAATGAATAATAACAAATAAAACCTTTTTACGACGTCTGAACCTAAATATATACAATGTTGATTTTTTTTTCTTTGATACTTATTTTCTTATCTTTGATGAAAGATATTTAGAATTTAGGCATGGAAATTATAATGAAATGGTGCTTCTTACAATTTAATTTTTTCAGAATCCTTATTATGTACCATTTATAAATACATAGATTTTTGATCAATAAGTTTTTCATAGATAAAAATGTTGTCCTGGTACATTAAAAGACGGTTCTTGAGATAAGCGTAGTCGAGAAAGATACTCATAACTAAAATTCAACAATTTCATAAAGACAAGATAAAGATTTTTATGACTGTTTTAGAGTTCATTCAATAGGTACGAGATGGTCAGCGACCTTTAAATCTGTTATCATCTGTTATTTTCTCTGGAAGTTTGCGGACAGTTTTAGAATCGTTATAAACTGAATATTGTCGTCTGCAGAATATCGTCATCCAAACCAGTCTTGCCACGAAAGTCATCGTCTTAATGACTGAAATCTTCCTCTCTAAATTGTTTTACCCTTTGCTGGGCTCACGCTATTTTTAGCGCTTTGAGCACTATTTGAATTCGTAAAACAAAATAACACAAAAATCAAGAGTAAATTTGTGAGTAAATTATTTCCAAAACTAAATTATTTCCAAGTAGTGAAATGTGAGATGTAAAATAATATTTTTGTTTAGGACAACATTCACACCTGTCTTCAATGTAGAATATTAGATATTATTATGATTTAAAAAAAAAAGTTGAAAAGTTGGAATCACTTTTTTTCCAGAGCATGTATGAAAAAGGTAGTCAAAAACATTAAGGTAAACAAAGTGGAGAGAAAAGCAATTTCAACAGCGATTTAATTTTTATTCAAACCAATATGGCTCCTAAACGGTAGGTCCTAGCAACAATATATGCTTTTTTGATATAAAAAAACATACTGCTGCCCATCTTTACTGGGTCGCTACATACACAGCATACTAATCTGTATACTTAAAGATAATAATATTATAAAATGACCATAATTCATTATAAATGACCATAATAATCTTTTGTTTGTTTTTTCCATTATATATTTTTTTCATTTATTGATATTTATAAGTAAGAATGTATCTTATTCTTTTTATTTTTTATTATTATTATTTATTTGTTTATTTATGTATGTTAGTGTAATATATAATATATATATATATATATATCTTTATATATATATATATATATATATGTGTTGTTGTATTTTTTATTATATATTTTTTTTTCTTTATTGATAATTGAATTATTATTTTTTTTTATATATTTACAACTGTACAAAATAATATACATCAAGTAAATGAGTTGATAGTGAATACAATGGCTTGTAAATAACTTGTGAAGAACTAATCACTTCTTTTCAGCCATTCAAGAAGAGCCATCATCTTTTAGACACCTCAGAGAATTATCGGGAATGGATTGGGAAGCAATCTGGGAGACTAGTGGATTGGAGTGGTTATGGGGCTTACTATGGAAAGATAGATATCTGGTCTAGGCTAAATCAGCAACATAAGGAATATTAAGATCTTAATGGATAAGTTTATTGGTCACTGAGTAAGGAGCATTGAGGATTTTTCGAAGGACTTTGGATTGTAAGGAATGGATGCGAGATGAATTGGATGGTTTAGTGGAACTCAAAGCTCAACTCCGTACGTTCAAATAGGTCTAATCACAGTCATGTAAATGAGTCTTTTGTAATTAAATGGGAGCTTTAATCGTTTGTCTAGTAAAGCTTGAAGTAGTCAGTAATGACGAGCAGTTTCTTGTCGTTTTATTCTTGTATATGGATTCCAAGTAAGACGTTTGTCCCAGTGGAGTCCTAGGGAGCGGATCTGTTTAACAGGGATTAGTGGAATATCCTTAAAGTATACTGTATACTGTATAATGATTTTACACATGATTGGTAAGAGAGAAATAGGACGGTATGAGGATAGGAACTCAGCTGGATTTTTGGGTTTAGGTATCATTTTAGCTATTGATAATTTCCAGGAGTTAAGGTAATATGTGGTGCGGAGTACAAAATCATGTATGATAGGAATCCTATTAATTTTATTTCATTTTTTTCTTTTTATTTTATTTTCCTCATAATATTTACTTATCTCTTTTTTTTCATTCTTTTTTTCTCCTCTCTCTCCTCTTTCCCTTTTTCTACAATTAATATTACTATTACTTAAGGCAAGCATATTTATATACAGATATGTGGTTTTTAACGGTTCCTAAACGGTAGGTCCTAAAATGTTAGATCAAAAAAGCATAGACTCCCAGCCGATATACATATCAATAAATTTTTTTTTTATTGTTAAATTTTATTCTATTTTATTTGGACGTTTTTCATAACTTATGAAAGATTTATGTGAATTTCAAAGTCGATTGTTTCGAGTCTATACAATGTATTTCTTTTGAAACTTATTACATGTTTTGAACCGAAAGTAAATGGTAGTACGTATTCACCAGAGATAAATACAAATGTTTCTCCCTTACAATCGTCAGAGAAAGGAATTTAAATAAGAGAAGAGGGAAGTCTAACGATGGGAACAAAAGTCGGACGGGAGTATCGACTGACTGTTCTAGACTGGCTGGCACCTGCCCTCACAAGCTGGCCAGCCTCTAGCACTACGACGTCACCCAACTCCCCTCTGT
Source organism: Euschistus heros (assembly GCA_003667255.2). Classification (NCBI taxonomy): domain Eukaryota; kingdom Metazoa; phylum Arthropoda; class Insecta; order Hemiptera; family Pentatomidae; genus Euschistus; species Euschistus heros. Next base: position 2,342,113 of record RCWM02000032.1, on the reverse strand, counting down.
CAAAGACCTCGCCTTCCAACTTTCTTATGTTGGCTGCACTGCGTCATTAAAAATAAGGTTTTGTCTTATTTTAATTTTTTCCATAGTTTATATATTTTTAAACAGTGCTTCATACATTTACAAGCTTATTTTTTAATGCTATACAATATATTAACTTAATACAAGCTTGCTAGATGCTGTCAAATGGTTTTTATGAAAATGAAAGTGACCCCATTATATTAAAAAAAAAAAAAAAAAAAAAAAAAAAAAAAAATACTGTTTAATAAAAATCAAAACCATTTTAAGTATTTAAATATACTTGTATAAAGTAAATTAATTGCTCTAAAACATTTATTATAAGGCCTTCTATCATAGGATGAACGGTTTAGAAGATACAGAAATTTTCTTTGAAAGTTTTTTTTTTGTAAATTTTTCTTTCATTAAAAATTATGATTAAATCAGCATATACTCAAGTTGTTTAATAGTATTTTATATAAGTTTGAGATTGGTTTATTTTTTGGTACAGTATTTAAAATTATATAAGAAATAAAACTAAAAAAAAAAAAAAAAAAAAGATACAGAAAGAGAACGTGGTGTGATCGCGAGGTGAAAAATAGCTTTTTCGCAAATTTTCATAATTGCCAAGCGTATATCTCGAAAACGGTTTCGGAATATGAAAAAAGTTTATACAACTGAATTTGTAGAGAACTTAATTAACATTAATTTATTAAATAGTCATGTTTCGCGTGCGGCTTACTGTTTTGAGATATGAGCGAAAAACCGGACATATTTAAAAAAATTGGGATCTTTTGCCCCCCCCCCTCTTTCTGATCACAGGCCCGAAAGCGCTAGGACTTTTAGTATGTTAATTTTGTTTAGTTATATTTTTTTTGTAATACTATATTTTATAATGTTATCAATATGATTATATGTTGTCTTTTAAATATTTTAGTTTTTTTTTTTTAACTGTAATTTTATAATTCGTATAGGATGGATCGTTTTAACAAGTTAATTTTTATATATATATAAAAAAAAAGGACGTTTTATTTTGTATTTTTGTGCTATATTTATTTTTTTATTGAATATTGTCAAATGTCAAATTTAAATTGATTTATGTATGCTGTGTATTTAGCAACCCATTTAAAATGGGCAGCACCGCTTAATAAAGTGTTTCTCTCTCTCCTACCCTTAACATGTTTCCGAAGAAAAAACCTTGGATTATAGAAAACGCACTCTTCACTCCATTTTCAGCCTTCATTGACTGGACTATTAGTATATAACACTTGAGTTAAACTTTAAGTTCTAAAAAACTTGGGGAGCTGTTTGGGAAAGTTTTCTTGTATGGTCCATCAAAATTGTGAACTTTAAAATCTTTTAAAGATAATGAAAAATACTAAAGAATATATAATAAGAAAGTAATTGCCCATAATCAATTATTACTAAACAAAAATTAAATAGTTTTAATGATATTTCCTTCGGACCACCTAATACAAAAAGTGCTGTTTCTTCAACGAGCGAGGTTAAAACTGATAATTTCAATAAAATTGATTTCGTAGACCTAGCCTTGTTATCCATTCTACAAAGAGTTTGTTGAACGAAACAAAAATAATTTCTATTAGTTCTGTACGATTCTAATCCCTAGAATAGTTTCTTGACGTAATTATAGGATTTAATATTCAATATAAGAAAATAAAAATTTTAGTTTCTGTCCGTTGTAGGTTACTTTGTTCGTTCGTTCTACTACAAAGTAGAAGGTACCCGTGCTAATATTATCACATGTGTATACTATAAATCTAGAAAATACAGCCACAGGTAAGCGGGGACGGATAAATCCGGTTTAGAGTATTTTTCTTTAATGTTTTCTGAGAAAGCAATCTTATTTTTAGTGCTTCCTTCACAATAATAATTAAATAATAACTGAAATTACTAATATCTCAGTGATAGTAAAATCTCTTTGTCGAAAAGCATATTGGACTATATAAAATATTATTACTGTGACATAAACTAAAGATAAAATTAAATTAAAAAATGTGACTAGTAACGACCAGCTAATAAAAATAAATGATTTCTATAAAAATGACAATATTACTTCCACAGTTTAAATCCAAATCAACTTCTAACCACACCGTTTGAAACTGACAAAATTTTGACAAATAAACTTCATAAAACATATATTATTATATTTTTTATATATTGTATAAATTATAATATACATTTATATATATATATATATATAAATTATATATTATATATTAAGAACCACAGGGGTCACCTGTGGTGTAGTGGTTAGCATAGCAACCTACTAAACCCAAGATCGCGGGTTCGCAGCCCGGCAGATGACCTTAGGATTTTTTAAAGGGAGTAAGAAATCCTTAGCTATGCCGTCCTTCGGAAGGGACGTAAAATGGGGTCCCGAGCCTGTGCGATGTCAGGTACTCGTTAAAGATCCCTATCCTAATTATACCTGGATAGGTAAAATTTAGGACTCCCACCGTAGCATCGTCCGATTAGCCATAGCAACATAAAAGTGACGTTAAACGAAATAAACAAACAAATATTATATTTTTCGATTAAGTTTATTTTAAAATAATGAAAGATAATTAAAAAGAAATTATATTAATAGAGAATACATTATATACTTACATACTTTCTCAAAAGCCTGTGGATTTCAATTCTTACTACATTTATAAGTAGTAATTTGATAAAAATATTTTAAAATCTCTTATAATTTACAATTTCGTGCTCAACTCAATATTCCATTAAAAAAACTTCTTTAAACATATTTAAATTAAATTTCTACACTTTATCATTTTATCATGCTTTTTTAGGTTATGAATCAAATTATGTTTTAAATAGAAAAACATGTTTTCTCAAATTTTTTTTTTTTTCATTTTCATGGCTAAAAGTTTGATTTTTCTTCAGGTTTTTACGTCCCTTAGACCAGGGCAGAACTTGTTGGTATTATTAAAAACTTCAATTAAAAAGTAAGCCTCAAATGAATTCTTGATTCACCTTGGAACAACAACTAATTAACTAGATCAATAAATTGTTTTAATTATTTTTTTTGTTAAAAAAAAAGATTTTTAATATTTAACTGAAATTATACGTTTCAGGCCCCTAATAGTTCGAAGGAAGTGTTATTTGAAAAAAAAAAAAAAAGTTGTTTTCGTTGGCTTCTATGTGTTATGGCCCCTCACCCCTTGAACTATTGAACTGTTTTCGATATAACTTTCAGTTCAGAGTCGTAAAGATTGTATAAGGTTTCGAGTAAAACTCTTAGCCAAGATTTATTGGCTGTTGAAGTACTGTTTGATGTATGAAAGGATCAACGGTAGAGCAAGAATTATTAATTAGTTACTATTCTATGTGCTCTAAAGCAACATGTAAGATGGAAATAATTAGGGATACCCAAATAAGAATATAATAGACAGTGTTCTATTATATGATGGAAGGAGTTGGAAAGTTCTCAACCAGCATTTCAGAAAAGTATGAAATGAATTATTTAAGAAAAATCATAAGCCATGCAATGAGGGAACGTTTGAGGAACGGAAGAATAAGAGAGGAGCTTGGTATAAGATCCCTGAACCAAATTATTAAAAAACAGAATATATGATGTGACCATACATGCCGTATTCGTGATGATCGGATGGCTAGGTGGTTCCTGACCACAGGGTAGATGACCCAGAGGAAGGACTAGACTTATGTAAAATGATTACAAAGACAAAATAGGAAGGAGCTTGAGGGAGTATCCTGCCAGAGACCAAAAGAGAGGTGAGCAGACGCTATTCCTGCACACCAAACGTGAGTGAAAAAAGAAGTAGAAGTTAAGTATTTTGAACAATCATCACTGTTGAAAATAATTTCAGAGGAGAAATTTAATCGAGGAGATCATATAGTAATAGTTGCTACTATGCTTTCAAATATTAGGAATTCTCTCAAAAAAGTGGATGAAATTATAATGTTAACTTAAGGTTTTGGTTCTATAGAATTAGTGAGGTTCTAATTTATATAAAACACTCACGATTTTGTAATATCACATCATCCACAAAACTAATTAAAAAAAGTTTTTAAAACATGAAAAACTTTGTCGAGTTTGAATTAAATTTCAAAAAATGTATCGATCTTTTTAACTGCATGAAATAAATTTGTCAGTTTTAAAAATAATAAATAAATGTTGGTTGCAATCAACAGTCAGCTGAGGAACCACTTCTATGATACGGAACAGCCCTTTTTAAAAGTTTAATTATATTTTTAAAATTCTACTGATTTGAGTGATCTAATATTTTTTAATAGATCGAAGCTTTCCACTCACTTCATGGCGTTAGACAACCTAAACATTATTAATACTTAATTCATGCTTTAAACTTTTTTTCAAGGTTGAGTAGCATTAAGGCGGAGGAGTTGTTAATTTTCTGTGGTCCAATACGGGTGGTTGGCTATCGATTTTATTCAATCTTTTACGAGTGACCGATTTTACGTCGTATCACCGCAATAACCGCTACTCTTAAATTAAGCATTCGTTGTCAGACTTAAAATTTTCCGTTGTAGAGGATGTAAGGATATTGTTATACTGTCTGGAACTATAAAATCACGATTACCTAATTCGACTTAAGCAGTTAAATTGTATATAATAAGTATCATTTCCTGAAAAGATAATTCAGACTACTTCAACATTGACTAGAAAAACGTTCAAAGCTCCCAAATAATTACAAAAGACTCATAAACATGACTGTGATTAGACCTATTTGGACGTACTAAGTTGAGCTTTAGGGCTCCACTAAACCATCCAATTCATCTCGTATTCAATCCTTACAATCCTAAATCCTTCGTAAAATCCTCAATGCACTTTACTTTTCCACCAATAAACTTATCCATAAAGATCTCAATGTTCCATATATTGCTGATTTAGCCCACACCAGATACTTATCCTTTCATAGTAAGCTCCATAAGTACTCAAATCCGTTAGTTTCTCAACTTGCTTCCCACTCCATTCCTGATAATCCTCCGAGGCGTCTGAAACGAAGATGGCCTAGAGTCCTTCTAGTATAGAAGTTTTTGAAAAGACAAAAGTATTTTAAACCGAAACTAAAATTCTTTGAATTAATAATTTATTGCTAAGTGATATATATATATATATATATCACACTTTTGGCCTGCAGTATACCTACTATACCTATTGGTCTAAGCAAAATTTAACTTTGCATATATTTTCAAGGTATATAAACAATGCACAATTTAATACTATTTAGGATACATTATTCTTTATAATGGTAGGCTTATTTATATATATTTCTATATCACTATATTTCTATATTTATGGTTATTAATTTTTTTTCATTAAGTCCTTTGTCTTGGAGGCAAAAATCTCTAAAAAAAAAAGTGATACCTCTAATTATACCCTTAAACAACTATTGCGACTAGAAAATTCCATTACTAAATGAGTAGATCATATCTAGAAGACTCATTTCTAGTTGTGCCTTTCTCATTCCAAAAATGCGATATTTATATAATCAAATAATTTTAAATTATTGAGTAATTTTACAAATAAATTAACCATAAGTATGAAAAAAATGTATTTTTAATTAATTATTCATTGCATGCCAACTCGGAAGCAATCGTTGGGGAAATTGGCAACCTTTCTGTTCCAAATATTACAATATGACCCTCGGGAGAGAGGAGGGGGAAAGTTTAAGTTAATTAAGAGCTACATGTTTCACTCCCCTCCCCATCCCAAGGTTTGAATAGCCAATGAGGAGTGACTCTTCGAATAAAAAATGAATATGTATAAAAAAAATATTAGTTTTTTCTATACCGGTGAAATACCGCGCAATAGCTATAAGAAACTATCAGACGTTTAGTTTAAAGTTGATTAATGATTTAAGCTTTTGGGGAACGAGATCTAAGCTTGTTCATAATGATTGAGAACTGCTTAAATTGATTAGGAGTAATGGCTTATATCGTCTGCTTGGAGCTAAAAGTTATTGAATAACGAAATAGTTTTTCTCCAATTTAATATTCAAACGGGAATATGCTCATAAAAAATTTCTCAGATAGTTATATAGAGTGTTCGGAAGGTCGTTGGTTAAAGAGGTATCTCGGGTAGGGAAGTTCATTTTGAACCTATTTTAAGCTCACACACTTTTTTTTTTTTTAATGATTTTTTTTGAAAATGGTCAAAACCGAAAATTTATGGCTTATAACTTCTTTTTTACTGATATATCAACGCCATTTCTTTTGTTTTATTTGCTGTAATTACTAATACATTGTTTTTGTAAAATAAAAAAATATTTTAGACAAAAAAAAAAAAACCCCGAAAATTGTTTAATCTTGTTAAAGCAAAAAAAAAACAACATGTTTTTAAAATAATTTGATTTAAATTTAAATTTAATTTAATTTTTTTTTGCCTTAAACAAGATTTAACGATCTCCCGTTTTTTTTTTGTATTTGTTTTTTGTATATATTATTTATTTTACTTGAACAATGCATTAGTAATTACAGCAAAAATAAAAATAAAAAATAACGTTTATATATCAGTAAACAACGAAGTTATGAGGCATAAGGGTTTGGTTTTGGCCATTATTTAAAAAAAAAATTATTAAAAAAAAAACCGTAACACTTTTTATATAGTGAAGTGGCCTTGAATAGGTTCAAAATGAGTCTCCCTACCCGAGATACCTCTTTGGCCAACGAACAGCCACTTCACATTGCTCAACTCCTTCAGCTCAAATCCTCTGTTCTTACCCGCCAAACCAGTTCCCGCCCATCAGATTTGTACACTCCTGCTCACTGCTCCGCTGCCTTCAACAGATCATTCCTAATCCGATCCTCGTCCCTATGGAACTCCATCCCTTACACCATTCGCCACTCAAACACCCTTTCCACTTTCAAATATTACTTATTTAACCTCCTACTGTCCATCCAGATCCATGAAAACTGTCATTAGCCACTTAATATTCATATAAAATATAAAAGTTTATGTACTCAAAATTTTATTGTCTCTACACAATTGATTTATAGAATAAATCAAAATATTTCTGTTTCTTTTTGTCAATATTTCTAAGTTTAATCTTTATTTGTTATCATTATTAATTACTATTTTATTATATTTAATAATATTTCATAACCATCTTGAGGCTCTGTAGGCCCCCCGATTGTACATTATTTTTTATTCTTAAGGGACTTAAGGTCCCAGAATAAATAAAGAACTTATTTATTTATTTATATATTACAGTTGCAACTGTTGTATTCATTATGCTCATGTGGGGGCGCTTTGGGGTGAGAGACAAGACAGAAGGTTCGAATACAGAATATTTCGTAGGAAAACAACGGAATGAATCTTGACCTTCCCACCATGGTTGGAATAGGTTGGTAACTGTATGATAACCCGTTATTCCTGCCCCAGCTAAGGTACATAAGGACGTTGAAACCCAACAAATAACAACATCCAGCTCTTCTGTCTAATAAAAGCTGTGTTGTATGGAAAATAAACAACCGCATATTACAGAAACAACGTCCTTTGGCCTCAAAAAATCGTCAGATCCTGGCAGATCTGTAAAACAGTGTCCTTATAGCATCTTAAAACAGCATCCTTAAGGACGAAAAAGCTAATTCTAATTGTGGATGGAGAGAGTGGCCAAGAGTGTCCTTCGGCCTCAAAAAATCGTCAGAATAAACCATAAACAAATAAATTAATACGAATAGAATTTGGATTTAAGCTTGATTTTTTATATAATTATTAATTATTTCATTGCTTATTAGTAACTAGCATCCCCTGTATTATTAACTAATAATTGAATTTTTAAATCTTGTATTGAAGTACACAATTGAGCATTATTTCCCCAATGATATTTCCATGCATAAATAAAACCATAATATACCATCAAAGCATAATTTGACATCTAATTTTTAATTTTAATGTAAGAGTTGTTAATCCAGATGGACAGAGACTATAAGGAAACTTTTGCGGATAATGGATCCCATTATTAGTGCTTACAACTGAAGGCCAATGAATCATATTTTTACAAACAATATCAAAAAAGAATCGACATTTTTAATTGGTTATAATTTGATTTGTCTGAAATAATTTTATTGATTTCATGTGGTTAGGTTCTAATTTCTAACCATGACATTATATAACAGTGTGGCAAATTACGTTTCTGACATTGAATATTGTACATTTAAATCATGATAATAGTACTTCTAAAACTTCCTAGAACTATGAACATAATATAGATAAAATTTGGAACGGGTGGGTTAAGCAGTATTTACCATTGTGGACTATATTGGGGAATAACAACCAAATATCTATTTTCAAACTTTACTGGGATCCATATGCCCCACCACATATTTGAATCTTTTTAAATAATTTAATAAAATATAAGTCAATTTTATTATTACTTTCTAGCTGATTTTAACATTTAATCAATTTATCGCGTTTTTAACAACGATTTTATTGAAAATGTTTTAATATTATTATTGCTAAACTTTTTTTGAACTATGAAGATGATGTGGTTAAAATTTGGTATAGATTGGTTCAGTAGTTTCCGCGGTTAGTGATCAAAAACGAAAAACGGCTTGTCTTCATATAATAGCATACATATAGAAAGAAATAATCAGTGATTGCTTTTCTGTTCTTACATACATTCTTTTTACAAAGGCTGACATTGTGACAAATTAAACGGAAATTTTAACATACTAATATAGAATATGTCAGCAACAGAAATCCCTAATGTGGTACGGTAAAGGCTGAAGAGGATCTGGAACATTTAAATCAGCCGAAGACCAGAAGAATTGTGGGTCGTTTTTCCCTCATGGCAACTCAGACCATTGTTATTGATTTCATTATATTATATTTTCTGAATGTAATATTTTTTTAGGTGCAAATAAAATTTAAAAAGATATAATAAAGTATAGTAATAAAAAAAAGAAGAAAGTCTTTGACTGGTTTATAAAAGTTTAAAGTTAAACAATGGGTATTGTTTCTTTACGACTAGTCGGCCATTTTTATTCATTTATATTTATTCCCTTTAAAAGAGGTTGATTGAAATAAAAACATGTCCTCTATAGACTATAATTTTTATTTTAGTTTCATCTTTATTGTTTATAGTTTTATGTAATAATAGGGGCACTTTTTTAAATAATCGACCAAAAAAAAGAAAGAAGAAAGATTATTTTATAAACGAAAAATAATTCTTTAACTTCTACAATACTGAATATTGTAATATTTTTGGAATCAAAATTTCGGTTTCATATCATAATTAAAAAAATATTAATTCTTATTTGAAATGTAATATGAAAGAAGGAACGTGAAAAGGAAACTACTATTTTAGCAATTGACATAGTTGCTTATTTGCAATTATATGTAAACTATTTTGGTGTCATACAAATATTTTAAATTCGTCAAACAAATCTGATACACACGATATCTTTTTCGTTTTGATTGAATTTTAAATTTTACATATAACTATTTTTTTCTAATAAAAACACTCCTATCGGTTTGTAAAAAAAACAGAAGACAAATATAAGATAAACAAAAACCTCTAGCTACATGTACAGACGGCTATAAAGCTAAAATCGAAGCGCAGAGAACATTGCCAATGTCACCCGAATGCTAACCGAAGCAATGATCAGTTTGGTCTAAATTTTCACTGACTAATTGGCCTTTCTGCCAGCCAACAAATCTAAATCTATATTTAAATCATTTAAATATTTAACTTTTTAAATACATGTTTGCTTTATTTGATGCGACACAGGGCGCTGATTTGGGTGAAGTTGAGGTGAGGCACACTTCTCCGCGAAAACACATTTTTCGGTACTCTTTTGTTTATCGAAAAAGATGTATTGAAGTAGGCAATTAAGCATTATTACTTTAATGATATTTTCAAACATAGCATTAATTTGTAACTTGTTAGGTTTTATTATTATAGATTATAGAAAAGATTTTAAGAAAATAGATTTTATTTTATTATTATAGATGATTATAGAAAAACATAATTTTACATCCAATTTTTAATTTTAATCCATGAGTTGGTAATCCAGATAGACAGACCATTAACAAACTCTTGTGGATTAGGACTGCATTGTCATCAGTGTTAAGAACTGAAGGCTCATGAATCACATTTTTACAATCCCTATCAAAAATTCCAGGGGTCGGTAATTTTGATTATCATAGTGGTTGTTAAAATTTGGTCGGTACTCTTTATTTTTGTAATTATTTTCAAAATTTTTCTTTTTGTAATTATTTTGAACTGGGTTTTTTTGGTGTTTTTTATCGCCATAAATTCTATGTGCGATGTGAGCCGCGCTGTTTTTCTTCTAGGTCTTCTTAGTATTTCTTCTAGGTCTTCTAATGAGTCAAATTTAATATGATAAATGAAATCTGTTAATGCCGGATGTAAACTATGTACTGCGTGGTGGGATATCTGCTTGTCATACCTATACATTTCGTCCTGTTTATCTAATATCTCATTGTCAGAGTAAATTCGCGCATATAAATCGCATCTTTTTTGGCCCAGTCGTTCCAAGAAATCGAGTGGGTTTTCATTATGGTAAGTCCGCGTATTTAAAATTTCCGAAATTAATTGTTCCCTAGTTCTCGTGTCCTGGTACTTTTTCTTTAAGAATTTTATTATTTCTTTTACTGTATTGAATTCCTTATCGTAAACGGCGACTTTAGCTTTTCCAGTTAGTTTATTTAAGATTGTTAAAACTAATTTGGCTTGATTTGTATTTTTATGGGTATTATCATCTTTACAATATAAATTATATAAAAATTCGCTATTTCTTATAAAATCAACTAGTTGTAACGGATTTCCATCATATTCCGGGATTAATGCTAAATCATGATTTTTAATTTCTAGAGCCATATTATTTTCTTTTTTAATTAACGTTGAACCTGTTATTTTTAAGTTACTTAATTTTTCTTCCAAACCATTCATAAAGATAAATGCTAAATTTAAATTATTGTACTTATTACTAACTTATATTTAAATTACAAAATCACTTAAAAATAAAAATAAAAATAAAATTAATTATAATTTTTCTTGATACAACGTTGTCTTCGATGTCTTCTTGATGACGCTCCCTTTAGCTCCTTCCCGTCGATTCTTTAGCAAGAGGTTGAAGGTCCTTTTGGTCAAGGTATTGGAATACCAAAGCGCTCCCAAAGACTTGAAGATCTGCTGATGTACTAATACTCAGCTCCCAATCTTCTCATGCCAGTGGAAAGAGGTCTCGCTGTTCTGTACCTGAAATAAGATAGAACTGCCGCGAAGTTACGTTAACGCTTCCAAATGTCCCTCCGTTCGGGCGCCAGCTAAATAAAAGGTTCGCGGGACTGAGTTTTTAAAAAGAGCGTTTTTATTGACAGACATACATTATACAAGAAAAAGCACAATTTATAGCCTAATACAAGGACTTCGTGTTGAACAAACTGGCATCACAACGTGTAGAAGCAGAGTGTCAATCGGGCACAGGTGGGGGTGGCCTTATATACAGTTATCTAGGAGAGGGGATAGTGTACATTTATTTATTATCTCTAATACCATTGGGTTTTCCATAACTATATATATAACAGAAGATTCATAAAAACGACATAGTTTTCAGTATGATTGAATTACAAATTTATCAAATTATTAGAGTAGCTTTAATCTAAGCTAAATAAAGAAATTTGCTAAATTTTCCTTTATTTATATATTATATATATAAAAAAAAAAAAAAAAAAAAACTCCGTTTGATACGGTCCCGTTTGTAAAAAAACAGAAGACAAATATAAGATAAACAAAAACCTGTAGCTACATGTATAGACGGCTATAAAGCTAAAATCGAAGGGCAGAGAACATTGCCGATGTCACCCGAATACTAACCGAAGCAATGATCAGTTTGGTCTGAAAATTCCCTGACTAATTGGTCTTTCTGCCAGCCAACAAATTTAAATCTATATTGAAATCTTTTAAATATTTAACTTTTTAAATACATGTTTGCTTTATTTGATGCGCGCTGATTTGGGTGAAGTTGAGGTGAGGCACACTTTTCCGCGAAAACACATTTTTCGGTATTCTTTTGGCTGTAACTCCATCCGAAATTTCATTTTTTTTACCTAAACACTGGTTAAATTTACGATCAGATTCTATATATTATATTTTATATTTGATCAAAATCGGTAAAGCAATCATGCCAGCACGCTGAGAACCTGTTCTGTTGTGAAATCCATGTTTTTAAAACACATTTCAAACTATCATTCAAAAACTTTTGTCCGATCCGAAATTTCATTTTACATGTGAGAGTTGTTTAAATTTACTATCAGAGCTTTTGATTACAACCCGTAAAATACCCACGCTAGCACGCTAATTGTGTTTTGGCAAAATATGAGGATTTTTACATGTTTAGTAGGCTGGCGTGCGTATTTAACCGAACTTAATAAAAAAAAATATATAAATTAGTCTTTATAGTGAATTTAAGGTGGACAAATAGTTTCTGAGTTAAACCGAACCTTATCTCAACGTATCCTAAATCGCCATCTTTGGAGAGCTGTATTCATAGCTGCAATTAGGTTTAAATTGTCAGAAATCTAGTGATCTTTAATACTGTAAATATACTATACCAAGCAACTTTACATATTTTACATATTTAAGCAAAACAATGAAAAAAATGCTAAAATTTCCAAGATGGCGGCGATAGCACAGCATTCACGAGTGAATGTTTTTGAAATGTTGTTAATGGGTAATTAGTACTACACAACTCAGTGCTTCTATCAGCATATTTAACTTATTTCATTGTTCTAATAATAAATCTTTTTCTAAATCACTACTAATAAGATGCCAAACAAACCATGATTAATTGGAAACAGTGTTGCCAATATTGTATATTTAAACCATAGGTGAGATTATAAGAAAAAATTATAAATCATAATTCTATCGTGACTTGGCGATAGAGTTAGCATTGCGTGCCCCCGCTCACCTTGCCTAGATTAATAACTAACCTGCTTTTCTGACTGAATATCGAAACATTTAGACAACACCCCAATGCAGAAAATAGAACCGCCCGTAAATATTGAATACACTTGCATTTTCAAGGACTTTTTTTTTTTTTTTTTTTTTTGTGAAATTCAGTGATAGGTTGTTGATATTATTGAAAACATTTAATTAATGTGATAATTTGCTACACACTTGGGAGATTCCAATTCCTTTTTTAAGTTACAACAGTGCTGTTTAAGCCATTGAAGACTGACATAAGGTTAATATATCACAGGCATTTAAATCTTGTAACAGTGTAGAAGCTGAATATCCCAAAACTCCAATACCTGTATCTACAAATGGTCTCGGTGCGATGGATGTTCCAATCAACGAGGAGGATTTATAGGGATAAATGGAACTGGATAGTGATCGAGCCAGAGGATTAGGAAGATTGGAAGGTTTAAGTCGAATTTCGATAACACTAAAGGTATGAAATCTGGGATAAAATGTATATATGTATAGGGCTTTGTTTGTGGCGTTAGCAGATGTTCTATGGATTTAAAATACATGGAAAAGATATTCTGATTTTCGCACTGAAGCCTATTTCCTACAAGCTATCATTAAAGACTCTTTGGCTTGACCTTCATTTGTCCAAAAAAAGTCTCCTTGACTTAATAGAGCCTAGTATAATACTATACTAGGGTCCTATATTTTTGCTATTTCATTGTTTTACATAATTGAATTTATAAAATAATGTTTATACTGTTCAGTATAAAATATAGAGTACTAGGTTTACAGTACAAACGTTTTAATTATTAGTCAAATCTGACGATTATTTCGGTCTGAAATATTTATTTCTTGTAGATCATTAAAAGGGTTAAGTCAAAGGGATTAAAAAAAAAAAAAAAAACTTTTTCTTTTAACTTTTATTACTTTTTTACTCATTATATCTTCTTAATTTAATTTATTTTTTTAATTCTTTATTTGACATTTTCTTGTTTGTAGCTAGGCTTAGAGCTGTTACATGGCATAATAAAGGTAATGTTTTGTTAATTTCAACAGTGCTCATTTTTTGACCCTTTTGACTGATCCTTCTTAATAATGTACAAAAAATATTCATTAGTTGTAAGAAATTTTAAAATATTTATTAGTGATTAAAATCTTTAATTAAATTATTATTAGACTAATAAATAGTGACTTCATATATATTGACCAAAATTGAGGGAATTTGTAGTTTCCCTTGCTTGAAAAAGGGTAAATAAATTATTTAAAGTCATAAATTATACATAATTATGCAAACAAATTAGTTTATACGTAAACTGTAGTCCTAAATCTTTTTCGACTTTAATTTATTAAATAATAGTAAAATTTTTTATGAAACAATAAAAACCTCTTGGGCCCAGGAAATAAATGCCCTTTGGTATTCAACTTTTTTAGATTAGACCTGAAATATTTTACGATTATAAAAAAATTGAGTCAAACTTCTATCAGAAAAACTGAGTTTTTTTTTTTTATATCTTGCTAATTTTTTTTTTTTTTTTTTTTGATACGTTTTCTATCAATTAAGCAGTCATGCAATTATCATAGTTGTGTATCTAAAAATATGTTTTAATCTTTCGTTTATAAATTTAATAATTACTTACGCCATAATCCTGTTAAATATGAGTAATGCATTAGGATTTTAGACAATTTTTTTCTCATTTATCTTTTTTAATATCGTTCTTTTTTAAGAGATTCTTAATAAAAACGTCGTCACTGCGAGGAACTACAAGAAATGGCTATGCCAATCAAACCAAAATAAAACGGGCTATACCTACTATTAGGTATAGTTATTTTTTGAAAACATGACTACTCATCTGTGAATAACAGCTACTTTTGTTAAATAACGTTGTTATATATAAGGAACCGATTTCTTTGAAAGAGGTATAACATGCTTGAAGGAAACCTTTACTTATTGTATCCGATATATAGTTGGCTTTCGCAAACATTTTTATATAAAAATGGGGAGCCAGCCACAAAATCGTTTCAGCTTGTTACTCTCGGACTCGATCGTATAAAGTTATGCCCTAATTTCGAAAGAACAATAACTGTACAAAAAATCTATTTTCATGGTGATCACACACACACACACACACACACACACACACACACACACACACACACACACTGTATGTTTAATAGCTTGAGGTTCAGTCAATAAATAATCATGCCGTACAGTGAAAAAACATGTTACAATAAAATTATATGATTTACACAGGTTATTTAAAAAAATAAAGTTAGTTTCAATATAAATATATAAAAACATGCGTTGAAATAATTTACTACATATAATTACAAAATATGGAGGAGTATTAAACTACTTACAATGTTACTGGTGGATTTGCAATTGTTATCTACTACTTAATTATAACAATTTTATTACCCAACTGAACTGAGGATTTTTTATTAGAGGTAAGGGTTGAAAGGATGAACGAGGGGGGGGGGGGTATTTGATGTCAAAATCTAGAGTAGTAGAAATAATCTTTAAGAGTCTAAGAATCGGACATTCAGTATTCACCTATGGTTACCTAATGAGAATCCTAGGAACAAAATACTATACATTCTCAAGTATGATTATGAAGCACTACAAGACATTATTGATGAAATCAAAAACATTTTTGAATATCAACAGATCTTGTAAATTGTTTGACGAAATTTAATATGTGTAATAAGCCGCTAATGACTTATAAGAATTGATGCAGAAAGTTATAAAAAAAATAACTTTTTACTCTTGTCAATTTGGGTTACGAAATAAAAAGAAATAATATAAAATAAATAAGAAATAAGAAATAATACGAAATAAATTGAAATAAAAATTTCAATAAACATAAAAAATACATCAATGATAAATGTTTACATAAAGTGACTATGATATTGTTTTTTTTTCAATTTAAGCATATTTATTCTCAACGTAGTACAATATTTAAAAATTAAAAAATTTAAAAAATAAATAAAATATTGTACTAAGAGAACAAAAGCAGTTAAATGATTTCAACTTCTGGACTACATAGTTTTTCTTCTTTTTTTTCTAGCGTGACCTACCATTCTATCCGTTCATTGTTTCCTGAATGGTTATAGTCCTTTTCCTAACGGGGTCAGCCTATACCGGGAGTCGAACAAACAGCCTTAAACTGGATTATTTTTATTTAACAAAGGCTTCCGATTTTATTTTTAGGGATCATTTCATTGTTTTTAAATGACAAAGCGACTGAAAACAAACTAATCATGAGCCTATTTAAAAAAAGGACTAGTTATTTTTTTTATTAAAAAAAAAAGTTATTGCATAATAATTTTAAAAATTATTAATTTTTTTCAGTAATTTTTATTTTTCATCAAGATCAAATTTAGGTTGATCAGATTTAAATTAAAGGCTATTGATTATTTATTTATTATTTTTTTATAATAACGCTAAAAATATATATCTCGTTTAAACTAAATAAGTTTATTATTTTAATAAGAAATCAAAATAGGTAAGGTGTTTTTTTATTTGTTATAATCTATTTTTTTTAAGCTTTTCAAAAAATTTTCTTTAATTTGTTTTTAAAGTTGCAGCATAAAATAGTTTAAAAATATAATCTGAATAAATAAATGCTCATAAATAATTGAGGGAATCAGGAATTAAAATTCATTATATATGAATATTGGATATATATATTCATGACTTCAAACTTGGATATCGGGTCAGATTATGCATCAAATCAATATGACCGTACTCTGCCGCAGCCAATCGATTTCACTGAAAGCTGGCATAAAATAACTGAAACCGAACAAGAATTGCTGGTTTTTGTTGAATCATATGAATAGGTGATTTTCATAAAAAATGCTTAAACTAATTCAAGTGTTAATAATCGTATGAGTAATTAAAGTAAGAAATGTTTATTAAAAATTGTAAATTAATTCGAAGAATATAAATGAGAGTGTGAGCCAAAGAAATAAATCTTTTTTTTTGTAAATTAATCATTAAATTAAATTAATTTATTTTAAACTTAAAAGTGCCAGGATCATGAAATGAAAATGTTTCTGTAGTTTATTGATTCTTATATTTATATTAAACACCGTACCTTTGTAACCTCTTATGTAGAATGGCGGTCGCCACTTATTGGTCAATTTTCAAACTTCACTGTTGTTTACATATTATCGCTTTTTTAAATAACAAAATAAATAATAATCAGTATAATTTTTTCTAATGCTAAACCATTCTGGAACTATAAATATGATGGGGTTAGATTTGGTACAATTTGGTTTAGCAGTTTTTGTGTTGAGTGATCACAAACAAAAAATAGCTTGTAATTTTATATAATAGTATAGATAATAAAATATTATACATAATATAAAAAAAGCCTTTATTCATATATGACGTCACTTCGAAATAATTATTCCCCAAAAAAGATAATTTAATATCTTAAAATGGTATAAACAGAAAGTATTGATGATGTTGATAGAACTTTGTTCTTTGAAAAAGAACATATATTCTAAAGTTCAAAAAAAAAATGATTAGCCTAATACAATAAAAATAAAAAGTAGATGCAGCAATGAAATTCAGTTCGATAATGTGGAATATTCCGTTACAATTAAATTTCTAATGTGAGAAAAACTACAATGATGCTTACTAAAAGTGGGTCATTTCTTCAAAAAGTCAAAGAATTTATTAACAAACTTTACACAAACGTGGAAAACATGGAATACAATCACCTTAAAGTGCAGTTTATAACTTGCTACAATCAGTTGTCAAGTCCTGTGAAAGCACTGTAAACCATGCATACATATAGATAAAAATGAGAGAAAATATTTGAAATAAATAGGGGGAGATGATACTGAAAAGCCTTTTCGACCGTTAAGAGATAAAAATGGAAATTCTAACTATTCTTCTGCTACAGAGTTATGACTGTCCGATTAAAAAAATGTCTGAAAAATGTGGTGTAACTCGTCAGCTCTATGCGGCGTTAGGCAATAATAAACATTTGTAAATTCTTAAGGCACATTAGATTTTATAATTTAATTGAATTTTTTTTTTTTTTTAGGCACACATATGTTTTTTTTTTTTTTAATTTTAATGAAATCGTTATAATTTTTATAGAACAATTGTGTCAAAATTGCTTGTTGCTGCAGTATAATAAGTTATACAGTCGAACCTGTATATATCGTATATCGTATATAACGAATTCCTTGATAAAAGTTTTTATGTTAACCTTGAATCTGCCTATCATCCTACGTTATTTTTACCTTTACTTATTGAAGGATTGGTTAAGAAGACCTTGATATATCGGATTGTTAAAGATCCCTTAGCTTACACCGCACCTCTACAAAACGAAGTTTAATAAGTAGCATTGGGTCTGAGCAAAGTTCGCTCTTCGAATGACTGTCATTCTCAGAACGGTCTTTTTTCTCAAGTAAGTCTGTAATCCCTTTCTACGCATTTGTTTCCGTTTTGCTTTAGCTTATGATAAAACACTCCAGCGATACGTTTCGTCTTCTGTTCTATAACAATAGAACAATTGACGTAAATCATTCTTGTTCAACTTTATATTTTAATAAAATATATTTTCTATAGTTCCATTGAGTATATATTTTATTATGAACCTCTGACCTCTACATATCGAAGTCAGTCAGAAATCACCTCAATAAATCGAAACTCTCTACATTGAAATCCTCGATAATTTGAAGTTTTCTCGTTCCCCTTGAGGTTCGATATTTCGTGGGTTCGACTGTTTGAAGTAAATTTGAAATTACTACAGTTAAAGTTGATGTTTTTATATTATAGACATTACAAAGAAGTTCAATTCTAAGGCCAAGTTTTGTAACTTTTAAACCAAACAAGGTACTACAGCATTACCTTTGGAGGTCGTTTATTTTATTTATTTATCTTTTTTTTCTAAATAACCCCTTTTTTTTCTTTTTATGTGAATCTAATATAAGTTATGCCACAAACTTCGCTTACTGCTTCATTGTATTTTAAGGAGTCATGTTTTATTTATCATAATTTTTTTTTTTTTTTTATTATTGCAGTTTAATTAATAATCAGGCGATGTGACTCACCGTTTTCTATGTGTGTTCACCTTACACACTAAAATATCATTTATCTAAAATTTCATATCTAAAATAATGTCTACCACTGCTTTGGTGCTCCTATAAGCGGAAGTCTGCTGTATAGGGCGTATGATATGTGTTTGTGATGTCCAAAATGTTAATTTCCTTTCGTCCAAAAACTATTTGATATTTTATACATTTTAAGTTCTCATATATTTTAGATGTTTTAACTCCCTGCATTTTCGTACTCTGATAATTTTTTTTCATTATTCCGTTTTAGAATAATGATAGTTGGTTATTTATTGTTTTTTCTATGTTTGAAATAATGGTGCCCCTTACATTAGAGTAGGACGGATCACATTTTCTTGCACAATTGATTTGAAACGTAGAGATAATTTTAAGTCAGTTAATAAGTTGAGACGGTACGATTTTAATCTCATTTTTCCAATTTTATCGCTAAATTGGAAAGACAATTTAAGGTTCTTGTCAAATGTAACACCTAGATAAACAATGTTTTTCGAAAGTATGTTGACAGAATTATTAATTTTGAAATTTGTCGGGTTTCTTTTTATCTTTTTGAAAAGAAAAAGTCTTATGTTTCACCTGGGTTCACATTAATATTTATTATGTGAGCTCTCCTGCAATAAAATATTGAAGTCTTTTATACTTATTTACAGGATCTATCAATGGCGCCATATTTATCTTAAATTAGGAGTATGTATTGATTATTTGCTTTACTCCTTGAGCTGTAATGGCGTTAGACTCACTCAGCGATTTAAGCTCCATAAAGAACATGTATTCAGATCACTTAGGAATACATTGCATTCTAGATCTGGTCAAGAAACTTTATAAAGGAGGAAGATCAGTGTACTTCATTTGGTCGCCAAGAGATAACAAAATGGCTAATAAAGCAACAAAAGGAACTCTAGCCCTTCCAGGACCTGGCAAAACCTTTCTAACGGCATTAGAACGTGCATGCCAACTTAGAGTGACGATGTCCTAAGATTGGCAGACATCGTGTGATCACAGCCCACCAAGTAAACTCATGATAATTAAGAAGGATATAAGACCATGGGGCAGTTCCTACCGAACTAAGAGCCTAAAAGAAGTTATCCTAAAGCGATTAAGAATTGACCATACAAGAGCTACAACCACAAGACCAATATCACTTACTAGCTGTTTGTCTAAAGTCTTGGAGAAAATGGTCAATAGACGTCTGATGTGGGTGATAGAAAAATTTAACCTCTTATCGCCTATACAATCAGGTTTTCGGAAAAGAAGATCCAACTAGTGACCAACTAGTGACAATAGAAGCTGAAATTCTTAACACGTTTGCAGAACAAAAGGAAGCGATAGGAATATTTTTTGATATCGAAAAGGCATATGATACAATAGACCGAGGATTAATAACAAAAACGTTGTATGAATGGGGATTGAGAGGAACCGAAGTTTATTCAATGCTTTTTAATTGAAAGACATTTTAGTGTCAGAGTAGGAACATCGATCTCTAGACGTAAAAAAATAGCTAATGGAATTCCTCAGGGTAGTGTTTTAAGTTGTACACTATTTGCGATTGCAATAAACACAATTGTGGACGTAATACCTGGGTCGATAAAAGCATTCCTTTACGTTGATGACTTAGCCATCTTTTTAAGATTTAGGAATCACGAGTGAATGAGAAGAACCCTACAAAATGTTTTAAACAAAGTACAGAGTTGGTCTGAAAGCAAAAATCTTCGATTCTCCATAGAAAAGACTAGAGGCGTGATATTTTCAAGAAAGAAGAACCCAAGCCCCGGACCTCAGCTTTTTATGTACGAAAATAATTTAACATTCTGCGACAACATCAAATTTCTCGGTTTGGTAATAGACAGCAAACTAACATGGTTAGATCACATAAAATACCTGCGGGAAGAATGTTTCAAGAGGCTTAGATTGATGAAGGTATTAGCAAGTACCTCTTGGGGAGCGGACCGAAAGTCGATGCTGATGGTATACACAAGCATAGTAAGGTCTAAAATAGACTACGGTTGTGTGGTTTATTCTTCAGCTAAACCAAGTCGTCTCCTACTTCTAGATTCTATACACCACGCTGGAATAAGATTAGCCACAGGTGCCTTTAGGACAAGCCCAATAGAAAGCCTCTGTGCTGAGGCCTCCATAGCACCTCTGCAATTTCGAAGACAAGACCTAATGAACAGTTATATTACTAAACCTTAACTTCAACCAACTAATCCAGCTTACCATCATATATTTCATCCCCGCTGTATCAGAAATTTCGAAATAAATACAAGAAACGCCCCTTTAGCAATCAGACAAAAGGAAGTTATAAAAGAAATTTATGATATGCCGTTGGATCAAGCCGACTGTGGCTTTCAATTACCTCCGTGAAAATATGAGAAGTATAAAATAGATCTAAGCTTAAAGCATAAGAGCACAGGATCAAATAGTCTTCGATTTCACGAGAAGTTACAAGAATATTCAGACCACGACATAATATATACTGATGGATCCAAAAAAAATGAATTCGTTGGTTTTGCAATAATTATGAATGGGACAACCCACAAGTATAAATTACCGTATTATACAACAATACACACTGCAGAACTGCAGGCGATTTCTACAGCACTTTACCTATCCGTCAACAGTGGACATTCAAAATTATTAATTGAATGTACTGATTCAATGTCAGCACTTCAAAGTATCGCTAATTTTCAGCAAAACTAACCACACAATTGACAAGATCCATAGTAATTTGGAAATATTAAAAAACCATAAAAAAAACGTAACTTTTCTCTGGGACCCCTGGACACTCCGGAATTCCTGGAAATGAAGCAGCGGACAAAGCTGCCAAAGAAGCTTCTGTGATGAATACCGCACCACTAAAAATATATGAACCAAATGATATTAAAGCGCTTTTGAAGAAAAAAGTAAAAACTAAGTGGGAAATCATGTGGTTCGAAACTCCAATGACGAACAAGCTAAGAAATATAAAAAAAAGCAGGAAGCAGTGGGCAAGCGCAATAAGGGGTAATAGAAGAGAAGAAGTTGTTACAGCAAGGCTGAGGATAGGACATTCTAACCTGACTCACGCATATCTGATCACAAAAGAGGCCCAACCACATTGTGAAAGATGTCAATCTCCGATGACTATTAAACACATAATAGAAGATTGCATATTATATCAACAAGACTTTGGGACTAAGAAAATACCCCGATCGACAGAACTTGCTCTAGAGGACTCCAGAAACTCTATTAACAAAATTATAAATCTATTCAAAGAACACTCACTTTACGACAAAATATAATACGAAAATTATAATAAAGGACGAAGAAAAATAAATTTTCACCATTTAAATGAAAAGGGCGTAATAACCTTGTAGTTGATCGCCCAAATAAAAACTCAATCTACAATCTACAAGAGCTACACACCTTAACCTTATAACCAGAGAGGCTCCTCTAAAATGTGAAATGTGCGGCAATGGTTTTTCAATATCCCATATGTTTCAAAAGACCTCACAACACCAAAAGGTTGACTGAATCAGGAATACCTCGAGACATCTCAAAGGAACTGGAAAACGAGCTATAAAGCTTATTATAATAATTATAAAGCTTATTAAAAAGCTTACTATAAAGCTTATTATAATAATTATTATTATTATTCTTTCCCTGTGTCATTTGCTGAACTTTAAGATCTTTTCCCACATTAATCACTCTCGTAGTGCGATGCCTGCGCACCACTAGCTTCATGTAGCTCGGAGCTATGTTCCTTTATTCTATACACTTCCTTTTAATAGTTATTACTAATCCTATACAATATAATAGGTTCTTTAATGAATGATGAAAAAATGATTGGAAAAATGTTAGCCCTCCTTTACAGAGAAAAACTATATTATAAAATATAGATAAACGAAATTAACTTTCATATCAAGATCGAAAGAGCGTTGATGAATCGTATGTTTTGCGCTCGAAAATTATAAAAGAAATATTTGCACAATAAGTTGTTATTATTGAATAAATTTAATCGCTTTATGCCAAACCAAGAGTTATAGTGGTAGAGATGAGACCGGTTGCCATATTTGCATAAGTAGACAAGAGCTCTGATAATTCATTGAGATCTAATGCGGGCAAAGAAGGATTGATACTTAGGATATTCGCAGCTGAAGATTGTATTTCCCTCAAAGTGATTCTTGATTAAATTTTCTATAGCTCTCTCTGCGGTGGAGCACTTTAAAATGTTTTCCTCGTTCTGGGAGGCGGCGCCATTAGAGCAATGTTTATGGATGCCCCACCCCCAGACCCTTCTTTTAGCCATCATGGATGAGTGATAAGGATAATCAGCTCAAGTGATTAAATAGGTTGTGAGGTTCGCTTAGCAGAGAACAGCATTAATGGGTTCAACGCCATATATTTTTCGTGTGTGCCGCTTCTATTTTCGATATTCAGATATCGCTTACAATATATATTTAAGATACATATTTTTCTCTCAGAATTCGTGTGAAATTGTTATAAGAATTTTCTTAGGAAAAGCTATTGTAACAAGGTATTGTAACATACCCATCTCTATTCGTAAAGCCCCTTCAACATCTTTCAAACTCAATTTATTTTCCTCTCTCCCGAAGACATAAAAAATATATGGTGTATAAGCCTGTTTGTTTTTATTGAACCTTTTTTTTATTGTCAGCAGAGCGATTCCTCTACAGCTTACATAAAAGACAATAAGTCAACTGAAGCACCAGAATCAGGATTAAAACCAATCTTAAAATACCGAAAAGGTAAAACAAGATCCCTTCTTCAAGATTATTATTTTGTTTTAATTTTATTTCTATATAACGGGAATATTTGAAAAAAAAATAATAATTTCTAGATACATACCAGACTAAAACGACAAGAAATTATCCGTCATTTTCGACTTCTTTATCATTTACTAGACAAACGGTCAAAACTTCCGATTAATTTCAAGAGGCTCATTCACATGACAGTAATTAGTAATAACTTTCCTTACATGGGCAGTAATTAATAGTCATAAGTAATTGGACCAATTTGGATTCATGGAGTTGAGCTTTGGTACTAATATTAAGCATGAAACCAACCAATTTGTCTCACATCCGATCGTTACAATCCAAAATCCTTCAATTTATGCTCAATGCTACTTACTTTGATACAAACAAACTTATCCATAAAGATCTTAATGCACTATATCTTGTTTATTTAGCCCTAATCAGATACATATCCTTTCAAAGTAAAGTACATAAACAATCAAATCCACTAGTATCTAATCTTGCTTCCCATTGTACAGGTGCGTGAAAAGAATGTGGCCTTGGGATCTAATAATATAGAACTTTTATGGAAGTTCTACCAATTGTAGTTGAGTTACAAACAATTGACATGTCATTATGAGCATAACCTTGAAATTTACGAGATGTATTTATATTTGTTGGTATTCAGTTGTGAATTTCAATAAATAGCTAAAAAAAAGAAATGTGTAGATGCAGCTCTCGGTACAGAATCTTATGGGTTCGAACCCCACCTGAGTGGATTAAAATTTATTTCCTGGTGGACCGAATAAATCTTGTCTTTCTCACCCTGGATATAACAGGTCGGTTACCTGTAGGATAACCTGTATCTCCTGCCACAGTTGGAGAACATGAGAAAATCAAACCCCAACAACTACTTATAATCGAATCAAATTTTATCTAAGGGTAAGATTATAGCCAAGAGCTGGGTGGATTTTGTTTTTTTGTAATTTTACCTATCCAGTTATTTTATTCGTAAAGTTTTTTGATATTAAAGAATTTCTAGGTCAATATCCAAGTATCCATATAAGGCGGTACGATAATGCTGAATGATTTTGCTTTATATTATAAGCCAAGAAATTGTTAATTAATTTAGTTCAAAGAATAATATTATTGGTTTAGTTCTTTTATATTATAGTTCTAGTCAACAAGACAGTAATTGACATCATTATTATAAATTTACCATATTATAAATTTTAAAAAACAATGGTTGAATTAATTTGAAAAGTATAGCAACTTTTTTTGAATTACTATATTTTAAGCTGAATTAAAATTTCACACCATAGTTTTTGAACTGATCAAAACAATTTTTTTTTTAATAAACAAATGTAATACATTAAATAAAATTAAGAAATAATAAAATCATTTTATCAAACATAATTATTGTTGAATTTATTTCTTTCAAAAATATACATTTATTTACATTGAAGAAAACAAAAAGTGAGAATTCTATTTAATATATATATATATATATATATATATCTATATATATATATATATATATATATATATATATATATATATATATATTTAAATCTTTTCGTTAATGATATGTTACAGTTTATCATGGGAATGCACAATATATTTAGAATAGATTATGATAAATCTGTTATTGATACCCAACGCATATCTTTTAACTGAAATACTGAGAAAACCATTTAGGACTAACAACTGACTTCTATGGTTTAAAATGGAACTTACCTTTATTTCCTTATTGAAGCAAAATTTTAATTTATGTAAGCTATTAAGTTTAAAAAAAAAAAAATGTGGGTATAGTTGACGATCTGAATTGTCAGTATGTGTATGGTTTACACTGTATAACTATTTAGTTTACTTTAATAGTTTGGTTTTATTGTTTTTAACAACTTGAATTAAATTTTCTTTTAGATATTATTTAAAATAAAATTTATTTATTCATTTGTTTATTTTTTCTAATTTATTTAACTAGGTAAACCTCTCCATGTATATTTAATATGTAAGTAAAATAACATAGTAAGTGTTCTGTTTAATATTTTTGGGGTGTTAAAGTAGTTATAGGTGTTAGACACTGTAAAAGTAATCTGCTAATAATGAGAACCTTCAAGTAATTTTTAATGTTCAGATTATTTTTTGCCGAGATCAAAGGAAGCACTTTGCTATGTAACCCTCACTCCTAGTCCTCTATTGAAGATAGGTACAGTGTTATTTTTTATTTTAAGCTATTATAAATATTTACTTTTTTTATTAAAACCGATTGAAAATTTAGTCTATCCATGAATGGAAAGTTAAAATTTTTTAGAATATAATGTGTTGTTTAGAATAAAAAAAATGAATCGATTATTGTCAGTTACATTTAGCATAAGCAGTTACATGCTTAATCAATAAATATTTTAAAGGATTATTATTCATATATTTTATTTGTATTTATAATTAACATTACCATTGTAAATTTTATTTTTGCTTAGAAAAAGTTAGAATTTAAATTATATCAGATTCCTACTATTTGTTTTTGTTTTTAATGCGTTTTCTTAGTTAACATTTTTATATGTTTATATTTCTAATTATTTGAAAACATATTTATTAATTTATTAATTAATCGCAGCATAAAGTGTTTATTCGGAAGGTAGTGAAGTTTTACGCATCTGTTGAGTGAAACAATTTCAGTAATGACTGCTGACGATAGTAAAGGCATTTCCTGGTAAATCATTTAAGATTAAAGGGAGCAATTTAGGAAATGTTTCTGATTGATTTCATCAACTGTCGATTTGATCCACTGAATACTTCTATGTATTTATTTGAAATCATTTACTCTTTCTAATTATGTATTCAGTGATAAATAGATTCTGTAATCGACTTCACTTAGTCACTGATTTCATATTTAAATTAAAATTAAAATCTCTACCACAATAACCCAAGGAGGGTCTTGGGTTTAGTACTTGGTACTAATTGTCAGACTGTTTGTGAAACCACGAAAACTAATGAATCAATCTATAAAATTTTAACTACACCATCTTTATAGTTGTAGGTTTAACAATAATATTTTTTTTTTTAATAACAATTTATTGAAATTTAGAACTGTACAAAATTTATACATCAAGTAAATGTGCTGTTAACTATTACAATAACGTGACAAAACATGAAAAGTACTACCCATCAGGAGCACTTTAATAAAAATTCTACATTAGGTCTCTGGACCATCTTCTTTTCAGACGCCTTGGAGGATTATCAGGAATAGTGTGGGAAGCAAGTTGAGAAATTAGGGGATTTGAGTGGTTATGGAACTTACTATGAAAGAACATTAAGATCATTATGGATAAGTTTATAGGTGACAAAGTAAGGTGCATTGAGGATTTTTCGAAGGATTTTGGATTGTAAGGATTGGGTACTAATAAAATTTAAAATAATAAAAAATGAAATGTACAATGCTGAGTTGCAGAAACGAGGTTTGCCATACTGTACGTTTTTGGTTATAAATGAAAATCTGACCAGGTGTAATAAATAAAATTATTCCTTCCGAATAAAAATGATAATAAAATAAAAATTTCGATACTTTACTTATTTTAATATTGTGGGTTAAAAAATGATTCATGGGCCTTTAGTTGTGAGCACTGATAAGGCAGTCCATTATCCGCAAGAGTTTCTTAATAGTCTCTATCTATCTGGATAACCAACTCGTGGATGTCTGATTATGCTTTTACGTATATCTTCAAACACCTAATCAGTGCTATTTTAACCAGGTTAAAAATTAATGCTTTGCGTGTAAATATAATTGCAGAAATAATGCTCGATTTCGTACTTCAAAACATGATTTTTATCTATAAATAAATATAACTTCAATTATTAATTAAAATTATCTGAGTTCTTTACTGATGAGAGCGGGCGAAGCCGCGAAAGAGGATAATAATATTAAATAAAGGATGTTCAGTAATAATTAAATTATTCCATTACCTAAATGCCACTGCATATAACAGGAATTGGTTTACCCGAAAATGTGGTTAGAGTCTAACAAATCAAATAAGTCAGACCTCAATAGATGGGGCTATTGTATCACTTAGGACGATATCCAATATTAATATGGTATTTAACAGACCGAACATAGAACCTTCAATTAGGGTTAATTTTGCTCTATTTTAACATGATTTATAGGACCACGTTCACGGTAATTTTGTCAACGTTGACTAACATCCATTTCCCTTCACTAAATGCATCATTATATGATCTTTGACTTCAGTTAAATTCCTTGGAAACTGAATTATTTAAAGTATTCAAAATTTTGATCGAATTTCACTTAGGCATGCACAGTTAAATGAGCAATTGTGTAAAAGAAAATCAGCTGAATAGTAAAACATTGCTTGATAGTTTAGTAAAATAAGATTTTAGCGAAGAAAAAACTGCCGAATTTTATTCTCAACGGATCTATATGTTTTCTTGGGTGTTGAATTATGATCAGAATTTTGCTACCACGATAGCCATCATACCAAAAATCGCAAAAAGAAATTCGTTTTTTTTACCTATAACACGAATACGAAGCGTTTTTCGACTAAATTCTTTATATATTAACTGTAGCTGGAACCAGTACCTACGAAAAGAATAAAACAATTCCGAAGTCGGACCATTTTTCGCGAAATTATGGTCTTTTGGGAAAAAGTGTAGAAATTGGCCAACTTACGGTCAGTCCACCTTCTTTGCAAAAACACACGCTAAAAATCCCGGACTTTAGTGATATAAAAGTTTTTTTTGGCTCATTTTTCACTATAAATCGGAAACTACTTGACCAATCCAAAATTTCGTTTTTTATCTAATAGCTGGTTAAATCTACTATTAAATCCTGTATATGTAATTTATATTAAATCCTGTTGAACATCTAGAACACCTCACTGAACATGTCATAATTGTCATATTTTGCCAAAACATACATATTTAGCGTGGTAGCATATCATGGTGTTTAATGGTATTAAATATAAATGAAATACATAGGATCTAATAGTAAATTTAGCCAGATTTGAAAATGATAAAAGGATATTCTAATCGGACAACTATTTGGGGAGAGTGAAAAATGTACCAAAAAACTTGTGTTTTTCTACAGTTCGTGGTTTTTAACGTTTAGGCATCGGTATTTTACAGATATTTATCCAAATTTTATATATCTTTTCTAATATTAAATTTAACCAAATTAGAGATGAAAAAAATTCAGACAAATATTTAGGAGTTATAGTGAAAAATTAGTCAAAAAACTTGGATTTCACAACAGTACGGGATTTTTAGCTTGCAGGAAGGAATATTTTAAGGGATTTTAATTACATAGATTCTAATTGTAAATTTAACTGGCTTTAAGATGAAAAAAAGCAAATTATTATGACAAATAGTTTCAATGTTATAGCCAAAAGAGTACGACAAACGTGTTTTCGCGCAGTGGGTCTGACCGCAAGTTGACTATATTCAATACTTTTTCCAAGACTATAACTTCGCGAAAAATGGTCCGACTTCGAAGTTGTTTTTTTTTTCTTTTCTTAAGTACTGGTTCCAGCTACAGTTAATATATAAAGACTTTTTTTTTTTTTAGAAAAACGCTTAGTTGTGTTATAGATAAAAAACAGAAAATAAGCGGTATTTTGTTTCGTGTATGAAGCCGACGGCTGCCGTGGTAGCAAACTTCAGATTCGAATTCAGCATCCCAAAAAAAAATAAAGATCCGTTGAGAATAAAAGTACGGGTGTTTTTCTTGAAAACGGACTTTTGGAGCCTCATTTTACTGGACTGTCACTCTCTGACTGTACTACGTGTTTCATTGATCGATTCCTTAGATCTATTTTAATCTCTATATAACGATACACTTTTTTCAGGTTTGTTACATTATACTTTTTTTTTAACCATTACATCAGTATTTCTATGAAATTAATTCATTATAAAATTAATTTAGTATTTTTTTAAAAATTATTTAAGTAACGCCTAGGTTCAAGGTTCTCAGGTGACAGGTAAGGTAGTAATCTCCATACTTTCTGACCCGAAAGTCTTTATTGATTGTTCTTATTTATAGTCTTATCAGTATTTCCAGGTCACGATGTAATGTTTTATTAGTAAACAAGAATCGAATGGTAACTTCTTTGATTAGGAAATCAATTGTTAATAAATTACTAGCATTTTTTTAATTCTTTTTTTTTTTCTTTTATGGATAAAATAAACTTATGTGTGATGAAATGGAGAGTTTGCTTCCATTCTTTAATCAAAAGATATTCCGTCAGTCCTCAGATTCACGAAGTTTGATATATAAATTTATATATTGGTGTAATATGCATATTGCTAGATAAGTTCATTTCTTTGATTGACTTGCTGGAACAAACTTTAGACTGTTATTTTTTTTAATTTATATTACTCATCAGGTAATGAACTCAAAAATGAGCAAGAAAATAGTTTTGTCTAATTTAATTTCATGGTATTTAAGTTTAATTTTAGAACTTTAAGAGATTCCCATTGTGAGAATTTTACATATCTGTAAATCAATAACCGTTTAACTTTATTTCGATTAGTTTAATTTTGAGTAAATTGTAACCAACAAAAAACGAATTAAAAAAAAAAAAAAATTATTTTTATTACAACTGTATATAATATAATTACAAATAAAGTTGAGGAAAATGATTACGATGATATTTCAATAACTTTTAAAGATGAAAGATTTTCTCAATGCAATATTATTTCCCTTCTTTCATTTTGTTCTGGGCTGGTAGCACTATGGCAGCTCGCACTGAGTTAGTGATTATTCGTGGGCGATCTTTGAAAGCAACAAAGTATGCAGAAGAAATGTCACAAAACCATATTGTGCCTGTTGGTAGAAATTTTGGAGGTTTTTAATTTATGCAAATTAATGCAAGGCTATACTGAGCGATATAGGTAGGGAATGAACAGGTACTGAAAAGATTGACTGGCCAGATCGAAGTCCTGACCTCAGTGTGCTAAATTTCGATCAATAGCAAAAAAAATCTATCAAGCACCATTTTTGGTTTTAGAGATTGAAGATTGTTAAATAAAAAAAACAACTGAAATAGCACTTTTTCATATATTTTTATAATACTTTTTTTTGGGTGAAAAACAGTAATTTATAAAAAAAAAAATAATAATAAAAATAATTAATGAGCATATTCACCGTTGTAGTATCCAACAGTAGTCGGCAAGCAACTTCATATTGCATTTACCACTTTACCTGTTACATTTTTTATCTGGGCTATTTCTTGATGAAATCGGTCTGTGTGACGTCTTGCTTCCAAGTTGGGAAAGAACAAATTTGAGGACATGCTGCAACCTTATATGATAAAAACAATCATTTAACAATGTCATTTATGTAACAAAACCTTATACCTCAAAGCAAATAGGTTTTTTAATTTTTGTTTAAGCTTTTTTTGATAAAAAAAATGATCGAAATCTCAAAAAAACACCTCATTTTTCAACCTAAATTACAAATTTAACAAAATGTTGTGCCTGACTAAGATTTTCTGACTTCGGATTCGTATTCAGCACACTTCAAAACGTAATAAAAACATTTTTGTTTAAGGGATTATTTTGATGCAGAACAGTGTAAACACCCGGACTTCCTAAAAAGGAAGTAAAGCTTAGTATTAGTAATGGATTCAAAAAATATAATTTTTGATAAAATAACTAAGTGGCGAGTTAATGCAGATCTCTTTATCTCTTATTTAGTGCCTTGATTTGGCTACGCTCCACCAAAAGAATCATTTATTTTTTGTATATCTAATAACTAAAAACCCGATCCCCGTGCAATTGCACGTCTTGGGAGTCACTGCCCGAATTTGCCCATTTTAGGTTTTATTGCATAAAACCGTACTTTTTAATATTTTATTAAGGTCTTTTTTTATTTTATTTTTGAGAAAATATGTGATTTATTTTGAAATTATCAACAATAACATTTGCCTACATACTTTTCCAAGAAAGAAGGAAAAGCCTATGGTTTCCAATTATTTCTTTGACTGCGTTAAAGAAATAGTATTATGTTGAACAACTTTTTCTTTGTATTAGCATTTGTAGAATTTCTAATTTGATTTCACTTCAACTTTCAACCAACTCATTTCATTCTTCAGTAGAGTTCAGTTCTGAAGTGACCTGAAGCCAAAGGTCAAAAACTAACATTTGGATAAAATTATATCTAGAATTGAAGTCAGTTCAATGTTTTTTCTCTTCAATTGATTCCGTTCGACCAATACACGTTTTTAAAAATATTACTGCACAAAATTTGGCCTATACTTTACTGAAGGTTCTTAAATGATGAACACTGATATTTTCAATAAAATTAGTCAGGGAATTGATAAGATTTACTTATTAGAACTTCTTTCTTATAGACAGCAGTGTATTTTTTTTTTACTTGGAATATGAGAGTTTTTAGAATATGAGAGGATATCATAGTATGTTCGTATAGTTTTTAATAACTTTCATGATCTGATTAAGCTTTGCATTACCAGTCTAGATATTGATAAAAGAGAAAACATTGATAATAAAGATGTCATCTATATTATTCATTGCTCGTTAGGAAGCAGCTTAAAATTTTTATTCAATAAAACAATTTTTAAAAAAAATTGTAAAGAAGCGCCATTTTCGAAATGTAATTTCTTTACGATAAAATGTGATTTATTTCTTAAATAATACTCTTCACACTTTAAAAGAACAATAAACCTTGAAAATAATAACAGTTTGTGCAGAACTATTTTCTTATCATAAATTAGTTAAATCGTAAATAAAAATTTTAAACAGATTGCCATTGCTAAAATATGAAGATGTGTGATAAAATTAACTCATATTTTCCAGGGCGTGACTGAAATTTTTATGTGAGCACTGAAAAAATGTAATAAACCTTTTATAGGTTTCCTTCATTGTTCCTTGAGAATTTACGAACACCGCAATTTTATTACAGACAAACTTTTAGTTGCAACTCTGATAGTAAATCATTCTTTAAAAGCCGAGTTCTATAACGGTGTTTTTAATTTTTCATGAGCTTATTGAACATTATTTTTATTTTATTACTTCCTCTTTTAGATGAAAAACTGCTTTAGATTCATTATAATTTCAACAAGGTTCCTGAAAAAAAAATGTACAAGCTTTAATCTCAGGGCATTGCATAATAGAGAAACAATTCCTAAATTTATCAACACGCACGCTTAAACGATAGGAATCATTTCAAAATCAAACAGTTAGAAAAATATTGAAGGCAATTTCGTTTAAGAAATTAATGACAAACGTTTACGTATTAGAAGATCCACAATTGTCACCTCAACTTCAACTTCATTTTAAAATTTATTGGCCTTTCCCCTCTTTTCGTAGACGTTATTTCCTAGGTACATTTCTTTACTAAGTCAGTACCAATTATCGTCCGTTCTATTACAACCTCCTGAAATTTAAAAACTCCATCCACATCCAACTCACAAGATCCCGTTCTTCTGACCTGAAGAACCAGAACCGCCTTCTTTGCACGTTCCACCTATCTGGAATTCCCTCCATCCTGAAGTCAGACATGCTCCTACCCTAGTCTATTTAAAAATCTCCAAATCCAACACGTACAGACAAGTGCTTACTAACAGGGGGATTAAGCAGAATAATTCAGTTCAATTTACAATCAATGAGTTAAATCCGATACTAATGAATTCCTAAAAAAATTCATTCAATCATAAAAAGTCAATCACTCAAAGCATAAAGATTTTCATACGTCGTCAAATTTATGAATCGAGCAACACCAACAGAGCTAGAGTGTTTCAAAATATTACATTTTAAAGTTATAGAAGATTTCACATTTAACAAAAAAATGATGGGTTATAAAATATACTTTAATAACGTTGTATTCTTTTATGCAGTGGAACTCGTTATTAAGCCCAGAATAAATACGACAATTACGGAGTTTTTAAATACTCATTGGAGCCCATATACTTAAAGACATTTAAGCCCCTTAATGATTTTACCGATCCACAATTTGACGTAATTGAGTTAACTAATGACATTGGCAATTTTTACACCACATTTTTCTATTTAGAGGTATTTTTTATTTAACTTAAATATGAAAATTTTGTTATTTATTGGAGTAAGAAGGTTGGAACACGAAAGGAAACTGCTATTTTAGGATTTTATTTACTATTACACATTAAGTTTTTTTTTTAATTACATAAATGTTCATGAACATCATATCGTTTTTGGCACGATAAAATTCCACATTTTATAGTATAGTAAACTATATAAATCGCTGAATTTCGCTTTATTAAAAAAAACTATTCGTTTCATATCGGACTGTTTAAAAAAACAAAAGAAAGGATATAAAAGCAAAAAAACTGTAGCTACATGTACTTGCGGTTATAAAGATATAAACGAAGTGCCTCGAACATTGTTGATGTTACCCGAATTCTATACGAAGCAATGATCGGCTTGGCCGATTAATCGACTTTTTTTCCAGCCTACTAGTCGTCCAAAGTCATGATCGACCCATCTCTAGTATTTACACTTGTAAATTTTAGAATTGCAGAATGAAAAGAAACTGATAGCCAGCAGTTGATCCTAACACGGTTGGTATTTAAATTAATTTTGTAGTAAAAATGAGGAATGCGAGCTTGAACGGTCGTTAGCGAGAAACTTGACTTAATATTTATTTAATAGTTTCTCTTCTGATTGTTTAATTGTTTAGCATTACTTGGGCATTTTAATATAATTAGAGGTAATAGTCATCTGTATTGCTGAGAATTGTTTTAGTGGTGTTGTTAGCTTTTGATACCAATAGTGTTGTCAGCGGCCTTTTAACTGAACATAATGGTCTCTAAAAAAATATATGGATGATAATATTAATTTATAAATATTTTAAAATATCTATTAACTTATTTTGACAAATATTACAACGAGTTGTGACAGATAATTAAAACTTTATGTTTTAGTATGCTCATTATAATTTATAGTATAAAAAACACGTTAACTGAGAAAACCGATAGATCATAGACATGTCTATCTATAATTTACTGTTTTTCCAATTTACATTTTAGAATTAAAAGGATCATATTACTTAAATTACTTGTTACATTAAATTAACAATCAATGAATATTCGATATACACTGTTGAAAAAAAAAAAAAATAATAATCAGCGGTTTCAAATGCGGCTTTCTTCATTCAAACCAATATAGCTCCTAAAAGGTTGGTCCTAGTAACAATTGTTATATAACAATAAATATTTTCCATTAAATTTCTGACTAGATTACTGTCGTTTAATTTTCGATCAGTTCAATACCCTCTAGCTCAGTTGGTATGTTCCATAATGTTCCATTTTTGAATGTGGAAAAAACGTTACAGCAAAAACGTACAGACCCCTATCCAAAATACATATCCATGTAAAATAAAAATAATAATGTTTAAAAATAATAAACTTATCCATAAAGATCCTAATGTTCCTTATGTTGCTGATATAGCCCAAACCAGATACCTATCCTTCCATAGTAAGCTCCATTGCCACTCCAATCCACTAGTCTCCCAACTTGCTTCCCACTCCACTTCTGATAATCCTGCGAGGCGTCTGAAAAGAAAATGGCCTAGAGAGCTTTTAGTGTAGATTTTATTGATGTGCTACTAGTGAGTAGTTCTTCACAAGTAATTTACATGACATTGTATTTACTATAAACATATTTACTTGATGTATACTATTTTGTACATATGTAAGTATCAATTAATGAACATTTCAAATAACATCACCTGGTACATAATATACAACAATCTGATTTAATTTGTTAATTATAATAATTATATAGTTCATCATGAACTTATAATGTTATTAAATCGTTTTTCCCAAAGTTCGCAATTAAGATTTAGTTTCTGTCAACCGAAAACGGAATTTTCGCCGCCTAACAATAGGCCTAGGGAACGAAAGTTTTTTCGTCGACTCCCGGAGTAGAATTATATATAGAACTATGGTGGCCTAAAAATAGCTCGCTTACTGGAGGAAACACTGTCGAGGTTGTAGCCAAGTTTGTAATTAGCTGTGTCCTACAGCCTTCTAACCTAGATATTTTGTTATCTCTTCTCCACTGTCTCATTCCCGAGTTTATCTTTCAATTGTTTTTTTAAAGGGAAAATTAATTAATTTTCAGGGGTTATAACATGTTAATTAGATATTTCGACTAAAATTTAATATAATATTAAGGTTTTCTATGTTAAATATAGTATTATATCTCTTTTTTTTTAATTACTTATTAATATTTGCACAGTATAACGTCTTGTATGCGGACCTCTTAATAACGAAAACCTCGTTTAACGGAAAATTTCGTCATTCCTGGTTTTCTCAGAGAGTAAAATCACCGCCCATATCCGGAAACTCAACGGTAACGGAAAGTTTTGTTCTAAATAAATAGGTAAAGTCTCTCTCAGTAACGGAAAAATTATTTCTTTACATCTGAAATTCCTGGGATTTTCAGAAGTAAAGAAAGATTTTCAGAAAGCTTTTTTGTTTTGTCGCATGTCTAATTATCTTTTTCTGCACACAGCTGCGTTTCTGTTGGTTTCCCTAAATTTTGTTCTTTCTCCTTCCCTTGGTGTTTCTGTTTATCCCTTATATCTCAGTAACTATTTGCAAACTTCACATTAAAACGTCAGTAAAAATGTTGTGAACTGTGCTAATACTGTCAGATAAGGTGAAAGTGATTGAATTGAGGGAGAGGGACAAACTTTCTAAAAAAAAGATATCTAATAAAGAGATTCGAAACATTCTTTAGAGAAATGACACAGGGCCCATGATTTTGAGAAAATTCAGTTCGTTAGGGTGCGATCAAAAAAACCTAATAAATGAATAAATAAAAAATAAAATTAAATCAATTAAAATAATGTATATATATGCAAACATCTTACATCGCATAAGAATGAAAATTACAAAAATGTACGTTTAATTACAAATGTTAAAACAAGAGACGTCTAAACTAGAATAAGTAAGGAGTACGTGCTTCGTTCTTTTGAGCGTGTATCTTTTCAGTGATGTTTTATTTTACTTATCGATTTCTCGGATAAGTGAATTTTCTGTACTTGTTTTTCCAAAGTATGTTTTGATTTGTACACAGACGTGAAGTTATGTTAGTTGGTAAATCTGTTTCTATCAGCCCTTATAAAAATTTGCATATAGAACATAGGCCTGGAAACCGCTCTTGTTGATATAAATTTTCTTTAGAATGTATAGCTAAGTTTTTAAAAACAAGAACTCTATATTTTAGTAACAGAATAAAAAAGTAAATGAAGACCATAAAGCTAAACACGTAATATAAACATAAAAATTAGAAAAGTTTATAAGCCCATTTGAACAAACGGTCAAAGTAAAACAGTATATCAAGTATTTATATACACTTTATAAGAAAACATAAGTAAAACAACTAGATATAATTTGAAAAGATGATTATTAAATTAATTAGTGTTACTAAATATTAATGAAATAATGACATAATATTTGTAAATAAGGTATTTATTTAAATTTTATTGGCATTATTCGGATCACTTTTTTATCAGCGCTTAGTAAAATGTTATAATTATCCGGTTCAGCGCTGCAATAGCCCGCTTTTACTATAAAGATTGAAATAAAAGGTAAAAGAATGGGTTCAGGAGAAATACGCGGAGCTAAATGTTCCCAGTAAAAAGGACTTGCTTAGAATGCTCATCGGATAAAGGGATTTTCCGGATTGAGTTGGTTTAGGCAGCTAAGAGGACTGAGTGAATCAGATTACGGTTGTTTTTTCGTTCGTAAATCGTAGTACTTTCAAATATTTATCCATTTTGACAACGGACTATGTACGTACTTCAAACAAGATCAAGTTTCAACTTGGAATTATTGAATTTTCCACTAGTTAGTATTCAACATTTGAAAGTAAAGTAGAGCGTCGATTATCCGAACTAATGTTGTCAGGGGTGGTTCGGATAATCGAAATTCATTTTAAAAAACATTATGTGTTAAGAGCATTTTTTAAGAGTTCACTTTTCGCTTTTTTTCCAAAGTTTTACGGCTCAAACTTCCCGTCTTACTGTGAAGATCATGGGGTACCTGATGATTGGATTTAGAATTATATTTGATTCCCCTTGTTGATTTACCAATCTTGAAATCGATATCTAATATCTGGCCCGATTCACTTTCTTTTAGCCACGAGTTATTTCCATTTTGTCTTTTAATGAAAAGAGGTTTCGTTTCCTTTTTGTTAGCATGGATGATGATATGTAATTTTTAAAACAGAAAGTGATCACAAAGGCAATGTATACCTCACAAAGAAATATTTAAAACGTAAAGTGAGATATATTACCAACCTAATGATTAGGAAGATATTTCGAGAAAAAAATGAAATGGTCAAATTAAGTATACAGTTCTCAGTTAACAAAATTGTAGGTATATATGGAAGTAATTTATTGAATAATTACTACAATCTGCTACAAATTAGGGTAGAAATAATAAAATGAGAACGGTGCAGACAAAAAAAAATAAATAAATAAAAATAAATTTCTGCCTAACTAGGAAAACTTTATATTCTAGAAATAAAAGGATTCAAATTAATAAATTAATAATTAAGTAAAATTAACAATCAATGATTATTCGAAATAAGCTATGTCGAGAAAAAACAGCGGTTTCGAATGTTACTTTGATCATTCAAACCAGCATAGATCCTAAACGGTAGGACCTAGCGACAAGTGTTATACAACAAAAAATATTCTCCATTTCATTTCTGATAAGAAGACTGTTGTTAAATTTTCGATCCCAGCAACGACAGAAGAACCAAATGAAGAAGTGTGTCAAAAAAAAAGCCCCAAATCTTAACAAATGTAGGCAAAACTTGTCTTTCTTAATTCAAACCAATATATCTGCTTAACGATAGGTCCTAGTGATAAATGTTAAATAAAAAAAAAAGTATTTCCATTGAATTTCTTACCAGAAAGTTGTTAAATTTTCGAACCCAGCAACACCAACTGTGCTACAGCGTTTCAAAATGTTACATTTTTGAGGGTGAAAAAAAAAAATTACAACGTGACTATATTCATTCGAATCAATATCGCTCCTAAACGGTAGGATTACCAGCTCATACATTAAAATTAAAATTTGGATGTCCAAATATGCTTTTACGTAGTCATCAGACACTTAATCAGTGCAATGTTAGCCAAAATTACTGTTATGCGTGAAAATATAATTGAATAAATAATGCGCAATTTCATACACCAGTAGAAAAGTTTTAATGAGCTCTCATTTTCTTATCGCCTTATACTAAAAAATATTATCTTATGTAAGATATAGTCAGTTTTGGATGCAATCAGGTTGTAAAACGAAACACATCTAAATAAACAAAATTGTTTAGTTTTAATCATTCTATCCATATGTGAAACTCCATGTTTCAGATTATTAGATGTACGAACGATTACAAATAAAATAATGGGAAAAAGTTTTTGGGAGGCATAAATAATGCCGAAGATTAACGTCCAACGATTGAAATACAGGTCGGCAATCCGAAGAAAACTGCTGCTGGAAGAATTTGCATAAATCTATATCTTATTCCAATTTTAGCAAGCTTCTTTCTAAAACAATATTTCATCTTATTCAAAACTCATCAAGTTTATTCTGATGGTAATGAGGATTGCTCCTGGAGAATTCTCTTTTTGGAGAATTATCTTAGAGGACTTGTTAGATGATTTATTTATGCGCTACATTATGAAGTCAAACAAAATGTATTTGAAAATAACAAAATCGCTTTATTTATTTATATTCGTAAATCTCTTCGAAATTATTATTTTGCTGGAATTTTTATATTTAATTTATAATATCTTCATACATATAATGTATATATTATTGTTAACAAAGTTCTTGAACAGGTTAATCACAACTTAGGTTGGCTCAACATCAAGTATCTAAAAGCTGTAATTACTGATTCTGTTTGCCTTGGCGCTTCAACTTTATGTTGAGCAACAGATTAGCGATATTTTTGTTCCTGATTTTGTTGATTAATTTACAAGATATTGTTACAACTATCAGCTATCAATTTTATATTTCTTTATAAATTTTTTGAAATTTATCCATATACTAAACTTAAAAGCCAAAAATCTGCTCATAATTTACGACTACTCCAAGAATTTCCAGACTAATTACAAGAGACTTATTTACATGACAGTAATTATACCTATTTCCAAATACGGAGTTGATCTTTGGGGCAGCAATAAATTTTTCATTTCTCCTCGTATCCAATTTTTAGAATCCAAAATCCATCGTAAAATCTTTATTATATCACAGACAAACTTATCCATGATGATCTTAATTTTAAGTATGTTCCTTATTTGTTCCAAATCAGATACCTATCCTTTCATCGTAAACTCCATACCCACAAAGAACCACTAGCCTCCCAACTTGCCCCACACTCGACTCCCAATAAACCTTCGTGACGTCTGAAAAGTATATGACCAAGAGACCTTCTAATATATGAATTTTATTGAAATGCTACATGTAAATAGTTCTTTACATCTTATTGACATGTCATTGTAATCGTTTTCCTCAAATTTACTTGTTAATGTCAATAAATAGTTTAAAATATTTAATTTAGCAACGACCAAATTACTCCTTTACACTCAACTATTAGTACTAATTTAGAGCTTAGGTTTGGAATTCTGAGGAGCTGCCAAATGGTCAAATATTAAGAAAATTCATTGTTTTGAATCAAAACGTTGAAGACGTATTGTGAAATGATCGAGTTTTATTTACCTTTGAGAATATGTTCAGCCCTGATCTAAACATTTTTGTATTAAAATCTACTCTTTAACGGCAGTATTATAACCCATTATAATATAAATATTTTTCTATTTTACATTAGGAAAAGTAATCTTAAAAAAAAAAAAATATGAGAGAAAAACTTTTACTTATAAGATATTAATATTATTGTTAAGGGACACTTACAATCTTACAATAACAGTTATTACTATGGTTTAACCTATATCTAGATAAGGCAATAATTATCCTAAATAACTTAATGCTAGGTTTTACAATAAAACATAGGATTCTCTAAATCTATATACAACACTAACACACCCAGAGACTGTCACTACTTCCACTGGACACAGGCTTATCACTGACACTGTCACTACCATTGACTCATAACTGACTCTTGACTCTTGACTGGCTACCTGACTTTGAGCTCTAGGGCTGCCTTTGTTTGCCTAGGCGGTCCTCGATCTCAGTTACTCCCTTTGACCGTAACAATATTTAAATTCTAAAACTATCGAACTAAATTTATAAGCATTATTTATTTTCGTTAATTTATTTTCTTTGAAAAAACTATCGAATCACTAATATTTTGTTGCGAAAAAAATTATAGATTAAGAAGAAAACTATTTTGACTAATTGAAGCATTGTAGTGATTTTTGGATGTACTAATTTGAAATTTCCTCGC
Source organism: Euschistus heros (assembly GCA_003667255.2). Taxonomy (NCBI): domain Eukaryota; kingdom Metazoa; phylum Arthropoda; class Insecta; order Hemiptera; family Pentatomidae; genus Euschistus; species Euschistus heros. The sequence continues at coordinate 2,300,928 of RCWM02000032.1, read as the reverse complement.
ATTTGATTTTATAATTAATTTGCAACGAACGAATAAATTCATTCATGAAGCAGTTGATATTTTTATAACGTAGCTTAGCTATAATTATGAGCTTTAAATGTCTGATGATTGCAATGAATTGTTTTCTTATACTTTGTTGTTGTTAAGAAAATGGGTACTTTTCTGTATAGTGTATTAAACTGCCCTCATTTGTACTAAGGCTAAGCATCCTATTCTCTCAACAAATAGCTCTTTTAATACAAACGACCTACGATTCTCAGTTGGCGAAGTTCTTCTTTTCGTGAGCTTTTTCATACTTACTTATTTACTTTGTTTTTATTTATTTGTAAATTTTAGTTAACCTAGCTTCCTATTTGTCTTTCTTGAATTTAAGGCGTTGATTTTTACCTAGTATTCATTCTTAATTTAGTGGCATTCTCAATTGTTTAACGAGGTAATACGTCTCACTTACTATTTACTATTGACCAGCTCGTTATTTGTTTGATATTGATTAGTCAGTTAGTATTTAGTGATTCTAAGAGTAGTTTCATTTTTATTTATTTTGAACTTTATCTCAAGAGTTTTATTAAATAGACTTCAAAAAATCATATATAAAGATATTTTATTCTGTGTTAAATATAAAATTCTAAAGAACCAGTAAAACTGGTATCAACATTAATGTGGAAAGATAACGTAGCTGTTTAGAATTATTACGGAAAAATTGTTTCACTATTTTTCTTTGAATGCTTTATTTTATTATTAAATTTTTTTATGTTTTTTTTTTACTATTGTAAAAAAGAAATTATCGTTTAATCGTAATCTATTAAAACTTAATTTTTAAATAAAATATCTTCCTTATGCTGCAGCTTTGCACGAACTTAAAAATATTAGTTTCTACAATTTCTTATCATTCAAATCACAATTCTCTAAGGCTTCTTAAAAGATGATTTTCTGACGGAAATTTTATAACATTACTACCGACGGATTTGCGCTTTAAAAGTCATTTAAATATATAAAAGGATTATCGAATACAATGGTTTGATACCGAGACCACCATCCTCTGACAGCAAACCGCCCTACAACCTACTCCATCAAAACCCAGAACCCCAAGATCAGCCCAGACCCAATCCATCCATCCTTCAGACGTTTACTTTATATGGCCAACTCTGTTACCACCTTTTAGCGTTGTTGAGTTTAACTTCATAGTTTCCTTATCTTTATCCAACAGTACGGTGTCAATAGCGTAACTAAGACTTGGTATTTACCTATTTCCAGTTCTTTTCCAAAGGAAATAATCTAGTGCAAGCTTAAGTAATACCGAAGAAATATAATCTTCTTGTTTTACCCTAGAGCGTACTTCAAACTTTTATGAATATACAGGTTCGTTATAAGTCATTTACTTGTAATAATATTTATATTTTTTCAAATTTAATTGTATTAGTTATAACTGTTGCAAATTTCAACAAATGAAATGGAATTATGACATAAAATAATTTTAAATATGAAATAATTCTTGGTTGTTAATAATATATTTAAAAAATAATTTTATATTGTTATAAAGTAGTTATAAGGCGTCTAACAGGATTAAATTATGAAAGAAGGTTGTGGTTTATATCAGTTAACGGCTTTTTGTAGTCTTGTTTGTGTTCAATTTTATTATTTATTCAAGGATCTGTTGTTGTTTTTTAAAACTAAATTTATAGTTATATATTAAATAAATAAAAATACCTTTACCTTTTTTTTTTTTTTTTTTTTTTTTTTTTTTTTTTTTTTTTTTTTTTTTTTTTTTTTTTTTTTTTTTTTTTTTTTTTTTTTTTTTTTTTAAGCAAAGCAAAATTCCATTTGCAATAAGACTATAAAAAATATGTAAATGGTAAATAGTCATAAAACTGAGAAAATTGTTTCACAAGGCTGGAATTGTTCTTTTTTTCTTAAAAAAATAAGTAAAATCGATTCTAGAAGTCAAGACTATAGTCAATTATTAACTGCTCGAACATGGATTCTTGATCAATATTCAAGAGCCGTTATCCCTGTTCTACTTTGCATAAATAACAAATAATTTTTCTTTAAACATTGGATTCGAAGTCTAGTAGCGGCTGGCGTCGCAAGCTTTTCGAATCGATATAACGCCGCACTGCTGTAATTAACAATCCAATCGGGTAAACCCTCCTTACTCGAGTGTTTTATCGTTCGTTCTCTGACACAAAGCTACTTTTAAAGCTTAATGTGGCTAATAGTTTGGACCGAATATTTTAATCCTAATTACTGAATCTTCCGATTTAAATGTATATTTAAATTACCATAAAATTATATAACAGTATACTTGTTATAAATGTACTTTAGTTAGTATCCGAAACCAAAAATGTATTATAATAAACATTTTTTTTTTTAATTTATTTAATTACGGCTTTGCAGTGGAAAGAATCAGTGGTTAGTATCTAGTATTAATATGAGTCATAAATATATTTACTTAGCGTCCTCATTTTTTGAGACAGGTTTGAGAAAGCTTTTAAGCTTTTCTATGTAACACACTGCTGATGAAGCAAACTGGGCAATCAGAATGAAAACACAAGTTACTTCTAAACGGAGCAAGCTAAAAAATATTTAACACAATAAGCAAATTTAAACCTAAAAAACAAAAATCATAAAAACAAACATTAGAGGCGTGGAATCCCAAAACCAGCTAGGTCCAATTTCCAGATGTTTTATTTATTTATTTTTTGCTTATTGAATAGTTTTGCTATTAGACAATCTTTAGGTGAACGGCTTTCTAAAAAAAAAAAGTTTAATCACGTTAAAAACAGCTATACACAAAATAATTATCTCTTCCTAATTTAGTCTGACGTTTACCTTTACGATCAGCTATAAAAATTTAAATGAAACAGACTTATCTGGTTTTGGTGGAATTCTACGCATAATTCTGTACCATTTGGGAAAAAATAGATAAGTTCATTTTTGTCCACGATAAGATAAATACTTTGAGCAACCCATATTGGTGTCCTACACATCTTATAAAAGTAGGCAAGTTGTAATGTCAACTGTATAAAAAGATACCATTGCCATTATACAACTTGCCTACTTAAACATGATCAGTATGACTTCAATATGGGTTGCTCAAAATATTTATCTTAATGTAGGAAAAGATGCGCTTATCTAGTTTTCCCAAATGGTACAGAATTTAGTAAAGGAATATAAATTAAATAACAGTATTCCTGTTTACACGTAACATTTTATCAAAGCAACAAACTTAGTTTAGTTTATAGAGACCAATAGGGATATCTAATGCTGGCCTTGTGTGTTTTTAAATTAATAATCATCGAAACTCGATTCAAAAAAATTTATATACCAAAAAAAAAAAAATATATAAGAAAACTTACTTTACAGAAAAGCTTCTTGTTTATGTATTTTTTGTTTATTATTTTTTTTTTTCAAATCTTATAATTATTTTAAACAAATACAGATACTAAATTTTCTGAATTGAGAAAATTCAGAATTTCAACTAGAACAATTTCTCTAATAATAGAAAACTCTGTTCTCCATTTTCATTATTTTATTTTTTTTTACTGTACATAATGTGTGAAGGTAATCATCAAGACTAATGATATATATATTACTTATTGCCAAAATTTGTGACAGATTGTAATAATTACTCAATAAAATTTTTATTAAATGGTTTAATGGTACTTAGATATCTTATATCAGAAACAATTACCCACTGGTGGCTCTGGTTAAATGATAATATGTGCTACAAAAAAAAAAAAAAAAAAAAAAAATAAATAAATAAAATAAAAGGTAGCAAAATAAGTTTTATTTTAGTAGCATAATGATGCAGTGTTATAACCCAGTCAAGTTGTTATTTCCTTTAAGGATTTTCAATGGTTTTTCACAACCTACTAATTTTATTTTTTTTAACAATACCTATCTTATTATTAGGGTGTCATTAAATCCTATACCCCATTTTAATAATCTAAATATGCCTTACAAATTATTTATATTCTAAATTGAAAATGTTTATGAAGTATTTATTTATGCACATTTATACAACCCTGGTTTTATATGTTGGGCTAAAGGTGAACATAGTGAATAAGGAAGTACCAGAAAGAAAGAAGCCTCTGGTAAGCCTCGAATTGTATAAAGAGATGTATAAAAAAGAAGGGTAGAGTGTGAAGGGACGATGAGGCAGACGGAAAAAGTTGAAGAGCGGCAAGCTCTTCGCTGAAATGAATTAAAGAACCAGCGAAACGAGATGAAGATGTAGCTTCAACTCGACAGCATAATTTCTTTATGATAGTTCTGATGATATTTTTATAAAACTGTCTTGTAGCAGAGTTCTGTCTTTCCCACTTATTGAGATATTTTCTGTTAATATTTCTGGTTTCGATTTGTGTAATGTAATTCTTAGTTTGTGTTTGATTAGTGATTAAGTTATACAACTGATGGCGGACCCACGAAATAAATCTTGGCCTTCCCACCCTGGTTAGAATAGGTTGGTAACCTGTAGGATAACCCGTCCTATCTGCTCTTGTTAGATTATATAAGGAAGTTAAGTTAAACAAAACAAAAAAAAAAAAAAAAATAAATAAATAAATACAAACTTACTTTGTGACATAAAAAAAAATAAAGAAATAAATATTACAAAAAATCGTAAAAAAAAGAACAAAAAATGATAATGAAAAAAAATATATAAATGAAATTTATCTATACAACAATGACATCATTATCATAAGTTTTTTTTTTACGATAAGAAGGGGAATTGTTGAGAATAGTTTAAGTGAAAGTGTAGATAAGAAGCTACCTAGGAAAATAAAAGAATCAACTTTAGTTATAAGAAGGCCAAGAGAAAGACCAAGAAGATGGTGGGCTGATGATGTTAGAAGAGATATAGAAAGACGAGGAATACCGTGCCGGACAATACAAAAAGAAGAGATTTGGAAAGATCGTCCCCGTTGGAGAGGCTTAGCAAACATCCAGACCCATTATTAGCTGGAACGGAGTAGGATATGTATGTATGTATCAAAAGTAAATTATAAATTTAGGCTGTTTTGTGTCTGACTAGCATTCCCTTTTGCGGTTATGCTCACCTTCATCGTAAGCCAAGAACTTAGATAATTTTAACTAATAATTAAGGTTGTATTTATTTATAAATAAAAAACTTGGATTGAAGAAAGTTTTGTCTCCAGATGTTATGGGAATGATAGTTATTAGGAAAAAAAAAGAAACATTAATTTGAAATTTTAATCACTTGAATTGAAATGATAGATCAATAGGGATCATTGGGATTCTTGGTATAGATGTGGTTTCCCAAGATGCTGTTCCAGTGAGCATTACACAAAAAGGGAGAGCATTAAAGAGACTAGGGGAACGGCCAATAAGGGAACGCTGGAATGCAATAGTTCTGTAGGATGGAGTATAGGATACTGTAAATAAAAGGAGTGGGAGAACCTTGCTCAGGCACAGGTTTCATCTAGATCTGCCGGAATTAAAAAAAATAAAACGCATCTAATAACTCAGATGGAGGAAAGGAAAAGCAAATTTGGGAGTCCTCAACGTAGAGATAGTGGGAACAATATTGATTTCAGATGGGGAGATCATTGATGTAGGATTTTTTTTTTTTTTGTTTTATAGAATATTGTATTACAAGCTGCCTCTTAAAGGGCAATGAATAATATAGATGACATTCATGCGCTATGTACAATAAAATTAAACAAAAATCCTCTAACTATACAAGATATTAATATTAAATAAATCATAAAATAAAAATATAAACAATAGTAATAATAAAGGGGTAAAATAAAATAAGCATTCAAAAACTTTGTTTAATAAATTAAAAAGCACAATTACACTGTATATACAATGTACACAAACATCCCAGGGAAAACCCAGACCAAGCTTGTCTCCCAACTTATGGGAGACTGCGGAGTAATCCCAACGGTATTCTCTCAGCCGCATCACCAGTGTGAAAATCTAGTGGAAGCTGAGAGGGAGCCCCACAGTCGCTCAGAACTTGAGTAAGATGTAGGAATCAAAGAGGAGAGGGGAAAATCTCGATCCCTGTGCTACACCTGATTTTAGGGTAAGTAATGATGATAGGCCTTGGCTAAGGATAGGTGTTTACGTGTGGGTAAGGGAAGGAGGTGACGGGAGCGGTGGAATAAGTTTATAATACCAATTGACCTATGAGAGAATTGTGCAATATGGGATTTCCAAGAAAAAAAGTGATCAATGGTTATGCCTAAATTCTTAACAGAGTGGAAAACTATTGGATGACCATGTATGAATAATGTAGTAAGGTTAACATTTGATCAAAGGAAGGAAAGATATCCTAAGGCATATAACCAATGGCTTAAGTTTTTTTATAGTACATGTTATTATTTCTTAAATGAGATAACAAAGATTCTAAGGTTTAATGCTAGAAAATACACAATGACTGTTTTGATATAATTTGAATGAATTCTAAAGGTTCTATTGAAATTAAATAAATTTAAGCTTGGTGAATTGCGTGATGGTGTCTTTAGCATGCGATCAAATGATTATTCAAAGGTTGAAATTTATAGCAGCATCGATCCTTTAGCCTTTGCCTATTGTTGAAATGTCAATCACCTCACGGCCGGCTCCAGGTATTTTAATTAACGTGCTAGTGTCAGTCAAGGATCAAAATCAATATTACTTGGAGTGGATTTTAGATTTACGCTGCTAAGACCTAGCGAAAAAACATATAATATTTTTTAGATACCAATTAATTTTTTTCCTCTTCGACAATAGAAATCCAATTAAGTACGCCTTGGTGCTTCAAATAACTCACCTCATCCATGAAACCGACGTATATATACTTATAATTAATTTCAGATGTGCATGTCGTTTTCGATTATTATAACAATTACTAGACAAATGTTCTAAGTTTCCAATTAATTACAAAAGATTAATCTATAATCAGACTTATTTGGGGTCACCTCAACTAGATCTAAAATTCACTTTTTATTAGACAAATGTGTCATCTTTCCGATTAATAGCAAGAGACTCATTTACATGAAAGTAATTAGACTTTTTTTGGCATACGGAGATGAACTTTGAGGCTCCACTAAACCTCCCAATACATCACTTACCCAATCCTATCGAAAATCCTCAATCCTTCTTATTATGTCACTAATAAACTTATCCATAATGTTGATAATGTTCCATATGTAGCTGATTAAGCTCAAAGCAGATTCTTATCCTTCTATGATAATCTAGATACTCACCCGCATCCAATAGTCCCCAAACTTCATTTTATTTAACCTTTCTTAATAATTTAATAGGAAATGTGAAATTTATTTCAATTTTTTTTTTTTTTTAAATCCCTCTTGACCGGTATTTTTTTTCCGTCTCATTAAAGGCAAAGATTTTCACATGACTTTTAACAGAGGTGATATAGTTGTTTTACTTCAAATCAAATTTATATAAATAAAAACTTTTTAATTACTAAAACGAATACGTATGTCACAAAAAAAGAAAATGAAACGGAACCCAGCCAGATATGAGATAAGTATAGAAGAATGAATATCTGAGATTAGAATCTTTACCTTTGTTTCCTTTTGCAATAAATAAATAAAAAGTTCTTGTTGAATTGTACCAAACTCTATAAAATATATTAAATACAATAGGTTTAGTGTCAACCAACGAAATTGGTTTTCTCTTATCTTTAATAGGAGCGAAACTTTTAATAGAATAAAGAAATCCTTTTACTCCACATTTATATTTTATTTTATTGAAGGGAATTAACAATTCCTAGTCTTATTATTTTAATAGATTAGTATTGATTATTTATAAAATATACCGCTTATGAATAATATTCTGGTTCTTGGTTACGTCGGCAATTTGTTAATGTTTGGTGAAGACGAGGAAACTATTAAATTGAACACATTTACGCTCATAACTACGAGATATATCGTTTAGAGTAGAAACAGTGAAAATTTCGTTATTGTAGATATTTCCGGCATTAAATTTTAATACGTTGAGCAATTCAAACGTTTTGGGTCTATAATATCTAGGAAGAATGAAATTAACAGAAAAGCTGTTATTTTTCGGTCGCAAAACCACTCACTTCGCGCTTCATCTTCAGAAATAAAAAAAAAAAAAAAAAAAAAAAAGAAAGAAAGGGTATATAAGACAATTCTACAATTAAATACTTAGGATAATAAAACACGGAGATTAATAAAATAATCATATACGACTGCTGCCGAAATTTTTTTTAAATTTAATTTAATTGATAAAAGGATGATTTGATACGTTTTTTGTTAACAATAGTAGGTTTCCTTCCGCATCTGATGACAGAGAAGTCTAACAAAAGTAGCATATCATGAATTGATTCCTTCCTCAGAGATATCAACTATTCCTCCCTTCCCCGCTCGGTAAAGTATCCTGTCAAATAACTTGAAGGGCGTATCCACCCCTGAGAGCATCATCGTTTGGAACCCTTTTTTCAGATGGATTCCGATATCCCTTGCCAAGCAGAATAGAATCCGAGTAATGTGCTAATAGATTATTTTTTTGCAGTTGTTATGAAGTTTACTATCTTAGTAAAATAAAAGTATAATTGTTTTCTTTACGTTTCTTATGACTGGTAATATAAAATTCTATTTATTACTAATTTTAGTTTCAACCAGATTTTTCAGCAGCAGTAACTGAAAGATCCTTAATCTCAGCCACATTAAATACGTTTCAACTTGAAAGCGTGCCTAGTATTAAATAATGCTCTTTTATAAATAATGCAATAAAAATAAGCTTAGAAACTGATAAAAGAATAATGAAAGGAAACAAAGTTAACTTGGCAAATTTTAAGCTCCTTAAATTCAAGTTGATATTTTGAGAAAAGAAGATACGACTGTATAAAACTATTTTAAGAACAGTTTTCAGATTCGGTTTGGAAACTTGATGTCTGTTCTAAAGTTACAGCATTAATTACAAAGTATTTAAAAAAAAAAAAAAAGAATATAAGAAATTTTTTGGCTCAAAGGCAGTTGATAGTGTTTAAAAAATAAATATGAAGAGGTTATTGAACAATGAAAAAATTCTTAATATTATGCTAACGTATAAATTCATTGACTATAATGCTGAGATGAATAAGGAACAATTCCAAAAAAGTACATAGATGGGAGGTTTAAGTAGAAAATCCTTCAAGAAACTAGGTATTAGGATTTGGAAAAAGAGGCATCAGATGAAGAGATATGGAAGATGATTGCTCAGAAGGCCCAAGATGGCACCGACCTGTAGAGCTAGAATAGTGTTTATCACAAAGTGACTGCCGTAATGAAGTGGATTCATGAAATGCATAAAGTATTTGAAAGAAAAAATAATTGGTAGAATTTGTGGCACAAAGCTGGTTGAGAATATAAAAAGTTAGAGGAGGTTGAGAAAATAAAAAGTAAGAGGAGGTGCGGTAGCTCAGTAGGCAAGGTGCTAGACTGTCAACCAACAGGATCCGAGGTCGAGTCTGGCTGAAGGCAAACATTTTATATTTTATTTTATCCGTGATTCGTAGGTGGGGAGTCCCTCAGGAGTATACCCAGCCTTTATTAAGTGGGTAACTTTAGGTGAGTAAAAAATCTGGTTGTTTAACGTAATTTGGGCCAAATTACTGGGGCCTTTCACAACCGTTAGCCTAGTAACAGTACATCCCTTACCAAAGTCCTAAACCCAAGATTGTTAACGGGTTTTGATGGTACAGGTTTTTATTTTTAAAATTTTTTAACTTACTTTATTTTGACAATTTTTATTTTTTTACGAGCGCAGAAGCTTAGGTGGGCTAACCATGTTATGAAAGAAGAACGACTCAATTAAAAAATAAAATAAATAAATAAAAGATCTTGTATTCTATGAGGATAGAAAAAAAAGAAGGTTTAGAAGTAGATAAGAGGGTGAAGTAGAAAAGTACTTCATCAAGTATTAGGATTGTAGCTTGATTGCTTTAGGACACTCAACTTCTATTTAGATATTAGGGATTATTATATTATACTACAAATTAGGTACAAGGTATTGGAAAAAGAGGAATCATATGAAGAGAAATGAGAGATTTTTCAGGAGGCCAAGGGTTACCCAGAGTCCTGTAGTGTCAGAAATTAATAATTAAAAAAAAAACTAACTAATTTTATTAAGGATTTTATTATTTACTATCCGAAATAACCAACACGTGTATATACAGAAAGTTTCTCTCAGACTAAAAAATCCTTGCAATAATTCAGTTATTATCAAAAGAACGTCCACGGTACACCCACACATCATTTATTTATTAATATATCGTAATTGTGTATAAATAAAAAAAAATATATTTACTTGTAACAAGAATTCAATTTTATTTTTTTAACGAGCAAATGAAATATTTTACTGAATTACTCATTAATATTATCTATCAATTATAACAATAAAAAAACCTATAACCGACCAATTTATTCTTATTTACACAAAAAGATGTTATCAGTACAATAAACGATGATATAACCATTGTTATGATGAAGACGAACAATAAATAGATCTGTTGTTTTATCTGCAAAGGCAAGAAAACAGGGCAGGACCCCTTCAATAAGGACGTGGCTTGAATCGTCCATTCCTCGCACACCCTCCTTTACCCTCTACCGTTCTCGCCAATCCCGTCTCGGGAAGGGTTACTATATTTATAACTTTTTATGTCTCACCATATTTTTACTTTAGAGTGGTCGGGTTATTTTCAACAAACTTTTTCTCTCTCTCTCTCTCTCTCTCTCTCTCTCTCTCTCTCTCTCAATTCTTTCCATGGCTTTAAACTTTGGTGTTATTATTGAGCATTGAGGATTTTACTAAGAAATCTGGATTATGAGGAATAGAGAAGAATTGGAATGTTTAGTGGAGCTCCAAAGCTCAACTCTGTACGTTCAAGTGTGTCTTATTTCTGTCATGTAAATAAGTCTTTATTTATAATTTATTAGGCTTTGATCGCTTGTCTGGTAAGTGGTGGATTCTTTTAAGCCTGGCATGTGTCCTCAAATTTAAAGGAGCTATATTCAACGCTTGCATTCTCATTCATTTATAACCAGAAATCATATATTTTGCTTTTGATTGATTGATCTCCACCGTTATGTGATTTCCTTCTGTCAAAAAATTACCAAATTCATCTCACTAAATAATCCATTAGTAGCACTTTAATAAGATCTATATTATGAAATGAAAAAAAATAATCTTTATTCTGGGACGTATTGTCCTCTAAGAATAACACAATTGTGTCATAAAATAGTACAATGGTCTGGCATATATATTTTCATACAAAGGTATTTATATATAAGGAACAGTAGACATGCAAATACAGTTAAGTAAATAATTGTCTAAATAACTTAAGTAAATAAGATAACATAAGAAGGATAAATGAAATAATACTAAAAAAAAAAAAAAAAATAAAATAAATAACTCTGAGAAAATGAGAAAAGATATATACAGAGAATGAACTATGTCTATATGTACATTGGATGAATAAAATATTTACAGAGATTACGATATATACTTGTATACACTGCACTCATTCACTTATACACCTATACACACAACTATACACATATGAATTGTCGATAGATAAAATTTCTTTGTTTAGGAAAAACATTTAAAGTAAAAAATAAAAATGAAAATAAGAAAAAAAAATTTTTATAAAAAAATAAATAAAATGATTATTTACCAATGTAGAAAAAATAAAAGATTATTATTATATGAAAGAAAATTTATGAGTCAATTCACCGGTATCAAATTTATTCGATTTGATCATATTTAATAAGAATTACTGTTCATATTGACTGGCATCTGACTGGGATAAGAGGAGATATTGGAAAAGGAGTGTTTTAAATGAGCTTAAGGAAGGGGCATGTCTTATTTCAGGAGGGAGGGTGTTCCAGAGGGTAGTGGATCGGGCTAGGAAGGAATGCTGGTATAATGTTGTTCTATGGAAAGGCAAGTATAGGTCAGAGGAACGTGATCTTGTTGTGAATCGGGAGTAGAAGGAAGACTTAAATTTCAACAGATTATAAATGTAGGATTATAAGGTCCCTATACCCATCCTATTTTCAGACACCTCAGAGGTTTATAGAGCATCGAGTGGAATGCACGTTAGGAAACTAGTTTTTTTCAATTTGGTATGGAGTTCGTCAAAAAAGGATAAAAAAGAAAAAAAAAAAAACCTGTACCACTTAAAACACATAAAGGGTCTCGGGTTCAGTACTTAGGTAGGTTGTACTATTTCTGAGCCAACGGTTGTGAAAGGAGGTGATTTGGCTAGAATTCACTCTCAACCGCCAGATTTTTCACCAATTAAGAGTACCCACTTTTTTAGAGACTGGGTGGTCAAAGAAGGATAGGTGTCTGAAAATCAACAATATATAAGACTTTATGATCAAGTTTATTTGTGACATAATTGAGAATTTCACAAAAGAATTTGGATCGTAAGGATTGGATAGGAGGATTGGAAGGTTTAGTGGAGCCGTAATGTTCAAATCTGTGCGTCCAAATGGGTCTAATTACTATCATGTAAAACTGTATTTCTTAATTGTTTGGGATCTCTGAACGCTTGTCTAGTTAATGTTGGAGAATTTTTTAAATTATGAGCTATAAGAGAGTAATCTGAATTACAAATTACACAATTTTAATAATATAAAGACATTACTGAAAAATTCATTCCAGATATCTTTGTAAAAATATTTAATTTTGTATTTATTATGCATTACGATTTGTTGTGTTCTTTTTTATTTTCAGTAACGAAGTTTTATTTTTACCAGGTTTAACTCTATACATATTTTGATCAAATATATTTTATTTTTGTTTCAGGTGAGTGCTCAACTATCCAGATTATCATTGCTTAAAACCAACTAGTTTTAAAATAAGGTTTGTTAATTTTAAATCATTACTACTTTTTTAGGCACCATCAAAAGTTTAAACATTTACATCATTGAAATCTTTTGATTCAGATTCTTTCCATTTCTTCAAATTCTGTAATCCTCATTGTACGATAAACCTTCTGTAATACCCATATGTAGTAGCAATTATAGTTTTTACGTATAAGAGGAATAAGGTTCCTTGTAAAAGTTAGGCTGGTAACCTGAAATCATAAATCAGATCATCAGAGTTTGGCCTTATAGGCATAGTAGTCAGTGAATTTAAATTTGAATGAGTAAATAATAAATGAGGTGTATGAGGTCTTTAGTTGTGTAATATACACATCTATATATTTGTTCCCATATGTATGTACACTCGAGTGCAAAAAAACGGGCGCACCTTGATTTTCATTAAAAAAATATGAACTAACAGAATAATGTTGTGATTGAACCAGCACACATATAGGCCAGGGCATAAGTGATAACATTACAATAATCCTTTGCAGTAATCCTCACAAGGATAACAAAGAAGGGCCCAAGTTTGCAGATAAACATATTGTCAGTTAGTCTTCAGTTCTTTAGAAGAGTGCAATGAACACCAGTTTGTAGTTTCTCTTTTTATCTTAATTTTCTTTGTCTCACGCTAATCCAATTCTACCCATATTGGTGTTGGATGTCACGGTAGTGACTCAAATTTTAGCGTTAATGGACAATCGATTTTTCGAAATGGAGACTCTAAGGAACCGCTTCCAGACATCTACAATGACTTGCCACCGGCTTCGTATTGCTCGAGGTGTGGATGTCTCCGTGCATACAATAAGTAGACACCTGGCTGAAATGAATCTACACTCTAATATTCCTGCTTTCGGTCCTCTCCTTACTGCAGCTCAGAGAGCAGCTCGACTCCGTTTTGCTCGAGAACATGTTGTCTGGACTGAACCTGATTAGGCCTCTGTTCTCTTTTCAGATGAGTCTAGAATTGGCCTACATCCTTCAGATGGTCGAGCTAGAGTCTAGAGAAAACGAGGAGAACGCTACACTCAGTGCAATGTTGTATATACAGTAGAGTGTCGGTGATGGTGTGGGGAGGGATTTGCTTAGAAGCGAACACAGACCTCCATGTGTTGCGAAGGCCATCCCTCAATGCACAAACGTATATAAGAGATATCCTTGAAAGTATGTAGTCTCTTTTGCACCGTTCATTGGCCCTAATTTTATGTTTATGCATGATAATGTACGGCCACAAGTCGCCATTGTTGTTAGTGACTTCCTTGATGAGGTCGGTATCCGAACCTTGAAGTGGCCAGCTCGCAGCCCGGATCTCAATCCTATAGAGCATCTGTGGGACCATCTTAACAAGGCCATCCGACAGCAACATAACCCTCCAGGAGCTGAGAACTGCCGTAGAAGAACAATGGGAACAGATTTCTCAAGATCGAGTGGCCAATCTTATAAGGAGCCTGCCTGTAAGGTTGCAGTCTGGTATTCAAGCAAGAGAAGGAAACACTCGATATTAAAGGCCATGAATTGTGTGTTTCTTGCATATTGTAAACGAAGTTTAGAGGTTTAATTTTTTTATCATAAAATCAATAAATGTTTACTTTTTTGTTTGATAATTTTTTTTGCTTTAAATTGCATGTTTTGTTACTTGTCCTTTTGTGCCTTATACACAGAATATATCCGCTACATATACAAAACAAAAATGACAAATTATATTAAGTTGTGAAAGAGAAAAAACAAACAATATGAGAACATTCAAGGTGCGCCGGTTTCTTTGCACTCGAGTGTATTTATATCAGATATCTATAATTTAAATGTACGACTTGATGAAGCCTGAAGCTATTAAAAATCGATAATACTATCTAAAATAATTAATTATTATAAGATTTGAATGAAGAAATTTTGAGTAGCTTTGACGAGTTGATCGTTCGAAGTTTTATCCATCTTATGTATAAAAATTAATATAAATAAAAATAACAAAATAAAAGACATCATATCTGAATCATTATTTACACAGTTTTACGAATATAGTAAATTGAAAAATTATAAACATATATGTTTTAATATAAAATACAGATTTTTGTGTTTTTATTTTGTTTTGTTTTTTAAGTTTCACTTTTACTTACCTTGGTGCTCGTCGTTCTGATTTTCACAAAATGTTAACAACAACAGATAAGATAGTATTGTTTTACTACGGTAAAGTAACGTTTTTAGAAAAACCTATTACTTAATTGTTGATAAGGATTATATGAAGTATAAATCTAAAATGCAACAGCAACACCTGTTACTCTCATCTTGATGTGCAACAGGTTCAAAACCCTTGCTGACATAAGCTCTTCAGAACGAGGGTTTTCCAGTTTTTAAGAGACCCTTGCAAATAACTAAAATAAAATAGAGAGCATTTGAAAGCTGATAAGGTGATATCCGTTGTAATGAGTGCGAAAATGGAAAAAATAATGGATCTATGGATAGTTTTTTTATTGCAAAGGTTTAGATAGTGGTAAACATCGGATGTGGCACAGACCTAACTGCATATATTTTTATTTCAAAATAATAAATAAATGATAATATCAATATAATGATGAATTAATGAAGAAAGACTAAGGAAGCAATAAATTAATTAGGGTATCTAAAGACATAATATTATCAATAAGTCACTACAGTGATTAAAAAGTATGATAATATTGATAAGAAATTTATTTTATTTATTTATTTGATTGATTGCCTCTACCCTTCAGGGTCATTGGCAGTCCATCTTCGATTATTTATCTCCTATATTCGTCCATAAAACCGATAGCTTTTAGGAAATCCAACAGAGACTTCACTGAATTGTTATCATCTTGTAAGATTTCCTGAAGTGTGTTTGAAATTTTAAATCTCTCCCTTATAGATGAAAGCTGTGGACAGTCTACTAAAATGTGTTGTACTGTCCTGGGTTCCATGTGAGAATTCACAGTGGCCGATTCTCAGGCGGCACAAAATTATTTCTTCCTTTCTAGACGTCCTACAACTTGTTTGCCACTTAGCGGAGCAGTTCGTCTTTACTTGTAACAATTTAGACCTATTTGTTTTCCAGTTTTCTTCCCATCTGGCTTTGATCGAGCATCTTACATGCCTCACCAGTCTTCTTTAGGTGTAAGGTTGATGTTTTTAACAATATCACCATCACTAATTCTTGCTAACTGGGCCGCAGAATCAGCTCTTTCATTTGCAGAAATGCCACTGTGGGAAGGAACCCAAATAAAAATAATCGTATTGTTTTTCTCTTGAATTTTCCAAATAAGCTCGATAATTTCTAAAATTGTTACATGTTGAGACTGATCATTTTTTATTGCTACAATAAAAATGATATCAAAAATCACGAAAAAAGAAAATATTATTAAAACTCTTTCAGGCCTGAATTTTGGCTGCGATAGAAACTCACTCTTAAGAATTTATCGGTGCCTAATTAGACCCATTTTAGATTTCGGATGCGAAGTATATGGTGATGCAGCTAAAAATATCCTCAAGAAACTAGACTCCATTCACCACAAACTGATACGTAGAACAACAGGAGCGTTCAGAACCAGTCCCATATCAAGCTTGCTGTGTGATGCTGAAGAATGGCCTCTAGAGCTCCGTAGGCACTACTTACTATTAAAATTCTTAGGGCGCCTTAAGTCGAGCAAAGATTTTTTCGAATTAAGTAGATATAAAATACCTCCCCGATTTTCTACTTATCCACTTCTATCAGACCTATTCCAGATTCCAAATATCTACTTAGCTCATCCCTATTCTATGCCCCCATGGAAAACAATTAATGCCTCCTTCGACTTCTCACTTTTCTCATACAATAAAATTACTTATCCGCAAGATTCCATACAAAACCTTTTTTATGAGTCTAAATCAAAATATAAAAATTTCCTTTTTGTTTATACTGATGCCTCCAAGGAAAACAAAGACACAGGTTGCGCGGTAACATTTTCCGGAACGACAGTTAGATATTGCCTTCCTGAACTATACTCGGTTTGATATAGTTAAATTTTTAGATAGCAACAAAATAGTAATTTGTACAGACTCTTTTTCGGCTTTAAAAAACTTACAAAACTCACACCATTCTAACAATCCAATTTCACATAGAATAATAAAAAACAGCTACTCACAATTAATAAAGTAATACACTTTCTTTGGGTACCCAGTCATGTTGGAATACATGGAAATGAATTAGCTGATGCAGCTGCTAAAGAGGCGAGAAATATGTTTCCGGTACCCAACTTACCAATTGTCCTCAGCGACTATCAAATATATATTCAACAGAAGTGCAAGGCTGCGTGGATTTATTATTGGAACAGGATTCCGGATAGTAACAAACTTAAAATGATTTGCCCTAATGGTCAACCATGGCCACTGCTAAACGGCTCTAGGAGGGAACAAGTGGTGATGACTAGGCTGCGCATCGGGCACACAAGACTCACACACCAACACCTACTTCAAGGTAATTCACAGCCCATGTGCTCAAGGTGCCAAGTCCCTCTATCAGTAGAGCACATATTTAGTAATTGCAGTCTACACCCTACAGCTGGAACGCCCATCTTCAACAAAGACCTTGGTACAATGTTCAAAAACTATCAACCAGATGTTCTGAAGTTCCTCAAGAATTGCAGAATCTTTAATACCATTTAGATAAACAAGAAATCAGAATTTGGTGCCTCTGGCCATGTTGCAGTACACGGCACCTTAAAATAAAATAAATAAATAAATAAATATTGCTAATAATAAGAAATTAAATGGGATAAGTAATAAAATGTAAAATTATTATTACAAATTAATTTTATTTAAACGACTGGTAATTTATTACACACACACAAAGAAAACATGATATAAATACATGGAAATCGGCAAAATACGAAACAAAGAGTTATATCTAACTAAACTAAAATATGACTTGTTAAAATTCATGAAATAAGTAAGGGGAGGAAGAATAAAATTTGAATATGTTTTGTTGTTTTAGTATGTTTTATTTTTATTTATTTTTATCTTTTTTTTTTTCGAAATTGTTTTGGTTTTTATAGGTTTGTTTGATTTGTTTTTTGTTTTGTTTTTTTTCATTTTTCTTTTATTATATGTGTACTCAGCCACGGACAGTATTTTATATTTCTAATAATATAAATAAATGCATTATGAAATATTTACTATGCCTATAAATAGACAAGGCTTACGTAACCATAAGAAATAAACTTACCTCTTATGTAATCCTAAGGCACGAAACATATAGAAAAAATGTATGTGGGTATAAATTTGGTAAGAGGTTTTAATAGTAATGAATTACAAAAAAAATATGATTAGCTCTGTCGTACTTTTGTCTTTAAACGTACTTTTGTCTTTAAACTACTTGCAGCACAGCCTTTTTGTCTATTTTTATCACAGCAGTTTTTACGAGAAGTCTTACGTTTGTAAACTACGTTCTTTATATTTTTTATTTTTTTAGATACAATATATATACTATTATATAAAAGGGGGAAACCAATTTTTTATTTGTGATCACTAACCATGAAAACTACTAAGCAAATCTGTACCAAATTTTAACCACTCCCTTAACAATAATTAAACATACTGATTTTCAATTAGTTTTTTATTAAAAACTCGTTAATATATGAATAACAGTGAAGTTAAAAAATTGATAGGAGGCGTGTGCAATTCTACCCGATAGGTTACAAAGTTACAGTGATATATATAGCTTGAAATTGATAATAAAATTTATTTAACGTCAATTAAATTACTGAAAAGTATTTAAATATGCAGTACAATATGTGGAACAATGTGATGTTTGAAAATCGACCAATATGTGGTTAGCACTATTCCGCAATTGAGTTGACAATGGTAAAACTACTGTACCAAATTTCAACAAAATCATCTTCATAGTTCTAGGCCGACTATGACTTTGTCCAATTAGTCACTAGCCCACTAGTTGGTTCACAAAAATATTCAGTTAAAATTTTGGTGACATCAGCAATTTTGTAGTGCTTAGTTTATAGCCTTGTAGACATATATCTAGTTTCCTTTTCAGTGTTCGTTGGTACTCATGAGATGGATATATACATATATGGAACAATAAGGAATCCAATGTCATCAGAAAAAACAGGACTGGAAAGGAAGAGTTACTGCTTTTATAAATTGCAAATAAAAATGAATGTTATTTACTGATGACACGAGATTGAAATTGTGATTCTGAAAAAATAGTAGGTTACGTAGATTCTTTATTCGATATTCTGAATGTAATTAAACTTATTTTTGTTAATATAATTATCATTTATGCTAGTAATATCTTCTTAAAGATCAATAATCTATTACTAAAAAAACAGTTTATATTCCTGGATTAATTAATAAATTGTTATCAATAAAGATCATGATTTCATCCCAATTACCATATTTGTAAACATAAAAATATTAATAAACCAAAATAGCCGACTAGTTAGATTAATTGCCAACTAGTCGTCGAGTACAAATCTTTCATTACTGCAATGCTTACAATACTGAAGCTGTTTAAATAAAAAAAAAAGAAAAAAGAATAATCACACTGAAAGCTGCCACTAGATCGAAAATGACCCATAAGTGGTTGTGACTAACATTGATAATTATGAACAATATATATTAATCAAGATATTTCAAATGAGAAGTATTTTATAGTTTGTGTATTTCATTTGTCAATAATCAAAATTATTATTATAGTAATTCATGAGAGTACATGTATAAGGATGAATGTTAACCTTGCCTCTTACGCTGATGACACATGTTTGTTAGCAGCAAATAACGATCACTTCATTGCATCCCAAACACTATAACCTCATATTAAAAACCTGCAAGAATGGTGTCAAAATTGAACTATCAAAATAAATCTGAACAAATTTCGTCAAATAACTTATACTCTTCGTCTTTAATCCACGACTTCCTGTCCTACAGTATCCTTTAATAATATTCCATTAATCTCTTTTGAACAGATCCACTACCTAGGACTCCATTTGGACAGACGTGTTACTTGGAACTATCATACAAGATTAAAACTAGAAGGAACTGTCCGTCGTTATAGACTACTCTATCATTTACTAGACAAACGTTCTAAGCTTCCAATAAATCAATAAAGACTCGTTTATACGACAATTATTAGACCTATTTGGGCATAAGGAGTTTTGCTTTGGAATTCCATTTTACCTATCAATTCTTCTTGTATCCAATCCTTACAATCCGAAATCACTCCAAAAATTCTTAATGCTCCCTACCTTCTCACTAATAAACTTATCATTAAACACATTATTGTTTCCATATGTTGCTGATTTAGCCCTAACCAGATACCAATCCTTTCATAGTAAACTGTATTCCGTGGCGTCTAAAAGAAGGTGGCCTGAGACCTGAATTGCTACTAGTGCGTAGTTCTTCACAAGTTATTTATATGCCATTATAATCATATTTCTCAAACTTACTTGTCATGATATAACAATATATATATTATTAATATTCTTATGAATATAATTGAGTAGTTAAAAAAAAATGAATAGGTATTAAAAGTTGCGACTATTTTGAGATTAACCCATAAAAGTAAGGAGAAGATTGTGTTGGCTTCAACCTACTTTTAATATTGTGCCAAGCTAACGGTCAATATCTCGCTAGAAATAGGCCCATCTCTTCCAGGACTGGCGGTTAAGCAGAACATTTTCAGTTGAATCGATACTGTCAACAAGGCCTGTCATTTATTTCAGTTGATACTCAACACTCTCTTATTAAATTCTTCTCCCCTCCTCCATTTCCTTTTTGGTTTGTGATAACACAATAAAAATGGCAAACGGCGTTGTTAAATGAGTAGACAAATTAAAAAAAAAATAAAAAATACAATATCTGATTCTGGCTCAGTCGTGAAAAGATATTAGCCATTTGAATGTTCAAATTACTAGAGGAAAAGGTGAAAGTAATATGGTACGTATTAGTAAGTGATATGGCACCATCTTTTGTTTTTGACTTAAGTTACTTTTGTCTTCCATTAACAACTATAACGAATCCCACCTGGACAGATTAAAACTTATTTCGTGGCGGGCCCACGAATGAATCTTGGGCCTTCCTATCCTGACTGGAATAGGTTGGTAACCTGTAGGACAACCCTTCCTTCCTGCCCTAGTTGGAGTACATGCGGACGTCAAGCCACAATAACCATAACTATACGGAGCGCAAAAAGCTAACCATATCCCTTTGTGTATGCTTATAATCAGTTCTCAACTGCTGTCATATTTAAGCACAAAGTCATTGCCTAATGGCTATTAACCTATTTACTGCTATCAGACCCGTTTGAAGATCACGGGTATTTTTGTGATTAACGGTTGGCAGCATTGTTGAGAAATAAATGTAATAATCCTATCTTCTCAATCTCATTCACCATTCGATATTCAAATACCCCTTCCATTTTTAAACACCACTTAATTAACCGCCTTCTATTCACCCAGATCTACGAAAAAAGTTAAAAACCACTTTTCAATAATATAAAATATTAACAGTTTATATACATGGAATTTTATTGCTTTTGCACAAACTGGTTTTCCTATTTCTTATTTATATCAATTCATTGAAATTTTCAACTGTAAAATTATATACATTAAGTAAATGGGCTGATAATGATTACAATAACATGTCAAAGCTTGAAAAGAACTACTCGTTAGTAGCACTTTAATAAAAATTCTACACTAGAAGATCTCTAGACGATCTTCTTTTCAGACGCCTCGGAGGATTATCGTGAATGGAGTGGGAAGCAAGTTGAGAAACTAATGGATTTGAGTAGTTATGGAGCTTACTATGAAAGGATATGTATCTGGTATGGGCTAACTCAGCAACATATGGAACATTAAGGTCTTTATTGATAAGTTTATTTGTAACAAAGTAAGGAACATTAAAGATTTTTCGAAGGATTTTGGATTATAAGGATTGGATACGGGGGGAATTAGAAGGTTTAGTTGAGCCCCACAGCTCAACTCCATATGTCCAAATAGGTCTGATAACTGCCATGTAAATGAGTCTTTTGTAGTAAAGCGGAAGGTTTGAGCGTTTGTCTAGTAAATGTTGAAGAAGTCGAAAACGACGAGCAGCTTCCTGTCGTTTTAGTCTTGTAAGTGGATTCTAATTTAAACTTTTGTCCATGTGGAGTCCCTAGGTAGCGGATCTGTTCAACAGGGATTAGTACAATGTCATTAAAGGACAGGAGGTCGTAGGTTTACGACGAAGGGTAAAGGTTATTTGGTGAGATTTATTAGGATTTATTTTGATTCTCCATTTTTGACGCCATTCTTGAAGGTTTAGGATATGGGATTAGAGTGTTTGAGAGGCAATGAAGGTATCATTGTTTGCTGATAACACACATGTCATCAGCGTAAGTGGTGAGGTCAGTGGTAGGATGAGTTGGGATGTCTGCTGTATACACCGTATAGAGGATAGGGCCAAGGATGCAACCTTGAGAAACACCAGTAGATTGGGTAAAGAGGAAAGAATAGGAAGATTTGTGGTTTACTTTGAAAGTTTTATCACTGAGATAGGAATGGACAAACTGATTTAAAATATTTCTGTAATTTTTTAATAAAATCTTTCTGTTTTGTACTTATTTTATTATTATTATCTGTTATTTTATTTTAAGGCCCTGAAGTCCCTTCCTCAGTGTCATTTCTGTGATGACTACGATGATGGACTTAATATCCTAGAACATATAAAGAACTTTTTTTCAATATTATTATTGGTAAAACTATTAAAAAAATAAAAATAGTTAGCATGATAACAATAACAACATAATAACAATAACAACATAATAACATAATAACAATATAATGACATAATAACAATTTAAATGAAATTAAAACAAAAAACATTGTCACTGGATTTAAAAGTTAGTTAAAACAAATCTGATGCACTTGTGAATAGTCGGTTCAGTGCACTGTGTATATTAAATTTGTTTGTGAATTTCAGGTTATGGATACCACCAGAAAGGTATTTTTTTCTCTTTAGTTTTGTCTAATGAATTTCTTTGGAAATCATTGTTGAATATATTGCATTTTTTTCTAAAATAGGATTTTTGTAGCAGCGATTCACACATAGTACTGTGCATTGATATTTCGTTTGAATACCCTGATATTTTACTTTCTATCATTATTTTTGTGTGTTATCATATATTTTTTATCAATATTCACCACTAATTTGATTTGATCCGTAAAATTTATATTAGGAATACCGAAAAAATACATAACCAAACATAATTTGCTAAAAGGTAGAATGATAATAGGTTATGAGTAACGATCGATTCCTGCACGGAACCGTTTTGAGCCCGGTAATGTATTAGGTTTCTCTAAATAGCTCCTCTATTTATAAACAACACATTAGCTTTTAGTTATATACGATGTATTAATTTAAATATCTATTAATTAGAAACAATAATAGTTACGTTGGAGGAAATAATTGTTAAATTAATGTTAGTAGTAATGCATAATAAATTCTCATTGTCGTAAACATAACGATTCTACTATTTTTTTTATAATATTAACGACATACCTTTCAAAAAACTTCAATTATAAAAATAAGCGATTGAAATTATCATTGCTAATAAAAAAAAAAATGTTATAAAATGAGAACTATAAAAAATATATCCAAATGTATATGAATAAAAATTATTATATAAATGAAATTTCTTTATTTGTTATCATTTTTTAATAACAAGTTTTGAGTCACCGGATTCTGATATTATTTATTTTCACAATGCCATAAAGAAACTAATAGCATACTTTGACGTTATGGAGTTCTCCTAATTTTAACATAATGTTATTTTTATAAGCATGTCCTGGGAGTTGGACAAATGTCCCCAAGCCGTCTGGGTCGTCTTTTGATTGATTTTTACTCACCTTTCCCTGCTGAATAATTTAGAAGAAATCGCAGCAATTTTTCTTATGAGTTAGTGTAACTTCAAAAATTTCGCTCATACTAAAATTAATTTAAAATTTCATTACTCAAAAAATGCACCCAGTTTCTCCTGATTATGAATATTGAGTGAGGGTGTATAACACTGGTCAACAAAAACAAAGAAATTGTTTGTTTCCTGTGACTATTTTATTGTTTCTAACTCAATTTGATACATATTTTGTAAATATGACAACAATGTTTATCTAACAGCTTTTGTGTTTAAGTTACAGCTTACCAACCTTATTTAGTATTTTTACTTAGATTTTAAATTTTTGTTGGACAGTACAATATATTCTGTTTTTGTTTTCGATATTCTTTTGTCCAGGCAGTGTTGTGTGTTTAATCCAGATGCTTTTGCTATATTTGTGGCGAATATATATTTGAAAAATATCGAAATGTATATTAGACTTTTTAAAAACTGCATATCATCAATACTTCAAAATAGATCTGTACAATCAGGACAAGCCATGGGTTCCTTATATTGTTTCGCCAAAAATGTGTTGTGTGTCTACGGTTATGGTCCAGCTGGAAAAGAGATGCAGCGAAGTTCGTAACTCCTATGATTTGGCGAGAACCTCAAAACCTCCATGACGTCTGCTACTTCTGCGTTGTGAAAATAGACGGAATTAACCCTGGAAATCGAAGTAAGTGGTCATATCCTAACTTATCTTCTGCTCAACGACCTCAATTAAAATCACGAGAGGTCGAACACAGCACATCTAAATCCTCTGATGATCCAAATCTCTGTGAACGCGAACAAAATATATCAAGTGATGACTCTGATCCAGATAACAAATGTAGCCTTTGAGAACCTCAAATATTTAATCAGAAATAACTAAATGACTTAGAGAGGGATCTGAACGTACCGAAAGTATCTTCAGAATTTTTTGCAACTCGTTTAAAAGAAAAAAATTGCTTAATCTTGAAACCAACATTACTTTTCATCGTACTCGAGAAAAGAATCTCTTACCGTATTTTTCTCAACAGAAGGATTTAGTCTTTTGTAACGATGTTGGTGGTATTTTGCAACAGATGGGTTTAATAAACTACAAGCATAAGGCTTGGTGTATGACAGATGCGAATGATGGACAGCTGCGAAACAAGTTTAAAGTGTGTTTTGCTCCATAGCAGTAACAAGTACGGATCCATACCTATTGCACATTCGACGACTTTGAAAAAAGATTACACAAATATTTTATGCAAAGAGATCTACCTAAAGTCATTTATTCAAGGAAATCCTATAAAAGATCATTTGATAATAATGTTCAATAAAAGTTTGTAACATTATGTATTAATTTCCTCATATTTTTTAATCAAAAGAATAAAACTTTATATTTCAAAAAATAAATCTGTTAGTAATCTCCCAGTATTTTTTTCATAGCCAAGGCCTTTGAAATATCCAATAACAATAAAAAAAATGAAGGAAACAAAAATTGTGTTGACCAGTGTTAGTCGAATTAGTCGAATAAATAATTCATTGATTCCTAGATTAATTGCCTTAAACTTTATTTTAAACTAATTATACATATTTGCAACTATGTTTATAAAGATATATAAACATTTATACAACAAGTAAATGTGATAAACTTATTAAAATGACTGGTCTATAATTTGTAAAAAACCACTCACTAGTAGCAATTAAAAAAAGTTCTATATAAGAAGGTCTCTTGGCCATCTTCTTTTCAAAGGTCTTAAAGACTTATCGGGATTTGAGTGTGAAGCAAGTGGGGAGACTAGTGGATTCAAGTAGGTATAGAGTTTAGTATGAAAGGATTGGTACCTGTTTTGGGCCAAATCAATAACATATGAAACATTAAGATCTTTATGGATAAGTTTGTTTATAACATAATAAATAAGGAACTTGAAGGATTTCGCGTAGGATTTTGGATTCGAGAAAAATTGTAAGATTTAGTTGAGCCCCAAAGCTATGTCCAAATTGTTATAATTAGTGCCATGCAAATAAGTCATTTATGATTGGGATTTATAATAGTCATTTATGTTGGGAGCTTTGAACGTTTGTCTCGTGAATACTGGAGCAGTCGGAAACTGCCTTAAACTAAAGTTATTTATTTTATAAGCAGTTTTTACTGCCGCTAATTTTACAAACTGCTCCAGTGAACGGCAATATATTATAATGATGATAAGGAGAGCATATAACATATGCAATTACACAAATAAAAAAAAATTAAATGACTGAAAATTAAAAATAATAATGATTATAAACGTGACAATAATCATAATAATATTTAGTGATGTGTCGTCACCAACATTTTTCGGTTCTGGATACTGATAACTCGTTTTAAAAATAAATATCTATTACCACACGAGAGTTAGAAATGCTAACAAAATCAATTATAAAAACAACAGTTATTCAAATCAAAATCCAATCAACAGAAAAAAATAATTGATGGATTTGGGAATGATAAAAATAAAAATAATAATTCCAATCAACAGAAAAAAATGATAAAAAAAAAAATAAATAATAAAACTAAGAAACAGTCATACTATATATTCAATAAAGACTCAGACTGGGGAACCCCAAATCAAAGCCCAATTTATTGGTTAAGGTGTGACCCAGAGAGATCCCAGTGCTGCTCTCTTGGTTGCTTGTGGATACTGATATTTATATTGATATATCTAGTGGATCTGAGTGGAATCGCTATAATTAATTTTAATTTTTATAATAATATTTTTTTTTTTAAACTATTCATTGATATTTACAACTGTACATCAATATACATCAAGTAAATTTGAGGAAATGATTATAATGACATGTAAATAACTTGTGAAGAACTACTCACTAGTAGCACTTCAAAAAATGTTATAAACTAGAAGGTCTCTTGGCCATCTTCTTTTCAGACGCCTTGGTGGGTTATCAGGTATCGAATGAGAAGCAAGTTGGGAGACTAATGGATTCATGTGGGAGTGCAGTTTACTATGAAAGGATTGGTATCTGGTTTGGGCTAAATCAGCAATATATAGCACATTGAGGTCTTTATGGATAATGGATAATGAGCATTAAGGATTTTGGATTGTAAGGATTGGATTCGAGAAGAATTGGATGTTTTAGTGGAGCCCCAAAGCTCAACTCCGTATGTCCGTATAGGTCTAATAATTGTCATGTAAATGAGTCTCTTGTAATTTATTGGAAGCTTTGATCGTTTTTCTAGTAAATGTTGGAGTAGTCTATAACGACGGGCCGTTTCTTGTCGTTTTAGTCTTGTATGTGGATTCGAAGTAGGACGTTTGTCCAAATGGAGTCCCAGGTAGCGGATCTGTTCAACAGGGATTAGAGGAATATCATTAAAGGATACCATAGGAGAGGATGTCATAGGTTTACGACAGAGGGTAAAGGTTATTTGATGGGATTTATTTGAATTTATTGGAATTCTCCATTTTTGACACCATTCTTGAAGGTTCAAGACGTGGGATTGGAGTGTCTGGAATGCAATGAAGGGATCATTATTTACTGATTACAAATATATTTCATCAGCGTAAGTGGTGAGGGTCGGGATGTCAGCTGTTTACTCAGTGTAGATGATGGGAGCTAGGATACTTCCTTGAGGAACTACGGCAGACTGAGTAGTTATAATAACTAATCTCAAATTATTATATATAGAAAATTAACTACCTAAAATTTAAATTATCTGTAGGAAACTAACCACTTTAATTGTTCAGTTAATAAAAAACAGTTGAATAGTAACGAATTTCTAATTAGAATTCTATCTCTAGTTTCAAAACTATTTTCCTTAATTATTTCTCTCAGGATTATAGCTAATTAATAGTTCCGTTCTTGATTAAGATCTTAGTCAAGATATCTATTTCGAATCGACACAAAAGAAAAGAGAAAAATGCTAACCATTTTTTTCTACAATAATCTCATTTTATTTATAAGCATCAGTAATGTATCAGTAAAAAATTATTGTTATTAGAAGAATAAAAAATAAATAGTTCATCTCAACTATCCGCTGCCCTTAAAGATGCCAGAAAAAAATACAATTTTTCTCTATTACAATGCGGGAGAAAACAGGGAGACGAATGGGGGTATTACCGCAACGTCAGACTTTTATCAAAAGTGGTAAGCAGCCCTTCTAGAAACTTTTTCAGGACTTTCTATAAAATTGTTGGCTAGAACTCACTGTCATGTCAGAAAAAGTTCCTCTACTAGCTTTTTTATAAATCAGTTTATCATATCTCTTTCTCATAAAATATTTTTTGGTGAAGTGTATATTACAGACTTAAGGTAAGATACCTTTTGTTTTAGTTCTGCTTTTATTATTAAATGATGGATACTTGAGAATAGATGAGGTTGGATATCTTTAACCATCTAACACAAAAGTAATTATTTTTTTTTTTTTTTTTTTTCTTTATTTCTTACATAATTGTTTTTTACAATTCACAAATTTAAATGCTGTACCAAAAAATAAAAAATAAAAAAAATTAACCAGTATCAAACTTAAATAGAATACTATCAAACAACTTAAATATATACCGAAATAATCATAATTTATAACGAAAGAACAATATAAAAAAAAAAAAAAACTTTCAATGAATAACACAAAAGTAATGAAATATGCTTATTCACAGCTTTATGCACAAGTATATCATACAAACAGACAAAGATTATTGCAATTCTTTAAGAAAGTTAACAAGTATTTTATTTCTTAGATAAAGGAGTATATAATGTTTAATTTATTTTCAGATATACTCTATTTTAATTCCTCATATTTCTATTTATCTTCACTGCAATGTAGTTACATGTTTCGGGATATGTTATCCTATCATCAGACTGAAATACAAATGTTTTACATTAAATTCTTCTCAAATTTTATTTTAACAATACAAATAAAAATGAATCAACTTACATAATAAAACAGCAATAAAAACAATATAATTCTCCTCTTCTTTCTTAAAATATATTCTTAAAATAAAAGTTCCTCGTAATATATCAGAAGTTACAATCCATGTAAAACTTAATTCAGATATGGATAAATGATATAAATAAATACAGCTTATCATAAATTACGTACTAATTCGTTGTTTTTCTTGTCTTGTTGGAGGTTTGACGTCGTTATGTACTTGAACTAGGTAAAGAATGATAAATTAACCTACATGTTTCTTTTGGTTTGCCATTGAGCATTATTTTTTCTATGACATTTTCAAACATATTAGTCAATTTTAAACTGATTAAAATTGAACAGATTAGGTGGTTGATTATTACATAAAAGCATAATTTAACATCAAATTTTAATTTCAATGTATGAGTTGGTAATCCAGATGGACAGTCTATTAATTACACTTGCGAATAATTTATTGCATCATCAGTGCTTACAACAATGTCCCATGAATCATAAGCAAAGTATCGTCATTATGATTAGCAATTTTTATTCAGCTGAAATAATTTTATTGATTTCGTCTGGCTATATTTAAATTTCAAAACTTAGATACGGCAGTGTGAAAAATCTCGTTTCTGCCAATCAACATTGTACATATAAATGTTTATTATTGTATAACGTTCCTAGATCCATAAAAATGGTGTAGAAAAAATTTAGTACAGGTAGGTACAGTAGTTATAGCATTGTAAACTATATTGCGGAATGGTTCTTACCACCCATCAGTCGATTTTCAAACATCACTGTGATTCACAAGTCGCACCTCATATTAAAATGTTTTTAATAATTTAATTGATTATAAGTAAATTTTATTATAAATTTCAAGCACCGGAAATCAGTTGAATAATAAACTTCGCTGCACACCACATATTTGTCGCTTTTTAATGACAATTTAATTTAAAATCAGTAGATTTTATGATTGCCAAACCATCCTGGCACTATAAGGATGATGTGGTTAAAATTTGGTACAGATTGGTTCAGTAGTTTTCGTGGTTAGTGATCACAAGCGAAAAATGGCTTGTCCTTTTTATATAATAGTATATATACTAATAATTGAAAAGTGGAAATTCACAATGGTTTATTCGGTCTATGTGCCGAAATAAAATATTGTGAAAACTGAGAATTTAGTTTACTACAACTTTTTATATACTTTTCAAATACGTTTCTGGCCAAATATATAATCCACTCTAAGACGGACTTAGGCCGATAGGAGGACACGTTCCTTGGTCTGTAGAAAAATATTTCAATATAATGCAACAATTAAATTTTTGGCACATATGCCGTTAAGGCGTGTACACACCTACAGGTACACGCGTAGGTTACCTGTCCCAGGTAACCTGCTAGGTCAAACGAGAATGTAGATGAACAATAACTGTCAGTTCTTGCAAGAACTCTTTGACCTGACAGGCTACCTGTGACAGGTATACCTGTAAAACCGCCTTTATGAATTTCCATTCCAAAGTTTTATAGAAATCATGGTCCCAAAAAATACAAATCTGGAAGTGCTGAATAATTAATTATCATTGTTTTTAAAACATTTTTTCTAATACAGATATTATTAGCATTGTAATGATTTCAATGAGAATGGCCTATTTCATTAATTTTAAACTAGAATCATAATTCTAACTCACTACCCAGTAGGCGTAAAATTGATTTGATCTATTGTATTGACATTAGTAATTCTTCAAGTAAGTAAGACACTTACAACATGCTCTGAAACAAAAAATTATTATTAATAAAAATTAAAATAAACAAAATTTATCATCTAATAATTTTGAAAAAGACCACGGAAAATATTATATACTTTTAATTTTTAAAAAAAGCAAATCTGTCTCTATATCTTATATGGGCAACGTTTCCTAAATATACCATTCCCTTTAATATATATCCATAGTCTAAAAAATAAAAATAATTCACTATAAGTTTCTTCAATATGTTAAATATGTTATTCCTTTTTTATTAATGGATCCAGAAATAAAATAAAAACATAACTGAACGGCTTTTCACAATATACATATTGTGGTGGTCATATCATGACACCACAAAGAATCGAGAAGAAATAGATAGAACAGATGTAACCTTCCTATATACATGTGTTTGTGAATATTAACCAATTTATTCTGAGTTTTATTGTAATTGTTTATCAAATATAATCAGTGTCTTACAGTTACATTGCAGTTATTCTGAGTAGTCCCAAAATATAAAACAAAAGTGTTTTGCGCATATAAGATATGTAGATATTTTTTAAATAATGTGTTTATTCATGGAGATATTTTTTTCTCGTTTTTCTAATTAATTTCACAACCGCTTGCATCCTTACTTAAATAATAAACCTAAGAACCTTTCATGTGTTGTATCAATACTGTTTTTTTAGTTTTTATTTTTTCCTTATTTAGCTAGATATTTTTCAAACATAAAACTGACTCTAAGTAAATTTTACATGGAAAGACTTCTTTCTTAAGTGCCAAAGATTAAATCACATCATCTATATAACTACAGAATGGTTTAGCAAAAAAAAATCGTTTGATGTTCCATTAAGATGTTATTAAAAAAGCAAAGATAAATGGATAACTCTAAAGTTTAAGCATTGGTCGAAAGGTGGTGATTGCCATACTACATGAGAGGTTACAAAGGTACAGTGTTATACAGAGCTTGACATTGATAATAAACATTACTTATTCAACTACATTTAATTTCAAATAAATTGTAAATAAAAAGCTATACATATCTGGTGTGATATGAAGTAATCCCATTGAAGTTTAAAAATGATCGCGGGTTTGCAAGGGCCATTCTGCAGACACCTTAGGATTTTTTAAAATGGTAAAACTATTGAACCCATATTCACCAAATTTTAACTACATCATCTTCATAGTTCAAGAAAGTACTTAAAATGGAGGTCCCGAGCCTGTGCGATGTCAGTTACTCGTTAAAGATCCCTATCCTAATTATACCTGGATAGGCAAAATTTTGGACTCCCACCGTAGCATCGTCCGATTAGCCATAGCAGCATAAAGTGACGTTAAAAAAAATAAACAAATTAACAAACCTAATCAGAGCAATTTTTAACCAGCTTAAAGTTCTTTTCTTATGAGAGCGGGCAAAGCCGTGAAGGGGAATGATAGTACTTCATAAGTAGGTAATAGTAAACTAACAGTTTTCTTGTATTTTATGTTCTAAAATTTTCCATTATATTAGAATTATTGTCTACTATTATGCAATGTTTAGTACAATATTTCTATTCGGTTTAGGACAGTAGGAAAGAAGAAGAAAAGATGATAACAGTAAGTTTTTAAGAGGAAATCCGTTAAGGAAGCCGAGGGATAGGAAACCAGATAAGTGTTCTATTTACTAGGAGGAGGCGTAGCTTCTCAGTTGGAAGGCTTCTGTTCAATATAACTTGGGCCCTCTTAGCCATCTTGCCAAAGTTTTATTTCTGCACCCTACCAGCTGATTGAGAAGTATTTTTGAAGAAGACTCTGGAATTCTGTAGTACCGTTTGGGGACAATGCATTTAGATTATGGACTAAGCTATCAGGGTTGACAATACCCATGTCTCATTAGGTTTGCAATTTTCATTTTTAATGTACGTTCCACGGTGATTAGATCCAACAAATAATTATCAATTCAATTGGTTACTTTAATGCCTAACACAAACTGAAACTGTGATCGATATGTTAGCACATCTAACTTGAATAAAACGACAATAAATTTTATTCCGGGACCATTGCCATTAAGAATTATTATTATGTACAATATACTGTTGGCTTTGCTTCGCCATTATTAATTAAGAAAAAATTACTGATGATAGATAACTGTAATAGACATTAAGGTAATACAAATTATCTATTATAAATACTCCAAAAAAAAATTTTAAATTTAAAAATACATAGCAGACATAAAATACTTGAAACTGCTCTTCGTATCCGACTACTCCAATACTTACTAGACAGGCGTTCAAAGCTCCAAATTAGAAAAGACATAGTTACATGACTGAGCTTTGGGGTTCCACTAAAGCTTCTAGTTCCTCTTGTATTCAATCCTTGTATTCAAAATCTTCAATACTTCTTATTATGTCACAAATAAACTTATCCATGAAGATCTTAATGGTCCACATGTTACTGAATTGGCCCAAACCAGATACTTACCCTTTTACAGTAAGCTCTATCCCCATTCGAATCCACAAGTCTCCCAACACCTCACTCTTAATTCCTGATAATCCTCCGAGACATCTGAAAAGAAGATGGTTAATTGACCTAATGTAGAACTTTTATTGAAGTGCTACAAGTGAGTAGTTCTTCAAATGTTATTGACATGCCATTGTAATAATTTTTCTTTTTTTTTTTTTTTTTTTTTTTTTATTTACAACTGTACAGAATAATATACAAGTTTTTTAACATTGAATTTATGGCATGTACATAACTGTGAAGAACTACTCACTAGTATACACTTTCAAGTAAATATGTTGACAGTGCATAAAATGGCATGTAAATAACTTGTGAAGAACTACTCACTAGTAGCAAGTTGGGAGACTAGTGGATTGGAGTGGTTATGGAGCTTACTATGGAAGGATAGGTATCTGGTTTGGGCTAAATCAGAAACATATGGAACATTAAGATCTTTTTGGATAAGTTTATTGGTCACATAGTAGGAGCATTAAGGATTTTTCGAAGGATTTTGGATTGTAAGGATTGGATACGAGATGAATTGGATGGTTTAGTAGAGCCCCAAAGCTCAACGCCGTACGTCCAAATAGGTCTCATCACTGTCATGTAAATGAGTCTTTTGTAATTAATTGCGAGCTTTAAACGTTTATCTAATAAATGTTGAAGTAGTCTGTAACGACGGGCCGTTTCTCGTCGTTTTAGTCTTGTATGTGGATTCCAAGTCAGACGTTTGTCCAAGTGGAGTCCCAGGTAGCGGATCTGTTCAATAGGGATTAGTGGAATATCATTAAAGGATACTGTAGAATAATTTTTCTTAAATTTACTTTTATATAATGAATGATACAGTTGTAAAGATCAATAATCAGTTAAAAGAGAAAGGTAAGAGACTGATGAATAATAAAACAAAAAAAAAACGCCGTTAAAAAATGATAAAGAAATTTTAAATGAGAAACCAGTGAAAATACAGTACAGATGAAAGATACTCGTAAATCGATATGTGATCTCAGATGATAATATATTATGATAAAAATAATTAAAAAAAGGGTAAGGACACTTGACTGAAAGCTAAAAATTCATTTTCTGTTAACTCGATCGTGGCTTGATTTCCTGGTCGGGAGACCCTTCTGGGGCACACCGAGCCTCTATTTAGTGGATATCCTTAGTTAAGAAGAAAAACCTAGCGGTTGAGCGTGATTTCGGCCAAATATTCTTCTTACACAACCGTTGGCCTAGTAACAGTACACCCTTAACTAAGTACTCAAACTAAGACTCTTCAAGAATTGTAGTGGTACAGTTTTTTATTATTATTTTTTTTTTTTTAATTTTGAGTGTGGATAGATGTATATACTGGATGGGAGGGAGTTCCAGAAATTAGATGTTCTGGCAATAAATGAGCGTTTGATTGATGCTATGTGGAAGGGAGTTAAATAAAAGTCAGCAAGATCTAGTTTTACAGGAGCTCACTGATAGCATTAATGGTTATAACTTTCTAATGTAGATAGGTGTCTGTTATCAATAGATATTTTTATAGGAAAGAAACATCGAAATTACATGTTAATTTCATAGAATCGACATAAGTATACATTAAAAATAAACAAATAATGTTTGAATATATGTAGTTGTAAGTTTATTAAGTTTAATTAAAAAAGATCTATATCCTTCCGAACAGTTGATTTACTCCTGCTGTTTCTTTATAAAGTATGATACCGTTGAAGATGAAATTTCGAAGTGTGTGTGTTCTATCTCAATGGTTTTCCACCTACCAACCACCTAAATAAAATTCTTCACAAAAAAAAGATGGACAAGGCATAACGACTTTTGACGCTTTCCGAGCTGGAAGCTTAGAGAGTATTACATCTGGGTAGGCCAGAGACTAGTCGGCGTGGCCGAAAACTTCAACACTCGGTGCGTCGCGGAGTCCCTGGGAATCCAAAATAAATTTAGGTGTTTTTTTCTTAAATTTTCCCGAAAAATAATGTTTTTTTCGATGTTAAAATAATCAAAGGCATTTAGAGACACAAAATACTTTATTTGTAACCGACTGAATAACAAAGTAAAGCAATCAAGATATAAAACTTTAAAAAAATAATTTTTTTGACATTGTTAGATTATTATTTTTTTAAAACGAACCAAAAATATAAAAACTTATTTATTGCCTAAGGTCTGAACTATAATAAATTAGCATATGTTAACTTCTAAACTTCATATGGAAAAAATTGACATTGGTAGAAAAGTCCTTAAAAAAACATTATCTTAGAACTCATCTAAATTTTTAATTCATTGAACATACAGTTTATTAGAACATTGCAAGCATATAGGTTTTTTTGGATCTCAAATTAAACAATACTTTCTATGACTTCTGGGTAAAACTTCTTAAGTAACTGAGAACGTCGTGGTTACTTGTGATAGCATTCTCGGCAGGAACTTTGCTTTCAGGATCACCCTCTTGATCTGAAAACTCTGTGTCAGATTCCTCAAGCCATTTTAGTAGGGTCTCCTCATGGTTAGCATCTATAGCACAAACTGCGTCGCGGAGTCCCACGGACTCTAAAGCAATCTTAATGCCAACTTGAGTTCGCCGAATACTGTAGTAAACATAACAAATGGTGCATCCCCTCACCCTAAGAAGGTACTGGGAAACACATCCTGTTCGAACGAAGATTACATTAGTTATGAAACTGTATATATTTGCTGGAGTCCCAGGGACTCCACAACGCCGGTTAAGGGTTAAAGAGGACAAACCAGCGACCAATATGTCGATGAGAAGTAATATGCTTTTGCCATTATACAGTAATTATGCTAGGACTTCCTAAGTCCATTGATGTTAGGAGACGAGCGCCTCTAATGCTAGAATGGATAGAACCCAACATAAGCTGTTACAGTTTTCATTTTCCAGCACGAGACAGAATGGCCTAACGTTATCACATATTAGATAGGAGCTCAAGTGTAGATGACAGCCCTTACAGTTCCCCAGCACAATGCTACAAGTTGGTGTAAAGGCGCAAATTACTTGTAGGATTCTGTGCCGTGGCGGTTCACTCCAAGCTTCTTCATCCGCCTTTAGTTTCTAAACCGCCTGCTCATTACATATTCTAGCTATTTACTGCTTTTTAATAAAAAATATTGATATAATAACAGTGTATCTAGTTGGCTTATGTGAATAATTTGTATCAATTGGCTAAAATTTAGTCATAACTATTTGACAACTAGTTTCCTGGAATCAATTATCTAACAAAATAATAATCAAATCTTTCAGTCATTTTTAGTGAACTAATTATCTAGCTTATTTTATTTATTTAGCTATGATTAAATTTTAGGTATGAAAAAATCATTATTACTCTATTATATGGTAACTTGATAACTTCAGGAACTATCATTTTACAGTCACATCGATACGGGTTTAATCTAAATATTTTTTGCTTATCGGAAAAGCCTTAAAACATACTAGACTTAAAATTTAAAAAAAAAAAAAAAAAAAAAACTGTTATTTAGCGAATGAATGATTGATGACACTTTTTTGGTATGTATTATTTACAAACAAAAATATATGTTATTTGCTTATTAGACCCCATTAGCCAACATATATATACCTATCCTTTTATATATATACCTATCCTTTTATAGTAAACTCTAAACCACTCGAAACCACTTGCTCCCAACTTGCCTCACACACAATTCCCGGTAGTCCTCCAAGGTTTCTGAAAAGAAGATGGCTCAGAGACTTTCTGTTGCAGAACTTTTATTGAAGTGCTACTAGTGAGTAGTTCTTTACATGTTATTGTAATCATTTTCCTCAAATTTACTTTTTTTACATAATGTATACACTTGCAAATACCGATTAGTAGTTAACAAAAAAATTAAGGAGCCCTGATAGATAGACATGATGGATAGATCTGGTGATAGTCTCTACCTTAAGAATAAGAATGTTGATTTCACCATATTCTAAAATAAGACTATTTAATGAGTTTTAATAATAGTTAAATATTTCTCATAAACACTAAAAAATGAAAAAAATCTTATTCCAATGCGTAACAACATATAATTTTGAAAGAAAAATTGTTTAATTTACATTTCAAGGTTAGGTTGCTTAGGTGTTAGAGGTGATAGAGAAGTCTAAGGATAGTACTTATGGTATGATTTTAGCAGTTAAATGCAGATTATATTGTTTAAACAACTTAGGATTTACATAGATTTTGGTTTGAAGTTATGTGATTGAATACAAAATCCAATGCTCTCGACACTTGTATTTATAGATAAGTATAATATAGACAAGTAGAATGAAAGTTGTTGTTTTGCCGCAATGATCCATCAGGATAATAGATTTTAGATATAAACGTCATAAATTTAACAAATAAATAATAACAATCGCATTAACACTGAGCCTGAGGTGCTCCAAAATAACGCACTAATATTCCCGTGAGAATGGAAAAACAGAACTCTAGCAGATGCCTTTAAACCAGGAACTGCTGTAGTTTAACTAATGATTGGAAGCTTTAAATTATCATCTATCTCAAATAGAGAAATCTTCAGCGCTTGTTAGAATCCAAAAATACTGAAGAAGGTACTCCTACCGAATGTGTTCATTTCTCTTCGCGTAAGTCTACGACGCATGGATCGGATGTGTACAAATAATTTGTTTGTTTAGAAAAGACGCCCTGCGCTAAATCTACTATAGGGGGTCGGCGGATCGATTCAACTAATAGTGCTGCCTTTCCGTCCCAGCTCGCTGAGAATTCCCAGACCTCTGCCGCTCGTGTCTGCGCTACCCGTAAATATATCCGAACATCGTAATATTAAAGTGCCAAGTTTAGTAGTTCTTTGGTATTGGGTTTTATAATACTCAAGCATCATTTGGATAATATAAAAGTTTGATGATATGTGCACTAATGCACTACCTAGCTACATAAAATGTATTTTCCTGTTGTGATAATAGGCAAATATAGTGGAGTTTTTCCGATATAAAATCTGAATATCTTATCTACTGTAACATTTTACTTTTATTTTATCTTTTTTTAATTTTTGAAAATTTTCGAATCACGCCAACCGTATTAACCCGGCGTTAGTCGCTAGGTGAGCACTTCCCTCTCCGTTCTAAAAGATATTTAAAAGTCTGTCAGAACTTAACTTTTATCACTGTCCCTCAGTATAGCTGAGTTTAGGACATTTGCGAATAAGAATATTTGGTTTTTAAGTAAAACGGATGCAGGTGGCCTGGATATTGGGAGATTTTTACTGAAAATTGCTGGAAATGAGCAATAATGGTGACAACTGAGCGAGCGACATTTTGCTGAGCGATTAGATTTTCTAATAATTTATATTCATTTACTAGGAATCTGAAATTTTAATATTCCAGATTCTTGTTTGGGCTTAGGCTATACAAAATAGATCTGGTATATGTGTGCTCAAGAAAAAAAGAAATAAAAAGGAAAAAAATTGTAAAAAGTGTAATGTGCCAATTTGCAATGAACATAATATATGTACTTATATAGGAATAGAAGAAAATGATCTAGCTGATGAATAACATATTATTATGTAAATAGTAAAATATTTAATTATTGTTTGGTATTGGTTTTTGATGTTTTTTTTAAAGAATAAATATCTTTGTAAAAATATATTTTTAATCCTTATGCTACATACTACAATTATTGATACATTTTGATGACATCTATATACCATTTATAACTAACTACATATTTGGCAACATAAAACTGCCTTTTTTTATAAAAATCAAAGAAGTGAGAGAATTGCTCACCAAGCGACTAACGTTGTACCAGATCGGGTACCAGTGACCAACGCCGGGTTAATTTAAGGCTATTAATTTATGATAAAGTATATTTATCATTTATAGACAAATTTCTACACTTCACACGCCACAGGTAATAAATATTCCAATCAGTACATTTCAATATGTACTGTCAGGCAATCGATTCCACTTTTCTTAGGTAAACGTTTCAGAATTCTGAAGGTGTTTACGCCCCAATGTACTTTATAGGCACAAGAAACGTGTAAGGCCTATTTTTTCAGAATGTATTAAAAATCAATTACGCCTATACCACATCGAACGCAAGACGTAATAAACGGAAGAGCGGATATAAACATTGGTAATTAAAGTTTTCGAAACTATAAAATTTCATAAAATGTTTTTACAATACTATTTTCTTTTAAATTGTTATAAGTTTTGTATGCCCTATTAAAAGTATATGATCACGTAAAAATAATAAAACGTTTAGCAGATAATAAAAAAATATCAATTTTACAATTTTTTTTTTTTTTGTCAGTGTATAATTTATTTTAAAAAATCTTTTGTATTGATTGCAGTTACGCTACATAATTATTTACATTTATTAAAATGCTCTCCTTAACAGAATAGAACAGTTCTATGAACCATAACAAAATAAAAGACTATAAAGTCTTATCTTCGTATTTCGCCAATTTTCGGCTTTTGTTACCTCATATTCATATATTTTTATGTACAAATTTCATTTAGGTATATTTGATTTCTTAAACATCATATGTAAACACACCTAATATTTTATTTGATTTTATTTTTTTTGGAAGGGGTATGGTTCCTAAAGATCATGAAGATCCTTAGTCTTTAGTTCTACAATCAGCTTTTTTGCACTTTTATCTTGGGCGAATACTTTCCAATTTATTGTTTAAATTGTTAATTTGTAAGGTAAGTCTTCCATTTAACAAATATGGCAGAACAGTAAGTCTAGAAACAACAGTATTTTACTAAATAAATTTTTAATTTGTCCCAATTTTACCCCAACCAATGGGGTAAGATTGGGACAAATTTAAAATTATTACTGTGAATTATTCTATTAGAAACCTGACTTTGCAATTATGTTACGAAATAATATTGTATAAGTTAATTATTTACATAACAGTTTGTATTAAATTTATCCAACAATACTTTTTTTTAGGCACACTTAAGAACAATAAATTTGTAATAATGGAACAAAATGATTGCACATCATATTTTTTAAAATAATATGTTACTGAAAAAACAAAAAAATATTACAAACATTAAGCAGCTGTTTCACGTTGAAAATATTATCGGTAGATAAAATTTTACAAAAAAAAGTAAATCAAAGGTGTTGACTGGAAATCCATAGTTGGACATGACACCAATATGTGTTACGATGTGTTCCTCTTCTTCCATTAAAAACGAAATGAGATCTAAGATCCAGTGTATTTTCGGATATTCCGTACTTGGAGGCAGTATTTTGTATCTCTTATTACTCGAAAGGCTTCTTGTAAATTTTCTTCAGTATAATTTTTTATGGCCTTGCATCAAGTGCTCTTTTAGGATTTCTAGGTATTATTTTCCAATAAAATCATTAAAAAATGAAACAATGAAAAAAAAAATATGTGACCATAGGGTAAATTTGGAATTGTCCTAAAGTTACCCTGGTAACACGAGATAATTTACAGTTTACATTATGAAAAAATGTATGAAAAAAAAACTTATAATAACATGATTCCTTTTACATGAAAAACTTAAGAAGGTATCAATTAATGTGTATAGCTAAAGGTGATCTGAAGTTTGTAGTTCTTCAGGCACAAGAGAAAGATTCACAAAAAAAAAAAAAAAAAAAAAAAAAAAATTGAAAAACTGATGGAAAGAAATTAAATCTAGCTGTACAACGAGTGTAGTGAATTAGCTCCTAACTTCTCCCAAATTTCTGGAATATAGCAGCACACTACAGGTCTACACACAATTATTTGTGACTGAACCAACACAGTGTTTCCAACACGGGATCCCCACAAACTATAATTTACCAGGTGCCCCAAATTACCCACCCAGTCCTAAAGTTACCCCATCTTACGGTATTTAATAACATAAGAGCAGTATGCTACAAAATAAGTCATTAACTAATGCTTACTCAAAATTCTTTGAGTTCTTCAAAGCTCCAACATGACATTGCAACGAACTCTTCCAACGTAATTTGGAGCAGACAATAGCACTCATTAGAAGCATAAAAGTCTCCCAGCCGACTGCTCAGCGCCTTTATTGACGAAGTAAAGTAGAAGAATTTAGCCCATATCTTTTCATGGTTTGTCAGCTTTGGTTATTTGGTTATCGGTCCAACATGAACATTATAACAAAACCATGATAAAACAATCCATATTTTATAATTATCTTATGAAAAATGCATGTAGTCCCTGAGCTGTGTCTGAGTTACTTATATAAAAAATAAATTTTATTTCAACTAGCGTTTCTACCTCCTTCATTCTATCACTAGTCACAGAACACTTAAATACTGGCAGTAAAAGAAAGCTTCTAGGTATCATTTGTCAGATGTCTAGGAGCTTTCTTTTACTGGACCTGGAACACCCACAAATGCCTAGAAATACTCCGGTACACCGGACTACTACTTGAAAATACAAATCCCAGTGTTCTAAGAATTATTCTCTATAGAAATAATTTTAGCAGGAGTATCTTTTAAAAAATTCTTTCATCTTTCCAAAAATATTACTAATGATATTGTTTTACTTGACTAAAATGCAAATCGTTATTGAAAGATACTTGCTTCTCACACTTACTCAATTCACCCATTTATAATGGTGCCTCCATATCTAAATAGATAAAGTTAATTTTTGAATACAATCTGAATTTTTTTAACGAAACAGGACGGTTTTTAAAAAAAAAAAAAAAATCTTTATTTTTATGTAGTGACAAACGTTTTTTAAAATATAAAATGAAATGGTGTGTTCATAAACGTGCCATACCACACTATATATATATATATATATATATATATATATATATATATATATATATACATGTCTGTGTTTTTGATGTGAAATATAATATTATATAGTGTGATATAGTATGTACAAATATATAAATTTGGTTATTCTATTTGGTGCCTGATGTTTCAGACTTATAACAAGAACGAAAAAATATAATCCAAGAATCAGATTAAGAGTTTTACTTTTTTTCTGAACAATAAGAAAATATGTTGCTATCTCAATTAATTAAATATAATCATAACATTCAAAAGAAGGGGGAAAATTAAATTCAGACGTAATAGTTATTACTAAGAGAAATTTGTGAATTTTGTTATAGATCATTGAACTGTTATGGTCTGCCAGAGTGAGCGGTTTAAAGATTTTTTTTTTTTTTAATGAACATCATGAAAAAATAACTTCAGGAAAACACGCTTTATTTTTTTATAAATTGTGTTTTGCTCAAGTTGACGGTTCTCGAGATTTGAGAAAAAAAAAGTGTAAACAGGGATGTTCCAACCGTTCCCCCCCTCAGACTCAACCCCTCTTCCTGTCGTGAGGACTTTTAGTGTGTTGTTCAGAAAACTCCAATAAACAACTTTACGAAAATACAGAACCGTATCATTTTCATACTATTTTCTAAGACTATTCATTCGTTGCCTTAGTATTTTTTTTTTTTTTTAATACCGATAATTAACATGGATGATTTCTATATTAATTTTATATGTGTACTTGAAGCAATACAAACTAAGGCAAGTATTCTTACTACTGAAATAATAAATACAAAAATAAATAGTAATATGATTGATAAGTTACTAATTTCGTAAAGAAAAAAAAAATCAGTGAAGTCGTTTTTGTTAATTTAAAAATACATTAACCTTATATTGTTGTTTAAAATGACATTCCGACTTTATTAAATGTTACCACCGAATTTCTGGATGTTTAGATTTTTTTTTTTTTTTTTTTTAAGATCCGATATCTTGGCTTTTCAAGACGGTGAATAGCTTAAGATTTTTCCTCACCAACCCCCCTTTTGTAAAGTTCGATCTTCTAAGCTGTTGAAGGACTAGTATTCCGGACTTTTAAAGGCCTCCTTGAAAAGAGCAATACCACCGAGGTTTGGAGGACTAATAGTGATTTGACCTTATCCTTTTAGTGATTTGACTATATTCTTTTCGATTCTAATTAGGAAATTTAAAATTTAAAGAGATCGAATAGTGATTAACTAAAACTATATAAAATAGCAGTAACCTTATGTAAAATCAAAGGTAATTAGTTTTTAACCGACGATTACACGTCAGATTTGTATATCCTCTGTTACTCGAGGAATAAAATTTAATAGAAAAGAAAAAGATCTTTATTCTGGGACAATGTCCCTTGAGAGTAAGATTCCATAACAGAATGTGATATCATAACTGGCCAAGAAAATCAATTGGCCATCAAAATCACCGAAGGCTTTTCAACAATGCCAAGTTACCTATAATTATTATGGGAAATGAAAAAAAAAATTCACTGCTAACTTTTAAAATATCTGTTGCAGAAGTC
Organism: Euschistus heros; assembly: GCA_003667255.2. Classification (NCBI taxonomy): domain Eukaryota; kingdom Metazoa; phylum Arthropoda; class Insecta; order Hemiptera; family Pentatomidae; genus Euschistus; species Euschistus heros. Next base: position 2,257,797 of record RCWM02000032.1, on the reverse strand, counting down.
CTATATCACAAATTACTACAAGCTAACAGCAGAATATGTATCCTACAAACTTATCTCTAATAATAAATTTTTAACATGGACCATCTTGTTCAGTGGTGTTTTACTAGAGAAAACATAAATGAGGAAAACATCAAAACGCATACAACCATTTTGAGATATAAAAATAGAATTATCAATAATAAATTTACAACTTAGTAGATTATTGGTTAAAAAATATATTTAAATAAATTTGTAATATAAACAACAACAAATATTTAACTGAAATAATTTACAAACGCTTTATTAATATTTTCATTTGTCGAGACAAATGCCAAAAAACAATGGAAGAAATTGTATTACAGTATTTGTGTTAATGAAATTTTTTTCCACTGATAGAAATTTTAAATTATTTTACACAATTAAATTCACGAGATGCTGATTTTTCCAAGTATATTTCAGGAAAATAAATATTTAATAATTTCTGTTATTCTATTATTTAATTTTACACAAGATATTATATGCATATATTTTTATGTTTAATGCATAATGCATAGGCATAAATTGCTTATTTTGAACCTTGGTACACCCGTTCATATCGAGTGACCAAAAAATAAGCCTTCTTCTCCTCTTTTTAGATCAGGAAACTTTAGGAAACTTACTTTATGAAGGTTGTCATTTTTATTTTTTATTTTCAATGACAGACGATATTTATGTACTTATGCTTCTAATAAATGTAACTATGTAACATGCTTTTTAAAAACAAATTTAATTATTTTTAAAAACCGACATACCCACTTACCCTAACACTATAATAGCAACATACGCAGATGATACTGCAATTCTGACTAGACACTCAGACATAAATCAGGCTTCACTGACTCTCCAACACTATTTACAACAGTTACAAGACTGGTTCAACAAATGGAAAATTAAACTAAATAACGACAAATCACAGCACATAACTTTTACACTTCGACATAACACCTGCCCCAACGTTTACATCAACAATGTTCCAATTAAACAGACTGACACTGTTCAATACCTAGGACTAATGTTCGACAGAAGGATGACATGGGGCCCACATGTGAAACAGAAACGCCTAAGCCTTAACAAAAGACTGAGACTGTTATATCCAATTCTACATAAACGATCTAAATTGAAAATTACGCAAAGACTAAATACATATACTTACTTATTAAACCTCTATGGACGTACGCCTCACAAATTTACGGAACTGCTAAAAAAACACACATCCAAAAAATACAGGCTTTCCAGTCCAAAACTTTAAGACTCATTACACAATCACCCTGGTATGTCAATAACAAAACTTTACACACAGACTTACACATACCCATGGTACAAGATCACATCCAGACTTTATATAAAAGACTTCACGACAAACTTCACGGACATATCAATAATTTAATACAAAGTATGGCCTCCATAAGCTTGCCAGATAATACCCAAAGGAGACTAAAAAGGAGTTGGTTGAGGGATCTACTCCGTTAAAACGAATTAAATATCATGTTCATGTAAGGAGTAAGTACCGCTGGGTGCTGTCCTCCTCCTCATGCCTGACATGCCAATTATCTTTTATACAATTTATCACATCTGCTTGTTGTCACATGTTAAGTGACAGGTGTGGATTAAACAAATAAAGAGAAAAAAAAAAAAAAAAAAAAAAAAAAATTATTTTTTAATTACCATCAATATTTTTGATGAAACCAAGCTTTCTTATCGGTTAACCTAATCTAATTTATTCAATTTCTTTTTTTCATTATTATTATAAAAAATTTATAATGCAATCTATGTTTATGTTTCAATATTGCAATATTGCAATCATTAAAAAATTTGAAAAATAGAATTGATTTAACCAACCACTCTTAAATTTTAATTTTTCTATCCCTCCCCATTTGCCTTCTTTTAAGTAGGATTATGGGGTGCAAATACAGTAGTATTATTGTTTTTATTTGGTGATCTACTCTTATTGTTTCCCAGGATATCTTTTACCTTTTATATGCGGTTGATAATGTATCACAGAAAAATGCCACACCTTATAAAAAAAATTATTTATTTGATCTAAAAAAAAAAAAAGATATTTTGATTAATGGAAAAGTACTTAAAATGTTTGAATGAGAGAGAGAGAGAGAGAGAGAGAGAGAGAGAGAGAGAGAGAGAGAGAGAGAGAGAGAGAGAGAGAGAGAGAGAGAGAGAGAGAGAGAGAGAGAGAGAGAGAGAGAGAGAGAGAGAGAGAGAGAGAGAGAGAGAGAGAGAGAGAGAGAGAGAGAGAGAGAGAGAGAGAGAGAGAGAGAGAGAGAGGAGAGAGAGAGAGAGAGAGAGAGAGAGAGAGAGAGAGAGAGAGAGAGAGAGAGAGAGAGAGAGAGAGAGAGAGAGAGAGAGAGAGAGAGAGAGAGAGAGAGAGAGAGAGAGAGAGAGGAGAGAGAGAGAGAGAGAGAGAGAGAGAGAGAGAGAGAGAGAGAGAGGTAGAGGAGAGAGTTACAGAGAGAGAGAAGAGAGAGCAGCGTTATAAAACACAATATCGAACTTTTGGTCCTGTTTTGTCAATCATATTTCTTTTTTGATTTATTTCTATCGACAAATACATCATCACAGACGTAATATTTTTCTAACCACCCTGCATTATTTAAAACATATACTGGCAATACTGTACAAAAACTAATAAAAAAAACACATTATTAGTTACTAATGTTCTGAATGAAAACAGGTTCATATCGCAAAATATTGTTTTGTTTCTTATTTTTTTTTTCATGTTAACATAGAACTGTTAAATTATTCGATAACAGTTAAACTTTTTTAAGATCGTTCCGTAATGTGTTCTTTATTTTTAAATCATCAGTTTATTTCATATACATTCCTTTGAAGTCCTTCTTTTTTATATCCATCTCCATTTGCATATTTCCAACTTAATAAACTTATCAAGAGAGAATTCTTGACTATTTTTTTTCCTTTTATCTTTCTGCTTTGAAGAAAAAAAAAAATTAAAAGGACAGATCCTAATTGTGATCAAACAATAAGAAGCGATGGAACCAGCAACTTAATGCAAAGCTAACTTTACTCGAAGTCTGCTCGGAATAAAAAAATAAATAAAAAAATGTTTATTATCCTTTATCTTTATTTAATTACTTTGCTCATTGAAGATTAGGAACAGAAACCATTCAATCAATACATTCAACTTATTTCTTTATACTTATTAATTTTTATTCAAACTAATTAACACAAAAACTACCGACTTTTCATGTATACTTTTGCTACAATAGTAAGAGAGGAGTGGATATTGAAAAAAAAATACTTTTGATATATTTTTTATTAAAAGTAGTAAGGTCAAAAAGCAAAGAAATGAATTCTGTTTCCAAGAACATGTGCCAAAAATTCTGAAAAGGTCGTTTGACCCGTCATGGTAGTTTTAATGTTAAGTAAAATTAAATAAAACAACTTTAAAATCAGAAAAAAAAACAACAAATTATTTTATAATTGTATTGATCTTTAATGAATACGTCATGAATAAAAAATTTAAAATAATTAATTATAACACAGGTCAAAGTTAACATAATAAAGTACATAACCAATTTAAACTCCTTGAACCTTAAAACATAAAATTCTTATTTATTTTATTAGTTTTGCCTATTTATTTATTTCTTTTTAATTTATACTTATTTATTTAAGTTAAGTTTATTTATTAATATTTCATTGAACTGCGCCTTAGTATGTTAATTGTTTTTTTTTTAAGTTTCAGAGACTGAAGGGTTTGTTTTTTATTTGTGTGTAGTTATTTTACCAAACTCCTCCTACGTTTTAGTCAGGTTTGATTATAGGATAAGCCAAAGATCTATTCAACATGTTTCTAGCTAAACACAAGATGTAAGAAGTAATTGTCTTCTTTTGATTGCTAAATTCTGCATTGTATATTAAAGGTGCTGTTAATATAAAAATTAAAATCATTAATCTACATAAACTAAAATTTATTATCTTTTATTTTTTTATATTTTTTTTTTTTGATATGACTTGTGTGAGACTTGGTGTTTAAAATATAGAAATATATAAGAAGAGAAAAACTAAATTAGGATCATTTGTAAATTAATCAATTATTTTTTTCTTTTTATTACTCTAAAAAAAATACATATATTGTTTATGATGTTCGGTTTTATATGCCATTTACAGAAATTAAAAACTAATTCCCGTTATTTATGATATTTTATTTGTCTTGAATTGAGGAATTTTCAAATTTCTTTCGATTTAATATCGTCACAGTGAAAAGTTTACATTTTTTGTAAAATTAATTATTCCTTTCTTTTGAATATCTCCCTATAATTAGTGCTGATTATGAACGTTATTTTAATGCGGCAAATTATGTCAATCTGCATTTAAAATACAGAAATATATAAAAATAAAAAATAAAACAATTAAATACAATATAATGTAACAATAGAAAAATCGAGAAGAGTGTGTAAGACCCTGATAAAGAAGTTATTTGTTCTGTCTCTTCCGACAAGGATCTGTCTCCTTTCACATAATTCTGTAAACAGTTGAAGTATTTTTTACCTTTAAAACAAGTGTAAGTCAACAGCTGTGTAAAACTGTATCGATTAAAATAATACATATTTTATACAGATTCTTGTTTACATTAGCTTAGTATTGTGATTGCTATTGCACTGTGAACATGGAAAAAAATATCATTCATTATCGGCATATTTTGCTGTATTCTTTTTAAAAAAAAGTAACTGTGTTGCGGAAGCATATAAAATGTTTTGCAGTGTTTACAGGGGATGATCCTTAACCGAACGCACCTGTCAAAATTAGCCAAATTTCGACATCAATGGCGCTCCACGGTCTGGTCTCCAACAAGAAATTGAAACGAGCTATTACCATCAGGACAAACAATTGATTCAACTCTGTACTGTTCGCAATTAACAAAGATGGATCAATCAATTATTTAAAAAAAAGAAGTTCAGAACTGGCAAATCAAAAGGGTGTTTTTTTTTTTTTTTTTTTTTTTTTTTTTTTTTTTTTTTTTTTTTTTTTTTTTTTTTTTTTTTTTCTTTTATCTTTTTTTCTATTGTCTTAGATTTATTTATTTTTAATTATGCCTATTAATAGTTCTTTTTGTTCATGATTTTTTTTTTTCTCTTTTTTTTATTTTATTTTATTTTTTTTATTTTTTATTTTATTTCCTTTTTATTTTTCCCCGTTTGTTCTAATTTCTATATAGAACTTTTACAATTGTAATTCATCTTAATTAAAAATAATATCACACACTGTTAATTACAGGTAGTATGCAAATATGCATGGAACCTGTAAAAAAAATATCAAAATAAACGACCTTCCATAGGGTTACTATGGAAGGGAAACAATTAAAAAAAAAAAAAATTAAAATATATATATATATATATATATATATATATATATATTATATATATATATATATATATATATATATATATATATATATATATATATATATATATATATATATTATATATATATATATATATATATATATATATATATATTAGGTAGGCGAATAAGTCCTTTCGGTTTTTCTGCTTTTTTTAATTTCATTACGGTCCATTTCTTTTCTGATGAATTAATCCCTAAGGTGGATTGCTCACTCTGTTTGTAATATGTCTACAAACATTTCTTGCAGATTCTTGTTTACATTAGCTTAGTATTGTGATTGTTATTGCACCGTGAACATGGAAAAAAATATCATTCATTTTCGGCATATTTTGCTTTATTCTTTTTAAAAAAGTAACTGTGTTGCGGAAGCATATAAAATGTTTTGTAGAGTTTACAGGGGATAATCCTTAACCGAACGCACCTGTCAAAATTAGATAAATTTCGACATCAATGGCGCTCCACGGTCTGGTCTCCAACAAGAAATTGAAACGAGCTATTACCATCAGGACAAACAATTGATTCAACTCTGTACTGTTCGTAATTAACAAAATTGGATCAATCAATTATTTAAAAAAAGAAGTTCAGAACTGGCAAATCGAAAGGGTGTTTTTTTCCACCAAGTCAACGCAAGGCACCACACCTCGTTGGTCATTTTAGCTTTGGATAGGAACTTTTGCCCCATCCTCCGTATTCACCAGACCTAGCTCTAAGTGACTACCACTTATTCCGGTGTCTGCTGAACTCCATGAATGGAAAGCAATTTCAAAACGAACAGGATATAGAAAAACCGTTTGGATCAGTTTTTTTTACGTTAAACCCCAGACCCCCAACGAAGTATTATGTAATTGGACGAAAGACGGGAACCAAGTTATACTAAATAATGGAGAATATATTCTAGGTTAAAATATATTTTATGTCTATTATACAAAGAGTTTTATTTCACCCTCAAAAACCGAACGGACTTATTTCCCAACAACATATGAAAAATCATTTGATAGGTTTAGATATCGATCGAGCGACTAACTTTATTTTTAATTTATATTACAGAAATATCAGTAATCTAGGACCACCTGAACCGTATTTGCTTTCCCCCAATATTACAATAAACAGATTTTGTCAGTTGCGCGTGGCAAGCAAAAAAGTCACACGGATTGTAGTCAACGGCAAGGTTAGGAAATTCAACAGTGAATATCCATGCAGATACTGCTTCATCACTTGTTATATTGTACAGCCTTCCTAAATGAAAGGGATTCTTTTTTGTCACTATATTATCATATGTTTATTAATTTATTGTACAAGCATCTACCCTAAAGGGTCATTAGCAACAACAAATGTATTTTTTTTTTAACATTCAGTAAATTCAAACATTATTGGTTTCTGATATCTTAAAATTTAACATAATTATACAAAGTTTTAAAGGTTTGATGTTTTTAAAAATTTAAATAAACTTTGAACAGACGTTTCATTGTCACCAAGCGATGTCCATCCGGCTGTACATTCTGCAAACTTTCCTTACATCCTTGTGTGCCTTGCAGTTTTAAATATTTTTAATAATCCATATACGTTTCATGAAACGAAAAATCAAATTGTGTAAAATGTTTTGCCTGTCAGCATATATCAGTTTTTAAATGTTTCTCACAATTCCTTGTTTAGCTTAAAATTAACTATTCTTAGACAAGTATTTAAAATAGAAGTATATATATTTTCTTTTTGTATTTTTACTTTTATATAATGAATAACGTACATCAAATACCCTAAATAACAAGGGAAAATCAATGAGACTTGTCACATTGAAATTGTAGAAGAGGGGTCTAGGGAGGCGGTTACCTCTTGAACATGGCGACCTGCTACAGAGAACTTATGTCCTGTATAACATTACCATGAATAATTCAATGTTATAGATCTTTTTCTGTTGTATATCGTTGAATACCTAATCACAAATTCAAGACGGGAATAAACGTTTTGCAGAATATATGAGTGGTTAAGAGTTGGATAATGTACTTTCAAGTCTCTATTTCAAATCCCAACTTTCGTTCAAAAAATGAAAGGAAAGAAAAAAATAATTTGATAAATAGTTGTGTATATTAATTATGCATATATGTACTTTAATTTTGGAGTAAATGAAATTATTTTTTAATTTTATTTTTTTAGATTGTAAGACATTTTAATTCGAACATTTTTTTTTAAAAAACCGTTGTATCTTTTTATTAAAAAGTACCTGTACTTTTCAAATGTGCTGACTTACCTACTCTGGAAAGGCCACGTGTATGACCTGAAACAGAAGGGCTCACCTATTGGACAAATCTATTAACCTTAAGCAATACCTTTCCTGTAACTTTATTTTCTTTCAATCTGTTTCAGATTAATTCCATTAAATAAATGTAATTATGCTACCTAATTAAATAAATTAAAATAAAATATGTAATTACATTATATATAATAAAAATTCAGCATTTTACTTCTTTATTATTAATTTATTAAACTTCACGACATGCTTCGGGAAAACATTTTTTTTAATTTTCAGATTAGGACCACTTGTTTTGTCTCCACATTATCATAAATTTAAAAAAAATATATATTCTGTATTAAATATATTATCTCTTAACATTAAAGATTTTTCATTTATAATTAAAATTTGTTTTTTTGTGCACTGCAAATACAACCATCTATTTATTATTTTATACGTAATTTTGTGATAAATTATCACTCCGGAATTTCATATACCAACTGAACGATATTTGTTTTTTTTAAATATTCTATCTTTTTTTTTTTATATTTCAGTTTTGATATCTTATATTCTTATATTCATGTTTTTAGTTATTTCTCTTGTTGTTACATAAAATCATTTATGCTAGAACAAGAGAAAAATCAATGTACCCTGTTTTTCTCATAAAAATTGTAGAATAAGCGAACTAAATTATAAATGTATAATGTATCCAATACCTAGAACTCCACTTCGACAAACGTCTTACTTGGAATGCAAATACAAGACTATAACAAAAAACTGCTATTACAGACTACTTCAACATTTACTATAAAACGTTCAAAGCTCCCAATTAATTAAAAAATACTTATTTACAGGACAGTGATATTTGGACGTAAGGAGTTGATCTTTAGGGCCCCACTAAACCATCTAATTCATCTCGTATCCAATGCTCCTTGCTTGTAATAAACATTTATAAAGATCTTAATGTCCCTTGTGTTGCTGATTTAGCCCAAACCAGATACCTATCATTTTATAGTCAGCTCCATAACCACTCAAATCCACTAATTGCTCAGCTTGCTTCCCACTCCTTTCCTGATAATCCTAAGAAGATGGCCTAGAGAACTTCTAGTGTAGAATTTTTAACGAAGTGCTACTGATGATTAGTTCTTTTCAAGTATTTTCTTTTTTTTAATCGTTATCAACACATTTACTTGATTTATATATCTGTACAGTTGTAGATTTCAATAAATTAAAAAAAAAAAGTATAATACACAATTTAAAAGCATGACAGGAAATGACACATAATGGATTCAATTATATAGTCAATAGATCGTTTAACTATTTTTATCACCGTCCATATAAAATAATTATCTAACTATAAATCTATTAATAATATTGATCGATTAATATATCGCCGATTCACTTTCCACATTGTTTAACAATGTCATATGCAGGAGAAAAAATATTAACTTAAAAAGAAAAGAAAACAAAATATGCACCTCAACAACCCATTAAGGGTCTTTGGTTCAGTATTTAGTCGGACTGGTTCTTGATGAAAGAAGGAACATATCTGGTTCAAATGTCCCCAATTCTCAAGGATTTTCCCCATTTAAGAGTAACCACTTTATAAGTCTGGATGTGACCCCCGAGGGTCATCTGACACTAGGATCGATTCTCAGCAGATATAGAAAATTAAATAAACACCAGCCTCAGCTATGCCCTACTTGGGTCCTTCTTCCGTATTTACATATTTCAATTAATTTTCAATAATTTTAAGTTCCTAAATTTTAAGTAAATTTAATTTAAATTTAATTTAAATTTTTAATTTTAAGTTTTTTTCTTCAATATACCTATACTATACTAAATAACGCACCTATCCATGTTTCACTATTCTTTCGATTACGATTCATAATAAGCCATAATTCATTAATAAGTTCGTAGTACAGTGTTCTATTGTTACAAAACATTTAATGCAAACCAAACCAATTTTCGTAAACATTTAAAATCTAATACCCACGTCCTGGACAAGTCATGAATGAAAAGTCATTGAGTAACTTGAATAAATGAAATTGATAATTTTTTGTATTGGATAGAATTCGGGTGAATTTGATTATAACTAAGATTTTCTACTTATATATAATTGTTCTCCCTCTTACATTAGGGAAACTTGCCTGATAAGTAGCACGTAATGACCGCGCACTTTCGCTAAAGAAATGCATGCGTGTAGCACGAGACGTTGGCTAATATGTGTTATCAAGAACAGTTGACCTTCAAAATTCTTATCTAAGCACCCTGACAACAAATCTACGATAATTTCAAACATAGTTTAAAATTAGTTTTTATTTTTAAGTTCACTTATTTTCTAGGTTTTTGTGTATAGTTTGAGAGATATTTTTGAATATGAGATTTTTGGGATTTATCCGAATTTTATAAGCTTTCAGACTATTTGAAACAATGCAACAAACTAATAAATAGATAAGTGGCATATTATTGAAGTTATCTCTGAAACTCGCCCAACTCGTCATAAAAATATTTTGTAAATGACAGGCGAAGTATTAGAAGATAGGTATATTTATTAATCAAAATACGGTTCAATCCTTTCAACATATTTCTGCAAACGTGTTGACTACTCTAAATAGAATTTTTGTTCAATATATTTTTTATCGTTAAAAAAGTAGCTCAGGCTCCATAGGCCTGGAGGGAAGAAAGGGTTTTTTATTATTTTTTTTTTTTTTGCTTTTTAAATTGCCTTTAATTTTTCATCCACCAAACTTTGCTTAATATCGACATCCAGGGAAGAATTCTTACCACGAACCTCTTCTCTCCAAGGCTGAAGTCCCTCTCGGAATATTTCAAACCAACGTTAAAACGTGGAACACACTCACACTACCCGTCGCCCCTGCTCCATTAATGTTTCAAGCTCTTTGGTCTCTGTCCCTACAAAACTTGAATTCACTTCTAAACTTGTGAGTGAAGACTGAATTATTTCCAAGAAGTGAAATGCCAATCGGGCAAAACAAAATTAGTTTTGGAAAGAAATATTAAATATCTATGCAAAAATTATCTGTTAAATTGATACAGTTTAATTAACCCTGGAATATTCTGAAGAAATCAAGAAAGTATACATTGTTTTCTAGACAACACAATATATTCTAAAGAAGTAAATATATGTGTGAGTGTATGTGTGTGATTTACTACAGAATTTAACGTGGCTGTAACAACAACAAAAAGATTGATCAGAGAAAAATTACATGGGGTCCACATATCAAGAAAACAACTGAATAATTCAAAGATTAAGACTTTTACTCACTTTTCGCAAAGCATTTACAACTACAACTTAGACACAAAATGAACACTTATAATTACTCACTGAAACCTATTTTGACTTCACAGCAACACAGATAATGGGAACAGCTCAAAATATTTATATAAACAAATTCCAAAACTTTTAAAGAAAAACATTCAGGACCTTCACAAACGCACCTTAGTCTTAAGCAACATAACTCTGCATACTGACCCTCACATCCTTCTTGTTAACTAATAAATACGGGCTCATTACAAACAATTACACGAAAAATTACATAGACATCCCAACACCCGTAGAAGACTGAAGAGAATCTGGATGAAGAATCTACTAAGCTAAGTTAGAAGAAAAAATAAAATCAGGCTAGAAAAAAAAAAAAAAAAAAAAAATACTGGGTTTTTCCCCCTTATGCATTTTACGTAATTCAGTATTTTATATTTTTTTTATATATGATTGATAGACGTGATAAGAGAATTGAAGATTTAAAAAAACAAAACAAATCAATTTGAAAATAATATTTTGTTAATTCACTTTAAAGGAATTAAAATTATTGCTAGTATGATTTTATTAATAATACTGGATATGAATTTAATTTTTTAATATTATTTAAAATGTATTCTATTATTAAATAATAGCATACCCAGTCGCGACTTCACCCGCTCTTATATGTAAAGAACTTAGATAGGTTTAACTAATAATTAAAATTTGTTTTTTTAACAACAAAAATCTGATCATGCAGTCGAGAATTATTTTCTCACAATATTTCTATATATTTTCACTGAAAGCTGTAATTTTTAACCCTGTACTATTGCAATGATTAGTTGGTTGAAGCATTATTGGATATTCAATCATTAATTCTAATCTATGAGTTGGTAATTCAGATGGGCAGAGACGTTTTAGGAAGAAACTCTGGCGAAAAATGGACTTCATTATCTGCTTACAGCCCTATCAATAGTGATATTCTCGGCTGTTACAATTTATTTTTTCTATAATAATGTTATTAATATTCTCTGCTAGGTGAAATGCTTTTTGTAGGTAAAATTACTGCTCTTTCACAAAACCAATGGTATGATTTATTAAATAAACCTGAAATATCAAAATGAATTTGAAATAATTGAAATTTTAATAATTTTACCATTGCAAACTCTGTTGCAGAATGCCGCTATACACATATCATTCGATTATTAAACATCCCTAGGATCCAGAATCTATCGAGATTCAAAAATCATACATCCAATCGCCGTGAAAATTTGGGAAATTATTAGGTATATCCCCTGGAAGGTTATATATGGCAATATCCAATTATGATTTTAAGTAAATTTCAACTAACTAATCATTGCAATAGTACCGGGTTAAAAATTAAAGCTTTCAGTGAAAATATATAGAAATATTCTGAGGAAATAATTCTCAACTGCATGATCAGATTTTCGTTGTTAAAAAAAAATATTTTAATTATTAGTTAAACCTAAGTTCTTTACATATCGTATAAGAGCGGGCGAAGTCGCGACTAGGGATGCTAGTATTTAATAAGAAAATACATTTTAAATAATATTAAAAAAACAGATTCATATCCAGTGTTATTAATAAAATCATACTAGCAATAAAGCAAGATAAAAATATGTTTTTTATTATTACCATAGCTAATTTTATATAAATTATTTAAAGAAAGAAACTTAATTAAACGAAACATAAATATTTCATGAATTGCTTGTAATTATCCTTTTTAAAACGTGATTCAAATTCACCACTATATTTATTTGTAATTCTTATTGTCTTTAGTTTACGATTCATTAAAACAACGAGTACATTACGCAAAGCATTTTTCAATTTTTTTTTTTTTTTTTTTTTTTTCATTAAGTAGTTGAGTTAATGTCTATCGGTAAACTATAAGCTATTAAATAAGCGTAAATCAACATCTATATTAATAAAAGTTTCACTAAAATTTGTTTATAGTTAAGCTCTTGTGTAGAGCATTGTAACAAAGTTTTTATGTGACTAAAGGGTGGAGCACTTCACATTCGCCACGTTGCGGTATTTCATTTTGACTTATTGGCCCGTTCCATATAGTGTTAATGGCGCTAAGTTTGCAGCTGGTCTGTTTTTCAGCAAAGTGGTTTTTGAGTGATGGGTTGGGAGTGATCGTTAAACAGAGTTACCTATTGATGTGTCCTCTACAATGTTTTGTTTGCAATTTGTTCACTCGGTCGTCTATTTGCATTTTTTTTTTTTACTAATATTTTAAATAAGGCTATGCCTTGATTAAAGATAAAAGTATTATCGAATTTTACATCATTGATATGGCAAGATAAAAAAAAATACTCTTTAAGTACAAAGGCAACTTATAACGGATTATAATGAAAAAATTCAAAATAAATATTTTAAAAAAATGTATTTGTTTCGTTTAAGGATAGTTTAAAATTTATAGTATAATTGGGTTGATCGATTTTTATGTAATTTTTTTTTCAGTCATATTATTTAAATAATTAATATTCATTACTATAAATTAATATCAATAAAATTAATATTGAAATAATTGTTTAATAAAGAAGTTAACTAATAACTTTTAGAAAGCAGTTTTATTTACAAATTTTTCAAAATGTGTCCTTAAGCACAAGTAATAGGGATAAAAATGAATCGTATCATACAATATTTACAAAAAGAAATGATTAAATAATTTAAAATATCTAAATATACAAACGATGAAAATAATTGTGTTTTTTGCATTCATATCTCTTATATATTTTAAAATTTTTTAGTGGGAAAAGTCGCAGCGAATTCCTACGTTTTCTACACATATTTAACTCTAAATACAATTACATTATTCATTATTGATTTAAATCTTAATATAACGTTAATTAATATAAACTTTTGATTAATATGGGCTGCTTCTATAACTTTCCTTGTCTAGCTCTAATATATAATGTCGGCTATTTTCCGCATTCATTCCAAATGTGCTCTCTCACTCTCTCTCTCTCTCTCTCTCTCTCTCTCTCTCTCTCTCTCTCTCTCTCTCTCTCTCTCTCTCTCTCTCTCTCTCTCTCTCTCTCTCTCTCTCTCTCTCTCTCTCTCTCTCTCTCTCTCTCTCTCTCTCTCTCTCTCTCTCTCTCTCTCTCTCTCTCTCTCTCTCTCTCTCTCTCTCTCTCTCTCTCTCTCTCTCTCTCTCTCTCTCTCTCTCTCTCTCTCTCTCTCTCTCTCTCTCTCTCTCTCTCTCTCTCTCTCTCTCTCTCTCTCTCTCTCTCTCTCTCTCTCTCTCTCTCTCTCTCTCTCTCTCTCTCTCTCTCTCTCTCTCTCTCTCTCTCTCTCTCTCTCTCTCTCTCTCTCTCTCTCTCTCTCGTCTCTCTCTCTCTCTCTCTCTCTCTCTCTCTCTCTCTCTCTCTCTCTCTCTCTCTCTCTCTCTCTCTCTCTCTCTCTCTCTCTCTCTCTCTCTCTCTCTCTCTCTCTACCTCTCTCTCTCTCTCCTCTCTATCTATCTATCTCTCTCCTCTCTTTCTCTTTCTCTACACCTCTTCTTGCGCACCAACATGATCTGCAAACGTGTTAGTGGTGATATTCCAGCTAAAGCAAGATTTAATTATAAAATCTTCTTAAATTAAAGATTTGCTTATAACTTCTACGTGGGAAGACAAATCAGCGATATTATATTTATAATTATTTCCTAATTATTATTTCTGGACAATTTTAATTTTAATAGAAAGTGGTATTGATATTTAATTTTTATCAACTATATCAGGATTTTAAAGCAGGATTCTTTCACGAATTAAACTGAAGAGATTCTGTATTTTGTTCTTATAAACGTTTCCTTAAAAGATGTATTTAATGAATAAAGTTTCTCTAAAAATTTACAATTAAATCTGCATTTTCATTTATTGCAACTTGGGGAAATCTCATCGAACTTTACTTAAAACTCTAGCCCTAATACTTACTATTAATCAAACTAATCATATTTTATTTTTTTTAATTCTGACAACGATCCTAATCATAGAGATCAACAACAACCATCCGAGGTGTCCGAAAAGAAGATGGCCCGGGACCTTCTGATCTAGAACTTATAAAAATTGATACCAGTGTGTAATTGCTTTCAAGCTGTTGAAATTTTATAAATATCAATTGATAAATGTTGTAATCGCATTTACCAGATATTTCTTAAATACAGTTGTAAATTTCAATAAATCGATTAAAAAAAAAAAATTGTAACAGTTGAAACATAGAGAATATTATGCATTTCATTGGCATGGGCCCAACTCTAGGAGTTAGATGAAAGTTACTTAGGATATGCTACAAGATAGTATTTTCTAAATAGGAAAAATAGAGGATCATAAGGGACGCAGTATGAGATTAAAAAAAAAAAAAGAAGAAAGAGAGACAACGATTGGTTGATTTAAAAAATACAGTTGTTTATTTATTTTTTATTACTTAATCCAACAACTTATTTATTGAAAAAATTATATATCTTTTTCATTTTAAGTCCCGGATAATTCCTCTGATTGCGAAAAGCCAAGCTATTTACAACAATATGCCTCCTGTATAAATAGAGTTAACTCAGGATTTTTTTTCTTTATTTTTTATATAAGTAAAAGAAATAATGTATGGAATAATGTAGGAATAATGAAAGTAGGTACTCGAGCAAGTATTAAAATATATATAAATAATAAGGTTAATAAATAATAATGAAAATGAAATATTGCATAAAATATCTGGATTGTATATTGATAAGTTTATGCGCATGGCTTCCCTACGCGGAATCGCGTGCCTTCCGCTGGTGAATATAGGTAATTGTCGAGATAGCGTTGCGGTGTGAAATGAACATGTAAAGTGGGTGGATTAGACGAAGAATGGAGAACTGCATTATGATATCTACGTAGCAACAGATACAATTTTCACGTTATTATATTATCATATTAATTAATTTTATTACACATTTGCAACTATTTAACAGATATAATGTGTTATAATAGATCAATACATATAAAATACACATTAATAGATAGCGTATCTAAAAATAAAAAAATTCAATATTCTTATGTTGGAATATGAAATATCTGAGGAATGTTTTATGTTATAATTACATATATATACATATAATAAATAAAAATGCTACAAATCCCAATTCGATTTGTAACTATACGTGAATAATTTTCTCATAAAGCAGTCATATTCCTTACCTGCCTAAACAAATGAATCCTCCAGACAATCTGTTTCCCTTTGTTATAGAAAAGGTTCATTATTATAATTTTGCCGAAACTGGACTAACTTCCCAACAAGCCTTCATCACATAGATCAATTAGCCTTCTCTCAACCCTTTCAAAAATTTTTAAAAAGCATCTTAAACCTATCCTGCCTATCCTTGAATCGCAAAATTTTCCCTCACACCAGTTTGGATTCCGCTCTAGCCATTCCATTGTCTAAAGAAGCTTCATATTTGTTAATCACATATCCTGAGCACTTTAAAGCAAGGAATTTTGCTCCGACGTATTTCTGGACATTGCTATTTAAACTCAAAACCCATTTACCTCAATCAATATTCCTAGTTCTTCAATCCTATCTAGTTCTTCGCGGAATGGAATACTCCAACTGCTACCTACTTGAGGCAGGTGTTCATTAAGGTAGCTATTTTGGTCTAGTTTTATACATCCTCTATACCGCAAATATACCTACTCCTCCTGATACTTTGTTAGCAATATTTGCTGATGAGACTGCTATCCTTTCATCCCATTTAGATTCTCTTTTAGCTTCCTGTAATCTTTGAACCAACTTATCTTTGATTGAAGACTAACTAGTGCGATTATTGGCGGAGCAATTTAAATCAATCCCCTAAAACTAAGCCCATTTAGACCCACTGACCTGATCTGTAAGGGACACCTAAAAAGTCAAATATCAAACGGATTCAATTCTTCCAGTGTATGAATATCTCTTACGTCCCCGACTGCATACACATTAAGTTTCGAAATTCTATCACAACGTTTCCTTCTATCCCAACCCTATGGCTCAATCATTATCCAGTTCCACGCATCCTGATAAATTCTCTCTTAGATTAAAACGGTAATGGCCTCGAGACCTTATGTGAAACATTATTTATGCTGGATTTATGGCAATGGCCAGCTGCTCCACCCATGCCCTGAGCGACTGAACTATAGCGCCCTCATTTATCACTGGTTTTTATTTACACCAGTGACACAACTGAAAGAGAAGAGCTGGGATCTCTTAGGACATGGCTTAAGTGGAGGGACAGATCTGGTTAGGGGATCCCTAGGATGTGTCTATATTGCAAATCAAGTATAATTAATTGTTTTTAACTTTTAATTCAAGTTTATTTAACTATTAGTTTTTTTTTTAAATATTATTTTAGTATATATTTTTTTTATTTACATATTCCATTTATATATTGTATAGTTCATATTATTTATTTATAGTATAGTCCTATTCTATTTTTTATTGTATATGTAATCGTACAAAGAACTATGTATATTACTAGATTATTGCCCAAATTCGAGGTACATAGTAATAATTGAATGGGTCCGCCGAAAAACGTTCTAAGCGACAAAATTTTTAAGTTACAATTTTAAAGTTTTTTAAATGTATTATAAATAGTACATCAAAGTATGATATAGCAATCCATTATGTTATTATACATGTAAATATAACAAATTACAAGGTGAAAAAAAAAAATCTAACTTACAAAACTAACAAGAACTTTAAATTATGATTTTCTTTCACTGATTACTCAAAATTTTGTTTGTCGCTTAGAACGTTTTTCGGCGGAGCCATTCAATTACTTAATAAAAGTTAAAAAAATAAATAAATAAAATGTAAATTGAATAGGCTATGACTTCATTTTTCTTATTAAATTAAGAATAACATAGCATTAAGTGGATAACAATAAAAATAATTTTTAGAAAAAAAACAAAACCGACTTCAAGAATAAACCTACATATACAAACTTAAACTAAAAAATAAAAATAATATTTTAATTGCTTCAAAACAAAAACCATTAAATGAAAATCAACGAAATTATCGATACTTATATACCTATTTACAATTTATGACCAATTATCTTTGGAGTCGGTGCCAACCAAAACAAACAGAATTTGAAAAGAAATTGTAATCTTAAAGATCCACCCACTGTTTTATCACCGCCACACCGCTGTCTCCGGCCCTTTGACTGTCTTTTTATTGTAAAGACAGGATTAAACTTCCCATCTTGGCTGGCACCGACTCCAAAGATAATTGGTCATAAATTGTAAATAGGTATATAAGCATCGATAATTTCGTTGATTTTCATTTAATGGTTTTTGTTTTGAAGCAATTAAAATATTATTTTTTATTTTTTAGTTTAAGTTTGTATATGTAGGTTTATTCTTGAAGTCGGTTTTGTTATTTTTTCTAAAAATTATTTTTATTTTTCACTTTTTAGTGGTGAGTGTATTTTTGTTTATATAATCAATTCTCGATCTTCAAGCTACCCTGAAAAATAGTTCGAGTTACTGAACCAAGACTTATCGAGGTTATCATTCCACTTACCTTCATGTAATTGGGAAAATTGAACACAAAATGGGAGTTGAAATCATTACGTATATTTTTCATTAATGGGTATGTGTATGTTGTTTGTACATACATATAAAATCATTGATAAAGAAAATTAAATACCTGGTACTAATTTATCATATAACTTTCAACTGAATTGAGCTTTTTTCTGAGAGTGCCTAAAAGTAGACACCGCCTTCCACCAGTGGCGATATTTCTTTATTCTTTTCGGACGGAGATTTAGTTACTTAGAGATTTTAAATAATCATAATCATAAATATGTTTAAAATGTAAGGTTATAAAACAGTGATTTTTATTAACTGGTTTTTTGATTTTTCTTAAAAAGTGCTGCGTTGATTTCAAAATATTTTTTATTGGACTACCTCTAAAGTATGTCCTACCGGTCTAAAAAAAAATCATTAAAATTGATTAAGAATTGACGGAGGTTCTCAACTCATCTGTATTTGTTTTTTTTAATGTTACGCGATTACTCCGTCAATTCTGAATCAATTTTGATGATTCGTTTTTAGATCGGTAGGGCATACTTCAGAGGTGGTCCCATAAAAAATATTTTGAAATCAATGCAGCACTTTTTAAGAAAAATCAAAAAAACCGTTAATAAGTGATTTTTTAAACTGTTTTAATAATTTTAATGGGACCACCTCTGAAGTATGCCCTACCGATCTAAAAAAGAATCATCAAAATCGATTCAGAATTGACGGAGTAATCGCGTAACATACACACAAAAAAAAAAATAAAAAAATACAGACGAGTTGAGAACCTCCTCTTTTTTGAAGTCGGTTGAATAATAAGTGAATAATGTATCATTAAATAAACAGTATTTGTGATTAGACTAGTTTATTAAAATTTTGAAATATTTAAACTATACCACTGCTTTGTTAAGAGATTTTTGGATAGTAAAATTATTAATTTTGAAATGTAATATAAATTTTATATTCGTTAATAAAATAAAATTAAATTAAACTTCTCACTCTTTTAAGCAAAATAAATTATTGTAATGATAGGATATAATTTTATAGATTAGGGATATTTTTATCATTTTAAAGTTATATTTAATCTTTTAAACAAGTAAAATAAACATGTTTTAATCAGTTACTGTGTATTCTGTGTACACAATTCGTAAGATCATAATAACTGAATTATGAACTGAGGTTTTGGAGGCATAATATTTTAAAATGTTTTTTAAAAAATTTCCATAAGGAGCTTTATAAATTTTTCCAATCTAATTCCAAATGTATTGCCGAAACAAGAGCAGGGGACGTTAATTGCCGTTCATCAGGATTTCTGTGCACAACTCCAGGACCCGGGGGAAAGAATTTAACAAGAAAACGCTCAAGCTTCAACCTCTACCCCGACTTCGTGAGGGGAAATCCCAAATGGTCTGACAATCGAACTTCTGCCAATGTCAGGTGAACTTAGGAACACCACAACCCTTGTCCTGGTATTATTTTAAAAATGTCTGAACAAGATGTGCTTCAGTTCTTCAATTCGATACATTTTCAAGCCACATATTCTGTCTTCAGTCATCACGGCTAACTTGAATCATTTATACGATTGGGATAGTACTCTGTGAATTATTTTCTTAAAGTTACTCGAAATTTATTTTAATCTATCAAAGATTTTACAGATTTAATAAATTATTCAAAGTATATGATAAACCTAATTACCGTATTTTTTTTTACGACTCTATTATCACAGGATAATAAGTTTTTTTTCTAATAAGGTGATTGTTTTTTCTTATTTATGCGTAATATCTGATCTTATATTTTATATTTGTCAGGTAGAGGTTTTATTTATTTTTTAAGTTTACAGAAAAACATGGAATAATCCTGTTACAGTAAATTATCTTTTATTCTACGTTCTCTTAACCGTCGCACTACTTAATCGGTGCTCACAAAGCAGGAATACTCTTAACATAAAAAAATACATAAAAAATTCTTTATAATTAAATCAACAAAAAAATTGTTATACGATTGGGATAGTACTCTGTGAATTATTTTCTTAAAGTTACTCGAAATTTATTTTAATCTATCAAAGATTTTACAGATTTAATAAATTATTCAAAGTATATGATAAACCTAATTACTGTATTTTTTTTTTACGACTCTATTATCACAGGATAATAGTAAAGATTGTTAAGAAGTTTTTTTTCTAATAAGGTGATTGTTTTTTCTTATTTATGCGTAATATCTGATCTTATATTTTATATTTGTCAGGTAGAGGTTTTATTTATTTTTTAAGTTTACAGAAAAACATGGAATAATCCTGTTACAGTAAATTATCTTTTATTCTACGTTCTCTTAACCGTCGCACTACTTAATCGGTGCTCACAAAGCAGGAATACTCTTAACATAAAAAAATACATAAAAAATTCTTTATAATTAAATCAACAAAAAAAAAATTAAATTTACTTCATTAAAAATATATTTAATCTTTTGTCATTTCTGGTACCTAGGACTGCTTCACAAGCTCCGCGAATTCCTTCCTTTAGCATACTTCCTAATTATCCGTTCCTATCTCAGTGATAAAACTTTCAAAGTAAACCATAAATTTTCCTATTATTACATCTTTACTCAATCTGCTGGTGTTTCGCAAGAAAGAATCCTGGGCCACATCCTCTACAAGGTGTATACAGCTGACATCCCAACTCATCATCCATACTGTCTTCACCACTTACGCTGATAACACACTTGGATAATCATTTAACAAATTATAATTATTTTAAGGGATTACTCTTCATGGCCTCCCCAGCACTCCAATCCTAAACATTCAAGAATTGGGTCAAAAACAAAGCACCAAAATAAATTCAAACGAATCTCACCAAATAACCTTTACCTTTCGTCGTAAACAATAATTTTTAATGACCTATAATTTATAAAAAAAAAACAAAAACATAATGCTGTTTAAATTAAAAATGCCCACCCTTCAGATATATTGATGATGGCTCACTATACTTAAGTAGAAAAAAAAAAAAGGTGTTCATAACAGAATATTAATTTTTTTTTTGTTTACGCATGTCAATCTTCCCACATTTGAATCCCGCCCATTTCATTACTTTTTATTTTTAAAAATTGTAAACTTCTTGTTATACTAGAAAATAAATGCAGATACATTTTTTTAATTATTCATTCATAGACAATAGAAGAGTTTTTATAGTACTATTTTTTTTTTTGTATTTTTGTATTTTTTTTTTGTATTATTTAAAAAATAATGGTGCCGAAGATAATGAAGAGGTTTTATTATGATTAAATTTTAAAATTAATGTCATGATGAATCATCGCCTTGCTCGAGCACAATTGATATTTCCCATGGTCAGATTATTATTGTTTCAGACCAATAACAACTAATAATTGTAAAAAAATATTAAAAGTAAAATGTAATCGAATATATAAGTGGGGATTTTGATTGTTAGGTCCGGAATTAAGGGGAACCAACGTGATATTGCCATCGAAAATCCGGTTGTCTTCACCGTAACTCATATTAGAAGGCAGAGATATGAGAGCGTCGGGGAACCTCGTAAATGAATGTTATGAAGCAATTCATTAATATCTCCGGCCGCATTTCTCATTGAAATCACCCACTATACCTTAGCAGTTGAAGGGGCGAAAGTAAGATAAACATAATGAATTGTATGCGTGCTTAAGTCATTGTTGCTAGTTGAGAATTAAGATAATTGTTTCTATTATAAATTAATATCCTTAGATAGTTTGTTATTAAAAAAAAATTTAAATTGTATTAGATTATATCCTATTTATTTATATAGTTGAAACTCGATATATGGCTTATAATCCATACTACTACATAAAAGGACAAGCCACTTTTAGTTTGTGTTCACTAACCACAAAATCTAATGAACCAAATTTTAACTAGATCACCTTCATAGCTCTAAAAACAATAAGCAACAACAAAATTAACAAATTTTGAATTAAATTATTATTAAAAAAAGCTATAAATCAATTAAGTGCGAAGTTAAGTTTGATAACAAAGGCCAACAAAAAAAATGTTTATGAAAACTTTTTTTACTTTAATAGCTGATTTTTATAGATTTTTGTGTGCTGAATCCAAATCTGATCTTAGTATTTTTGTATTACCCATATTTTTTGAGAAATTCGCTTTTTTAATATAGTTTAAAAAAAGCATATATAACTGTTTCATAAATAAAGCATTATATAACTGTTTCATGAGACATAACTTTATATGTAGAGGTGGTAAGAGAATGATTCTAGGTTCTACAAGGTTTTTGGGAGAATGTTCTACTCGCCGGGTTTTAAAGATTCCCTCACAGGCCAGTTCTTTCTGCACCAAGTTGATTCCTAGCTCTACTGTCCCATTCCCACAAAAAGTATGGAAATTTGGTAAAACCGCCTTGCTGACCAAGAAGCATGCATGTTACTTTCAAGTCACCACTTATCATTCAACCATGAGTGGAATAGCCAATTTTATTCAACATTATTTCTAGGTTTTCATAGCTCTCTTTCATATGTACAGAATGGCCAACAGGTATAGATGCATAAGTGTTACTATTGTGTAATAAAACAGCTTTTAAACTAGTTTTGGAAGAAATCAATAAACAGCCTCCAGTCTTCTTTTTTGTATTCAACACCAAACTCTTTGATCAGACCAGGAATGTCTGAGAAGTACACTAAATCACCTTCTTGTTCAAAAAATTTCGAAAACTGCTGCTCTCTCTTCCTATACACACATATGCTAGTTTCACCTGCCAACAAGTTCTTTTCTTTTAGTCTAGAACCTAGCAATTCAGCTTTTTATTTTGTTAACCCAAGATCCCTAACTAAGACAGTGCTGCCAACTCTTCTACATCCAACACAATTTTACAATTTTATTAGTAGTATATAAAAGCTGTTAAATTCTGTAATAAATCAAAAGAAATTAATATATTGATGTGCAAATGTGGAAAAATGGTAGGTGATACGGCTTAATGAGTGTCATGTTTGGATTTAGCACCCTAAAAAACAAAGTAATAAGGTGTTTTAAGTAAAAAAGTTTTTTCATCGTTGGCCTGCGTAATCAACCAATAGGTGGTGAGCGGCATTCCGCGGAATAGGTACGGTACATATAGCTTGAAATTTATACTTAAATTCACTTATTTATAATTAAATTGTTATTGAAAAAGCGATAAATATGTGGTGTGGCATACGAACACAGTTATGTTCTAGGAAGGTTTAGAAATAATAAAATTTATTATAAAAACAACAGTGTTGAGTGGCAGTTTTTGGCAGAAAGAGCTCTGCCACACTGTCAAATACTTTTATGATTAGATTTTGAAGTCTAACCTGATGAAATCGATAACGTTATTTCTGACAAAGATAAGTAATTTGCTGATTCGTCCTGATTCCCACCAATCAGTTAACGATCTCGACAAAAATGGTTGCCTATGATGTAGTAAGTTTAGAATAATCACTTGAGGTACGCGTGGTGGTATAGAGGGATCAATAAAATTAGCATTGATGAATTAATTGCCACTTCTATTGAAATTATTTCATTAGAAAACTAGTTTCGAATGCTAAACATTCATCTTCAGTTCTAAAGCATACTAAATTATAAAAACATCAGCTCATTGTTACGTTGATTATATATAAGTTTTCAAAAATATAACACAAAAAATCAAGTATATTGGTACTCAGCTGAGGAGACCTAACAGATATCTGAAACATATCCACAAGGGGAAGGGCCAGGTAGGTTAAAACTTTTGGGGGTTTTCCTTGGATTTTCCTTAAAAAATAAAAATGGGGCTATTAGAAATCTTAATCTGGTCATTTAAACATAAATCTTAATAGATTTAAACGATTATATTATTTCTAATGATTCATAAATATTTAATTTCAGGCTATTTTCTACTTGATGCATTATTTTCACTTCCGAGTCTTTATTGAAGTTGTGGTTATTTTCATTTAGATGGATAGCTAAGTTGGAATTTTGGTTCTTATTATTGTATGCTCTTATATGTTTTTTTACTCTTTAATTTACCTATTGCCCAGTTTTTCCCGTGTATTTAGCTTCATAGACTTTACATTTCAGTTCATAACTAGGTAATTAATTCATCAATCCTAATTTTAGAAAAAGATTTATATTAAAACAGGAGTATAATATTAAAATATATAAAATATATGATGACTATTTTATTAGATATAATTTATTTTATTTTATTTACATATTAATTAATATATTTTTTTTGGATGACAAAAAAAAAAGTATAAATCAATTTTGGCAAAAAAACAGTTTCAAGGCCACACGAAGAACTGTATAATCCGAAGAAAAGAATTCATGAATTTTGTAATAATCTACTGGACGAGAAAATATTTTTACAAAAGCCTCTTTCACATTTTGTCCCTCTTCTACCCACTTCCCCGATGAAGAACGTATGATTTATTTGTTCAAGAACAGAGGTTATTTTGTGGATTTCTATTGAAAAAGGAACGCGGTCTTGCAATTTTGATGAGTGTTTCATGTTTGTGAGCAGAAACACCGTTCAATTCCTCGGGCATTTATCACTCAGGCTATAACAATTTATATTGTATTCACCTGAAAAAAAAATGTTACTTGCAATTGCTCTAAAAATCATTCGAAACGCCTACAAGTCAATAAATCAGTAAACTATGTATTATTACAAACATATATATGGTACGTGGAAAGGAAGTAAGAAAGAAGTCGGACAACAACAGTTCAATAAAAATTAGTTTTACGATTATATATGATATAGATAATAAATGTTTTAAACATCATTGTTAAAAATGGTACAAAATATATGATCATAAAGGGTGATGAGAAATGTTAATGAAGTTAGAAACGGCTTTAGTATTAATGTTAAATGTACTATTCAGTATTACGTAAAACCATATATTTTATTATTTATAATGATCTAAGGAAAATTTAATGAAATCAAAACATGTGATTGGAGTTCTAAAATAAATCTTTTGTTAAATACTTTAGAAATGACTACCAAATTTAACTTTATTTATATTTTCACTAAAACATTATGTAATACGATGATAACATAGATGGAACGAAGAAATAAACACTCATCCTTTCCCTCCTGTATATTAAATATTTCGTAAAAATAATTCGTAAAGAAATATTACCATTTTTTTTTTTCAGAAGTTTCTTATTTTGATGACATATCATTTTTTTATATATTTGATTACTGTTTTAGGTGCCGTGTACAACAACTCGGGCTAGAGGCACTATTACATAACATTTGTCATTAGACTTCTAGATTAGTCGATACAAGTTGTTTTCTTTGAGTACGGTAAACAGTTTATTGCAGTTTTCGGGTTTTAAAGCCTCGCAGTACCATTGGAGATGCAACGAAGTCCTGTAAGATAAAAGCTGGGTGCAATCCTTGATCATGTGCACAGTTGTAAGGAGGCAGTGCTGCATTCTGGTGGAGGATTGCCTTCAAGTAGATGGCGATGTGTCAACTTACTTTGCCCAATCCGGAGTCTCGTTATTACTGTTTGTTCTCTCCTGTTTATTGGGAGAGGTGTTGACGGAAGAAAGCTTTCATAAATCCTTTTCAGTTTATTGGTATCAGGTGTTTTTGCCCAGATGTTAATCCATGCTTCTCTGCACAGGTTAAATATACAGGGTGAGCATCTCTTAGTGTATAAAAACAATTGGGTGAAACTAGATCAAAAATGTAACAAAATGCCGCAGACCTCACTTTTCTATTCCAACCCGTTGCAGATATACGATAAACCAAAGGCTTTTTTGAGGAAACCACGGTTTTTTGCATAAAAGCTATAATATCTCCATTTTATTTAAACTTTTTTTTAAATTTTGACCACATTTTCGCATTTAGCATTAAATTTTCTATAATAGCTGAGTACCTGTAACCTTGAATTTTACAAACTTGGTATCTAAATAACAGCTTGATCTTCACCTTATTTGAGGAAGTCACAATGTCGTATTTACTGCAATGCTCACCGTTTTTTTCGAAAATACTATCCACAAAACGTCAAATTTTATAAAAACTTGCGAATTTAATCAGCTTTCTAATGATATGTTTAAAGAAATGGTTTTGTTTCAATTTCATGAAAAATTTACTTTTGAAACCAAAAAAACGTGGTGTTCTCATTTGGCATACAAATCAGTTACTTGTGTAAATAAAACAATAGGACAATCCCTTAATGGAAATGTGCATTTTAAATATAATAAACTCTTCATTGGAATAAAAAGCAAAGAAAAAAATTATTGTTTAATTGAAAATAAGGGAAAACTGTCAATAAAGCGACACCTGATCAGAGGATCTTATGTTATTACATTTATTTATTTATAATTATAATTCAGGATTTATATTATTAGATTTTCAATGAAATGTTTAAAATCCAATGATAATGAACATTGACCTCAATTTTGCCATTAGCTTCTAAATGCAAATTATGTTGAAGAATACTACTTTTTGAGGTAAATTTTACGGGTAGTTGAATCTGTTTTTACAGGGAAAGGCATTTCTACCGTTACATGTGGAGTATCGTTGGTTTATTCATATTTGTATAGCTATCGAATAGTGCTGAAAAATCATAGTTTGCCCAACAGATTGAATGATAAAATTACAAAGATTTGTTACAAAAGATCCTACCACAACTTCATCACGATATTCCACCTGAAGATCGACAAAATATGATTTTCCAACACCATGGTGCTTCTCCACATTATTCGAAAGCAATACAAATATAAACCAACGATATACATGGATAGGTAGATATGCCTTCCTCTGTAAAAACAGACTCAACTACCCGTAAAATTCACCTCAAAAAGTAGTATTCTTCAACACAATCGCTTTATTAACAGTTTTCCTTAATTTTTTTCTTGGCTTTTTATTCAAATAAAAAGTGTATTATGTTTAAAATGCACATTTCCATTAAGGGATTGTCACAATGCTTTATTTACACAAGTAACTGATTTGTATGCCAAATGAAAACACCACGTTTTTTTGGTTTCAAAAGTAAATTTTTCCATGAAATTGAAACAAAATCATTAATTTTAACATACCATTCGAAAGCTGATTGAATTTGCAAGTTTTTTAAAATTTGACGTTTTGTGGATTGTTTTTTTAAAAAAAAACGGTGAGCGTTGAAGTAAATACGACATTGTGACTTCTCTGAATAAGGTGAAGATCAAGCTGTTCTTTAGATATCAAGTTTGTGAAATTCAAGATTACAGGTACTCAGCTATTATAGAAAATTTAATGCTAAATCCAAAAATGTGGTCTAAATTTGAAAAAAAATATTTAAATAAATGGAGATATTACAGCTTTTATGGAAAAAAAAAAATTGGTTTACTCAAAAAAGTCTTTGATTTATGGTATATCTGTAACAGGTTGGAATAGAAAAGTGAGGTTTGCGGCATTTTGCTAAATTTTTGATCTAGTTTCACCCAATTTTTGTTTATACACTAAGAGATACTCACCCTGTATATTTATAATAGTCGTAGAAAGTGACATCGATATTTGGAAAAGGGAACATAGTTCTTGCTTCCTTTGCACTTATGTCTGCCAATTCATTCCCTTCTATATTGGTGTGACTAGGGACCCAAAGAAATATGATGTTTTTATTCATTATTAGTGCTGATTTCATAATTTTCATGACGATAGGATTGTCATATTATTTAAAATGTATTGTAATGATTAAATAATATTTATTTCATATTATAGTATTTTCCAAATCAAAATCAAAAAGGGAGGTAAGTTACACTATCTATTTCTGTAACGTTTGGCTATTGTTCTGTTCGGACACCAGGCAATATGCGAATTCTGAGTGCCAAAAACCGTTGCCAATTGTTTGCACTTCTTTTAGTATTAGTTAGTAATTTATTTCACTATATTTGGGTTATATATAAATAGAAAAGTAACATATATGAAGTATTTAAAATAAGTATAAGGATTTTATTAGATTGATTATAGGTCTTCCCCGATAAAAGTAGAATAGAATAGAATAGAATAGAATTTGATTTTTTATTTATTCTGGGAA
The DNA here is from genome assembly GCA_003667255.2 of Euschistus heros. NCBI lineage: Eukaryota > Metazoa > Arthropoda > Insecta > Hemiptera > Pentatomidae > Euschistus > Euschistus heros. The sequence continues at coordinate 2,229,362 of RCWM02000032.1, read as the reverse complement.
AAGTCCCTTAAGAATAACATTACATAACAAAAAGAAAAGTTATGTCATAATAATCATATCTACAAAAATCTAATTAATTATAAGTTCATTAATTAAAAAAAAAATTCAACGTGGAACATGTGACATAGTTGGTGAGAAAATGATGCCTTTTTGGAAAACGTGAGGGCGTTATGCGTAGTTTAGCAGTTTGATATCAGGAGAGTAGGAGCAGTTAAGAGCTCAAATCTCGTTATAATAAATAAAACTATCACTTGTAGGTAGGTTCTAATAAATGAGCTTCTCTGGACTCTTTTTCTTCAAATACAAAATAAAAAATGTCAACCTGGGTTTGGCCTATCTTGCTCGATCCCTCGAAACAACCGAACTTTTTCTCGAAAAAAGAGTTACATGATGATCTTGAAAAACGTTTATGTGAATAACGTAAGACTATAAATGTCTCAAAAAATTCAATATTTGAATTAAAATTCGAATTTTAGTAATTGTATTCAAAATTAGAAGATTTACTAATTATTATTAATTTAATTAGTATAAATTGCCAGAATAAACAATAAAACAAAAAAGAGAAAATATCAAATGAAAATTACTATCATTCAACTGAAATAAAATAAATGAGAAATGAATTAGACATTTGATATAATACAATAACAACTTTTTATTTTGTTTTATCTCTTTTTGTGTATACAAAATTACTCTCCTTTGCAAATAAACGATACAATCATACAGGTAAGCGGAAAAAAATAAAGAAAATAAGGGCAAAGACGGTCAAGGGCAATCCCTAAAAGACGTTACGTGTTATTCTTTCTTTAGCCGAGAGGCTCAAGGGAGCCAGTTTTCAAAATTACTCTTCTGAATAACTTTTTTTTTTCTGAAAATATTTAAAAACAAAATCATTCAAAAAGGAATTTATAAAAAAGAAAAAAAACAATAAAAACAAAACAATTCCCAAGGATTATATAAACGTTCAGTGGGAAACCCAGGTTTTCAACTGTCAAACCCATCAAACCCTGGAGTTGAAACTGAAATTCAAACAGAATATCAGCAGGCGTACATGTTGCTTAAAATTGTTATTTGAGAATAAAAACCTAAGCAGGATAATAGTTCTAACAGAAATATAATTTTGGCAAATTAATCTTATTATGGTTAGAAGAATTATCTAGGAAAAATCCTAATTAACATTAATGAGAAATTAGTTTACATTTAAGTAAGTTATAAGTTAATATTTCGCTGCTTACAAAAGTTCGAAAATCATTAAAGAAAAGGTATTATACAAATTATTAGTTATCCCTTTAAAAGTTAAAAAACTTGATTATATAATTTCTATTTAAGTACATAGGTTAACTATCTTCTATAATATTAACTTCAAGGTTTGATCCTCGCACCACTTTCATACATAATATTAACACATTATATCTCACTTTACATTAGCTTTTTAACAGCGATCTACTTCAATTCGGGCTAGCTTTCAAATTAAGGATGAAATAAAGCCCTAATATTTAACAGACATGGCTTACTCTAAATGAGTGAGTGATATTTTTGTTCTCTCTACTGCATGATCAATCCTCACTCAAACTAAGACGGAAGACGGCGATTAAAACATACACTTACCAATACCGGTTAAAACCTATACATCGCTAATTTAGAACTAAGTGGTTTAAACTAAAACAGTAATTTAGAATGAGGAAGTGTTTTAAACTAAAACATGGAATTCTTATCAACTTTAAATAACTTAATATTCATTATCTTTTAGCTACAAAGATTTCCTGCTGGATTTGATTTATAAAAATACATAATTTAATTAGTGAATAAGGAAACTAATATTTATTAGACAAATAAGATAAATAAAGTAAAAAAGAAAAAAAAATGTTTCTTAAAAATAAACGAACGAAGTTGGAAGGAGGGTGAAAAAGACATTTCCGATTATTAGATAACAATACCGACAATCATCGTTGTACTCTTGAGAATGTTAGGAAATCGAAGATCACTTTGGAGCTAAAGTACTATCGATTGTGGAAAGGGTGATCACCGTTTATCTCTCTCTTAGAAAAAAAAAAAAAAAAAAAAAAAAAGGCTTGAACACGCTCACTTAGCCTACCACCATTATAAAATGGAGAACATTAAATGGGGAGATAGGCGTCCAGGTTCTATGCTAGCTTGTTTTTATGAATTTTAACTTGTTTGAACCTAGTACTTTTAAGTATATTATTTATCATATAGATGTGATATAAATTAATATTTGAAAAAATGAAGGTGTATTCATATTATAAATATTAAACTGTTTACTCTTATTAACATTTGTATGAGATTGATAAGTATGCTTAATGTTTGTGTATACACCTTTTTTTTTATTTATTAATTAAATACGTCATTTATTTTTTTTTTCTTTCTAAATGTTTGACCTAAATATAGCTTAATATTTCTGATAATATTTAAATCATTAATAAAAGTTATGCGAACATCAAGTAGATGTATGATATATTTTTCAGTCATCAGCTTTATTAAGAATTTATTATGGACGGAAGATAAAAATTTAAATATATACAAATGAGAAAATGAAAAATATAATACAGTCGCACGTTGTACAAAGTACAACACCCTGTTTTGTCCAAGTTTTATATTAAAACTATTAAAAATTTTGACCATTCTAGATTTAAAATAGAATATATTTACAGTACCGTAAAACGGCGTTGCACCATTTTTGTTGAACTTCATTCTTCAACTACCTATTAATAATTTTAAAAAGTTTAAAATATATATATATAAATATATATATTTTTATATATTATATATATATATATATAATATAAATTTTTTTGAATAATTAGCTTAAAAATGTTGTTGATTCATCGCATAATCTTGGAATTGCAAAATTTACAAAGCTTATAATTAATTTTATTGTTTTTAAACTTTGGTGCTAAGTCAACCGGATACCCGTGACTTTGCACTTTCAATTGAAAAAGCATTAGAAACGTATTCTGGAACAAATTCAAAGCTTAATAGTAGTTATAAGATGCAAGTCATTTCTTTATAGTGTTTGGAGATTAGCCTAGAGATTTTTTCCTCTGTTTGTAAGGATTTTTTTAAAGGAAACGATTGTAGATTACAATGTTTGTATTGAAATAAGAAAGAAAATTGCACAATTTTTAAAGGATTATTGAGGAACGATAGAATATACAAGAATATACTTAGAAATATTACATAGAAACTAAATAACGACTTAAGACACGCTTAAATGACGTAAACAACAATAATTTTGGTAAACAAGGAACAAAACGATACCTATAAAATAAATTGCACACAGATTCTTAGGGAAACACTTATTGAAAAATGCAATCTGCAATAGTTAGACAAAAATTGTTAAAATACGATATCAAAAAGGAACACTGACTTGAAAAAATTTAAAGCTATAACTAAGCAAAATTCTAACAGCATTCGTCGATATAATTACACATAGTGTAGTTATTGTTTGATGGCAACAACCTTATTAACAAAAAGCAAAACGTTATCCCAAATAATTTGGATTTTAACCAGCTTAACTCCTTAACTTCAAATTATCCTCGTTTATTGATTTGTTTATAAGGAGCTATGCTGCCTCAAACTTCTTCCCACAGGGAGGTCACCTTGCGCCAAAATATACTTGGTGCAAAGTTATTCCTAATTTGAATTTATTGACTTTTGGCATATATTTTGAGCAAAATGAATATCATATAATTAAATTTCAGTAATTACAGAATAAAATTAATGCAAAACTTAATCAATTTGTGAAATATTTAGTTGTTGAAAGCAGGACTTTAGGTTTCCTCCCCATTGAAACATTACTAATAATTAATACTTCGCTAATTAATGATTAATTTTTATAATAATAAAAATAAAAAAAAGGCCAAATAATCCTTACATTATGTCACATCCAGCGTATTGCTGAGAAAAAGACGAGAAAAAATCAAAACGAGAGCGGCTGCTTATTGCACTTTGTGTAACATTAAAGACTAAATATTTTCCATGCAGGAAACTATCCCTCCTCCCGCAGTGGAAAATTACTGGTGGCAAATAGAGGAGTATCTCGAGGAATAGCTAAAGCCAAGGTTCAGAAAAGCTTACCGGACGCAAGAGAGAAAACAAGTCAGGTGTTGTACAAAATACAACGGCGCGACCAATGGAAGATTAACTGGTAACAAATCAATGGTTCTTCGAACTAACCGGCCTCTCCGACCATATGATTCTACGTTATCAATGTATGTTGGGGATGAAGCTAAATATAAAAAAGTGATAGAGGATTAGTTGTGCGATGTGTATGTGTATTAGCATGCAGAACTAAGGAATAGTACGCGAAAGACAATTCGTTCAGAATAAAGTAGCTCTTCGCGCTGCGAACAGTAATGTGCGAGGCATAAGATACTGTGTTGATATTTTTATATGTCTATATTTATGATTATCGGTCTTGTTTTGTAATAGTGTGATGATTACTTTACTTATTATGGTATGATAAATAATTTTGTATGGTAGAATGAATTAGAGGGAAAATTCAATATTTACTGATATCGAACTTACTTTCTGACAGTTTTTAGCAGTCAGCAGCAAATTCCTATTATAACATAAATATCGTTGATCGAGATTTTGATAGGATTTATTTGATTTTTATTTGATTTGCCTCTGCTCTTTAGGTTCGTTGACAGTTCATATCTCATATTTACTTTCATATTCGCCCATAAAATACAATAGCCTTCAAGTAACGACAACACTGTTTTTTCGTTGTCTTCATTCCGTGTTGGGGGAAATTCCGTTCGGTTATTAGTGTATTGCCCTAATAACTGAAAACTTTTAACTGTTGACCATTATTTATTCATGGAAAATGAAGCCAAGGAAGAATTTACAATGTCCCATTCTCAAGTAGCACAAAATTGTTTCATTCTTTCTGAAAAGATATTAAAATCGGCAAAATATATATATTTTTTAAACTACAGCAATGTCATCTACACAAAAGACTTCAAGGGTAAAGACTCCCTCTTAATATTTTATAAACCATTGTTAATAGGTAACAACATACGCAAACTTCGCCTCAAACTTTATTAGGGTTTGCAGCACTTTATAAGCTTAAACTCGCCAAAGGAAATAAAGTGTGAACTTCTGAGTAAAGACTAAATTATTCCCAAGCAGTTAAAAGCCAAATAAAAAAAAATTTTTTTGAGAGACGAATAATAAATTTTCACGTCCAAAAAAAAATTAATATTTATTAACAGTTTATAACAGCACTACAGTTCTCGATGGCCCTTGGCCTCCTCATTCTCATTCCATTCATTCATTCCATTCACCATTCAACCCTGTCAACCCAGTCACTTTCATCTTATACCCAGGCTCCAATGTTCTCCTCTGCTCCAAAAATTTCCTTGGGAATCTTTTTTTCTCCATCCTCAAAACGTGCCCCAAACATCTCAGCCTCCCTCACATTATCCAGCCTGTCAAATCCTGCTCCTAAAAGTTCTCTTAACTCCTCATTTTTCCTTATTCCGTACCCTACCATACTGGGCCAAAGATTGTATGAGCAGTTTTTCATATGTTTTAGTGTGCATAAGGTATCTCTCGCGTATGTGACAATTTGCAACCATAATATTTAACAACCCAATATTATATTTTCAAATCTGTCACATTCAATATCACCGACACAGTTTTTTTTTTTTATAAGACAAATTATGAATGAGCAAGTTTCATTCCCAGCTTAGTCTTCCGAATGATTTCAAACTGTACAATGTCCCCTCTCCCAATGTTTGTTGCGCAGGTCCCGCGACGGGGTTAAAGGAATGAATACAGACAGCTAAGGTGAAGACAAAAGAGGCAGTTGAAGAGGCCAGGAGACTGCAGCGGCTTTGTTCATCGAGGCGTGATGCCTTCGGGCTCTCCGCAATTAGAAACCTGGCTATTCACCGTCACCCGTCTCCCTCCGTCTTTTGTCACTATAATAAAACTTTTTCTTTCCAATAGATAAGCGAATATAACTAGGTAAGGACGGCTCTATGCAAATATTTTCGTTTTCATAATTAGTTTATCTTTATTAAACGCATTTTTGTAAGGTGTATTAACAAACAAATACGTAATTAGATGAATTTAAAGATAGCGTATTGAATAAACAAAACTGAACAGTACCTAATTATTCAGGTAGCTATTCATTTCTTTCCCACCGAGCTAAGAAGCGTATCCGAGCAACAAACTGGGATTTAGAAATCAAAAACGGAAATATTGTTTTTAAATACGTAATATTAGAGCACCAAAAACTATGAAAATCGATTATGTACGGTATTTTACAAGCTTAAATAAACTGTGTGATAAAATAACTTGTAATTAGTAAATGGGAAATACATGAGGAAGACATTGTGATTATCTCCATTTGGGTTTCATCCCATTGCGGTATTTCAGGAAATGAAAGAGCTGACTCAGCAGCTCAGACAGCTAGAATCAGTGGCGATGATATTACTAAAAACGCCAACCTAAGTCCTATGGAAAACTGGGTTAGACATGTAAGATGCTTGATTCAAGCGAAGTGGGAAGAATCTTGGACAACGGATATGTCTACATTATTGGAAGTAAAGCCAAACTGCTCAGCAAATAGGCACACAAGTAGTAGGATATCCAGAAAGGAGGAAACAGTTTTGTGCCGCCTAAGAATCAGCAACTGTGAATTCTCCCATGGCTACCTTCTCCGTGGCATGAAGCCCCAAACTTGTGTTAACAGTCAGGAACCCAAGACAGTAAAACACATATTAAGAAACAGTTAACAGTTTTCATCTGTAAGAGGAAGATTCAAAATGCCACATACACTGAAAGAAGTTCTACAGGATGATGAAAAGTCAGTGCGTTCATTGTTAGAGTTCCTGAAAGCAAAAAGGTTTTATGATTTTAATCAAGAACCCATTTCCATCTTATTCTGAAATTTCGCATGGATGTTTTCAGTTATAGTATGAATCTCATATTTTTTTTTTCAGAAAAAATCAAAGGGTACGCATTTTGGGAATTTCAAAAACCGTTTTGCGATGTTTCCAAAAAATTCAAAATGTACAGAGAATATATCGAGTGACATATCAAATTAAAGGGCATTTCAAATGACAAAAATGCTTGTAATTTGAGCTCTCTAGGGGCATTAGTTTTTTAATCGCAAAATTTTGAATAAATTGAGTAAGGACCGAAAACAGTATTTTTTTTTTTTTTTTTTTTTTTTTTTTTTTTTTTTTTTTTTTTTTTTTTTTTTTTTTTTTTTTTTTTTTTTTATTTTTTTTTTTTTAAACCTTATAACTCAAAAACCATTAATCAAAAAATGTAATATCAAATGTAACAGAACTAGTCTTGTAGGTACAACTTCTGTACTAAAAAATCATAGAAATAGGAGAGGTCAAGGTCAAATCTAATGTTGAATTGGTTAATATGACACAGAAGTGTCCTATTACCGACCCAGTTAAAATACCAATTGGAGTTCACCATTTTATTTATTTAATTATTTTAGGACTATCAATTTACTATTCATTAAAATAAAATTAGGTGTGAATAAAACGAAAGAAAATAGATAAGTTCAATTTACTTTGTAATTTCAAATTCTATGGTATTTCTATGATTAATGAAACAATCTAGTTGGATGGCGTAGTATTTAATTCTAGGATAACTATTGAACGTACCATTACATTATATATACATATACATGCATTACATATATACAGGGTGTTCAGCATAAGACTGCAGTAACTTCGAGAGGCGGTTTTAGGCATCATTTGCAACAAAAAAATTCATAAAAACTATAGATCGATTCTCATCCGTTTTATAGATATTATTAATTTTATGTTTTTTCAAGAAATTTCTAATTTTTGACAAATAATTGTATATTGCATACTATAACCTATATTTCCTGAACTATTAAACCTAGAGCAATTTCAATATGCCCATTAGGAAGAAGATTGAATTTCCCGTAAAATAAACTTATTTAGACTTCAAAATAGCAGTCCAGTATTTAACTTATTGATCCAAACATTTATGATTTTTTCCCAATGATGCTTGTTGTGCAGTATTAATCACTCCATTTCAGGCTTAAACTGAGTACTTCACAAAATAAAGATTCCACACAGGTTTAGTCTCAGTCCACGTCTATTTTAGTCGTACATCAAAGCCACCAGGGCATTAATATCATGTTTACATCTTTTAGCTGTCTCAGATATTGAAAACATTTTGCACCGGGCGAGTTCCTTAGAAAAAAAAAATAACCTATGTGTAAAATAATTTTATAATTATTTTGGTCCCTTTGTGAGATATATTCATCTCATTTTCATTATCAGCTCCTATGATGGACATAAATTGTCAATGATAATCGCATTTTTTCTCAATATCAACTTAAAATGAAATAAGATTTTTAATTGAAATGCCTTTTAATATCTTGCCAATAAGGTTGAATAAATTGGAAAAAGTGTTTACTAATGATTTCTTTAGCAAATGTTATGAATATGGTATTTAAATTTAACATTTAACATATACATTTATTTAACAGTCAAATTGAGAACCTCCTCTTTTTTGAAGTCCGTTAAAAACTATTATAAGTTATTCAAATAATAAATGATATACAGCAATGTTATGCCCAATAAACCTAAAATAAAAAATATAGGGTTCTAAAATTTAACTTAATTTAATTTAATTTTTTTTAAAATTACAATTGGTTGGTTCCATAAAACAGATAATAAAAACGATAGTATGGTTTTATTCAAGAAATATACTAAGCGTTAAAAAAGTATAGTGTTAAAACTTTTAAAATTAAAATAAAAGATTTTATTCAAAAGGTTAACTTTGATATTCCTACTTGTTTTTTCTTTTTTTTTAAGCTTATTCCTACTTTTTTTTTTCTTTTTTTTTAAGCTATCTTCTTTAGTTTCAAACGTCACGTATTTTCGGCCGAAGCCATTTAGAATATAGGCCTATCTCCTTCCGACCTTACCTGCCCCATCTCTCCTAAAGTGAGTAATAGATGGTCGCCAGCCTGCTTTATCTTATATCAGAGCGACTGAACCTGGAAAAAAAAGTTTATGCATTACTTTCCATATATAAAGGTTACATAAAAATAATATTGGTAATATCTCCCACAGTGTACATACAAAATTAGTTCAACATTCAGATTTCAGTTGAAAACTTAAAAAAAAAATTAATCAAAAACAAACCACATACATGTTATACTAACCATTATTCTTTTTAAGAATACGCTAATACGACAATATATATTTTTAATACACTTTTGTTAACTTCACCTGTATGAAACAGATTCTTTCATCATTATTTTCAATAATTTCCAGCAATCTGATTAACTTAAAAATTTGCACACTTTTCAAGGACCAATGACAATACAATAATTGCACAGCTTTGTTCTCATGTTCTAACTTAGTCTAATTAAATTACCCCCAAAATGGGGGTCTGCCTTGTAAATGGTGAAGTAGTAGATTGTACGTTTTTATATGGCCCAGATGGGTCCTGAGGATAAAATATAAAGAATGAAACTTAATTTGATAAGAGCAAAATGTTTGGGGGGCAAAAAAACCCGAACTTTTTGAACGATTTTGGAAACAAACATGAAATTATTTATTGAATAAGCGTTACGCCTGTTATAATAGAGCTTGGCCAATCTAGTACCATTTATACAGCAAAATACACATGTTTAGGTACATGTTTACAAGAAAATAAAATATAGATAAACCATTTGATTTTACACATATAAGACAAAATCTTAATTAACAATATTTTCTGATATAACATAATTTCCTACTTAATTTAGTGGTTGTATTATGTACAAGTAAACAAATTAAATTATACCAACAAATTGAAACTAAAATAAAAGCAAAATTTTATTATTGTAACTAATCCTCTTGGGTGTTATCTCATTATTCGTTCAAAAGGAATGTTCTAAGTTTAATAATATTTGTAATGAAATTATATTATACGTTAAATTTTTGCTCATCTTCAATTGTTAAAATCGTGGCTATATTATGGGGGACGTTTTTTATTTTATTATTAATTAAAAAAACCCGCCTGAATATTAGGTATTGCTATTAGGTAAACAAACATATAGAAAATGCTATATTGTTCATTAAATTGTGCGTCTAAAGACATCCTTTTTTCGACTGTCAGATATCGATGAATTTTACCAACTTTAAAAAGTTAGTTTTGGTCATGTTCAAGAGTCTATAGCGCAGAAATAACTAGTTCAATGAAATAATGTTGTATGTTAAAAGTTGAAGCTAAGATTTTTATAGTAAAAATTTGCCTATTTCTATTCTGAGATATGTCAAAAAAACAAAAATGGTTGGTTGATTTTCGGTAAACTGTGTTAAAAATGCAAACATATCACAAATAGTACAGAGGAATTAGCTTCGAACCTTGAACTCAAAAATTTAAAAGGTCTGAAAGCTGCAAATTGTTCACCACACTTTTTAGATAGGTTTGCTATAAAAGCGGGTTTTTCTATTTTTTTTAACTACAATTTTTATTTTTTTAGCTTTATTTTCATTTGCTTATAGAGTGAATCTCTTCTTATGGTCATCTTACCGGTTATGGACAAGCTAATACTATTTTCACAATGACAAGAAACTACCGCATTCATTTGCTATATCACCAGGAGAAATATTTCTGAAAAGGGTTTAAATTCATTTACTGATCAAACCTTTCCCCCCATATCTTTCCATAAGTCGTTAAAAATATTTTCTCAAATAGTGATCTAAAATACCTCATATTTCTTAAGGAATTTTTGTAGGATTGCTTCATTAATTTGCTCCATTAGTTTTTGAGGTATGCAGCTTTCAATTAGAACTCGGTCTTCATTATGTTGGACTGTCTGATTTTAAATAACAATTAAACATAACATTGTTTAATATTTATTAATTTAATGTTAAAAATGTGTTTTTAATAACAAGTTATAGTCACCATTTTTCGTTTCAATTTGGATATTTTTCTTTCGACGCCCATCGCAATTCGTATATATAAGAATCCCATCATACATAGCTGTTTCATAACCCTGGGTCTTCGAGAAGACTAAACATGTTAATCGTATGCAGTAAATGGGCAAGGGTTGTGGTAACAACTTAGACGCATGACCGCTCCAAGTCCTGATCACGTATCAGCAACCTCAGCCTACCTTAGACAATTCGGACCAATTGGGCGTAAAACTGATGATTAGACACACTATATCCTAATTGGGATTGGTAATAGTAAATTTTAAAAACTGTGGGTGTTGTTTATCAGGAAACGTAATTCAATATACATACGCTGCAGATACTAGAAAAATGTGTTAAGTTTTTTTCACACTCAAAAACTTAACATTGTGGCATGCTCTAGGTCTGATTGTGTTGCTCGGATAAAAATTCTAAAAACTGTTTTTTTTATCAGAAATTACATAGAAAACTGTTTTATGTTGTATTTTTGTCGCTAGGGCTAACTGTTTATTGGTAAAAATTAAAAAAGTCACGTTTGAAAACACTATTTTATCTCAATTTTGTTTTTTCGAATAATCATTGACTGTTCATGTAATTTAATTACTAATTTAAATAATTCGATCCTCTGATTCTAATATATATATCGGAAAAAGGAGTAGATTATAGATAAACGTATCCATGATCTATTGTTTTTGCAGTCAGGGAAAAAAAGAGATTTTTATAATTTGGAAACATGAATAATCACTTCTTGAAATAAGAACTTGAAATAAAGTTTCTAATGAGAGCATTGAAATTCGTTCTAGTTGAAATGAATAGTATTTTTAAATTATGTTATCTTCAACTGAAACGCGATGGTTCAATTCGTCTTTTGAACCTTTCAGTCGAACAAAGAGTCTGAAAACGTACTCGCTGTGATTCTTTGAAGAGAAGTACAAGATTGCGGAAATGATGTCGGGATTACTGTAGTGAAAAGGAAAGGTATGAAAGAAAATGGTTGTGGAGTCCAAACAGAGTCGGAACAGCCTCTAATGGATGAAGTTTCTTAAGTGTGCCCTTCAGATCAACTGAGTCAAATGCTTTTTTCTTTTTGCTGGATCATAGCATATTGCCGTTGGATGTTAATATTTGACAATTTTATTTTAAATGAGCATTTTTTTTTTTACTAAAACTGAAGCAGATAAATTATTAACTAAGCAGACATATTTTGACATATGTGTCGATTCTCAGTTCCCTCGAGTCTTGAGAAAATAATCGGTATCCAACATCCAGAGTTACTGGAAAATGAAGAAATATTATTACAATCGCTAATCAAAGAAATGAAGCTACTCAGACAACAATATAATTTTATTAAACTTTTTCGTTATTTTTATATTCTTGGACTATGTGTCCAAGATTAAAGATTATTTTACATTTTATTAGTTTGTTAATAAATACTTGTTTTCGAATGTTATATACTTATTTAAAACAAATCCAGTGCATCAACAATGTTTAGTGAAAGAGTTTAGCAACACTTTCAATTCCTTAATCAATAAATAAAACCATGGAATGATTTAACTTCGTAAATCAGAATTTACGAGGATTCAGGTCGTATTAACCCTCCAACTCTCGTAGGTAAATCTCAGATACATGTTAAATTTGAAAAAGGGAATTATGTTGGAAAAAATGGAAGAGCCGAGTTCTTCTTTTATGTATTCTTTCCTTTCTTGGTTTAGTTCATTTTAGTTTGTCAAACCTGCCCAACCACGACAGCTAAGCTATTAAAAGTGCTTATGTATTAAGTATGCATTGCGAACAATCGCATAAGTAACATTAACACTCCAGTTTATTTTCGGTTGATTAATCTATTGTTTTATTTCTCTATAATTTTTCTGTGTAAACTTTAACGTTAGTTTTACTTTTTAAATGTGTACCCATTGTATTTTATTTGAGAAAAACCGCGCCGACCCTCGAAAATATTTATTTTTGTTACGGGCGAATTATCATTATTATTATTACTAGTCTGGTCTCCCCATAATGTAAGACGTTAATTAAACAACTCAATCTAGTTTTCTTTGGGTTCTTGTTGTTGTTCCAATAGGCTTTACGGTCCCCTCACCACTTTACCACTGTACTGCTTCTGCTTCGGTTGCTCTGATGTACGTAACTTCCTACTTGTTGACTTTGGACACTCTTTCAAAAATGTCAGTAGCACAAATGTTTGCGTTTTTGAGGTCCTTTCGAAGTTCGCATTGCCAAGGTGTTGAACTCTTAAGTAAGCTAACATAATTTAATATCCATTCTGACAGTCGATTTTCTGGTAATCTAGTGAAATGTCCAAAGGATTTCATTCGGCTTTTCTTAATGTAAATTTCAATGTTTGCGATCTTTTCTATTGTTTTGATTGGCTTTAGCCTGTAACCGTCTAGGGTATATCTTGCTCCTAGGATTTTTCTGATGATAATGAATTATCATTATTTAACTGATGCATTTAAGTTTTTTTTGTATGTAGGTATCATAACTGTGTTTGAAAAGAAAATTTTTTTTATGTGTTTATTTGTCAATGGCTACCATATAATCTCGTAATTAAATATTTTTAGTTTATGAATTATTGATGAGTATTGTGTTTATTACTACAAAATTGATTTATATATAAAACTGCAAGACTCAAGATTCGGTACATATAGTGCAAGTATTTCCTAATTATAATGTGTTTCTCTTTTAAAAGGAGTTGTCATTTCTTTAGAATTTATTTTTTTCCTTTTATCAGTTATTTTATTATTTTTAGCATTAAAGTATAATTATTTTGTACGTTTTCAGAATTTATTCTTAATCCAAGAATAGTAGTTGAAAATTCTGGATGCCTAATTTAGGACACACATATTCTAATATGATACGAGCATTACAAGTTAAAATTCTAAAAATATAATTTTTAAAAAGAGCCTATAAATATTTAAAATATTGAACTGGATCATTAATGTATTAGTAGATCCAAATGGTGCTGTTTATAGGAGCAGTTCTCACGCAGTTAATGGTTTAAGTACAATTTGCTAAGCAACGGCCGTTCTGCGATATTTTCTAGAAAATATGTCCTCAGATAAGTGAATACAAAATTTTACATTAAATTATTCTGAATGCGTCCGTTAAAAAAACAAAAAAAAACACAAGAAGTAGCAAAGGCGTATAAAGGCTCAGTGCCTTTATTCCTAAAAGACGTAAAGCCTAGCGCGGGGACTGTAGCTAACATTTAGAAGACTTACTGTGCTTCTTTTTCTCCTTCCTCTGCCTCTACCTTCACGCAATGCTGATAAATTCAGGGCTTTCCAGGTGTGAGGTGCTGTATTCACTTGTTTTCTACACTTTGGTTTAAATGGTAATGTATTCCTTCTTGTTGGATACAAATGCTAAAATAAATTGGTACTCGTTTAGTAAACTAAACTAAAATAAAGACAAAATAAATTTAATGCATAATATACCCTTTCCAAAAAAGCGGTGTATATAAACTAGAATGTAATGGCTGGATGATCTATGAATCAGAGATTAAAAAACCGATACAAGAGCATACAATAACAAAAAGTATAATTACAACTTCGCTATCAATTTATTTAAAAAATAGCCATAAATTCAACTAAGAATGGGGAGGAGTAAAAAAAAAAAATACATTATCTATAAAACAGTTCAAAATAAAATATTTATGAGTCTTAAGAAATAATAAAATCGTTAAAAACCAATCCATATTTTTGCTTAAATAACCAGATAAATATTTGTAACAGTCCTATTCCAAATTTATTTTCAGAAAAAAATAAGAAAACCAATCAATCTTAAGGAAAACGGGAAGGGCAACGCACTTATCTTTCATACCCTTTTGCCTCTATACATTCAGCAGCCTTTTTCATTTTGCCCACTGGTAGAATATCAACATTATTAGTTTCTTGTCTTATATTAAAAAAAAAATACTGTATATATAATACATGTAGTAAAGTGCTGATGATTTAAATTTGTTGTATGTTTTTAGAACCGATGATGAATGTTGCACATTCAAAAATCGGTTTTCAGATAAAATATTAGAGTAGAATTTAGGTAAGAGTAAGACAAATAAAAAAACATTGACTAAAATTTTCTTTTTAAATGTTATTTAATATATTATTTTTCATTGTCGTGTACCTGTGTAGATTAAGCTCAAAGTCATATACATATTAAAGTTTAAAAAAATACATGCATATGTCTATCTATAACCTGCTGTTTTTTTCCGATTTACATTTTAGAATGAATATTATCAAATTAATTAAATTATCACTAAAATAAATCAATAATAATAATAATAATAACGTTCAACAAATATTTAAAATAAACGAAGTTGAGTGAAAATAGCTGTTTCAAATGTGATTTTTTTTCATTCAAACCAATATCGCTTCTAAATGGTTGAGCATAGCACCAAATGCTATAAAACAAAAAAATTTCCATTTAATATCTGATGGAAAAACTTTTGCTAATTTTTGATCTAAAAACACCGGCAAAGCTAGAGTGTGTCAAAATGTTACATTTTTGGAAGTGATAAAAATGTTATACATTTAGGGATGAAAAAAATGTTACAAAGTGACATCTTTAAATCCAAACCAATTTAACCCCTAAACGGTAGGTCTTAGGGACAAATATTATATAAAAAATAATATCATCCGGCAAACTACTGTTAAATTTTTTATCCAAGCTACACCAACAGAGCTTGACTATGTCAAAATTAATTCTAAAAAAAAAAAAAAAAGATACACAAAAAAAGTGTAGAATCCTAGCCAAAATACATATCCATGTCAAATACTCAGAGCTCAGATGAGGCTAAATTAAATAAATATATAATATTTTATAAATTTAATTTGATATAATTAAATAAAATAAATTAACAATTATTGAAAATACACGAAGAGAGCAGTTTCAAGCGTGATTTTTTTCATTCAAACTAATATAACTCCTCAACGGTAGACCTATCAACAAATATTATATAATAAAAACTATTTTCCGTTAAATTTCTAATCAGAAAACTATTGTCAAATTTTCGATCCGAACAACACAAATGGAGTGTGTCAAAATGAGTGCGAATAAATAGTTCCAAAAAAGTATAGAGCCCCCGCCAAAAGACATCCATGTCTAAAATCCCAATAGAAGTTGCAAATAATTCATAAATTGTAATCTTTTAGTAAAAAATTCATGTGTTGTTTTAAACTGTAGAAAATAATTAAAATAAACCAAAATTATTATTTCTGAAATTAAATTGATTAATATACTTAGTCATAGTTGAAGTTGGAACTGAAGAAGACGTGACAATGACTTGGAGAAACGTTCTATCGCCAACCAGTTCAATGGCTGTCAAAGACAAGTAGGTCATCGGGTCATCACCAATACAAGATACCTTACGATTCGATGGGGTGGCAAGATTAAGAGCTAGTGTCGGTAAGAAAATTGTAATATTCATCTATTAAGCTTATTAGGATCATTTTAATATTTTTATTATTTATTTATTTTTTTTTAAGAATTACAATCAGTTTGAATATTAGGGCCCGACTAGTCTATAATAATTATATAAAAGGACAAACCATTTTTCGTTTGTGATCACTAACAGTGAAGACTACTAGATTAATATGCTCCAAATTTTAACCACCTCATCCCTAGATAAGTTTAGCAATAATAAAATTTACAGATTTTTAATTAGTTTATTATTAAAAAAACGATAATATGTGGATAACAGTGAAGTTTGAAAATTTAGCAACAGGTGGTAAGCGCCAATTTTAGGTGTGAGGTTGCAATGTTACGGTGTTATATAGAAAATTGATTTAGAAATTGATAATAAAATTTACTTATAATATGTGGTTAGCACCATTTCGCAGTAGAGATTACAATGGTAAAACTACTGCACCAATCTGAACCAAATTCTAACTACATCATATTTATAGTTCTCGAAAGGGTTAGCTATAATAAAATTTTCAATAATAAAAATTTAAATAAACAATGATAAAAGGCGAAAACGAGGTTTGCCACACTGTCATATACTTCTACAGTTAGAAATCAAAATCCAAACAGATAAAACCAATAGAATTATATCTGAGATGATAATAAGAATTATCACAAAATTATTATGTTGATCCTTTGCTTTTTGATACTTGCAAGAGTTTATTGATAGTATCTGTCCATCTGGATTACCAAATCATACATTAAAAACTAACAATGAAATTTTCAACTAAGTTTTTACTTGAACTTTAACCACCTAATCTGTACAATGGTTCCAGGTTAAAAAGTACTAAATTTCTTGGCAATAATGCTAAATTGCATACTTCAATACAAGATCTTTATCGACAGGCAAATAAATCTTCAAGTATTTGCCAAAATTATCTAAGTTATTTAGGTACTTATGAGAGTGAGCCATGTAGCAACGGTGATCTACTGAATAATATTTTTAAGGATCAGTAATTTTTGAATCCCATTAGTGAATTCAGTGTGAAAATTAAGTAAATGGTTTTGAAAGAGATGGATGGGATCAGTCAAAAAAATGTTTTAGGCAATGTTGACAAACACATTTTATTTGCCAACGTTTCGGTCAAATCTTTGATCTCCATCATCAAATGTAGTTGCATTATTGGATACAAACGTCATTTCATGCAGAATGCTCAAATAAATTATATAAATGAACCATCTGGATCCAGGTTTAGTTTAAAAAAAAAGATGTAACATTTATTTGTATTTAATGGATAAAAGGCATTATTCAATCCTCAACCATGTGTAATTATATTTTTAAAACGATCTTTAAAAGACCATTATTTTATTTATTTTCAACATTACTTTTAGTGAACTTCCAATTCGTACATATTTCCAATTAAAAATTAGACACTCACTTTTGACATTTTATGGTTATTCAAGGAAGGGAGACAGGAATTGGTCTAGTAGAGACAAGATAGTGAATGGAAGAGCTGTCAAAAGCAGGGAGGCAGTCCTGACTAAGGAAACTATTTCTCATAATATCTGTCTCTGTCCTAATGGCTGTGTTCCTAAACCCGTCCGCCGAAGTTCATTTGTCGGTATGAGATTATCTAAAATTATTTCATTGTGCATTTTGCAAAATATAAATAATACATTTTATTTAAAACTATCGCTAAATTAATTAAACAGTAATATTTATTTATAGGAAAGTACGACAGGATTTAAAATAAAGTAATTAGTTATCTAGAATTGGTTGGGCTCTAGTCAAAACCATAATTTTTCAAGATCATAAGTGGATTAATTGATTGAACTAATACCCTATTATTTTTCATTCTTTGATAATAAAATTGAACAAGGTAATTTCCTGCCTTTGATTGCCTTGTTATTAAGAATTGCACATTGATTATCTTGTAACCATTGATATAAAAAGTTTCCCTCAGTATTCATTTACAAAAATAAACGTAAGGTCTCTGATTATTTACAAGCATCCCCGGGCGCGCTTCCCCTGGTTTCCTAAATAAAGTACTTAAATAATTTTAACTAATAATTGAAGTTCTAAAGGTGATGATAATTCTATAAACGCTTATGCTGTCGTCATAAAATAAATGAATATAGGAAATTGTGGCGATTGTCAGTTTATAGACTGCTCAAGGAAATAATCAAACTAGTGCAGTAGCTATGATTACTGAAGCTAATCTGGATACTAAGTTAATTTGGATAGGTGACCACCTAGCAATAGGTAAGAGTCCAAGCATTACCTGATAGGTAAGTCCCGTCACTCATCGCAGGCTTAGGTCCTGGCGATCTTATTCCAGTAGGTCCTAGCTTAAACTAGAAAATGTAATAATTTGACTTATTATTTCTTATATTGTTGAATAATTATGTAATTTCAGCTTCCTTAAATCAGCTAGAAGTTTTTATCACTGTTTCGCTAAAAAAAAGCCTTATAATGTACCTATACGATTGTAGTTAGAGCTATCCATAAATCTATAAGTTTTTGTACTTTGGTATATACACATATTATTTATACATGGTATATACACAGCCGCACACATGGAAGTGTGTATAATGGTTTGAAAAAATTATTCCAAACATATTTTCAATATTTGCTTCAGGCAACATACTTGTTTTGAAAATCATTTCAGTGCTAGAATAGTCATTGATGCAACCTCATCAATTAGATGAGTTAAGTATGAACGAATTCAAATGACGTTTTTCCCTTTAAATTATGCTATAACTTTAATATAACTCCCAAGAAATAGCAATGAATATAGTCAAAATGATTTTTTAAGAAACGACATCATAGTCGTTAACGAATTTTCTCCTTTAGATCTCATAATTTCATATTGTGGCCCTCCTACCTGCGGATTTCCATAGCGTACTAATTACATCTCTCGTCGCTTCCTTCACATCGCATTCCCTCGCAAATCTAGTTTATCACTTAATTTCCAATCTCTTTTCTTTGGTAATAAACTAGATAGAACTAATCTTGTTTTCCCTGTTCTTAAAATAATAAAAGAATTTAATGAATTTAACAAAGGAAATAATTAGGGAAAGTTTATTGGGATATTTGTTAAGAAGTAATATAACTTTTAATCGTTCATTAACATTTTCACTAATTTTATCACCAATAATTTTATTATACGTAATGATATCAATTTATTTTCTTATTTTCATAGAATATTTATCGTAATATAGGTGTATATCGACGTTTTGGGCCACGTTGTAGGACTTCTTCAGGACATAATTGGAGTCAAGAAAATAAATAGAATAACAGTTAAAGAAAAAAGTGACTTAATGTCTTATCGTTTTGAAGAGGGTTGTGTCCTTAATTCGAAAATATACTGCCAATATTGAATAGTTCTCAGTTAATCATGGAATTATCAGTTTGCCTTAAAAACAATTTTGCTATTTGTTTGGGTAAATTATTTTTAAGACTTTAAGGAATATGTAAGAAATGCCTGATAGGAGTTATTACAACAGAAACAAAGCAGGAGTAACAGTGGATTCACTATTAGGCGATATAGATCAAAGATTGATATAAAACATTTTGATTTACTGTTCGTTGTATCGAGAAAGGAGGTGGGGTTAAATGCTAATTTTGAACTCACAATCAGCAACCTTTGAATGAAGAAATGTTTCTTCAGATAAATATTAGAAAACAAAATGATATATAATAAATAGTTATACAATGCAACTTTTTGAATGTAAAGAAAATATATTAAAAAAAATAGAGTTCTGAGTTTCTGACATGAACATGTCTTTTTGGCTGGGGGGTTATACTTTTACATTGTTACGTTGGAATTGCTCGAATCGAAAATTTGACGAGTTTTCTGATTAAAAATTTAATGGATAATATATTTTGCTGTATAACATTTGTTGCTAGGACCTACCGATTAGGAGTTGTATAGGTTTAAATGTTAAAAGTCATTTTTTGAATTTTTTTCACTCTCAAATCTGGAATGTTTTTAGCATGCTCCAGCTCTGTTGGTGTTACTGGGATCAAAAATTTGACGACAGTTTTCTTATCATAAATTTAATAGAGAATATTTTCTTTTTTTACGACATTTGTCGCTAGGACTTACCGTTTAGGAGCTATTTTGAATTATAAAGTCTCGTTTAAAACCGCTATTTTCTCTCAACTCTGTTTTTTTTTTTGTTTTTTTTAGAATAATCATTGACTGTTAATTTAATTTTAATTTAAAAATGTAAATTATAGATAGAAACATCCATGATCTGTTTTTCCCAGTCAGACAGTTAAGGTTTGACTTGATTATATGTTAAGTTAAAAAACCTATTGAAAATAATGCATCAAGTAGAATAGCCTAAAACTAAATATTGATGATTCATTACAAGTCGTTTAAATCCGATCCAGATTTTTGTTTAAATGACCAGATAAACATTTCCAATAGCCTTATGTTAAATTTGTTTAACAAGAAATCAAACATTAGTACTCACCTGAGGAGATCTAACAGATATATGAAATATATTCATCGTGGAAAGGGGAAGGGGGCAGGTAGGTTAAACCAAAAATTTCCAAATCTCCAAAATCTCCTCAGGTTAGCATTCGAAACTAGTATTATAATAAAATAATCCCAATAGAAGTGGCAATTAATGTATCAATTCTAATTGAATTGATCCTTCTATATCATCATACGTACCGCAAGTAAATATATTCTTCGATTTGATAGTAGCCTTTTTTTTTTATTATATTTACAATGAGCGGTTCCTGCGATAATATTTACCACCAACGTGTAAACATCCACCCAAAATATCACTTCCTAATGCCATTTTCTGATTTTCCCGCTAGTAACATATTTATTGGATATCGTCAGAGGTGGTCGGAGCAACATATTACTTTGGAGGGAAGGGATGGGACCCAATCCTCTGCTATTGGATTACTGGCTTAGCGGCCACACATCGATCACCATCTGAATATCTACCAGCTTGTTACGTCTAACCGCTCTGATTTAACCCTACGCCTGACCTCCGTTTGTTGCCTCTGGAGAACTCCAAAAGTATAGAAAATCTAAATTTTTAAGGATGATAAAAAAGTGCCGATGAAAAAAATCATTAATTATTGTCTTATATATTGACTAATTCGTGTTAGGATTGTAAGCATGTAATGTACACCTTTCATAATACAGTTAATAATAAAAAGAATATGGTCTGGGTTTGTAGTCGGGAGAAAGAAACAAAAAGTTAGAGTTATAAAACGTCAGACTTTCAGGTCTTTTCTACGGCCAATTGATAGTAAAAATTTAAAAGTAAACTAAATTACAAATGGATATCAAAAGAACTAATAACAAAATAAATTATAAATTATATATCATGATAAATATGATAACAGTGTATGATTAATGAAATAAAACGTTAAACTTAAAGTGTGGCGATACAAAGAAGTATGGTAAGGACACAGGTGATAGGAAGATATAAGAGGGAAAATATTGACTATGACAACTTAAATTTTAAAAAATAGTGAATAAATATGTATAATAAATAAAAAATGAACAAACGTCCTACTTAGAACCCACATACAAGACTTATTTACATGACTGTGATAAGACCTATTTCGACGTACGGAGGTGAGTTTTGGGGCTCCACTAAACCATCCAATTCATCTCTTTGTATTAATAAAATTTCTTATAATATGAAACATAAAAGTTAGTTTGCGAAATTGTATTTAGAGTATTTTCAATCATGTAAAATGTTTTAGATAAAGTATTTATTTATTTTGTTTTAAAACTGTTAACCTGCCCAATAGATATTGAATATTCGGACAACCGATTATATGTATATATGTGTATGTTTCATTGCTTGATATTACTATCATTGTACATTTCTAGGTTACTTTTAATTTATTTATTATTTAAGACATATTGTTAAATGTTGTTAACATACTATTCCTAAGATTTACATTTCCTGTACATTAATAATTTATGAATTATTGTTGTTATTTTAATTTTAGAACTATCTCTAAAACTGGGCAAGCAAGAAAATAATAAAAGTATACGATACTAAATTATTGTTAAATTTAAAAATTATCTATAATTGTATTATAAAGAGGAGTTGAATGCGTTTTATAACACAATTATTGATCAATATATGTAACTACTTCATTGAAGAATATATTTAAAAATTATTTTGTTATGAATTAATATATTTTTTTCCGTTGAAATATTTATTTGACGTTTATCCGTTAGAACAGTCTACCTCATTTTATCATTAAATGCTCATTTATTTTTTAATTCATATTCCTAATAATAGTTGAACTTTTATTGTTTTTAATTTTCATTTCACATATTTTCATATAATTTTTCTCTTAAATCAGCCCCTTATTCGTTACTATCGAATGGTTAAACACTACCGCAACGCTTAGCGGTAGTGCTGGAGTAATATGTTAGTTGCGCCGTGATGTATCCTCCATTGGTCTTCAGCCTATTTACTTCATAGCCAATAAATAAAATTATTGTTCGTCAAGTTAAAATTTATTTTGTGGCAGAGCCAAGAATTAATATAAACCTTCCCACCCTGGCTAGAACAGGTTGGTAAGCTGTAGGATAATCTATCCTTTCTGCCCTAGTTGGAGTACATAAGTAAGTTAAGCCCCAATAAAGAACAATAAAAGGACAAGCCATTTTTCGTTTGTGATCATTAATCAAGAAAACTACTGAATCAATCTGAACCAAATTTTAACTACATCATCTTTGTTTAAGGAAAGTTAAGAAATAACAAAATTTACTGAGTTTACATTAAATTGTTATTAAAAATGTGTATAAATGCGATAAATGTGTATGTGGATTCCAGTGAAGTTTAAAAATCGACCGATAGGTACAGAGCGGTATTCTTCATGAGCGGTAGCAAAGGTATCATGTTAAAATTCAAATATTGTTTAAGATAATCTATCTAGGAAATACTAGTATTATAATAATATATAATATTTATATGATTATGAAAATGTCATATGTACATACATAAACTTAGCAAAAACTGTACCAAGAATTATGATGTTAATAGCAATATGTCCATATTATAAAAAAGTAAATAAAATAATATATTAGGTTACAGTCACAGATTCTAAAAATGCATAGTTTTAACAAAAACCTCTCAAAACGAGGAATAATAAAACTTTTCTGATCTATATTTGAAATAATAATAATTTACAGTAATCAGAAAAATAAAGCGACACTTCTAAAAATTAGTGATCTGCAATTTTACAGCTTGGTTCCACCATTGCCTGTCTCTTGCAACTCTCCACCAGTTCTCACTAACCACATTTACTATCTTATCCCTCCATCGGCGGTGCTGTCTTCATCTTATTCTAATTTCGTGTCTAGGGCTCCGCTCTGTGCATGCCCTCTCCCATTTTTGCTTAATGGCCTGCCCATCTCCATTTGAGATGGTGCTTTTCTCTTTGCAGTGATGAAATCTTTAAGTTCATTATAACGTGTCCTCTTTTCTTTTTAAATTTTTTTTTTTTTTTAACAATTTGTATACTTCGCTTTGTCTAACAAATATGTCGAGAAGTTGGAGACCCAATATGGAAGCTATATGACGTCTTAAGTATGCACTATGTCACTGTCACAGTTTCATAACATTTGATTAATCAAGCCAATTGTTTAGACTGAGATGTTTGTACTTTCTGAGTTGGTCTTGATTCATTTTCTTGTTGATCAATACAAAAATATAAATCGAATTTAGTGATTTATTGTTTATATTAAAACACATTTTATATTATTTCATATTACCTTTACATGTTTAGTTTTTACTACAGCTACTTGTTTATTAATACATTAATTTAGGTGCTGACACTACATGACCTTCATGTAAAATATATACTCCAGCGTATCCAGCTTATAGTGCTGTTAAGCTGTCAGTATTATCATGGTTTATGCGTAAATTATACACAGTAAGGAGCGAGTATTGATCCTTGTAGTACTCTGGCTTTCAATGGCTGAATAGATGAAATATTTGAATCTTTTCCGAGAGAGGAAAACCTGTTGGAGGGGAAGGAAATGAGCATAAGATATCGAAGGTAGGGAAGATGTTTCAATTCAGAAAGTAATCTATCGCCCTAAATCTTTTCAAGGCTCTGAACTATACAAATAAATGCTCTTAGATTTATGCGTTCACTATTTTCTCTTTTACTAATGTTGATTCTGTCACTCTGTATTATTTTATTTAAATAATAGTTATTTTAATCCAAAAAATATAGATAATTTAGATAAATAAATAAATAACAAGAAAATGACAGATAACAAGAGAATTCTAAATATTTTCCAGATTATTTCTTTAGTGAATGAAAAGGGAAGAAATGTTTCTAACTTGTATTTCGTACAGTTTTCATGTCCTTAATTATTTTATTTTGTTAATTAAAAAATGGATTAATGACTAGCAATGGTTTTTTACTTCTAAATATGTAATCACACATCAGGAGGATTTTTACTTTTCATTTTTTTTTTCTATTAGCTTATGTGTTAAATAAGTACTGGGTTACCTCAGTTTTTTTTTCTATCATCATCTTAATAGTTTAGCAATAATGAAATTTTAAAAATTTCCTTTAAGTTGTAATTAAAAAAGGCGATAAATATGTGGTGTACAGTGAAGTTTGAAAATCGAACGGCGACGGGTGCCATTTAAGAGAGGTTACCAAGGTACAGTGTTATATAGAACCTTTATAATCAAATATACTTATTTTCAGTTAAACAGTTATTAAAAAGAATTAAAAACATGTGATGCGACATTTGAATACCGGTGAAGTTTAAAAATGGACCGATACATGGCTATTAAAATAGTAAATGTTCTCTGTCCGTCTGGATTACCAACGCATAAATTAAAATAAACAGATGGATGTCCAATTGCGTTTTACGTGATCTTCAAACACCTAAAAATTAAAGCTTTGAGTAAAAGTATCATAGAACCCATAATTCTAACTGGAACCGGTACTGGAGAAATCGCATTTATTCCAACATTTCAATGATGCAACATTGGAGGTTTAACGATTTAAATTTCTTTAGCAATTACAATTAACTTCAGACTGACTATTTCTCTCACACTCAATTATATGCAGGACATTTCAAAACTGGAAACCCAATCAAATCATTATCATAATATCGGGAGGTAAAACTCGAAAGGTAAATTATTCGCATGTCTTATAAAATCATATTATTATTATTTTTTTTTTTGCATACTTTCTACAATACAAGGACAATTAATAAATAATATTTTATTGATTAGTGAAAAATATCTATAAGGTTAAGTCATATTCATAGTTTTAAATAATTTTCTGAAAATAATAAAATATCACTAATGTTATAAGTTTGACAAAGTTTGATTAAAGTTCATACATATTGAATTTTGAAATTTTCGATAGCTTTCTTTCCCGAAAAAGTCGAAAAGTATGCAGTAAGAAGCTATTGGAAGTAGTTTGCTTGTAAATTCGCACGAGAGCTACACCTGGCAGTTGCATGTGGTTTTGAAGTTGAAAGGTAAAGTTCTGTTCGTTTCCTGGGCTATTAGCACACGGTGGTTCCACTACTCGCAATCCCACCAATTTCTATTATGTAATCTAGTTCTATTATACCACATACAATTGAACATACAAACTTAGCCAAATGTATTCGGTTAGGTTTAATGTGAAGTTTCATCCATACCGAGGTTTCTATAATCATTACTTTATATATATATATATATATATATATATATATATATTATATATATATATATATATATATATATTTTATATATGTAAATGTAATAACAGCACTGCTATTAATTTCGTCCCAATGAAATCAGATATTAGTCAAGTTTGGTATACTACATTAACACTCAACAGCTTATATATTTTTTCTTCAACAGGCTTTTTGTCAATTAAAATAATTATATATTTATGATAAATAGGCCTTATCTGTTTTTGTTTATGTGGAACCCTTTTCTAGAGCAAATTATATTAAAATTAATAGCAATTAATTTTTTATGTAATTAAAAGACTTTATTGAGAGTTAAATTTATATAACCGACACAAGACTTATTAATGTTAAAATAATGAAATCATTTAACGTCATCAGTATTAAGAAGTTAAATGTCATAGTTCGCTATTTCATCATTTTAATTTTCCTTAAAACTTTTCATTTATTTCAAATGTGAATAAAACAATAATAATGAAACGTATTATTGGTAGAACATATATATTCAAAACTCTTAAGAAATGTGAAGAGAGGTGAGAAACTAACTGTGCAAATTAATTGAAAGAATTGGACATGGTAAGTTGTTTTTAGGATATTAAAATAGTACACGAGATACCTCTCATTTCTTAATGACCTCCATAACCGCTCAAAGTCTCGAATCTCTCAAATTATTTTCCACTCGATTTTTCATTAATTCCTGATGATTCTCCGAGACATCTGAAAAGAATACGGCTTCGGGACATTCTGATATAGAACTTTTAATAAGTTACTAACACTTTAAATCAGTTTGAGTCAGTATTCTTAAAATTTATTAAATAAATCTATTGGTAATGTGTCGGTACAATAATTATTCGATCCTCGATACATATACCTATTATATTATATTCATTTGGCACTACAACTCGATGTCGAGTTTTGGCCTCCTGTATCAGCTTCCACCAATTGTCTCAATCCTGCGCCGCCACCATCCAATTCCTACATATGGATATACACATACTACATATGTCACTGCTTTTTTAAGCATTATTTTAAATTTTAAATTTCTATTACAAAATAAAATGTAATTAAGCGTTCCATGCTTTTTTAAAACATAAAAATTAATGTAACATCAAAAATAAAAGTGTGAGAATAGGGTATTAATTTTTTTTTTTTTTTAATAGTTTTGATTATTTTTTAAGTAATATTTATTTATTTAAAATAAAATACGTAAATATGTAAATATATAACTATGTATTTTGATAAGCTATATATCCGTTTCAGTTTTTTTTTTTTTTTTTTTTTTTTTTATAATATACAATTATTCGATTTCAAATTGAAAAATAAAAACATAAACCTATAATGTACCCTATAAACCTATGTAACCTATAATTTTAGTTAGCTTATTCAACTATAATGTGAATATAGATTGTATGCTTCTAATATATCACCAAAATTAATCATCTATATTTTTTTCTAGTGAGATTTTGATGCGAGAAGGCACTATACACAAATTTCGGTGGGTTGAAGGGTGACATCGCAGGTACAAAGCCTGTATTCACTTCTTTGCAGGCTAGGTTTTGTCCCGGATCCTGAGCAGAAACAATGAGGAATAATAACCCTTTATTCCCACAAATGCTTTCCCAATGGCCTTAGAGCTTTTTGTACTTGAACCCTAAATTTATTAAACATTATGAATAAATGCATGACCCGAACTCCTTTATTTCAAACAATAATGCTTTGATTTAGTGAGACAAAAATTTTATTTTATGAAACATAAGTAAATAATAGAAATAAAATGACTGAATAATGATATTAGTAGATGGTTATGTTATTTTACAAATTAAAAAAAAAAAAATTGCCTTTTTATATTTTCAAATTTCATAAGGGGCGACTTGACTCTGATGTCTCTTGAAATCTGGATTTACCTACATTAGTGTTACAGACAGTTTTGATTTAGATTTTTCCAGGATGATTTTGTATGTACAGTTGGACTATCATAATGCGAACTAATTGCTGACAGGGGGTCGCACGAACTAGAACATCATTCAGATTACTAGGCACTTAGTGATTTGAGTGTAAGTAAAATAAAATGAACAGTGAAAAGGAAGGTATATATTTATTTATAGTTAAAATGTTTATCTATAAAAAAAAAAAAATAATAACAACATAATATAAACACTTTAACAGAGTAAGACTTATTCGTGTAGGAAAAAGTCAGTTATTTTGGATTGAACTGTGCAATTTGGATTTTTGGCACGTTCCCTCATACGACGGAGCAGCACAACGCCGCTACTCAAATCCATGTCCAGAAACATGATTCTCTGTTGAATGAACTTAATGTATACAGGGTGATTCCCTCTTAGTACAAAAAAAAAAACAAACAAAAATTGGGTAAAACCAACAATAATATATAATAATTCAATGATTTTTTTTTTTTTTTTTTTTTTAGGAAACACATTTTTTGCCATAAAAGCTGTAAGTTCTTCATTTAGTCCAAATATTTTTCAAATTAGGACCACGATTTCTGTTTAAACATTCAATTTCCTATACGACCAAAGCATATGTGCCATTGAATTTTACAAAATTGAGACCTAAAGAACAGATTGATCTGATCTAAATATTAGAGTTTTATAGCAAAAATACGTGTTTTCCTAAAAAAAAAAAAAAAATCATTGAATTATTATACATCAGCAACGGATTGGAATAGAAAGATGCAGTCAGCGGCCATTTTCTTCATTCATGGTCCACCCAATCTTCTTCTTTTTTTTTCACTAAGAGGGAATCATCTTGTATATTTAACACAGTTGTAAAAAGCAATAAATAAAAAATAAAAATATTTAATTATACTTACACATTGTAAACAAGATGGGTATTTGAATGTAACTACAAAGATGCATAGATGCGAGGTGACTGCACGTTTTGTATCATCCCAGTTTCAGCTTGAATTATAGAGTCATTCAGGAACTAATAATTTTAGGCATGAAAGGGCTCTTGTTTCAGTGCTTCCCTTAGTTACATCACATAACTTAAAATTGATTTTGTAAACTGATTCTTATAGTCTCCTTAATTATTTAGCTCTTGGGAACATGCTACTCCAAATTTTGCAGTATTTCTTGCATGCCGCCAGAACAATTCAAGACAAAGAAGTATTAGGTGGTTGTTATTATATTTATTATTTATTTATTATATTATATTTGTTGATATTTAATGAGCTACAATAAATATTTTTATTTATTTCCATTATTTTTTTTTACGATTTTATCACTTATTTAAAACTAGTTTTTTGACAAATATTACAAGCCACTGTTAAGGACATAAAAAATGATTTAAAGTGTTAATATCCATTTACCTTTTACTACCATGGCTTAGTGACATGGTAATCAAAAAAACAATCAAAACATAATTATGAATTATAAAACAGTAAATAAATAAATTGATTCAATAAAAAAAAGGGAATCAAAAAAGAAAAAGAAAAAGAGAAAAAAAAAAAAAAAAAAAAAAAAATCAGGAAAAATAAAACAAACTTACGCCTTGGCTGAGGATCCTTAGTCAATATATTCTTTATTCTTCAATTATCACTTCTTTTAACTATAAATTTTGGGGTTTGCTACTGATTTTCTCCTTATGTGGTATAAATCCAAGGATAGTTATTTTTTATGATTCATCGATGGCGTTTTGTTCTTGGTAAATATCAAAGAACAATATAAAATGTTACATATCCTTTTTTTTTTTTTTTTTTTCTAATCTTTTCCCCTTTATTTTGTAGAGATGTTTGAAAAAGGAATACCATCTGTCACTGTCAAGGGCTGCTCCCCTGGCTTCTGGCCAATCAACCCCTTTTCCTTTTAGGATAGTTTGGAGGCTATCCTCCTATGTAATTCTTGGTTCTTATTGGTTTAGCCTTGATGGTTTCCTTAGCTAAATAGCAGTTTTCCACCCTCATGGCCGAAACTTTGAAGCTGCCCTTTTTGTATGATCTGATGGAGGGAACCACTTTTTAATGCAGCTCATATTGTCCTGCCATGTATCCGGTCTCTCTTATTCTTTTCTTTGAATATTTTTATTTTTTTTTTTATCTGTCTCCCTTCCTTGCTTCTCTGCTACACGGGTTTTGTAATGATAATAAGGTAGCCACCATTAGTGGTTTTACAGAACAACATTAACAATAGAACACTTAACATTTCAACATTTTAAAGTTAGCATTCAACAGTACAACATTAACATTTGACATATTCTTCATTCAGTTATGAGGTTGTCATCTGGACGATTCTGTGTCCAAAGATCTTTTTGTGGCGTAGCCTATTTTTCCCCACTTCAGTTTTCCTTTGCAATTCTTTTGCAATTCGGGAAATGTTTAGCTGATACTAGCTGAAGGTAATTACTCTTGGTCAGAGAGTAGAGCCCTGTTTCTCTCTGTGGCTTGGCTCTCAGTGCCACAAAAGCGATGCAAGCTATCATGACGTGTTCGGCGGTCTCTGATACACCATAATAGAGACATCGTGGGTAGATGTGGAGGAAGACCTTAGTTGCTGGAAGACGAGTCCTGACATTGGTAAAATATTTTCTAAGTGTAGTCACTTTGGGAGTTGTCACACAACGCCAGTTCCATTCTTCTATTGTATCCTTCCGGTTAATCTCTATCCATTTCTTTGGGTTTGCATTGATCAACAACCGAGGCTTATCTGGCAGTCACAACGAGCCTTCTCTTTTCATTTTAAATTTAAGATCTTCTTATCTCAGAACAAGATCCATCCTGCTAAAACTGGCATCGCCTCATGAGACACTTATCTCTACTCCCTGGTGACTCACAGCATTCCGTGGAATCGTTAATTACTTATTTGTCTTATCTGGAAGTAGGATAGGACATATTGTAGTACACTCATATCACTTCTTTTTATTCCGCCATCGTCGCAGGGCATCTGAAGCCCCATAAAGCGCTCCCCAACCGACTGAGTCCTTTTAGAATTACCTAGGTCTCTCTTAGTCTTCCTCTCAATCTTACAAAGACTTTAAGGCCCAGGATTCATTTACATTTAAGTTAGGGCATAAAGGAATGTTAAGTGATAAAATGCCCTTTTGTTTCTTTTCTTACTTCTTAAAAACTTTTTATTGACAGCAGAGAACATAATTATTGCAAATTCTAGATTTGGTCTCCTCACTGAGTGCCCCCAAAACCCAAATACATGAAGGCTAAAGATTGCTTCACCATCTCCTCATTTAACTGAATTCTCAAATTTTGCTTGTTTTTTTGTTTTGTTTTTTCTTGTTTCTTTATATCAGCATGAAATGGACTTTGTTAACGTAGTACTTTTTGCCAGCTCTCCTATCCAGAAATGTAATGTAGTGTTGAAATGTAATTTGAAATATTGCGTTTCTCTATAAATGTAAATAGGATAGAATTCGCATTAGTTACCTTCGAAGAATTACTGTCCAAAAGACTTGTTGAACCAGAAAATTTAAATACTATTAATGGATTTTTTTCCTAGTCCACTAACCCAATGGTTAACAGTCCCCTTAAGCATACCTACCATAGATGCAAGAGCTCCGTGATATAATTCACCTAGAGCGGCTTACAACTTCCTATGTTTTCATCATGGGACTGCTAGTGCTCGCTTACTCTATCCCACAAAGTCCTTTATTATATTCTACAGAGTGAGTACTATTTGCATAATCCATTTAGTAGCAGCCTCTGATTAATGGAAAACAGAATTGCTTCTGATAATATTACGTATCCCTTTAGTACTATTATATGCTTCTTCAATAATTAAAATGTATATCTTTAAACATATTTTTATTCTTTTCTGCAATGCTTTAAATACAACCAGCAAACGTGATTAAAATAATAAATAAATAAAAAAATAATATCATGCGCAATCAAATAAAATTATGTACCGAATAATATATAAATAGCATCGAATGGTTCGAACATGTATTCTATAATTTTCTATTATCGTTTCTTATATCTTTAAATAGATTGCACTCACGGGGTACAAACATATATAATAAACTTAAAAAATTATTATTAATACTATTAATTGAAACATGGCTTCTAGAAAAATTGCAAGGCAAAAGAATCCTGGCTGTGGAAATGGATTCTTGGGGAAGGTCAGCTAGAATCTCAAGGATTCAAGCAATCCGAAATGAGATTATAAATGAAAGAATAGAAGTATGGAGGAAATAGAGGAAAGAAGATGGAGATATTCGGCCATATTAAAACAAAGGATAATAAAAGAATCCCCAAAATAGCATATGGATAAAAGCAGAGGGTAAGAGAAAGTAGGAGAAGAAGAGATGTGGCTGAAAGTATGGCTGGCCGAGGACAAACGAAACAAGAAGCAATGGACAGAGAGGATTGGAGGAACCGTC
Source organism: Euschistus heros (assembly GCA_003667255.2). NCBI lineage: Eukaryota > Metazoa > Arthropoda > Insecta > Hemiptera > Pentatomidae > Euschistus > Euschistus heros. The sequence continues at coordinate 2,196,952 of RCWM02000032.1, read as the reverse complement.
TGAGGAAAGAGTTTGGTTGATGGAAACTTGGAATAGCGAAGAAACTCCTTTCATAGAAGAAGATATTTTTGAATTCCTTGTAAATAAGTGTTAAATGTGAACTTTATAGTATTTATTTATAATACTTTATTGTAAGTGGTATAAATTATGGTCTTTAACTGCGGAAGATTGTAATAATTGTTAAAATAAAATATTTACAACTAAAATAATAAATAAAAAACTGAATTGATTACGGAAGTTATTCAGTATTTTATCCTCAATATTCAGTATTAATTTAACTTTCGAAGCCTTTGTTGAATATACTGTTCTTTTTTAACTTAGAAATATAAAAGAGTAAATGTTTACAGGAATATTGAATTTTTATTTTTAGTTACGTATTAAGTAGTAAAATAAATTCTTCTTTTAACTCCACTTTTTATCTGTAATTACGCAATGATAAAGCTTTTTAATTTTAAAAAATGTATTATGTAAAAGATAATTCATAATACAAAAAAGAATTTAAAAAAAAATTTACATGACAGTAACTAGAACTATTTGTAAATAAGATGTTGAGCGTTGTAGTTGGTTTACACAAATTTACCTGTTATTATGAATATTATTTACAAATTTACTAGATATTTTAAAGTATTGATTTACTATATATAGTATATTATTTATATAGATTTACTAGATACATAAAATAAAAATTGTAAATTTTAAAAAATAGCTAAAATAAAAAATATATTTTGCCTGACCTGCTCTTAAGAAGAGTAAACCTTGTGATAGAATGCACACACCCCTTCATATATTATCAATATCCTGAATTCCAACAATATCAGCAGCATATTTTGCATGAGGTGTAGAATTCCAAATCCAGCCAAGTCCATTTTTTTATATGTTTCACAACTTCTTTTTTCCCCAAGTCAAATCGATTAGGTAATTCTAATTAGATTTGTTCCTTGATCTCTCCGATTTCTATGATTTTTGGTATAGAAGTTGTACCAACCAAGACTAGTAAAAATGTAAAACATTACTTTTTATTTTTTGTTTTTTGACTTTTGGTTATTGATTTGTAAGCTATTAAATATTAAAAAAAATACTGTTTTCGATCCTCACTCAATATAATCAAAATTGCCCTCTTAAAAAACCATTGCACATAGAGAGCTCGAATTTGCGTCATTCTTTTCCGTTTGAAATGCCCTTTAATTTAATATATAGATATATTTTTTGTACATTTTAGTTTTTTTTGATAAATCAAAAAACGGTTCTAAAAATTCCTAAAATACGCCCCCTTCCATTTTGTTTTAAACAAATATATATGAACAAATATACTATAACTGACAACATACGGGCTAAATTGCAGAATGAGATAGAAATGGTTTCTTGATAAAAAAAAAATATTTAGCTTTTTTTTAAGGGACAGTGGAAAATTTTCAAAAGACATCGGGATGGAGGTGGCTTCCCAAACGTAATTGTTATTAGCACCACGAAAAATATTTTGCTGCTACCAAGTAGTGTAGAATTTACTAAAATACATATAAATGAATACACTTGTTTTTACAAGAAGTGAAAATATCTACATTTTCTTTACAATCTTTTAACATATTTTTTGGAAAGCAAGAGATAACATCTCATCTTTTTTATGTGAAAAGACTACTCTATACATGTTGTTTTGTCCCTCAGTATATCTCAGCTACCATGAGTTTTCATAATCAACTGTCATTTAACCTGAAGAAACCCTGTTTTTGTTGAATCTGAATGGTTTTGGAATTCTATGTCACATATTACATATCTCGAAATCAATATTGTATTGAAATATGTAAATTTCTATTTTGTCTTACTTTTCGTTGTTTTATTTTTTAATTACCGTTTTTTCTATAATTTCCAGAGTAGTCTTTAATTTAAAATCTAACATACTCTCAAAATGATTGATGCTTTGTAACCAATGTAAACTTCTGACCTGAATGCCATGACGATAAATACAATAACATAAATTCTAATGCCGATTGTTTTGTCTCGGATTGTTATTACCCACGTCGAGCAGAGCTGTCTCATGAAATGTTTTCCTAACCTACATTTCACGCTGATAAATGGACACACAGAAATGTGTAAAAATCAATGAACCCCACGACGTTTGCCATAATCGCATTAGACTTATATGGATGCCTTCTCTACGTGTACGGTTCTCAAGTACATGTCACTGCTATTATATCTTAATACTTATTCTTATGTGTTATATTTTCTGTAAAGAAAATAAAAAAATTATAATTAAAATTTGTGTATCTAATAAACAAAGGCTTTGAAACATTAGAAATATTTGAATTTTATAATATACGTATGTTTTTTTTTGTTCATAATATAGAAAGGTACTGAAGTCTATAATACAATTTTTATTAAAATAAATTACAATATTTCTTCCAATAAACAAACAAGTTAGAAAGCTTACTTTTTAAAATTTAAATTTTTTATAATATTAACTTTAAAATTTTTAATTTATATTTAATAAGACATATTGCCCCCTCTGGCTTAGATGATTGCTTCCATTAGTCTTGGCATACTTGTAGATAACGAAACGAATGATAAAATGGGCTGAAGGAAATTTTTAAAAATTATCTAAAATTCCATCGTTTGTCATTGACAGAGAAAAATATTGGTGTGTCTGATATTTAATGTCTCACGTTTAATAAATAATATTAATATGAATATAAAGTAAAATCCGGGAAAATCTCGAGAATTATGGGTGTTGCAATACTTTTGATGGGGAGTTTATAATCAAATGAGGCAAAGTGTAACACGTTACGTTACACTGCCCCCACACCCTACTGTTTGTTCCGGAAATTCGTTAAAATTATTTTGTTTAGAAATTACAAGAAAAATTGTTTACTTTTCAAACAGTAACTAATTGAAGACTAGAGAGAAGTTATACTTACCAGAAATCGTTTTCCAACAAGACCAAAATTTCACTAAAGAACAGAAATTTGATTATTCTTCCATTTACCCTGCAATTAGAGGTCCGATGACAGATATTTAAAATGATAGTACATGCGATTGACTAACAAATATAGGTACACCAAAGTCAAATTAAAAAAGAGCTTATCATGATGTTACACTGTAACACCCCACTTGACTATATTTAAAACACAAAACTTTAAGATTGTCTTTAATGGGATGAGTCATTAAAAATAATGGTTTCATAGGTAAAAACAAAGTTTCATCTTTCCACTTCTTACGTGATTTTTAGTAATCAAAATCTGAACCATTAAATTCAGTGGTTTGACACCAACTGAAAGACAACTGTAGTATTCCTCTTTGAATGGAAAATCTCGTGAACCCCATCTTAAACATCGATTAAAGAAATGAGCCTTTGACCTGAACAGTTTGTAATCTTCAGGTGCTACGTCTAGACTGATGGGTAAGAGAGAAATTCGATTAAACCAAAATCAGATAGCTTTTCTTGTGTATGAGGAGAGGTGGTGGCCCCGGCGTTATCTTGTTGAAATAACGCGCTTCCACTTGACTAAACTTGTATATCAATTAATGAAAACATCGTAAATTCTCTGCAGTTCTAAATAGAACTCTGGATTGATGGAACGACCTTCAGGTATAAACTCTTAGTCCATGACACGCTTTGATTCTGATTACCTTTCACACCATTCATTAATTCGGCCCACATTATTCATTAAGTTTTTGAAACCACCTCCAATCCATCCTTTCATTTACATAGTCTTTATCTCAAATTAACTTGACTTAGCAGCCAAAAATTTCCGTTACCAATAACAGAGCGAAATTACGAGAATTTCGTACTTTACCTTAATCATAAAAAATTCCAAAGAAATGCCAAAGAAGCACTTACCCACAACATTTAGATAAAGAAGATGCTGTTTAACAAATTATTCAAACGGGATCAAACAAATAAGAGAGAAATTACGATTCAAAATCAAAACGAAAACTGACTTAATATTATCTAAACGGCGATACTTGAGTCTCTGTTAGCACATCAAGAGGTAGTCCCAAACAATTCGTGCCTGATGATGTTGACTTACAATTAGTCCGTTTGCAGAAGTTGTAATGGTCGTTACTTCTCAAAGATGTACAATTGTTCTAATTCTATGCCAAGTCCAAAATTTTTAAATCAGGTTTATTTTAGTATTTCACATTTTGGTCAACTCAATAATAACTATATATTTTTTTATATGGCATGGCTTTTATTATATATTATTTATTATAGTGTATGACTTATTTTTAAGGGTAGATTAACTATGTAGCAATATTTTTTTGCTATTTTATTATAATGTTTCATATATATATTTTTTGTTACATGAATATGAATTTTGGCTGGGGTCTAAACTTTTTTGGTTTAACGTTTTTTTCATCCTCAAATAAGTAACATTTTGACTTGCTGTAGCTCTGTTGGTGTTGCTCAGATCGAAAGTTTATCAAAAATTTAGAGGAAAATATTTTTTGTTATATAACATTTGTCATTAGGGCCTACAGTTTAGGAGGTATATGAATGAAAAAAGTCGCGTTTGATACTTTCTTCTCCCAGCTTTTTCAAATAATTTTTAATTTAATTTAATTATTAATTAATGTAATTTAATCACTTTAATTTTAAAATGTAAACTAGAGATAACAGTAAATAATAGATAGACATATTCCTTGATCTAGAGTTTAACCTAGCCAAGGAGAAAGTGAGTTCATTTTTGTACTGCTTTCGAATAATGTGGATGAGCACTATAGTGTTGGAAAATCATATTTTGCCGAACTTCAGGTAGAATATCGTGATGACGTTTTGGTAGGATATTTTGTAACAACTCGTAGTAATTCTAACCATTCAATCTGTTGGGCAAACTATGATTTTCCAACACTATACGGCACTATGAATACACCAACCACACTTCACATGGATAGGAAGAAATGCCTTCCCCTGTAAAAACCGTTTCATCTGTCCATAAAATTCACTTTAAAAAGTGGTATTCTTCAGCACCATCTGCATTCAGAAGCCAACGGCAATATTGATGCTTATGTTCATTATCATTAGTTTTTAAACTTTACATTGAAAATCTAATAGAATAAATCCTAAATAATAATAATAAATAAATGTAATAACATAAAATCCTTTGATCTGGTGTCGCATTTTTGACTGTTTTCCTTTATTTTCTATTAAACAATTTTTTTTCTTTTCTCTTTATTATGTTGAAAATACATATTTGCATTATTCGATGATCATAATGTCATATTTACACTAGTAACTGATTCGTATGTCAAATAAAAACACCATTTTTTTTCGGTTTAAAAGTGGATCTCTCCATGAAATCGATACGGAATCATTAATTTGATCCTTCCATATGAAAGCATGTTAAATTTTCAAGTTTTTGTGATATTTGCAGTTTTGTGGATAGTTTTTTTTTAAAAAACGGTGAGCGTTGATGTATTATAAAACATTGTAACTTCCGTAAATAAGGTGTAGATCAAGCTATTGTTTAGGTCCCAAGTTTGTAAAATTTAACAATACATGTACTCTGCTATTATAAACAATGTAAAATCCGAATATGATATCAACATTTAAAAAATGTTTAAATAAAGTGGAGATATTACAGCTTTTGTGGCAAAACCGTGGTTTCCTCAAAAAAGCCTTTGAATTATTGTATATCTGCAACTTAATGGAATAAAAAGATAAGGTCTGCGGTATTTTTCTTTATTTTTCATCTAGTTCATTCTTTTTTTTTTTTCTTTTTACACTAAGAGGGACTCATTCTGTATTGGTACTGTAATAATTGGTTGGGAATCACCTCCCTCATCAGTCTGTGTGAGTGATTAAATCGATATTTATATTAAGTTCCCTCAGTTTTCAACTGTAAATTTACGCAATCTGCAGAGTGTATATGACTTTATGTAATGGCAATGTTTCGAAATTTCTTTATCGATATTGCTAATATCTTGACATAAATCAACCTGTCACTGGGAGAACAAGATATCTGATATCGCTTAAGTGACTTGGGCCATGGGGGTACCGTTATCGATCTCAATAATCATCATGGTTATTTCTATTATTTTTCAATTGATATAAATATATAATGAAAAATGGCATCTCGTTAACAATTTGACAGTGAGGCAGTAGCGTTGACTGATGTCCCCTTCAGCCGGGTCTATCTGCGGCTGACAGCTATTGTGGATGACTTTAGTTCCATTGTCTCCGCCCCGTCTGCTTCTGTGTTAAACCTGGCCATTCAGTCCGAGTCCATTATTGAAACGAGTTCATTCTAGTTGGGTTTCAATTACCCTTTGTTTAAGAAAACAGAAATAGAAACCACATCATAGATTCATCCTTATTTTAGGTTCAGTGAATTCCCTCTTTCAGAGAAAAAAAAAAGTTACGACAAAAATTATTTTTGTAAATATATTACAGTTGCATGATTAATAAAAATAATAAAGGGTTTAACGTAGTTTTTAACACCATAATAGTCCATTCTATGATGTGAATATAATAAAAGTTGTAGAGAATTTAAATAACTATGATTTACTAGATAGTCATGTTTTACATGAAGTATTTTCGAGATATGAGCCCAAATCCAAAAAAAAAAGGACCTTTCACGCCCCCCCTCCTTTTTCCAGGCCCGAAAACTCCAGGACTTTTAGTGTATTTACTTTCTAACTACCCTGAACATGTTTACAGAAAACGCAATCCACACCCCATTTCAGACCTTCATTGACTGGACAATAAGCTTGATTTGTTATCATAAATGATTTATGATGTTTGCATTACTTTGAAATTCGTGTCGTATAATTAGACTTAATATATTATTGGTGATGTGAGAGATAGATGAGGCCGTTTTTGCGGCAATTAACTATCGCTGTTGTTACCTAGCAACGACCATATGATAGTTAGCCCAACTTGCTAATTAAATAGAGAGTGTAATATGATGGCTGCTAAGACGCTGATATTGTTGGATCGAATGCAGACGTTGGCCTACCAGCTTCTCGATCACCTTCGAAGAAGTGCACCGTCTGCATCTTAACTCCTAGTTGTGGCTGCAACGTTGAATCTTCTGAATATACCATCGACATCATCTCGTTAAGGCTGTGACCAATCAAATCGTCCCGCTCCTTCTTCTAGATTCATTAATCCCGTATTTTGTTATCTTGTTAATATTTTCATTCATTTTCTTTAGTTTTAAGTGTCAAATTTTCTTTCTGTTAGTAATTTCCTGGTTTGTATGGCAAATTAAAACACCGTGTTTTTTCTTGTTTCAAAGGTAAAATTCTTCATGAAATCGACAAGCAATCATCAATTTGATCATACCGTTCAAAATCTGGTCAAATAGGCAACTTTTGTGATATTTGCTGTTTGTGATTGTTTTTTTCAAAAACCTTGAGCGCTGAAGTAATGTAAGAAACTGTAACTTTCTTAAATAAGTTGAAGATCAAGCTGTTATTTAGGTCCCAGGTTTGTAAAACTGGATGTTACGTTTGCCCTGGTCTTAAAGGAAATTTAATGCTAAATACGTAAACGTAGTCAAAATTTGAAATTTCTTATAGCCAAGTAGAGATTAAGCTTTTATGGCTAAAAACGTAGGTCAGCCAAAAAATCTCACAATTTTCATATATCTGCATTGGATTGAAATAGAAATTTGTCTTTATATTTGGTCTAGTTTCACTTTTTTTTTTTTTTTTTTTTGTTTTTTTTTTTTTTTTTTTTTTTTTTAAAGTAACAGGGTATCGCCCTTTCTATGTATGTGTGTGTGTGTGTGTGTGTGTGTGTGTGTGTGTGTGATAATATGGTGTGTTCAAATATCTACAAACTGATAATATTAGGAAATAGAGGATTCCGAATACAGTCAAGTTAGTCCTTATATATATATATATATATATTTCATATATAAATATGGATATTAATAAGCAGTTTTATTATATATATATATATATATGTTTTTAATAAAACTGTTTTTGAATGATCCATTTTGAGCAGTGTTAACAACAAAAAACCCCTGAAATATAGCTAAATCAGTTTTATTGATGTATCAAATGAAGGAAATCCATTTTACTGTACATGTCAATGTTAAAAGTTCGATATAACAGAAGGGAAATATTGATATTTCTTAAAATATCAATACATTGTTGTAAATATATGAAGCAGAGAAATACATTTTGTTATAAGCTACACGATATTTGTCAAAGTGTTAGTGTTAAATGGGATTGGGATTTCTGAAAGTATTAGTCTTAAAGGCAACCTTAAAAATTTGTAAATGTTAAATTAGATATTCTACATTTTAAGTAGTGATGATTGTATTACTAAAAAAAAATAAAATTATTTTCAACTTCAAAATTAAATAATTAAATCAACAAACAAATGATATACCGAAAGAGTAACTATCGATTATAAACGCCACATATATCATCAGTGAGATAATAATATTTCAAAAATATCAATGATTGTTTCAATAATATGAAATAGAGAAATACATGTTGTCATAAGTTGCATGTCAAAGAATGTTTGAAAAAATGAAGTTGCGTTCGTAAAAGCAATATTCAGAAAAGATCTTATTTTATTTAGAGAAATTTAGTAATTCCTTTTTTATCTTATCTAAAAAAAAATTTCTGATATGTTTTATATTTACTTCAATTCTATATTTAAATATTTATCTTGGTGTAAAATGACAAATATTAAATATAGCACATGTGTGTGACAAAATAGCTGTCTTATTTGATTATTTTTTAATTTTTTTTTTTTTTAGTTTGTGTTATCCCATTGATAATACTTACACACTCACCACTTTCCTGGTATATATCCAAAAATAAATTTCCGTATATTAGCAATAAATTTATAATTATATCGAGTCATTTCTTGTCTGTTTTCCTTGGTGTTGGCAAGGTTCAGATCGTTCTTTCTTATAAAAGAAAATATACGAAGATAATCTATGTCTATTTTCTTTTTAAAAAAAAAATATTTATAAAAAATTTGAGACACCTCTACCTTACAACTCTAAACTATCTGAAATAATATTTATGGTTTCTTATCATTGTTGGCCATGGAAAAGATATCCTTTTTTTATATTGTAACCAAAAGAATACAAGATCCAGTATGGGACGAAAAGGCGATGTTCTAGAAAACCTTGCATCCAAGATATGTAGAAAGGAATGGCTGGTGGAAGATTGCAAGAGAATTTCTAGATACATAAAAGAAAATAGCATGGCAGAAAATTCAGGATCTGACCGTACAGTAAATATATGAAGCCGACAGAGGAAAATTATTTATATATGTATAAAGTGACTCCCCGAGACTCTCAAACTAGCTTCATCAAATAATTAGTAAAGTCTAAAATTTCAGATGGGAAGCGAAGTTTTAAACTAGTTGATATGAAAAAGTATTGAATTTATTATGGAAGGAACATTATATTTACTAAGAATTTATTATGAATTCAGCCATATTTGAAACGTAGAAAAAAAAAAAAAAAAAAAAAAAAAAAAAAAAAAAAAAAAAAAAAAAAAAAAAAAAAATGGGGATTCAAAGGTTTAGTGATGCCCTAAAGATTTTCTCCTGTGCCCAATTGGTGTTATTCTGGTCATATAATTTAGTCCTAAAACCGCTTTTCTAGTAAATTTTTGGTTCGAACCAAAGAACAATATCTTGTCGTTTCATTTTGTAATTGTATTCTGAGTAACACTTTTTTCCACATATAACAATCAGATCAAATAGCACATTAGGAATAATTATTATACTTATGAATTAAAAGGTATGGTACAATTTCTGTCAATACTAAAGACTAATAATAGCGAAACTTGCTCGGATGTATTTTTTAATTTCATTTTTTAAACTATTTAAAGGTTTTTTTTATTGAATATATTGAAATGGAATTAATACATGCAGATAGTTTTAATTAGTGTTTATGAAGCAGGGTCTGGCACCATTTAGGATCAAAAACTAAACTGAAATAATAAAAAGTACCAAGGTTATTAAGACGGGTCAAAATAAATATAATTTATTTATTGGGCACTATATCTCGGGATACTAAATCCTAGTCTCCAACAGCAAGGAACGCCAATCGTACCTATATGCTGGTATTCCTTACTTATAACAGAGTACGTGCATCCTCAGTAAAACCGTCACACCATCTTAAACAAGGTCCCTTAGTTCTGGGTTAGTGTGGTTTGTCTATGTTTGACTATCCTTTACAGCATCGTGGATTCTACATAGGAACTTTTTGAATCTCAAAAGAGTAAGTTCGTCCACTTTTTTAGAGTACTATTTTTGTCGATCTGGAAAGGATTCTGTTATTTATATACCTGTTAAAACCGAAAAAGCATCTGTTGGTTAACTGGAGAGCAGCATTAACAAACCGAGATTATTCGTTGTTGACGCTACACGAGGCCTGGATTCACTACCAGTTGTAGCGGCAATTTGATTTATTGACTTTATTATTGGAGACCAGTAAGGTACCGAGATATACAAACCCGTCAATACACTCAAAACAGAGATCTCCATTATCAAATCTGTGTTCCCTGAATACCTACCCTGGTAGAATAGAATAGAATAGAAAATTAATTTTATTCTAGGACCAAATTACTTAAGAATAACAACTTAGTTCAGAAATAAATAAAACTAATTACATCTGGTCAGAGACATAATGAATAAATAAAATGAAAAATAAAATAAAATAAAAGAAAGAAGAAATAATAATATCACAATGATAATGTATACATAGATACTAATTAAATATATAAACAGGAAAATAAGAAAACATTCTACAAATGAAATAATAAATTGATTCTTTTGATACAATGCTTATTATTTAAATTAGAAGAACCTAAATGTTATATTCAGATTGAGAAAAAATTATTTTGATTTGTATCAAACTTGAGCAAATAGTAACGAAAGTGTTCCAGAAAGAGTTTGATATCATTTAATTGAGAAAGGAGATTGTTAGCAAGCATCACCTTGTTTAAGTATAACCAATTTCCCTCGAGGTATTCTAAAAATGTATAAAAACTTCGTTCATGGCTGCAAAAGACCTGCCAACAATGCGATATCATCAGCAGACGCCAATACTTGTACTGTTCTAAAATATGGTTCTGCAATTCAATTCATCATATTTCCTGACGGCGTACTCAACTGCAAGATTGAATAACAGGCAGACTAAAACCCTGACGAACCCCATTATAAAACGTGAAACCCTCAGATAGTTGACGTGTATCCTGAGTTCAGGACTTTAATCATGGTAATCATAAACATAAACTGTTAACGAATCTAATTATGTACATATTGTAATTATGGAATATTATATTTAGGTATTTATTCTGTGAAGGGTCTATTTCTATTTTTGTTTTGTTTGTACATTTCTTATAATTAAGTTAGACAATTTATATTTTTAATTTATCTATTATATTAGAATATATCATTCCTATTTTTTTCAGTATCAGTTTTGTAATGAAAATCATTCTTTATCGCATTGTTTTATTTATATAGATCGTATCTTTAATTTTTCTGTTATGAGTTTTTATCTCGTAATTTAGTATGTTTACATGCTCAAAATCAAAAATATAACCTAACTTTTGTGTGTAGTCTAATAGTGCAGTTTTATTTTTATGTTGATATAATCTTTTATATAAATGTTGTCCTCTCACGCCTGAATAATTCTGTTACCATGTAAATAGTCAATTTAAAATACATCTTTTTTTTTATACATATTGTTATTATTATTATTTTTTATTTAGATTTCATTCTCGCTATGAATCACATTATTCAAACGGATGAATTAAGTAGTATGTATTAACGTCAAGAGGATTACAGCTCAACTCGACTGTTCACTATCAACAACATCCAACCGTGACGGTATTTTCTTATTCTGCCTGTTACCAGAGAGCGCTCTTACGAGTACGTTATTGTAGTTTATGTTATTTTATAGAATTTATTTTATTTAATTTCTGTACCTTTTTGTATTAGCGTTTGTAGGGTAATGTATTTTGTTTTATTATTACATTTATTTTTTTGTATTTCCTTATATGTCATACACTACACTCCGGCGCAAGCTTTTATTTATTTATTTTTTTAATCTTCTCCTCTCCAAGTCTCTAAAGTGAGACAGTTTGGGTAATGAAACATAAACATTGATAGAAAGGAAAACGTTAATGGTCGGAGAATATCCAGAACGATGCTAGGGCATCAGTGGGATCCCTATTTACCAAAAAGACTCGAAATACCTTCTCTATCCATTATAAAAGAAATATTTAAATGCATTTTCTGAGGAAAAATAATTAACCTTGGACTAAAATGTGAAATTGCCAGAAGAGATACAGCATGAGGAGGGCTAATAGGACAATTAAAGTTAATGGACCATTTTAACAAGATCTCTAATAACAGGACGCGAGCCGAGGTCCTGAGAGATGGCCGCTGGTTGTTGGTCGTTATTTCGACTGTTAACCCCCCACCCCTCCCTCCCCTCCCTCTCATCTCTCCCACCACGCTCCCGCTATCAATCTCACTTATCATCTTCATCAGTTTAGTTGGGACAGTGCTTTTAAGTCCATATATATTTGTCTAACATTTTATTTCCCTTCTTTTTTTTTTAAAAAAAACAATACAATAAACAACATTTTTTCTCTACTATCTTATGAGAGGAGGCATGGCATATCGCATTGATAACTTTCAGACTTGTGACATCATAGACTTATATACTTATAGTATAATTGTATTAATAAAAGATTTAAGTAAAACCTTATACGTCGAGTTATAAGGTTTTGCTCTTACTCGATTGATTCATTTATTTTAAATTGAAGTATGTGTTTATTCATAATCTTTACCTTGGACAACAATGGAATCGCCATCTTAAAATCGTCAAATATTTTAAAACAGAATCCTGGAGGACAATAATGGCGGAAGTTATCCTTCGGAGAACTTAAAAACATATTATCCTTAAGGACGAAAAAAAATAATAAAATTTCGCCATCTTCAAACAGCATCCTTAAGGACGAAAACTAATTCTAATTGTGGAAGGAGAGAGTGACCAAGGATGTCCTTCGGCCTCAAAAATTCGTCAGATCCCGGCAGATCTGAAAAACAGTGTATTATATACTTATACTTACAGACAATATTATATAAGTATATTCATATAAATATATTCACTTATTCTGTTGTAGAGATTTTGGCAAAAATATATAATCGTTCGTTTAGATTAGCTGAAAATATATGCCTGATAGAAAAATATTTCACTCAATATATATTTTTTTTTTCATCCAAATTCTGCATAATTTTGTGGGTGTTTACGCCCCCCCCTCCCAAATACTTTAATCACGTCACATAAAACGTAAAAATTTTAAAAATATTAATTGTGTGTGTGGTATGAATGAATACATCATTAGCTCTGTTACTTATTATTTATCTCAATAAAAGTTCAATATTCCTTTGTAAAAGTAACTATACGGGGTCTTAACTATAAAAGAATGAAATTTTCAGTCGAGAAAATAAAAATAAAAATTTAGTGTCTGTTTTCGTGTGTGGGTAATTCAGTGTTTTGCTAAATCACGTTAAAAATCATTTATTGACTAATAAAAGGTGAAAATCCTTCTGCTATACTTCCTATCCTTATCGTACTTACAATTTTAATTTGTGTCGATTATCCAGAAATGTTCAGTCTAGGCCTAACATTGATTAGTCCAGGTAATCGATGCTGTACTGAATAAGGATCTTTTTTTTTTTTTTTTTTTTTTTAATTCTTTTATTAATTGAAATTTACAACTGTATTAATAAAAAACACATTTAGTAAATATGATGTTGATTAGTCCAGGTAATCGATGCTGTACTGAATAAGGATCTAAAAATGTTAACAATTTTGGATAATTATATGATAATTAAAGAATTATAATTCTTACTTAATAGAAATACTTATCCAGAAAATATTATACGGGACTCCTTGGGAATAATCCATCACAACATATAAAATAACTGACGGTTTTAGAGGTGTAAGAGGAAGGAAAGGAAAGAAAAGCATAAGGAAAGAGGAGAAAAAAGAAAAAAAGGATTTATATATAATATTTGGTCCAGGTTTGAGCTGCATAATTATTTTGTCGGAAACAGATAGTTGTTCAGTTTGTTTCTGTAAAATTTGAAATTTTAGTTTTTTAAGTTCTGATTTAAGTTTGTTAGTTAATTTGGTATAGTTGGTTTTGTCAGATGGGTAGTTGTTCTAGTTATAAGGTTTTGGTATTTGTATGTTCTATTTATGTTATTGTCGTGTAAGAATATGTCTGTATAGTTATATTTTGAATTGTTATATAGGTTGAGTATCTCTTAGTATTAAAAAAAAAATTGGGTGAAACTGGATTAAAAATGTAGCAAAATGCCGCAAACCTCATCTTTCTATTTAAATCCGTTGCAGATATACGATAAATCAAAAACTTTTTTTAGGAAAGCACGTTTTTTTTTCCCATAAAAGCTGTAATATCTCCATTTTGTTTAAATATTTTACAAATTTTTACCACATTTTCGGATTTAGCATTAAATTTTCTAATATAGTTGAGTACCTTTAACCTTGAATTTTACAAACATGGTATCTAGAGAACAGCTTGATCTTCACTTTATTTGGGGAAACTATCCACAAAACTTCAAATCGTACAAAAACTTGAAAATTTAATCAGCTTTCGAATGATATATTAAACCTAATGATTTTGTTTCAATTTCATGGAGAAATTTACCTTTGAAACCGATAAAACATGGTGTTCTCATTTGGCATACAAATCAGTTACTTGTGTAAATAAAACATTTTGACAGTCACTTAATGGAAATGTTCATTTTAAACATAATAAACTCTTCATTGGAATAAAAAGCATAGAAAAAAGTTATTATTTTAACAGCATTTCTACATATCGATGTATTTCGTTGGTTTGTATTTGTACTGCTTTCGAATAATGCGAAGAAGCACCATGTTGTTGGAAAATCATATTTTTCCTAACTTCAGGTGGAATATCATGATGAAACGGTAGAAATGCCTTCCACTGTAAAAACTCAATAAGTAGTATTCTTCAACACAATCTGCATTCAGAAGCTAACGGCAAAATTGAGGTTTATGTTCATTATCATTGGATTTTAAACATTACACTAAAAATTTAATAAAATAAATCCTAAATAATAATAATAGATACATGTAATAACATAAGATCCTCTGATCTGGTGTCGCTTTATTGACAGTTTTCCTTTATTTTCTATTAAACAATAATTTTTTTCTTTGCTTTTTATTTTATGTTTAAAATGCACATTTCCATTAAGGGACTGTCAAAATGTTTTATTTACACAAGTAACTGATTTGTATGCCAAATGAGAACACCATGTTTTTTCGGTTTCAAGAGTAAATTTCTCCATGAAATTGAAGCAAAATCATTACGTTTAATATATCACTGAAAAACTGATAAAATTTGCAAGTTTTTGTGAGATTGAAGACATTGTGACTTCCCCAAATAAGGTGAAGATCAAGCTGTTCTTTAGATACCAAGTTTGTAAAATTCAAGGTTACAGGTACTCAGCTATATTAGAAAATTTAATGCTATATTCGAAAATGAGTTAAAAATTTGTAAAATATTTAAACAAAATGGAGATATTACAGCTTTTATGAGAAAAAAAAAGTGGTTTCCTCAAAAAAGTCTTCGATTTATCGTATATCTGCAACGGATTGGAATAGAAATTTTGCTTTTTTGCATTGGAACATTTTGCTACATTTTTGATCTAGTTTCACCCAATTTTTTTTTATTTACACTAAGAGATACTCACGCTGTATATAAGATTATATGTTGCCTTTTTTAATATTTTAATTTTTTTATCTGTAATTTTATAATTTGCATGGTATTGATAATTTTAGCATGTAGATTGTTTATATTTAAAAAAAAAATTACTATTACAAGGTTTTTTTTTGTGCTATATTTATTTTGTTGTTGAATATTGAATGTCAAATTGTGATTGATAGGTATACTGTTTATGTAGTAACCCATTTAAAAATGGGCAGTACCACTTAATAAAGTTTTTCTCTCTAGCAACTACTTAATAATATGTTAAAGCTTATGCAAATAAATGTCATGTAATCTATATAGAACTTATATTTTATATTGTAAAGAATTTTTTAAGACGTTCGAACATTATGATAGAAAGGATATTTACGAAAACATGTTAAATTCATCGTTTAGTAATTAATAAAAAAAAAAAGAAAAATGCCGAAGTGTTAATATCATTTGACTTATTTATTCACATTTATTTTATCTAGTTGATAAAATTTAATAAAATTTCGATGATAGACTACGTAATTAATCAATATTTAATTTAAACCAGAAGTGTGAAGTGTTAGGACAGATCGATATAAAGCTAGAAGGTTCAATCATGGCTAATGGTTTGCGGGGAAGATTAACCATGAACCCAACAATGCTCTTCTAGGAGGTCAGCCTAGGTCAATCACACGCAAGGCTAAATAAAAACCTTTCACCGCCAAGCACTTAATATATTTTCCTTTGCTTATTTTTTAAAATAAATAACACAAATTTTCGCTTATTGTTAACACGTTTATAGATATACAAGCATTCCTTGTTGCGGCTTCGCCCACTCTCATAAGAAAAATATCTTACAATTAGATAATTTTAACTAATAATTCAAGTTTTATTTATAGACAAAAATATAGTATTCCAGCATTCCATTAGTAAGCATTATTAGACTTTTAAAAAAACTATAGATGATTAACTGTATTATCAGTTCTTACATGTAATGGTCCATGAATCAAATTTTACAAACAATATCAGAAACCGAAGGATCGACATTTGGGTTTGTTAATAATTTCTATTTGGCAGAAATAATTTTATTCCTTTCATCTGGTTGGATTTTAATTTTAAACATACTTTTCAAATTAATTTTAAAGTACATTTAGGAAAATCTCGTTTCCTGCTACTTAACATTGTGAATTTAAATTTGTATTATTGTAAACATTTCTGTTGTAAACCTATGAAGATAATGTAGTTAATATTTGGTAGAGATAGTTTCAATAGTTTTATCATTGCAAACTCTGTTGCAGTATAGAGCTAGCCACAATTTAAACTTCACTGGAATCACTTGTCGCACCGCATATGCATAGCTTTTATTTTTACTACAATTTAGTAGAACTAAGAAAATTTTATTATTAATTTTAGACTCTATATCTATACCATTTGGGAAAAACTATATAAGTGCATTTTTGTTCACAATAAGAAAAACATTTTGAGCAACCCATATTGGAGTCCTGCTCACCATGTATAAGTAGGCAAGTTGTAATGTCAATTGTATAAAATGATACCATTCCCATTACAACTTGTCTACATATACAAGATGTGTAGGACACCAATATGGGTTGCTCAAAATATTTTTCTTATTGTGGACAAAAATGCACTTGCATAGTTTTTCCTAAATGGTATAGATATAGCACCACATTTGTAAACTCTCTAGAATGGCAATTTTAATTGGCACCTATCGGTCGATTTTAAAATTTTACTGCGAACCACATATTTATATACATATACATATTTTTAACAACAATTTAATTAAAATGTGTAAATTTTCCTATTGCTAAACCTTCCTTGAACTATGAAGATAATGTGATTAAAATTTGTTTCAGTAGTTTTCGCGGTTAGTGATCACATACGAAATATGGCTTGTTCTTTTATATAATAGTATAGACATAGATTTTAATGAAAATAGACGATTAAATAATATAAATAATATCTATTGATTAATATCAAAAATACTTAACATACAGCCTTTAAACAGTTTTTAAAGCTCATCAGCCAAAATAAATTACTATGCAAAAACTTTAATTTTTATATTGAGACATATTCTTTTTTTTTTTTTTTTTTTTTTTCGTTTATTGATATTTACAACTGTACAAAATAATATACAACAAGTAAATGTGTTGACAGTGAATACAATGGCATGTAAATAACTTGTGAAGAACTACTCACTAGTAGCACTTCAATAAAATCTACACTAAAAGGTCTCTAGACCATCTTGTTTTCAGACGCCTTGGAGGATTATCAGGGATGGAGGAGGAAGCAATTTGGGAGACTAGTGGATTGGAGTGGTTATGGAGCTTACTATGGAAGTATAGGTATCTGGTTTGGGCTAAATCAGAAACATTTGTAACATTAAGATCTTTAGGGATAAGTTTATTGGTCACAAAGTAAGGAGCATTGAGGATTTTTTGAAGGATTTTGGATTGTAAGGATTGGATACAAGATGAATTGGATGGTTTAGTAGAGTCCCAAAGCTCAACTCCGTACGTCCAAATAGGTCTAATCACAGTCATGTAAATGAGTCTTTTGTAATTAATTGGGAACTTTGAACGTTTGTCTAGTAAATGTTGAAGTAGTCTGTAACTAGACATATTCTTAAAATAAGTTTTAGTATTATTATATGTTGTAATCAAATTTACTGGATTTTTTTATTATGCAGTTGTAAATGTCAAAAAATAAATTTAATAAAATATAAGTAAATTTATTCAAATCTATTTTAGGAACATACAGTGAAACTACAATCATCCGGATATCCGAATATCCGAATTGATTGGTAGAAAAGAGTTTTTTTTTTAATAGTTTATTAACATACATTGTAGGTCGTGGTTTAGAGTTTACGTTAAATACGATAGGTCCCGCCTTGTTAGTTTTATGACACAATAAAGACCAACTAATAATAAAACTCAATAGACCAAGCGGCAGCTACCGGAACTGCGTCTCAAAATTAGGAGCGGAGCCCACACATCCCATAACCGTCAAGTTCTGAGGAAACGCAATTAGTAAGTTTCTAGAAGCACAGCACATCCATCCTACATGGGTTTTGCCTGGGCCCTATTGCTTCGCGAGAGGTCTCTTTATAAACTTAAAGAGTTATGGCACCTAAAAGAGAACGTGTTGTAATAACTGTGTCCGAAAAACTGTCCATTGTAGAACGTTCTAGGAAAGGCGAAAAAATAGACGGATGACTTCAGTGTCGGAACATCTACGATTTCCGACATGTTAACTAAACTTTGTTGTTACATAAATATAATTTATAAACAGCCACCTTTTTAATTATTCAATAAAACATATAGTTAACCATTATATATGTCTGTATTTTTATTTTAATAGTAAATCTGTTCATCTGGATTTTTGGGTATCCGGATCAATTTCAAGAAAGAAGCAACGCGATGAATCGTTTATAAGATCAAACAATAGGTGGTTTTAAACATTTTTTTTTTCTGATATGCAGATATAAACTTGAACATCTTGAAATTCACATCTGTTTGAATTTGGTAAGAGATGAATCAATAAATCTCCTGTTAAGAATAGGTTGAGCAAGATCACTCTAACTTCGTCGATGGTTTAGGAATCAGGGCTAGAGTATGCCCCAAATTGAACTCATCAGTATCAAATATGAATAAAAATATAAAAAAACTTGTCAGCCCCAAGATTTCCCCTTAACACAAAGAACAGTCAGGTATTTATTTTCGGCCGGGATTGCCACTAAAATCCATTCTCATCGACAAGTGGCTAATATAAAGTTTCTGATTAATCGTCGATCGTATAAATTTTCCAAAATCATAAACATATATGTAGTTAGGGATTGATAAATGATGCTAAATTTATTTAATAAACTAGTTTTGATCGTTATATTAAAAATAGATTAATATTCAGCACTTCTTTAAAGCTATTTAGTGAAATTTACAACTGTATACAATATAAAATAAAATAAAGTAAATGAGATGAATACGCTAAAAATGAAAAACAACTACACATTGGCAGCACTTATAACTGTTGTATATAATAAAGTAATTAGAAGGTTCCAGGAACATCTTATTTTCAAACACCTCCGAGGATTATCTAGAATGGAACATAAAGCTGTGATACTACTGGGTTCAAATGGTTATGGAGTTTGCCTTGAGTACATGGGTATCTCGTTTGGGCCAAATCTGCAACATATGGAACATTGAAATTCTTATGAATAACTTTATTTGTTACATAGTAATGAGCTTTGTATATAAACGATTTTACAAATGATTTTAGATTGTAAGGATCTGATACGAGTAGAACAAGATGGTATAGTGGAGCAAAACTCCCTATATCCAAAAAGGTACTACCTATGGTAATTAATCGGAGGCTTTATAAGTTTGTCAAGTAAATATTGAAGTCGAAAACGTGGAGCCGTTTCTAGTCATACAAGTCTGGTATTTGTGTTACAAGTAGGTATTTTGTCCAGATTGGGTCATAGGTAACGGATCTGTTCAACAGGGATTAATAGAATACTATTAAAGGATACTGTTGGACAAGAAGTAGTAGATTTCCTAGGACAAAGGGTAGAGATTTGATTTGTTAAATTCAGCCCTAAAAACATAAAATTAAGAAAAAAATACCAAGTAATTATATATATATATATATATATATATATATATATATATATATATATATATATATATATATATATATATATATATATATATATTGTATTTCTGTACTCCATCAGCGTTTTCGTATAACTTAAAAAACATTTTTTTTTTCTTATTAAAGCATACATTTTTTTATTATGTATGGGAAGCATCTCATTATACTGAAGAGGGAGGAACAGAAAAAAGGGGTACATCTCATTGAGCTGCGAGGAGTGGGAAAGTTCCATTCCATGAAAGTGCGCAAAGTCGTAAAACAGAATACGTCTTCTACTCGTATATTTATTAAATAAATAATGGAATGATCAGAACAAAATTAAAGATAATTAACCCATTGATAGGACTCCGGCAATAAATTTATTGTAAATTATTATCAACGTATTCAAGTAATTAAAAATTGGGGGTAATTAATTTATTACATAGTTCTAAACAAGATTCTAATTGAATGATTCTGAATTAATACTTGTGTGAATTATTACTATTGTAGGCCTCTTATTCAAGTGCAATGAAATCAAGCTAAAGCGAAACATATGGTTAAACGAAGTGGAAAAATCGTTGAATGTTTTATTTGTTCTCCGTATTGAGGTTTTCTTCTGGCCGATAAATTGCTTTAATTTTTCAATTTTAATTATTGGAGCGATTCCCAGAGGATGTATTTCGTTTGCGTTTTGTGAGTATCTGCTAGCATTTTTGGTATAATTTAAAATAAATCAACAAATAATGGAAAAGTAATAGAGTTGAAGATAGAGGGGAAAGAGGAAAGAAGACTTATCATAAACATAAAATTGATGGAATGGATTATAAATTATAAAAAACCGCTTAGCTGACTGAAAACAAAATGCATTAAGATTATTGGTCATAATGTCAGACAATTAAGATGGTTCGAATGTAATAAAGCAGCCGGTACTATAGAAATGAAAAAAAAAAATATTATATTGCATAATTCATTGCAACAAGTTTCATAGTTTTTAAAAAAGGTCTAGCAATAAATTTATTTATTTTTATTTTTTATCACTTTAAATGGAATGACTATTTTAAAATCAATTAAGGGTTTAAAGTATTAAACATTTTCTTAAACATAATTTAGTATAAATAAAATTATATTTTCATGAATTATATAGCAAATCATTGAGTCCATTATCACTAGAGAAAATATTATTAAAATGATAAATGAATTATTCATAAGCGAAGGATAAAGCACCCTCCACTTATATTTCATGGTCTTCATTAATTATTTGTTGAGTTTATTCTCTAACTTCTTAATTATAAGATGAATTAGCTTTTAACTCATCAATCATTTATTCCGTTAATTGTTCCACTCTGTTGTTCTCAATTCAGTAAAGAAGCCCGTCTTAAGTATGTAACCATCAAAATAATTATGTAATGGGATGTAGTAATAATTTGAAATACCTTGATTATCCTCATTGAAAAATAGATTAATATTTTTATTTTATATTTTTAATTTATGCATTGTGCTTCCTAATAAGGCTTTAAAGTGTCTAAAGGTATTTCATAACTCATTTGCTGATAATATATTAAGAAATTCAAACAATCTCTCCCTTACTAGGAATGCAATCGATCATGTAATTGTCTATCTACAATCTACTTCAGTGAAGAAACTCGTATTGAGTATAAAATTATGATAATTATATAATATAATCTAGTAATAATTTGAAATAACTTAACTCTCCAATGAAATAACTAAACACCAAACGAACCCCAACTCAAAAAGACACCTTATTTTCATTTCTTTATACCTCTACAGTCCTTCTACAAGATGTGCTATTCTTGATTTGTGACGATTAAAGCACTTCTCTCATCAGAAAAAAGTTTTAAATTTGTCAATTTTCTATTCCTCTCTCTTTACCCATTCAGCAGGTGTTCTTTAAGGAAGTATCCTTGGTCCAATCCTCTACACGGTGTATACATCTGACATCCCGACGCATCCTAGCACCATCCTCACCACGTACGCTGATGATACTTGTGTGTTATCAGTAAACAACGATCCCTTTATTGCCTCCTAGACATTCCGATCCCATATCATACACCTTCAAGAATGGTGTTGAAAATGGAGAATCAAAATAAATCCCATCAAATAACTTTTACCCTTCATCGTAAACCTACGACTTCCTCTCCTACAGTATCATTTAATCATATTCCACTAACCCCTGTTGAACAGACCCGCTACCTAGGACTCCATCTGGACAAATGTACTTGGAATCCACATACAAGACTAAAACGACAAGAAACTGCCCATCGTTTTCGACTACTTCAACATTTACAAACTACAAAAGACTCATTTACATAACAGTAACTAAACAAATTTGGACATGCGGAGTTGAGCTTTTGAGCTCCACTAAACCATCCAATTCACCTCGTATGAATCCTTACAATCCGAAATCCCTAGAAACCTGGACCTTCTAATATAGTACTTCATTATATAGAACCTTTATAAATGCTACCAATGGGTAGTTGCTTTAAAAAAAAGTGGCGTGTCATTTTTATTATTATCGTCATATTTTCTTGATGGATTATATTTTTATATTCTATATACAGTTGTAATTAAAAAAAAAATAATAAAAGAAAAAAAAATGTCAAATTTTAAGGATCGATAATCACTAACTTCAAGGGTTATAATTTTGTTAATATCTAGTATGAGTTTCATTAAAAAATATAAATCCTGAAGGATTTTAAATGACTGTGATCATATTATCATGCCCGTCTTTCCCCACAACAATTTCTTTTTAATTGTTGATCTAAAAAAATTTCATTGTTTCTTGAAAATAGGTAAATAAATATGCATTTATGATCATTTTTTAACATTCAGATGACAATTATAATGTTCTCACTAAATATTGTTCATTATTAGCAAAATCTAAAAGTAATTATAACCGTCCAAGTTTATCAAATTTCATTCTATTCTCTTATCTACCTACCCTTTCAGGTAGTAATGTTACTGTTGACAGGTAGCATTATTAATGTCCTTATATTGATGCTCCAAGTAACCGCCGCTGTTAGATGTATGATGGGTTTCATAAAAAAAATCAATTCTATATTAAATAATTGTTTAGTGTTTGTGATATATATTTGTTAAAATAAAAAAATATATTTTATTAAAAAAAGTGTTTCTACTATGATATTACAAAATTTAAAATAGCCTTTCCGTACTGAACAAATCGTCTTTGGGATGGCCTAGCATGGTCATATGAACAAATATGAATAAACGATGAAACTAATTTTTTTTTTTTTTAATGATTTTCATGAATTTCCATTAAAAAAAAAAATATTTTGATAGAAAAAAATTTGATTCTCCTCGGACGGTTAATTGCCGTTATTAACAAATAGATTAATATTTTTTACATTTTTTTTTTTTTTATCTTTCCTCATACCGTTGGTATTCCACAAGATAGTATCCTGGGTCCTATTCTTTATACCGTGTATATAGCTGATATCCCAACTCCTCCTAATACTATCCTCACAACCTATGCTGATGATATTACCGTGTTATCAGTCAATGACGATCCCTTAGCTACATCCCAGACACTCCAGTCACATATCACTTCCATTAAAGAATGGTGTCATAACTGGAGAGTTAAGATAAATCCTACTAAATCCCAGTAAATAACCTTTACCCTACGTCGAAAACCTACCTCGTCCTGTCCTCCTATATCCTTTAATGGTGTACCGCTAATTGATTTGGAACAAATACGATACCTTGGATTTTATCTGGACATGAGACTTACCTGGAACCCTCTTACAAGATTAAAAAGACATGAAGCTGCCCGTCGATTTCGACTGCTGCAACACTTACTTGACAAACGTTCAAATCTCCCGATTCACTACAAGAAACTCATCTATATAACGATTATTAGACCTATTTGGACTTACGGTATAGAGTTATGGGGATCCACCAAATCATCGAATTCTTCTCGCATCCAATCACTCCAATCCAAAATCCTTCGAAAAATCCTTAATGCTCCTTACTTTGTCACAAATGAATTGATCCACAATGATCTTAATATCCCACATGTCACCGATTTGGCACGAACCAGTTACCTTCCCTTTCATAATAAACTTACTCTACATCCAAATCCGCTTGTTGCACAACTTGCTTCCCATTCCATTCCTGGCAATCCTCCGAGGCGTCTGAAAAGATGGCCTCGTGATCTTCTTTTGTAATTATTTCATTAGAGTACTACCAATGGGTAGTTCCTCTACAAGTTCTAATCATGTCATTATTTTGTATTGTATACAGCATATTTACTAAATGTGTTTTTATTAATAAACTAGTAAATTTCAATTAATAAAATAGTATATAATAATTTAAAAAAACATTTTTTTTAAAGAAAATTTTACTAAATATTCACAACCAAGTATTTAGGCTATTAAATTTATTTTATTGTAGATAGGAGGGTGATTGTTGCATATAAGGGGCGGCTTTGCTGGGGCACACCCACAGTAACCCCCTTCTCAGCTACCGCCTCCAAATGTGAATTTATGGTGAGCCTCCGTCACAAAGCTAAACTCAACTTTTACATTCTCTTTATTCAACGCCACTTTCCGACGCCTAATAAATTTAACGCCTTATTCAGAATTCTGAAATATTTTGTCAGCAGCTGACTCTCAGATTAGCCTTTGCAGTTAAAAAAAATGGGCCTCTTAAGAGAATAAGTTGGATAACCCACGTTCTAAAAAGCTATATAACGTGGAATAAGAAATCATTATAAGATTGATTTCAATATTTTCAGAACTAAAGATTTTTTTAAAAATTATTTAAAAGGTAAGTTATTGACACCTTATCTTAAAGATTGGAAAAAAAAATTAGCCAAAAAAAAAAAAATCATAAAATTCCTTTTAAATACTACAACTAAACTGTGTTAAAGTTCTTTCAATTCTGTGCGTATATTAAAAGATATTCATAGGGTGTCAGTAACTGATATTACATTATTAATTGTCACTATCTTGTAAAAAATATTCCAGGAATGATGTTTTGTGTGAACTTGCTTAGCCTGAAGTATAGTACATAAGGAAATTTCAACTTTATTGAACTATTCTTTCTATAATTTCTTTATGAATATACCCGAATATTTCCTTAAGAGCGTCAATAACTGTCTGGTTTACGATAAACCAAAAAAAGAAAATTAAAAAAAAAAATAAATCATCTGTATTCGAAATTTCAAATACAGATTCAAATATAAAATAATTTATTCTAGTAGTATTCGAATACAACTAAATGTATTCGAACAATGTATCTTCTGAGTCGATTTCATGAAACATCGAATACAGATGTTTTTATATTCAAAATTCGAATACTTCGAAAATTATTCGATGTTTGAATACTTTAAAAAGTATTCGATGTTCGAATAACCTAAATAAATAAACCAAAATTACTATCTGTATTCGTATCTAGATAGATTGTTTTCCAGATATAGCCCAACTCTGGGTTTACCCTACCTATAATTATTAATGCTAAGCACTCGTAATCGTGGTGGGTTTAGGGGTGTTTCAAAAGAATGAATCAGCTTAGGAGCTATTTGAAGATTGAGTGATCAGGTGTATAGTGGTGTGTAGTGTATTGTTTACAATTTTAGTGTATATTTTGTTTATATTGGTGTAGAGTGATATGTTTTGAGTGATTTAGGAAACATGATTATTCTAGGACAGGTATAGTT
The DNA here is from genome assembly GCA_003667255.2 of Euschistus heros. Classification (NCBI taxonomy): domain Eukaryota; kingdom Metazoa; phylum Arthropoda; class Insecta; order Hemiptera; family Pentatomidae; genus Euschistus; species Euschistus heros. The sequence continues at coordinate 2,170,893 of RCWM02000032.1, read as the reverse complement.
TATAGGAGACTACGAGGTATTTAACTAAGGTTTAAAGGAATAGAGAATTTATTGAGATAAAATAATAAATACCACAGACGAGCTTCTATGTTTTTTACTCACGTGGATTGCTTTTTTAGCATTGTTTATTACTTCATCGCCAACCTATCTCTTTTACTAGAGTACAACAATATTATGTTATACTACAATAATATTATTTTTTTCTCTGGCTTTTCTCCAGAGATAGGAGAATATATCTTGTTTTTTCTTTTTAATATTCTGTAAGAAAAACTGTTAGTACTAGAACCGTGTTGGGTTATCAACTATATTAAAAAATAAATAACAATTTAAGAATGAGATGGAATCAGGTTTTATAAACTATATTTCTAAGTTTAAAAAACTTTATATAATTTGTGACGTTTAGATCTGCCTTGCAGGTTTTCTTCATAGGGATAGTTTTCAGTATGAAGACACGACAAAGAATGGAAATGTTTGCACTCCGTATAAAATTTTTAAACTTGAAAGTGTATTTCATTAAACCTGGCTGCATCACAGGCCATTTTAGTCAACCATACTATTTTTATTAAAAAATAAATAATTTTCTTCTCTTTGAAAAACTAGTTAAATCGAAATATTTTACCTATCATTACAGAATTGGGATAGAAAAACAGTTTCAATTATTGCTTCGTTAAAAACACTTCATGTTAGAGTCGAATAATCGTTTTTGTAAATAAAATAACGTGTACCCAAAACGTAAACATTTCCGTAATTTCTGTGCAATGAATAAGCCTTGAAAAAGATTTATGGTGTCAACTCGTTCGGAAAACTTTTATTTTTTTTTTATTCAAAGAAATATTTTAATTTTTACTACCGTAACATAGTAATGAAATTTCCATTGAACTAACCGCTTGACTAGTTTTAAGCAGCATCTAAAATCTAGTATCAATAACTGAGAGGAATGTATAAATAAGTTAATTTTATTGAAGAGCGAGAACTAATCGTAAGTTCCTATTGGAGATGTTATGTTTTTTTTTTAATGATTAATATAATAAAAAACACTTTTTTAGTTTTCGTCGAAGTAACGCCTTAAAGGCTAAGTATGAAGTTAGGATATATAAAAACATTGTACAACCAAGTCTTACCAGATTCACATTTTAATTTATATTTATCCTTTGATGTTATATTTTTCTGCTGTAATTACGAGTATATCCCATTGTGCGGTTTTGCCATTTGTATTATGGTCAAAGAGAACAAAATACTCTATTGTGGCTATGCACTCTGTAATCTTTACGTTCCATTTATTAATAACAACTGATTAGTCATGGAATTCAAATTATATATATATTTTTTAAACTAGCGCAATATTTCATTGATATTTAAAACCGTGTAAAATGAATTCTTCAATTAAATCTGAATGATAATGTTTACAATAGCTTGTAAATAAACTGGTTGCACTCTAGTAAAAGTTTTACATTAAAAATGTCCCGAGGCCATATCTTCTAAGGCGCCTAAGATGGTTATCCTCATGTGGAAAGAGGTTTATGATTAGGACAGGAACATAAACTAAACCAAATCAGCAACATAAAGAACATTATGATTAGTATGAATATTATATAAAAGGATTTCGTTTGTGATCACTAACTGCTTATCTTCATAGTTCAAGGAAGATTTAGGAATAAGAAAATTTACATATTTTAATTAAATTGCTGTAAAAAAAAAAAGCGATAAATATGTGGAGCGCAGTGAAATTTTAAAATTAATGGATAGGTGGTAATTTCCACCTCAACACTCTAGAGAGTTTAGAAACATATAGTGTTATATAAAGTCTAAAATTGATTATAAAATTGGCTTAATTATATTAAATTGTAATAAAAAAAGCTATGTACATGCGGTGCGACAAGTGATTCTAGTGAAGTTTAAAATGTGGTTATACTGCATAGCTACATAATTAGAAAAGATTGTTAACCTGTAGGATTAATAAAGTCATTCCTGCCATAGATGGAGTTCATGGGAACGTTAGGCCTCCCCTCACAAAAAAAAAGAAAAAAAATACAAAAGAGAAGAGAATCCAATTGTTTAGTAAAGCCCCAAAGCTTAACTACGTAGGTCCAAATAGGTCTAATTACTGTTATGTAAATGAGGCTTATGTAATTGATCGAAAGTTTATAGAACATGTGTCTAGTGAATGTTAAAGAAGTAAAAAAATATAAGTATTTTTAGTCGTTTCATTTTTTATGTGATTCCCAATACATCTGTCCACATAGAGTCCTCGGTAGCGGATTTGTTCACTTGTTATTAGATGGCATTTGTTAGATTTACTTTGATCTCCCAAATTTAACATTATTCCAGTGGTTTGTGATATGAGGATTTAAATTTTAAAAAAAAAAAAAAAAAAAAAATTATTTGTATAATAATTAGAAATGTTTTCGTTTTAGATAATTTGATTTTAATATATTTTAATAATAAATTAAATTGGTTATTGTTTAAAATTAATAATAATCTATTAATTTTTAATATTATTCAGTTAACAAAATGTTCTTCAAGAGGAAATAGCCACGATAAACTTAAGAGTTAACCCGGAAAAGACCAAATGAGGATAGGGAAGAAACCCGGGAGAATAATGAGGGTGATAAGAACGAGCGGAGCAAGATCAGAGCAGGTTGATAATTTCAAATATCTAGGTGCTCATCTCAACGAAAGCGGCTACATTGATGAGGAAGGTTCTCAGAGAATCGGTACAACTGGCAGAATATTTAATTTGCTTCGAAGGGTTTTCCTGGGTAAAATAGAAGTGACGAGGAAAACCGCAACCGAATCGTGGACCCTCACCTCGAAACACAAGAATCGGATCCAATCCATGGAGATGCGTCATCTTCCTAAAGTGGAAGGAAGGACACGACGAGATAGAATACGCAACAGTGCCATACTCAGTAGTCTCGGAATTAAGCCAGCTGTGAACATACTAGAGGAGCACAAGCTGTCCATACCTCCTTAATATGGACCAGGAAAGAACTACCAGGAAGATGAACGAAACTCGGATGGAAGGAAAAAGGCAAAGAGGAAGACCACGCATTTCTTGGGACGAGAGTGTTCAAGAGGCGTTCAGGGCGCAGGATATGGACTGGAGTAAAAGAAGAGAGTTGGCCCAAGAACAGAACATCTGGTCCTGACTACAAATTGTGAACACACACTGCACACCTGTAAACGGGGATAAAACGCTTATGAAAATGAAGTTTACAATAATAATACAAGTTAATAATTACAATCACTAAAATTATTTTGTTATTATTAATTCTATTATCATCCTGTCCTATGTCTGTGTATACTAATGATAAAAAACCCGGGGAGATTAGTAACATACTTATTTATTTAATGGTGTCCAGCATTACATATTCTGAATACGCATGCCTGTTATTTTTTATGGAATATAGTGATCACGTAAAGCCATTTTGTGATAAGAATTTTAATTTTAGTGAGTTGGGAGACTGTGCATGTATTGGCCGTCCGCTAAATCTGTGATTCTGAACTTGTTCCATTGTTCCCGTGATCTGTTGAACTGAGGCTAATGTAAACTGATAGAGAATTCCTTCAGTGAATTACTAATAAGCTGAGTTGGAAATACCTCTGCTGTTCGAAGTTATAAATGATTCAGCATCAGCTCAACCATTTATTATTACTGTTATAGAAACCGTTCCTTAACTTTAATAATTATTGTTACAAAGTAATATAAGTTAAACAACAACTATTAATTTAATAGTTATGTCCAAAATGTCGTTTAATTAAACCATGATATGAATCGTTTAGAATCAATACCCGTTATGTCAATTTTTCAAAATTTTACATGAAAACAAAAAATTACAAAATACTAATTTTAAATAATTATGAAAAATTTGATTACACTTTAAACCTATCTTTAATACCGTGTTCTTAGAGTGAAATTCTTAAACTACGTTAATTTTTTGTGGCTCTTTATCCGATGTCTCATATATGTAACAAAGTGCTAATGTTTTGAAATTTGTGTGTTTTTAGAACTGATGATGAATGTTTAAACTATTTTTCAAATAAAAATAATTCCAATAGAAGTGACAATAAATTCATCAATCCTAATTGTATTGATTCTTCTATACAATTATGTGTAACTCAAGTGACAAATATAAAGAACTCACATATTCGAATTCCCTGAAAACAGCGAGTTTGTTTTCAACGAAATATACAATAAAGATTGAGATTGAATATAGGCTGTAGGTAAAAAAAGCTTTGAAGCTTACATTTAAAAAACAATTATTTTTCAAAAACGGGTTTTGATTCTGAACGATTCATTTGACGCTTAATGAGCATTAGGGATTTTACAAATGCTTATAAATAAATTTAAAAAAAAATAATAAGAGAGAAATAAGATCGTTTATAGGACTGAAGGCTTATAGCCTGAGCGTTGGCTGATGGCACCTGACTGGTGAGAGAAGAGGGAGCAACGTTGCCAAAGCTCCTGAACCCTTACTTGGGTTCGCTTCATTGCTGAGATCTTTCTTTTAACTGTTTGTTTGTTAGCCATTTTAAGGATCGTGGTTAGCATTATTTTATCGTTGGTTCATATAATTAATAAATTTTAAACAGTTTTGTTTTATTTCAAACCAATGTATCTTTTTTTTAGTTTTCATTTAATATATTTTTTCATTTGTTTATTAGCAATATGATATGTAATCAAAAGGTCTCATGGCCGGAGATAATTTTTGTTTTTTTAATTCATAATTGTTATTCTTAAGGAACCTAGTCCTATAATAAAGTTTTTTGTTTTATATCCCAAGTAAAAACTAAAATTATTAATGTGTCAATATTTCTTTTTTACAAAATATATTGTCGAAACACAGTCGTAATTTATTTTCGGGCGCATAAAACCATTTTACGAGTTTGCGATGTGAACACCTTACGATTTGATGTACTGCTTTTTCCTGACACATTATAACAATGCTTAAAATTTATGCATGAAAAAAAAATTCAACGTTACCTGTATGAGGGGTAGAACTGTAATGAACCTTTCAAGGTGGAAAGAGAACCGACAACCCTACACCACTCTCATTGGCCCTGACCAACCACACCTACCTCCCTCCACTTCTCCCCAACTGCCATCAGCCACCGCTCAGACTATAGATAGATTGATCGTCTTGTAAAACGATCTCACTGTTAGACAGAAAGGTTTCAGTACATTTCTGTCTTGAATGATTTCTAAAAAGAAATATTCCTTAATTAATTTGAAATTCGAAACTCTCTTGAATATTTAAAATATACTTTTTTATTAGTAATATCGCCTGGTTTTAACCAGTAGGTTTTCGAAGCAGATATGGTACCTTATCAGTTTAGTTTAGGGAACGTAGTCTTTATAAAGTTTCAGAACACCTTTGTTATTAAAACAGCATCAAAGAGAATACGCAATGTTCTACATACAGAGAATTCAGGAGCAACAGAAGTGTTCTATTACTGTTGGCTAAAGGGTACCAAACCTAAATGCATTGTCAATGGGCCTCATTCCCAATGCAGTTGGAAAGTACTTGAGACCCTCACGGCGTTGTAATCCGCCTGCAGTATAAATAAGCACGCGAATCACTGTATACCATCGGAACAAATAATGTTATTTGAAATCGATGATACCTGTTGATTGCCTTATGTTCTGAATCGAGGTTTAGTGCCGTGGAATGGTCTGATGGGATCTGAACTGAATAAAGCATACCTCATTTAACCTTTCGTCTTTCTGATTCGATTTATATAATAAATGAGCAATCCGGGTTAATATATTTCTAAAAATTGAAATATTTAACCTCAGGAATATAAATTTGTTAAAATTAATTCCTTATAGTTTATGTTACGAATAATCAGTCTAATAATTGAAAACGATATTCTCCAATGTTCTTGAATATTTATGATGACTGTTGTGACAGACATTTAGTTTATCGCCGCTAGTGACCGGTCAGTGAACCTAGCATTGGCGCTCCAGGCCATTACTGTGCAACTGAACTGTACCTATTGTATTACAAATTTCTCAGATATATTATTGGCCATTGTATATAGTTAAAAATTAAATTTTTGTAATATAAAAATATTTTTTTATATTTTTGTAAAGAAACGAATTAAAAAGTATGTTTTATTTGCCTTCTCCTAACCATCGAATTTCATCATTGAGAAATTTTTAATGACGATTAATTTTCTAGTAGACCGTCCACCCGATTCTACAGTCTTCCCGAAGTAATGCTCTCACATATAGTGCTAGATGTTTTATTCGGCAATCGAATGTATTATGAAAAAAATATAATAATACATAATAAAGCAAAAAAATAATTAAATTAAAAATACAAGACTCGTTTAATCGATTTAAGTGTAAATGATTCATATTAAAATGTTGCCAAATATTTATAAAAACTGATATCTAAGTTTTATAAATAATATTACAAATCCAAAACAGTTTGGAATACCTTTGACAGTTCCAGATTCTAAAATGAATATATCACTTTGGCAGACAGACTTAAAACATTTTTATGTAGTGACCTAGTTGGGAACAAAAACTATCAAGGCAGCCCGTAAAAGTGAGCTAAACTGAAATCACGTTACTAAACTCGATTCTACAGGAAGTTGGATAGAAAAATTGTTCAAAAACTTATTCTGCAGAGAAGAAGAATTGATAAATAGAATCGTAAAAATGGAGGGAATAAAATAAAAGCAGTTATATAAGAAAAAATTTCTTTAGAAGCTAGAAAAACTACAATCCTATATGTTACTATACTGACTAGGAAAATTCCACTTGCCTCATTATTTTATTTTCTAGGCTAAAATATCTCTCTTTGAGTGTGCGTTCTCAAATACTTTAACTAGGGCATATCAAATTTTTTAAGATTATTTAGAACATTAATTAAATGAAAGTAAACAATATGTAAAAAATAGATTAAAATTACAACTTTACAATTAATATGATTTTTTATAGTTTTGCATTACATGGATCATATCTCTCAAGAATTTATTCAAAATCACATTTGACCTTTACGTCATCTAATGTAGACATAACGAATTCAAGAGGTAGATATCAACCTTTTTAACTTACCATTACGTAAATAAAAATTGATTGGTTATATTTTTAAATACTTCAGTATTTTGTTCAATTAATATTTCAAATAATCCTAATTCGTTTCATAAGCACTGTTTAAAGTATGTGGAGATGTAAACGGCTAAAAAAGTATGAAAGTAGTTAAGGAAGTGATAAAATCAATTGGGTGAAATATTTTGCTTGTCAGTGTACATAAATTCCACATTTAAATCACCTAATATTAGAATAAACTGCTTTTGGCTATTTGTGATGTAACGTTTATTGTTCACAACGTGAAACAATGATGAAATGCATAAAGGAGATTCCGTAGAAAGAAAGAAGAGAGGTATCACTACCACCCTTCTTTCCAGTGGTTTCGGTTGATAAAATCCAGCACATGGCCAGTTTGGTGTTCTTGTATGCATTCTAAAATATTTTATGTTCTATAGACACTAAGGGTTACTAGTTTTAGATATGCCTAATCTAATGGTATATGCTTGGCCTCTCCATTCCGAAAACTTAATGTTGTCATTTTAAATGTACTTAAAGTAAAAAAACTGATTAAATTGTTTTCTTTTTTAAATGGAACTGTCTTACTGTTTAATCCTTTTTACACAACACTATCTCCCTCCCCACTTAAAAAAAAAAAATACTAGGAATTGGAGGAAATGTGTAGATGAACTAATTACTTCCACTTATTATTTTGATTAGTTTCAATTATTGAATTAGAAGTCAGCCAAAGGAATGTTTTTCGAATTCCTTGGATATTCGAGTGAGGTATACGATCCGGATTCAGCACAGGGCATATCAGAATACAATTGTGAATACCAATCCAAAGCTGAATGCTTTTTGAAGACCTGTAGTATTGATGAATACTCATTTAAGATCTGCCCAATCTAACCAATACTGGCTGAATCTGAAAATAAATTCCCTAACATCAAACCAGGAAAATCTCTCACTGCAAAAACAAAAAATGTGGTTGGAGGGAGGAAGGACCATTTTAATTGATTATAACGACATCGATCCCTTGAGGCCCCAAAGAAAAAGAATCAATTAAATTTGCTTTGGTTGTTTGTTTTATTATTATTATTTTTTATGTATTTATCATGGATTTCCTCTGCCTCGTAAAAAAAAAAAAAAACGCGTACACTGGATTCGTTGGACGTAGGGGGTGCCAGCTGAGAAGGGGACGGACGTGCTTATTAAAAAGACGAGTACGTGCAAGCGTCAGAACCATTTTCTGAAAGTGATTTATGAATTCCCTTATACCAGAGCGGAACAAAAGTTATCCTTAGGGAGGGATGTCCTCTTGGGAGAGAAATCCATTTGGAAGGTTTCGCTTTATATATTGGGTAGAAATAACACAAATTAAATATATCTAAAGAGATACACCTGCAAATAGCTGGCCAGGCAGATCGTAATATATTTTTTCTTCTTTTTTCACAAACGGGTTGTTAGCGGTGTAATTGTTTTTAGTTATTAAAAAATAAAGCAAAAGTCCAGAAATCACTTAACGTTGCTTAGATAGTTATATGTAAAAGTAATTAATTAGAATTCAGTCATACCGAAAAATATATGAATTATGGTATATATATATATATATATATATATATATATATATATATATATATATATATATATATATATATATATATATAAAACTGGATGGCCGTGCGAGTTTGGGCAAGGGTCTCAGCGGGTTAAAATTTATTTCGTGGTGGAACCACAAAATGAATCTTGACCTTCCCACCTTGGCTGGAATAGGTTGGTAGCCTGTATGATAACTTGTCCTTTCTGCCCTAATTGTAGTACGTTTGAATGAAGTTTTTTACCGCCTAATCACCGCTTTTTACCGACTACGAAAGAATCCGATTAGTCGGCTTTACCTAAAAAATATTGTTGTTTTCGTTCTGTTCGTAATGGAATGCCGTATTTAATCATCTTTCATGTATCTGGTTAAAATAAGGTATAATTAGTGAATGAAGTAAATGAGGATAAATAAATAAAAGCCAAGGTAATTTGCTATAATATTAACACAACATATAGAATAGAATAGAATAGAATAGAATAGAAAAACAAATTTTATTCTGGGACAAAGTCCCTTAAGAATAATAGTTACATGACAGAACTTAAGTTATATCTGGCCTAGAGATGATAAATTAGATAATAAAATAAAATAATTAAAAGTAAATACAATTTTACAATAAAATAAGCAATAAAATGAACAAAAATCTAAACGCATATATAAACACATACACGCTATATACATACATAAACTATATTTACAATCAGTAAAAGAAAAAATATTATATATGAAATTGATTAAACAATATATTTTTGATGTTGAGTCTAGTAAAGGATGAAGAAAATAAAATGATGAAAAAAGAGTAAAAATGAAAATTATTTTAATGATAGACAAAACATTATCATATGAAGATTGTTTAAACAGACTAAACTTTTATATCTGAAATCCTTGGGTGAAATTTATTAAAGCATCTATATAATTAGATAGCATCCGACTGGAGGGAGGAAAGGTGGTGGAAGAGGAGTGTTTTAAAAGTTCCCAGGGAGGATGCATTACGAATAGGAGGAAGAGAGTTCCAAAGAATAGCGGAGCGGGCAAGAAAGGAACGTTGGAAAGCAGTAGTTCTGTAGGATGGGGTGTAGAGATCGGAGAGACGGGACCTTGTATGCAATGATTGGATTGAGGACTTGAAATGTAGGATACTGTGAATAGACGGAGGGTATGTGTGTTAATAACTTGGAAGAGGAATGAACCAAGGAAGTAATCTCTACGGAAGGAAGGCGAAAGCCAATTTAACTCAGTGTAAAGATGGGACACATGAGAGCGTCTCGAGGTTCCAAAAACAAATTTTATGAAACAGTTCATGATACGCTTTAGTCTATCTTCAAGAACCATCGAGAGTCCACCATAAATCACACATCCATAGTCAAATTGGGGGAATATGAGGGAGGATACTAGGAGTTTACGTGTGGATGGAGGAAGTAGGTGTCGGAAACGGTGGAATAATTTTAGGATGCCAATCGATCGTCGGAAGATTTGAGCAATGTGGGGTTTCCAGGAAAGGGTTTGATCGATTGTTAAACCTAGGTTTTTAACAGAGGAGAGGAAAGATATAGGGTGACCATTTAGGAATAAAGTAGGGAAGTTGGTATTCGATCGAAGGAGGGAATGGGATCCTATTGCGATTGCTTGAGTTTTAGCTGCATTTAAAGTCAATTTATTCAGGAATGCCCAGGCACAGATTTCATCCAGGTCTTGCTGAATTTTGGAAAATGCAGTTGATAACTCGGCTGGAGGAAAGGAAAGATAAATTTGAGAATCATCGGCGTAAAGGTGGTAGGAACAATTATGAATGGAGTTAGGAAGATCATTTATATAGGAATTAAACAAGAGAGGAGAAATGCTGGATCCTTGAGCTACGCCTGATCGCAAAGTGAGGAAAGAGGATGAACCTCGGTTGGGAATGGTAACTGATTGAGAACGGTGGGAAAGGAATGAATGAAACCAGATGAGAGCGCTATTGGAGAAGTTTAGAGATTTCAGTTTGGAAAAGAGGATTGTGTGGTCTAAGGAATCGAAGGCCATGGAAAAGTCTAGGAGTATGAGGATGGTTAATTCTTTTTTATCCATTGCAGCCTGGATGTCACTGATGATTTTGGTGAGAGCGGATTGAGTAGAATGGCCGGGGCGGAAACCGGATTGGAACGGGTCAAGTAAATTGGAATCTTCGAGGTAATTGGAGATCTGGGATTGCACTAATCTTTCTAGGGGCTTAGAGAGGTTAGAAAGTATGGAGATCGGTTTGGGGTTGTGGGATTTGGGTTGTTGACTATAGGGTGGATTAGGGCCTTTTTCCAAGAGGTGGGAAATACAGAATTCTGGGGGGAAAAATTATATATGAAGAGGAGAACGGGTAGGATTTCAGGAAGGCACAATTTTATCAATTTGGCAGGAATACCGTCTAATCCAGTTGAATTGGTGTGGGATTTCATTATGGAGGAAATGAGGTCTGTGGGAGAGATGTAAGGAAAATAAAAGTGATTATCATTGAATGCAGGAGGTAAAAGGGGCAACTGAGGGGATGGATACGGTATAGATGTAGAGGTAGAGTCAAAATAGGAATTTAACTCGTTAGGTGTGACAGGAGGGACTCCCGAGGGAGAGGAACTAGGTGTATTTTGAACGAGAGAAAGTTTACGGAGGAGCTGCCATTTGGATTTGGGATCGGGGGTGGATGAGAAGGCTTCGTGGAAGTAAATGGATTTCGTTCGCCGGATGGTAGATTGGGTTAAATTGCGGAGAACCTTAAAAGCACGGTAATCATCATCAAGTCTCGTGCGTCTAAAACGTCTTCGGGCGGCCTCACGTCTTCTTTGCAGGTCTTTTATTTCTAGGTTCATCCACGGAGCAGGCCAGCGGCGACGAAAGGTAAAGGTTTTGAGAGGAGCATGGGTATCAAGGATGGAAAGGAGATTGTCAGTTAGTAATTCAACCATAGCGTCAATAGAGGAACAGGAGTAGATAGGATTCCAATCTAGGATTTCGAGGTCAGGTAAAATTTTGTCTCGCGTGAGGGATTCTATATTGCGGAAAGTAATTGTTTTGGGGAGAACGATGGGATTGGGATATCGTAGGAAATTTGTATTAGGTCGTGAGAGGACAGAAACGTAACAGTTTATATATATATACAAATTTAATGTACTATTTACCTACTTAATTCTCTTCTTTTTTTTTTTTTTATGTTGAGAATGTGAGTTCATAAAAGAAACTTCATGGTACTACATTCATTTGAAGATTTAAATACAAATTAAAACCACGAAATAAAATGAATTTATAAGAATATATATGGATTGTTCTGTTTTTTAAAAAACTGCTATAGTTTATAATTCGAATCCTATTTGAATCAATAACTTCAAATATAGAAGTAGTGCTTTTATTCCAAATGCATTGGAGTAGAATATTCAAGCGAAATATCTATTTTTATCAGCTTGCTTCATCAGATACGGTGTTAGGAGAAGTCATGAATATACAAAACAAGCGACCAAAGCAATAAATATAGAGGAGGCGGTGGGTCGTAATTGGAATACCTTTCCCTAGAGGGTGTTCCTGTCTGCCCTACCCCCTCCCCTTCCAATCCCTCCTCCTCTCTCCCATCTCTTAACACCTTGACTGATTATGGCACCAATATGCCCTATTGTGATCGCCAATAATCCATGTTTTTTCTTTGATTCTTTTTCATTTTCTATGAATACAATGGGTTGTCATTTGTAATTCTATTAATTAATTACAGACCTTTAATTATGTGAACGAATAGCTTATGTATGAACGAAGATACCATCATAAGCTGTGTTGAACAGGAATTCCTAATTATTAAGAGAAAGAATTTACTGAAGAGGATTGGTAAAGTGATCCCCATACCACAAGAAAACAGAGAACTGTTTTCAGACTCCAGATACAACAAAAAAATATCCAATAATAGATGCCAATGCTTGATGTAATAAAAATGAAAGGACAAAATATTATGTTTTATTTTTGCATGTTAAAATGGTGAATTATTGAACAGCATTAAAATGAATGTTGAATAAATTAAAAACACTAATTTTTATTTACAATGACCTCAATGTACCTTCTGCCCTATAACCAATACTACTATAAAATTTTCCAAATTTCATCAAAACAATTCTCACCATCCAAATCTACTAGCGTAGTTCCACTCACCCTATAATTAGCCCCTAAAACTCTCACCTCGCTGGTTAAAAGGCAGTAACTTCGTGATCTATTGCAAAATTCGACATGGAATTCCGGCAATGGCCAGATTCTCCTCTCATTACTTGAGTTACTGTACTATAGCACCCTTACTCAGCCTCTTCTGTTTTGTTTTTTTAAATCAGTGACAGCCTCAGTATTTTTCAATATTTTGTCGACTACTCAATCTTCCTGTGTTATTCATATTTGTTTTTTTAATACTTTTACTTTTACTATTACTTTTTCTACAAAATCCTCATATGCAAAACCATCATTAAACCTATTTGGACTTATGGATTTGAAATGTGGGGAACAGCAAAACGCTTTCAATCCTTCCAATCTGAAGTCCTTTGTACTATTGTAAATGCTCTATATTATGTCTCCAACAAATAATGATCTCAATATACCTTTTGTCCTTTACCTAATACCTCTTAAATTCTCCAAATCCCAGCAAAACCTTTCCAACCATCCCAACCCTTGCTCATTCACTATCTACTTCTAGACATCCTTATAACCCACCTCATATATTAAAACAGCAATGGCCCTAAGACTTACTTAAATATTCAGTATTGAAGTTTCGAGAATGGCCCATTTCTCCTCTTAAATCCTATGCGACTGTTCCATAGCACTCTCTCTCAGCTTTCACTGGATTCTGCTTGTGACGCGGCTGATAGAACATCGCAAAATCTCTGAGCCCGGCTTGCCCTCCAAATTGGTGGCAGGCTTGGATAGGGTAATTTTTCGGAATGTTTGTAAATATTGTATATACAGTATGATTGTATTTATGATTCTCCGCTTTTCTTACTCAATTTTTATTTATTTATTTTTTAAAAATTTATTTAATAGTTTCAACTATGATCATCTATTTTATATTATTTATTATATTTTATCTTATTTTGCAACTTTTTTTAATTCTTGTATTTTTTATTTTCCTTCTTGTATAATTGATTTTATTTCTTGTATATTTGATTTTATTTCTTGTGTATTTAGAGGCTTTTTATTATTCTATATGTTTATTATTTTGGTTGGAGGCAGCTTGTAATTATTCGAAATAAATAGTAAGAAATGTTTTTTTTTATATATTTCAACATATCTTTTGAAAAATAATCTTTTGAAAAGATATTATAATGTCAACTTCATATCCTACTTCCCTCTGTTTTCGCTTTGAATGCTCAGTGCACAAGAGATGAAACTGTGGAGATTAATGGACTACTTCATATAGTTCATTTGAAGGTTCTCCAAACGCTTTCACATCTCTCGCTGGTATTTCACATGACTTTGTCCTCGGTGAGTTGTTTTTAGTTATCTTTATGAATTAAAAAGTATCCTTCTATATGTCTTTGTTCAGGTTAAGTTGAACTCTTTATTATAACAAATTAATAATATAGTCTTTTTTGCACTTTTATAGCAATTTCGTATCCATCTATTTGATGTGAATATCTACACTAATCACCAAAATTTCGCATTTTGTATAGTATTATTATTATTATTTACTTATGTATTATTTATTTTCAATAATAATTGGAAAATATATATTTATACTTGTGTAGCATGAATGTCTAAAGACCCTGTCTTTTTGTTATTCAGACATTCCTGTAATACAGAAAGAACTATATGTCATAGAAAAGTAAACGTTTCACATACAGATTTCTATAATGACCTATACTAAAATATTTCTTTTTTTTTTTTACAGGTCCCCCTTGTGATCTTGGAGTGGAAGGGGTGAGGTAATTATGATTTTTTTTATTTAATTCTTGTCTCCTTGAATATGTATCTTTAAAAAAAAAATATATTGTAGTTCTTTATGGTTATAGTTTTTAGTAGTTAATAAATTATTCAATTACTTCTATAATTAAATTAATTTTTTTTTTTTTTTTTTTTTTTTTTTTTTTTTTTTTTTTTTTTTTTTTTTTTTTTTTTTTTTTTAGAAATTTTACAATTGAAACATAATGACATAATCTATCTTTTGTGTTGTTTTTTTTCATTGCTTTATCTTTCCTCACATGTATAAATAAATCATTTAAAATAAAAATTGAAAATATTGGTTAAATGACTTAAAAATGAATCTTTTTCCAATTATTACTAGTACTACTTCTTAAACATTTAAAAAAACAATTAAATTGAATGATGATTGAAGTTAACGATTATTGTTGGAGCACGTAAATTACAGGGGACATTTTTAAACACCCTTTGAAAAAGCCCAGCATTGAAAAACATTTGGCCGTTTCCAATCATGGAAGATCCGACTCCATCAATCATCGCATGGTTGGCTACACTTGATTGGAATGATATTTTGACATTTCCAGTAATACGGTCAGCATGAATTCCAATTCTGAAATTCGTATTCCTTAACGCTCTACCAAAAAATATAATAAAAAATAAATATAAATTTTCCAATAATTTGATCTGCTGCTTATTTTATCTAATTAACTTAATAAATGCAAGTTATTAAACTTAACTTGTGTAATTAACTTTAAAACTTAATATAACAACACAAATGTATAAGAAAATGGTGTATTTTCTGGCTGCATTTATTTCATTTTAGTTTATTAAATATTATGAAATATTTGAACTATACCACTGACATTTCAAGCTATGTTTGAATAATAAAATAATTAAAGAGGTTTGTTGAATGACTGAATGAATGAATATATACAACCCAACATCTCTTTTAATTAAATTATTTTAAAAATCAAATAGGTTCGACTCGGGGTACACCGTGCTGAGTGTGTTTGTATTTTATGTAAAGTATGAATGAATAATAATTTGTGTATTTTAATTTTAATTTAATTTTGTTTTATTTTTGATTATTGTAAATAATTATTAGTTTTATTTTTATAAAGATATTTATTATATTTTATTTCTTATTATTATTAGTGTGTGTGTGTGTGTGTGTGTGTGTGTGTGTGTGTGTGTGTGTGTGTGTGTGTGTGTGTGTGTGTGTGTGTGTGTGTGTGTGTGTGTGTGTGTGTGTGTGTGTGTGTGTGTGTGTGTGTGTGTGTGTGTGTGTGTGTGTGTGTGTGTGTGTGTGTGTGTGTGTGTGTGTGTGTGTGTGTGTGTGTGTGTGTGTGTGTGTGTGTGTGTGTGGTGTGTGTGTGTGTGTGTGGTGTGTGTGTGTGTGTGTGTGTGTTGCATTTGTAAATATAGTATGAATGAATACATTTATCTCTGCTCCTATTGCCCTTTACTGAGGCAGAATGTACACTTATTTCAATAAAATATATATAATAATAAAAAAATCAAATGAAAATTGTCTCTTCTTCAAAAAAATAAAATATAATGGAACTTTCAACTCTTTTAAACAAATTTGATTAATAAAATATAATGAACATTGGGGATATTTAATAATTTTATAATTATAATTTTCTCCTCTAATAATACGATTATATTCGAACAAGTAAAATATACACGAAACAGTAGTGATAAGTCACATATCCTCTCCAATTAAATTAATATATATATATATATATATATATATATATATATATATATATATATATATATATATATATACGAAATACTTACACAAGTCATTTATTTTGTTTCTTTACCTTCTCAGTGAAAACGATTCAAAAGTAGGGTGGAGAAAAGAAAATCCCTAGAGAAGAAGGTTGTGCTATCAAAATGTAGATCGCAGGATTCGGGGTGGGCTTAGAGCCAAAAGAAGGGGAATTGAGCTCCAGAACTTTTATGCACAATAAAAGCCAATAACATATTTCTCCAAACCGGTCCACCGACGATAAGCAAAAAACTATTTTACACAACTTAATTTGTAGAAATAAATAGGGTTGAATTTCGAAGCATGTAAATAAAATTTACATTTATTATTTATCTATATTATAATTAAAAAATATTGTAATTATTCATTACCAAAAATCTTTCATTTATTTCGACTGGGATAAAATCCAAGCTTAAAATTTCTTGAGAAGAGCTCATTAAAAGTTAAGTGAAATATCCGAAATATTATTTCATATTATCCGATGGTTAATATGAAGTAATATTTTAGAAATTGTGTTGTATTACACCTAAACTGAGGATTGAATTTATTTTTTTTTTTTTATATTTAATGGTTGACTGCTCCTACCAAGTTTAAGTTGATTACTACCACAATTTAATTTTTTTTTTTCGTCATATCATTCTCATCTCAATGTATATATTAGGTTTATAATGTTTTACTCATGTAGAGTTAAAAAAAAAAAAAATTGTTTTTATTATGTCAAATTAACACTATACCGGAAGCGCGGTTGACATTGTCAACCACCACAGTTTTCTTTACCTTTGAGAATATATTCAGCCCTAATCTAAACTTTTTTAGATTAAAATCGACTCTAATTTTATTTAGGTGTAATGGGAGTAATATAACTTTAGGTGCCTTTAGGTTACTTTTAAGCAATGATAATTTTTTTATTTTACATTTGAAAACGTAGTACCTCCGCTAACAAAAATAAATATTAGAAATAAACTTTTACTTATAAGACATAGTATACACAGTTTTTTTATTACGTTGTTATTATAATTCTTCATCAGCATATTATTAGGTTTTCTTAGTTTATACATTTTATTATATTTTTTAATCAACTTAGTATATTTGATTGTTACGATGAATGAAGAAGAAGATAATCAGGGATTCAGTCTAAGAGAAACACTACGTCAAGTAGAAAAACTTTAATTGTGTGCCAACGATGACTCAGAAAAAGAAATCATCAGTTCTTATCCTCTTCAGTGTGGTTCGGTGGCCCTGAAGAAGACCAGCAAGGCAGGTCGAAACGTTGGCACGCATTAAAGTATTTCTACAACGGCGTGGTGTTTCTGTTTGACTGCAACCCTGATTAAACACTTCGTAAAGTCCGTCCTAGTCCACATGGTATCATCCTTTCTAAAGATAAATTCGTTTTTCAGCTTATCTTCAAAGATTAATTCATTATCAAAATAAGCTTCCTTCTCGGTTTTACTATAATGCTTCAGATTAGAATGATTTATAATTTCATCTTCGAAGTTAAAAGAATCAGACTCCATTGATTTTCCAGTGCATGTTCTAACTTCTTTTTCCTCCTCAGATCGTTCTTTTAGCTCTTATTAAATAATTAGTCATGTATTCTGTTAAAAGAAGAAATATTATACATAAAACAGAAAACAAATACTTACATGAGCGAGCGCATAATTGGTATTGACTACCAAAGTTCACTTGATTAAGTTTGAAACTGTACTAAAGTGTCAAGAATGAATCGAGGGAAGGATAATGTGGGTCCGAGTCCGAAAAATTGGAGAGGAAAATATCCGGCTGGTTGACAAAATCAACCGGCGCACCCTGTTTAGGTGTAAATAATAACTGAACTGAAAAAAAGGTAATTAAAATAATCAAAATCAGAAAGTTTTTTTTTGTGCCACAGTCTAGCGAATTTCTTAATTGAAAATGGCCAATTCATATTCATATTTGAAATCCGATGGAAACTCTTCAATACCATAAATTTATGAGGGATTTAGATTTATTTTATATTTCTTGATGATCGTATAAGAATAATAATAAAGAGGTATCAGCAAAATTAAGATTGAGTATGAGATAAACTATTTTAAAAATGAGATATATGCAATATTTTACTATAGAAAAGTTTTATCACAAGAGTCAAATCTAAGGTTAAACAAGGTCTGCAATGTAAACCAAAACGTCGGCACATGAAACTAAAATCACTCCACCCTCCTTCGGCTTATACATACTGTTTATTTCAAAATTGAAAAAAATAATAAAACTACCTGGGATGTGTCTTATATGCCATACAAGCAGTAGTCGTCAGAGGTAAAATGTATTGAGAGTTCTAAAATATTATCTATTTATTCTATTATAGAACAAAAATAAGCTAGATAATTGTGATCTGGGGTGCGTGGTTGTGCAACACTAAAAACAGCATAACCTGACCCCAACCACTGTTCCTAATTCAACTGTTTCCACACCCTTACCACATGTTAAAACCGTTTCGCGTGTCGGAACTGTGTTGGAGTTTGGTGTTGTTTTAAGGAACGTTGCTAAATTAGTTTCCATTATGTTCTTCGCTTTTCAAACCTGGAAACCATTCTTGGAAGTTCTTTGTTGGTGAGCAGTTGTAACTAATAATGTTATAAAAATACTTATTTTTATTTCACAATTGTAATGCATTTATTATTTTCCCTTTAAAATAACGTCATTCAAATCCCACAGATCTGTCAGAATTGTATGTCTACTCAGGTCATCAACTGTTGTAATATTGTCAAAACTATAAATAAATGGAATAAATCTGAATAAAAGTAATTGTTTTTATAATAAATCTTAAGCACTTGATCTGAATTTTATTTTTTTTATTTTTTTATCCTTATCTAAGGATTATTTTAAAGCATAATATGATTTTTGCATTAAATGATTAATATATTACTGATTAGGATTAGTTATATAGAGATTTGTATAAAATCAAGTTCAAAGAATTTTTTATATACCTAGTGCCATAAACGTTAAGTAGAAATATCAAAATGTTCAGACGAATAAAAATTAGTTTCACCCGTTTAATATACTTTCTTTGAATAATATAATGCATAAGATCTGTTTAGTTAGGTATATTAATTTTTTTTTATGATGAATCATAAGAAACAATAATTGATACCATTAGTTGAACAAGGTGTTAACTTACAATTAGTTAAAAAAAAAAAAAGTGTTTTTTTTTTATATACGTTTACCCACCTGCAGTTATAGTTTTATTACACAAAATAGACAAGGCGAATCAGTTTAGTAGTACGGTCAAAATAGTAAAATCTACTAGTTTAATTTTTTTTAGGAATGTGTAAGGAATGGTCCCCTGAACCAGAACCAATAAAGTCACTCCAAATTCCGGTGCCGCTGGAGGTAGGGGTGTCTCATTTTTCAATTTTTCGCTTATAATTCGAAAATGGTGCGTTGCATTGAAAAAGTTTATCATTACAAAATTAAAATTTAATAAATTTTCTACAACTTTGTTTTTATACATTTTACGAAAAACTGGACCGTTTTCGTGCTACCGGCTCCGGAACGTAATTTTCGAAAAAAAATAGTTTTTTACCCAATGTTTTTTATATATTATAGTCTTTTAAATCCTCACACGTTCATTTTAGAGGAAATCCCCTATAAGAACATATACCATATAACATTTTACATTGAACACGTCCCAACATACAGCAAGATGTAAATTAAATTAAAAATTTCAACGGAAAATCTTGATTCCCGAATGAAATTTTTGAAAAGTTGAATGAAACGGAAACATAAACAGCTGAAATTTATACAACTGCTAAATTTCCCTCATTAAGTTATAATCCTTAACGGAAAATGACGTAATCGGATGCGTTTTCAAAACTGACGCGCTCAAAGACTTTCTCAAGCAGTTCTCCGCGAACACACGTATAACTCCGAAACTATTAATGCGATTCACAGCTTATTTGTTCCATCTAAAAGCTGGTAAAATTTACTATTAGACCTCACATACAAATTTGGATCAAGTCCCTTAAAATAAACATGTCAGGACGCTAAAAAACGCCTGCTGTTGTAAAATTCAGTTTTTTGCCAAATTCTTCGCTGTAACTCGGAAACTGTTTGTCCCATCCAAACTGTCTTCCTTTCAATTCAAAGCTGGTTAAATTTTTCAGTGTTACATTTTTGAGGATGAAAAATCATAACAAAAATTATACCCAAAATAATTAAGTATCGTATTAATAATTAAAAAATGACTTTTCCTTCAAAAATTAAAGTAACTTTAAAATGATTTTTGAAAGATAAGAATTGCAAATATGCTATAAATTTTTTTTTTTTTTTTTTTTTTTTTTTTTTTTTAATCAGGTGTTCTGTTTTATTTTAAGGGAAAGCAGAAAAAAAAAGAATACTACTAATACTTCCTGAGCTTGGCTCTTTTTAAGTTTTTGATCTAAGGAAAATATAAAATTTGCTATAAATATTTTCCTATGGGGACCTGAACTCCTTGCGACCTAATATTTTTTTTTTAGGAGGATTTGATTGAAGTTCAATACATTTTTATCTTGAGAAACTCGGGAACAAAATTAATTTTGAACAGTATTTCTGTAGATATCGCAATAGGAGATGCTCGTAAATGAGCTCCGCGGTATGAAGGGTCAAGTCGTAAAACCTGTTGTCTGGTAGAAAATAGAAAGACAGGAGGAATTAGAGTGTCGTAAAGCGAGCTAGAACAGACAACAGGGCAGTTAGCGGGGGGATAATAAACAAGCTCTCTATTGGGCCAGTAATCCTTCATTTCTCCAGCCAGAATAGTTTCCAGTATCCCAAATCTTTATTTTTAAACATTTTCTGGAGGGAAAAAGTAGTAGGCAGAAAACGTTGCAGAAAAGTACTTGGACATATTTGTCAAAAAAAAACCAAGCAGAAGTTGCTTAAGCAAACACCAATAATTGATGGATTTAAGTTCTATTCAATATTATATCTCTTAATTTAACTTGATTGCTAAAATTGAATCCAAGTTTCAGGTGACGTAAGACCAAAGAGAGAAAAAAAATAAAACGAACACCTTTCGTCGTAAAACTAAATTTAGTTGGCCAATAATATCCTTTAACGATATTGCATTATTCCTTGTTAAACAGATCTACTACTTACAATTCCATTGAGAAAAACGCTTTAATGGGGATCCTCATAAAAGACAGACGAAAAGAAACTGCAGTTGAAGTTGTAAATGATCATTTAGGACAACTCCGGCATTTAGACTGAAGCTTGCCTATATATATAATATAATCTGCAAAATATAAATATTACATCAGACTTGTTTGGACCAACAGTTTTGGATTCCGTTAATCTATCCAATTCATCTCTTATTCTATCCTTACCATCTAAAATCCTCAACTAAAATACCATGTCACAAATCAACTTTTCCATAATGAAACAAAGTTTTGATGACCAAGCTCAAACTTAAGAATTTACTTGCATCCTAAACTCCCGATAAACTTTAAGGTTGCGTGAAAAGAGAGTGGGATCTAAACCATCAAAACCATCTAAATTAATATAAATTTTCAGTGACGGAGAAAACAAAAGCGGATCCTTCAAAGAATCAAAATCGAGATTACCTTCCTGACACACCGGTCATCTTGTCTAAAATTTTGTTACCACATTCCTTGCGATTTATTAAATTCCTTATGATCACTAATGTAGATCTCGTCCCTAGTTACAATAGCCCCAATTATTGGTGTCTGAGTTATCTGCTCTTTTGAATTTTTTTCGTATGATTTATCTTGCTTCCAATTGAGTTACAATAATGAATATATTTTATTTTATACTAGCATTCCCAATCACGGTTTCGCCCGCTCTCATAATTAAATAACTTTTAAAATTTAAACTAATAATTAAAGTTTTATGTGTTTTTTTGATAAAAATCTTGTATTGAAATATGAAATTGAGCATTATTGCTTAAATGATATTTTCAAGCATTGCAGTATTCTTAACCTGGTTAAAATCGCACTGATTTGGTGATTGAAGATTTCTTTAAAGCATAATTAAACATAAGATTTTTAATTTTAATGTATGTGTTTTTACTCCTGATGGAAAGAGACTATTAAGAAAGACTCTAGAGAATAATGGGCAGCATTGTCAATGCTAACAATTAAAGGCTCGTGAACCGTATTTTCACAAACAATATAAAAAAGCAATGTTTCGACATTTTGATTTTGTAATAATTTTTTTGAGCTTATCTGGTTGGATTTTAATTCCCAACTGCAGTTCCTGCCACTCAACATTGTACGTTTAAATTCTTGTTATTGTAAATTCTATTACTGTCAAACTTTCCTGGAACTATGAAAATATTAAAATTTTGTAAAGATAGGTTTATTAGTTTTACCGCTGTAAACTTTCTTGCAGAACAGCGCTAACCTCTTAGTCTTCACCTAAATTCACTAAGACCCACATGTCGCACCATATATTTTTTTTAAACAATTTAATGGAAAAGAAGAAAATTTTATTATCGATTCCGATCCAAAACTATATTGTTTTGTAACCTCTCGTGTAGAATGACGCTCGCAACCTATCTGTCAGTTTCCAAAAATCACTGTTTTGCAGATATTTAAAATAATTGAAAATCAGTATATTTTATTATTGCTAAACCTTCCTGGTCCTATAAAGATGATGCGGTTAAAATTTTGTACAAATCGATTAATTAGTTTTCGTGGTTAGTGTTCCCAAACGAAAAATGGATTGTCCTTTTATAAAATAGTATAAATTATGATTTAAAAAATATGGAACTATGGATTAATATCAAACTTGATATAATCCTGAGTCAGCACACTATTTACATTCTTGACATATCCTGGCTATTTACAATATATTTTTATTTATCTTAAGTGCCATGTTATCGCGAAGGCTGGGCTGTTCCATTTTTTTCTCAACCGCCCTACTTCATTTTTAGACATGTCCATCGTCCATAACTACTCTTCGTGATACAGAGGTAGCAGGTACCAGTTAAATCCTAATCAGGTATTCTGAAAGCTCAGCCCCTACCCCTTGAGAGTACTAACACTTGGGCTTTTAATATTTGATAATTATCAATATTATTTGATATTTGACCATTTCATAAATATTACCTTATTTGCTAATTATAATAAGACAATGATGTGTGTAGTATATAGTTCTTTTTTTTTTATTTTTAAAACATTTTAAGTACTCCGACAAAGGCAGGAAGGACGGGCTATCCTACAGGCTAAAAATCTATTCTAGCCAGAGTGGAACGGTCAAAATTCATTCCGTGCGTCCACCACAAAATAAAAATTAACCCGCCAAGATGGGATTCGAACACACAACCTTCAGCGCCGAACACGCTGAGACCTCAACTCGCTCGGCCATTGAGTACCCTTCTAGTTTTTTAATTTTTAATTTTGAAGAAACATGATCACCCAAATCAAAATTATTCGACCTCAATATTAAATGGGCTTTTATTTTCAAGTAATTGCCTGAGAAAGTAAAATATTATAAAAAGTAAAGAAGCAAAAGGAATAGATAGATGGATATTTTAATAGTAAGGATTTTTTTTTTAGAATTTTTATTTTATTGAGAATGTATTACAATAAATGTGGGAAATAAGTAGTATGGATGGCTAAATGGATCCATTCACACACTATGTACAATAAGAAATAAATGAAAAGAATAAATTTAAAATATGTAATAAATTATTAAGAAGAAAAATAAATAAATATAAAGAAAAATTAAATAACTGCTGCTGGATTAATTTAAATTTAATAGTTGTGATACACTTCATTGGTAAACTAAGCATTAGTCATAAAAAAAAAATATATATATATACACACACACATATATATATAAGTTAAGATGTATAGGGAATAATATACATCCTAATTCCCGAAGTTAATCCCAAACAACCACCAAATGTATAAATAGAGGATTGCTGAGCAATAAAGTCAGTCTATTATCAGTACCCGTGGGTGTTATTTCGTTCCTTATTTTTCTTTTTTTTTGCTCGAAGGAACTTAACTGGTGCCGAAACCCGGGAGCAGCTGAGCGTAATTCTGGGTAAGCAATAAATTTTAATTTTCCCGCCAACCGCTTCGTAAGCTTTGCACTATAACGTATTTTTCGTTTCGTATCTCTTATATCCTCCATATCTTCAAGATCAAATTTCGAATAGTAAATGGAGGGAAATACCATTCTGAAACCGGCGTTTTTCGAAGTTCAATCTGAAATGACGCCTCTACCACCAGAAACTTTAGCAGCAGCCCATGCGAATTTGGCGGCGGCACAAGCGAACGCACTGGAGTTGATGAAAATAAAGACAGCCACATCACAGGACTTAAGAAGAGCGATCGCCGACATAGAAAGATATGATGGAGAGATTGGTGAGTTAAATCACTTTCTCAAAGGAGGAGATCGAGTGTTGGCTCGAATCGAAGCAAAGGCGAGGGAGAACCTTTTGGATCCGATCGATGCATGTGCATTAAGAGCAGCATTAGTATGCCGTGTTAAACGCGGCGTACTCAATGTGATTCAGGCGGACGAAGATACTCCCTGGGCGGTAGTCAAGGATCGTCTCAAGAAGGCCTTCGGAGGCGGGCGATGGACTCCGGAAGAGGATATCTTCCGCATGTTTCGTGAAGTGAGGAAACCACATCAGTCTAGTGGGCAATACGCGGGATCTTCGTTGGCTCATTACAACAAGATAACGGAGAAAATGAGAGAACCAACAGAAGCCCCGGAGGTGGAAGCAAGGATGGCCTTCCTGTCAACCATCCTAAAGATACAGCTAGCAAAGGAGACGGGAAAGAAGGACGGACTACCAAGGAACAAAACCTTTCTGGAATGCGCCAGGGAAATGGTGGATTCGAGTGCACGAGAAGTCCGGAAGGAGGATGGCTGGAGCAGGGTGACCTACAAGCGGACAGATAGCGGAAGAAACGCGCACCCTAGAGTGGACTCTTGGAGGAGAAGAGATACGGATCAGGGGATCCGAGAGAGGCTACCGATGAGAGAAAGGAGGCAGGGAACGGAGAGGAAGACATGGAAGAGAGAAGACAGGAAATGTCACGGATGCGGCAAGACTGGTCATTTGGTGGCTCAGTGCCCTCGCAAGCGCTGTTTCGAGTGCGGGTCAGAGGGACACATTGCAAGGCAGTGCCCCTACATGAGCAGACGCAGGGGTACGAACAAGGCAGAGCCTATGGAGGTGAAAATGCAGCGCCTGTGGAGGAGAGGTAGACGACCGTCAGAATCGTCGGGATCTTCAGGAGTATCGGAGACGCAGGCAACGGTCGGAGTTGTCATCCGGAAGGGAGATTGGCTTCAGGCAATTAAGCAAGAGTTCTCGGACGTATTTTTCAAGGAAGGGGAGTCGCTGAGCATCACGGGGGAAACTCTACACGAAATTCCGCTGAAACAAGATCGTGTAACTTACGTAAAGGAACGGAGGTACCCCCAGGCGTTACGCCAGCAAATAAGGGAGGAAATCGACAGTCTGAAGAGAGGGATCATTATCGATAGCACATCGCCGTACAATAGTCCTCTGTGGGCGGTTAAAAAGAAAAGTGAGGAGGGGGCGTCGCGGAAAAAGTATCGAGTGGTCGTGGATTTTCGGAAGCTAAACGAGAACACGGTAGACGAGAAGTATCCAATACCCCGGTTCGAAGACATATTGGATAGGTTAGGAGGGGCAACCGTGTTTAGCACGTTGGATTTGAAGGCGGGGTACCATCAAATAAGGATGCACCCCAGAGATCAACATAAGACGGCGTTTACTTTCGAAAGAGGCCACTATGAATTTACGAGGATGCCGTTTGGCCTGAAAAATGCACCGATCACCTTCCAGAGACTAATGGAAGAGTTTCTAAGAGGACTGGACGAAGGGACATGCCAAGTTTACATGGACAACTTACTGATATTTAGCAAGGACGAGACGCGACACATTGAGGACTTGAGACAGGTATTCAACTGACTTAGACAGTTCGGTTTAAAATTATCAGAGGAGAAGTCAACCCTGGGGCGAGACCAAATCAACTTTCTGGGCCACACGATTTCAAGGGAGGGAGTAAGGCCGGACGCAAGGGAAGTAGAGGCCATGCGGAGGATGGCCATTCCGTCGGACGTGAAAGGGATATGGAGGCTCCTGGGGACACTAAATTACAATCGGAGGTTTGTTCCGGAGATGGCGAGACACCTCGTACCCCCGAATGACTTGCTGAAAAAGGGACGCCAAATCGTAATTACCCCTGAAATCGAAGATAATATCCGAAAGTGCATGGCGAAACTCCAACAGGAGCCGGTTCTCACATTCCCCAACTTCATGAAACCCTTTACAATTGTATAGGGGATAATATACATCCTAATTCCCAAAGTTAATCCCAAACAACCGCCAAATGTATAAATAGAGGATTGCTGAGCAATAAAGTCAGTCTATTAAAAAAAAAAGTACCCGTGAGTGTTATTTCGTTCCTTATTTTCCTTTTTTTTTGCTGTTTTTGCTCGAAGGAACTTAACTTATATATATATACATATATTAAAAATTATCTAAGTAGTTTTCATCAATTTTTAAACTTAATTGTGAGCATTCTGACTGGTAATAATTGACTTGGAAGGCTTATAAAATTCGAAAATAACTATATATATATATATATATATATATATATATATATATATATATATATATATATATATATATATTGTGGGTACATACTTTAGCCGATAGAGCGGAAGAGATATGTACTAAAGTCTTCTCGTGGTTGTACTTATGTTGCGGAATAAAGGTGGAATATTATTTTAGGTGTCATTTGATCCGGAAGAATGGATAATTTAGTTTCTGAATCAATGAAGCCGTTGGCCATAACCCTCGAAATAATTTTAGTCCGGGGTTTTCAAAGAGGTTCAAATTTATTAAATGTATAATGAACGAAAGGTGATATAAAATTTATTCCATGAATCGTATTATTATTTGTATACAAATAACTGGCTTTCTTACAAGCTAGTTAATGCTCAATTCCTAATAAAATTGGAATTTAAATTTTTTATCAGCATTTATCCAAAGCTTTTTTAATATTCCTCAAAATTGATATGTATTAGAGTAATACTTATATTTATGTATAAAGAATACACAATTACACTCACATAACCAATAAGTGAATCCAATGAAAACACAAATTGTTTTCTTAATAAATCTCAATTAAACATATAACGGTTGCTCAACATTTAAGTCATTTAATGTTTAATGATTTATTAACGAACATTATGAATCAAAAGGTACAATCTTTAATATTAATAATAAATAATTTAATGGCTAAGCTAATTGTGACTGTTTATGTAAACTATATCTATGTCTGGCATGGCACTGTTTTATTTAACGTAATTTTGATTAAGATATAAAGAGGGAAAGAGAGCCCCAATACACTTCAGTGTTTTTCCTCCTTACATACTTTCAGTTACCTTTTTGTTCACTAACCAAGATCACCAATGGTTCACTAGTACAAACCCCGTATGCCTAAAAAGGCTAGTTAGGGGTTAAAAGTTTCAGTTCAACAGCGCTACACGTTGGGAAATCCTTCTAGTATGCAAATGAACCTTCCCAATCTTACCTACTATCATTTTTATAAATGTAATTTAAAAGCAATATTCCAGTGCGTACCTTTTGGAATGATTTTTTATGGTGAGTAATATAATTATAAATTATAAACTAGTCCAGGTTTAAAACACCCTTTTCTCTAATGTTCGAATACCTGATAATTTCTGAATCAATACATTTATGGTAGAACAAGGGTTAGCAATTTCGTAAGCCATTAACTCCGAATTATAACTACCACATTTAAAAATATGCCTATACCGTAGCTTTCTACAATATTTATTTTATTTTATTTATTTATTTTTTAATTAAAGAATATTTCATTGACTTATATTACCTTTAAATAAATATATCATATATGTGGACGTTATTTTTATAACATTTTTGTTTCTATCAAAGGCATTGAACAGTGAGATCGAAATTTTGCTGTTTATTTTTTTGGGGGTGAATTTTACACGCCTGCCTCGCCGGTCGGATTGCTTTAAAAAGCATTTACTTCCTACGTTCGTGTTATAATAAATGTTTTGTATGATCAAGAAACTACGTCGCATGGTGAACATTAAATATTTTTAAGATGTTATTCCACGCAATTTCGATTGAATATTAACACTAAGGATAATAGGTCTAGCTGAGTCAAAATAGTATAAAAAAAGATTATTTAATCATTTTTCAAATGAACAACAATCAATCATGTAAAAGGAGATATTAAAAAAACAACTTAATTTATGCCTGACTCAGAAAAACATTAGATATTTAGTTATGTATCTCTATATCGTATATTCTATTAAAACCTTAGGAGTTACCTTTGAACAACACCTATCCTGGAACAACTATATCGCCCAAAGTTCAAAAAATCCATCATAATCCTTGAACAATTCTATAGATTTCAAGATTCCTTTAACCAAATACCCATCAACTTTTAGAGCCCTCACTTATTTTCCCTTGCTTTGATTACGGTTCCTTGGTTGATGGGGGACTGTATGGTGGTCTTGAGATGAATCTGAGGAGACTGATGAACTGTTTCATTAGATTCATCTTCAGGATCCCCAGGCGCTCACATGTTACTTGCCGTTGTTCTGAGCTTGGATGACTTTCTGGGTACTTCCCTCTTTCAATCTCTAAAAACCAAAAAAACCTTTCTATAATCTTGACCTATTAAATCTGCGTTCTTACGTACTCTTCCTAAACACCATATCCTAACATTTTAATATACAGCCCCTCACATGAAACTGCTTCCTTTGAAAAACCCTTCATCATATATATATATATATATATATATATATATATATATATATATATATATATATATATGTATATATATATATTTTACTTTAATCTTTTTTTCCTGTCGGCAATATATGCCGTAATTGCTGAAGCATTTAATTTGTAAATAAAATGGCCAGACAATTCTACACCATTTGGGAAAAACTAGATAACTTCATTTTTGTCTAAAATAAGATAAATACTTTGGGCAACCCATATTGGTTTCCTACACATCTTGTAAAAGTAGGCAAATCGTAATATCAATGTTATAAAAGGATACCATTGTCATTATAACTTTCCTACTTATACATGATGAGTAGGACACCAATGTGGGTTGCTCAAAATATTTATCTTATTGTGGACGAAAATGACCTTATCTAGTTTTCCCAAATGGTACAGAATTGTAACTGTAATTGTGCATTATTGTTATTCTTAGGGGATAGTAAGTCCCACAATAAAGCTTATTTATTCTACTGCATTTATATATTCTGCTTCTCATAAGGAAACTATCGGCTGCATGTGGTGTAACGTTTGCGTTTTTCAGAACCGATAATTTTATTAAGGTCAAACGAGAAAGATGTGATATTTTAATGTTGCAACGTTGCATTAAAAACTGCATAAACTCTCACTATCTGTTCACAGTAAAGGTTTGAGTCCACTGCCAAACATCGGGAACCAACTCGAAATGCAAAACGCCTTTTAAGTTCTACCAAATACTAATCAGCACTTTTTTCCCGAACCGATCCAAACGAACCAGAAAGCGGCAGTATTTTGAAGTAACTGACACTCCTTCTATGACACAAATTTCTACGCCAGCTACTTTGGCTATTAGACCTGTTTTCTTCTGACACATGTGCGTTTTAAAAATTAATATATCTAATATACGTAACAAGATAAGATATAATAATTTTTCAAAAATATAAAACTAGAAATTAAATATATTGGTACCCACCTAACGGACTTCTGAAAGATACCAGGACCTCTAGTTGAACTAAATGCGTTGAGAGGGAAATGGTCAGTTAGAGTTGGTCCTTTCGGTAGCCCCTATGACTGGTTGGTTTTTTCCCGTTCCTTGAATAAGTTATATTGGTATTGGTTTAACTCTTGAGTCTTTCTTGAATTTATGGTTCTTTTTATTTGAATGGATAGCGAAGTTGGAATTTTGGATTTTATTATGGTATGCTCTTATATGTTTTTTTGTTTTTTTTCATATTTGATTTACTGACCTTTTTTTCCCCGTTTTCTCCGTGTATTTCCTAAAGAATCCATCTCTATCCGTCCCTTTCGCCTTTGTGTATTTAGTTCATTCAGATCCTAACATCATTCAGAAGTCTGTTTGCCTCCTTAGGTATTTGATTATATTTATGACCAATATATTTGATTATATGTTTCTATTTTTAAAAATTAATATAAATTATTTACGTAACAAAAATCTGATTTTTTAGTACTAATATTGAATGTTTTACATTCGAAACTAGTTTTAAAATAAAATTAATTTCTATAGAAGTGGCAATTAGTTCATCAATCCTACTTTTTTTTTTATTATAGCACTCTTCATTCTGTTAGGAGAGAGGAGATGGGGAAAGAAATCAATAAATTGCGTAATTCGTAAATAATCGTTGAGGAAAACTAAAATTTAATCTTTTTTTGGTATTGATAAGAATCATGAAATCTGCATGAAACTTTCGCACAGTGATTTATAAACGAACGTATTAAGTGTTTATCATAATATTGCGTGCGGTCTGTGCCCATTATTAACCGACCGTTTAAAATTATAATTGCTATAATTGCAGGTTTTGGCCTGAAAACCTCCTCTGATGTAAAATGCAAATGTCTTTACTCAGCAACTTGAAGGCGTCGCGTGGGAACGTCGAGTCGACAACATTGGCCTTTTATTCAGCAGTTTGCAAAGTCGAATATATTATAGTATAATATCGAATATAGTCGAGTATAATATAGTATATACTGCCAGGCAAATAATACTAGCACATTGATTTTTTTTCATTTTCTTGGCTAATTGTTTCATTTCTTCTAAGGTGTTTACATCACCATGTACTTTAACAAGGATATATGAATAGTATAATTAAAAAATAATAAAATGAAAATATATCTCAATTTAGATCAAAGCAAGAAAGCATGGTACATTTTTTTCGTCTGGGTATATATCGCTGTGTGCAGTGGCAAATCTTCCATTGGGCACCTCCCCAGGTAGCGGATAAGGGAACTCTCACCAGATATGGTGGGCACCTTTGAAACAAAATACTGGGGGCGGACCAAAACTAGTTCGAATCCAAGTACGTCTGAACTCAGAATGGCGACATCCTATTCAGCGTCTGACAAAGGAAATGAACATCGCTGCCATCCGTGTCTATTTCTTGGCCACAAAACTTGAGACAGAAAAGACTGGATACCGGACAAGACTGCTACAATTTTGGGATGAAAAATACGCTGATATTACAATCACGGACCAACGGATCGCAGAGCAAGTAAGAGTCGTACTACGGAATAAATTTTTATCTGAAGCAGAAATTAACTGGATTAATAGTGAAATAGCCAGTCAAAAACAAGAATATAACGCGACAGAAAACAGAGAAAACGAAAGGAACAACATTATGGTACCTGTTGATAACGTACCACCACCCAATGCAAAGAAGAATATACCCAGGTAATAATATTTTATTTATTAATAATATTGATTTTTGTTATTAATGAGTCACACATTAAACTCTGGTGTAACCTTGAAGATGGAATGTTATATTAAAATTTTATTTTTTTTTTACAATTTTATTCATTTTAAATAGAATTTTATATTTAAGACAATAAGTAATATGGATTGCAAAGACTCATTTATACTATATGTACAATTATATAAAATAAAGTAAAAGTTAGAAAATTATAATAAACAGACTCTAACTATACAAGACATAAAATAAAATGTCATAAATAATATTTAACATAACTGTTAAACCTATTTAACATAAAGGACCGTGCCGCTACAACACTAACGGTTTCAGGCGGATTACGTAGCCTGCATAAATTTGAATTACATAAAATCAAATGTTTTTGGTGAACCGATGATCCACTGTACGTTGCATTCACATTTTTGAAACGGAAACCGGAAGAACATAGACCGACAGTTTCCTTTCAGAGTCAAAGCTTTATTTCTTCCAATCCTAGAAATCCATATTTTGCAATACCTTTATAGTTCTTCAATTTTTGAAATTGTTCTTGTCTCCTCCGCTTTTCCATTTCTCTAAGAGTTGCTTTTGTATTAGTGCATCCAATCTTCTAAAGCCATGTCTTTTAGTTCGATTACTCCAATACCTTGGCTCTCTCTAAGCTAATGGGCTGCTTGATCCACTTATACATTGACTCTGTAGTGGTCTGATGCTCTAATCACTAAAGCCAGATCCTTTCCCTTTTTTATTTTATTTTATTTTTAATATCAAAGACACAATATTGCGATGGTTAGAGAATTTTTTGGCCTCGGGTTGTTAATAACATTATTGTTTTATATTATTAATATTAATTTATATTAATAATCTTCTAACAGGACTACTGTTTCATATAGAGGAAAAGGCGTAAATATAGGCACACTGTTTTGATTTTTATATAAAGTTGCTTTTAAACTGAAAAATTCAAAATTTTTCTTTTTCATTAACAACTATACCAAGTTTCTTAAATGCGAGAAGGCAAAACAATAAATAACATGAGTTATTTCATTTCAAAAACGGCGATTTACAAAAAGCTTTCAAAATAGCACAAGAAAAATTTGGTGTGTAAATATGGGCATTCTACAAAAAAGTCACAAAAAATAGTTCAAAATAGGATAAAACAATTCGAAACAGTAGAGAGTTTATTTATTACAGGAAAAAAATATTAACAGAAAACGCAATCATAACTGGCTCTTTCAGCCTCCGCTCGATCTAAGTTCCAACATTTGGGAACATTTTACCCACACCTCTTTCCGAGTTTCTTTGGAGAACTTCCTATAACAAGAGATGCAAGTTGGGATCTCTAACAAGAGATATGTCGAAGTTCCCGTGGAAAAGGGGTCCATGTTTACACCAAGAAAGGGTGCCCATGTTTACACCAACTCCACCTAAGAAAGATGGCCACTATCACATGTAACCTAAAATCGTGCTTGGCTAAAGGTGTGCTTAAAAAGTAGCTTAAGATATCCGCTTTCCAGATATTGTGAAATTATTTTTAAATAAACATAAGAACACGAAACGAAAACGATTTCACATGTCTCTCAAAAGTTTACAGTCCAGAATGAACACTAATTTGCACAATAACTCAAGCTGCATCCACACTAGTTGAAAGAATGGTTCCAACTGCTCACTGCTACCTTATATGAACAAATGGCTCCATAGACAGTCCTCGCCGCCAGTCTTCAATATCTCTCATAGCATAGAGGGAGGGGCGCCATATTTGCACCTTTTCCTCTTGCACCAACTATTGTGGAAAGTATGAAATAGGCTAGGTGTGCAGCTTGTTTCTAGAGATGGGCCGACTAGAAACGGAAGGACTAGTTGTCTGGCAAAAATGCCCGGTTAGTCGACCGACTAGTCGGCCAAGAGGATAATTTTTTACGTTGGAATTCCATTAACATCTTGCTTCGTTTATAGCTTTGTATTCGTCAGTATATGTAGCTTCTTGTTTTTGTTTATCTTATATTTTATCTTCCGTTTTTTGTCGGGGAATTATATAACGGGCCGGTATGTAAAAGATTTTATTTAGAAAAATAAGTTAGCAATTTACTTTACTCAGCATCAATAATAAATTGTGAAATTTAGAACTCAATCATGGCAAAAAATATATCGCATTTATGGACATATGTATTTATATAACCAAAAAAATCATACATGCGGTTGTAAATAAAATCGTATGTAAATTGCTGAAATAGCATATGCCTTCTCGTTTTCCAGATTTTATATTACATTAATTCAAGAATATATATATATATATATATATATATATATATATATATATATATATATTTTTTTTTTTTTTTTTTATTATGATCCACTAACCAAAAGTGTGGTAGAAAAAAAATAGAAGGTCAAGTAAGTTCTTTATTAAGCACTGTAGAAATTTTCGAATTTATTTTTCATCATCTTTCTTAAATTTAGATAATTTACTAAAAAAAAAAGTAAAAAAAAAAAAAAAAAAAAAGAAAAAAAAAAAAAAAAAAAAGAAAAAAAAAAAAAAAAAGCTCCTATTCCGAGAATATCAAACTGCTGAGATAAATCTCAAATAAAAATTATTTTTATTAAAGTGCCTTTCATTTTAATCAACTATTTTTAAGCTTAGAAGTATAAATTAATAAAATATCAGCGCTTTGTGCAGACCAATCGCCGACTAAAAAAGCAGTCGACTAGTCGGCTTTACTAACTAGTCTCTAATAATTTCCTAACTGAATAAAAAAATTAATCCGAATACCTTTTTTTAGTTTTAAAGTTGGACTTGTCTCGTTAATCATTGAAAACCACTAGAGAACAAGACCAAACGAAGCACGCGATTCACCGATTACGTAACTGCATCGATAGAAACGAAATGCCTCGCTTCAGAATATTTTATGTATAAAATATTCAATGAGCTCAGAAAGATAAACCTGTATTCGAAGGTGGAATATAAAATGCATTACTATCGAACATATCCGAGCCCAAAAGGTATTAATCGATTAAAGTTACGCAATGTAATGCGGCAAATATAAAATTAAACATATTTTGACTAAAAAAACTCGATCTGAGAAACCATTAATTTTTTACTATGAATAAAACATTTACCTATCTATACTATCATATAAAAAGACAAACTATTTTTCGTTTGTGATCACTAACAACGAAAACTACTATACCAATCTGTACCAAATTCTAACATCATCTTTATAGTTTCAGGAAGGTTTAGCGAAAATAAAATCCACTTATTTTCAATTAGTTTGTTATTAAAAAAGCGATAGTATGTGGATAACAGTAAATTTCGAAAATAGGCCGATAGGTGGCGAGCACCATTCTACATGAGAGGTTACTAACAGACGGTGTTATACATAGCTTGAAATTTATAACAAAAGTAGCTTATATTCAATTTAATTATTAAAAAAGACAGAAATATATGGTGCGAAAGGTCCCAGTGAAGTTTAAAAATCGACCAATAAGTTTAAATATCGACCAGCGCCATTACGCAACGTAGTTTACAATGGTAAAACTGCTGATCTATCTGTTCCAAATTTTAACAAATCCATTTTCAAAGTTATCGGAACGCTTTAGCAATATTAAAATATAAAATAATAAAAATTTAAATGTAAAATTTAAGTGGCAAAAACGTGGTTTGTGGTTTAAAATTAAAATCATTTTTAATAAATCTGAAGCCAAGTTTTTATTTCAATTACTGGCTGTTGTTGAAATGTTTTTGTGATAAAACAAATAGAATGGAGTAGCCATGCGGTTGCTAGAAGCTTACCAACAGAAGGACCGGTGGACCCCCGATAAAACAAATTAAACATTGTGTAACAACTTCATTAGTGACAGGATTAGTGAACACCAATTAGTGGAACACCGAGAATAGCTGCTACTCTCCTGTGAGGCCGAACCAGAACACCATCCAATACAACTCTGGCTTTAACATAGGCCTAATAAGGTATTTAAACTTTTATTATCGAAATAATTTAGATTTTAGATTTTTTTTTCTGAGTTCTAACAGTCAATATATGTAGAAATTTATACATTTCTATGAATGTGAAAACAATTCTATATAACAAAACAATCGAACAAGACTTGGGTTCTTTAATCAACAATTACCAAACATATCAAGTATTGGATTGTCCGAAAATTAATAATTTTTTTAATAAAACTATAAAATCAATGCTATTTTACTAACATTTATGTTAATCAAAATACGCTTCCTATAACGGTACTTCAAAGGAAATCGAGAGGAGACAATTCATGCCAACCGATGTTACTTTTGAATGGGCAGATACATCAAAAGTAAATTTCTTTCAAGGACTTATAAGTTAGGATTATATAAAACGCTTGTGAGGCCAGAACTAACCTACGCTCCGGAGTCGTAGATAGTCTCTCGATCGGACGAAGAAAGCCTGCAGGATTTCGAAAGAAGGATTCTGCGGCGCATTTATAGATCTAAGAGAGTCGGACAGGCATATCTCTGAAGAACTAATCAATAAGTGTAGAACCTCCTAGGCAACCATGTAGGCCGACCATGCTACTCATATGTCGTAGGATGAGATCCCTTAAAGATGTATAAATGAGGATATACACAGGACCAGAAGCAGAGGAAGACCTCGTCTAAGATGTATGGGCGGCGTGGCAGAGGATGCTAGAAGAATCCTGGGAGTCGAGGATTGGAGGAGACCTGCCGAACGACGAGCAGACTGGCGGAAGTTATTGGAGGATGGCAGGGACCATTAATGGTCTGTTGAGCAATTGGAAGAAGAAAAGTACGCTTCATTCCTCTAAGTACATTCCTGCCAACTTGTTGGCTCCTTTGAATAGAAATTCAAATCCTTATTATTATCCATTTCTTATTTCAGTTGACTTCTTATCAATAGATATCTTACGTTTAAAAATGTTCCAGGTCCTTTATAAAACGCTTTTTTGTAGGCTAGAGGTCTGGATAGAAGGGCAGTTGAGGAAATGGTCATTGATAAGCTTAAACAATTCCATAACGATGACTTTTCTCCTGGACGTTTTATACTTGAGCTCTTTCAATTTCCTTGATGTTATCTGAGCCACTATTTTTCTAAATTGTATTTTCTTTGCATGTTTTTGGACAGGGAAGAAGTACTGCCCCGAACCTTTTTGTCTTCAAGGCTTAAATATATCTCTCCACTTTTTTTTAAACCATTGTCGAACGGTGCAAAAACTCATAATAACGTCGCTTGTCACATTATAGTGTTTTTGTTCCTTTGGATTCTTTTCCAACCCAGTTTTAAATCGAGTAACGAAACTAATCATGTGTAAACTTATGAATAAAGATCTAATTATTTCAAAGTAGTAAAGTGCTGAATAGGTAAAGAAAACATTTTTGTTGAGGAGAGTAATAAGAAATATTTACATTCATACAAAAAAATAATCCATAAAATATAAACAGTTAATATAGAATATTATATGATAAGGAGATTAATAATATAGGAACCATAATAGCAAAATAATCTCCTGATAATAATTATTTATTTTATCCAAAAAATGTTAAAACAAAGCTAAAAAAATAAAATAATAATAATAAAGATAATTTAAGGAAATACATGATTAGAGTAGGGGATGAATACTCACTAATTTTTCTTAATAAAATACAAAGAATTATATGAGATAACTCTCAAAGTGCCTCAAATGCTTTCGAAATGCTCTCTTATGCGTGATCTTATTTGACTCACAAAGAAGGTGCTTCAGCCTTTTCATAATCATCAAGACAGACGGCTGGTCAAGTTCTCTGAAAGATGATACTCCAATGAGTGGTGAACCGTGAGAAGGGCAGATTAGATTAGCTTGACAGAACATGAGCGAGTTCGGGGAAGAACATGTTATTACTGTTTCTTGTGGTATATTCTTTCTTTGTTAGAAATTTAGCGCTACAGCTTATATTTCCAAACACAAAACAAAACTTGAATCGTTCATCTTCTATAATCATGGTAAGAATCTTGGGTTGTTTAGCCGAGAACCTTGGATCGTTAGTGCTACACGGCAGAGATAAGCACATAACAAAATGTTTTTGATTCGTGGAAGAGGCGCTAAATAATCCCTAGGGGCTTCACAAACCTTGCAAAAAAAAAAAAAAAAAAAATTTTTCCAATAAAAAAAAAAAATCTTATCTTCCCTTCAATATTGGCTTTGATTAAGAAATTAACAACCCTTCGATTTACCTTATAATCTAGTAGATTATATAGCAGAATATAATATACAAATATTTTTATTTCTTGGATTATAGGGTTGTCCGAATAAATTTTAAAAAGGCTTTTAATCGCACTCAAGGTGTCAGAGCAGATAATTATCGACTGTTCTATAAATGTTTGAGCTAGTATAGTTATATGAGTTAGTTAGTTAGCTTGTATTATTAGTTATACATGATATTGTATAGTATTTTGTAGGCCATAAAAAAATTACAGTATTAGGCAAGTACATATAAAATTAGGTAGAAAAAAATTAAGGAAATAGATTCTAAACAGGAGGGCGAAAATACAAAAACGTTGGAAACACTTGACATTTCAGCTTTATTTCTAACATGTCATAATTTTTCGATAGTTCTCAAACATTGTGCAAACATATAGTACGGCATTCATTTATATTTTCTATGTATCAAAACCTGCATTATTATTTTACACCCTCAGCATTATTTTTTGTTAAGAAAATAGCTTTATTAATAATCTATTACAATAAGCCTTACTCAAGGGTAGAGGTGGGTACACGATATATCGTTTTCCGATATATTTTTTATCGATGTTTTTCCTTAAAATATATCAATTTATACCTTACGATATATATTTGTAGTTTTCTTTATATTATAAAAAATACAACATACAACTGTTCAAAAATAAAAAGTAACTAAACCTTATAAAATTGGTTTCAATATGGGAATGTTTTTAATGCAACTTTTAAATTTTCATGTAAGGTGTTTAGGAGATATGTTACTACTGTTCCACGTCAGTGTCAATAGAGCTATTATTTTCTAGAGCAGTGCACACCATCTTTCTCACAAGGAATAAATTAATATTTTTTTAAATCGAGATGGTTCCTTTTCTACAATCCACTGATGACGATATGTGGAAATTGAATTTCTGACATAATAATATCGATACCTAAGCATACGTACCGACTGCGCAATGTATAATAATAAACTACTTTTGAATTTAAAGCATTCGAATTGTATTCCCAACTTCTTCAATATTGACATAACACTAATTAGAACTATTTGTAAATATGGAGTTAAGCATTGGGGCTCCACTAAACCATCCTAATTAATCTCGTATGCAATCTTTACAATCCAAAATCTTTCGAAAAATTATCAACGCGGCTTACTTTGTCACAAACAAACTAATCCACAAAGATCTTAATATTCCTTATGTCTCTGACTTAGCCCAAAACCAGCTACTGATCCCTTCCATAGCAAACTTCATAATCATCCAATCCATTAGTATCACAACTCGCTTCCCACTCTATTCCAGATAACCCTCCGAAACGCCTGAAAAGATGGCCTCAAGACCTTCTAATTTAGAATCATTATTTTATAGAACTTTATAAGTGCTATCAATGGGTAGTACTTTACAGACAGGTGACACGTCATTTTCAGCATTATCATCACATTCACTTGATATATTTTATATTTATTGTATACAGTTGTAAATGTCAATAAATAGCTAAAAAATGTAAATTTTATTTAACAAACACTAATGTTAGGAAATGAAAATAGCAAAATAGAAATATACCAATAACAAAGTAAAACACTAACTACATGTTTAAAGTAGTGTTTAATTTAAATGAATACGGTGCGTATCCCAACTCTCGGCTACATCACTGGCCAATTGCGTGGGGCTGAGTGAGAATGCTACAATCACAGACGCTCCTGCTAGTTAATCCGATATTTCTCATTAATAAACAATTAAAAAATTATATATTAAAATTATATCATTTTGATCTGAAATATAACCTATTTTTATTTCCGTTTTGCACGCAAAATACGTAACAAATGCCTGCCGTTTTAATAATCAGTATATTTATCGCGCTATAGGCCCCTTGCTTGAACAAAGTCTTAGTCTTATAATTATGAAAGCTCATAATTTACGGGTTTCCCTCGAGAGGTCTAATACCTTATTCAAATTGAGAGCGAGGGGTGGTCCAGGGAGGGCAAGAGGCTGAATATCCAAGCTCTTGGGGCCTTTTCTTTGGCCATGTTTTGTTCAGGGTTTAAGTATTCTCTGTTTGTTTCATTGAGGATTTCTTATTTAATTGAACTTAGGACTTATTTTTGTCCTTCAACTTTCGAATCAGAATAAATAAAGAATTTTTACTAAACAAGGGCCAAGTCTAAGAAAATATAACACTGCTTAGCTAATTTAATGCAAGATGAAGAATCTGGTAGACGTAGGGTAGATAAAATCTTAAATTACCTTAGCCGCTGCTTAGTTTTAGTTACGAACTAGTTTTAGTTTCATTGTTATCTTTTATAGTATCCTATTTTGTTTCTCTCTGATAAATTTAAATTAAGTGGCCACAATATTATGCAGATTAAAATCATAATTTTAAGTAAGTGTTCCATTTAATTATATTAGCTTTTAAAAAACATGTTTTTTTAGGATTATCAATCTTATTTTTATCCTTAATTAATTAAAACTTTGATATGAATATGTAGTATATATATATATATATATATATATATATATATATATATATATATATATATATATATATATACATATATATATCCTTTTTTATTAGTATAATATAGAATCATTATTTTATAGAACTTTTTAAGTGCTACCAATGGTTAGTTCTTTGCAAGCAATTGACATGTCATTTTTAGCATCATTATCACATTCACATTGCTTTGCGATGTATTTTATGTTTAAAATATATAATTTATAAATTTCAATAAGTGCTGAGTAATCCGGACGAATTGCTTATTCGGAAGGCCCTATTCAATAAAACCAATATTCGACTTCTTCGGACGACGAAGTATTCATTATAATTGCATGTTTCTAGATTTAGTCCCATCTCCAGTTTTTTTTTTTTATTCTAATATTTTCATTATATGTCAATCCTTTTCTAACAAAAGTCTATGTTCAGATTCACCTTTATCAGCTAAGTCACCACGCGCTCCTTCCTGCTGCTATGGTGTTCATGGTGGTGGCCATGTCTAAGCTTTTTAATATATTTTTTTCTTTTTTTAAACGGCAGTGTCTTTGTAAATATGTGTTTATTTGGTTTCCCCACTCATAAGTCCTAAACGACTGTGTTCTGAAATATCGGATTATAGGAAGAAAAATATCTTTAATATTCGAAAAATATTATTAATATTTCAATATATCGTGTATATCTTTAGCGCATTCACTCAACTTCCAATTACTTTTGAGACCTCTGACGCAGCTGTGAGAGCAGCACAGGGATCTCATTGAGCCTGGCCTATCCTTCCATAGTGGGAGTTCAATTCGATTCGGGGTTTCCTCAGGATGTTCGTAAACATTTTACACACACACACACAAATATATATATATATATATATATATATATATATATATATATATATATATATATATATATGTATGTGTGTGTGTGTGTGTGTGTGTGTGTGTGTGTGTGTATATATATATACCTATATTTGACCTAACATTGTACCTATATATGACTGTTATTTAATTTTTTTTTTTTTTAGTTTAACTCTATTTTAGTTTATTTTTTTTCTACAATTATTATCTTGTACAGTCTGAGGCTGTTTATTTTTACTTTATTTATTTATTTTATTGTTTTATTACTTGATATTATAATTGAAAATATTTTTGTTCAGGAGTTCAACTATGTCTCTTTCAACTTTATATACATACGTCTCTTGTATTGTAGTCATTCAGATTGGTTCGGTGAGGATGGGAAACATAATTATTGTTCTAAAAATAGAATAATCTGCTAGTTCATTTCAAGGAATTAGAACAAATTTCCATTATCGTTTTATATATATACTTAGATTATTGATTAGGTGATTCTTGAGAAACAGAATATTATATCTATTATCTGCAGGATGTAAGAAATTAAAATTCTTATTTCAAGAAAATATTATCGACTGAAAGGGACGGTAGATTGCAAAAACTAGTTTCGGCAAGAGGTTCAGTCAGCTTAATTAATATTTAATGACAAGGCTTTCAGCTTGTCATTCATCGAATTGAAACATTATCCACTAAGTGTTTCGATCCTAAGGGTAGACAGCGTCCTATAACTGGAGTTGAAATTTCGTAAGCCAATGAAAGGCAATACAAGTTCCTACTCCCAGCTTATGGAAACGTTAATATGGAAATGTGCGATACACAATATTTTATTATACTACTAGGATACCCCATCGCGACTTCACTCACTTTCATACGTTAAAAACATTGATTATTTTAAGTAATAGTTCAATTTCATTTGTTTATTGATAAAAATCGTGTATTTGTAAGTATGGAATTTAGCATTATTTCTTCAATGATATTTTCACGCGTGGCAGTAATTTTTAACCTGGTTGAAATTGCATTGATTAGTAGTTTAAAGAGTATGTAAAGGCTTAATTATACATCCAATTTGGCATAAATCATTTTATCGATCCATCTGGTTGGATTTTTATTTCTAACCATAAAAATACCTACATGACAGTTTGACAACCCTCGTTTCTGGCACTCAAGACTAAACGTTATAATTATTATTATCGTAAAATTTATTATTATAAACCTTCCTAGAACTATGAAGATGTTGTAGTTAGAATTTGGTACGATTGAGTTTAACTGTTTTACCATTGCAGAATGGCCACATATCGGTCGATTTTTAAACTGCACTGGGATCCACATGTCGTTAAATATATTTATAGTTTTTTTATTCATAATTGAAATGAAAATAAATAAATTTTATCATAATTTCTAGCTCTATAAAGCACCGTACTTTTGTAAACTCTCTCGAATGGTGATCACCATCTATTGGTCGATTATCAAACTGCGCACCACATATTTATTGCTTTTTTATGGCAATATAATTGAAAATCTTGAAATTTTATTATTGCTAAACCTTCCTTGAATTATGAGGATGATGAGGTTAAAATGTGGTAAAGATTGGCTAATTAGTATTCACAGTTTCGCAGTTAGTATCCACAAACCAAAATGGCTTATCCTTTTATATAATAGTATAGATTCGAGTTAGAAATTAAATATTATTTAAAAAATTATTTGATTCAAAATATTGGTACGATAAAATATTGGTTTAAATGGAAACTGTCACGTTTGAAACACCTATTTTTAAGTGTAGGGACTTTTAAACACGCTCTGGCGCTGTCGGTTTTGCTTGGATCGAAAATTTGACGACAGTTTATTTATTAAAAATAGTTTTTTTAATTTTTTATTGTAGAAATTTTCTTCTTCTTCCTCTTTTTTCTTCCCTTTAGATGGCCGAATCGGAATTTAATATGAAGAACTGGGTGGTCCTCTCAAGGTCATTCAGGCTTTCATATAGTTTTTTTTTTGCGCCTTAGTGGGAGAGAGCCAAATCTGTTCTTGTCTCCAAAAACAGTCTGGATGTTTGGAGTATGTGTCCCTTCTCTACACTCATAGAGTGGACTGTTACCAATAAAAAACTTCTTGTACAAATAGGCTCTGAGTCTATGCTCCGTTCGTCACCAGATGGTTAAGACCTATTCTCGCCGAGTCAGTTCATAAATGACATAGTTTGATTCACGATTTGGATGTTTGCTTGTCCATTCCTGATTAATTGTCCATTTATTAGAAGTTTTAAAATTTCCAGAAAGTCCACAGTGTCCAGGAATCCATTGTAGGATGGTCTCCTCTTACATATTCATTTGTCTTTATAGCTCTTTGGCCATTTTTATCGATCCCATATTCCACTAAGACTTGAGTGATTGTAATACTCATGCGTCATCTGATAAGAAAACAATTTTTGAGTTGTAGAACATTTATCGCAAGGACCTACCGTTTAAGAACAATAATGGTTGAATAAAAAATACAAGGTTTGAAGCCCTTATTATTTCTCAACATTGTTTATTTCAAATAATAATTATTTGCTAATTTAATTTAAATGATTTAAACTAAATATGTATAATTTCTTAATAAAACATATATGGACGCACGCCTGACTAATTAACGGATTAAAACACACATTGAAAAAATACAGACTTTCCAGTCAAAAACGTAAAGACTCATTACACAATCACCCTGGTACGTCAATATTATAATATCACAAACAGACTTAAGCATACCCATGATTCAAGATCTCATCCACACTTCCATCATCCATATAAAAGACTTCACGACAAACTCTACACATACCAACTTAATACAAACTATGGTCAGAGAATACCTGAAGAAGACTAAAACGGAGTTGGTTGAGAGATTGATTAAAATTTATTAAATATTATTTTTCATGTTAGGAGTAATTAGCATTGGTTACTGACCTCCCTCATACCTGACATGCCAGTTATCTTGCATACAATCATCACATTTGCTTGTTGTCACAGGATAAATGACAGATGTGGATTTAAAAATTAAAGAGAAAAAAAATTGAAATCATACAGATAAGCGGGAAAAATAAAGGCATAAACGGTTAGCATGATTAAGCTATTTAATTTAGAAATTACTCTCCTACAGACAAATGAATCACAAAGCATAGAAAATAAAATAAAAAACATATGAGCTTTGACGGTCAAGTGGGCAACTCCTAAAATATGTTCCATGACCAC
The DNA here is from genome assembly GCA_003667255.2 of Euschistus heros. Lineage (NCBI taxonomy): Eukaryota > Metazoa > Arthropoda > Insecta > Hemiptera > Pentatomidae > Euschistus > Euschistus heros. The sequence goes on along the minus strand of RCWM02000032.1, from coordinate 2,126,321 downwards.
TTGAGGTACGCATGATGATATGGGAGGATCAATAGAATTAGTTGCCACTACTATTGGAATTTTTTTATTAGAAAACTAGTTTCATTGCTTAAAATTCATCTTCAATTCTAAAATATACAAAATTTTCAACACATCTGCACTATGTTGCATGGGTTATGTCTACTAAAGTTTTTAAACTTACCAACCTGGCCTCTTTCCCCCCTCCTCGATGGATATATCTTAGATATCTGTTAGATCCCCTCAGATGAGAATATTGAATTTCTTGTCTTAGATTTTTTAAAACATAGGTATATATAATTTTAACATAGTGCCGATGCGTTGAAAATTTTGTATGTTTTAGAATTGAAGATGAATTTTTAACATTTGAAACTAGTTTTCCAATAAAATAATAAGAAGTGGCTATTAAATCATCAATCCTAAATGCCCTATGACATTCTTCTTCAGCCGACAGGTTTAAGGGGCTCAATTTTTTTTTTTTTTTTACTATAGAAAATCAAAAATGGAAGTATCTGAAGATCTGATAAAGCATCTATTAACGTTTCAGATGACACCTAAAGCCTAGAATAATGGCCTAATACAAGATTCAGTAATGAATAAACATGGTTTTTGGTCGGTTAGCTACTTGATTGGGAGAGGGATGAGGCTCAGCGGAAGGAGCTGTTAATGTTTCATAGGGTGTCCATCCTCATGAGGTCTGGGGAGGGGGGTAATTAACTTAGTACGAGTGGGTTTCACTCAGCACTGAATTCCGGTCGCCCTAATCTCAATGCTATTCACCGAATTGGAGGAGGAACTGAATTCAACATCATGCTCTAGGATTTTTCTCTTTACCGCACTTCAATTTTAAGTATCTTGAGTTCATTTAAAAAGGTGTAATTTGGTTGCTAGAAGAGGCCTTACGTCCTTATGTAGCCCAAATATGGCAGAAATAACAAATTTTATTGAAATATTCATAAAGAAAAAAATAATCTTTATTCTGGGACGCCTTGTCCCCTAAGAATAACACAACAGTGCAATGAACAAGAATTATTGTTTAGCTGCGAACGTATCAGTCAGCAAATTCTTCAGATTATAAATTAGAAAAATATGAAATAAATTATAAATAAGATTCCTATAAATATATAACATAGAAATTAAGAACTAATCCTCGAGATATATGAGAAACGCTTGAAGAAATATCGGGATATAAGAAACACTCTTACACTAATGAATCATTACACAATTTTGGAAGATTAATAATTGAGGAGGTGGATGAATAAATTTTAATTAAAAGGTGTGAGAGAAGGAGCATTGCGAACTGAAATAGGGGTAAGGAGTAAAGAGGAAAATATGGCTGCACGAATAATAAAGGATTTTTCAAAGGAAACAGTTCAATGAGAAGGGATACACAAATTAATGGGCTGAGACCTGGTATTCAAAAGATGAATGGAAGAACGATGGGCCAAGATGTCACAAATATAAGACTTCAAAGCTTGGAATATAAAGCTTTTCACGGAATATTAGATGTTGTAGTATGGAGATTTTCGGTAATTTGGGAAATATGTTTTTTCCAAGACAGATGTGATTCGAAGTTAACATAAAAATAAACACCTTTCCATCATCAAATCCTTGAGTAATCAGAATATATGTTACATGGTTTATATATGTAACTATTACATTAAAAATAATGAATAAATAATATTTATTCAATTTATGCTACTTTCATTTTCATACAGTTCGATAATTCATCATTATATATGTTAAAATTAGATCTAATATTTTGTCGTGTCATCTCATTCTAATTACCTCATGATACCACTTTGGCATTGATTCCTCAACTTTTTGGTTTTATCTGGAGATCGGAATCTATTCGCTGTTTTCTTGTAAAAATATTTTTTCAATCCCCTTTATTAAATAAATTCTTTCTCCAACTCGACAATTGATATACACACTTTTCATACACTACATGTCTAAATATCATTGCACTTTTCGTTTTTCCTTATCTATAAATATATATTTAATATTATAAATGATAAAAAATCTAATACAGATTACCAATTGAAGCTATTGGTAGAAGAAGGTGTGAAATCAGTTTTTTTTCTTCTACGATATTATAAATTAATGAACATTATGAAAATGAAAATCGTATAAATTGAAAAATTATTTATTCATAGTTTCCATTTAAAACTAAATTTCCTAGATGAGGAAAAAACCTTGTTTACTAACGTTTTTAAATATGACTGTCACTAACTTCAATTCAATAGCGATCTCCGGGATATTTCACCAGAAGGTAATAACAGAAACTGGCAGGCTGGATTGGGTTCGTTGAAGGATTAAGTAGTTTCATCTGTCGGCGCTGCTCTACATAAAGTTTAAAGGGATATGACAGCTTTCAGGATTAACCCTGTTCAGGACATTCAGTATAAGATAACAATGTTTTTACAATTGTTTATATGCGGAAAAATTAGGGAGGAAAAGTATATGACATTTTCTAAATTTATTCAACAATACAATGATATATACTTTAAATCAAAACTGCGTTTCTTATGCCTTATATATATATTAGCATGTAATATTTACCACACATTTTATTAAACTTGCCATTCGCATTTATCGGTAGGTCTTGAGCAAACCATATCAGTTCTCTTCACTAGTAGGAAAATACGGGAAACATTTAGCCAACCCGTTTGAGTGTTCAACAATTCCTCCCAACCATCTACTAGTTATCTCGGTTTACAGATGGACGCCAGACTATGGTTTGATGTAAATCAACTGTACATGATTAGCAGTAAAGCAGCAAGTAACGAATACACTAGCGAGAATAATGTCAAATATGGATGGCCCCAGACGAAGCGGAAGAAGTCTTCTGGCTAGGTTGACTAACTCAACTATTTTATGAAGCTGCGTTCTGAACGAATGCACTATTTGTACAGTCTTACACCCAGAAGGTTAACAAGGTGTGTATTCGTGTAACTAGAGCATTCCGCACTGTTTAATATACACTGCATCATGTTGTAGCTGATATGCAGCCGATTGAATGCTGATCTACCGTCAAAAAAATTGAAGCTGGATGCTTATGGACCCACAACCTCTACGGAAGAAAGGAATAAAACTATACAAAGATTAACTCACCGTATGATACCAGATATTGATAGATAGCCCAAGAAATGGGGATATTGATCCGTACCTCACCCGATTGCTTAATGGACATGGTTGTTTCATAGCCTAGCTGTTTTTTTTCAAATTATATAATGGAACATCTTGGCCTTCTTGCAAAAACCAAGCCGTTACCGTTGCGCATGCGTTCTTCTGTTGCCTAAGAAAGCTAGCCAGGACTCGGGGTCATCAGTTGGTCAGATTACTACTGCGGAGGAAATCTGGAATAATGTTGTAGATAGCGCAATTAACAGTTGCAGAAACTTTTGTAAACAGGAGCGGTAAGGATGATACCTGGAAATGGCTTAATAATTAGTAACGAAAAAAACTAATTATTTTGTCCTGTTTGCCACTTTATTTTATGATCGATGTAAACGAATAGATAAAAACAAACTGTATACCAATATGTGAGGTAGAACCAAAATGATTTTTATGATCCAAGCTGCTAAGCGACTACTTTCAAGGTTGACCTAGCCTTATCTCTATAAGCCTTCTGTACTTCTATAAGGTTCGAAATATTGGAGTTTAACTAAAGTTGCTAAAAAAAGAGCTCTTGTTTTTCGCAAGGAAAGGCCTTCACCGAATTTTCGGTGTTAAAAAATCGAAGAAAAACGGATGCGATGTACTAAGACAATAGCTTTGAATCACTCATCATCGCTCGGATGTATCGCTTTTGAAATGTCTCAAAATGTCTTAATTAAGCTTGTTTAAGAATATTGAATATACAAAAAATATCATTATCCTATAACAATAATAAAAAATAAAATAACGGAAGCAAAAAATATATTTTAATTCTTCAAATTATTAATTTGAAGGAGTATATCGGAACGCCATGACTCAGTCGTTCACGAAAGCAGCATTCTCGCCTGACAAAATGAAATAACTCATAATTTGGTTGATTCCAACTCCCATAATGAAGCAGGAGTCAAATATAAAATTAGTAATGGACAGCCACAGGGCATCAGATAGGGGAGGGGAGAAGGGATGAAAACCGTCCATACTAACTTAATTACCAAGACCTCATTAGGTTGGATAGTCTGTGAAACATTAACTCCCTCATCCCCTCTCTAATCAAAAAGTCCATTCTCCAACATTTGTTCAACTTTTAGATTAGCCTTAAGATTATGGCCGGTGCTTCCAACTCTTTCAACAATCAACTTATGAAGTTTGTAAGTTTTGGGATGCGACTCAACGATCGTGACACTGTGGGTGATATAGGACTTGCAGATACACCGTTATGGTATCACACATTTGACAAAATGTATGTATAATATTTACATGTACTTGCATCGCTCATTAATGAGAATTTAGGAGAAATAAATCTAAATTAGGAAATATCTTTTTTAAAAAAAGAAGGATTAAAGTTTACGCAATGTCATCAAGATAAATCTAAACAACTGAAAGCAAATGCTCTGTATTAAGTTTCTAACAAAACTCTAAATCGTGAACTCAATGTACCTTTTGTGTATACCTTTGCCCGCTCTCATAAGTGACGAACATAAATAATTTTAACTGATAATTATAAAAAAATAAAATAAAAATCTTGTTAGACATAAGTTTTTTATGGATGAAAGTATGTAGTGTTCTAAATGGAACAATTTTTTTTTTTTTTTTTTTTTTTTTTTTTTTTTTTTTTTTTTTTTTTTTTTTTTTTTTTTTTTTTTTTTTTTTTTTTTTTTTTTTTTTTTTTTTTTTTTTTTTTTTTTTTTTTTTTTTACACAAAAACGTACAAATATATACATTAAGTAAATGAGCAGATAACGGTTACTAATAACATGTCAAAACTTGAAAAGAACTACTCATCAGTAGCACTTCAATAAAAATTCTACACCAGAAGATCTTTAGGCCATCTTCTTTTCAGACTCCTCGGAGGATTATCGAGAATGGAGTGGGAAGCAAGTTGAGAAACTAGTGGACTTGAGTGGTTATGGAGCTTACAATGAAAGGATAGGTATCTGGTTTGGGCTAACTCAGCAAAATATGGAACATTAAGGTATTTATGGATAAGTTTATTGGTGACAAAGTAAGTGGCATTAAGGATTTTTCGAAGGATTTTGGATTGTAAGGATACGAGATGAATTAGATGGTTTAGTAGAGCCTCAGAGCTCAACTCCATACGTCCAAATAGGTCTAACAACAGTCAGGTAAATAAGTCTTTTGCAATGAATTGGGAGCTTTGATCGTTTGTCTAGTAAATGCTGAAGTAGTCTGTAACGACGAGCAGTTTCTTGTCGCTTTAGTCTGGAACAAATTTAAAATCCACTATTGACCATGACTATGTTGCTATGTTTTGTAGTCGTTCCTTTGATACAAAACAAGACCTTCTATTGTTGAATCTTTAACCAAGCAGAGAATTCTTATCCTTTCAGCATAATTTGAACTTCTAACATTTCAATCGAGAGCGTTGTTTTGATCAACCTCTCCACTAAACTTCCCTATCTCTATCCATTTGCCTGATTCTTTAGTTCCAAACATATTCCTTAAAATATGCACCACATAACATCCCAAGAGTGATCATCACCATAACAGATGAAGCTTGATTGAGAATCAACAAACTCAACCTAGTATTGCTCCGTTTCCTTTCTATTCTCCCCTGTACTGCTGAATAGACTTTTACCTAACAATCGGAATTTGTTCCCCGTATCCAAGACGAAACGGCCACGCACACTCTCGATATGCATTCCGCGTAGCTGGTTGATTATATAGGTGGAGTCAATTCTCTTCGGGATACCATTGTGTGGATTGTTTCTTGCACGAGTGCTCTCATTTCCTTTTCAGGTGCCTGATGCTTATTTGTTATGTTGCAGGCTTGGTTGTGTTAGTTCCGGTCCTGTTATTAATTTTTTTTTTGCTTTATAAAGTATTATCATTATATAAATTATTAGGACACCGATAATTTACACATATATATTATTAGATAAATTTCAACATCATTGATAATACAATGTTCTATGCATTTATATTGTTTCTCCATACAATATCATGATTTACACATTAATCAATCATTTAGTTTTAATTGAATGAATATAACAAGCTGTCACACTCAATGGTAATGCGTAATATAGACGACAATGAATCCATTACGCATTATGTTTTATTACGTGCGCTAATAACAATTACTGTTGGAGGAGCCACTCCGCCCTATGCCGTTTGAAAATTTTTCAATATCCCTTAAAAATAAAAGGGCAGATATTTTATTTTTACCAATAGCCCATTTCTATCCCATTCTGAAATTTTGACCGCATGTAGTCAGTTATTGTATGAATCAAATAAAATATATTTTTTTTCGAAAAAAACCAAGGGGACGTATTTTGGGAATTTCGAAAACCGTTTTTGGACGTTTCGAAAAAATTCAAAATGTACATAAATTATATTGAATAATATATTAAATTAAGGTACATTAAAAATAATAAAGAATGCTGAAAAGTTGAGCTTTTTAGGTGCAACAGTTTTTTAATGGCTTAATTTTGAATATAATAAGTGAGGACCGCAAGCAGCAGTTTTTTTGTATTTTTAAAATTTTATAACTAAAAAACGTAATTTTTTTACATTTTAACGAATCTTGGTATGTTGAACTTCTATACAAAAAATCGTAGAAATCTGAGAGGTCAAGGTCCAAATCTAATATAGAATTGGCTGAATTAACATGGAATGACGCATATAGCAGATAGGATACTAAGGCATTTCATTTTTTTATACTCACATAAAACCTTTGTGGTACGTTCATTCTTTGTTTGTCGTAGGTACTAAACTGATTCTAAACATCTGCTTCGAAAAAAAAAAAAAAAAAAATGAGTGAAATATCGTGGTGTCTCCTGATATTTGGCTTAGGAGAGAAGCAAAGATGATTTAAAGGCTATAAGCAGGCCGGGTTAGAATCAATCAGAATCGCGGCCGACGGGGAGTGAAACCGGAGCCGGTAATTCCTGTTTACTCCCTCCCAGGATTTATTACCCGGTCTCATCATGGAGGATAGCGAAGAGTATCATCCGATTACTCAGACCTCTCTTCCGAGCAGTCATCCCCAATAATTTTAGCAGAATTTTTAAAAATATTTTCTTTGAACCATTAAAAAATTAACTAATTAAAACAAAAAAAAGGAAGATTTACTTATATAATTTATTTACTTATTCATTTTATTTACTTATTTTTTCCGAATTTAAGGTGCTTGCAGCAAGGCTAATTACACATTTTCATGTTTCAATGATTAAACTTTTTTTTTTTAAGCAATGAAAATAAGAAATGAGCTAACTATAACTTTGGCCGACAAGTCCGCAAAAAGGCCGATATGCCATCGCTTCCATTGGAATTCGGGTAACATCCGAAATATTCGAGAAAGTCCATTATAGGTTTTTTATATATATATGGATAAATTTCTTGACTGTTAGTATTACATGTTTAGTAAGGTTCTTGAGGTACAGTCAATAAATCGACTACTAAAGAATAGTAGAAAAGTCCTAGTATTCTTCACACTTGCTAATTTTCTGTTGTCAACATCTGTTGGATATTCCTAATAAGATGCAGGGCATGATTATGAGAACAATATAGTCTCGAAACGTCGCCAAAATAGTTAATTTTATTTATTGACTGAACCTCAAGAACCTTACTAAAGATATATATATATATATATATATATATATATATATATATATATATATATATATATATATGTGTACCTTTTCATAGAAAAAAAAATTAATAAATAGATAGGTAGTAGGTGATGATAGTAGATATGTTCTTTATTCAGTATTGTAGATGTTATCGAATTTATTTTGTGTTTATATCATAATCTCTGTTCGATAATTGTTTACAAAAATACAGAGTTCCTATTCATTGATAAAATAAAAAAAATGTAACTATGCATATAAAATCATAATTATAATCAAAGATTTTATTTTAATCAACCTTGATACAAATGGCCGACTATTTGGTTTTTTTTTCCGACTAATCGCCGACTGGTCGCCGACTACAAAAGCAGCCAACTAGTAGGCCCATCTGTAATGAAAATCTACCACTCTGAAGAAACGATTCATTTTATTTAATCCTATAATGAAAAAGTTTAGGATGGGAGCATTAAATCAATCAATCTGTTGAAATCCTGTTGAACAGAGGGGGAAAAAATGCCTATTTTTTGATAGTCATATTGTAGAGTCCCCACCCCATCCCTGGGGGGTTAGCTAACGGTGGGGTGGGAGGGGAGAAGGGTCCTATTTTTTGAGTTGTTCAATTATATCCAAATAAAAACCTTAATCTATAATATATAAAACGTCGGACATTATAAAAATATATTTCTTAAAAATTAAAGCTTATATAATTTCCTATGAAATTGTTCATGTACATATTTGTTGAAAATCCAATGTTTTTTTTTAGATAAACTTTATTAGAAACCGATAATTTTCGTAAAAAATAATTTTTTGTCAAACGTTTGCTTTTAGTGCCTTCCACAATCTTTTCTCAGAAAAAATGTCAGAATTTATATTTTAGAGCATTAAATTTACTTTAATTTCACACGTTTTTGGCACTTAAAGCAAATGTTTGACAAAAACTGAGGTAAACACTTTTTTTTTTTTAAATCTCGAGAATTATCGATCTTTGATAACGTATATCTCGAAAACCGTTAAAACTTCGACAAATATGTATATAAACAATTTTATAGGAAATTTTATTAGATTTTTTTATTTGAAACATATCATTCTAGAATCCACGGTTTTCGAGATATAATTGAAAAATCCAAAAAATGACCTTTTCCTTTTATTATGTTTATCTTATTTATCCTTTTATTATGTTTAACTACTAACGAAGCCCTGAGGCAAAAAAAGTAATCGCATATTTAATCCAATCTATCCCCCTCTTTTCAGCACTCATTTACTTGGCCAAATAATCCTCTCAACTCTAAATTACTTTTAATTAATTCGTTTAGATATATTTGTACAATGCGAGTTCAGTAAGAAACATTAAAGATAATGAGGGAAAATATTTTGAAAAAAAAATATTTTTATATCATACGGTTGATTTACTAAATAACCTTTTCTGTGAAAACGGTCATTTTATATGAAACGACCTAATATTATTTTAATATTTTTAAAACTACAGATTAATATAAAAAATAAAAATAGAAGCTTAAAATAATTCATCAACTCTTAACTGTATTGGTTCTTGGCGTACATAACTCGATTCTGGTATAAGTGATTCCTCACTGGCAAAACTCTTGAAAACGGCTGAAGAGAGAGACGATTAATACTCAGAGTGTTAGGGTTGTCAGGTTGTTGATCCCAATAACTCGTCTCCTTCCCTTCCTGAGTAACCTACAAATACCTCGATGGAGCGTCTGGGTAATATTATCCGCTGATGGAGGATTTTGTTTCATATTGAGTTTGCATGCAGGTAAGTAAACATATACTTCATATGCAATCATCTCAATACCGATTGGATTTATTTTCTAAACTTCCATTTTTCAGAAAAAAAAATCTCAATATTATCACACCATTATGAAATATCGAAAACGTATAAGGAAATTATTGAAAATAGTTCGAAAAACTTTTACTTTTAAAATGCCCTAGCAGTACAATTACTAATATATGTATATGTATATATATATATATATATATATATATATATATATATATATATATATTATATATATGTAGCGGGCAACACCCCTACATATGGCACTGTAGTTCAGAACCTCGACCTTGGGCTACGTCGGAAACTGTCTTGGCGGTTTATTGTGGCGAAGGTGAGCCATCCCATCATAGGCGCAGATTTGCTGTACCATTATAATATGATGGTAGATCTCGCGGGATGTCAGCTGGGGGACCAGAAGACAGGACTCACGACCAGGGGAACAATAGCGAAGGTACCAGTACCAACGATCTACTCGGTACCATCTGGCGAATGGTACATGAAGATAAGAACTGATGTTAAAAATTGTAAATAAAGATTTTAATTGGCGGCAGCGGCATACATAAAGCCCATATGTTGAACCCGCTGCCGCCAAAAACCCTGTATGCCTGAAAAGGTAGGAAGGGGGACATGAAGATACTGCGCAAGTACCCTGGGGTGACGCAGCAGACATCTTACGTCAAGCAGCCCAGGCACGACGTGGTCCATCATATAGAGACGACGGGAGGCCCAGTTACAGCGAAAGCCCGTCGCTTACCACCGGATCGCTACAATGCCGCCAAGAGAGAATTTCTCCAGATGGTCGAAGAAGGGATCTACCGTCCATCGAACAGCCCATGGGCCAGTCCACTGCACATAGTGCAGATGAAAGATGGGGGAATACGACCATGTGGCGATTATCGGCAATTAAATTCGAAGACAGTCCCTGACCGCTACGCCGTCCCTAACCTGGCCGACTTTAATGTTAATATGCATGGGAAGAAGGTTTTCACCACTTTGGACCTTAACCGTGCATATTATCAAATTCCAGTAGCAGAAGAGGATGTCCCTAAGACAGCGGTCATCACACCTTTTGGACTGTTTGAATTCTTGCGTATGTGCTTTGGACTAAGGAACGCATCACAGACCTTCCAGCGATTTCTTCCCGAGTGCTCCGAGGGATAGATTTCGCTTGGTGGTTCCTAGATGATATCATCATTGCCTCAGAATCGGAAGAACAGCACCAAGCACATTTGGAGGAGATATTGCAGCGGCTGGAGAAAAATGGACTGACGGTGAACCTGGCGAAGTGTGTCTTTGCCCGTCAAAAAGTAGACTTTTTGGGCCACACAGTCAGCGCTTCAGAGATTACAGCTCTCCCAGCCAAAGTGGAAGCCATCGCAGCATACCCAAAGCCTTCTACAGTACGAGATCTTCGACGTTATCTGGGTATGTTCAATTTATATCGGCGTTGCATACCTGGAGCGGCGGATTTACAGGCTCCACTTAATAAATTTCTAGCTGGAGCTAAGAAAAATGACAAAAGGATCATCCCTTGGAATCCAGAAGCCACCGAAGCATTCGAACACTGCAAGACTGCCATCAAGAAAGTTGCAGTGTTAGGACACCCTAAAGAAAAGGCGGAGCGTGTCCTTGTATGCGATGCATCGGATACTGCCATGGGGGCAGTCCTGCAACAGAGAGAAGGCAGTGTTTGGCGGCCACTGGATATTTTTTCCAAAGCCTTCTCTCCAAAACAGAAGAAGTATGCTACGTACGACCGGGAACTGCTGGCTATCCATCGTGCTATTAAGCATTTCAGATACCACCTGGAAGGAAGAAATTTTACGATATGGACAGACCAAAAGCCTTTGGAGTATGCGTTTCTCCAAAAACCAGAAACAGCGACGCCTATGCGGATTCGGCTGGTAAACTTCATCAGTCAATTCACAACCGACATCCGTCACGTACCCGGGAACATGAACGTTGTAGCTGACGCACTTTCGAGGGTCGAGAACATCAATTGTACCGAAGACTTTGCTCGAATGGCATCCGAGCAGCGGAAACATCCAGACGTTCCAGGGCTTCAGGGAACGAGCGCCTTCAGCTCCGATGGATGAAACCTCCTGGTACAGATTCGTCACTTCTCTGCGAAACTTCAACTCCTCAGGCGTGACCCTACGTTCCCAAGTCCATGAGAGAAGAAATATTCCACCGCCTGCATGGACTTAGTCACCCCGGGATTCGAGCTTCGAGACGATTGATTAGTCAACGTTTTTTTTTTTCTGGCCAAATATGAATGCAGACGTTTCTAAGTGGGCCCGTTGCTGCATACCTTGTCAGCGGTCAAAAGTAGTCCGGTATACTGTTTCTCCTCCGGGTAGATTTGCTCCAACTTCCCGATTCGAGCACCTCCATGTAGATATTGTCGGACCTCTTCCGCCCTCCAACGGAATGCGATATTGCCTCACTATCATAGATAGGTTCACCCGCTGGCCATAGGCATGCCCTTTAGAGGAAATTACAAGCAATGGTGGCGGAAGCAATGGTGGGGTCATGGATCTCTCGGTATGGTTCGCCAGCCAGGATTACTACGGACCAAGGACGCCAGTTCGAGTCTGACCTATTCATAAACCTTACACGCATCCTTGGCATTGAAAGAAGTAGGACAGCGGCTTACCATCCTCAGTCGAACGGTTGCGTGGAGCGGTGGCACCCCTAATGGCAGCGCTGAACACGGAAGGCTGGACAAAAACACTACCAACTGTGCTTCTTGGTCTTAGATCAGCGGTGCGAGAAGACACCGGAGCTAGTGCAGCGGAGATGGTTTTTGGGCAACCCCTACGACTCCCAGGGGAATTCTTTGAGTCTTCTCGACGCCCCGAAGACACTGAGGTGACTCTAAGAACTATTCGGGATGCTATGAAGAATATTCGACCGGCACCCCACCGCAGCAGCACGGCGAAGACATTCGTTCACCGCGACCTAAGATCATGCAGTCACGTGTTCCTGAGAGATGACACCGTGAGGAAACCATTGACTCCTCCTTACTCCGGACCTTACCGGGTTTTAGCAAGAGAGAGAAAAAAACATTTTGGATCCAGCTGCCTTCAGGACCGAAAACCGTCTCCATGGATCGCCTGAAGGTTGCTCACTTGCTTCATGAACCAGGAGAGGACAGCGGCAACAGGGATCAACCCACTTCTGCGCCCGCTTCAAGTCCCAAAAATCCTTCAAATGACCTCGACACAGAACAGCATCCAACACCGCAGCAGTACCACACACGTTCGGGCCGACTAGTGAAGCCTAAAGTGAGGTTCCGTGCCGATGTCATTGGGGGGGAGTGATGTAGCGGGCAACACTGTTTGGAGAAGGTTATCGGCTATCAGCTGGCGTGATAACCAAAGAGGATATGTGAAATGGATTTGCCACTGCCGCAGTTAATATATTTACATTTTATTTGTACCATTGTTTTTATATAGATGTATTTTTAATTTATAATTACTTTTGTTTAGAAGTTTACCTAATTTTCATTTTCATATAATGCAGTGGCAAATCCATGAGAAACCTAACTCCAGCTGATACCTATAACCACATATACTACTGTTACCTGTTTTCTAGTGTGTGGATATAAAATATTAATTGTTATATAAATTTTTGACTAAGGCTTGTATAAGGACATCACGATTGGAATTACGATTTGGTTAGGAATAAAGAGGAAAATAAAATAGTGTTTTTTCTTAATTGCCACGCACCCCACATATACTATCATTCCGCGTCGCGAATACGCTCGCTCTTGTATGTCTAGGTCTTAGATAATTTCAACTAATTATTGGAGTTTTCTTTTTTTTTAATAAAAATCTTGTTTTAAAGTATCTTATTGAGCATTATTTCTTCAATAATATTTTCACACATAGCAGTAATCTTTAACCTGGTTAAAATTTCACTGATTAGGTGTTTGAAGATTACATAATAGCACAATTGGATATCCAATTTTCAATATTTATAATCAAATATTAAAATTAAAGGACAACTCATGTAGGTAATCCAGACGAACAGAGACTATTAAGAAACCCTTGCGGATAATATCAGTGCTGGCACTAAAGGCCCATGTATACTATTTTTGCACAAAATATCAAAGCAAAAAGGATCGACGCTTTGTAATAATTTTTATTCGTCAGGAATAATTTTATCGATTTCATTTTTTTGGACTTTAATTTTTAACCTAAAACGTTTATGACAGTGTGACAAACCTCGTTTCTTTCACTTAACACTGTACATTTAAATGAAGTAAACTTTACAGCTATTAACCTTCCTAGAACTATGAAGATTATGTTAAAATTTGGTTCCGATGAGTTTAATAGTTTTACTAAAACTCTGCTACAGAATGGTGCTAGTCTCACCACGTCACACCACTATTTATAGCTTTTTAATAGCAATATAATAGAAATAAGTATTTCTTTTTTATCAATTTCTAACTCTATATAACACCGTATCTTTGTAACATTTCTTGAATAGCTCTCACCACCTATCGGTCAACTTTCAAACTATTCTGTGTACCACATATTTTAAAAAATTATTTTAACAAAAATTTAATAGAAAATATGTAAATTTTATTATTCCTTCCTTGAACTATCAAGATATTGTAGAAAAAATTTGGTACAGATTGGTTCAGTAGTTTTTGCGATTAGTCTTCTCAAACGAAAAATAGCTTGTCCTTTTATACTCGTATATTATATGTTATTAGATTATACTGTTGATTTAGTTTTAATTACTCTGTGTCAGTTTAATTCGCATGACGTTAATTAGACCTATTAAGATAGAAGATGGTTTAAGATCTTACGGATGTAAAACGTTTATTGAAATGCTACCAATGGGTAGTTATTTACTTGAAGTATATATTTTATATAGTTGTAAATATCAATAAACGATTAAAAAAAAAAACTATTCAGTACTTTAAAAATATTAATTTTAAATTAATGTGAAAAAAGAGGATGTACTGAACCAACGAAATCATCTCGTATCCAATCCATACAATCCGAAATCCTTGGAAAAATCCTCAATGTTACTTACTTTGTCACAAATAAACTTATCCATAAAGATCTTAATGTAACTACCATACATTTCTGAATTAGTTCAAAGAAGATATATATCGTTTCGTAGTAAACTCTATAACCATTCAAATCTATTAGTATCTTGACTCGCTTCCCATTTCCTTCTAAAATATATTTTTTTTTTTTTTCAAGTCCTAAAAACAGTTAGTTGCTTTACAAGCATTTGACACGTTATTACGAGATTAATTATTTACTAGATTTATTTTTATTTTATTTTAGCTACAGTTGTAAATTTCAATAAATAACTAAAATAAAAAATTAATTAATTAATTTAGAAAAATAAATTTTAAAAAAGTAGTTATGATAAAAAGTGGAATTATCGTATTCATTTCATTGGGAAGCTTCCATAAGCTTTATTTCTAGTTCTATGTCCTAAATTCGTCAAATTTTAATCACCCGTGAACATGCATGACCTTTCGTGCTCATTCCATTGTGGTATCATTGATTTCAATATTTTAGAATTTATTCAACAGTGATTTAATTTTAAAAGTTCAATCGTATATTTCTATTTAGATAAATATGTAACCAAATGGCTGTAAGAAGTTTGAAGATATAGATATGAAACTTTTGTCTCCTATAAAAATGTTGGTGTAAATAGAGCAACAATATATCCTATTTAATATTTGGCGGTTTCTTTGCCACATTGTCAAGCCATGGAAAATACATTGTTAATGTACAGTAAAGTCATAGTAATAGTCTGGCATAATAATAGGTAAGTATAATTTTGTCGACTGTTATTTTAGGATGAAAATTGTTGGGCGTGAGGTTTGCATAATAAAATAAAAATATATCAGTTTATTGTGCCGACGTTTTGGCTTAATCTGTGGTCTTCCACCAGAGCTGATACAAAAAGATACGGCAGTATCAAATAGAAAAGTGAATAAAAAAGATATTCAAATTAAAGACAAAGTGTACTTAAAAAATCATAAAGGTTATAAAAGAAAGATAAAAAATATTACAATTTTAGTCGAATATATAAAACATAACAGCTTAGTAAAATATGTATAGTAAATTTAAGTATTAAAAAATATGTTATCTTTAATGAATGGGCAGGTTGATGCTTAAAAAGGTGGAAATTTCGAAACAATATGAAGGTATAAAAAATACACATTATGGTGAAATATGTTAACATATGAGAATATCAATGCAGACAGATGTGGGTTGAGAGGTGGGGGTTTAATGGTATGAATTTTGAGAAAATAAATTTTAATATATGATTGCACCTCCCAGCTGTCTAATTTCATAAAAAAAAAAATAAATAAATGTTGAAAATTTAGGCCAATACTACTATATATTATAATTACAAGATATACAACATATTAATGTTAATTATAAACCGAGATACAGTAGTTAAATGTCTTAGATAGTAAAGACTGGCAAGTGCTATTTCCTTCCTACGCTAAACAAGAGTAAGAGTTGAGTGGGTTTCAGAAGCCTCTTTTGAACTACTGTTTCTATCCTGACAGGACCCACTAATGTTCTGCCTAATATAATTTATTGTCAAAGCCCGGATTTGAACAAATTACGTTCAGTGTAGGAAACCGCAAGCAATCTAGCTCCTTTATATAATCAAGAGTCATTTATAATAAATGCAAAAACACAATTTTAAAATTATGAATAAAAAAGAATACACAACTAAATACTCAATAACAGATCTTCGTTATCGGAAACTCGGTAAAAGAATTCGAGAAAAACCTTATTCCCTATTTATTATGCATATTTTTGTTTCATTTTAAATATTAATCAGGAAATTTTCATTCGTTTTTAACCCTCCGGAGACATCACGAATTAAAGTCACATCAAATACAACCTGGGGTCTACCCGGACGTTAGAGTTAAAGTTTTAGGTTGTATTGCATTTATAAAAATTATTTGTGATGAGGCTAACTACATAATATTTAATAAATTATTCCCAATAATTATTTATTTAAAGACAAACATAAATGAAAAAATTAACAAAAAATGTATGTAGTAATAAGTGATTACATAGAGAAAGTATAATAATATTAGATAAAGGTAACTATTTAAATCTTCCTTAACTAGAACTGAACTGTCTAGAAAGTATATACAATAAAATAAGTTCAGACTTTTTGCTTTTTTAATGAATATAATTTAACATTTTTGGGAGTCTCTTATTCCTAAACCTTCGCTCCACGTTAGGCTTTGTAAGAGAAGTGGCCAAATTTTTTAGAAAAGCGAACACTTGATAGTACTGTTTCTATTTAGATTGACAGAAGACAGAGAACAGATGCTCAAGGCCAAATAGGTAGCAGAGAAATAGGGTCATGCACACACAATAAATGAGTGATGGTGGGATACTTGCAGACCCCACGTTGTTTCCGGAGGGTTAAGTAAGTTCCTACATATTTATTTTGGTAAACTGTTTCTACAATTACTATATTTCGAAGAATTTTTTTTCATGATCCACTTGTAACAAAAAGATCTCCTTAAAATATTCTACGGAATCTAATATGTAATTTTAGTTAGAAATAATGTTTAGAAAATAATCCAAAATAAAATTGTTTCTGTATTTTTTTTTTTTTTTATAGAAATTTTTGGATATAGATCCAAAAATCTAAAAAGACAAAGTAGAATACAAGTCCAGTCTTATCGTTGCAAGTCTCTCAATTTTCATTTTATACCTTTTGTTTTTATTTATTTATAATTATATATTTTAGGCTTTAGCTAGACGCCATTTGGCCAACTTTAAAATAAGATTTATTCAAAATAATCCTTTTTTTTATCTTAACCAATGAAAGTTTATGCTTTTTTATAATTTAATGCCAGTGGAGGCAAATTTTTAGACAAACTATTGATCGAGAATTAGAAATAAACCCCGAAATTACATCCTCCTCTGACTTAGAATATAAAATAAATAAATTCAACTCAGCAATTAAATCAGCTATGTCAACCGTCATTCCAAAAATATCTCGTAGAGAAGCTAACCTTAAGAAGATACGTACACAAACGAACTAGACACATACTACTAGAATAAAATTTATTTAATAAGACATCTTAGAATTTATTAGTTTTAGTTAAAATTTAAATTTAGCAAATCAAAGCATTGTAAGAGTTAATTTATTCTTAAATAGTAATTAATTTTAATGTTCAAAACTTTTGCTTATTTTTATATTTTTTTCATTCATTTATTTTATTACTTTTTTTTTTTTTTTTTTTTTTTTTTTTTTTTTTTTTTTTCCTCTTCTGTAGTAACCCTGCAGAAGAGGCGTTCATTGACGGAGTAATCGCGTAACATACACACACACAAAAAAAAAATTACAGACGAGTTGAGAATCTCCTCTTTTTTGAAGTCGGTTGAAAAGGACCATTAAGGATATAACAAAGATTTTGGGTTGTAAGGATCAGATACGAATAGAATTAGAAAGCTCAGTTGAAATTTACTCTATATGTCCAAATAAGTCTAATTACTGTCATGTATATGAGTCTTTTGTAACCAATTAGAATGAACAATGACTTTTAAAAGTAGTCTATAACCATTAGCAGTTTCTTGACGTTTTAGTCATGTAAGTGGATTCCAAGTAGGTCTTTTGTCCAGATGGAGTACTAGGTAGAAGGTAAACAGCATAATTATTAGAACAAGTTTTTCCCTCTGGATAATTTTTTTTTTCTGGCTTGGAAAAGCAAAAGTAGGTAGCGTTATTATATTAAAAATTCCTGAAACTTACTAATGTATTTTTCAACATATTCAAAATAATTTATACCAATATTTGTTGTATTTTATACTAAATATATACACCCAAAAGATTTTTCAAAAAGATAAAAATTAGGAGATAAAATTTTTTTTTTTTTACTTAGCTCTTCACTTGTTTGTTATTTCAACAATTGTGCAACATAATTGTTGCAATGCTAAGAACATTACCTTATTAATTGGTGGGATTTCTCTTATCGCTTTTATTTTCTATTCATTCTCTTTATTAATTTTCTTTCTATAGCCCACAATTATGAAAACTATGTATATAAAATTTCTAAAATATTTTAGGATTTCAAACATACACAAAAAATACAAAATTTTAAAATCATAATGAATTCGAATTTTAAAATATAGATAAATAAGAAAAGTAATATTGTAGCCACTTGAGAAGTTGTAATGGGTTACCATAGCTCTCTTTCAAGATTGTAAAGATTAAGTGAAGCTTTCACGAGGGGTGGCCGTCTTCATAACCAGAATTAAAGCAGAAAAAGAAAATCTGGTCTTAAGTGGCAATCAAGCAACCAGCCTAAGAATTCCAGGCCCTTATCTCTAATGCCAAAATTTTTTAGAAAAATATAAGATAGGAATATTAAAATTTAAAAACCAATAAAATATTTCAAGAAGGGATTCTAACCAATAAATATATATATATATATATATATATATATATATATATATATATATATATATATATATATATATATATATATATATTTAGTAAGGTTCTTGAGGTTCAGTCATATATATATATATATATATATATATATATATATATATATATATATATATATACCGTAAAATGGGGTCAAATTATCACACTTTTATCATATTTGTAAGTGTCAAACTAGCTAATCCAATTATTTCCTACAAAGAAATTTTTTACCTGAATAAGTTATTATTTCTGAATAATTTAAGATGTGGTTCACGCCTGTATCTATAAATGAATAATTAAAAAAAAAAAAAAAATGTACTAATCTCACCCCATCGAGTGGGGTCACATTAGTACAGGGCTCTTTTAATAAAAAATCACATGTTATAGAGCCATATAACAATCTCACCCCATTAATACAGAGCCTAGTACATTATAGCAAGCAAAAACTATCAATTTTAAAACCTGGAAATGGCGTTAGGGTTTTACAAAGAATAATTTTGTTTAGTGAAGCTAAACTTAAAACTTAAATTTTATTTATTCTATTTTTCAAAAATAAATTTACAATGTAAATAGGTAAAATAATGATAATAATAATTTTAAAAAATAATACTAATGCAATTACTTCAATTTTTTTATTCCAACATAATATATTTCCCTTGTAAGAGAAATTTATTTGGGAGGAGAAATTTTTCGTAAAACCTGGGACCTTTTGTACCAGATCTCATCTGAAGGATTTGGCCATTTCCAATATTTTCCACATTTTTGTAAACATGAAATTTTTAAATCGTCACCATCTTCCTCAAGTATCAAACCTGGGTAAACTGACGTTTCATAGGAAACAATGACGTAGTCACCTGTTCCAAACCTATGAAGATTTTCCTGAGAAGAGAGATCGACTGAAATCTCTTCCCTTTCCACTTCTTCATCTTGTTGCAGTTGAGCTAGATAGTTTTCCCTATCAGGTAGATCTTCATCATCAGTTTCAGCATAGGACACTGAGCTGCTGTCTTCTGAATCAGAGTCTTCATTTAAGCAAGACTTCTTTCCCGTCTTTCCTTTTTTTAATCCTGAACAGGAGGGCGTAGAAGGAGAATCGTCGAGAGGGAAATCCGATGGAGTGATTCCTTGCCCTGGTGGAACATTTACTTTTTTTCCTCTCCTCTTTGCTACTCCAATGGTGTCCTTCCTTACCTCTTGCAAGTGCCCCAGGAATGAGTTGGACATGTGTTTTCTTAGGTTTTCTTCTTCATCTTGCAACTGGACAATGCTTAGTTTTCGCATCACATTGTTGGGATTAAAAGGGAATATTCCGCATGCTCTAAAACCAAATTGCAAATTCTTTGCAAGCGTTTCTTTCATTTTCTCCATTAATTGGCAAACGAGCTTTGGAAACGTTGCCTTTGGTATGGTAGCGGACTTTCTCCCAGTCAATGTTTGCTTCCAATTTGTTAAAATTTGTCTCCAGCTGCCCTTCATCGATCTAAAGACAGCCACATCTAGTGGTTGGGTCAGAGGGCTCGAATTCGGGGGAAGACAAACAAAAACTGTGTTGACCTCTTTACATGTTCTGACGACCTGATAACTCAGATGTGAACTTAGGTTGTCCCCTATTAGGACTTTCTTACCAGGGAGTTTCTTGAGTAACGGCTTCATCGTTCCCTCAAACCAATCTTCAAAAGTTCTTAAGTCCATCCAGCCTGACTTTGAGCGGTTATAGCGGCATTTGTTGGGTCCACCTTCTGCCCACTCCTGATAAATGCTATCGGCCTTGTAATTTATGTATAGGGGAGCCATGGTACCCACTGCATTGCCACAGCACATGATTGTAGTGCAAGATTTCGTCGCATTTCGAATTCTTTCGGGGTATTTTGTCCCTCTCTTTACAAGGACTGCTTTGACTCCAAGATCATCAACTAGATTCGTCTCGTCATAGTTGAAAATATTCGTTGCAGGAACCCCTTCGAGTTCTTTTTTTAGATGCTCAAAGTATGCCTGAACAACTTCAGGCCCAACTGCAGCTCTTTTTGATGTTATATTTTTGACAAGTCTTGGGCTTACTGTTTGTTTATGACGCCTCAAAAATGACAGTGCCCATTCTTTCCCCGGAAGCACACCTTTTTTAAAAACTTTAATTTTTTTACCCGCCCGAAGCAAATAAGATGATGCGATTGATCTTAGGTCCATCACACTTATTGGAAAACCCATCATCGCCAGAGCTATAATGTGGGAAGTTAGCATTTTCTCTTCAGCACCACTGAAAGCAGTTTTCTCAGACTGCCTAAATTTTTCGGGTCTTTTATGCCTCCTCATCTCCAAAATCAGAGAACTTAGAGGTATATTGAACCTATAATAAAAAAAAAAAAAAAAAGTTACTTATATAATATAATCGCTAATATTATATTTAAGATCAAGAAGCAACATAACACACCTTTCTGAAGCAGCTCGGAAGGATATTTTTTTCTCCCGAAGAAGGCTCAGCGCTTTTATCAATGTCTCATCACAATAATTTTTATATGGCCTTGCCCCTAACTTCTTTACATAGTATCGTGGCACTGTCTAGGGCAAACAGTTGAAAGGAAAAACAGTTGAATATGAGATATGTATTGAATAAGAGATGTACTAAAGTCACCCCATCATTCTCCAATTTTCATATTTTTAAAAATAAATATCACTATGCGCTCTCATTCGACAAAAGTCGACACAACAACCTGTCAGAAGGAAATCACCACAGAAATATAGTTTGTACTATTTCACCCCACCGTACTTTATAATATATATATATGCTATATATTACAATATATATATGTTTTAAATATTATGCTCAGTAATTACAACATAATTAAGGACAACATAATCGTTTAATTATATTTAATCCTTCTACTTTACAAAAATAATGATTTACTGTTTCATAATTGGTAGTATGGTTTTGAAGGACATCCTAGGCAACGAGTGGCGTGTCTATATATTATAAATACTTAATTCTATAAGTATTAATTTTTATTAATACTTAATTCTATAAGTATTAATTTTTATTAATACTTATTCTATAATTTTATTGATATTATTCTATAACTATTAATTTTAGTTTAGTTTATAATTTTCAATATCCTTTTTCATCATTTTTCAATAATATATTTCACCTTGTATACTATAACTATTAAAAATATAAAGATAACACTTCAGTAGACTTCCCTCTATATTATTCCTCGTCTGATGAGGAAAAACGCCGGATAACATAAATCATTGAAAATAATTAGAAAAAAAAATCAAAAATAAAGAAAGATGTTTATTTATTTATTTGTATTCTTTCGAGCGTAAAATACAGGAGTCATCAACGCTCGATCGATTTTTAAAGAAAATTAAAATTCAAGATTTATCTATATTTTATGATATGGTTTTTCTCTGCAAAGGAGGGCGATCATGTTTTCATCCTTTCCCAGTGCCTTTGAGATGTCTCGAGGTATTCCCGATTCAGTCAACCTTTTGGTGTAGTAAGGGCACTCGTTAAAAATATGGGATATTTAAAAACCATTGCCACACATTTCACATTTGGGAACCTCTCTGGTTGTAAGGTGAAGGTGTGTAGTTTTTGTATGACTAATCCTTATTCGCGTTAGGACTTTTTCTACTCTGCGCTAAGAACGGCAGGAATTGCTCCATGGGCTTACGTCCTTCTTAATTATCTTGAGTTTACTTTGGAGGGCTATGATCCCACAAATATATAAAAATAAACATGTTTTTAGGGTAGGTTTTCTGTGAAAAATATGACCTGTACCTTACTTGCCCAGTTAGACGAAATCGCACATCATCATCGTTGGTGATGTGTATATATTGCGTATGTATATTCTACAAAAAATGTATGTTAAATGTTTATTTGTTTGTTTATTTCGTTTAACGTCACTTTATGCTGCTATGGCTAATCGGACGATGCAAGTGTATAGGTATAATATATTATATAATAGTTCATTATAAATTGAATATTATTAACTACATATGTATTACAGTTTTATATTGTAGAAAAACAATGTATAGTTAATATATTATAAATAGTTCATTATAAATTGAATATTATTAACTACATATGTATTACAGTTTTATATTGTAGAACTTATGTGTCAAGAAACAATTAACTATATGTAATTACTAGTAAATAGACAAATCATACAGCAGATAAACTAATAAATAAATATTATTTGAATATAGTTTATTTCTGTTTATTTTTTATAGATACGTAAAATATTTTTTTTTAATTTTAAATATTTGCGGTAAGGATTTTCCTCGTTAGCAAGCGCGCCGATTAAGATAGAATTTACATAATATAACTGGTATTATTGTATCTTATTGGAAATCGATATTTTTGAGTAAGTATTGTAAATGAAAAATTACGGCTATCGCTAGCTATTGAAATTATCTGATAGAACTATTTTCTATCGAACATAGAAAACGAGCTAGGGGATCTGGCGCAGCGAGTAGCACTATGGCAGAGCTGCGTATCGACCCAGCATTTAGTAGGGAAAGGTCGGAGCGGTGACATGACCTGGCTTTATTTAGAAGAATACCTTCGACGATCTTGGCACCTAGCTAAGATTCAAACTTAGAAAAAAAAGTCTATTTAGAAACATTCTACGTTAGGTTAAACCTGTATTGAAATTCCAGCGGAAATATAATAATTCGAATAGAATACCAATGATCATATAAAGTTGAAAAGAAATAAAGAAGAAATGATGAAAGACTTTTGAAGGTAATGAAGGACATTAATCCTAACCGTGTAAGAGCCACTTTAGAAAGGAATGTAAGCACAAGGGCTTAGAAAACGATAAATTATTGCATTTTAACAAGATTATTCTATTGGAGGCACATCGAGGGTTCGTTTCTCTGACTTTTTAAAAACTTTTATTCGATTATTTAAATAAATTAAATTTCTTTTGTTAACATAAGAAACCATCCTAAATATCAGCGGCTCGTATCAGGGAAGAAAATCTATGAAGATATTCGAACAACCGATTACATCATTAAAATTGCGTTTATATAGTAAAATATCTTTTCTTTAATGTACACTCCTTTTGTTCATATTTTTTTGTAGTCGCGCAAATACAAATGCTGGGCCACTGTTCTTTCATCGAATTCTAAATATTTTGAAAAGGATAAAATTTATATCAATCTTCCACCGATCGCGCCAATTTCCGTAACACCAGCGGTTTTTTATCCATTTTTGTCTATATTTTGTATTAAATCTATTAAATAAAATATTTTGACCATTCTACATTTGAAGTAGAATATAATAATAGTTATTTGATTAAAAATTATAAAATACAAATTTGTAACTAGATAAATCTTATTTTCAATATTACAGTCAAATGTAATTATTTGAACGTCTATAATGGTTGTTAATATGAATGATTATTATATTTTTTTTTTGTAGAATGATTTTTACAGATAAAATGTAGATATGCCCTGGTCCCCTCCCCCCCCCCCCCCCCCCCCCCACTCCGCGTCATTTCCATCACTACCCTCAACATATGTTTCTGTATTAAGATCTAGAACATTTTCTTTTTCCTCTTAACTCAAATCTGTATTTTTATTTGTTTGTCTGGTCCTTTTTTCTTTCTCGTCTAGCCCCTGCATTATTCAAAGAATATATTACAACTTTATAGGTTGCGACCTAATCAAAGCATTCCAAATAACTAATACTTCGCTGAAGATAAGCAAAAGTAAAAAAAGCAAAATATTCCTACTTACATTATATCGAATCTATCTAATTGCCGAGAAAAGGACAAGAAAAAACTAGAGCGGTCGCTTGTTGTCTTTCCAATCTAGTCAATTTTCCAGGAAGCTTACCGGAAGCGAGAGAGAGGGAAAACAAGTCAAGAGTTGTACCATATACAACAGTGCGACCGTTGCACAGTAGAGCCATTCCTGAATCTAGCGGGACAAAAGTCTGAAAGCGATCGTATCGATAATTTAATATTTTTTTATCATCCAGAACAACTTGAAATGATTAAAACAAGGTTATTGAAAGGTTGATAAAGCATTTTAAATTTTATTTGTGACTTGTTGTCTTATTAAGGAAAAAAAACTTCACAAAACCATTTATTGATTTATCGATGATTATATAAATTAAATTTTTAAAAAATGAATATACCTACATTATGATAATAATGTCAATATTATGACTGGAAAAACACCTCTGTAACAACTAACAATTTCTCTGAAGTTTTGTTCAGTAATAATAAATAGAATTTATAATATATATAAATCAGGACAATGTGTTATCAAACTATAAGCTTTAACACTTTAATACTTAATTTCTATCTTAAAACGAGCAGAACTCAAACACATTATATTGTTTTAAACTGAAAAGAAAATTATAGTCTATAATGATTTGCCATCTTTGATCAAGATTATCTCTATCATCACTATGCTGTTCACTAAGTAAGGGTTCCATACTCGTATCTGCGTCTGATATTACAAGCAAATTGAGAACAATATTACCTAAAGTCGTATTTTTCTCTGGTAGCAGTCCGTATCAGGTAATTAAAGGATCAGACGAAATAAGCAAATTATTCATTATGTCGGTATTGGTTACTGTGCGAGACATTTTCCGAGGAAAATGTTCCCTGTATCTTTTTATCTCTTTGTGTTGGCTTTTTTTTTTCTTCCTGGGAATTATTAAAACTGAAACCTCCAGCCCGTAACGCCAATTCCAATCGCGCAACTGAGAGCACTCCACCTGAAACACAATTTTTGGTGCTACTGATAAACGGGCAAAAACGGGCAGCCAAATACAATATATTCACTAAACTTAAATGTCCCCAAACACACAGAACCATAGTTTAAGACCTACCTTCACCGACCTAAAAAGTTCCAGATTAAAACATGAATATGTTTTTTTACTTGTGGACTTTTTAATTGACGTACCGTATGAGTATCTAAAATGCCGTAAAATTAAAAATAAAATGTACTAATACTGAGTATTATGAATGCAATTCATCGTAAAATGTAAAAAAATAAGAAGACTTATTGCGATGTTCACTGTCGAGAGCTTGAAAGAATACTAACTTCATTATTCAATCGTACAGAATTAAAGTGGTATTGTTTGTTTGTTTATTTCGTTTAACGTCACTTTATGCTGCTATGGCTAATCGGACGATGCTGCGGTGGGAGTCCTAAATTTTGCCTATCCAGGTATAATTAGGATAGGGATCTTTAACGAGTACCTGACATCGCACAGGCTCGGGACCCCCATTTTACGTCCCTTCCGAAGGACGGCATAGCTAAGGATTTTTTACTCCCTTTAAAAAATCCTAAGGTCATCTGCCGGGCAGCGAACCCGCGATCTTGGGTTTAGTAGGTTGCTATGCTAACCACTACACCACAGGTGACCCCTAAAGTGGTATTAGTTTGTTATTTATTAAATCACTTTATTGACATTTCCTTAGCCTGATTCACTTCGTTTCATGCCTTCCAACATTTAGCCTGTTAGATCAACCACTTTCCGCATCAAAAAATCAAACTTCATTTTTGGACTTTTGTCCCACTAGATTCACGAATGGCCCAACTGTGCGTTGGAAGGTTAGATTAGAACATCCTAGACTAGCGAACTGTCAAAATTAAAACAGCCGATTCCATACCTAAATCTTAGAAAGGACTCAATTTTTAATTTTTAATCCCAAAAAAAATTAAAATCATGAGTAATTACAAATCCTGAATTTTTTTATGTATTGCTAATCAGTTGGTGATAAAAAAAAAAATTACAATATGAATTGGTAATCATAATTAATCAAGCGGTTCAATATGCCACCAGGTCGCCTAAATTTTTACAGCCAAAGTCAGTGAACAATGTCCGTATCAAAACCAACAAAAAATACAAAATAAATATTCAGAAAAATTCTTGGTCCCAGGAAAAGAAAAAAAATTTAAAATACTGTTTGATATAAAAATGGCAAGAATCTCATAAATGCGGTTGCTACAATAAATACAATATCAGTTCATACTCCAATGAAGTTAAAATTCTACTTGCAACATTAAGTACATTTGTATTTAGTACATAGATATTTTTTTAAGTAGAGAATTGATGTTGACAACTAATTAATATTTTTCGATTGAATTGATATGTTTGGATTACCAGTACGATAACCAACTTCTTGAAGATGTCAGCCATCAGTAACAATTTTACAACATGAAATAGTGGTTAACAGGTGCGTACCTTTTACTATAAAATTACCCTGAAGGCTTTTATCTTAGACAATTTATTAGTCTGTATTATCTCAATTACATAAACTATGAATTCTTTATCGATAATATATTGGTTATTTTATTACAAGATTAGCAATCGTCGAGATAATTGACTTCGAATCATAAATTATAATTACCATGAAATTTCAAATGTCCACTGTAATTTTGTGTTTCCTTATTGGTTACTGATTTGTGCATAAAAATTAGTTTTGATTTCGGCAAAACACGTTTTTGGCACCTCAACCGTATTTTTCGATCAGGTGATTTTTTTGAAATTCCCTACCTGAAAGTTGCCCATAGTTTGAGAATCACTTGCTTTTAGAAAAGGTTTAATTGAAGCTCATCTTCTAAATATTGAATTTTCTCCTAATTTCTTATGAGGTTAATTTACCTCTAATGGAATGATTTTTATTATAATTAAAATTTTGAATGGTTTGATTATTTTTGAAATATAATCTAATTCAGATATATACTATTATGATTCCTAGTTCTAGCATCCTGAAAATAATAGAAACTGAGTTAGTTGCTTACAGTTTAATAGTACTAGAGTTACTAATTGTAAGTTCCAACTACTGCCTTGATTAACTACTAATGCATTGTAAATGAGTAACTTAGTTTGAGATTTGCATCAGTAACTATATCCAACACATGGCAGTTCTATATTATCTGACAGGTTTATTAGTTTATTAAAATATAGATATAGGCATATAATTACTTAAGGGAGAAGTGGCCAAATAATCCTTTTTTGTTTTATAATACATCTAATTCTATTTTATTCTAGCCAATTAATATTCATCACATTATCTGTGTTATTTTTGAAGTTTACTAAAATTTCTATTTTTTTTATTTATTGAAATTTAAAACTGTACAAAATATATACATCAAGTAAATGTATTGACAACGATTATAATAACGTGTTAAAACTTGAAAAGAACTACTCATCAGTAGCACTTTATTAAAAATTTTACAGTAGGTCTCTAGAAGAAGGATTATCAGGAATGGAGTGGGAAGCAAGTTGAGAAACTAACGGATTTGAGTGATTATGGAGCTTACTATCTGGTGTGGGCTAAATCAGCAACATATGGGACAGTAAGATCTTTATGGATAAGTTTATTAGTGACAAAGTAAGGAGCATTGAAGATTTTAAGAAGGATTTTGGATTGTAAAGATTGAATATGAGATGAATTGGATGGTTTAGTGGAGCCCCCAAAGCAAACGTCCAAATAGGTCTAAACACAGTCATGTCTTTTGTAATTAATTGGGAGCTTTGAACGTTTGTCTAGTAAATGTTGAAGTAGTCGGTAACGACGGGCAGTTTCTTGTCGTTTTAGTCTTGTCGATTTATTTAAATTAATTTATTCGTTTTTCAGTTATTTTTAAATTTCTATTTATTTGTTTCACAAGAAATGACCTTTTCAAATTTCTTAGAATGACAATCCTAATATACAAATAATAGGTATTCGTTTTCTCCTCAAGACATTACTCTCATTTCAGTATAACTACAAGCATGGCCTTAAGATTTTTCAAATAGTATATTTTTATGTTATATGAAATAATTCTTGGTTGATAAATATTTTTTTAAATATATTTTTTTATTTTTGAAGATAAAAGATTTGACCCCGGTTGGATTCGAACCCAAGTCTCCACCACGCTAGAGAAGTGGAGACTTGGGTTCGAATCCCAACCGGGGTCAAATCTTTTCTCTTCAAAAAGTAAAAAAATATATATTTTTTATGTGTTTGAATTATCTCAGGGTTATTAAAAACTGTATTTATATAAGGAAGTATCAAGAAAATAACCATTTGCTATTGTTTTGAATAGTTTCCAGAAGACTTAAGAAAATGGTTACCGAAGAGTTCCTCCACTATCGATTCGATCGGTTTTCCCTGAATTCTGTACAATAAACAATCTGCCCTGATAATTTGGAAGGGTGCTTACTACCTTACACGACAATGCAAGACATTCTTTTTCAAAGTTGACTGTAGGTGCATTGAAGAACCTGTACTATTAAGTTCTTCCACACTAAACTTTCTCTCGCTACTTCTCTCCAATTCTTGTTTTGTCGTTTCAGAAAACTTTATTTATGGAAATATTTTTAAAAATGTTATCATGGATACCTGTACTTATGTACAATTTTTTCTTAGTATTTATTAATTTAAAAATTAAAACATTCGTTAAAAGTAAAAAGTGTGTAGAAAAAGAAGATAGTAGAAAAATAACATAATATTTTATTTTGGAAAGTATTTCTGGGTACAGATTCTGATGTACCTTTTGTCCTTGGCTCAATACCAGCTATATTATCAAAATTTCATTGAACTCTCTTTAATGTTCCAAAACCTCTTGCGCAACCCCTATCCATACACCCCTATAATCCTTTTCGCAGGTTACTAAGGCAGTAGCCTGGAGATTTATTGAAAAATTCAACGCAGAATAATGATAATGGCCAACTTCTCATTCATGTCTTGAGTGACTGCACTCTGTCAGCCTCCACTGGATGTTCACACCAATAACGCCGCTGAGATGTGTAACAGCGCTGGGATCTGTTTAGGACTACTTTATCCCTCTGTAAGTGGAGGGGTAGGCTTGGTTCCGAGATCCCTATACCATCATGATTTTTTTTTTCATATATAGTATGATGGTATTTTTAACTTTTTTTTATTATTATTTTGATCGCTATCGTCTTTCATATTTATTTAATTTTATATACTTCATAGGTAACGGTTTTAAATTCTTCATTTATTTCTTATTACACTTATGCTATGAATAGATTCATAATCATCCTTATTACTTATTGTCTTTGATTGTGGCAAATTATAATATCTAATCTATAAAAGCTTACAACTTTAAAAAAACGTTACAGGTTTTTTTTAAGAAATAACATTTCTTATATAAAATATCCATTTATTGTTGACCTGATATATAGTATAAAATAAATTATATTTTATATTATGTATAATACATTGATAAAAATACGTCTCGTTATATCTCTAACTCTCCATCTACCGATACTCCAATATTTCTGTTAGTTAATACCAAATGTCAGATTTAAGTAGAAATTGAAATAAATATTTATATTCTTATAAAAAGTTTTATAATAATAAATAGTTGGAAGGCAAATTCTGTTTTATTAATACTTTATATTACAAATCCAGATGAATGAAAAAAAAAAAAAAGAAGAACATGTTTTCAACATTGACCATTCCGCTCTCGAGATAGGGTATTGGAAATTGGTCAGATATTGTCAGACTGGCAGAGTGACTGACAGGGATAGATAAAATGGAAGATTCTCAGTCATGAAATCTTTTCACCAGGCTCCGAACTCAACGAACATTTTCAATGTTTTGCAACGTTTTGAACTCTATTAGTTATCTTATATCAAAAACAAATTTATATTTAAATTACCATTTAACGTTTGATAAATGAGAAATTTATGATTAATTAATCATCAATCAGTACATCCTCCATTATACTCAAGCCAACTAGGCTCCGGCATAATACCATTTAGCCTCTAAAGCGTCTTTAAAGACGACCTTATTAAATATTTATAAGTTGCATGTTAAATTCTGAATTTAACATTGATGAGCTTCTAAATTTACTCTATATTCCAGTGCATAGATATTGACAACGAAAAACGAAAGGGATTCTTTTCTCTTTTCAATCTGCTAGAACAAGAGTCAATGTAAGCCGGTTTGTTTTGGAATCTCATCATTTGAATTTTTGTCCTTCTTAAAAAAGTCTGCAGAAAGTAGTAATCCAAGAAATGTATATAGAACATGGAGGGTGCGACAGTACATGGCTTCTAAGCTCTTGTGAACTTGATTGTGTCATTTCTGATATATTGTTCTTGCTTGTTGCAAAATGGATTATAACCCTTGTCATTTATTGTTTTGTTACTATATTTTGCTATTGACCTTCCATAGGGATTAAAATCTCTTAAACTATTTTTGACTGACATGATATTTGGGAATTTTATCAGAAACCCTTTTTAGTCGAACTTAAAATTCTTCCTTCTCTTCATAAGGTTTTCCTTTTGTCGGTGCCTGTATACCGACTTTAGGCATATTGAAAATTTTCTCTCCCACACCTATGTAGCTCATCCTTTCATTTATTTTTCCGTAACATAATGTGACATATTTTTCACTACAAAACCTGTAAATATCATAGCTTCTTACCTAGTGTATATCATAGTAAAATTAAATTATCTATTACCTTTTTAATAATCAGATCTAATGTAAACAGAACGCGAAGATCGTCCTCTGACTGATCCTAACCGATTTTATTTAAAAAACTCTATTACATTAAACATTGCCACATCAAATTCTAAATATTTTTCTTTCCCTGTCCAACTCTTTTTCATCTTTCTTTAATTCTCCTTGAAATCCAACCGAGTGGAATAGAAGGACGGATCCCAGTATTATGTTAATTTTTTTATTTTCTATAATTTTATTTATTTTAGGAATGTGTTGATTCTCGGTTCCACCGATTCTTTAGGAAAGAATTCGATTCGAGAATCGATGATCCAAAGTCGATTCCTAGGAACCGATCGATACTGCTCGAGATAGTTATGTGATACATAATTATGTAATCACTATATTAAATATTATATAATAAAAATTATAATATCATAATACAATTACTATATTAATTGATTGTTCTTACCGATAAAAAAATTTAAGTTAATTACTTCTAAAATATACTTTATATCTTATAATAAGAGATTAATTTTTCATACGCTTGATCTACTCTGCTCGATATGATTATATCATTCTTTTGGAAATTAAAGCATCGCTACTGCAAGAATTTGTACGTTATTTGACATGCTACTTGCTCTAGCTATTATTATTGTTGTTATTATTGGTTTATTGTTTTGTTATTATAATTATCTGACCTCCTTTGTAATGTTATTGTTAAAAATTTTAAGTGTGTAGGAACCTGGCAACACTGAGTGCTGTAAAAACATTTAGTAACCTGGCAACACTGTGTGCTTCATAAACTTCCAATTAATTTTCTTTATATTATAGACACGTTTTCGTTTTTGTTTTTTTTTGTTTTGTTTTTTTGTGATTGAATTTGTAAAAATATGAAGTGTTTTGAGTCCACTTATCCAGTGTGCGAACTATTTCTTTTATTTATATATTACATATTCCTATATGTAAGTCTGTAGTCTCTATTGAATAGTCGCAACAAAAGACTTCATAATTTGACCTGAAATTGACCATATAAATGGTAATTGCTGCTGCAATTAACTATACATGTAGATAATAAATGCTAATTACTTATCTCTTAGGTGAGTATTGTTTTTTTTAAATAAGATTTGGTTTGTTTTATAGTTATTTTATTAATTATTTTATGTAATAGGAATTTATTTTCAACCGAGGTACCAATAAAGAGAATCGATATTCGATTTTTTGTTATTAGTACCGGAAACGAAAATCGAAACATTTCAATACCGACACATCAATGATTATTCATTTACTTTTATTAATTTTTCACTTCTCTTGATTTTTGTTGTCACTCCCTTAGCCTTTGCATAAAATCGCCACTCAATGTCTCTGTAATATTTGTAACAAATACTTCACCAATCCTTAACCACATTAAAACATCCAATTTGACGTTACTTTGTCAAAACTGTATTTAGATATATTTTAGTGGTAAAATGTATGAATGTACTATACTTGAAGATAAAGACCTAATGAATTAAAAAAAATCTATTGTCAGGTAGGAACTAAAACAACCTTCAGGGAAATTTGTAATGAACTTAAAAAGGCAGAGACTGCTGACTAACACCGCATTAACCCGATGCCACATTGCTGAATAAGCCGGGCCTGAATAGAAGCAACAAGCATCTCTCCATTTATCAAGGGAGGGATCACAGCCACCCCCTGCTAACCCTAATATACTGATATCTCATTTACTGCTCACGTTACTAAAGGGTTTTTTAGTCTTTTGCGAACGTGATATCACGGAATTGAGTGTTCTTGAGCAGATATTGAAAGGTGGGTTATTTAACTGCTAGTTACCTCTCCTCTTTTGAAATATAAGCTGATTCCCCTACACTACCAGACATTGGTATGTACAGATGATACAGCTACTTTTGAAGTTAGATACTCTGTTTCAGTAAAACCATAAATTTTATTATAACACAACACATCTCTAATCCTCTTGTGAAAATTATTTAAAGTCTAATATGACAATAATGGTAATTCTTTTGTAATATAAAAAAAATAGTAACTAATTTCCTATAGAGTTCTGTGTTTTGATGTTTAGTAAAAACTTAAATATGTCCTTATGATATATCTTTAATTACATTTAAAGTAGATCCTTTTTCTTATAGGTTAAATTTTGATAGCTTATCATAAATAAAAAGAAGGTATATTTATGACAAAAATATCAATTTAGTACTTCCAGAAATGCTTGAGGATTAGTCTCGACACACAGTCATAAAAGAAAATCAATATAATGGAATTTTTTTAGTTGCTAAATTTATAGTCACAGATATGATACAATATTAAAACAACATTTTTTTCACCTATGTCATTGTATTTGACATATTTGTTCAATATTATTTGTAACAAAATAATGTTTTGCGTTATTCGGAAACTGATTCAGGTTTATATTTAGTTGGTAGATAAGAGCAATTTTAAGAAGAAACCAAAATCCATCAATCCCTCTTTCTATTATGACAAATCACAACACATAGTTTTTACTCTTCGACATGAAACTTGTCCTCCAGTTTATCTTGACAACACACTGATTCCTCAGACTTACTGAAACCTGTTTGAACTTACGTTACTCATCATGAGTACGCGGAACAGATAAAAAGAAGCTTATAATCAAACTCCAAAATTTTCAGGCAATTCATGATTGTTACGAAAGCACATCGATACCTAAGCAACATAACTCTACCTTCGTATTCCACGTGATAATGAACAAATACGGACTGTCTACAAATGATTCAAGAAAAGTTATTTGGGCATATTCCAGAAATTACCCAGAGAAGGCTGAAGAGGAGCTGGATGACGGACCTCCCCAACCAAGGTAAAAAAATAAAACATAAAATCAATTTAGGAGGCGGTGCCACAGGGTTCTTCTCTTTATCATGGCTTTCACGCGTAGTAATTCAGTATTCCATGAAATTTTTAGACTCATTGTTAGTCGCTTTTATTGACAGGTGTGAATAGAGATTTGAAGTTAAAAATAAAAAATATATATATAAAAATAAAAATATATAAATATTTTATACCGAATGGTATAAGTTTGATTCTAATAATAATTTTATTAAAGTTTAATGGTCTATGAAATCTTAATTTTGTTGATTTATCATTATCATCGTACTAATCGGATCTCTTGTGGTCAATAAAAAAATAGTGGATTTCACGTATAACCCCACGATATATCCTTCAGTGGCTAAATCCAATATCATTTTACAAAAACATTTGTATTTTAGAAAGTTTCCCAAAACCACCGACAACATAAATTTTGCATCTTATAACTTAGTCCTTTATTGAGGATAATGTTCACCGCAAGATCATTACCCAAATCCATTTCATGGTCAGTTATTTAAATTAAGTTGGAAGAGTTCCAGGGCTCTCTTCCGATTCCAGAGTTTGTCCACATTAGCTGATAAAGTAAAATTAATTTTGTCTCTGCCGCGCTTGAAACTGGGCCTCATATAGTTACTCCCATACTTAAAAACTTTATATTGTATATTTTATTTCTTGGACTCTAAATATCATACTTTATTTTATAACATAAGGGCGGATAAGGGCTGCGATAAAGGAGCAAATCGGCAGCGAGTGGCGCGGTGCTATATCGAGCGGCCGCCTAATCCTAGCTCTCACGCGAATATTAGCCTTCTCTCTTTCTGGAAATACTGTCCTCGAATTCTTCGAGTTTTCTTCATATTTCCCTTAACCTTAAATGCGCCTAGATATTTTTATATGAAATTTCTACCAAAATATTTCCTAAATCCCAAGATACCAGAAAATTATTTAACACTTTGAATAAAATCCTGTAAGTAATTATAATTTCAAATTACCTTTTTAATCCGGCGTTGGTCGCTAGCCGATCTGGTACTCCGCTAGTCGCTAGGTGAGCATTTCCCTCAGTTCTTTGATTTTCATAAAATATGCAGTTTTATATTACCAAATATGTAAATAAATGTCATAATAATGTATCAATAATTGTAGTATAGAGCATAAGGATTAAAAAAATATTTTTACAAAATTTACAAAGATTTATTGTAAAACATCAAAAAAACCAAATAAAAATTAAATATTTTACTATTTACATAATAATGTGTTTTTCATCAACTTGATCATTTTTTTCTATTTCTATACAATTATTACAAGTATATTTAGTATGTTCATTGTGAATTGGAACATTACACTTTTTACATTTTTTTTTTCGTTTTTATTTTTTTATTTCTTCGGCAAACCGTGCCAGATCTATTTTGTATTGCCTCGAGCAGCAACGAACAAAAACTGTATTAGTAAAAAGTTCAGATCCCTAGTAAATTATTGAAAAATGATATAAATAAAATTCACGACGATTTATAAACTAATTACTTACAATTTATCACCTCAACTGTATTTTTATCCAACAATTTAAGCATAATAGATCCACGACTCATTTTGAACCCAAATAATCACTAATCAATCGAAAGAAATTAGAAAACTCGCTGAGTAAAATGACACAAATAAATTGCACGAGACATAAGCTGGAACTGAGGAGTGTGGACATGGAAATTTTCAGTAAAAATCTCCCAATATCCAGGCTACCTGCATCCGTTTTACTTATAAACCAAATATTCTTATTCGCAAATGTCCTAAACGCAGCTATAATGAGGGTCAGCGACGATAGTTGAATTCTAAAGAAATTATTACATATTTTTTAGTAGGGTGATGGAAATGCTCACCTAGCGACCAACGCAGGGTTGAAAGTTGCTGAAGCAGAGTAATGTTTTTTCAATATTCGTTTTCTATTTAACCCTGCAAGGACAAGCAAAAAGTTTTTCAATCAAAATAAGATTTTTTAATATTTTTCTTTGTTTTATATTTTCTTTGACGAAATTAAGGTAAATTGTTTTTAAAAAAATCAAACTCGCCGTTTGCTCATAATTGGCCAATACGCAAAAGGATGTTTTAAATTTTGGAATAGAAACGCTTTTATTAACAAAATATTTTTTTATTTTAAGTAATATACATCACAAACAAACAATTAATAATTATTTAATCAATATAGAATTGACTTTTTTATGAAACCCCATCTAACATCTAACAGCGGCTGTTAACTGAAGCCTCAGTAAAAATACATTAATAGTGCTACTTGTCAACGATATCATTGCCACCTGAAAAGGATAGGTAAGAGAGTGGAACGAAATTTGAGAAACTTGGACGATTACAACTACTTTTAGATTTCGCTAATAATGAACATTATTTAGGGAGAGCATTATAATTTCACTCATAAAAGTTTACGTCTTATCTAAATGTTAAAAAATGATTATAAATGCATATTTATTTACCTATTTTCAATAAACAAAACAACTTTTGTTAGATTAACAATAAAAAACATTAACAATTGTCATGGGGAAAGACGGGCATGATCATATGAATACGGCCAATTATGAGCAAACGGTGAGTCTGATTTTTTTTAATACATTTTTTCCTGAATTTCGACATGCCCATTAAGAAAGAAAAATATAAAAACCTTATTGTGAGAGAAAAATTAATTGCTCGTCCTTGGACCGTTAAATAGAAAACGTATATTGAAAAAAACATAACTCTGCTTCAGCAACTTTTAAAAAGGTAATTTAATAACAATTACTTACAGGATTTTATTAACGGCCATTTAAAAACATCAAGATTATTTTTTATATTATTATTTTGTTTTAGTCTAACTCTATAATCTAATCAGTTGAAAAAAAACAAAATTACAACACTTTACGTTGGTCATAATCGATTTTTAAAATTAGACAAATTTCAAACTTTTTTCTTGTGTGAGAAGTGCTTTACTCGTCACAGTTTCGATCATAAATCAACACTAGCACCTCTTGAAGAAGGGCTGCAGTGGCATAAAGGAATAAAATAAGTTAAAAAAGGCAGGGTGTCCTTTTGAGTGGGGGTACGTTTGGTGTGATCATATGGACAAGCCAGTCCTTTGGAGGGTCAAAATAAATTGACTAAATGTGAAGATAACGTTTATAATTACATATCTATAACTACGCACTGTAGTAAAACTTTTTTTTATTTTCAATATATATTTTTAATAGTAAATATTTATTAATTGTAAATATACCGCCCATAATATTATGTCAATTGCATTTGCAACTAATCACTGTTAGAATATCAATAAAAGTTCTATATTAGAAAGTTCCGAGGCCATCTTTTTTTTTTCAGGACACCTAAAAGGGTGATCGGGAAGAGAATGGGCAGCAAGTTGAGAGAGTAGTGGACTTGGATATATATGGGGTTTATTATGAAAATAAAGGTAACAGGCTTTGACTAAATCAGTAACATATTAACCTTAAATTACACGATCAATATTATTGATGCAATATATAGAAAAAATAAGGTAGTTCTCACATGACTCAATAATATAGATCATGATATTATTAATAATTATTATTATTCCTTTTGAAAGCACAAAATAGCCACTCATTGTTATTTATTTTCAAATTCAATCTAAATAAAATACCTACCTCTATGCATCCTTAACTGAATTTCCTCCCTTCTTTTTTCTCCTGTCTCTTGTTCTTTTGTCCTTTTCCCCATCTGTACTTTTATCAGTTTACCTCTCAATGGAAACAAAAATAACAAAAACACATACCTACTCAACCAATTCAAACAACAATCGTAACAGTAAAAGAAATAGAAACAACTCAATGACGTTTATTTGATAGACACTGACTGATGTTTATTGTGCACTATGTCAAAATACCCTACAAGTGTAATAATATTGTTACTCAATATATTGACCGGCCATCGATAAAAATCGGACTGACTCTAATTTCTTCATTACTACTGTCATCAATATTATTGTTCCAATGTACTCCTTTCACGTTAAATATATTGATCAATATAGATATTCGCACAAGTTTTCCTACACTTAGGTTATTTTAAAGGATTGGATAAAAGACGAATTAGGTAGTTAAATGGAGCTCCAAAACTTAACTTCTTATGTCCAAATGGGTCTAATTACTGTCATATAAATGAGTCTGATACAGAGCACATACAATAAAATCACAGGTCAAATCAATTAAATATAATTTTTAGTAGATTTTTTTGAACAGTAAGGTTTGAATAGGAATCCAACAGGCATAGAGATGATAGCATATAAATTATATGTTTACGTACCTGCAAGCAAACTCGATATGAAACAAAATCCTCCATCACCGGATAATATTACCCAAACGCTCCATCGAGGTATTTGCAGGTTACTCAGAAAGAGATGGAGACGAGTTATTGGGATCAACAACCCCAACACTGAGTATTAATCGTCTCTCTCTTCAGCCGTTTTCAAAAGTTTTGCCAGTAAAGAATCGCTTATTACAGCATTAATTTAAGTACGCCAAGAATCACTTATTTTATAGATCTATTAGTATTTTATTTACCCATCTTTAGTTTTATGAACATTTAAGAATTATTGGGTAGTTTCATATAAAATTTTCGTTATGAAATCATAACATTCATTCAAAATATTTACCTTAATTTTCTATACATTTTCCCAAATTGTTTGTTTATTGGGGCATAATGTCTTTATGTACTCCAACTATGGCAGGAAATACGGGTTATTCTACAGGTTACCAATCTATTCTAGCTAGGGTAGGTGAAGATTCATTTTGTGGAGGTACACCATGAAATAAATTTTAACCCGCCCAGAGTTCAAACCTTCAGTACCTTCAGGCCCCTACTCGCTCGGCCATCCAATAGCCATTGCCCATTTCACAATTTGTTAGCAACGCATTGGTAATGTTTTATGCAGCTTGGGCTGTGAAGGGTTTAAATTTAAACTTATAAAAAAAAAAAAAATATTTTGAAAAATGTTTGTAAGTTTTAGAAACTAGGTTTCTAATAAAATAATTCCAATAGAATTGGCAGTTAATTCATCAATCCTAATTGCATTGATCTTACCATACCATCAAGTTTACCTCAATAATCAGACATAAGTTCAATACATTTTTCTAACGGAATGGATTTATACATCACCTTAATTATTATTTGAAGATACATTTATATGTGGATATCTTCTATGTATTTTTATAATTTACTGTAAAGCAAAATGCTATTTAAAATTATGTCAATTATTCACATCTTCGTAGTAATATATCCTTTATGTTATCTGCAAAGTTTCTTTACGTTAATTTTTATTTCAGTACCTTATTTATGTTAAATTAAATTTTGTATCACATTTGTTTTTGTTTTTTTAAACTTGGTTGTGTAAAAATAAAAAATATACATTAAAATTGACATATACTTCGTAGATTGTTCTCCTTATATTTTAATACAGTAGACCCAGAGTTTTATTTGGATAAAAATCGTGGCCTTTATACAGCGAGGCATCTAAAGCGTGCTTTAGATAAAAAATTCGCTCTCCTCTCCGGATATGAAGATAGTGTTCTTTATTTTTTTTTTTTTAATGTACGCTTTTAATGTTGAATCTCAATCAAGATTTTTGCCAAGTTAATAGATTTCTAGCCGAAATTTCCATCTTCATTTATTTTTTAAGTTATAGCTATGTTCTTATATTTAAACAAGTTCCCTAGAAGTTATTTCAATTAAAAGTACATTTAGTAATATCCGTTCAGAAAAAAAAAATGTCCTATATTTTTAATAAAAATTGATAAAAAATGTCGAATACAAACTTGAAAACATACTTGTTTAAATAAATGCAGTGTATCAAAATGTGCCCAATCAAAATAGCTACGTAAACTGCAACGCTATTTCTGTTGAGCACTTGAAAAAAAAATAATAAAAATAATTCTCACATAATAAATTTATATTT
Source organism: Euschistus heros (assembly GCA_003667255.2). Taxonomy (NCBI): domain Eukaryota; kingdom Metazoa; phylum Arthropoda; class Insecta; order Hemiptera; family Pentatomidae; genus Euschistus; species Euschistus heros. The sequence continues at coordinate 2,086,091 of RCWM02000032.1, read as the reverse complement.
CATTCTTTTCATGGATATTTGTTGTAAAAAAATAGATAAGTTAAATTACCTTGAAAACAAATCAACTACTTATCTCCAAAGTAGGATTTTCAAGATCAGTGTTTCGAAAAATTAGAAAAATTCGAAAGTTGTGCTTCTTAAAGTATACAGGGTGTTCGGAAGATCGTTGGCCAAAGAGGTATCTCGGGTAGAGAGGTTCAGTTTTAACCTATTTAAGGCCACTTACCTATATACAAATTCTTACGGTTTTTTTTTTAATGAATGTTTTTGGAAAAAATGGCCAAAACCAAATATTTATGCCTGTAACTTCGTTTTTACTGATATATCAACGCCATTTTTATTTTTACTGTAATCACTAATACATTTTCCATGTAAAATAAAAAAGATTTGATGCAAAAAACAAGTACAAAAAAAAAACAGGTGATCGTTAAAGGCAAAAAAAAAACACGTTTTTAAAATAATTTGGATTTGGCTGTTGTTGTTTTGTTTTTTTTACTAATTTTCTTTTTTGAAACTAAACTTGAAGTACTTAATTTTTTATTATTTTTTTTTTTTTATTTTTTTTTTTTTTTTTTTTGTCTTTAACAAGATTTAACGATCTCCAATTTTTTTTGTATTTATTTTTTCCTTAAAATCTTTTTTATTTTACATGGAAAATGTGTTAGTACTTACAGAAAAAAAAATGGCGTCGATATATCGGTAAAAAACAAAATCATAAGGCATAACTGTTTGGTTTTGGCCATTTAAAAAAAAAAATCACAAAAAAAACCGTAAGACTTTGTATATAGGTAAGTGACCTTAAATAGGTTCAAAATGAACCTCCCTACCCGAGATACCTCTTTAGTCAACGGTCTTCCGAACAACCTGTATATTTCTTGTAATTCGTAAAGTATATATTTTAGCGCAAATCGTCTTTTTAGAGTAATTATACGATTTTAAAAAAAGCTCAAAAATTTCCTATTGAAAAGTGCACTATGTAGACGTAAGGGATATAGAAACTTGTAAATCTAATTTTTTTTTTTTTTTTTTTTTTTTTTTTTTTTATCTACATCCTGGTAATTTTATTTCATTTCTTCAATTTTTATTGATCTCATTATATTTCATTTGTTTTTTTTCTCTCCTTCTGTCATTGAAATTTATATTTATTTAATTTATTTTTACATATATCATTATTATTTTATTTTAAACATTAAACACACTTCTATTGGACACTTTACTCATAGGAGTATTATCTCATATAATATATTTAAATCCTTATAGTATCTTATTCGTGGTCTGGAGACCATCCTGGAGCACACCCAGCTTCTATAAAGTGGGTATCCTTGTTTAGGGAAATAAACGGAGGGTTGAGCGTGATTGCTGACCACATCATCTTCTTGTGATGACTGTTGTTCACAAAACAATATCTTACCAAGTACTGAACCCAAGACGGATTGTAGTGGTACAGGATTTTTTTCATAGTAAACTTTCTATGTGTATCTTATATTTACACTTTATATGTGTAAATTTGCGAGTTATAGTAAAGGTTGGACGGCACAAAGGCTTTAAACAAATAAATAAAAACCGGAAAAAAAATTTCTTTATTTCAGTTAACATTTATTTTCATGATCGTGCTATTCATTACGTAGAGAGGCAAAATGAAGTTGGTTTGTGAGGATTGTGTTAGTAATTGAAGACAGTCTCTGCGGTGCAGTTGCTCAGCCCCTGACAATGAACAATGTAGAAATGGCTTGGGTCCCTGGTGCCCCAATGTTTTCCTCTCATGGGGTTCGTCTTCGAACGAGGTCCACTCAATCTCGGAGGTCCGGTCTGGAAGTCCCAGAGCAAACCTTGCAATTCCATACGACCAATACACTACTTGTTTGTTGCTCTACAACTTTACTCCATCAAGCAGCAGCGTTTATGGCTGTTAAAAAAAATTAGGAAAGAGAAAATTATTTTTATTTTTATTGTACTAACTTGTAAACACTGTACTAATAGAATAATAAAGACGATATCATTCATTATTTGGTGTATAGCACACCATTCCTCATTCAAAGACGGTCTTTTTCGTCTCGATGTATAGCACATAAAAATTTTGAACAGCAAATCATGGAAGATTTATTTATTTTTAAAAGCTTTAGCATAAATATCAATAAATTAAAAACCAACGGTGATATCAAAGAGTGAGTGCATTTGTGTTCAGGTTATGTGAGATATTTTAATACCTGATCCTGGAGCAAGAGAGAACTTCTTGCTTTTAAGTTATTTAAGAATTTCAATGATTATACATCTCTCATTATATGTTTGAGACTACTTGGATAAGGGGGAGGGAGAGCTATCTTTCGACATTTCAGGATATTCCTTATAGATACTCTTTCAGTAAAAGAGCTCTTCCATGACCTGAAAGGGCGAGTGCCTCTTTACAGCTTTATCGACCATTTCATTCCCTTTTATGGCGTGGACATATCGTTATAAAGGCAACCCGCACATAATATATAGATTATCCATCGGACACTTATACTCTTCCTTATTTTTGTAATTCAAAATATACCTGGTATATTACTAAAAATTTTACTTCTGTTAATTAAATTAATAAAAAAAATAGTTGTTTAGCTACAGTTATTTTATTTTTGATACATAAGTTTCCATCATATCAGTTTTGGACTTATTAATGACGTTTTGTACATTTTCGATAAGATCATTTTTTTTAATGCTAAAATTATTAACTTGAATATATCTCTGTGCCTCGGAGGTATAAAACACTATGTCCATTTTTCACCAAAAATACATTTTTATGTATTCTTATTCACCTTTTTTCACTCTATACAGAGGTATAGAATTCTATTTCCTAGACCAATTAATTGTAAGGTAAGTTACATAAAAATGTTTTTTATTTATTTCTTTTTTGTTTGGAGGGATGGGAGGGCATAACATCTTAATGTGCTCTAATTAGGGCAGGAAGGACTGTTACCAACCTATTCTAGCCGGAGTGATTCATTTCGTACATATAAATATTATAAACAGTTCAGAAAATGAAATATTTTAAAAATAAAACCGATTCAAATTGCTCTCCCCTAAACTTATGGAAATGTGACATATACCTATATACATATACCTCCGAGGTACAGATCTTTGTAAATAGAAATTCTAAACAGATGGATATTAATTGAAGGCATGACTTTAAAGTTAAAGTTTATACTATTATATAAAAGGACAACTAACCATAAAAACTACTGAACCAATCTGTACCAAATTTTAACCACATCATGTTTATAGTTCTAGGAAAATTTAACAATAATAAAATCTACTAATATTAAATTAATTTGTTACTAAAAAAAGCGATAATAAGTGAATAAAAGTGAAGTTTGAAGATTGACCGATAGGTGGCGAGCGCCATTCTACATGAGCGGTTATAAAGGTACAGTTTTATATATAACTTGAAATTGATAATAAAGTTTTTTATATTCAATTAAATTATTAAAAAATATTTAAATATGTGGTGCGACGTGTGGTTTGAAAATCGACCGATTGTGGTTAGGGCCATTCTGCAGTAGAGTTTACAATAGTAAACTGAACCTATCTGTACCAAATTTGAACTGCATAATTTCCATAGTTCTAGGAAGGTTTAGTAAAAGTAAACTTTACAATAATAAAATTTTAAATATATAAATTTAACATTTTAACTGCGGAAACGAGGTTCGTCACAATGCAAAATTTTTTTATGGTTAGAAATTAAAGTCCAACCAGATGAAATCAATTAAATTATTTCTGCCAAATAAAAATGACTACCTAATCAAAATCTCCTAGGGTAATCTTCAACTACCTAATCAGTGCAATTTCAACCACGCTAAAAACTGCTGCTATGTGTGAGAATATCATTGTAGAAATAACTAATAATATTTTTTATCGATAAACAAATAAAACTCAATTATTAGTTAAAATTATCTAAGATCTTTACTCATGAGAGCGGGCGAAGCCGCGATGAGGTCTGGTATTAATGTTTATAGATAATACAACAATTAATATAATAATAATATATTTTAATATAATAGAATAATTCTAATTATATTGAATTCAAATTAATTTTCAATGCATAAGAAAATATTTAGGGGTTCTGATACCAAAAAAATTTCAATTAATGCGCATTTAAAAGAAAAAGAATTCGAATAAATGTAAAAATAAATAAAAGGTTAAATATAAACTACTATAGAGATTAGGCCTACATCATATAAAAAAACATTATTTTAGTAGTAATATTAATTTTCAATTTTATGATTATTAGAAGTTTTATTTTACTGTGCAAATGAAATAGTTAATACATAACTATTCATTATACATAAATAATGTATCCAAGATTCCTGTTTAATCCTGTATCTTCAGAATGTCCTTGTCTATAACAGAACTTGCTGTACCAAAAAGTTCAGCCCTAAAGGTAGAAGCTCTTTTAAAGTGCTAAATCTTAGGAAGTTCAGTGAGAATTTGACTCAAACTTTCTTATCTTCTCCGGTTGCCCAACGACTTACTCCAGTCAGCTCGGTTATACTCCAGTATCTCACACATTTAGGGAACACCATTCGGCTTAAAATGTCACTATAAAACTAAAATGGATAAAATCTTTATGGTGTATGGTTATCAAATGTTAGTTTAGGCTTTCCTATAAAAGATTTTATAAAAACCATTACAAATAAATTAAAAAATCATCCCAATTTCTATCCATCATTATTATTATAGTTCAAGCGTTCTCGAACCTTGATTGGAGATGAATAAAATCGGATGAAAACCCCTTTGAAAAATCATAATCAGAATAAAAGGTATAATGTTTATTTAAAAAACTAAATTTTTATTTATCCCTGATTGAATTATGGATATGTCAACCTATAATCTACTGTTTTTTCCAATTTACATTTTAGAATTAAAAGGTCAAATTACTTTAATTTATAATTACACTATATTTACAATCAATGATTATTTTAAATGAAGTTGAGAGGAAATAGCGGCTTTAGCACATGACATTTTTAATACAAATCAATATATCTCCTAAACGGTTGCTCCCAGCGACAAATTTTAAATGACAAAAATATTTTCCATTCCTGATAGGAAAACTGTCGGGAAACTTTCAATCTGAGCAACACCAACAGAGCTAGAGTGTATCAAAATGTTATTTTTTGAGGGTCAAAAAAAGTTACAGCGTGACTTTTTTCATTAAAACCAATATAGCTCCTAAACGGTAGGTGCTAGCAACAAATGATATACGGGTCATTTATCATTTTATAGGAATTTCGACACAGTGATTTTTAAAAAAAGTTATAAAGTCTTAGAAAAAGGTTATGTAAAAAAAAGTTTTTCTTCATAAACATCCTTATGAAAATCTACGAATATTACCAGCGAAAAATTCCTTCATAGAATATAGTCTACCTGCACATGATCATGATGGAAATCATAAAAGTGACGGAAACTTATAGGAAGTGAGGGAAATAAGAAACATTCACAATTCAAATAATAAAATGTTTAAGAATTTTTAATGAGTATGATATCAACTAGTCGATTAAAAGATATTAGTTAACATTGATTAAACATTTAAACATAAAACTTGAAAGAAAAAAACTAAAATGGTAAGACATTATGATATGTATTTAAACTTTGGAAAAAAACTCCATAAATTAAAAAAATTAGGCATACGTGACTTTTTTTATTCAAACCAATATAGCTCCAGCGACAAATGTCACACATCATTCTGCATTAAATTTCTGACCAGAACATTTTCGGTAAATTTTCGACCCGTTTAACACCAACAGAGCTTGTCAATATGAAACATTTTTGAATGTGAAAAAGTTCCACCAAAAAAGTATAGACCCAAATAGTAATCCCAATATCTCTGCATCATACTTATTATAGTTCAAGCGTTCTCAAAACCTGGATTAATGATGAATAAAAATAAATGACAAAAAAACAAGTATGGAGAAAAGTAGTTTCTAGGATAATAAAAAATATTATTTATTTTATAAAATTCTGAAATAAAAATCATATAGTATAAATCTCTCATGCAGGCAAGCTATGTATCTAAAAGTTATGTAAAAAAAAGTTTTTCTTCATAAACATCATTATAAAAGTCTACTAATATTACTAGCGAAAAATTCCTTCATAGAACATAGTCTATCTGCACATTTATGATCATGATGGAAATCATAAAAGTAGAAAAACAGATAGGATGTGAGGGAAATAGAAAACATTCACAATTCAAATAATAAAATGTTTATATTACTGGAATTTTAAAAAAATATTATACTTTTTTTTTTTTTTTTTTTTTTTTTTTTTTTTTTTTTTTTTTTTTTTTTACTTATGCGGAACACATTACAAGGAAAATTTTCGAAAACTACATCGCTTTGAACACCCTATTTTATTAATTTTTTTATCACTTATGATCTCCCGTTCTATATCTAATGCATTAAGAGGTGCTTTTCTGTAGCATCTGGACAAGGTTATATTTGACTAAAAGAATTTACACTCTCATTTTCCGTTTCATAACTCTTTCTAAATCATTTATTAACTTCGTCTGTATAGTAAATAATTCCTAAGCCTATCATGTTTGTTAATCATTGTGTTCACCCCATCATTCTGAACCATCTGGAGAAAAAAAACCTTCAAGATAGGACCTCTCTTTTGATGCAAATTCTGGTTTCATGTTTTACATTTCTTTTAGTAAATTCTCATTTAAAAATTAAATCAAACCATGCCTTTTTGATACATTTCTACCAAAAGTAGAAGAACGTGTTTATACATACAATGTAACAGTACTCCACAATCCATACTAGTGATGAAAGCTTGATTTTGACTGAAAAATACATGAATGCTTGAACATGATGAAAATTTTTGAAAAAAAGTTCTGAAGTATTTCTACTTTTCGTTCTAAAATTAAAATCTTAAATGTGTTCTAATTTAAATATTTAATCCGTTTTTATATTTTATGCACTCATAAAACTTTTTTTCAATCATGAAATCTTTTGTTCCTCGTAAACCTACCACTTCCTACCCTACAGCATGATAATATTCCTTTGATCCCCGTTTAACAGACCCGCTACCTAAAACTATAGCTGGACAAACGACTGACTTGGAATCCATATACGAGACTTTAAAAGAAAGAAACTGCTCATCGTTCTGACTACTTCAAAATTTACTAGACAAGCGTTCAAATCTCCCAATAAATTACAAAAGACTAATTTACATGACAGTAATTAGACCACTTTAGACATAAGGAGTTGGGCTTTGGGGCTCCACAAAATCTTCCTATTCTTCTCGTATCCAATCCTTGCAATCAAAAATCCTTCGTACAATTCTCAATGCTCCATATTATATAACAAACAAACTTATCCATAAAGATCTTAATGCTCTATATGTTGCTGATATGGCATAAATCCGGATACCTTACACTTTCACAGTAAACTCCATACCCACTCGAATCCACAAGTCTCCCAACTTGCTTAACACTCACTTCCCGATAATCCTCCGAGGAGTCTGAAAAGAAGATGAACACGAGACCTTCTAATGTCGAACATTTATTGAAGGGCTACTAGTGGGTAGTTCTTAACATAATATTGATATGTCATTGTTATCGTTATTCTAAAATTTATTTATTTTATATAATGTAGACAGTTGTAAATATCAGTAAATAGATAATAAAAAAGAAATTTTTCTATAACATATATGTTTCTTTCAATGCTATATTATTATTATTACTATTTTTAGAACTCACAATACAATTATTGTTTTGTTTTTTCAGATGAAGGGAGTTTGGTTGGAATGTTGATATTAAAAGGAGCGTCGCTGAATCAGGCTGCAGGCGTTTCATGTTTAAAGAAGAGGGTGCGTACAAATGAAATTGTATAATTTTTCACTTATGTATTTGTTTTATAGACTCTATTTTTTTCTAGAATAACACTGCATTAATAATGTTTTTCTTAAATATATGGGATGTAATATAAACGTAAAAATATCGTTTCCTCAGTAAGAGTAATTATTATTACACAATGAATACTATTTGTTTTTTTGTTTTTTTATTTATCTCATATTATACCAGGATTATTTCTCATAATTACCATAGGTCTTTTTCCATTTTTTTATTTCTAGTAGATACCTTTTCTTAAGATATTCGCTTGACCGTATTCATATCGATCAATTAAAAATAGACTGAAATTCCTCAACGAAAAAGATTACTACTATTATTCATTTGGAAGATCCATTCAGCTGGATGAAACAGTTGAAACGTAATCGTAATGGTTCCTTAATTTATTGTACAATTTATTTTTATTGATTGAAATTCACAAAATACTATTGAAGGCTGTATGATTATTGAAGTATGATTATAATGATGTTACAATCAGTTGTATGGTAAGTATTTCCTTAGACAAAATACTTACATGGATCACACTAGACTTAAAAGGCAAGAACTTAAAAGACACTTCAGCCAATAGACTACTAAATAGGTCATCCTAATTCTCCGTTGAAAACAAACTCCTCATATACAAAACCATCACCAATCATATTTGGGCCTATGGACTTGAACTTTGGGGGACAGCAAAACAACCACATCATACACATTCAATCCTTCAAATCTAAAGTCCTTCGTACAACTGTAAACGCTCCATATTATATCTCCAACAAAACCCTACTTAATCATCTCAATTTACCTTTTGATCTTGAACTCATACCCCTTAAATTCACAAAATACCATCAAAATCTTTCCAACCACACCAATCGTCTGGTTCCTTCATTTTCTAGTTCTACATATCATAATATCGCACGTTGCTGATTACATCGACAGTGGCCCACAGACTTATTGTAAATTATCATTTTGGCCAGCTTTTTCTCTCAAGTCCTGTCCGACTGAGCCATAGTACTCTGTTTTAACCTCCACTGGATTCTACTTGAGACGCAGCTGAAGGAACAGCGCTCGGAACTCTTTGGGCCTGGCTTGCCCATCTAAATTCCAGGTTTCCCCGAGATGCATGTATATATTGTATATAGTATGATTTGCCATTTCAGAATCATTGGTGTTAGAAAATTCAAAGACCTCTCTTTGAGCGCCAGATTGAATATTTATAAGACCATCGAGACCTGTGTCATAACAAGAAAAATGAAAAGAATGTTTTGCACTTGGAATAGGAATGTTCTTCGGAAAATATATGGGCCTACTTACTCCGAGGGAGAGTGGAGAATTTGGACTAATGAAGAGTTGAGAACCTTGTATGTCCAGCCAAATATAGTGAACTTTATAAAACAGGAAGGATTGAGGTGGCTCGGCAATGTGGAGCGGATGGAAAGTGACCGTCTCCCCAGGAAACTACTTTATGAAAAGCCTGAAAGAGCTAGTAGACGAGGTCATCCGGGAATGAGATGGTTGAATGACATAGAGGAGGACTTCAAGAGGAAGTCAGAAGATGGAAGAACGTTGCTGACGATAGACCAGCTTGGTAAGCAATTTGTGACAAGGCCCTTGCAAGGACAAGGAGGGCAGTAGTGCCATTAATAAATAAAAAAAAAAAAAATAACATGATTTTATTTAATATTATTTTCTTTTTCTTTCTCAAAATAAGTTTGTTTGTTATTAAAATCTATGTTGTATTATCATTTATTACATCTTGTTTTATTTCTTACTTGCATAACCCGTCGAGGCTTACACCTCTCTCATAAGTAAAGAACTTCGATAAAACTTAACCAATCATATGAAGTTTTAAACTTAACTAATCATTGAAGTTTTATTTGATCATTATATTTTCAATGATATTTTCACGCATATCAGTAATTTTTAACCTGGTTAAATTTACATTGATTAAGTGTTTGAAGATTACGTAAAGCATAATTAGACATGCAATTTTCAATTTTAATCTATGAATTGGTAATTCATATGGACTACAACTAAAGCACCATAATTCATATTTTTACACACAATATAAAAAAAAACTGAGAACCGGCATCTTGATTAGTAATAATTTTTATTCGGCAGAAATAATCTCAATGATTAAATCTGGTTGGATTTTTATTTCTAACCGTAAAAGTATGTAACACTGTGGTAAACCTCATTTCTAGCACTTAACGTTGTACATTTAAATTTTTATTGTTGCTAAATATAGAACTGTGAAAACGATGTAGTTAAAATTTGGTACATTTCACACTATATTGCGTATAATTTATTAACAATGTAATTGAAAATAAGTTATAAAAATAATTTTATCATCAATGTTAAGCTCCATATAACACTACCTTTGTAACCTTTCACATAGAATGACAATTGTCACTATTTTTTAAAATCACTGTTATCCACTTACTATTGTTTTTTCAATAAAGTATAAGTGAAAAATCTGTAGATTTTATTATTGCTAAACCATCCTTGAGCTATAAAGCTGATGTGGTCAAACTTTGGTAGAGATTGGTTCATTAGTTCTCACGGTTAGTGATCACAAACGAAAAATGGCTTGTCCTTTTATATAATAGTATAGATATGCATAGTTGGAAGTTGATTATTTGGACTTTTTTTTTATTTTTTATTTCTGTATTAATATACTTTTGCTATCTCATTGATACCATCAGAAGAAGGCAACTGGCTTTTTACGGACATCTGTCCAGAGTGGACTCAAAGAGGCTATCCCATAGGATCTTCAAGGCTGCTAGCAAGGGCGACGCTACAGGATTCTTGTGGATGAAGCAAGTGGAGAAGGATCGTTCGGAACTCCATATAAATCAAAATGATTTAGCCGACCGGAGTAACTATCATAAAACTCTTAAAACTAAATCCTTCATAACACCCCTAACAGAAGTTACCCATAGACCGAAAGACGAAACCAGGAAATGGTCTGAGGAACGTAAGGTTGAATTTAGCCGGAAAATAAAGGACTACTGGGCCATCAGAGAAGCTCGAGGTACCAACAAGAAAGCAGCTGCTGAGCCCACCACTAGGAACACCCATCTTGACAAGCAACGAATATGACATTAATAAACATCTAAAGCACAAGCACCGTGGTCCATAGATGGCCCTAACGAAATAAAAAAAATACTTTTGCTATACATTCATTCTACATATTGTTGAATGGATTATTTTTCAGTTGTATTACTTATTACCCTTGGTAGCTTGTAATTATTCAATATAAAAAAGAAAATAAACAAAAAAAAAGGTTTTTGGAAAGAAAAAATCAAAAATATATCCCTAAATGTTTGTGCATTATTTTTTATATTCTTCTTTTACTATTCAAGAAGTATTTATAGTATAGGTCGAGAAAATATTCACCGCTGCCGCACCTGTTTCAGATTTTCTCTAAGACTGACTTGATAAATATCCGGCATTATAAGTAATGGTTAGCCGGCTCGGCTCTGGGTCTGATAAATGGAGTATCTTTCATCATCAGCTCCAGATTGGATTGTGACCACCACATCTGTTTCACTTCACAAATGTTTTCATAAATCATCCCATTTTTACCATTAAACTGGCTAACAATGGAGCAAAAAGCTCTATTTTTGCCATTAGTATTGTTCCAAACTTAGCCAGTCATATTAAAAATTGACCAATTTATAACTTTTATACGTGACTCATCATTATATCAGGATTAATGCAGTATTTGTTTTCAATTATAAATATTAATTTAATTAATTGAGTTAGCCAATAATAATTACATAATAGTAAATTAACAATAAACACAAATATAAGAAGAGTTTTATGTATTATATAATTAGCACTAACAGAAAAAGCATTTCTTTATATATTAATACTTAATACGAACAAATGATTTTTTTGTTATTACAATCTATAATGATATATACAAACAAAGAAAAATAAAATAAAATAAAAGTTTATAATGTTTGATATTGATTATAATCTAGAGTCACAGAGATTGTAGCAGCAATCGCAATAGAATCCAAACTTTTATTTAGTTAATTTAAATGAAATACATCAATTACTTTTTGCTAGCATTTAAAATAAATATAAAAACGTTATTTATCTTTTCTAGGCAGCTGTAGTATAAAAATATTCCGAAGATAGACTTTCATCTATTAGAACTATATAATCTTTAAGGTATTTCTTTCGACAACTATCGTGTCTTTGGCAATCCAACAACAGATGTTTCAAGCAATGGTGAATAAGCTACAATCTTCACATTTTCCATCAGCTTTAATTATTAAAAAATATTTTCAAGTAGTCATCTTTGGCTGTTCTCAGTTGGCTAATGGTTCTTATTTTGGTGATATTAATGTTATATTTAAAATAGTTTGTTAGTTCAAAGCTGTAAAAAATATATTTATCCAAAGCAGACAGTGGTCGATGATTTGATTCTTGGATGAATTTAAGATGGTTGTTAATAATTTAATTCTTTCATAATTTTTAAATGGTTTTATTGAATACATACTACAACTAGCCTCTCTCAAGGGCAATAAGTAATGAACGACAATGAACCCATTTATACAATATTTTCAATGAAAATAAATAAAATATAGCAATAAAAATAAATAAAACAGATTTTTAAATGAATAATTTATTAAATTTTTAATAAATGAATAAAAACAAAATTAAAATTTTCATGGGTTCAATGACTGATAATTAGGTCGAGATAAATTTAATATATATATTTTTTTACTTATATATAATGATATTCGTTATTTTAAAGCTGTCATAAAATTAGGAGACAGCCGATAATTTGACACTTGATAAACGGAATCTTTCTATAATTCAAAGTTTTTTACTGTTCCTTTAAAAAACTCTTCACAAATAGACTTTACTGTACTCCACTCTGATATCTATAGACATACACCTGTCGTCTGTTTAAGTACACAGATTTCAGTGAAATTTATCTAATTACTTTTTACCGAACTTAAGAGGGACGGTAGGTGGGACTTAACCAATTGTTTTGAGTTGAACTTTAAGTATTTAATGGCCTGTCTGTAATTAATTAGTGCGAGGAAGATTAAGAATAACGACCGCCAATATCTTAAAGCAAAGCAAAGTCTATGTACTTCCACGACCTCAGGACGAAAAAAAAATCTCAGTTTTTTGTAACTTTTGGAAATTCATAGAACGCCGTTAAATAGAACTTAGTAATTTAAAATAATTTTTTTTTTTCTAAATATCACATTAAAAATTTCATATTTTATTATAGATATGTTCGGGTAATGCAGTCAGCTGTGATAAAATTTAAGTCCACATTCAAAAAAAACTTTATAAGGAGGGTCGACGTTTCGATTGCCTTGCAGGTCTTCTTCAGGGCTTAAAATAACTATAATAAGCTATTTATTACAGTTTTTTTTTGCTTTTTTTTTTTTGCTCTCTGAGAAGATATACTAGGTAGTTTGAAATGTCCACTCTCCATATAAAGTTTTGTTTTTTTTAAACTTGGACGTATATTTTATCATACCTGACTGTATTTTATATTATATCCTACAGTCTACCATACTATTTTTTATAAACATTACATACTTTAATTTTTATAGATTTACTTTACACATATATTGTTTTTATTAGTAAATTAGAGTTAGGAAAATTATACATCATTTACTGATATGCCGCTTTCTTGAATTTACGGTATGATAACGGCAAGGTATAATAAAAGACACAGTAAATATATCCTGCAAGATTTAAATTTGAAAGTTAAATCCGTTTTTACCGTTAATATCGTTTTTTTAACCAGCAAGATTACACTTAATTTTACTTTCAAGATTCTAATTAACGTGCTTATTATGGTGTAAGTATATTCATGTAAAATATATTATTATTTTAAGTAATGGATCAGTTTATAACCGAAGAATAAGGACGGCACAAAAATTTGTCCATAAATGTACTGATTGTGAGTAGAAACGCAATGAGAAAGGGGGATGAATTTTATAAAAAATAAATAAATTCGTGTTAGATTAAACGATTATTATTATTTAAAAAGGAAAAAAAAAACTGGATAGATTATATCTCACTGGATTACTTAATATTCATTGCTATTTAGATAATAGCTTATAAAATGGCGACAACCTAATCTATATCTCTGGACAGAATTAACTTTCTGAATTTAAAACATGTTCATTTTTTCGTTGATCAAGATTAATGTATCACTATCCCAGTTTGTTACTATCCATTTTTTTTTTTTTTTTTTTTTTTTTTTTCAAAAATGCTCAATTATTTACATTTAAACGACCTCTCATTAATTCTCATTTGTTTGAAATATATTGAGTTGAGAAAGTACTCAACTGAATATTCTCATTAACCTCTTCCTATTTTGAAAGTTTTATGGTTTTTTTATTCAAATTTCGTAAATTTCTATTTTGTTTATGGTTGGTTATATAGTTGCTATCATCCCTATATATAATAATAATGATTTTTATTTAAATGATCCTTCATTCATTCATTTTCATTTATTTGAAATATTTGATTAAAAAACATTGAAAATTACTTATTGTCTTTACTACATAATTATCATGTTTTTTATTGTATCCCTTTTTAACTACATTTTCAATTTTTTTTTCCACTTAAGTAAATAGGTATATCATTTATTTTCTTTTGGGACGCGTTTGATTCAAAGATTTTTTTTTCTTTGTTATTAGCGGTCTAATTTTTTTTTTTTTTTTTTTTTTTTTTTTTTTTTTTTTTTTTTTTTTTTTTTTTTTTTTTTTTTTTTTTTTTTTTTTTTTTTTTTTTAAGATTTTTATCTTTTTCTGCCGGCCTTGGTCTTCATCAAAAGATGAAGATGACCCCTCATAATCATTTAATCTTAAAACGAAAATAAGCTTTCTCCCTTTTGATGTGTATAATTATTCTTCTAAAAGCTGACTTTAACTGACTTTAAGATTTGTAACTTTTTATCTTGTTCAGATAAGTTTATCTTTGTGTCAGTCTATTTTTTCATAATTTCTTTTATTTGAAATAAATGTACTAATAAATTGTATAAATTATATTTCACAAATAATTAAGCAATCGGTGAAAAAAAAATACATAATGCATAAATAATACTAATAAATTGTAACCTTCAGTCCATTCAAACACAAACTCTCATCTTCTCGAAGAATTTTGACATTCAACGCTCCTTTCCCTTCTCAATAACACTCTGGTATTCTCTCCATCTTTATATCAGACCCACTAAGATTCTTTGAGTACATTCAATAACCTATTTTTCCAATACCTTATCCTTATCTAAAGAAACGCTAGTTATCAACGTAATCAATTAAATAGTATCATTTCTGTTGTCCTGAAAGTAACTACTCTTAATGACTTTGATTTTAGAAAATATAAATTATCTTTGCTATGAATATATGTTTTAGTTTATATTTTTTCTTAATATATTTAGTTAGTATATACGTGAATTATTTATTTATTTACATGCCGTGCCGTGTACCACTACATTTGGTGAATTAAAAAAGATTAACTAAAGTGAATAGAAGTATTTTTTCTTAAATAACTCCTTTCTAGAAAAGATAATGGATTTGTCATTATACTGAAGGTAAAAGCTTTGCTGCAGTGGAGTCGAAACCGTTGGCAGTTCAATACCCAAGTAAGGAACTGGGAATAGTGTTTCATTCCATTAGTGAGGTTCCGCAACTCAAATATGTCCAAAAAATTGGGGAAATAGTAGAAATAGAAATTTCTGCCGGTAGAATATCAAATAATAGATATGTGGTTTTCCTTTAAATCTAAACAACTTGTGGACAAAATATACGTAAACAGTTTCTTTATTAATGCTGTCCATTTTAATTTGTTTAGTTTTTTTTTGTTTACCAAACCTAATTTTATTTGTCATTAATTTTTTATTTTTTATTTTTAAGGTACTTAGTCCCAAAGTATTTGTTCTCTATTACTTATGATTTTTTTTTTTTTTATTGTAATAATCTATATTAAGCTGGAAATCAGTAAAAAAATAAAAATAAAAATAAAAAAATACTTTTTGTGTTGAGCCTAAAATAATGTTATATTTTACGGAATTAAATTGCCGATCTTCTCATGATCCATACCTAGTGTTCTTATTAAATATATTGTAGCGAATTATATATTATATTTTTCCCACGAAGCCCACTCCTAAAATGCTCTGTGTTAACCAATACTATTATATATATATAATACCTAAAGCACACTTACCTAAAGCAGCTTTCTCCGGATAGATGTGGTCCATCAAACAATAAGAGGCAATTTATCAAAAGCCAAGAGGTAAAAGCCGACATCTCTAACCGGATAGAAACCAGCCTCAATTTCAAGTACTCATGTGTCAACTTAAGCCGGCAATGATCTGTAAGCTTAGGAACCCTTCAAGAAAGCTCAATTAATACCGTAAATAATTTATAACTTACTAGGTATTTAAAACGTTAATTACTTACATTCGAACGTTGGAATCAGGTATGAGTTAATGACAATAAAATACCTTAAAATAAATATTTTTTAATTCGATATAGCTATATATCAATACGTATACTGTGATATATTGTTTTATCTCTAAAAATACAACTATTACATATAACAGTTAAACAACTATATATATATATATATACATACACAGTCGAAACTGGATAAGTGGTACCTGCATAAGTGGAATACCTCTATAAGTGGTAAAAAAAACTCATGATCCCTTCATTTTTTCCCCTAAATAAACTCTTTAACTGGAATGCTTTCCCCTCTATAAGTGGATTCCATTTTGGTGGAAATTGCCACGGTAAATGGGACAATTTTTGTATTTACCTCTATAAGTGGAATTCACATTACTATTAAGAAAACGTTTAGGGATAAATGGGTCTGCTTTGTTTTGATTGGTTCCCAATGTGTAAACATTAAGCACATTGATGCTTAATTGATTATCTTCTAACCTATTTTTGCTCCCTATTTTTGCAACACTTTTATCTTTACTAACCTCCCTATCAGTTGACCATATTGTCAACATGTCGCGAAATCTGATATCTTTTTTTCAATTAGTAAAATATAATGTTTTGTTCGTGAACTGGAAAGTAGAAAGGCAAGGAATAAGATCGCAATAGTTTGGTGTGCCGGATTTTTAGTAATAAAAACAATATTTTACACGAGCATTCAGAAGGACATGGAAAAATAAAGAGATTATTAATATCTTGAGTTAGAAAAATGTCTCCTAACATGGCTGTGACAGTTACTAACTGCAAGTAAAAATATTCCAATTGGTGGGACGTTGATAAAACAATTATAATAATTCCTAGCTGATTGAAAACCTCTTTTAGTACTACATGAAACTTTAATGACCTGGATTAGTAAAACCTTGTTTAAGTATAATATCTCTCTAAGTGGGATTAAAATTCTGTTACCAAGAGATTTCATTTATCCACGTTCGGCTGTATGTATATACTGGGTGAGTATCTCTTAGTGTAAAAAAAAAAAGTTGGATGAAACTAGATAAAAAATGTAGCAAAATGCCGCAAAGCTCACTTTTCTATTCCAATCCGTTGCAGATATACGATGAATCAAAGACTTTTTTGAGGAAACCACGTTTTTTTCCATAAAAGCTGTAATATCTACTTTTTGAGGTGAAATTTATGGGCTGATGAGTCTGTTTTTACAGGTGAATGCAGTTCTACCGTTCAATGTGGAGTATCGATATTTTATTCATCTTTGTATTGCTGTCGAATAGTGTTGAAAAATCATAGTTTGCCCAACAGATTGAATGATGAGATTGCTAAGATGTGTTACAAATTATCCTACCACAACTTCATCACTATATTCCACCTGATGTTCGGCAAAATATGATTATCCAACACCATGGTGCTCCTCCACATTTTTCGAAAGCAATACAAATATAAACCAACGATATACATGGATAGGTAGAAATGCCTTCCCCTGTAAAAACAGACTCATCTGCCCATAAAATTCACCTCAAAAAGTAGCATTCTTCAACACAATCTGCATTCAGAAGCTAACGGCAAAATTGAGATCTATGTTCATTATCATTGGATTTTAAACATTACATTGAAAATCTAATAAAATAAATCCTAAATAATAATAATAAATAGATAAATATAATAACATAAGATCCTCTAATCTGGTGTCAGTTTATTGACAGTTTTCCTTTATTTCCTGTTAAACAATAATTTTTTTCTTTGCTTTTTATTCCAATGAAGATTTTATTATGTTTAAAATGCACGGTTTCATTAAGGGATTGTCATAATGTTTGATTTACACAAGTAACTGATTTGTATGCCGAATGAGAACACCATGTTTTTTCGGTCTTAAAAGTGAATTTCTCCAATAAATTGAAACAAAATCATTACGTTTAACATATCATTTGAAAGCTGATTAAATTTGCAAGTTTTGTCGTTTTGTGGATAGTTTTTTTCGATAAATGGTGAGCGTTGAAGTAATATAAGACATTGTGACTTCCCCAAAAAAGGTGAAGATCCAGTGTTCATTCAGATACCAATATTGTAAAATTCAAGGTTACAGGTACTTAGCTATTATAGAAAATTTAATGCTAAATCCGAAAATGTGATCAAAATTTGAAAAAATATTTAAACAAAATGGATATTACAGCTTTTATGAAAAAAAAACAACGTGGTTTCCTCAAAAAAAACTTACTTTACCCATCTCTAGAGGTATTTAAACAGTCAAACAAAGCATCTCTAGTAAATGTAAGAATATTTCGACCTAAGAGGGAGCTTACTTTTCAGGTCTTTGAGCATTCAAATCGTTATCGTTTAGATTTTCCCTTTCTGTTTCTTCTTTGAATTTTAACCGACCTCGTTTAGGCATAGGGAATGCAGCAATTACTTTCATTTGACTGGAGAGAGCTTAAAATTCTGGACGGGGAGAGAATACCAGCCGGGTGTGGGACCGCTTCATTCAAGTTTACATTCAACTTTAAATACACGAAAATCGTTTATTCAATCTTATTCATCCTAACGGAGTTGACATTTTCCTGTTTTTTATTATTTTAATGTTAAAAACATCCATAAAGTATTAATTCAAATAAAATTGATATATTTTACTCTACCTTCAATCTGATTTATTTTCCTTGACAGCTAGATTTGGTAAAAATGAAAAAAAATAAAAAATAAAATAAAACTGACTTCAGCAATACATTTGATTTATCAGGGATGAATCCATTAACATAAATACGAGAGTGAATCATATAGTGCAACCTCGTTAAGTCGGACCAGCTAGGATCGGGGCCGATCTGACATAACGAAAAGCGGGGTTAAAGGAGAATGTTGAAAAAATAAAAAACAACATGTACAAACAGTACAATTTGTTTTTAATTGCGGAAAAACACTTAAAATACACATCACAATAAACTATAATGCAGTATATACAGTTTAATTTTTCTGGAAGAATTTTGTTGATTTGAGTTGCGTCTGCCGTTTTCGTTTCGTGCGACTGTTGTTGTGTCTTATGGTTGCTCGAAATGAACCATAGATTTTTATTGTAAAATATTTTATTTAAAAAAGAAATTACAAAATAAAAAAATAATATTAAAATGAATAGAAACATTAACAACTAGACCAAGGGCCTCTAAATCACGCATATATTTTATTTTAGCTAGAGTTCGTACTTCTTTGCTTTAGCTTATGTAACTCTAACTAAGCAGGAAAAACGAGTTATCATATTTATTTAAAAATTCTAATCCAGGAAAACAAGTAATTTTCTTGATTAGATTTTCCACAATGTATTGGCTTTCATTAACATAAGTATTAAATGGCCTCCCTCCATATTATTCTGTCTAAGGCACATTTATATGATAGGTCACGTCCCATAATGTACTCTACTATTTCCTCTATCTATGTTTTCCTTAGCATACCTCATTTCCGTCTTCCTTCTATTCTTCAGCTATGTACTTTCTTTGGTAGCCTTCGATCGGATATTCTATACCCGCTAAGGAATGTTTTCTCGATCTCTTCTGGATAATTTTTCGCACCACTAGTAATTCTCGCTCATTGGTATTTCAAGTGCTAGTGGCCACCACTAGTACTTATATGTCAATAGTTTCAGAGTTATTGAAAACCAGTGGAGTTTGAGTAAGGGTTATGTAACAGGTTCCATATTAGTTCAATAAATACACCTGTTATTTTTTACCTCAAGCGTGTCAAACAAGACATATTTCCTATTTCTCGTGAAGGTTTTGACAGTTTCTTTTTTATTCATACATCTGTATGTTGATAGCTTATTACCACATATAATTTTTCACATACGTTCCCCTCCGAAAATTTTTTTTTACTATTCTTAGTTTAATTATACATATTACATCAGCTTCATTACATTGTCAGCTCTAATGAGATGCACTCGGAGTAATTAAATTAGTTTTGGTTATCAATTATCGTAATTAACCCGTAGAAATTAACGATGGTGGTATATACTTGGTTGGGTCAATTGGATACACAAGATAAGTAAAATTCATCTTCATGAATAATCAAGAAATATTATCTGTATAGACTAAAACTATAGGATATTAGTGACAAAGTTTTTTTAGCGAAATTCCAAAAAGGTTCGGATGACACTATCGAAAATTTCCAATTGGGATTGACGAATGCAGCAGTGGAAATTTGACTTCCAAATCAGAGTATCGCCTGTCATCCTCAACAGCCGGGATTAGCATTAGAATCAGTGACCAGCCACTGCCTGTACCATTCATTGCCACTGCTAACTAGATATTTTCTGACATTTGTCTTCATATTTTAATAAATGGCTATTATTTTTTTTTTGGCTAGTTTTATTCTAACTGGCTTATATTATTCTTTATTTTATGACTTAAGGACATAGTCGTAAAATATATATTATAATGCAAACAATACTCCATAACATTTGAAACAATGTAAATAAAAGTTTCTAAAAATCTACAAATTCATTATTACAGTTATGATAACTATATTCAGATTGAAATATGCGAAGTTAATACAAAAAAGTAAAAAATCTAGATATCCAAGTCACTAAAAAACAATGTGTAACAATCTAAAAAAATATAAGTAACTATATTTTTGTTTTATATTTTTAGGGCAAAATTTATAATTTTACATCATAATATTTATATTGTGTTTGTCAAATCTCATCTAATAACCTTTTCTTTTTGTCCTACAGTATCCTTTAATCATATCCCACTAACCCCTGTTATACAAATCCACTATATATGACTCCAGTTGGACAAACGTTTGACTTGGAATCCTCATACAAGTCTAAAACGACAGGAAACTGCTCGTCGTTTTAGACTTCTTCAACATTTACTGGACAAACGTTCAAATCTTCCGATTTACTACAAAAGACCCATTTACATGGCAGTGATCAGACCTATTTGGACGTATGGAGTTGAGCTTTGGGGCACAACTAAACCTTCTAATTCTTCCCGTATCCAACCCTTACAATCTGAAATCCTTCGAAAAATCCCTAATGCTTCTTACTTTGTTATAAATAAACTTATCATAAAAAATCTTAATCTACCATATGTTGCTGATTTAGCCCAAACCAGACACCTCATCTTTCATAGTAAACTCTGTAACCACACAAATCCACTAGTCTCTCAGATTGCTTCGCATTATATTCGGTAATCAGGGATAAATCTGAGGTGCTTGAAAAGAAGATGGACCAGAGATCTTCCAGTGTATAATTTTTATTAAAGTGCTGCTGATAGGTAATTCTTTTCACGTTATTATATTAAAAAGGCATAACTCCTCATTTGCTTTATTCATTAACTACATGTTTCGGAGCTTGTCATGTTGCTCCATCTTCAGGCTCTACAATCATTATGTTATGTTATTTTACAATTCTTCACTATATTAATACATCACTTAACATTTTTGGTTTTTATTACCTTACACTGTGATATTCTCACTGGTCATCTCATCTACACTGACACCACTAAATGAAACATTTAAAGTTCTTTTCACGTTTTGGCATGTTATTGTAATCATCATCAACATATTTACTTCATCTATATATTCTGTACAGTTGTAAATTTCAATAAAAGAATAAAAAACAAAGTTGTTTCTAATTTTGAGTTTTTTTTAGTATAGAACCTCATAGTCATCGACCATTTAGTAATCTTTATAATAAATGAATAAATTTCTTAATCAAAATTACACAAAAGTAAATAAATTAAAAACGTTTAATACGATTTTGAAAAAGGGTTCTTCTTTTTACAGGAAGTTTATGACTTTATCAATATTTAGAAATCACTATATTCGAGATTGGTATAAGTTCAGCAGGTGCGGAATGATCTTGTAGTTCCAGATATTGCAAGGAAATTCATAAAACATCAATAATCATAAAACTTTTTTAAAAATCATTTTTTGGTATTTTTAACTGTATGCAATATATGCACTAAGATGAATACACTAAGGTAAGATGAATACAATAATATGTCAATAAATTGTGAAGAACTACACATTATTCGCAATGCAGTATCATATCGATAAGTTTGTTTGTGCCATAATTAGAAGCAATGAGCTTCTAACAGAGGATTTCGGGTTGTAAGGATGGGATAAAAGAAGAATTGGAAACTTTAGTGGAGTCCCAATGCCCGAAATCATAAAACTAAAATATAGCTTCACATTTCTTATGGTGGTTTCACTGAAATCTGTACCTGAATTTAATAATGTATCGATATTTTAAATGCAATAATTAGTTAAACATAAAATTTTAAATGTTATTATGAGTATATTTAAATTAATTAAATCAGTTTTGCCTTGACAGACCCGTAAAGAAAAATCATTTTCTTCTGCATCGGCTTGAGATTAAAAATAACAAGTCTCAATTAAGTGGGTACTTAAACTTTCTGTGGGTTGAGATAATGGCCTGTAATTTGAACGCGAATGATTGTTTTTTCCTTTTTAATCGTTGCCCACTAAGCTATAACTATTATCAAGTACTCTCAACATCTTAGTACTTCCCACAATCTTCTTGAATTGTGATGGTACATTTTTTCGATTAGTAAATTGTGACCCTTCTGGCATGGTAAGTGTTTAGATAAATACTTTATTAATAGGTTTTATTTTATTGTTTTAAACATAATTCAGTCCTCTAGAGTGCCAACATATGTACCAATGTTAAAAAAAAAATAATATATAAGACCCTGGTAAAAAGCATAATAATATAAGACCCTTTAGAAAAATTGCAAGGCAAAAGATTTCTGGCTGAGGAGATGGATTTTTGGAGGAGAACTGCAAGAATCTCAAGGATTCAAAGAATCCGAAAAAATGATTATAAGAGAAAGAATGGTAGTTAAGAGGAATATCCTGGAGGAAATGGAGGGAAGGAGACTGAGATGGTTAAAAGAATGGATTATAAAAGAATCCCCAAAATAGCTTATTATGCCTCGCATCAGGTGAAGAGATGTTGCGGCTCAAAGTATGGCTAGCCGAGGACTAACGTATGAAGAAGCGATGGACAGAGGGGAATGGAGAAACCGAGTTTGGTTGAAGGAAACTTCAAATAGCAAAGAAAATCCTTTCAAAAAAAAAAAAAAAAAAAAGGCCTAAGAAAATTTAAGGCCTATTTTCATTTACTGAAAAAAAGAAAAGAAAAAAAAGAATGAACTTTCTGAGAATTAAATAAATTATTTTTTAAATTAAAATCTTATTACGTTGTATTTGTAGTGAGTGAAAAATAATTATTTAGTTTTAAAAATTTACTTTAATTTATTAAATATATATATTAGGCAGAACAGCGGAGTGACCTGTTCTAAAATAAATGGAAGAATAAATATTTGGGAACGAAATAGGAAGAAGCAATTGAAGAACAAACAGGGTGCAAGAAACGATCAATCGGCCCAAGAACATGAAAGTTTAAAAACGTTAAGGCAGACAACGTAAACTCAGGTCGTTCAAGCATCACTCCTTCTCCAGAATTCTAGATATTCTTCGACTTTTCTTTATAGAATAATAAATGAAGAATAAAGAATTTGACTTAAATACATATATATTATTCTATTTATATTAATTAAAATCTCAAGATAAGACGAGACGTATTTTAGAATAAGATAAAACCTACCTGTATAAGTCAAACGGAATTTGATTCTGAGATGACTTTATATAAAACTTATTTCCTAATTATCATTATTTTTTAATATATTTATTTGTTTTATCAACTCTAATATCCAATAAATTTTGAAATAGCAACCTATTTTAAAAACAATTTAATAAAAAGCCTTTTTTAATAATAAAAACAAAATAATATTCCAATTTTTCTAAAATATTTATTCATTTGATAAAAAGTTAAACAAAACAAAGAATATTCTTTTTTCTTTTTTTTTATAGAACTTTTATTGAGTAATTATTACAATCTGGGTAATAGGTAATATAGATGACATATGATTACATTCTCACATTATGTACAAAGAGAAAAAAAAATTAATAAAAAAAAAATTATATATATATATATATATATATATATATATATATATATATATATATATATATATAATATATATAAGATAAAATAAATAAAAAGGTAACAGAGAAGAACTTCTTATAAATAAACAATATACATATAAATAAAATGAAATACTAAAATAAAAAAATAAAACATTGAATAAGTAAAAATAAATAAATAGTAATAATAAAAAATAAAACAAAATTAAATTAAAAGTAAAAAACACAATCGTGCTTTATTTACAACACACACTCATCCTAGGGATCCCCAGCCGGACCCCTCATTCCAATTATAGGACAAGCCAGGCATAGAGAGGTCCCAGCTCTTCTCTCTCAGCTGCATCACTGGTGTAAAAAATCCAGTGGAGGCTGAGTGAGAGCGCTAACTATAACTATTGTACTAACAAAAAAAAAGAATATTCTAGTATAAAATAAACATTGGAAAAAAAAATCATTTTTTTTTTTTAATTTTCAATGAAATTATACATTTTCATAATTATATATTATAGTAATAATAATAAATTTTATTCAGGATTTAACATTTTAAAATATTTATGATGAAATTCTATCTAAGATGGACTTCCCTAATTTCAAAATAAAGACTCAATTTATAGTTTTGTTAATTTTTTTGTATCGATCGGATGAATACAAAACTCTGTTATTTAATATTTAAAGGGGCAGATAGAAGTATTTTCTTTCTTTTTAAAACAAAATACTGTTTTAATTTTATACTGCCTCGATTTTTTACCTCGAATGTTACTTATATATAAATTAAATCGTGAAATTGACTGATAAGTTTACCTGCCTCATCTCATATTATCTTGATGGAAAGGAGACCATATTTTGGATAACGCATCCAGCAATGTCCTATTAGACAGAGGGAGGTAATGTCAATATTGCGACATGCTGACAATGGTCTGTCCAATCTCGCTTGAAAGCTTGTCCAATTCCGACCTTATTACGGCTTATTCGTCTCACGAACCCTCCAGCCAAGCTATTTTCGTAGGCAAGAAGATAAGCATATCAAAACTCTGTTTTCTTCATATTTTCTTATATTTATGCTTTTTAGCATTGTTTATGTTTCTCATGAATTGATTTCTTTTTTAACAACTATTTGCAAACTACCATAAATGTTAACTTGATAGATATAATTTTGAATCAGAGTTATAGAAAAAACTGTCAATATACTAGAATTCCCGTCGTGGCTTGGCCCGCTCTTATTAGTGAAGAACTAACAAGGAGACGTTTGCAGTTGTAACTCACAGATTTGAATGCCGATTTTTGTGTAGGTAGCAGGGATCTATTAGTGCAAAACCTTTTTTCATGAACAACTGACCTTAAATCTCGATTTAGCACATCATAAAACCCTTATATGTGAAATGTTATCAAAATAAAAAAATATTGGTTTTTTACCCCTTTCGAGGATGTAAAAATTTTGAAGTTGAGATTTCATTAAGAATTTCTAAAGGCCATAACAACTGCTGTGTTCGACCGATTACAATAGTAATAGAATCACAAAAATCAGCATACATTCTGCTTTTTATGCATCTATACAAACATTGGATTTACTGATTTAACTAATATTAATTTTAGATAATTCATGAATCTTAGGATCTCAATGCACTATTATAATTCTAGGTTTGCACTATTATAGGTCCCTACTACCTACACGAAAATCGGCATTCAAATCTGTAAGTTACAACTCCAAACGTCCCCTTGTAAGATAATTTTAACTGATTATTGAAACCAGGATTTTGTACAGCCAAATCTTCTTTCCGTGTTCCTGACTTTATTTCCTTTGAAATCTCAAGTAGGTATTGGCGATCTATATAAGATCGTTTCTGTCTATCGGTCACAACAATACTCTGGCTTCCAAAATATACTCAGAACTATCCTGTCACATAAGTATTTGAGCTTTTTAAATTTAGAGCAAACGAAAAAGTAAATTGCTCGTTGTTACTATTATCACCCATCATGGCATTGGACTCTTTGGAATCTTTTTTTAGATACTGTTTTTCTATAACATTGAAGTCATTGCACGACAAGATGTTAATTTATTTACACCATAAAAAAACACTATGTTCTTTTGTTCAAAAATAAAAACACTGTAACTAATACGATTAAAACAGTATATTAAAGATTTTTAAAAAATAATAATAAATAAAATCGAAAAAATGTAAACTTATCAATGATTTGGCAAATTTTGGGGATTATGCGCGACCGGAAGATTTCAACTGATCTCAACCAAATTAAATCACAATGTACTTACAATTCAAATTAATTCACAATATAGTTACTCTATTGCTGAACAACGCTAAAAACATATCAATCGTATTTCAATCTCAAAAAAAAAAATTAATTGATATAAATAAATTATCAATTTCAAGCTCTATATAAAACCTTACCTTTTTAACCTCTCATGCAGAATAGTGCTCCTCGCCACCTATCAGTCAATTTTTAAACTTCACTGTTATTCACACATTGTTGTTTTTTTTTAATACCAAACCATTAGATTTTATTATTGCTAAGCCTTCCCAGAACTATAAAGATGATCTGTTTAAAATTTGGTACAGATTTGTTCAGTCGTTTTTCTCCGCGGTCAGTAAACGAAAAAAGCTTATCCTTTTATATAGTAGTATAGATTATTAGAACTATGTACATTAGAAAACATGTAATTCAAAAATTAAAAATACTACCACAAAAATGAAATTTTGTTCACATTTTGTCAAGCCTATCGGAAGATGACAACCGATTTCTATAATTTTTTGTCTATATAATTCGTAACTTTTCCGCACTATTACAATTTTGAAATTAAAAAAAGTATTTTTTCCGCCCACCCAAATGTATCTCTCCTCTTTATAGCCCTTAGGATGGAACGTTATCCGAAGAAAAATATTGATAAATTTGAAATTGGCCTTAAGTTGATAAGCTGACAGCCGACAGTGGATCAAGAAAAATAAATATAAATATATATAAAAGAAAAGAAAAAGGGGTGCTTTTTCAGTGAAGTCACTGATTAGAGGAAGTTTTCCTTGAAGGGGGAAACAAGAAAGTCAAGGGTTGTGGATAAGAAAGAGACTAAACTAACTGAGATCCCTCTGTTTAATATTTCATTTAGAAGTTAGTCGAAAGCTTTAGGATTGTTTTCTTTACAATTTAGCCCGCCTGATATAGCCCATTATTAAAATTTTTGTAATGGCATCTTTGAAGAATTCTACTCCAAGTTCTGTTCGAAATAATCTTATTTTTTCCAAGTATAATAGGACTCGTTAATCTTAAGTGTAGTTCTCTCTCTCCACTAATGCTCCTAGAATAGGCAAATATAGCACTAAATTGATTAGGTGTAATTACTAATTTCACGTTTATTACCTATAGGCATCGCCAGCTCCTATAAGTAAAAACATTGTATTAAAGTAAGCAATTGAGCATTCAATGATATTTTCAAACACAGCATTAATTTTTAGCCAGGTTAAAATTGAACAGATTAAGTGTGAAAATTACATAGAAGCATAATTTTACATCCAAATTTTAATTGTATTGTATTAGTTGGTAATCTGTATGCACAGAGTCTATTAAGAAACTCTTGATGTTAATGGACTGTATTATTAGTGCTTACGATGAAAGGCCCAATGATATTTTTACACACAATACTAAAAAGCAAGGGATCGGCATTTAGATTTGATAATAATTTTTATTAGACAAAATAATTTTATTTATTTCATCACAGAGTGGCTAACCTCGGTTCTTCATTATTGTATTCTAAATTTTTATTATTGTAAATTGTATTATTTCTAAGTGTATGCATTAGTTCTAGCCTTCGTAGAACTATGAAAATGAACAGTAGTTTTACCTTTTTTTTCATTTTTTGCATTGAAAACTATTTCAGAATAGTTATATCAACATGCCACATCAAATATTTAAATCTTTTTTAATAATTTAATTGAATAAAAGTAAATTTTATTTTCAATTTTAAGCTGTCTGTAACATCATACCTTTGAAACCTCTCATGTAGAATGGCGCTCGCCACCTGTCCATCAATTTTCAAACTTGAAAATTGATTACTCTTATCCATGTATTATCGTTTTTTTAATAAAAAACTAAATGTAATTTAGTAGATTTTATTATTGCTAAACCTTCCTGGAACTATTAGGATGATATTGTTAAAATTTGGTATAGATTGGATCAGTAGTTTTTGTGGTTAGTTATCACAACGAAAAGTTGCTTGTCCTGTTATATAATAGTATAGATTTAATATAGTATTTATATTTTGTTCATTTCTTACATCCGCTCTTCAAAATATTAATTCCTTTTTTTTTTTTTAATTAAGGATTTTTCACAATTCAGTGGGTTTCCTTTCTTCTCCCAGTTGCCCAACAGACCTTACTGGTCCCTGGCATCCTTTAACAACTTCCGCCAGTCTGCTCGTCGTTGGGCAGCTCTCCTCCAATCTCCGTCTCCCAGGATTCTCCTAGCATCCTCTGCTACGCCGTCCATCCATCTAAAGCGGGGTCTTTCTCTTCTCCTTGTCTTGTGTATATCCTCCATTACTAATCTTTTAGGGATCTCATCCTCCAACATACAAGCAACATGGCCGGCCCACCTCAGTCTTCCTAGTCTCATGTGTCTCACAATGCCCGACTCTCCTAGAAGGCTATATACTTCATTATTTCTTCTGAGGTATGCCTGTCCGACTCTCTTTGGTCCATAATCACTCCGCAGAATTCTTTTTTTCGAAGGTCAGTAGGCTTCGTTCGTCCGATCAGTGGGTTTCCTTACCCTAAGTTAATAATGGCTTTCCTCCATAATCTTCTACCTAAGGTCCATTCGTCTCTAAGCCCACGTCCTATCATATACTCTAAATATTACATATATATTTTTTATAATATTAGGAGAATTTACAGCTGAAGTTCTCTTCGTCCATGACTCACTAACTAGAGATGCGACGAAAGAGAATCGCTAAGCTCTGCTTATTCTCTCAAATGGTGGGGGAAACTGATTTGGAAATTCCCAACCTGATTGCGAATATTGAAAATATTAAATGACATTTATTTATTTCATTTTCATTTATTTTTGTTGTTTGTCCTCTGAAATAACATCTTCCATGACCATAAAATTCCATGAGAAGTAATGTCTCTGTGATTCTCACAGAAAAACTTTGCTTTGTAATGTTTCTTTCAGACTTGCAATACGTCTTTTTTACTATATATTAGATTTCCATCAATTTTTAATCGCTTGAAACCATCGATTTGATGCCTCTGATTTCACAATCGAGAATGACCTGAATACAACATAATCTCTTGGATTTTTCATCCTATTTTGATGCTTTAAGCCAAATTAATTAAAATCTATTTTATTGCTTAGAAATTAATACAAATAATTTATCTATAAGTCTAACTCTATAAGTTACAATCTCTTTTATGACGAAATTGTCAAAATCGAGATAGCTCAGTCTTAACCATCAAGACAACACAAATTATGTTAACACTGATAAATAAATGAGCTAATTTTTTATTTTATTATTATTATTTTTTTTATATTAAAATATACTGACTCCTATTTACAACAGCAATACTCAAAAACATCAATTAAGGGAAATAGATTACAAATCTAATTACATGGTAATGAATTGTAACGAAACTACTCTTTGGAACTATAAATGTTTGCTATGAGAACCCGAGACCACCTTATTTTCAGAGGCTTAGGGGCTCGTGTATCGAGTGAAAAGTAAATTGAGAAACTTGTGTATTTGAGTGGATGGGGTGTTGATTATGAAAGGGTAGGCATCTGGTTCAGGCACAATCGGCAACAAGTGGGACATAAAGGTCGGTGTGGATTAGTTCATTTGTGAAATAATGAGGAGTAATAAGGATTTTTGATTTTAGGGATTTGATACGGTCTATTTGAACATCATAATTTTACGTTCACAGCCCTGATAAAAATAATAATGATGTCGACACGATTTTCGTAGTACATTGGGAGATTGGGAACATGTAGTTGTAAAAATCGATTACCTTTTTTCTATCGATTAGTCTTTTATGAGAGTTTTATAAAGAGACTTCTATCGGAATTGAATAATGGACTTATTTATTTTCATTAGGGGATAATTTTTTAATGAATACAAAAAATCAGAACGTGAATGCTAAGATTTATTGCTAGGATTTTCCACTAAACTTCAATACTGATGTATGAAATCTCAATAACAAATACGTTCTTGTTAATATTATTTTTACAACATCCTCCCTGTAACTAAGACAGCGCATATACGTATACATACACATTTACTGAAACCCATTTGGATTTATGCATAACAGAAATATGTTTCAACCAAAAAAACATGCATATACCAACTACAAACATTTCAATCACCTACATTACCACTAATTACACGATATTCATAGTACGCAAGTAATAGAGCACTGCATAGAGCATTACACATACCCACTATGCTAGACCACAAAAAAACAAAACACAGAACATTAATAGACAAACTTTATGTCCATCCCAACAGACTTATACAAAATATGGCTACAATAAATATTTCCGATAATAAATACCGATGGCTAAAAAAAAAACTGGTTCAGGAACCTCTTCATGTAACAAAAAAAAATAATTATGTCATATGAGAGGTAGCGATGGGTACTGGTCTCCCACACGTTTTACATGTCTTATTTTTTATTTTTTTATTTTGTCAGCACATTCGCAGATTGTCTTCAGTTTGAAGACTGGTGGGAATAAATAAATAAAGTTAAATTTAGAAAATATACCAACAATGTATTCTCCATTATTATTATTTATAAAATCCAATTATTCTCTATGATTTATATAATATAAAGCAATCGCCTTATTGCGGGTGAGAGAGAGGTGGTCTGCTACGAATCAAAATGTTTACAACGTTGCTTGGTGCATCAATTGTTGCCTAAGCACTTGATATCCCGATTCCGAAAAATCCGGAAATTTCAGGGAAAAAACTACGTTATCCTTATGTGGTATAAACTGTAATAAGTTTGGTTGTTCAGTTGGCCGAGGAGAGGTGAAAATAAATTTCGAAAGTGAGGGAATCAACAGAAGTCAATCGGGGAAGACAGATAAATTTTGCCTTTCGCAATGGTGAGTTGTGTTCTCCTAAAACCAATAAAATATATCGCACCTGCCTAGGGATAGTAATAATCTCGAAAAAAGCAACTATTTTCCAAAAAATAGTGTTCAAAGTTTAAATACCATTTACCAAAAGTTGATATTTTCGAGATCCTACAACATTCCACGGAAGGGTGCGATATATCCGATCAATAATAATTAATTTAAAATTTGCTATCATCTAATGGTCATTTAAATAACGCGTCGGGTGGGCTATAACGAATCCGTAAAGGCAAAACTTTCGTTCAAAGAGAAGTTAAAATCTCTCTAAGTTTATAATTATCCTGTTGTTCCGTAATTGGTCTGTATCAGGAGCAGCATGGATCCTCTTTGCGGTTTGTGGTTATCTAATTTATAGAGCCTCTTAGCTGCTACAGGTTTCCGGACTGATAAAGGGTTTGTAGGTAAAGGCTGGAATGATTAAAGCCATTCATCTTGTAGGTGGGGTAAGTCAGAATGAAAGTTTAATCTCCTTAAGAGAGACATAAAGCAATGGAATTTATTTCTATTGAGGATCGTTTATTGCTTATTTCAATCATTAAACATAAAGAATACGCTACGAAATTAAAATATACTGAAGCTTAAATCAACTCTCCATCACTTATATCGAATCGATCACACGAAAATCGAGAAACCAGAAAATTACCAAGACAGCAAATATGATTGTAGACAATATATTCTTTATTTTAAACGTAGATAAAATTCACAAATATGCTACACATGAATGAGTATTACAGTTTAAAAAATACATTTTTTTTTTAAGTTTGAAGGGCTGCTTCACTTTCACATAATCTATGGATTTTGAAATGAAGTCTTTTGGCTGGGGGTATATACTCTTTCTGGTGTAACGTTTTTCTCACACTAAAAATGTGTGAATTTCGACACGCTCAGGCACTGTTGGTGTTGACCTAATCAAAAATTTGACTACAGTGTCCTGATTAGAAATCTAAGCCTTTGTCGCTAGGACCTACCGTTCAGAAGCTATATTGATTCGAATGAAAAAAGTCACGTTCTGCCTACGTTTTTTTAAGTTCTGGTGCTTTTTTGATCCACTCTCTGTTGGTGTTACTCGGTGTGAGTGGACTGAGAAAACAATTGAATAATAACATAACTTCTGTTTAGGTCTTTCGACTTCTACAAAGCTATTCTGTTTTTATATAATATTAATTCTTACATATTTATAAATTAGTATTATTAATTTATAGAATATTTAATTTAAAGGAGATACTTCTATCTCACATTATCTTTTTTTATATTTCCAATCTAAGCTAGTCGGAGATAATTTGCATAGATTGTCTCACTAAAATGACAGGAGTTAACGGCTGTTTTTCATTATTTTTGAGACTAAGCAATAATTCAGCATAGTAAGACTACCATGGAGACCTATGTCTTCTTGAACACGAATGAAATCTTTAAAGGTTAACACACAACCTTTAGGTATCTCTACTCAGAGCCCGGCGAAATCGATTTGACTTAGATCATGGACTGTAAATGGACTGTTTATGCATGTTTAAACTAATCACAGGAATAAGGAGCTCCAACAACTTCATATTATAGAGGAAACACATAAACTTTTTTTCAATTTATTATGTGTTGTTTTAAGGGATTGGATAAATTATGCCCTAGTATTTCAGCCATGGATCGACTTCAAGTTTGGGAGACCCTCCTGATGTACACACAGCCTCTTTGAAGTTATTACCCTTAAATGGGGAATAAACAAGGTGGTTAAGCGTGATTTCGGCAAAATATTTATCCTTGGCCTAGTAACAGTACTTTACAGTACTTCCTTACAAAAGAACTAAACCTAAAACCCTTCATTGGTTGTTGTGGAACAGAATTTTATTTATTTTTTTTTTACTTCCTAAATGTGATCGTTAATTTGCGGTATAATTTTTAATAATACTTTGTTTTATTTCTCAAATATTTTAGTACATTTTAATAACAATTAAATATTATATACATTCGTATACAAGTATATTTAAATATTAAAATAATTATTTAAATATTTATACATATTTAAACAAATGATTAGCTGACATTTATGGCTCTTGATATCTTGTTAATAAAATGAAATAATTATTCAATTTGAATTTGTATTTGCAGTTTTTCATTTTACTTTTAAAATAATAACGATGATGTTAGTTGTTGTGCAAAGTCATGGAAACACAATTATTAATAGTAATTTAATTTGCAATTAATATTTAAAAATTATTAATAAAAATTAATAATATTAAATAAAGATTTTAATTGTGTTTCCATGACTACGCACCCCAACTACCATCATCGGTATTTATATTTGTGTGTATTTGAATTTATACTTGTAGTTGGTAAACTGTATCCCGTTTCAACAAGTGTTGTTGATACTGTTCTGTCGAGGAGGTAAGGAGAGGTGACGGTTCATAGAGGTTCTTATAACCTTCTTTCGTATCATGTCAGCAAAATATTTTTCAGTTTTGAAGATATTTAAGCTCATTATCACATTAGTAACTTTTTTTAAATTTAAATATATTAATATAACTGTTTTCTTATCTTAAAAGCAGTTGAAGTTTTTTGTAGTATTTTGGTATTTAAAGCTTCTAAATCTAACGTCAGGAGGAGGTATGTACTTGCCTCCCTCCTGTTTTATATGTCTTATTTTTTTTTGTCCTAAAAATTTGGAATTAGCGTATTGTATAAGCCTATCATTTTTCGATATAATACATATTATATTTGGTCTCTATTTTCTCTGTCGATTCCCAATATATAAATTAAACTTTAAATATGAATATAATGATTTCACAATCAGAAGCAGCTGGGAGATCACTTTCTCTCTTTTCAATCTCCTGAATTGAGGTGTCTTGTCACTCTTGAGGTCTCTTCCACTCCCTGAGCGCATTGTCGTTTCGGCTTCCCACCTCAGTAACTTTTGTTTTTTCACCAAAATAGTGTCCCATCTGTATTTTCCAATTCCCTTTAAAGCTCCAGATTATAATTATTATATTTACTATTCGTATCATAGAAATATATTATTATATTGTCATTCCTGCTCGAGTTACCAATTTCGACTTCGCTTCCCTCTCTACTTTATATCTTATTTCAATAACTTTCTCCATTCTCATTTACATCTCTGCGAAGGCACTGTCGCATTGTTTAAATAGTAACTTATTTTTATCCGAAAAAAAATTTAACTAAATCAGCTTGACTTTTCAAGTGTTCACTTAAACAGAATTGCGATCGCTGCGTGAAATGAAACTCGAGAAAGTTTCCAGATATCCTTTATCTGACTAGGGTAGAAGGATATCACACTAAGTACGGAATGGAAGGACTTGGAGGAGGTTGTAAAACCTTTTCTCCCTACCACTTTATAGAACCTTGGGGGTTTTACTCGAGGAAAAACTTGAGGTGCAATGTTAAAAGTTGAACCATGAATAATAATGAAACAAGGAAACCTTTTACGAGCTTTTTGTGGAACTAGCAAGTATAGCGCCGCTCTAATAGACTCTCGCAAGGGAGTGTGTGTGTGTGTGTGGGTTTGTGTGTGTGTGTGTGTGTGTGTGTGTGTGTGTGTGTGTGTGTGTGTGTGTGTGTTTGTATGTGTGAGTGTGTAAGTTTATTTTTTTAGGGATACACCGGGGCTTACTGCATTAATTTATTATTTTTAAATATAGATTTTTTATGAATTTTCTATTTATCTGTTTTCATTTGTTTGAAATAATTAGAAAAATAATTTCTCTAACGAATGGAACCATCACATTAAAATTCATAAAAATGCTGTTAACTGTTTTAAAAATATTTTTCCTTTTTCTTTAATTAATAAATAACTAATATTTTAAGTAATTTTAAAAAAATGGAGTGAAATGAATTATTGGTATATACTATTAATAAAATTATCGTTGAACATTATATAGTAAAAAAAAATTAGTTCCATCCAGTTCGGATTGAATTTAAACATTGAAGAAATACAATCTTTTTAAACAAAAAAAAAAAATCTCAAATAAACTTTAACAGAAGAAAAAAAAAGTATGAGAGGGAATTACATTAATGAAGAAATGAAAAAAAAAGTCGGTGACTACGTCGCATTTATATGTAGCTAGAGAGGGAGCGTGACCTAGGGGAAAATAAAGGGAATTCTAAAGTGAAGTTCTTCGGATAATGAAGGCACTGTCAAATGAAGCAGTTTTATCTGAGAGAATATATAAGATTGAAGAAGGGAAAAAGGCTATTGCGATATACCTTCTTCAACTTAGAGGAGGTGGAACTGAGAGATGGGAATAATTATTCATATTTCAGTAAATAGAGTTAAACGACTAATTAGAACCTCAATTTATTGGAATAGTTATTCAATTTTTAAATAACTGTATCAAAACAGCGATTCCATTAAAAATGGAGTAGCGGGTTCAGTTACTTAGATTCACAAGACAATATACGTAGGTAGCTCTATGTTAAGGACTAAGAAAGCCTTTTTATTAAATCGGGACAAAACTTCACGCATAGGTCTTTTAAAATTAAGATTTTGACATCATCAGCATTAAGTTTCTAAATACACCCAAGCAATGAGACAGACAGTGAGAACGTAATAACGTAAAAGTTTTTTTGTTTTGCAATGGCTCTTCTTGGACCGTTTGGAGTCATTGATCTCGAATATTTTCAGACATTGATCCTATCTTTTGTTTAGGATTGATGTATTATTTTCCACTTCTATTGGAACTATTTTTATTTGAAAACTAGTTACAAATGTTAAACAATGATTATCGGTTCTAAAGTCACACAGAAAAATTCGAAAAATCAGCCCTTTATATATATTAAAGATATTAATAACACAGATGATATATATTAAGTTTTTAAAAATCTAAGACAAGAAATAAAATATTTTGGTACTCACCTAAAAAGGTGAAGGATCTCTGAACAAATGAAAAAACTTTTGAAAGATATCAGGACATACAATTATGAGTAAAAGGTCTGACTGTAAATGTTGGGTAGGAACCTTTCGGTTTTCCCAATGACTGGTTGTTTTTTTTTCGTTCCTATTGCAAAAAACAATAAGAACACTTTCTCCCTGAATTGGAAAAACAATTGATCGTAGTTACGTCTATCAGTAATCCACTGCTTTTACCAATTTACATTTTAGAATTTAAAATATCAAATTAGTGCAATTGATAATTAACTTTTAACTAAATAATATAATTATGTAAAACAAATAATTAACTATATCTCCTAAACGGTACGTCCTAGTGACAAATGTTATTTAACAAAAAATATACATAGGGGAAAAAAATAATACATTGGGGTCCACGCAACTCTTAAAATGCTGAATGGTTAGTTGGTGTCGAAGAAAATGAAAAACTACCGCTAACTCCTGTCATCTTGAGTGAAACAATTTACGGAAATTATTTCTTACTATCATAGGTCTGATAGGAAACTGTCGGCAAATTTTCGATCAAAATTTTACATTTCCGAATGTAAAAAAAAAAAAAAAAGTTACTCCAAAAAAGAATAGACCCCAGTTAAAAGACATAATCATTTGAAAATTTAAAATGGGACTATTGAAAATATCTGTCTAGTCATTAAAAGAAAAATCTGAATTGGTTTTAATTTTTTTTTTTTTTTTCGTTAGGGACTATGGACCACGGTGCTTGTGCTTTAGACGTTTCTTAATGTCATCTCCGTTGCTTGTCACGATTGGTGTTCTTAGTGGTGGGCTCGGCTTTTCTGATGGCCCAGTAGTCCTTCATTTTCCGGCTAAATTCAACCTTACGTTCCTCAGACCATTTCCTGGTTTCATCTTTCGGTCTGTGGGTAACTTCTGTGAGGGATGTTATGAAGGATTTAGTTTTAAGAGTTTTATGATAGCTACTCCGGTTGGTTTATTTTGATTTATATGGAGTTCCGAAAGACCCTCTTCACTTGCTTCATCCACTAGAATCCAGTAGCCTTGCCCTTGCAAGCAGCCTTGAAGATCCTATGGGATAGCCTCTTTGAGTCCATTCTGGATAGATGTCCGTAAAAAGCCAGTCGCCTTCTTCTGATGGCATCAATGAGATTTTCTTGCTGTATATATAGCTCACGATTTGGTTGATACCATCAGCTTCCATCTGGTAGAATTCTTGGTCCTACTATCCGTCTCAGGAACTTTCTTTCTTGTACCTCGAGGGCTCTTAGTGGGGTCTTCTTATTTAGATATAGGCACTCCGTCACATAGAGGACTGAGGGTCTGTATTGAAGGATGATCTTCAGATTGTGTATTTTGTGAACCTCGATGTTCTGAACCCTGCCTCATATTCTCCTAACTCTTTATCCAGCTGTCTCATTACATGACGTTCAAGAATCTTGGAAAATATGTTATAGGTAACAGCAAGGAGTGATATCCCTCTGTCGTTACTCGGTTTTAATTCATTTTATTCTTTCTAATAATTTTTAAATAATTAATTTGATTATTTTCTACTCAATTTATTAGTTTTGCTCAAACATCTTTGTTTAATTTATGCCTCCGTGGCTTACTTGTGTTAACTATCAGGAACCCTAGACAGTATGTAAAACACATATTAGTAGACTGTCAACAGTTTTCATCTGTAAGGGACTCAAAATGCCATATACACTGAACGAAATTCTAC
The DNA here is from genome assembly GCA_003667255.2 of Euschistus heros. Lineage (NCBI taxonomy): Eukaryota > Metazoa > Arthropoda > Insecta > Hemiptera > Pentatomidae > Euschistus > Euschistus heros. The sequence goes on along the minus strand of RCWM02000032.1, from coordinate 2,048,067 downwards.
AGGATGATGAAAAGTCAGTAAAGCCATTGTTGGAATTTCTGAAGACCATCAGGTTTTATAGACAAGTATAAATATAAAAAAAAAAGGAATTTAAAGTTGAAATACTGAGTCTTTAGTTATTATGAGTGTTGCCACAAGGCAACACACAAATGTTCTTTTAATTTTTGATTTACTGATCGTCCAGTTTTCCTAGTTTATTTAGTCATTACGTTTTAGTTCATATATACCTCTTTTTTGGAAAGGTAGGTGAACGGAAAGAAACCTTAAGTGTATCTGTTGTTTGTAATAGTTTCAGTAGTATATCAGGCTTTATTTGTTTTCTAGGATCTGTCTACGGTTTATATCCTGTCACTTCGTTCTCAACCTGTCAATTCACAGCTATTTAATGCCGTGTTTTACGAGCAGCCTCGTTGGCTTAGCAACTTGTTTTCTTTTTTTAACTTCATCAAATCTTCAAAAGAGGAAGAAAAATCAAAATTTAACAAAAAAAAAACGTTATAAAACGTAACCTTACCCGAGTAGTTGATTACCATTTGTGTGATTTCATTCCTAGTACACCCTGTATAATTAATAAACTTTATCATTAATGTATAATTAATAAAATTTATAATAGCTATATAATATCCTTTATTTATTATTCCTATTCGTCGATAGAAAACTTAGACCTAAAAGCAACATTTGTATTAATGAAAATAAAATTAATCTGAAAAAAATAAAAGTGTATTGATAAAGCGAAAAAAGTAATAGCTATAACCATTATAATGTTTATTTAACAAGGAATTCCGTTTAATCCGCACTTTCAATGGTCCGAATGGGGGCCATTATTCTGTCTAATCAAGAATAGCGAGACATCGCATATCTATAAGGTTTTGCTTTAAAAGGATATTGGGAAAGGATAGAAACCAATTGATAATACAATTCGAATATTTACCTACGTTATCACGAATACGACCTGAGGAAATCGTCAAAAGAAAATAAAAGTAAATTCAAACAGAAGAGGGACTGGAGGATTGTTCATTAATGAAGCTTCTCTTTTTTATCCACTTTTATTTCTGGATCTGTCCTTGTTAATTATATAAGCGACAATCAGCAGATCTGACGTAATAATTCAGCTAAAAATAATTCGGCAAGCTTATTAAATATACCCTTTCGATGTTTTTTACTATTTTCGGAGATCTTTTTTTATTCAGGTCTTTTTTAATCTTCACCCAGTATATGTCAATTTCTTAATATATCTTTTGAATTATTTAACCACTCCAACATTTACTTGACAAGCGTTCAAAGCTCCAAATAAATTACAAAAGAGTTATTTATATGACAGTAATAAAACCCATTTAGACATACGGAGTTGAACTTTGGGGCTACACTAAACCTTCTCGTATCTCATCCTTACAATCCAAAACCATTCGTATAATCCTCAATGCTCCTTATTATGTCACAAACTTATCCATAAATACCTTAATGTTCCATATGTTGCTGATATTAGGCCCAATCCAAATACCTGTCCCTTCATGGTAAATTTCACACCCAATCGAATCCACTAAGTACCCAAATTGCTTCACTCTCAATTCCCGATAATCCCCCTAGGCGTCTCAAAAAAAAAAAGTTAGTTGAGAGACCTTATGATGTAGAACTTTTATTGAAGTTCTACTAGTGAGTAGTTCTTTACACGCTATTGATATGTCATTGTAATGTATACATTTGTAAATATCAATAAATAGTTTCTGTGTTTTTTTTTAATATTGTGGTATTACTAATGACAATATAATTTTTTTATTTTAGCTCTTCCTCTATATATGAATAATTAATTCAGTTTCCCTAGAAGGAGATGTTAATTGTTTCATTATCTAAATGCTTTCGAGGAAGCGGCACTTTGTGAAAATATCTATTTGCCCCTTTCTTCTTGCTACATTTAATTATGAGAATGGGAACTTGTCAAAACACTAGAATTGTGAAAATGCGAAAAGCAAACGTAGCGCCAAAGCTTCATTTGTTCTCTTAAGTAACAGCTTTATGCTAAAAACTAGATTGTTTTAACTTATTGAATTTAAAAATGACAACCTTTAAGCATTGAGCTGTTGGATGTATGAATCGTCAATTAAAATATTAGACTGTCAATTATTCTATTAGCCTAAAAAAAGGCGGTAGTTTTTCGCTTTTGAATTGAAAATCAATACAACAGGGATTCGACCTAACAATCTAACACGACTCCATTTACTATTTATTATTTATCACGTTTAACATTTAATTTTTTATATCAACCATTTATTGATATTTACATGTATACATTACACATATAAAACAAGTAAATTTGAGGAAAATGATTACAATGACCTGCCAATAACATGTAAAGAACTACTCACTAGAACCACTTGAATAAAAGTTCCATATTAGAAATTTCTCTCGGCCGTCTTTTCACTATCGGAATTTGATCCTGAGGTAAGTTGGGAGACTAGTGGATTCGAATATGGAGTCTACTATGAGAAAACAGATATCTGGTTTGTCCCAAATCAGCAACATGTAGAACATAAAGATCTTTTTGGATTAGTTTGTGATATAATAACGGACATTGAGGATTTTAGGAATGATTTTAGATTGTAAGGATTGGATTCGACGAGAATTGGAAGGTTTAGTGTAGCCCCAATGATCACCTCCATATGTAAAAAATGAGTCTAATTACAGTAATATAAATAAGTCTTTTGTAATTTGGAAGCTTTGAACACCTCTCTAATAAATGTTGGAGGAGTCGGATAATTAAATTAAAAATATAAAAAAGTAAGAATCTGATGAATACTGGAAACAAATTAATACAGACCTGGATAAATAGTAAAAAATATTGAACGGGTAGTTTTTTTCCTTGCTTGCCTAATTATTTTTAGCTGGATATTACCTCAGATCTGCTGATTGTCACTTGCATAATTAACAGGGACGAATCCAGAAATAAGTGAGGATAAAAAAAGAAGTTTCATTAATGAACAATTATCCAGTCCCCCTTCTGTTTAAATTTACTTATCTTTCTTTTTGTCTATTTCCATCATTCGCGTTCGTGATAATGCAGGCAAATATTCGAATTGTATTTTGAATTGGTTCTTATCCTTTTCAAACATCTTTTTAAATGAAAATCTTATAGATATGCGTCGTCTCGCTATTTCGGATTAGACACCCATTCAGGGAACAGGTATCTGGTTTTGGCCAAATCAGCAAAATATGGAACATTACGATCTTTATAGATAAGTTACAGATAAGAACTGGATACGATAATAATTGGAAGGTTTAGTGGAGCCCCAAATCCCAACCAAATGGGTCTTATTATTGCCATGTAAATAAGTCATTTGATATTCATTGGGAGAATTGAACGCTTCTCTAATAAATTTCGGAGTTGTCGAAAACGAGGACCGGTTTCTTGTATTTTAAGTCTGGTATGTTACATTTAATTAAATTAAATTTTCATTTTGATATGATTTCTTAGATAACATCTAGTTCGATCAACTTAAAGTGATTCGTAAGAAATTTAGGATGATATATTTCTGTGCCATTGTTCATTGTCAACATGCACAAACGACCCAAAATTACTTACAACAACAAACAATAGAGCTCTGGGGCTGGAAAGGTGGACAAAGACGACAAAAGGAACACACACAGTCGATTACATACGTACAATGGATGGGATACAACAGTTCCACTGGACAAATCACACAATGACCCCCGGATCCAATCGGATTGTAGGTGTCAGATAGGGCAAAGAGACCTGTTTCAAAACACCTGATAATGAAAAATATATATCCGATCAAGGAAAATAAACACCGTTAAATGTTTAACGGAATATTCTGTATTTCAGTTAGGATTGATGAATCGTTTGCCACTTCTATTAGATTTTATTTATTCTCAGTTAGCAACTACACATTTTGTCTCTACGCACCCTGCTAACGGAGAACATTTTTAATTATCCTAATCAACGTAGTTTAGACTAAATTTAAATTAAAAGCCACAGTAGTTTTAAATACAAAATTATTATACTACTACACTGTATAATAATATTAAAATAATAATAATAATACAAAATATGCATTATGTTGAAGAGGCTTAATGTGGTTAGGAATGATGAACTGTTTGTCAGTTTTATTGGAAAATTGAAAGACTAATTTTAAATATTAAAATTTAATCACCAGTTGTGTAAACATCTAAATATTCATAATAATCAATTTGATATACAGATGATATGTATATTGAATAGTCTCTTTAGTAGCAAGTATTCGCTACAGACTTTTATATAAATTATAATATTTAACAGTTCGCACGCTGAATAAATGGACTCAAAATTCATTTATATTTTTTCACAGTTTTAATCACAAAACAATAAAAAAAATAAAAAAAATCTCTATAATTAGATTAACTAAACTTGGAAGTTATAATTGATTTATATGTGAGGCACTCAGTGTTGCCAGGTTACCAAATGTTTTTACAGCACTCCAGTGTTGCCAGGTTAATTAAACCTGGTATATTAACACTTTCTACAACAAATAATAATAACATACAGACAATAATAATAGAACAATAAACCATTAAAACAATAATTACAACTATAACAAGTGGCGAGACATATATGTTAATTTAAATTAACATGTCGAAACTTATCTAAGAATGTTTCTATATAAAAGAGCTTGAAGTTATCTGTTAATGCAGTGAGATGTGGGGTAATTGAAAAAAAAAAAAAAAAAAAAAAAAAAAAAAAAAAAAAAAAAAAAAAAAAAAAAAGTGATAGTCATCTAATGAAATGAAAACTGGCCCTCTTGAGCCTGTCGGCTATAGTAATAATAATATGGAACATGTTTTAGAGGGTGCCTCCTTGACCGTCAATGTTTTCTATTTTCTATTTTCTTGCTTCCCTGTGATTCAGTTTTCTATAGGAGATATATTTTCAAATTAAATAGCTTAATCCTTCGTACCGTTTTTGTCCATACGTTCTGTATTTTATTCCGCTTACCTTGTATTGTTTATTTCCAAAGGAGAGTCATTTTGTTCACACAGAAAGCTATAAAACCAATTAAAATGTTGTTATTGTATGTATGTCTAATTCATTTCTTCATTTTCTTTCAGTTAAGTTATAGTAATTTCATATGAGATTTTTTTCCTTTTTGTTTTATATTATATTCTGATATTTTGTACTAATTTAAATAATGATAGTTATTAAAATGAATTGAACAGCCGAGAGGGATAGAGCAAGATCGGTCAAATCCATGTTACATTTTTTTATTTCGTATTAGCAAAAACTGAGTCAAAAGGAGCTCACTCATTAGAACCTGCTTCCTCAACATTTTGTTATTTAGTATAAGAAGAGTTGAGCTCCTAACTGTCCCTACTCTCCTAGTATCAAACTACGCGTAACCTTCTCTTGATTCTCAAACACGTATTAGGCTTTTGACCAAATAGGTCACCGGTAACAATGTTCCATGTTAAAATAATCTTTACTCTGGAACATATTGTCCCCTAAGAATAACATAAATGAGCATAATATAATAAGACATAAATAGTCTGGCTACAATAATTTCGGGTGAAAATAATAATATATATAAAGCATGATACATATAGGTTTAGAATATAGTAATTACAATTAAAAATAGAACTTTGTGCATATATATAAACATAAAAAAATAATAATAATAATAGAATTAGAAATAATTACAATATGTTAAATAATCAGGTAAATAGACAATCCACTTAAGTTTTCCCAATGAATTGTTGGTTAATCTGTGCCTACTGAACTCAAAATAGGACAATTTAAATTATTCATTTAGTTATAGAAGCCCCTTTCTCTGCTTATGTAAGAATCAACATAATTTATTTTCTAACATATTCATAATTAATATATGTTATCTGCGATTAATATTGGTCATATTTTTATTTTTTCAATGTTTTTAAAATTGATAGTAAATGTTGAAATATTAGAAACTGCTAGACAAAAAAGAAATTTAAAAAATCAAATGTAAGTGGCTACTAATGCATCAATTCTTCTATGTCATCTAGCGTATATCAACTGATTTTGTATTTCAAATTAACGTGGCTTTTAGTTCTGTTTAAACAATTAAAACAATTTCCCACTAACAGGGTGCTTAGTGACTAATTTTGTAGTTTCTAAACGGAGATATCGAGTCAATGGTAGATCTGTCAATGGTGTGACAGAGCAGAATTTCCTGAGATGGATGTAGGCTCCTTTTACGGAAAGTCTGACTTATCGAGCCTTAGGGATTTGTAAACAAAGAAGAAGGAGTCTTGTTGGGAAGAAGTGAAGTGGGAAGATAAGTGAAGAAGGATTTCCAGAAAAGTGGTCTCAATGGGAACAACAGTTGGAGAGGGTTTAGATAGGCTTCATCCTTACACCGAGTTCCATTCGAGTTTGAAATGCATCACATAGACTATGCTCATGATAATAATTGAATTACTTAAATTTCAATATTTTATTTAATTTATCTTTCATAAATTCATAGTTTTAAGTTTATTAAAAGCAAAAATATAATCTGTTTCAATCAATGATTAATGTAATTCCCATAGTTCAACTTTAATTTATCTATACTATTATATAAAAGGACAAGCCATTTTTCGTTTGTGATCACTAACCACAAAAATTACTAAACCATTCTGTACCTGATTTTAACCACATCACCTTTATAGTTCCAGAAAGGCTTAGCAATAATAAAATCTACTGATTTTAATTTAATTTGCTGTTAAAAAAGCGTGATTATTGGATAACAGTGAAGTTTGAATATTGGCCGATAGGTGGCGAGCGCCATTCAACACGAGAGGTTTCAAAGGTGCGGTATAATATGGAGCTGTGGTAATAAAATTTGCTTCTATACATTTTAATTATTAAGAAATATTTAAATATGAGGACTGATGTGAAGTTTGAAAATCAACTAATATGTGGTTAGAGGCATCCCGTAATAGAGTTTACAACGGTAAAACTACTAAACCAACGGTACCAAATTTTAACTACATCTTCTACAAGTTCTAGGAAGGTTTAGTAATAATAAAATTTACAATAATTAAAATTTAAATGTACAATGTTGAGTGGCAGAAACGAGGTTTCCCACACTGTCAAATACTTTTATGGTTAGAAATTAAAATCCAAAAAGATGAAATCAATTAAATTATTTCTGCTGAATAAACATTATTACCGGGAAAAAATGCCAAACCTTTATATTTGATATTCTGAGTAAAAATATGATCCATAGGTTGAAAGTGCATTTAATTATCCGTAAGAGTTTCTTAATAGGCTCTGTCCATTTGGATTACCAAATCAAATATTAAAATTAATAATGTCCAATTATGCTTTTACATAATCATCGAACACCTAACAGTGCAATTTACACATAAGCAGGTGATAATTGCTGCTATGCGGGAACTTTTATCAATAAACTAAAAAAACTTGAATTATTAGCTAAAACTATCTAAGTTATTTAAGTATAAGAGCGGGCGAAGCCGCGACAGAATATGCTATATATTTTTATATAATTTTTGCTGCGGAAAATTTGAATTTAAAGAAAATATTATTTTATTATAAAAAATATGCAATCAATTTTCTTTAACGATGTATTTTTTTTTACATCTCCCCCCTAAAAAATAAGAGGAATGTTATGAAATAAAGAAAAGTAATGAGGAGAAAGTGTAATATTTGGTACAAACAAATAATTTTTATTTATATTTCAATAATAAACATTTTGATTCTCATTACTTAGGTGTTAATGTTATCGCCTGAAGTGAATTCAAGAAGTACTTGGACTTCAGTATCTCCTTCAAGACAAGTTTCCTCAGGTGCGAGGACTGTTATAACTTACCCCATCATTGTTAGGCAGAAGGAACTTCCCCTGAATATGTCGCTTTATTCCTTTAGAGCTTACTCTGGGACCAAGTGATAAAATCTTCTCTCTGCAATCTCCTTCACTTTCTGGCTCAAACATTTAGGTCGTAAAACTGACATAAGTCATAAAAGTAATGCCTTTTGCTTCTTCTTTTTGGTTTGATGCTATTAAGGCATCACAAGATAAGATTCCATAGCAGATCTGAAAAAGGATTTGTAAGTTTAAAAACCAAATAGAACTGTTCCAGAAAAAGAATTTCCACCTCCCTCACACCTAATGAATTAAAACCCTAAAGAACAGAGAATTTTTATATTTATAACTTTCTTCAATCTGATAGTTAAAATATTTTGCTTCAAGAGTAACTATTTTTATTTTCTATTTATTTTTTTATATTTAAAACTGTAAACAATATATACATCAAGTAAATGTAAGAAAGTATTATCACAATAACTTGTAAAGACCAGTGGGTACAAGATGAGGATGTTACTAGTATGATTCGGGATGTCATCTGTATACATACGTAGAGAATATGACCTAGGTTACTAACTTAAGGAACACCAGCAAATTGGGTGAATATGAAATGATTAGGAAAATTATGAACAGTATGGAGGTGTGGTCAAAGTAGAAATTTAGAAGCTTCTAAAGCAGTCCTGGGTGCCAGAATCGCTCAAAAGCCTGTTTTATTGTGAGAAAGGCTGCCGTGCATTGGGAGCCATTGCTAGATTGTGGGATGTGATGCAATGACATTTTTCACACAGAACGCTGAAAACTTTCTATCTAACCAATTGGAATTTTCTCGATTTATCTCCTGAAAACGTTTTGCCTTCCCCTGCCTTCAAAATATTAGGTTTAGTCATAAGTAACCGATACAGCTAAGTAGAATCTGTTGTTCGTAGCGATTTATCATAACAAGTTTTTGATTTCACCATATCGTCACCACTATTTGAAAACAAAAAAAAAAAACATTGTTTTATTTCGTTCGTTCACCGTTGTATTTAAAAAGACTTTTCTGTGGCAAAATGCTAGAAACTCAAAAAAATAACATTACGAATTTTGGTCATCTATGCGCCGAACAGATTCGAAATTATACCATAAAGCATTGTAGAAAGCAACAGTAAACGCACGGATCAAAAATGTATATAGCGATTTTTCATGTTCGTTAGTTTTATATAGTGCCCACAATCTGAGACTTCTGTCAACTGTTTCGTGTGTCACACGCAACGTTAAACAGTTTTCTTAACCTCTGAAATGGAGAGTATAAAAGTACGTATTTGTCGTGTAATGCTTTGGAATGTAAACAAGGAAATAGTGCTGGGGCTAAAAAATGCAGTGTATATGGCGAAGAACTAATAACTGATCGAGCGGCTAGAAAGTGGTTTATAAAATTCCGTTCTGGAGTTACTACATTAACAGCCGAACCGAGAGTGGGACGTCCTTCCGACTTTGACTGCAACCTTTTATGAGCAATATTAGAGCAAAATTCACGTCGATCAACAAGAGGTATATCAGAAAGCACGAATAAATCACAATTAACTGTTAATCCCTATCTGAAGAAATTAAAGTCAGCAAGTAAGGAGTATGGGTACCTCACAATCTCAGTAAAAATAATAAAGAAGATCGCATGTCAATCGCCATAAGTCTGCTCTTACGGGTAAAATTGAGCCATTTTTAAAACAGGATTGTAGCGAGCGATTAAAAATGGGTTACCCTCGACAATATAACGTTTAGTTATTACCTATAACCTTCAATTCTGAAGACCAAGTGAGGCAGACTGTCTAAAACCTCTTCTTGTCCAAATCAATAACCTTTTACAAGGAAGGAATTCATAAGCTGCCAGAGAGATGGGAGAAGGTTGTAGATAATAGTGATGAATACAATATAAATTAATATACTTTTGTTATTCAATGAGTGCAAAATAAATGTCTTATAAAAGAAATTGGCCCCCTTGAGTCTGTCGGCTAAAGAAAGAATGTCATGGAACATGTATTATGGATTGTCCCCTTGACCGTCATCGCTCATATCGTCAGTGAAATTGCCATATCCTTTATGCGCATTTTTTCGATTAAGGTTTTTTTGCAGGTTTCGATTTAAAATGAAATTCCGGGTCTAATGTAAAAACCCGAATATGCAAATTCAGCTTGGATCAGGTTTTTACTAAACACTTTAGTGATTTTAGCCCGAAAAATAATTAAACATGGGCATGAAAGCGCATAGTTAAAATTAATAACTATATTCGATTAAACCCAATAAATATATTCGACGTATTTTTAGTTATTATTTTGTCCATTGATGCTTATTTTTTTTTTCGAAATTAACCTTCATGTTCTTCTGTGCTGGCTCAATGAAGGAAGCTAGCAAAAAAGTTGTTTCCGTACCATATACATTATACTTGATTACGTAGATAAAAAATATTATAATTATCATGATAACGACGAGGTCTAATGAACCTTAGGGTTTGTTAGGCACAATTCTATCTTTTCCTTGGCATCTTTTCTTCTTAGGGCTGAGTAAAAACCCAATTACTAAGAACAACGGCCCTATCTTCGTTCCGCTAGTGCCTTGAGGCGTTTACTACTTCTTTCAAAAAGGATTATCTTTTTTTTGTGCTTTATTAGTTATTCGGAATATACCCCTTCCAGCTGCCAAGATATTACTTCAATTATAGTTACTGCCGGTCACGCGATCCCTCGTTTAGTGGAGAGTCTGAATTCTGCAGTCGATTCATCATTCTATATCCATTACTTTACACACTAATTTTTTTCGAATTTAATTATTATTGAGCTAGTTTTAAAGCACTATTACTCATATTGTTAGCATGTTTCTATACCCAAACTATGAACAAAGGAGATTTTGCAAACTCGCTTTTCTTCAGAGCCGTTTATTGCTGGGAGTTATTTCGTTCTATTCGATTACATCAACTTTATGTACCTTCTTTTATAGCGTTATTTTGACCCGCGTGGATACACGTGGTATGTAAAATCTATACTTTTAATTCGATTCGTGTTGAAAGCTTCCTGTTAAATACATTTCAAAGATTTTCTGTCCAAGAACCATGCTCGTGTCCTGTGGCAAATCCATCAGTCCAATATCTTGACCATTTAACTAGTGACCTTCAAAACTTTTCTGATTTCGATCTAAATTGTTTAGCTAAATGTACGTTAAAAAATAAATTTATACATTTTTTTTTTCTAAAAATGAATAAGCCAAACAAAAAAGCCAAACAAAAAATCTTTATTAAGACTATACAAACACTAAAAATCATAATTTTTAAATAAATACATCGTCTGTGAGATTGCCAATTCCGATATGTGCCTTTTTTTCAATTCAGGTTTGTTTTTTTGTTTTTTGCAGGTTTCGTTTTTAAATTAAATTCCGTGCCTAATGTTAAAGCTGATTACGCAAATTTAGCTTGGAACAGGTTTTGACTAAAATTTTTGTGATTTTAGCACAAAAAATAATTACACATGTCCATCAAATTATGTTGTTTATTTAATGTAATAGAAGGTGCCAAAATGAAATGCACATAGCGGAAATGGCAATCTCACGGGCCATATATTAATATTATTACTAATTATTACCTTCAATTATAATTCATAGCCAAGATTAATTCACAATATACTTCATCAATTATTAATAAATTATCTCTGTAAAAAAAATAAATAAATAAATAAAAAATTGAGGTAGTGTATGGTAATAATTTAAAAGTATATTTATTTAAAAATTATGATTTTTAGTGTTTGTATAATATTTCATCCATCACTCAAATATTTTTTCTTCTCAATGGTGTAGAGTTTCTTAATAAATAATTAATTATTTATATATTATTATTTTATTATAAAAAAAAAATTAAACATTGTAAAAATTATTTTATACTTTTTTAAGAATACTAATAAAAGTATAAAATAATTTTTACCACGTTTAATTTTTTTTTCTTTTTATCGTCTACTAGGGCTCATTACAGGAAACAAAAAAATATTTTTCGATTTTTTTGGTGTAGAATAAAAAAAATAAAAATAGCATCAATTGAGTTGACAGTCAGGAAGGTCTGTCTAATAAAAATAAAAACAAAGGATATAAAATTAATCCACGATTTAAATTTTTTTTTAATGTTCCTTTGTACTTGAATCTATTATTCCCAGTGACAAACATATGCTAAACCAGGTAAAATTCCTTGAGAGCGGTGTCCGAGCGGTAGAAGCACGATGAGCCGACCGGATGTTTGTTGAAAAGAGGGGGGAGGCGATAGGGCGACAGCTAGAGCTGGTATCGCTATCTCTGAGCCAAAAGGGAAACCAGAATAACAACACTACCGCACCGATAGTGCTCCAACAGATAACACATCACAAACTTGGACAATGGACCAAATAGGGAAAAAAATTCCAGACTTATTTTTCCATAGCTATGATTTGCCATTTGAAATTTTTTTTTTTTAATTTTTCATTAGTTTACTAAAAACTATCACACATTACTCCTATTTACCCATTCTTTTGAGTTAACCTTATAATTAGGTATAGAAAAAATACTAACATATATTTTTTGATAGATATATTGATTTGTATTGTAGTAAAAGGGTTTTGGGTTCAGTACTTGTAAGGAGGTATTGTTTCGTAACCAACGCAGAGTGAGACCGTGAATCTAGCTGGACAAAAGTCCGAAAATGAAGTTAGATTTTTTGATGCAGAAAGTGGTTGATCTAACAGCGTAGATGTTGGAAGACATGAAACGAAGTGAATTAGGCTGAAGCACTGTCGGTAAAGCAATTAAATAAATAACGAACTAAAACCACTTTAATTCTGTACGATTTAAGAATGAAGTATTCTTTCAAGCACTCGACAGTAAACATCGTAATAAGTTTTCTTATTTTTTTACGTTTCACTATGAATTGCATTTAAAATAGTAAGTATTAGTGCATTTTTTTTTAAATTTTAATTTTAATTTTACGGCATTTTAGATACTCACACGGTATGCCAATTATGAAGTTCACAAGTAAAAAAACATATTCATGTTTTAATCAGAAACGTTTTACGTAGGTAAACGTAGATCTTAAATTATGGTTCTGTGTGTCTGGGGAAATTTAATTTTAGTGAATATATTGCATTTTACTGCCCCTTTATCAGTAGAACCAAAAATTGTGTTTTAGGCTGAGTACTCTCAGTTGCGGGATTAGAATTGGCTGTAGCGTTACGGGCTGGTGGTTTCAGTTTCAATAATTCCCAGGAAGAAAAAATATATCTGGTCAATTATATAACTTATAAATTTGCAATTGGGCAACTCAGAGGATATCCAAAAAAGCCAACTCAAAGAGATAAAAAGATTTTTCTCGGAAACTGTCTCGCACATTAACCAACACTGACATTATGAATGATTTCATTATTTGTTGATTTCGTCTGATTCTTTAATTAGCTCATACTAAACACTAACTGAGAAAAATACGACTTTTGGTAATAGTGCTCTCAATTTGCTTGTAGTTCCAGACGCAGATACGAGTAAGATACCCTTACTTAGTGGACAAGATAGTGATGATGGTGATAATCTCGATCTAAATGATTTGTCATTATAGATTATAATTTTCTTTTCAGTTTAAAACAATATAATGTGTTTGAGTTCTGCTCTTTTTAAGATAAAAGTGAAGTAATAAAGTGATAAAGGTTATAGTTTGATAACACATTATAATAATAATTATAAGGAACTTAAGAACTAATATTATTTGAATTTAATTTCAACTCTGTTAAAGCTAAGTTAATATCAGCTTTAATAACTGTTTAGGTTTTGTTCTTTTTTAACCCCTAGCCAACTTGTTCAAAACCATCCATTAATTTTTAATAATAGTTTGCTTTTTACTATTTTTAAGTATCACAAAAACGTGCAAAACCATTTATTAGATGTCTTCACAAAACTAAATACTTATAATTTACACAAAGAATTTCAAAATAAGAAATCAAGATAATTGAAGTACGATTTTTTTTTAGTAAAACCTTAAAAAATAAACTGGTATAATATTTTTATAGTATTTAATTCGTGTTTTGAAAATTCGGTAGAAAACTCATTGATGCATTTTTGAAATTAACAAGTTATGGAGGAAACATGCCAAGTGCATGTTTCTAGAAATGACTTTATTAAACCTTTGGAAGTATATAAAACACGATATCTGCATAACTTCTTTTACTTAATATTGTTAAGAAAATGTACAAAATAAATAATAAAAAATAATCATAAAATTGTAATATTTTAGTACTTCAACACAGTTTACTGAAACCTGAGGATGGAAGCAGGTAGAACTGAGGAGAAACCTACTGCATTCATTGTCTATTGATCTCTAGGGGAGGTGAAGACTAGCCTAGGTCTCTTCTCTTCTAGGCGAATGATAGCGCCATTGTGAAAGTTTATCAAATTTACTAAAAGAATACCGAAATGTTGGAAAAAAAAAAATAATGTGACTGTTTTTTCCAATATTTTCACAGCATTTTGTGACTTTGTTATTTAAAATATATTTAGTTTTCTATGGATTAATGCCGATTTTGAAAAATGGGAGAAAAAGAAGAAGAAAATTAAATACAGTATTTACTTAAATATTTTGTTATTTATCACAGTTTTTGACATGGATAAAGCGTTTGTTAGGAATCTTTATTGGTAACAGAAACTATATAATATGTAAATGTGCGCAGCTATAAACATTTACTATACATAAATAGTAAGAACACTATAACAATAATAAACTATAATTTAAAATTTTTTAAAATTCCTGGACATGGACATAAAAGTAACCAGTAAATGGACTAAGGGACACAGTGGGAACATAGTAGCAGGCGAGCTGACTAAGGCTGCCTCGAGAAATAGTTTCCTTTCAATTATAATTGGATATTGGATATATGTAAGATATACGGACTATACAAGATGCATTTTGACGGACATGATAAATGTTTGGAATAAAAAATGGCAACTAACAAAAAAAGCAACTCTACACAATTTTAATCTAGAAATGACACTAACTACGACAAAATTAAAAGTATGTACCACAAACTGACACAATGCTTAATCGAACACAGAAAAAATGAAGCTTATTTGAACCGATTTCATATAACTACCTCATCTACAGGCCACTGCGACAGACAAACACACCAGACTTTTCATCACATTATTTACGAGTGACTGATTTTTTACAACAAAAGAGTAAAATTTAAAAATACATACTATTAAAAAGAGACAATGTTTATTCTATAAATATTCCAGTCAATGAGAGCTGAAATGAGGAGTGTAGAGTGCATGAAATATGCTATAATTTTTTACTTCATAGCTTCGTTAGGAATAGTTAGAAGGTAGGCATACTAAAAGTCCTCGCCTCTGGGGGGTGAGCTAACGGTGGGGGGGAAGGGGAGATGTTCAATTTTTTTGGTTTTCGATTATATCTCGAAAACGGTTGACTCTAGAAAAATATGTTTAAACTAAACATTAAAGCTTAATAAATTTCCTATAAAATTAATTCCTTATAAATTAATTGTAATTATAACCGTTTTCGAGATATTCGTTATTGTAAATCGGGAATTTTCGGAGAAAACAAATGTTACCTCACCTTTTATCAAACTTTTGCTTCTAGTACCTTCCACAATCGTTTCTCAGAAAAAATTCAGGATCAAAATTGTAGAGCATTAAATTTACTTTAATTTAATATATACGTTTCTGGTATTTGAAGCAAATGTTTAACAAAATGTGAGGTAAACATTTTTTTTATTTAAACTATTAAATTAAATGAAGAAATTTAAGTAACTTTAATGTTTGTTTAAAACACATTTTTCTTGAGTCAACCGTTTCCCAGATATAATCGAAAAACCCAAAAAAATTCAACTTCTCGCCTCCCCCCAACGTTAGCTCACCCCCCCCCCCCCTCCCGGGGTGGGGACTTTTAGTGTATTTACCATCTAACTATTCCTAACGAAGGTATGAAGTAAAAAATTATCGCATATTTCATGCACTCTACAATGTGTTTATTGACTGGACTAAAAGTACAAAATAACAATAAAAGCATGACCATAAAGTAAAGTCTTTCGATAGTCATATTTAAATTTTCGATACGTATATTCACCCAAGTAATATTGTAATATAAGACAGGAATCTATCCCAATTACATAAATTCAAGGGAAGAGTCAGTTTTTTTTTTTTTTTTTTTTTTTTCTCTTCTTACCTTCTTATCTGGATCTGTCCATCCATAGACAGACTTCTGAGTCGGTTTGCGATGAGCAATGAAGATGTTGAAATTCATTATAGTTTGCCTGTATACTACAGCTTGTACCATTTATGCTATCCATGATTTATTTCAGTAATCTTGCAATATAATAATAAATTTCTAGTAACAAACTGTTGCAGTAATTACCTCGATTTAACATGATTATTAAAGAGATTTGTTTCGGTATATGTCCATGAAGGTATTCCCTCAAATGCGATTCTCTAACGAAAACCATTAAAGAGCCCTCATTATATATAAGTATATGTTTAATATGTTTAACTATAAGATAAACTAATAGGTTTAATGTGATTCAATGTTGTGTTGGTAATAATAGCGATTGTAGGTTTAAGGTATGACTTATAGCCTGTCAGGGTTCGGAAATGGGTAACTTTGCAGCGCGCTGTTTAAATTTGTTTTAACTCTGAAGTCAATAGAGTTGTTACAGAATGAATCGATAGATGATAGTAGTTTGTTGCTCCAGGTTTGTACTGTCGAAGATTCAGGCGAGTTAAAATGTACTGTGTCGATGTAGCGTTTGTGAAAGTTATTATACGCTTCAACTAAGACCCACTTAACAATCACGACATCCTTTGCTGTTATCTGACCTATAGCAAACTAGTATAGGGTATTTTGTGGTTTTCTCTATTTAGAACAAAGTTTATTACTTGAAAAGTTGATCATCATGCCCCCACCATTACAGGATGTGCGAAGAGATGGAGATCAGTTTGAACGCCTTTCCTCATATTTAAAGTCATTGGGTACACATACTAAAAATTCTCTGTATTTCTTATTTTTTTATTTTGCCGGTTCACAATAAATATGATAACGGCAGATATCATGTTTTATTTATTTATTTATTTATTTATTTTACAAGCATCTACCCTAGAGGGTCATTAGCAACAACAAATAATGTGGGCTCTCATCCAACAGCTACAAAGGAACCCTGATTCTGTCGAAGATTCAGGCGAGTTAAAATGTACTGTGTCGATGTAGCGTTTGTGAAAGTTATTATACGCTTCAACTAAGACCCACTTAACAATCACGACATCCTTTGCTGTTATCTGACCTATAGCAAACTAGTATAGGGTATTTTGTGGTTTTCAACTTTTTCCAAAAGATGACTTTGTTTTCCATAATGAATTTTGAACATTATTTTTATCTCGTATATATATTTTATCTGATATATTTAGAACAAAGTTATTACTTGAAAAGTTGATCATGCCCCCACCATTACAGGATGTGCGAAGAGATGGAGATCAGTTTGAACGCCTTTCCTCATATTAAAGTCATTGGGTACACATACTAAAAATTCTCTGTATTTCTTATTTTTTTATTTTGCCGGTTCACAATAAATATGATAACGGCAGATATCATGTTTTAATCCTTATCATATGATAATTATTTTTTCTCCTCGAATTCATTGTCTGACTGTTGCAGTCTTCTCTTCCCTATTCATGCCTCCTTTTCTCTTCCACAAGAACCCTGATGTTTCTAAGTCGGTTCCTGAATCTTTCTCTTTCCAGCCAATTCCCTAACTATCCAGTGATTACAATATCTTAAGTTCTTCCTTCATTTGCTTAACATATCTAATCTGGCTTTTCAGGTTGTATATATTATTTACTTACCCAACCTTTTAGAATTCATCCTGACCATGTGTACGTAGAAACTTCGTATTTTCCTCATAAGTGTTTCCAAGTCCTCTAATCTTTTATATATTTGTTTATTCGATCATAGGCTTTAACTTTCCAGTGATATTCTTGAAATTCTTCTTTATATTCGCATTCCGATTTCCAGGAACTTTCCCAAGCTTGAAAGATTTGACGTTTCACCACTGGCCTCACCACATTTTAGTGCCTTTTTTGCATTGGCGGCTTAATTTTTTATTTTTTAAAAATATATCTATACTATTATATAATAGGACAAGTCATTTTTCGTTTTTTATCACTAACCACGAAAACTACTGCATCAATCTCTACCAATTTTTAACCATATCATTTATATAGTTCAAGGAAGGTTTAGCAATTATAAAATGTATATATTTTTTATTAAATTGCTGTTCAGAAAGCGATAAATATGTGGTTTACAGTGAAGTTTGAAAATTGACCAACAGGAGGCGAACTTGATTCAAGAGAGGTTACAAAGATACGGTGACATATAGAGATAATAAAATTTACTTGATTCCATTAAATTGTTATCAAAAAAGATATAAATATGTGTTATGACGTTTGGATTCCAGTGAAGTTTAAAAATCGAACTATATGTGGCAAGCGCCATTCTGAAACATTTTTAGTAAAACTAATTAACCTATTTGAACCAAATTTCAACTAAATCGTCTTCAAAATTCTAGAAAGATTTACAATAGTAATGTTTACTATGAATAATAATTTAAATATACAGTGTTAAATGACAGAAACGAGGTTTTCCACGCCGTCATTAGCTTTTTAGGTTAGAAATTAAAATCCAACCATATAAATCGATGATATAAAATCTAAAATGATATAACATATAAAATCGATGACATTGTTTCTGCTGAATATAAATTATTATTATATCAATATCAAATCGGTCCTTCGCTTTTTGATATTGTGTGTAAAAATATGATCCATGGGCCTTTAGTTGTAAGAACTGATCCTTCAGACCATTATCCGCAAGAGTAACTTAATAGTCTCTGTCCGTCTGGATTGCCAACTCATATATTAAAATTAAAAATTGGATGTCCATTTATGCTTTTAAGTAATGTTCAAACACCTAATTAGTGTAATATTAACAAGGTTAAAAATTACTGGTATGGGTGAAAATATCATTAAAGAAAGAAAGCTCAATTGCGTTGCTCAATACAAAATTTCATTTGTTAGTTTAAATTATCTAAGTTCCTTACTTATGAAAGCAGGGGAAGCCGCGACGGGGGTTGCAAGTTTTTAATAAGTTAGGTAAGTAGAGGGGGAAATCGCTATTTGAATTTTGCAAGAACACATTTTACCTGTGAATCTGCGGATTTTATTTTGTTTATAATTTAAAATTTTACTGATATTTCGTTCCCACTATTTGTCAAACTATAGGAGCCCGGATGGTGTAAGGACAGAAGGTCGTATGTTCGATTCTCTATGGGTTTAACAATGTTCACTTTATAGGTGGTATCAAGAAATAATCTTGAAACTCACTTCCAGTGTGAGGCTCCACTTTCAGCCTCTCAAATTACTGACTCAATGAAAACAAATAATAAAGCCTTTCTTGGAATTGGAAGTTTTGCGTACTATAACAATAAATAATAAATAAAAAGTGTTTTTCTAAAGTTGATAGTTTTCGAGATACAGTGAAACTCCGATATTAGATTAATTGGGGCCGAAATTGATCCGGATACCCAAAAATCCGGATAATCAGATTCACTATTGGACTGTAATTATTATTAGCGTGAAGATTTTAACCAACATTTGAAAAATAGTATTAATTTTGAGTATAGAACATTTGTAATATTCGTGGTCAGTGTTCACTTCCCATCTTAATATTTGAAAGATCTACACTAGACATTTTACACTTTTCTGCACCCTTATATTTCTATTTAAATTCGGATTGTACATAATCAAGAGCTCCAACATATAACTTATTGTATTCCTCATATTTTATAAGGAGTAATTTCGATCTATACCTCTTTGAATAATTTAACTTTAAATTATGGTTAGGAAATTCAAATTGATATCAGTGTATTTTATTTCATTAATTTTGTCACTATAATAATATTAATATTGTGCTACTATAATAAGCCATTTGAATTCCAAAAAATTGAATGTTTTTTCTTTGCTCTGATACTTCTATTTCAATTCAGTAGTGGATTGCAGCATCTAGGATTGATTTTTTTTTTTCTTTTTCTTTTGCACTTAAAGTGATAGAACCTAGGTCCTGTGGGAATTTTCAACTGTCGTATCTCAAGCTGTCTCTCTTCCATTTCTTTCTTGAATATATTTTTAGTCGCCCTCTTTTAGCTTTCCCTGCGCTTTTATTATTGATTTTTATACTTTGCTAACATTTATTTTAGATTTTGTTTCATGTTTTTATAATTCATGTATGTTAAAATAATAAAGGATTACAGAATTATTCAAATAAAATTTTTTCTTTGTTATCACTAACCACCAACCTTTGGCCATTAATTGTAGCAAGACGGAATACATGGAGACTTCAAGATGCCTACAAGGATATGGGGATAAAGAGGTACAAATTAATGGGCACACATTTAAGTACTTAGGATCTCTAATAACAGAAAAAAATTATATGAAATTAGAGATCAAAGCAAGAATAGTGGCTGACAGCAAATGCCTTTTTGCCCTAAGTAAATTTATGAGGTCTCGAGAAGTGTCTCGATCAGCCAAAATTGCGGTCTACAAAACTGTAATAAGACCAGTTGTGACTTATGGAAGCGAGTGCTGGGTGCTGACCCAAGAGAATGAGAGGTTGCTGAGGATTTGGGAAAGGAAGGACCTCAGAAAAATATTCGGTCCGGTGAATAACCACGGGAATTGGAGAATAAGAACAAACCTGGAGCTGGAACAATTGTTCGGTGAACCCAGCATCATCTCAATATTCAAAGTAGGCAGATTAAGGTGGCTTGGCCATGTGCAAAAGATGACGGAGGATAGACTTCCAAAAAAGATGATGAACGGCAGGCCGGGAGGAAAAAGATTAAGAGGAAGACCAAGGCTGAGATGGCTGGACAACGTTCATGATGACCTACGAAAGCTGGGTGTAAATGGTTGGAGGAGGAAGGCGGAAGATAGACAGGAGTGGCTGTCTGTACTTAGTGAAGCCAAGGTCCGACTAGGACTGTAGCGATCTATTATAAATAAATAAATATGCACCAAATTTTAACCATACCATCTTTAAAGTTTCAGGGATGTTCAGCAACAATAACCTACAGATTTCTAATTAATCTGTTATTATAAAAGTGATAATAGTTGGGAAATTGACTTGTTGGCGTGCGCCATTTTACATGAGAGGTTAAAAAGCTACGTTGTTATATAGAGCTTGAAACTGATAATAACATTTCCTTATATTTAATTAAATTGTAATTAAAAAACATTTCAATATCTGGTGCGACATGAGGATCCCAGTGAAGTTTGAAAATCGACCGATATGCGGTTAGCAACATTACCCAATATTTCCAATGGTAAAACTACTGAATCAATATGTATCAAATTTTACCTGCATCGTCTTCATAGTTCTAGGAAGGTTTATCAATAATAAAATTTATGATAGTAAAAATACAAATGTACAATGTTGAGTGGCAGAAACGAGGTTTGCCACACTGTCATATACGTTTGTAGTTAGAAATTATAATACAACAAGAAGCAATCATATTTTCGCCGAATTAAAATTATTACCAAATCAAAATATCGATCCTTTGCTATTGGATATTGAGTGCAAAAACATGATTCATGGGCCTTTAATTGTAATCACTGATAATAAAATCCATTATCCGCAAGAGTTTCTTAATAGTCTCTGTCCATCTGAATTAATAACTCATATTAGCTTGATGCAAAAATAATGCAGGATTTTATTTCCGTTTTATTATTAATTCCAATTGTGTAAACAAAACTAATCCACAATGCTAAGTTATACACATCATTTTAAAGTCTATTTATTTCGCTTACTTTAGTATATAATCGCCTCCAGACAAAATTACGTCTAGGAGCGATTTTCGGCAAATTTGCTTTTACGAGTTCAAACTCGGTCGAAGTGCTGCGCAAACGGCTCGAAATATTAGTGAAGTTCGGGAGCCAGGTATCATTAATCCCGTAGTGGAAATTTTAACCTTTCAAACAAAGAAGGTGGTGGCCGTCCCTCTGCTATTGACAACGACCAGTTAAAGGCAATACCAATACGTAGTTAAAGCTGACCCTACCAAAACTACTCGAGAAACAGCGGAAGAACTCGATGTGGATCAATCAACAATCGTACGCCATCTCAAGGCAATTGGAAAAACAAAGAAGCTAGCCAAGTGGGTGCCTCATGTACTGAACGACCACCAAAAGGATCGGAGGTATGAAATCTCTTCTATGCTTTCCTTAAGCAACAAAAATGGTCCATTTCTCAGTCGTATAGTAACGTGCGATGAAAAATGGATATTGTACGGCAATAGGAAGCGTATCAAACAGTGGCTGGATAAGTTCGAAAAACCACAACATTCTCCAAAGCCAAGCTTACACCCAAAAAAAACTATGGTCACTGTTTTGTGGTCATCTGCAGGACTTATTCTTTACAGGTTCCCCAATCCGGGTGAAACTATCACTGCTGAAAAGTACTGTAATGAAATTAATGAGATGAACCAGAAACTACGTCGTTTGTGCCCAGCATTAGTTAATCGTAAAGGGCCAATCCTTCTTCACGACAACGCCCGTCCACATGTCGCACGGCAGACAATTAAAGACTTCATTAGTTGGGTTACGAGACTTTATACTCATCCGATCTCTCACCTACAGATTTTCACTTTTTTAAACATCTGGACAACTTTCTGCTCGAGAAGAAGTTCAAATCCCAGAAAGACATTGAAAATGCATCTCGAGAGTTTATTGATTCCAGAGACTCTACTTTTTGTTGGATGAAAACGCTCGACCTCATAGAGGAATAGTTGTTCATCAAGTTTTAGAAAACATGGGAATTCCCCGCCTTCCCCTTCCCCAATTGTCTCCAGACCTCAATCCTATTGAGCACATGTGGGGCGCGTTACAGAGAAGGCTTTTTAATCATATTCCGCCGCTAATTGACCTTCAACAACTGAGCGCAGCATTGCAACATCTCTGGGGTGAAATTCGTCAAGAAACCAGTGACAACATTATTAATAGTATGCCAAATAGGTGCATTAATTGTGCTTTGGCAAAAATGTATAAATTGTAATGGAAGTTATTTTGATTAAATATATTTTATTGAAGTTAAATTGTGGCTTGTTTTTACTGAATACCAAAAACCTGCTTTATTTTTGCATCAACCTTATAAATTAAAATCAAAAAATTGGATATCCAATTACGTTTTTACGTGAACTTCAACAACCTAATCAATGCAAGGGTACAAGGTTAAAAAATACTACAATGCGTGAAAATATCATTGGAGAAACAATACTCAATTTTATACTTCAATACAAGATTTTTTCGATAGACAAATAAAACTAGTGATAGGGATGCTAATGATAATACAAAATATGATTAACATATTATTTTACATAAAACAAAATTATTCTATTGTCACTGATATTTCAAACTGTTTAAATTATTTTTAACAATATGAGAATTTATTTAATTAATTTCATAGAGAAAACTAAAATAATAGACCCTATTGATGTCCTTAATCATAGGGGCTTTCTAAATCTGTTGCAGCTAAGAGAGGCATTGAATCTTATCTCCAAATCTCCTCGATTCCTGACCGTAACCACTTTAATAATTAATTAATAATACCCATTCTCTTCCCTCAGATGCTACTGCCCCCCCCCCCTACCTTTTGTCTAAGATTTTGTTGATACAAAATTAATCTGGATTCCTCTCCAGAGGTGTCGTGTATCTTCATTCCAGTATTTAACTAGATATAATGGCGTTCAGGAGTGATTAATCAACTATTATTCTTACATTGGCTATGTACACTCTCATTTTTTTTTCTTCTTAAATCTGGAAAGCTACGAAGAGGTATAAGTATACCCTAGGTCACTCAAAGAAGGTGAGGGTTTCATTAGTTTATAGTCCTAAACTTCTGCAGTGTTTACTGAAAAACTCGGGTTTGGGGTATTCCTTTACCTTTGTGTAGTTTGTTCGCAACTTTCTTTTTATTATTAAAAAACTATATATTTATACGTAAACATCTATTTATACATTCTGGTCGTATAGTAACGAGTTTTTCCGATAAAGGTGTAGTGAATAAAAACTAATAAAGGCATCGTCAAAGAATAGGACCCTTTCTATTGAGGAAATTCAAATGATTTTATTTTAAAAAGACCCTCCTAAAGAAAATTCTTCAATGAATTATGTTAGTGAAGAGGAAAACAATGACTTCTGAATCTATTCAACCTAATTCAGATTGAAAGTGGAAGGACATTGCTTCACTAAAGGGTGAAGACATAACTGGCATGAACTTTTTAATACTGTTGGAATAGAGTTTAAATTTAACTATGGGGAACTCATAGTGGCAGCTGTTGTAGAATTCATTTTTTTTCCAGTAGGTATACCTATTCTAAGCCATCTTACTTCATGAATAGCTGTTATACAATGTATACAGTTGAAATATCAATAAATAGTTTGTTTTTTTAAATGACCCTGAAAAGTTGCAATGTAAGACTTTCCTGCTTATTAAGCTGTACAAGTGTTACTGTAGGTGTGGTAGCACAGTAACTAGCGCCTCGGACAGGTATTTCACTCCGTCGAAGGCTTCTTTGTATATTTCTGGGCTAGTTTTGTACTATTCGTTTAGAATTTGAGCAAGCGGTTTTATGAACATTTGTTTTCTTTGTCAAACAGTATATCTTATACCTTCGTTGACCCTCCCAGAATTGACTTCTTGCCACCACTGACCCAATTAGTCTCTCTGATACCTTCATCATGCCGCCTCTGGCTATTTGCATAGATACTTGGACCTGGAAATTATGTTGCTACCTATTAGCAAATGCTACAGTAATGTTTTTAGTAATTAATGTTATTTCACTTTCGACTGTTCCAAGTAAAAAGTACTAAAATGTCATTAAAAAATAATAATAATAATATAACTATCATATTTAAGTAATATTTATAATAAATTACGTTGATCTACAAAATCGAACTTTTTGTGCCTTTTAAATAAATGCCATATTGCTATAATTATTTGGGGTCACTGAATACGAAAATAAAAATATTCATTTAAAGTTAGCACTTATTTAAAAAATATATTTTTAATTTTACTTTTTACATGAAATTAATAATTTTTAAACCTGTTTTATCTAGAATTTCTGTGCTTTCTCGTTCATCTTTTATAATCTGTTGCAGAAGTGTCTAATCAAGTTCCAGCAGTAGTCCGCTAACATTGAAGCATTCCATCTGCCCTGGTGTAATTGTTCTCCATATTCGTTACTTACATCACTGCAGTTAATAGGGAAAAAATCAAGATGGGAGTGAAGAAAAAGAATTTTGAGGGACATATTGCAACCCAGATACTTTTGTAGCAGATTGTGCATAAGTTCGCCATAATTTTCATTTCTCATATTGCCTAAAATAACCATGAACGACTTCCTTAAAAAACTGCCACACTTCTTTTTTAAAGCCCGGCAAAACCGAATCAAAGTTTCGGTCCTTTAGAATCTATATTTTGGGGGGCCAAAAAAGATTCCTTCTTTTATTTTGGCGTCGCTTAAACGAGGAAATTTACCTCACCTTTGAACGTTTCTATTTGTTCAGCCATTTAATCAACTCAGTTGAAAAAGCACTGCAACTAAAATGTTTTACCCAGGATTTGTCTCGGTTTTTTACTTCTTATTCCAAAATAATGGAAGTAAGCAGTTTCTAAATGCTGAGTCATTGGACATCTTTGGCTACTCAGATTCATGTAACCACATTTGTAAAAAAAATTGTCTGCACTATTAACACAATTACGTGACATAATAAAAATTTTAGGATTTTCACCAATATATGCCAAAAATGTTAAGATTTATAATGAAACGTGTCTTTTAACTGGCAAAAAAAAATAGACTGCCTTAGGCACAACAAACATTTAAGTAACAACAATGTTTACACTGTTAAGGTAATTCCTTAATACTTTGAACTCTCATCATAAATATGATAAATCTATGAAGCTACCCACCATTATATTAAATTTGACATAAATAGACAATAAGAGCTAACTATCAATTTTAAGTTCCGAATTTAGATTCTGTAAACCAAATACTATAGTACATTTTCATGTAAAAGGCAATGTCGATGTAGACTAGTGTTATCAGATACCCAAAGGAAAAAAGCTTTCTGTTAAATTGTTGATGACAAAAGAGACAGGATTTGAAGAAACATTAGGTGCACGCAGCCGTGTCAGGGCATGTTTGGTAACACTGAGTACCAGGATGGTAAACGGTTAGTAGTGATTTTGCAATGCAAATGTGTTCTCGTCATAAATCCGGTGGAGTGCTATCTGCTATGGTTGGAATGTTCGTGTTTTAGCCCTTGGACATCGGTTCAGAAAACATCAAAACGGTTATCTTTTATTTAGTAGATCTTTTTAAAATAAACAAATCATCACTTCAAATATTAATATGAAACTATGTTCCATCTTTGAAGTCTATTTAGTCTCTTATTCATTTTAAAAAGATGTTTTTACTTCATCGTGTTACTTATATATTTTGTGTCAAAATGATAAAATCGTTGATCAGCAAATCTTACTTATCTTCTGCCTTGTGAATAAAATTACAAATAGCTACCCTGGTGTCTTTATTTTGAAAAGTAATTTTATTTTTACAGAAAATAATGTTTTATAACTTACTGATTAGTGTCCATAGGTACCTTCCCCCTTTGTGTGGACACTAGTGATTGTGCCAATGGACATTCTTTTCTTGAAAGGTTTATAGGGATATTTAAAATGATATATAGAGAAAGACCTCAGCAATATTTTCTTATAAAATGTACTAAACCAAATAGAATATTTAAACATGGAAAGTCGACTTGATATTATTAAACTAGAAGGCTGACTAGAATGGTGACAATAATAGCGTATGAAAGAAAAGAGAAACTTAACTTATTTTGAAATCTTTTTAACAATAAATAAATCTTTTATGTACCTATCATCATTATTAACGAGTGTCACAGACTTTTTTATGGAAAAAATCGAATCATTAGAGATTGTATTCGTGATAAGATGTAGGAAAATTTAATTGTTTACATAATCTCCCAGTGCCAGTTATAAAAGATGGCGGTGGTAATTTTCTTTTGATATATCTTATTTCAATTTCATAATCAGTAGCGATGCCCGGAAGAATAAATTTTGGGGTTCTATCATTTGATGAAATTTCCTTCAGGTAGCAAATGTTGAACGTGAACGAGTCTAATTTTTCTTTGATCAAAACTATAAGATGCTTTACAACACAAAACATAGCTACCAACATATATTTCTTTATCTTCAATTTCTTTACCTTGTTCATAATCATTCATTAATTCATCCAAAAAATTACAATCTTCGATTGATGGATCAGCCAAGATCACATTTGTGAAATCCCCATCTCTCTAGTTGAATAGTTTGTTATAAATAGTTTGAGGCGAGTTTTCTCTTCCTTAAAAAAAATGTTATACAAATAGTAGGTATCCGAATTTAGGCATTTTATATCACGTGGAATGCCTACAAACTTTTCCACATTTTTTTAAATTGAAATAATGAATTAACAAACAAGAAGAAAAATCTGTTGTGCCTGTGGACACTTTTACCATTTGTCCACAGGTTCAGCTGGCAATGGTGTCCACTGGCACAACTGAACGCCATGTTGTGCGGAAAGCTCTGTTTCACAAAACCCGTAAGTGTTAACTGATATGAAATCATATGAAGTTATGATATTTATATCGGACAATCCAATGAAATATTACTGCCTAGACAATTTCTAAGTGTAGGTCTTAAAAAAATTAAAATCACTGGTTGGATTGATTGGTCAGGATTTGGAAGAAAAAAACTTAAAAATAATAATTTCTATGAAACTGATAATTTGACAATCTTGAAAACACACGTGCAATTGCAGGGAGCTGGTTGCACTAGCAATCTAACAATTTCAATTCCCCTCCTTCCACTCTCTCTTTATTAAAAATGTCCACTGGTACAACTGTGGTTTAGGTACAGCACCTTCCCCTATAATTAGACTCGAATGAACTTCCTAATATATAAGCAGTGAAAAAATGCTCACATTCAAAGGCAAGGTAATCACAAGGCATAATTACAATTTTTTTCACTTGTACACTTTAATAACCTACCGTCTTATAACAATTAAACATGGCACAATTAAACTGCATTGAAACTCGAGCAGATGTATGCATGAAATAGCTGTGGAAGAGGCTGTAAAGGAGCTGGATGAGAAAGCTACATGCATCTAGTAAACATGTCATTTAGAAGATTCGAGAGGAGTGAAACTGATTTTATCATTCTGGCAAGAGTTTATTAAATGATAAAAACAAGAGGTGGGCCGACTAATTGGCTGCTTTTATAGTCCGCGACTAGTTGGCAATAAGTCTGCAAAAAACACCGACAAGTCGGCCATTTTATTCATTATATTTCTACGCTTTTTTTTTTTTTTTTTTTTTTTTTTTTTTTTTTTTTTTTTTTTTTTAAATCGACGGTCAAGTAAAAATATTCAGTAGCTTTGTCATGTTTTATAAACATAAACAATGATACTGACTACTCATCCATTTATTAAACACTCCAATAATATGAGAAATGTTGTTTAAATAATTTCCCTTTTTTATTTTTAAAATACTAATATTAATTTTAATTTTTTTTTTTTTTTCAGATGCCCTAATATGGGTGGATTAGACAGGCTGGTTAAGGCGGCATGTTTCCTCTGCCTTGTAGCCTGTCTCATCTTTTCAGGAACAGCCTTGTGAGTAAAATTTGTAGTACCTTTTTTTATGTTAATATTATATTTAAGTTAATCATTAACTTCTTTTATAAATGCAAGCTTGTTCAAAAAATACAAAGTCATTGCTCCAGTGAAAAAAACATTGAGATTATGGAAGAAGTGATGATTAGGAATGGAATCAAAAGAGGAGTCGAGTTGTTTTCAGTCTGTGATAGTTACAATTTTTGGTATCCCTCTCATTTTCCTTTTTGTATGCAGTCCAATCTTAAATGGAAACAATTTACTTCTAATGAAAGCATTAAAGTTTGGATTGAAAATTGGATTGCCTTAAAACATTAAGACTTCTTCAGACAAGGAATCCATAATTTGCCTGAAAAATGATCGAAGGTTGTAATAATTCCGTTTTTTTATTATTTTTGGATAAGGTCCTTCTCAACAGAACCGGATGCAAGATGCGTATTGCCTTCCAAGCCATTCTTCATCTACTACCCTCCAGAATCGAGCCCAAATATTTAAATTCTCCCACCTTTTTACATGCTCCTTCTATCCAGAGATCCTCCTCCTCATTCCCCTTTTTACAAAATTTATATTTATTCCCCAGGCTTTGTAGCATTGTATCAGTTTCTTATCAGCATCAGGTCTTCTTTATCCTGGGACATGACCACCTGATCGTCCGCGAAAAGGATTGTACACAAAAATTCCTCTTCAATAGGAATACCCATCCTTTTACACTCCCTAAACCACTACTCCAACATTAAACCCAAGTATATTTTAAATGAGGTTGGGGATAACTTCATTTTTTTATTTCTCAATTAATTCTTAAAGTTAATTTAAAAAATCTGCTCACATCAGAAGTTGATCTTTACTTCAACAATCAAATAAACACAATTGTGGGATCTTTACTTCAACAATCAAATGTACGATCTAATATTTTTATTTCATTATATATTTTTTTTTAATTGTAAATTAATGTATTAAAAATAATATATCTAAAAATAGTGTTGATGAAGTATCATCCTGTCGGATGTTTAGATGTGATTTAAGGTAAAGCATTAATAATATATATTACAGAGATATTTTGAGTGGCGACGTTATGCTAAGATTAAGGGAGTAACAATAAAAAAAAAAAAAAAAAAAAATAATAATAATCGTTTTAATTTTTGGCGATTTTTTAATTTAATAGGAAGAGATAATAGGCTTTTATTCTTACCATTTAAAACTTTATCTCAACACCCCAAAATGTTATCCCAAAACTCATTTGAAGTTAAAATTCTTTCTACCTTATTTTTTTGTTCTTTTAAAGATTTCAGCAAAAATTTTATTTTATAAATATTTTTATTTAGTATTTAATGACAACGACCACCGTTGCTCATTTCCCATAACACAAACCATATTCACGAAAAACCAAATAGGTGAGAAAAAAAATGTTGCGGAATAGGCATGTATTTTTTTCTATGGTTTAAATACTTGTATTATTCTAGTATAAAAGCCAAGATTTTTGTTATTTTTTCTTAAATCACCAAACTAATTTGAGATCTTTGAGGCTTAAATATATTTCAGACTGTTTCATTAACTAGTCATAAGCATATAATTTTAATTTCAATTCAATATCAAGTCTATTAAAGTTTAAAGATAAGCATATGCAAGAATTTTTCGTTAAATATAAACTCAAATAAAATCCCATTTACGAAAGTATCATTTTAAATATTTTAGGGACATTCCCTCCTCTCCCCTCCCCGATATTGACGTTTACGTTTCGTATTCAACCTGCTCTTGAAATTCGTATTTGATTGTCATAAGTCTCCCTGGAAAAAGAGAGAAGAATTCTCATTTGGTATTCAGGATGAAGCTTAACCAGGGTAGGCTCCGCCTCGGAAAAGATTGTCCCTCGTTTGTTAGGCCGACTTACTACCTCCAAAGAGACACGTACAATAGGCTGAAGTAGTTTCTCCATAACAGATGGTTTGGTTACTATTTTATCTGATACATATTTATTCGTTGCATTATATTGCTGCAATATTCGATATGTATAAAAATACAAACGAGTAGTTATTAATTATTATTATAATGATGATAAAAATGTTAAAAATTGAATATTATGTATGAATGTTCCAACAGTATTGCGAATAATAGAATAACAATGATTTAATTCGTTTATTCTAGCTAACTTTTTTTTTTTCTTTTTTTTTTAAGCCTGGTTATATATCGGGATAAAACGATAATAGCAACATTGTTCAAAAAATTTAGAATTTAAGATAGAGTGTGCATCCTCGATTGATGTGGTAGCTGATGCTAGACAAAAATGCACTATGGTAGTTCTTCAACACATGTTTCGTTTGTTTTTCTTAATATTAATAAATTTCAAGATTTGTCCACCTCATCCATGTATTAAAAAAAAAAAAAACTCAAGTGAGCTCCACCTCTAGATGTTGACTCATAATGATTCCCTTTCCAAACCACTGCTCTCCTTAAAACCCCTTAAAATTCAGTAAAATAGGTAGAATCCATCAAATAAAATATCCTTCGTCTTTTTTTTTGGGGGGGGGTTAAAAAATAACCCCATAATAATTATTTTTATTTACTATAACATTTCACGTTTTTAGATATGCAAATTACTATTTCAAATTATTCTATTAAGTATTTCTAGAAATTGACAAGAAGATTTCATAATCATAATCAAAAAATGTATAATCATAATTTTAAAAAGATATACATTTGTATTAAGCATGAAATTTAAAAAATGTATATTTAATTATTTTGGGAGGGATTTTTGCTGAATGGGTAAGGCTTTCAAGCAGTCTAGTGACTGCCAAGCTCCTCCCTCAGTAAGGCCCGAGTTCAACTCCAGCTGAAGGCAAAAAAATTATTTTCTCTTGTTTCAGTTGTGGAATGACTTCAAGGCTGGGAGTGAATTCCCTCATTTCACCGTTAGCATATTAACAGTTTTTCTGTACTGATAAAAGTATAGTTGACTGTTTAGATGAATGAAGAATAAGATAATCAAGGATGCCGTCAAACAAAAACACCACGTCAAGTAGAAATACTTTAATTGTATTTGCTTAAATACGATTATCACATCAGTCATCTTTCGTCTCCTCTCCAATGTGATTCGCCTTGAAGAAGTACTGCAAGGCAGGTCGAAACGTTGGCACACAATTAAAGTATTTCCACTTGACGTGGTCTTTCTGTTTGACTACATCCCTGATTATCTTCTCCAGTATTTCTTTACCTAAGAAGTAAACCCAAGAAACCTCATAGGTTGAAATGGTAAAAGTTTTTTTTTTTTAAATTATATTAATCAATGTTTTATCAAAATATTGCGATAAGCATAGCTAAAATCGTCAGCATAAATTAAACATTAAATCTAAAAAAAATAAATTTATTTTTGAAATACAATCTGCCATAATGATAATAATAAGTAATGCCCTATAAAGTACACATTCGTTGCTTATTTACAAGAAAATCAAAGGAAAAAATAACAATAGAATAAACAATAAAAACAAATTAGCTTTCATCTTAGTGAGTTTAAATGAATTGAACTAAAGTAGCCAGTAATATTTTAACTGCTTCTTTTTACCATCTGTAAAGTGTTACATTAGATAATTTATGATAAAAGTAACAGGTTTAACTTCAATCCATGTAAAATCTAAATATAGATATTTCGTAAGCATTTAATTGTCAAATGCAAGTTATAAATTTAATTGCAAGATTTATAAAAGATTTCACAATAGACTTAAAGGTCATCCCAACAAACTTATACATGACATGTCCACAACTTCAATTACGGATTACATAATTGGATTACAGATTTCGATTACTTGTAATTCAAGGCATTAATTATTTGAAAATTTAGTATGATTACAATATTTCTTCCATTAAAATAGGCAAATAAATATAAATCGGAATATCAGTTTTCACCTCCACCATTTAAGTTTAAGATTTTTTCATTGTCAACGGTTTTGAACTTTCGCCATCTTTTTCTTAGAGAGAGGAGTGGGGGGTATATTTCTAAATTGAGAACGGCTGGTCCGATCTTAATGAAATTTGATAATTATGTTTCTTTCGTACTTATTAGCGTATATTTGGGGTTTTAACTGTTTTACTAATTAGTGGGGGGTAGGGGGGGGCTAAATTTCTAAATTGAGAACGGCTGGTCCGATCTTAATGAAATTTAATAGTTATGTTTCTTTGTACTTATTATATTATTTATTGTATATTTGGGGTTTTAACAGTTTTACTAATTAGTGGGGGGTAAGGGGGGGGGGGGGGGGCTAAATTTCTAAATTGAGAACGGCTGGTCCGATCTTAATGAAATTTAATAGTTATGTTTCTTTTGTACTTATTAGCGTATATTTGGGGTTTTAAACAGTTTTACTAATTAGTGGGGGGTAAGGGGGGGGGGGGGCTAAATTTCTAAATTGAGAACGGCTGGTCCGATCTTAATGAAATTTAATAGTTATGTTTCTTTTTGTACTTATTAGCGTATATTTGGGGTTTAACAGTTTTACTAATTAGTGGGGGGTAGGGGGGGGGGGGGGGCTAAATTTCTAAATTGAGAAACGGCTGGTCCGATCTTAATGAAATTTAATAGTTATGTTTCTTTTGGACTTATTAGCGTATATTTGGGGTTTTAACAGTTTTACTAATTAGTGGGGGGTAGGGGGGGGGGGGGGCTAAATTTCTAAATTGAGAACGGCTGGTCCGATCTTAATGAAATTTAATAGTTATGTTTCTTTTGTACTTATTAGCGTATATTTGGGGTTTTAACAGTTTTACTAATTAGTGGGGGGTAGGGGGGGGGGCTAAATTTCTAAATTTGAGAGTGCTAAAGAAAAATCTATTTTGTGTAAAAAAAAATCTATAGAGGTAGTTTGCTTAAAAAACTAATCATTTTTTTAAGAATTTAATTACCTAAACCAAAATCTATGGAAGCGGAACTATTATTTTTCCTTAAAAACAATTCCCAATTCAAAACTAAAATATCATGGTGGGCAAGAATCATGTCTATATCATTTTTTAAACTGAAAATAAAATAATCATATTTTAATTAGCTATTTTTTTTTTCTCGGCTTTCTAGGGACCCATTGTTCGAACGGCGAAATACGTGTCTATAATTTTTTGACCAGGAACCTCTGAAAAAATTGCCAACAAGATCCGTGAGAGATTGATTGTGTCCTCCCCTGTCAGTGTGCCAGCTACTACAAACCTTACTTAACGCCTAAAATAGGTAACAGACAAGAAATTATCCATTTTTTTTTAATTAATGCTATTAACAAAAAAAATATATACAATTTAAAAATCATTTCTAGTGATAGGAAAAAATAACAATAGAATAAACAATAAAAACAAATTAGCTTTCATCTTAGTGAGTTTAAATGAATTGAACTAAAGTAGCCAGTAATATTTTAACTGCTTCTTTTTACCATCTGTAAAGTGTTACATTAGATAATTTATGATAAAAGTAACAGGTTTAACTTCAATCCATGTAAAATCTAAATATAGATATTTCGTAAGCATTTAATTGTCAAATGCAAGTTATAAATTTAATTGCAAGATTTATAAAAGATTTCACAATAGACTTAAAGGTCATCCCAACAAACTTATACATGACATGTCCACAACAATGATGCCCAACAATATCCGTAGAATGTTGAAAAGGAGCTGGATGAGAGATCTCCTAGAATAAAATGAAATGATTAACAAGAGATGGAGGTGCCACTGCTCCTTATCATGCCTCTCATGCCAGAACCTTCTCATAGTTTTACAGACATCGCATTTGCCGGTTGACAGTTGTGAATTACGATGAACACAAAACAAAAAAATAAAAAATATAACCTGCAAGATTTTCGATTGTTTACTGCTATTTCATTAAAAATATACAAAACATTCTTATATATTGCTCTACACCGCCTGTAATCGCACGATTCGTCAGGCAATCCCTGAGGGACGATCTAATACAGAGGAGAAAAGTCAAGAGGGACTTCTCGACGCGCGATATCGGCTGGCAGGAGAATGACTCCCACCGGATATATCTTAGCGAGGAGATGACCTCGACCAACAGGCATCTGTATTGGCTCGCCCGTCAGAAGAGATCAGCCGGCAAATTAAAATATGTTTGGTTCTCGGGAGGGCGTGTGCGGTGCCGTAAAGAAGATGGCCATCCAGTAATCTTCATAGACCAGCTCCAGGACCTGGATGTTTTCGCCTGACCTTCTGGAATTCTTTTCCTATCTGCACTCCCTTGGTCTACACCCTTTGCTAATGAAACCAGTGTACTCGTTATTTTTTTTTTTTTTTTTTTTTTATTATTTATCCTTACCAGATTAGTTTTCAGTTTTTAATTTATTGGTATCACTATGATATTACTTTCAATCAGTTAACGCTCATTTTTCTTTACTATTTTCACTTGTTTATGTATCTTTATCTTTTATTTTATTTATTTATTTTTTCGTCTCTTCTTTACCAACTCGTCGCCCTTTCGTTCTATACTATCCTTATATATTCACCTGTTAATACTTTTATTTTCCATTATTGTAAATATTTCTACTTCTATATATACTTTTTACATATCATTTTACTTTGTTCTTATCATCGATATGTATTTTTTCTTCTTGGCGTCTACTACTGTTTCTCATTTTCAGCGTCATCCTTTTACTTACTGTCCTATGTTTCCCTAACTCCCTCCCATTATGACTAACATCCTAACCGCCTGTCACATAAACTCACAATCCCTACCAGTCCATTACGATGAGTTCCTAGAATTTTTCACCCAAAATTTTTACCACATCATTGCAGTCTCTGCAACCTGGCTTAAACCCTACATTCCTTCTTCCTCGGTTTCTCTCCCTAACTACTCCGTCATTCGTCATGACCGGGTTAACCGGACCGGCGGTTGAGTAGCGCTGTATGTCCATGATTGCCTGAAGTTTCATGTCCTGTTTCATTCACCTCCTTCAAATCTCCCAAACATTAAGTCCTTATTTTTTGAAATATCCATTAATGCCCATTCTCTCCTATACGTAGTGGTTTACCGTCCACCACATGTTCCTTTTGACCAATCATTCGAATCTAACCTTTACCATTATGTTCCTCTCTACTCTAATATAACCATCTCCGGTGACCTGAATACCAATCTCCTATCTGACTCATATGACAAAATCTACCTTGAAAACCTTTTTTCCCCCTCCACCTTTTTATTGTACCATTCAATCCCACCCACCACTCCCGCGGGTCTGACAGTTGGTTGGACCTGCATGTCATAGATTCTCCAAAAAACCTTCTTTCCTCAAGTCAACGACCTGTTTCATTCCTATCCTCTCATTACTTGATACAAATATCATACGATATCTCAACACCTCGTTTCCTTCCTAAAACAATCTCCTTCCGTAACATCGACTCCCTCACCCGAGATAAGATTCTATCCGATCTCAAAACCACAGACTGGAATCCAATTTACTCCTGCTCCTCAATTGATACCATGGTTGAATTACTCACCTCCAATCTCTTATCTATCCTTGATACCCATGCTCCTCTTAAAACCTCAACATTTCGCCGGCGTCGCCCTGCTCCTTGGATGAACCAAGACATTAAAGATTTGCAAAGAAGACGCGAGGCTGCCCGAAGACGCTACAGACGCACCAGGCTTAAAGAGGACTATCAAGCGTTTAAGTTTCTCAGAAATTTAACACAATCCACGATCCGGCGAACTAAATCCAATTTCTTCCACGAAGCCCTTTCATCTGCACCCGATCCTAAATCCAAATGGCTGCTCCTCCGCAAACTTTCCTTGTGTGATCCTCCTAGTTCCTCTCCCTCGGGAGTCTTTCCTGTCACTCCGGATGAGTTAAACTCCTATTTCGTTTCTTCCACTTCATCTGCTCCTTCTCGACCCTCCCAGCCCTTACCTCCGCCTGCATATAACGATAATAATTTTAATTTTTCTTATATCACTCCCTCCGATCTAATTACCTCCATTATGAAGTCTCAATCCAACTCATCTGGTATAGACGGCATTCCCGTTAAATTATTGAAATTACGCCTTCCTGAAATCCTTCCGGCTCTCCTCTTCATATATAATTTTTCCCTCCAAAACTCTGTATTTCCCACTTCCTGGAAAAAAGGCCTTAATTCATCCCATCAACAAGAACCCAAACCCTATATCCCCAAAGGACTACCGCCCTATATCCATATTTTCCAACCTTTCTAAGCCCCTAGAAAGATTGGTGCAATCCCAAATTTCCAATTTCCTAGAATATTCCAAGGTACTTGATCCCTTCCAATCTGGTTTCCGTCCCGGCTTCTCAACAAAATCCGCACTCATTAAAATTATCACTGACATCGAAGCAGCGATGGACAAAAAAGAACTGACCATCCTGATCCTCCTTGATTTCTCTAAAGCATTCCATTCCTTAGACCATAATATCCTTTTTTCCAAATTGAAATCATTGAACTTTTCCCTTGGTTTCAATCTTTCCTTTCCCACCGCACCCAAGCAGTTGCCACTCCTAACCAAGGCCTATCCTCTTTCCTCACTCTACAGTCAGGAGTAGCTCAAGGTTCGAGCATTTCCCCTCTACTGTTATATTCCTACATCAATGATCTTCCCAATTCAATTCACCATTGTTCCCACCATCTTTATGCCGATGACTTCCAAATTTACTTCTCCTTCCCTCCATCCGAAATGTCAGCTGCGTTTGCCAAAATTCAGGAAGACCTAGACGAAACCTGTGCCTGGGCTAATCTGAACAAATTAACATTAAAAGCAGCTAAAACTCAAGCAATTGCCATAGGATCACATTCCCTTCTCCATTCAAATGCCAACTTTCCTACATTATTCCTTAATGGTGATCCAATAACTTTCCATTCCTCTGTTAAAAATTTAGGCTTAACCATTGATCAAACCCTCTCCTGGAAATCCCATATTGCACAAATCTCCCGAAGGTCAATCGGTATCCTAAAACTATTTCACCGCTCCCGTCACCTCCTTCCCCTACCCACACGCAAACTTCTAGTATCCTCCCTTATCTTCCCCCAATTTGACTATGGAAGCGTGATATATGGCGGGCTCTCGACGATTCTTGAAGACAGATTAAAACGCATCATGAATTGCTTCATCAGGTTTGTCTTCGGAACATCGAGACGTTCCCATGTTTCGCATCTGTACACCGATTTAAATTGGCTTTTCCCCTCCTTCCGCAGAAAGTACTTCCTAGGCTCCTACCTATTCCAAGTTATCAACACCCGTCACCCTCCCTTTATTTACAGTAACCTGAAATTCAAGTCTGCTATCAAATCACTGCATACAAGATCTCGTCTTTCCGATCTCTGTACTCCATCCCACAGAAGTACTGCATTCCAACGTTCCTTCCTTGTCCGATCCTCTACGCTTTGGAATTCCCTCCCTCCCTGTATCCGCAATGCTTCTTCCCTTGGAACATTCAAAACACTACTATTTCACCATCTTCTTTCCCTCCAACCCGACGCTCTCTAATTATAAGGATGTATGTACTATGTATGTAATCGTCTAATTTATTTACTAAGACCGTCAGACATAAAACATTAGCCAAAATTATAGTTTGACTATGATAATGTTTTGATTTCTTGTAATGCTAATTTTTGAGTTTCTATCTTTTATATTTTTTTAAGTTTCTGTTTTTGTTTTTTTTCTCTTCTGCAATTTTGTTTACAGTATTAACCTCTTTATTTGTACATTTATTTTTTCACTCTCTTTTTATTAATAGTTTTTTTCTTTTTCTAGTTTTTATCTGTATTTTTTTCATACATATTTGTATTTAATTTTACCTATGTTGTTTTATTTTTAACAGCCTCTCGGCCAGTTATGATCTTAATTTGTATTATTTAATGTTATTCTTAAGGGACTTTGTCCCAGAATAAAGTTTTCTTTCTATTCTTTCTATTCTATTCTATTCTACATATTTCAGGAACCCAGAAGGTGAGGGTAAGTCGGACAAAGAGGTTCTGGACGAGCTGCTTAACGGTTCCAGGTACGACAAACGACTCAGACCTCCAGTCAGCGAAGGTAAAGTCAGCGAAAAATATATAAAATTAGACAATTTTTTTATTTCATGTATTCTTCAAACCACTGTTATTCATTAGTAGGATTACTAAATTAAATATTTTTTTCTATTTGATAAATTATGGAAATATATCCAATATGAATAAATTATTCAAGAACAAAATCTGAGAATTATACATGTGAAACTAATATTTTTTCTAAAAATGACGTTTTCCGAGGGTACCTCTTTGCGTAATATTACCCCCAAGGTGCGAGTAATATGACGCAGAAAAACAAGGACGAAATGCTTTTATAACAGTCTCTTCTTTTTTTTTAAGAATAATCAAAATGAAAATAAGATTAGAAAGTAAAGTAAGATTAGAAAAATAATGAAAACACTAACAGACTAATATATTTGAATAGATATGTTTTGGCCAACTATTTCTATATAGAAGCATGCACTGGCCGTAATAATAGTATATTGGATTTGGTTCTTAGAAAACTAATTCACCTTTAAAATCGTTTGTGAAGAAGTATCCTCTAAACTTTATAAAGGTGTATAGAGCAAAACCATAAAAAATCAAAATTTCACTCACCTTTTGAAAGGATTCCGAAATCCTTTCAAAAGGTGAGTGATTTGAAAGATTTGACCTCATTTAAGCTACAGAGCGTATTTTCTGCTCAAACTGTAGAAAATTTAGTTTAATTTAATTTTGAATATATATATATATATATATGTGTGT
The DNA here is from genome assembly GCA_003667255.2 of Euschistus heros. Classification (NCBI taxonomy): domain Eukaryota; kingdom Metazoa; phylum Arthropoda; class Insecta; order Hemiptera; family Pentatomidae; genus Euschistus; species Euschistus heros. Next base: position 2,008,691 of record RCWM02000032.1, on the reverse strand, counting down.
GTGTGTGTGTGTGTGTATACACATATATATGTGTGTGTGTGTGTATACATATATATATGTGTGTGTGTGTATATATATATTGTTACGGTCAAGTTTTGAAACTTATAAAAATTTACACCGCACACTGTTGCCTTAAGCCCAGTGGAGACGGCAAGGTTCGACTTATAACAGTCTCGGACGCCACGCTATTTTTTTTTTAAAAGGAAAATAGCGAAAACTATTAATAAAAAAGAAGGACTTACCCTAGTAACATTAGTCAAACACTTCATAAATCAATAAAATAACTTTTTCTAGGAACACAACTTTTTTTATTCAAATTTACCACCTTCTCTCTTTCTTATCTTTTTTTTTAAACTCATATATATCATATGTTCTTTTTCAAAAAAAAAAATGTTAGGTTTTTTTTATGTTATCTAAGGTTATTTTACTTTATTTTTTTTTTCATTAAAAAAAATAATCTGTATCAATCCTCCTCTTTCGTATAAAAAAATAAAATAAAATAAAAATAACCTAGTCAGTGGCTTGTTCTGGGTGCGCTTTCAGATCCTTCACGTGCCATTTTCCCATATTAATCCCATCCATGTTTTCCAGTTCGTAAGTGAGGTTTCCGAATCGTCTAGTAACACGACACTTTACGAAAGATGGTGCTAGTTTCCCGCTAACGTACCTCGACGCATCCGACAACACCTGATTCTTCTTCCAAACAGTATCGCCTACTTTAAATTCTTGATGTCTTCGCCGAAGGTTGTAGTTGTGTCTGCTTCTCTCGTAAGCCTTTCTGAGTTCCTCTTTAATTTCCTCGTACAACAGAGGTAGGTTCTGAAGTTTGTCAGCAAACTCTTGTCGGCCTCCCATATCTGGTCCATTTGATACACTGTGGTAATCTGTGCCACTTCTGGGGAGTTCCCTTCCGAAATTCAAGTAAGCTGGTGTGAAACCCGTGATTTCGTGTACAGCCGTTTTCATGGCAAACGCCAGTTTATAAATATGTTTGTCCCAATGACGGTGATTTTCTTTCACATATGAAGCAATCAAGGTCTTAATTACACGGTTTGGCCGCTCCATCGGATTAGACTGAGGGTGATAATAAGGGGTGTATAAGAGATTGATTGAGTATTCAGCAACTTTGGTTTGAAATTCACGGCTCTTGAATTGAGGTCCATTGTCACATATTAATGTTTGTGGGCATCCAAACATGAGAATTACCTCCTTTTCCAGTAAGGAACTAGCCTTTTTCCCAGTTACTGTCCGAAGGGGCACAAATATGCTATACTTTGTGAAGTAATCCGAAAACGCCAAAATAAATCGGTTCTGGTTCGTCGATAATGGTAATGGTCCAATTATATCAACCGAAACCATTTGCCATGGTTTTGAAACGACGCGTTGTTCTCCCATGAGTCCCGCAGGGGCTCTCTGCAGAGGCTTGTGCGCTAAGCATGTCTCGCACCTAGCCACATATTTAGCCGTGTCAGAGGCCATGCCTGGCCAATAATAGTACTCTCTCAACCGTTGTAGTGTTTTAAAGCGACCTAAATGCCCCGCTGTTGCTTGGTCATGAAATTCCCAGAAGGCTTCATTACGTTTATCTTTGGGTAATACCACTTTCCATCGGTTATCGTCTCCTACTATTTTCTTTTTATTAGGGACACATTTCCATAACGATTGATTTTCTACTCTCCAATCTGCGTATTTTGTAGGATCCTCTTCAACTCGCTGTACCATTTTCAAATACCACGTGTCCAGTATTTCTCCACTGACATCAATTCTACAAACAGGTAACTCGTAGGTTCGGGACAGAGCATCCGCAGCAGCGTTCTGTTTACCCGGACGGTGCATGATTGTGAATTGGTGTTGTTGCAGCTTTAAAGCCCACCTAGCTAGTCGACCTTGAGGGTCCTTGAGATTGTTTAGCCACTTCAGCGCAATGTGGTCTGTGATTACAGTGAACTCCATTCCCTCCAAATAAGGTCGGAATTTTTCAACGGCCCAGAGGACTGCTAAGCACTCTTGCTCCGTGACACTGTACTTCCTCTCTGAAGCTGTCAAGCCTCGGCTAGCATACGCGATCACTCGATCTCCTTCTGGGTATTCCTGAAAAAGTATTGCACCTAATCCTGTGTTGGAGGCGTCAGTTTGAAGGATGAATGGTTTACTAAAATCTGGGCATGTTAAGACAGGTGCAGTCACCAGTTTTTCCTTCAACAGGCTGAATGATTGTTCTTGTTCATCTCCCCATTTCCATTTCTTATTTTTCTTCAGTAAATCTGAAAGGGGTGCAGTCAATGTGGAGAAATTTGGAACAAACCGGCGATACCAGGAGGAAAGTCCTATAAATTGTCTAACCTGTTTTACATTCTTAGGCGCTGGATAGTTGAGTACGGCCTCTATTTTACCAGGGTCTACTTGTAAACCGTTCTCATTTACCACATATCCCAGGAATTTGAGTTCTTCTCTGCAAAACTGGCTCTTTTCCCAATTTACGGTTAAGTTTGCCGCGTATAACCGTTCAAAAACCTTCTCCAGAGTAGCTAAATGCGATTCAAAATCTGATGATACTATAATAATATCATCTAAATAGACGAAAATATTCGGCTCCAAATCCGCTCTCAATACATCATCAACGAGCCTTTGCCAGGTCGCTGGGGCATTGTGTAGCCCGAAAGGCATTCTACAGAAATGAAATAGGCCACGGTTAGGGACAGTGAATGCAGTTTTCTCTTTACTCTCTTTTGCCATCGGTATCTGCCAATATGCACTTTTAATGTCGATGGAAGACAAAATCTTTGCATCACGTAGTCTATCGAGAATGTTGGTGATATAAGGAAGTGGGTAGGCATCCCTTTTAGTCACTGCATTCAATTGGCGGTAATCCACACAGAATCTATATGACTCATCCGGCTTCCGGACCAAAACAACAGGTGATGACCAAGCGCTCTGCGATGGCTCCACGATTTGATCTTTGAGCATTTCATCAAGCTCCTTGTCTAATATGGCTTGGATCTTCGGCGAAACAGGGTAATAACGCTGCTTAATGGGTTTGCTATTGCCTGTATGTATCTCATGTTCGACTTTACTCGTACAACCCAGCTTTGATGGTCTAGCACTACGCCATTTCTCAACTAAACTCTCTACGATTTTTTTTCTGGGTTGGAGAAAGATTAGGTCTGGTCAATACAGTCGGTTCATTCTGGGATACCGCTAAGCACGTTTCATCTGAAAACTTAAACGAGTTTTGAGATATGTTCGGCACTAGTCTGAATTTATTCCAAAAGTCAATACCGAAAATAAAATCATCAACCAAGCATGGTACAACAATAAAATCAATCTCCTTTGTTCTACCCTCTAATTCCACTGGCAATCTCACACTCCCTTCCACGTAGAGCGTATTGCCTCCAGCTGCGCTTATTCTTACATCTGACTCATCTCGCAGGGTGACTCCAAGTCCTGCGAATCTTTCCCAGCACTCTCTACTCATGAGAGATCTGGAAGCCCCAGAATCTAATAAACCAAGTTCGATTTTTCCCAGAATGTTTATTCTCAGATATGGCCGTTGGTCTAATTCGTTTTCAGGGTGTCTATGAATTTTCCCCTTTTTTCCTTCATAAACATCCTTTACTATTCCCAACCATTCTTCCCACTCTGCTTTGGTTGTGGATTTAGGGTTATGTCTAGGCTCCCATCCACTTAGGCCTGACCCCCTTGTTCGTTTCCCTGTTTGATTTTGTTACACCTACCACACGTTCGTCTTTCCACACCTTTTAGCCCGCAACCCTCGCAAAATTTGGTTTTCTTTTGATAGCACTTCTTGAACGAATGGTTCGTTCCTCCACAGTTCCAACAGCGGAACAAATTATTGATCTTGCTGTTTCCTTGGATAGGTTCTTGTGACGTTTCCAGGGTGGCCTTACCATTTTCTTGGGTAGCTTCTTGTGATGTTTCTAAGGTGTTCATCTCATTAGCCGGTTTCCGTTGGGATGGGCGATAAGCCAAATCTGGTTCAAGGAGCCCTTTGCTGGTAGGGGGTGGTCGATATACATTGATCCTCCATCGCACCTCTTCTAGCTGCCTCCCAAGGATGATCAAATCTTTCAACGTGGTTACTGGATGTAACGCTAACCGGTCCAAATAGTAAGGGTCAATATTCTTCTTGATCAGTCTAAGCATTTCATCCTCCGAAGGAACAACTGATAGCCTGTTGAAATAATTCTTCATCACCGCTACGTAGGTACCAATCGACTCTGTATGCCCTTGGGTTCTTCGTCGTATTTCTTCCCATAATCGATCCTCGTAGTCTAATGGTGCGTATTCGGCCTTCAACTCAGAGACAAGTTCAGACCACGATGTAACGTCTCTTCTAACCGACCTAAACCATATTAATGCAGGCCCTCTAAAGAAATCGTACGCCGCCAAAAACAGATTTTCTTGAGTCGAGCTCCTGGCCAGGCTTAGATCTTCGACAGTCTCCAAGAAGGCATGTATACTTAGGCCCTCGCCATCTCCAGTGAAGTGTACACCCCAATCCTTTATAGGAATTTGTTTTTTCCGAACCACGAAGGTAGTTGCACTCGCGCCTACTCCATGCTGATTGGCCGTTGAATGACGTTCAGTATTTTCTGTGGATTCCCCCGACTCCTCTTTTCATCACTTTGTTGTGAATTCCCAGAATTTTGTATGCCAACCATTGGCTGATCTAACTTTAACTTCAACTCCTCAAATTTATCAATCAACTCCAGACACTGTGACATAGCCTTTGATTTTTTTTCAGTATCAGCAGCATCTTTAGCCGTGATCCGATTTAATCGGTTAATCAAATGCTGTAGTACTGTGTCAATCTTTTCCATATCTCCAGCAGTACTAGAAGATGTTAAGAAAGATATTTTTTTTTCTATTTTAGCCAGCTTTTGATCGCACACTTCTAGTTCCGATACGGCATGGAGATCGACTGTAGGAGCGACGTATTTTCCTGCACTCTCCAACTTCAGAAAAGTGCGAAGTTTATTCCGCATCTCGTCTGCTGTAGGTAGCCCAACAACCCCACGAATCTTTAGTTCATACTCAAGCTCCTCTTTGATGAGCAAGTTCACATTCATCTTGAATAATTTTTACTTTATTTCTACTTTTAATGTCCCTGTTTGGGCGCCAAAATGTTACGGTCAAGTTTTGAAACTTATAAAAATTTACACCGCACACTGTTGCCTTAAGCCCAGTGGAGACGGCAAGGTTCGACTTATAACAGTCTCGGACGCCACGCTATTTTTTTTTTTTAAAAGGAAAATAGCGAAAACTATTAATAAAAAAGAAGGACTTACCCTAGTAACATTAGTCAAACACTTCATAAATCAATAAAATAAACTTTTTCTAGGAACACAACTTTTTTTATTCAAATTTACCACCTTCTCTCTTTCTTATCTTTTTTAAACTCATATATATCATATGTTCTTTTTCAAAAAAAAAATGTTAGGTTTTTTTTTATGTTATCTAAGGTTATTTTACTTTATTTTTTTTTTTCATTAAAAAAATAATCTGTATCAATATATATATATATATATATATATATATATATATATATATATATATATATATATATATATATATATATATCTTTCCTTTGTAACCAACCGTGCAGCAAATAATTAGGTGAGACGTAAAAATAGTTGAAAGTTTTGACGCTTTGAAGCTACTAAATAGCGAGCCGTGGCGCTTCAAGATCCAAAGCTTAAATTTTCGTACACAAGCACAACATTGACAATATATAGAGTAATCAAAACTACCTGACCTTTTAAACACCAAATGTATAATTTTACTGTAGAATCAGGGATTCCGCAATAATATTGTGCACCCCCCCCCCAAGACTCTACGGGAGGGTCGGATTACTCGGAGTCAGGCTAAAAGGAGGTGGATTAGTGGGTTTCTACTATAATTTCATCACCAATAGTGTTTCAAGCATTTAAAATGAACCCATTTCAAAACGTGAAACAGAGAAATGGAAAACATTCACTCCGAAATCTAGCATAAATATACACATCTACTTACAATGTTTCTGAAAAAAATGTTTTTTTTTGGTTTTATTTTTTAATATCTGATGATTCTCTAGTCAAATGATTATTTTACTTAATGCAATTTTTTCTCCGTTTATTACGAAGACGTTCTTAAAGACCTTTTCTTTCACTGGTTAAAACAATGTTACATTGTTGGGTTATTCAGATGAATTATTCTAAAAAGAAAATTATAGCTGTGCACTGTTTTCATTTTAGTTCATCGCTCATCATTCTTTAAAATTTCTAAAGAGGTCACACTGATCAAAAATTTAATCTGGCCTGAAGCATCCCATGGAATTGGGTCGAGTATTTCTAAACAATGAATAACCAAGGTCTTCTCCCACTCCTCTCGAAATAATCAGAAAAAAACAAGCAGTGTAGTTTAGGATTTGAGATGCTGCTTCCATCGTCATTACATCGCTTGCAGAGTTTGATTCCTCCTCACTTGACATTCAAAAGAAAGACAGTCAACTGAGGCACCACGATTAGGCGAGACGCCAATCTTTAAACACCGAGGAATAAAAAAAAACGGTCCCTTCCTTCACGATTAGTTTGTGTTTTTCTTTCATTATTAATATCAGAAAAAAATCAATTCGGAAGATCAGAAAAAAAGGAATAAAAAAAAAATTCAATTATCGAATGTGTTATTAAAATTTAGTAAATTATAGTTTAAAATAAAACGCTTCAATAGCAAACCGAACTAATCATTATAAAAAAAAAAAACTTTTCATGAATAGTTAGTGTCGCAGATCTTGGTAGTTCTTGAAGTATCCTTCAGTGTCTATGGACGTAATGCACTTCATGTCCTGGAATCACAGCAATGAGTATTAGCGAAATTACAAATGGTCACTGGTCATATTTGGTTTTGATGAGACAAGAGATCCTTGTCCTTCAATCCTATTTTACAAGGATTCGTGAGGTATTTCTTGAACTTTAATGTTTTAAATAATGAAAATAATCTATACAGCTGGGAAACAGAAACTAACTCGATTTTATGACATGTGGCGATTCCCTTGGAACCTCCTCAATCACTTTTCCCGTTTGAAACAAAGTTTAGAATACACGTGAAATTTCAATTTTAAAATGACTGCTGACTTTGACTGGCATTGAGGAAGGCTGACTTTATTGGTCGGCATTCTGTTATTATTTAAACTGTAATATCGTTTTGTTGCTGACCTCTCCTGATAGCCTGGCAGGATGAACTCGCTGTTACTAAGTGATCTGTTATTTATTTGCAGCTATTTCGTTAATTATTAACTTCATACGTCAAAGAAGTTGAATGCCTGATATTCGACATCTTTTCAGCTGCCATTTACGTTTTAAATTAAATAATACCAACGTTTTATCCACCTTCTAAAATAAATTGTCTTTTAAAAAATTAGATAATCATGATGTACTCCTGGCTCACCATAATAATAAAATATAAATTCTTGTGGAAATAGGAATAGAAAAAAAACAAACTTTTCAATCAATGTACCTGCGATTCAAAATTAAAGTATCCAATAGCTGCTACTGCAGTTTATTTTTTTATTTGTTCATCTAACGCCTCCCTTGAATAATGGTATCAAATCTAGAGTGCCAGTATAAATCCCAACAAATAATCTTTGCTCTAGATCGAAATTCCGTTTAATTCGGACTTCAGGTAATCTGGGAGTGGTTCCGGCCCCATCTAGTTCGGATTAGTAGAACTGAATCAATTTACTTACAAGGAGACGTTTTGATTTGTAACACAGATTTGAATGCCGATTTTTTTGCGGGTAGTAGGGACCTGTAAAGGTAGGTGCACAACTTTCGTCATTGGACGGACGGCTCGCATCGGACGGATCGGATTTTTAGAATCGACCTATTATTTTAACAGGAAGTGCGCACACCTTTCAGCATCGTACGTATCGGCATTCCAAAGCAGTAACATCTAAAATCCGAATCCGTCCGATGCGAGCCGTCCGTCCGATGATGAAAGGTGTGCGCCTACCTTAATAGTGCAAAACTAGTGTTATAGCCGCCAATGAGCATTGGGAGCCGAGAAAAAAAAAACAATATGAAAATCACTTCTTTTTTTTTTCTCAGCTCTTAGTCAAGATAGAAAAATATCTTTTTTCGCATAAAATTGTAGTTTTGTATGCTATCTCTTTACCACAACCAAAACCTGATAAATAATCTCTTTAATAATAATACCAGATTTTGGTTTAAACGTGAAATCCTGCATTAATTTCCGGTAAATGGGTATTGGTTGTGGTGAATAGATAGCATAGAAAACTACAATTTTACATGAAAAAAATTATTTCTCCCTCTTGACAGAGCTGAGAAAAAAAATAAAACGTGATTTTCATATTGGTTTTTATTTTTTTTTTTTTTTTATTTTTCTCGGCTCCCAATGCTCGTTGGCGGCTATAAATTCAAATCTGTGAGTTACAAGTCAAAACGTCTCCTACTTAAATATTTAGTTAAATATTCTATGTTTATTCCAACATAGAGTATTGAAATTCCTGAAGCAATGCTTTTGCTTAAGAATTATAATCCAATCCAATTTCAATTTATGTAGATCGGAATGAGAATCCCCAACAAATAGAGGGGTTATGCCATTGAAACTGAGTTAATAATACATTCTCTTTGTAGCTCCTTGTATTTAAACTAGTATGCAATGTTTCGTCTTACATCAAAAACATCAGTTATTCACAAAGCTTCAGTACAAACATTTTAAAATACACTCACCGACAAAATTATAGGGCAACACAATTTTTTTTTCACCGTCTAAACATAATTCATGTTTCTGTCAATTTAAACAAAAGCTGCCTACCATTCGGTCAGGTAAATGTTGAAGCTTACAAATTTTTATTTTTCTATTTGGATGAAATTTCGTATTTAATTTCATCCAAATCAAGCGAACGGTAGGCAACTTTTGTTTAAATTGACAAAAACATGAATTATGTTTAGACGGATAAACTTATCAACTTTATTTTTTTACACGAAATATAGGTTGGTAATACGCTTGAAATGTTTTTGGTTTCATCATCCTATCTGGTTTCAAACTCAAGCTAAAAATCAAAATGTTTTTCGGATTTTCAATTTTTTTAATAGGTTTATGTTCATCAAATTTCACATTTATATACACCAAAAGAAAGCTGAGGCTCTCCTCTTTCCAGCGATACCAACCAGTGACTTGTGTGACAAAGTAATGGCGATTTAAAGGTATGTAACAAATAATCAGTTTAAAAATTTCATTTTCCTCGAAGAGCGTGAAAAAAATTATATTTTTTGATTTTGTTGAATAAGCGTTTTTCAAAGTTTTTTAGAATGCTGAATTAGAATCTGACGTCAATTTTTGTGTAGAAAAATCTATAGAGGTAGTTTGCTTGAAAATCTAATCACTTTTTTAGAATTTAATTAGTCTAAACCAAAATCTATGGAGTGGCTGTATTTTTTCGTAAATTTGTAATCAAAACTAAACATCTTTGTGCAAGAATTATGTCGATATCATTTTTTAAACCCAAGATATAAAATAAATTATTTTAAAGCTATTTTTTTTTTTTTTTTCTCGGCTTCTAGAGCCCATTGGTCGGAACGGCAAAATACATGTCTAATATTTTTTGACCAGGAACCTCCAAAAAAATTGCCAACAAGATCCGTGAGAGACTGAGTGTGAGACAAAAGTATAGGCCAACTTTTGACGTATGTAAATTATTAATGTTTTAGATATTCCCTCAGAAATAAAAATCAGAACTCGAGGTTTTTTTCAAGTGATTGGGTGTTCATAACAATATTTAATTGCTTTGGTTACATTATTACACTATAACAATAATAACAATAAAATAGGGGGTGATCTATAATTTCGTCGGGTAGTGTAGTCTTTACAAATTGTGAATCTCTTAAGATTTGGTACATCTTTGTAATATATCTTGAATTATTTAGAAATATAACAAATATTAAGCATTTTGAACATGGATATTATAAACAGTGGGTTCGACTTTGTTCCAGTTATGAATATGCAAAAGTAGCAGAAGCAGGTTCATTTTAGCTCTTTCCTTATTCATGAAAATTTTCCAACCCTCTTTTTATTTTCACTTCTTTTTTTTCTTGCGTGTCAAATCCTTTAGACTTTATTTAAACATTAATTGTAAATTATATGTTTAGTTGAATGCTATATATATATATATATATATATATATATATATATATATATATATATATACAGCTATATATATTATAACATATAAGGTTGTCCAGAAATTAATGAAGGTTTATGATTTTGAAATAAAAAAACTAAATTAATAGATATAAAATATTTTTCATTAATCAAAATACTCTCCATTTCTCTCAATAACTTTTTCCCAACGAGTTAATAAATATTCTAAAATATTTAATATTTTATATATATATATATATATATATATATATATATATATATATATATATACTATTATATAAAAGGACAAGCCATTTTTCGTTTGTAATCACTAACCGCGAAAACTACTGAACCAATCTTTACCAAATTTTAACTACATCATCTTTATAGTTCTATGAAGGTTTAGCAATAATAAAATCTACTGATTTTCAATTGATTTGTTATTTAAAAAGCTATAATATGCGGATAACAGTTAAATTTAAAAATTGACCGACAGGGGGGGGGGGAGCGCCATTCTATCTGAGAGGTTAAAAATGTACGATGTTATATGGGTGATTTTCAAACGATGGGCAATTTTCTCATGGTATTTTTGAAACTTTTCGATATGGATTAAAAAAAATGTATTAATACTAGGACTCAACGACATAAAACCGCATGGATGTGATTTGACTAAAATAGTAATAAGCCCATTGCATATACTACCTATTAATCAAATATAGTAAGATTGTGGGAATAAAGCAACCTTTACTAAGGGTGTATTGTCCACCCTATTAACTTTGAGGATAACATTTGAGAGCATGGCCCATTAGAGCATTATTCCGTTTTACCATATAGACTAGGGTCTCAAGACTGCAAAGCAGAGAAAGGTTTCCGTCCATAAACGAAATAGTTCCATTTTAAACGTGAAGTCTGAATCAAGCTACCAATTCTTGGTATGCCGAGAAATATTCTTGAGTGATTTTTTTTAATCTTTCTCCAACTTCTTCACCCTCTCTTTTATACGCTTATTCTAAGTACCGATTAAGTGACATTTTGATTAAAGAATCAAATCGTTTATTCCATATAGTAGGAAGATCTATGTTTCATTCATTCTATTCAGCGAACAAAAACACATAATCAAACATTATCGTGGGATTTGTAGGATGAATATTACGAGACAGAGAATTAATACATTTAATAACCAGAAACAATCTTGATATGCCGTTCATTAATTTCATGTCTTATGATCTTACAAAGGAAGAGTCTTCTTATAGTCCAGGAGCCCACCACATGTAAATTTAATTGGAAAGACATGAATTTGTTTCTTAACCCATTTTATAGTATCATCCGCCTTGGATGATATATAGTGGTCTGGCAGCCTGTATCCCTCGGAACGCGGTGTGGCGCATACTTGAAACTGTCCAAAATAGCAAAAAATAATTGGAAAGGTATGTTCTTGAGTTTGGTCTCATTTTTTAGTGTATCCTTTTCGAAACACGAATCAAATGGTCTGGCAGCCGAAAGCCGTCGAAAACATGCCGCCAGGCTGGTTTTTATATCGCGGGAAACTGACCCGAAAAGTGAAAAAAAAATATTTATCTACCATTTTTAATGTGTTATTAGAACTTATAGGAGTACTTAAAATCCAAGTTTGCAACCCTCAAAACCAAAAGCGATTTTTATAGTACTCGAAAAACGCCAAATTTTTGCAATATTTCATTTTTTCGGTTATATTTTGTAAAATATGAAAATTTACTGGATATAGCATATTTGCAGTATTAAAGAGCAAATTTGTGTTAATTTAAATGTCAAATCCAAACTTTTTTGGCACATTTTTCGCTATAACTCGAAAAATATTTGTTCGATCCCAGATTTCATTTTTTCATCTCATAGCTAGTTAATTGTATTATCAGATCCTTTATATGAAATGTTATAAGTACCAATTTTACCCAATTTACAATAAGATGTAATATATGAAATGTTGATTAAATTAAAAAAAAAAAAAAAAAAAAAAAAAACCAGCCCACTGAACATGTCAACATCATCATATTTTGCCAAAACAGGCACATTTAGCGTGCTAGTTTGCCTGTTTTACGGAATTTAATTAACATTTCATAAAAAAAGCAAAAAATGTGCCAAAACAAGTTTGGATTTCACAACAGTTAGCGGTGTATAGCGTACTGGTAAGGGTATTTAACGGAACGTAATCAAAATTTCATATATAAAAATTTGATAGTAAATTTAACCAGCATTTAGGTGAAAAAATGAAATTTTGGATCGAACAAATAGTTTCGGAGTTATAGCCAAAAGAGTACCTACAAACGCTTTTACGTGGAGAACCGCAAAGCCGAACTTCCTCCCACCGAAATTCCTCGTACTAATAAATCATTTTAAATACAAGAATAGGTACTTATATATGTATATTAGTAAATTAAAATTGAAATGGGTCAGTTCCTACACTTGTCAAACCAGTCTATATAATTCAATGATTTCTCTTAATCAGATTTTCCAATATTTTCCTCTTTCTTTGAAAACTATTAAACTTACGGGTATTTTTTGGATCTTAAATTAAAGCTAATTAAATTTCCTTTAAATTATTTCTCGAAGGGGTTTTTGTAAAACCAGTACTTTCATCAGTATGTGGCTGAGAACTTGACTCTTGACAGAATAATTGCAAATTTTGTGAAAAAAATCACCAATTTTGGAAACTTTATCTCCGAAATAAATAAATTTACTGAGATGCAACTAGATTTAAATTAACTCAAACTTAGTATTCTTTAATACTGCAAATATACTATGTCCAGTAAATTTTCATATTTTACGAGATATAAACGAAAAAATGAAAATAGTGCTAGGATTTGGTGGTTTTTCGAGTACTACAAAAATCGCTTTTGGTTTTGAGAGTTGCAAACTTGGATTTAAAGTACTCTTATGAGTTCTAATAACATATTAAAAAACGGTAGATAAATATTTTTTTTCATTTTTTGGGTCAATTTCGCACGGTATAAAAACCGGTCTGGCGGCGTTTCCGACGGCTTGCGGCTGCTAGACCACTTGATTCGTGTTTAGAAAAGGATACCCTAAAAAATGAGACCAAACTCAAGAACATACCTTTCCAAATATTTTTTGCTATTTTGGTCGGTTTTAAGCGTGCGTCACACCGCGTTCCAACGGATACAGGCTGTTAGACCACGATATATCGTTTCAAGGCGGATGATACTATGAAATGGATTAGGAAACAAATTCATGTCTTTCCAATTAAATTTACATGTGGTGGGCTCCCGGTCAATTATATTCAATTACACGCTCTTGTGTTTCGATAACATTTATAACGTTATATATTTTACCAGTGAATTTATCTTAATAATACTTGCCAGTTAATTTTGTTTGAGAATAACCTTGGAGAATTAGGGGTCTGTTTCCATATGAATAGCTAATATGGCTTTATAACCTTTGTCTCTTTCCATCTTGTGAACATGATAAAACTATTTCAGCTGTCTCAGCTATTTCATTCCTGCTAGAATGGATCCACTGTTGGTTCTATCAGTTATTTTTAAAATCTTTATAAATATTTTGTCTTCCTTTAAAAATTAACATTTTCATGCTTTGTCCTAATGTTTAATCGCAGATCTAGTTGCAGGATGAATTCCCTTATTTATTCTGATTGGAATCCTGAATTTAGATCTAGTGATTACTGTGCCGAGTTGTGCATGTTCAATTTCAACTTCCATGTTCTATCCATTGCAGATAATTCAGAAATGCAACATGATTGGCATTTTAATTGTATTGCTATCTGTAAAACTTCATCTTTCAAAATAATACTTCTAGACATAAATATGTAATAAAATAAAAGTTTTTGAGGTTACTTCTGCATCTCAAAAAACACAATAGAACCTTACATGTTTACTTTAATTTAAAAGTGCAGGTTCTAAACGTAAGTTATTTTGTAACATAAAATGATAATAGTTCAACTAATTTCAAATCTCAATCCAGAGTATATTGTCATCTTGTTGTCGAATGAAATGTACCAAATAAAACCAGTGGGTATTGGTATGGAAGCATAAACCATCTGACAAGTATTGATACTCTCACACAGTAATAGAGTTCATTAGGTATAATTCTTCAGTGCTTGGGTATGGCCTATAGAAAAAAATTAAAATTCCATATAATAGGTTGTAACCAACCAAAATGTCCTCTACATTTTTTTAAATATATTTGATCGTATTTCGACATTTAACTTAATAAATATGGTAATGACTAAAATGTTCATCATGATCAAGTGAGATAACCATAATAGTTTGAATTTTATAATTTGGAAGTTGATGCAGCGTTCAAATGCATTATATTTATTAAATTTTAAATTAATGTTTTGTATGAAGCTGTATAAAAAGGAAACTTTAAATGAATATATGTTTATACAGAGTTTGATATGAACAAATAAACTTATTATAGTAAGTGGCAATGAAATGAAGGCTGAGGGGTGAGAAAAAAAAATAATAAAAAAATAAGTGAGTGGGTTCAGAACATGGAGAGTGAATATGTTTTTGCTGTACCAGCCTGTTTACCAAATATTAATATTTTAAGTTTAATTTTCTAAAGGGTGAACAAATTTATATTATTCTGTATTTTGAAGAAGGAAAAAGAAGAAAATATAGAATACAACTGAATTTAATGGATGATGACATAAAGCTTAGAAAAAGGAACTAACAAGTGGAAATATGGCAAATATATTTAAATTTAATAATTCAGGAGAATTTCAACAAATTTTAGGTATGCCTATAGGGCATTTAATCTTCATTTTGAAACAACCTTCATCATCACTTATAATTGTTGTGAAAGGTGTTACATATAAAATTATTCAAAAAGAAGAAAAACTATTCTATTCATTCAGTTAATTAAATTTTTAATTTAAATTAATTATGTTCTTTAATTTCAATTTGGATAGTTTACATAAATATATTTTTGGTAAAGTTAAAAAAATAAAACGTTATGTTATTTTCAGTTTTATTTTATTATTGAATATATTTACTATTTGATCTTAGTATATGAATGATGATAAATGATACAACGTTTGATTTATTGATATATAATTAAGGTGACATTGGTTGAATTGATAAAGGTAAACATTACATACCAGAGCTAACTAATATTTGCAGAATAGTAAAATTTATATTTCACCTGATCACAAATAATTAACAACACATTTTATTTAAATTGAAACATTCGTACCCGACTGATTCAAAATATCAAACATGATATTACTCAAATAATAAACTTCCAGATTAATGAATTTGAGCAGTTGAAAATAAAGTTAAACTAAGAGGACAGAGGAATCCTCTAGCTTTTTGTTTTGGGTTTTCAGAGTTTGGAAAATTTTTATCATGAATAATAACCATAATTAATCTCATAATTTCTTATAAAGGAAATTAATGCCTTAATAATTGTTTCAATCAGCTGAATTTATCACATAATATATAAGGAATGGTTGGGAATCATAAGATATATTAATTTTAAGCAATTCTAGTGATGCCAATATTGAAAAGAAATTAAAAATAAACCTACTTAATTAAATGGTCAGATTCTATTAGGAAGAATCCTAGTGAAATTAAAAAATTGTGTTCTGTTTGAAAAGCATGTTAAGGGTTATGCAGCCATACCTCTCAGATGGAAAGATTTAGAGAAGAAAGCACGCCACTAAATGGTCAATAAATAGTTTTTATTATTTTAGGTTTCCTCCTCTATTTTTGATCTTCTGGAAATTGCTTATCATGTGATTTGTTTTGTTTTTTTTTTAGATCCTTTGATCGTAAACATGAGTGTCCTTCTTCTCAGCCTTGCTTCACCTGATGAATCCAGCTTGGTAAGTTGGCAATAATTATTACAGTTATTGAAATTATCATTATATTAACAAATAACCTGCTGGTCATATTTCTTAAATTTGTTTCCTAAATTAAACATAGGTCAGTATGAACAGACCATTAACTACTTTAAAGGATTATTTTTATTAAAAGTTTTAGAAATAAAATAATAATATCCCAGAAAAAAATATTCTAAAACATGACAAAAATTCTGTTAAACTATGTTTCAACTAAAATAATGTAAATTGAAAAACCAGTGCCCACATAATAGTTGAATGCTAGCTGCTTAGTCACTGACAATGATACACACTTAATATCAAGCCACTCAAATTTTCTTGAATAATTTATCTAATCATATAAACTAAAAACTAAAAAAAAAAAAAAAAAAAAAAAAAAAAAAAATGTTCTTTACACATTATTTTAAAAATATATATATATATATGATTCAGAGCAGGTGGCTGCCATTACTAAATTATCTTTTGCTCCTCCATAACTTCATTACAGATGTAACTGTTATTGGGGTTGCTGAGTGTGAAAAGTAGCCACGCTGAAACAAATTATTACTTCTATAAAATAATAATTAGTTTAAAATATTAGATTATAAAATTGTTACTTGATGTGGGCTCTGATGAAGGGTGTCAGGCTAAAAGGAGGAATGTAGGGTAGCCATAGTTCTGAATAAATAGCAAAATTAAATTACAAAGTCTATATTATTTCTCATTGGGAATGGGTTCTTAAACTCCAAAACATGAGACAATTTAATTTCTAGCCTGCATGAGACCATTTTAAGTGATAGTACATAGGATAAGCTAACAGGGGGCATTGAAATCTCAATTTCTATTTTTTTGGACATCCTCCCTTCTAGCCTAATACCCTTCATATATTAATGAGAAACTTTTTATATTTAACGAAAGATTTAATTCGTGTTACATTATTTATAACAATGTTTTTATTTGTAAACATAAAAAGATATCTGCGATCATTTAGAGTTTAATGGAAAAAAACAAACTTATTTTTGCTGTTTCAGAAATATGAAGTAGAATTTCTTCTTCAGCAGCAGTGGTTTGATCCTAGGCTGGCTTATAAAAACTCTACCACTTTTGACTTTCTGAACGCTATCCATCACCACAATGACCTCTGGCTACCTGATACATACTTTATCATGCATGGTGACTTCAAGGATCCTTTGATTCCTGTTCATTTTGCTCTCAGAATATTCAGGAATGGAACTGTCAACTACCTTATGAGGTTTACTTTAATATTTCATAACATAAGAAAATATTTATTTACTCTTTTCCTTATATGGTACACCCATATAGGGACCGTTTATTTATATATTTACCTGCTCCATGCCTTATAGGCATACTACATCTATGATTATAAAAGTACAAAATTTAGCATGATTATTTTTTTAAACATAAAGTAATGGCATAACAAAATAATATTTATATATTATAAAAGATCACTAAAAAAAAGGGAGAAAAAAAACAACACAAAAACTATATAAAACATCTAACCAATAAAAATCTACCTTTGCTGCCTATCATTGGTCAGTTTGCCAAAGTCGATCTTTTGTATAAATGTGAGTAAAAGTCAGTTTTAGAATTTTTAGAATACAAATTTTGTTCTGTCTCTGGCCATGTTCCATGTTTGAGAATAATACTTTTTAATGGATCAAATCTTTGCCTTTCAAAAGGTTTTCATTTGTAAAGCACATATCTAAAATTTTATATCTGTCCTGCTTCATTACATATGTAAGATCGTAAAATTTTAAATTATTTTAGATATTGTTTAGAGTTACCATGTTCTGTCATTAGTTGTGTTAATTTGTAGTTGTTACTTTGTAGATGTTTGTAATTTTTGTGTATAATGTGCGATATAAATCTATGTAAACGCAGACTTTGATGAAGTCCCCCATAATTTGATATATCTTTCAACCATATCTGACCTGATGTCTCATTTACTTGAATTAAACTAAATTTAATTAAGTTGAATATTTCATAACATATGTATGTTTTTCTTAAAACTTCCATATTGTTTCTTTGAACTTTTATTAAAATAGTTTATTAATCTTAATAAGACATGGTTACGAATTTAACTTAAAAAAAAAAAATTAATTTAAAAAAAATTACTATCACACTAATCCCTTTACTCATAGCTCCATGATTTTTTTTTTTTTTGTTTTAGGAGACACCTGATATTGAGTTGCCAAGGAGCTTTACACATATTTCCATTTGATGATCCGCAATGTTCATTTGCTATGGAAAGCAGTAAGTGCCCATTAAATATTTACTTCTCTATCTTCCCACATATTTTATAAGAATATGCAAGTGAGAATTCAACAAACCATATTTCTGAAGTTAATTCTTAATTAAAGAATGAATGAGACCTAATATTTACTTTTATGACACAATCAATGTCATATTAGGATTGTGATAGAATAATAGCTGTTGTATCTGGAAATGATTATTCTATTTTATTATTATACCCTGTTATATTCTTGTAGAAGTTTCATGCACATAAGATGCAGCATGCAAAGTGCAAATTCAAGCAGACTTGTCCTAAGTATTTCTTTCTGATAAGGGTTTAAGGTAAGGGGACTCCAAAGTTTGCCTTTTATTTAACCTTGCCCTCGAAACAGTAGTTTGGGATTCAGCAATACAGTGAAATTGACATTGTATTCTTTATGCAAGTCCAATCACTAGGTTATGCAGATGATCAGAGCTAAGTGGTAAGGTCTTTTAGTGCACTGGAAGAAGCCTTTCTGTGGTTGCAAAGACTTGCAGCATTGATGGGTCAAGTAAAGGAATGATTTGGTCTCAGATGTGATCCAAAACAGAATCACTGCAGCTAATCAGTGCTATTTCAATATATCTTAATACCTGAAGTCTAAACTTGTCAACTTGCTATATGTAAATCAATGAGACTTGTCTTTAAATGAAAAGTACTTAGAAGAATATTTGCTCATAAAAAATACTGCACAATCTTGAAAAGGCAGAGAAACCGAAACATATCAAATATTTGCTGAATGCGACATTTTTGGAATTAGTCGATTTGATAAAATGAGATGGGCAGGGCATGTGGTCAGAATGGAGGCTGGGATCCAAAGAAGAACTCCACCCAACTAGAAGACCTAGAAGAACAAGCCTGGTGGGTAAAAGGCATCTCAGAAGATGCATGAAACCTGCATCGAGGGTGGCTGCACATCACAGGAATAGATGACGGAAGTTCTTAAAGGAGGCCAAGATCCATGATTGTTCATAGAGCCACAGAAACAAGTAAATAAATAATTAAATAGTATTCAATGTAGATACAGCTAAATAGATATTGTTAATATAATCCTTCACCTTTTCATAGGGATGTTTTATATATTTCATTATTATGCCTTAGAATTGATAAAATTAATTTTTTTTCATGAAACATTCTATTCAAGATCGGGTGCAACAGTGCATGAAAGATCTGGACCTCTGCACACAGTTTTCTCCACTCCTCTCTGTCAGCGTCCACATTCCTCCAATTCTGGATATTTAGCTGCAGTATGTCCCCTTCCACATCATTCATCCATCTTTGCCTGGGCCTGCCTCTTCTTTTTGTTCCTTCTGGCAATTCCATCCACGTTTTTCCTGGCAGCCTTAAACAATTATTTAAAATAATTATTCACTAGCTGATATAGCTAACAAAGAGGACTGCTACTTTTGATAGTACTTTTACATCTAGCTCAGTTATTGTTGCCAATTTTATACCAACTTGTTGCTTCTAAGAGCTAAATCTAGGCAATTTAAAAAACCGATTCAATTTCACAACAATTGTAAATGCAGTGTAACAAGACAAATGAATTTCTTCAAGAGCTTGTTTTTGATAATATATATAAATATAATTTGGTATGGGATATCCTTTTTTCTGTTTGTTTTTAGAACCAATTATGCATGTTTTTTAAATTGTCATATATTTGCTTTGACTTTAAACTTAGTTTAATTTAAAGTTTTCTTTTTCAGTTTCTTATGAAAATTCATCAATTAGATATGTGTGGAAAAATGATGAGGATACATTAAGAAAATCACCTTCTTTAACTACATTAAATGCATATCTTATTCAAAATCAAACTATAGAATGCCCTAAAAAATCAATTTGGAGAGGTATGTAAAAATCATTTCTTTAACAATGACTTCATAGATATTTTTCTTTATTTATTTATTTTTTTTTTTTTTTTTTCAATTCTAAAAACAGCAATCAGGTTTGATAGTATGCATTTTAATGATGAAAAATGATCAAAGAATACAAAATTTGCGCTTCAATTGTTTCATCTGTCTTGTATTTATCTTTTTTTTTCTATTTGATGTTGTGAGTTATATAAATGTATATACAGTAGAATTCACATATCTTCACCCTACAGAAAAATCACTGATGTTTATGGAAATTAAGTATATGAACTGCTATAGAGTCAAAGTTATATCATATGAAAAACACTAAAATATAAATTTTTCACTGCAGCTTTAATGAGTTTCTGTTCCTTCTTTTTTTCTATTGATGTGCATTAGATTTCTTTTCAGATGCCTAAGCCTTGTGATAACATAAGGAACTGATTGATTATTCAAGTCTGTGATGAAAATGAAAAAAATATGTCATTATACACATAGTGTCAAAATGTTAGACACATCTTTGTAAAATGAAAAACTTTTTATGTTTTCTTTATGTTCGATTGATATAAGTTTTTTAACACAGCTTTAAGTATAATTTAAGATATTTGAAAAGGAGACTGAAAAATCAGACCTTGTAGAATATTTAAATCCAATATTAGCATATATTTACATTTTATGTGTGTCAAAATGATAGACACACTCTCATTTTTTATGATTTTCTTAATCTTCTAGAGGTTGAGACCAATAAATACCATTTCTACTTTAAAGCTGTGTTGGTTTTGTACAAGATTAGACATAAGTAAAAAAGTCAATTGTGGGTAAAAATCAATGTTTTTCAGATGAAGAGCAGCCATTTGATTTCTTCTAATTTAGTAAATACTTACTAATATTGGATTTAATTATTCAACAAGGTCTGATACTTCTGTCTCCTTTTCAAATATCTTAACTTATACCTCAATTTGTGTTAAAAAAAAAACTAATATCAATCGAAAATAAGGAAGTCATTAATAGTTTTTCATATTTACAAGGGTATGCCTATCATTTTGATGCTGAGTGTACTTCAATATGCAAACATCACATAAATAAAAAATAAAATTAGCACAGCAAACATAAGAAGTATCAGACAATGTTCTTTAGGGAATACTAATTAAGTAAATAAATTGAACAAAATATAATTTCGTTTCATAACTTGGAAATATCATTTGAGCTTTATTGAAATTACTTTAAAAGTCAATCGGTTGCGCATCGTATTCTTATCTACTGTTATTCTACTATATATACATACCTATTATCAATGTTGTGGTCATTGTTGAATGCTACCTATTTTGCATGTGCCAATTCTACTATAAGTTGGTAAACTCTTATATTTTCATTATTCATTATACATGGAAAATTTAAATCCTACCTAAGTAATTAAACTGTCAATAGAAAATTTTTAAAATTTATTTTATATTTATGTTTTATTTATAATAAGTTGTAATGAGATCGCTGATTGTAATTAAATGAATCTTCATTTTAATAAACTTATTTTTAAATTAATTTATTTCCTTGTTTATTCTAGATATTTTTCAAACAATTCAAATCTTATGTTCAAAGTTTTTTTTTTTTTCAACTATACTTACTATTATTTCTCAATACCTTAAAATTCAGGATCACTTAATGGTAATAGTAAAGTAATAAAATAGTAGAAAATTAGTTTTTAAATTTCAAGACACAGCTACTTAAAGAGTGGTCATTGTAACTATTTTTTAGTTGCATTTAGAAGTCTAGTATTATCAGAGTGTTTTTTGTATTATAGAGTATGTTAAATGTATGTATGCTGTTAATTGTACCAGCTTCTTTAGAACTTTTCCTCAGTAATTTATAAAAATAAAGGATTTTTTATTCATATTTTTTTCTTTTTTTTTTTTTTTTAATAGTTGAAAATCAAGATATTTTCAATGGGTTTATTTTACAGGATTTTTTTTACTTTTAAATTGCAAGCATCTGTTAATGACAAAGAGATAATTGTACAAAGTGTTTTGGAGAGAAATCAAAATAAACATAGAATATAATTTTATTCGTATATCATTATTTAGTATATTATATATAGGTTATCCTTTATCATTGTAATTTGAAATAAAATTGTGGATGGTTATAAAAATAAAAAAAAAATCACTTTGATGTACTCCTATCTTGTGAAATTTAATACTTGATAAAATAAGTATAGGTTTTATTTATTTATTTCATATTATTAGATAAAAAAAAAAATTATTTATTTAGTTATTTAAAAATAACATTATTTGAGTGGAATTAATTTAATTTGATTGATTAGAATTTGAATGTTTTTAAAAAATGCTAAGTTCTACCCAATATCAAGGTATTTGGTAATTGAAATATTGAGCTCTAGAAGATCATAGAAAAACCCAATTATATACCACCAATACATTTAAAAAAAAAAAGTTAAGGGCATTGTTTAGACATCAGCAAATATTTGAAATAGATAATTTCATTATCATTTCATAAATGTTTTCGACAAAAGTGCTATCCTAAAATTTCCATTACAAAACCGATCAGGACCATATCTGATTTGTTACTCTTGAATCAGTATTATTTTTTCTCCCAGCCAATGGGTAGTTTCTATAAACATAAATTTAATGTTTAAGTTAAAAAAAAAAAAATAAATAATCTTATGCTTTATTAACATGAAAAAATTAATATAAAGAAAATATGCCAAAAATAATTTTAATTAAATTTTGCCTTTGTATAATTCCTACTCTTTGTATGATTAACGGAGATGTTTGTGAATACCAGCCTCATTAAAATATTCTGTAACAACATTTTTAATAAGCATCCGCTCATTTTCTTTCATTCATCACTGATAAAATCACCATCATGATTAACATCTGTATAAATTCCCAATGATTTTTTTTAAGAAGTGTAAATATTCTTAATTTCAAAAATCAGGGCTAAAATTACTATAAATTTACCAAAAAAAATAAATAAATAAATAAAATTATAAAATAAGAGGCTGCCATGAGGTAATAAGTATGATATTGTAGGCTAGTTTTAATTATATATATTCGAGTTATGAGTTACTTAGTTTTTATTTATTTTGAATTTGGTTTGTAACTTTTTATATCCAATGTAATTTTTTTTATTATTTGTATCTGTTGTGTCAACCCATTAATATGCCCTTAAAAGGGGGTTGTAATTATGAAATATTAAATAATTTTTCCTTCATTTGTTCTTCAGATAATCTTTTCAAGAGTGATTAGTAAGAATTTTTCTGTTTTGTACAAGTACATTTAAGACCTTTAAAAAAAATGATTGATTAAAATAAACAATGCCATGTTTTTAATTATTTAATCATTTTCTTGAGACATAAAAAGAAAAATTATACTTTTCTCAATAGAATATATACCATAAAATTCGGCCAACTATGTGCCAGCAGTACATCTATATGTCAACCCTGAAATGTACAAGGTAGCAAGATCTAGTGGACGTACTACGGAAACTGTGTAAATTAACACAAAATTAATTGAATCTCTGTAATTTGGGGAACATGTATCAGTGATTTATCTTTCCTATCAGTGGACCATAAAAAATCATCAAACAAACTTGATTGTCACTTGTTTACAAGCCAATATTCTGAACTGCCGATTGCATCACTTCATATTAGATAGTAAAAGAATGAATATATTTAATTAAATGAACAAAAACCTGTAAGATGTCACACTAGACCACTTTATCCACAAATCACAACTTGATGAAAATCACTCATTTGTTTGTTGATTTTCATGGTACACAGATAGAAAAGATAAATCGTTGGTACATTCTAATCTGTTCCCCTAATCACAGAGACTCAACTTTTTTTTCTTTTTTTTTTAATTGAGACAGTTTCCGTAGTACAGCCCCTAGATCACGCTACCTTTTATATTTCAGGTTTGGCACATAGATGGACTGCTGGCTCATAGTTGACCAACTTTTTAGCTGCTTTTAGGGTGGTTACTCACCACCAGCTCAACACCTCAATAGCATCCACCTGGATGATTTTTTTCTATTTGAGGAAACAATCTTCAATTCTTCCATGAAGATTCTGTAGTAAAGCTGCTAAGCCTTCTCTCTTATTCTTACGTATCATCATTTCTACTTGCAAAAATAGATTATGACAGTTAATTATTATTATTAATTATTAACTGAGCATGGTGCAATGTGCTAATCCTTATTGACATTTACTTGAGTTAAAATCTGAACCTATCTAACTTCTAATTATGATAATGATCTTCACCACTTCCTACCAGATTCTAAGCAAATGTATGTCAATTGTTAGATTGATACAAATAACACCACATGACAAAAGATGTAAAAATGGTAACTAGACAAAGATGACATTATTGGTTCCAAGAGAAGGATGCAAATCCTAAAGAATTGTTGTTTAGTATAGTTTTTTGTATTGTCAAGAATACTACTATAGAAATGAATTCGAATGCCATAAAAGGTGAATAACTTTTGAAAATCTTGCAGGAAATACTCAAGGATGTTTCTCTCAAAACAACCCATATTATAGAACTTATTTTTAGAATTGGTTATCAAGCTCAACTCTTGTTACAAATACATAAGTACTATTTCTATAAGCCAATAAAAAAAGAGATATCTTCATCTAAGCTTACTTTAAAAAGAGGTGATAATCTATTGACAGTGAACCTTGGGTAATCATGGCCTACTTCTTATAGTTATCCAATTGAATATTGGTTCACAAATTAAATCTTATGCTATGTCTGGAGCAAATTAAAATGAAAACGATATTATTGAAGAAAAAAAAAAAAAAAAATATATATATATATATATATATATATATATATATATATATATATATATATATATATATATATATATATATATAATAACATGCACTTTATAAAGCAATTATTCCTCAACATATATTGTAAAAACATGTAACATGTTTCGGGATCATGGTCCCATCCTCAGACTGATAATAACTTGAGATAATTATACCATAATCTTTAACATCTATGTACTCTTGCATGTTATTTCTCGTCAGTCTGTTGAATATCTTAGTTTGGTAAAAGAAAAATTGGCCTTTTTTTTTTCTTGAAAATGCTTATCTTCCATTCATTTCAGAAGGATCTTAACTAAGAGCTCGATCTTGACTAAGAGAGAATTTAATGAAAAACATCGAGTATAATATAAAAATTTTGTGTAAACTAAAACAAGAACAGGTCCTTTACAGGGTGTTCAGCATAAGACTGCAGTAACTTCGAGAGGTGATTCTAGGCATCATTTGCAACAAAAAATTTCATATAAACTATAGCTCGATTCTCATCCGTTTTATAAATATTTTTAATTTTATGTTTTTCAAGAAATTTCTACTTTTTGACAAGTAATTTCCCGAACTATTAAATCTAGAGCAATTTCAATATGCCCATTAGAAAGAAGATTAAATTTTCTTTAAAATAAACTTAGTTAGACTTCAAAATAGTAGCATCAAGTATTTAACTTATTGATCCAAACATATGAAATAGCAAGTTTCTAATTCTGTTCCTAAACTTTGACTGCATTTTTCTCAAAAATATTACATATGTTACAAATGTGCACTACTCAAAAAAAACTTCTACTGACAAACACCTTTAGAATGGTATACCATGAATAGTGATAATTTTTAAAATTGATACTGAAATCACTTATTAATTACAAAAAACAGGGAGATGCAACATTGGCATTTTGGGAAATACTGAGAGAATGCTCAGAAATTTTAAATAGTTTTATTAATAGAAAAGTAACACTGAAATATTTGATCTATTGGAGTGTATGTCGCTACAGAGGCGGGAACTAATGTGGTTCCAGATAAATGGATTTCCGGCATGCAATGGAAGGCATCTGAGTGGATGAGCCAATAGTTTAGGGAAAGACGGATAAGCAGACATGGGCCATCAAGGTGGCAAGCTAGGATTCCTGACCTTATAGCACTGGACTTTTACATGTGGGGTGCACTGAAGCAAAAAGTGTACGAAGCAAGATCAGAAACCCGAGAGGAGTTGGTCAAAGAAACTTATGAGTGCTGCAATACAATGCGGCAAAATCATGATGAACTTCGCCTAGCAGTGGATGCAGTCAAAAGAAGATCGATGCTGTGTATGAGAGAAGAGGGAGAACATTTTGAACAATTATTGTAAATTAAGTACCTATGTAAATTTTAATTAATTATCTTAAGAGTTTCTTAAATTTCAAATATTGGAATAAGATAAATAGCTAATTGTGATTAAATTACTTTTCTATTAATAAAACATAATAAAACTTTAACATTTCTGAGCATTCTGTTCTGAAAGGTGTTACTAAACATTTGTTACTTATGTAATATTTTCGAGAAAAATGCAGTCAAAGCTTAGGAATGGAATTGGAAACTTGCTATTTCATATGTTTGGATCAATAAGTTAAATACTTGATGCTGCTATTTTGAAGTCTAAATAAGTTTATTTTAAAGAAAATTTAATCTTCTTTCTAATGAGCATATTGAAATAGCTCTAGGTTTAATATTTCGGGAAATATAGACAATTATTTGTCAAAAAGTAGATATTTCTTGAAAAAAACATAAAATTAAAAATATTTATAAAACGGATGAGAATCGAGCTATAGTTTATATGAAATTTTTTGTTGCAAATGATGCCGAGAATCACCTCTCGAAGTTACTGCAGTCTTATGTTGAACAACCTGTATATAGTTGAACTATATACAACCAATCATTAATGTATAAGCTATAAATATAATCAATGTTAAATTTATTAAATTGTATGTTTTAATTTATATTGGAATAGACTTTCTTCCACGTTATCTATTAATCAAAATTTTATTATATTACTGCTTCTAGACATGTAGTATTCATTGATCAATGGAAAAATATATATTCAAAATGCATTCAATTTTTGTTATTATATATATATGTGTATGTGTGTATTTATTTATTGATTTATATATATATATATATATATATATATATATATATATATATATATATAGATAGAGAGAGAGAGAGAGAGAGAGAGAGAGAGAGAGAGAGAGAGAGAGAGAGAGAGGGGGGATGTGATTTTATAATACTATCATTCATTAATATGCACTATGTTCCAATAGGTCAAACAATTGCTGAATATGTTAAAATTTTTGGAAGTCATGATATCCTGAAAATACTCTTTATTTTGTAAGTCTACTGTTTTCATTATAGTCAATTAGTATTCCCCTAAAATTTATGCAGAGACAGATCTTTATTCAACAATTAACCAAAAATATGTCATAAAGTAGCTTAAACAAAATTTATGACAAAAAGTAACAAAATATACATTGAAATGCTCAAATGTGTAATTTAATGTCATGATTTAGAAACCCTTATCATTAAAATAAATTTTTAAAAATGTTAAATTATTGGAACACATTTATAAGTGTTTATCAACATGAATTCATAACAGGCAGATTGATTTGGTAATAAATTAACATGCTAATCAATAAGGCATTATTAAACAATTTATTCATAGACTTGTAGTGTATGAATGACTGTGAAGAACTTCAATATTACCCATATTTCTAAGGATGAAAATACAAAAAAATAAATAAATAAAAATATTATCCAAATCACTATTGAGTCCAGATTTTAGTGCAGATAACATCCTCGATTTTACCACTGTTAGTAAAAAATGCCTCTTGGGCATATATTTTATAAAATAAACTAAATGCGTGATATCTGAGGCCCTCATTTCCATTTATATGCCAATAATAGCTCTTAATCTTCTTATTTTTAAAGTGAAATGCATGAAACAAAGAATTATATTTAGACAAGTTCACAACTGCAAGGAAGTTTCTCGTGACTGATAATATTTTCGATATTCATTTCAAATTAAAATTAGCAAATTTGGAATAAAGTTAAGTAGGCTTACTAATTACCTTAGGAAACAAAAAAATATACATTAATTTCAATAGGCTCATGAATTTTTTAAGCATCGATTTTCATGTCAAACCTTATGTCAAGCCATTTTGTATCCAATATTTTTAGATGGAGTTTTGTCCAATAGTATGAATGGATTTGGTCATCCAAACAGTAAAATTTCTTATTCATCCAGTTGTATCTTCTTTTCAACTTTCAATAAACAGGAAATTTAATGTTTTTGTTCTTGCTTTCATTTAATAATTTTATATTTATTTTCTTTAATTACATCTTGTGAAACCATGAACAGTTGATAAAAACACTACAACTCACAATAAAATATGTGGTGCAGCAATACCATATGCTAAAGAGGTGTGTAAAGATGTATGTTAGAAACACACTATGCCTCAGAGGCAGTTTTGAAAAGTAGGTTATAACTGATCTTGAGAGAGCTGCAATGAGATTATTTGAACGATAAAATAAACAAGACTGACTACGGATAGCATACATAGAATTTGGTGGTTGCTTTTGAAAATAGTTATTTACTTTCCAGAACATCACTACACCTCTCAGGCTTATAGTGTTATACAGGGTTACTTATCATGGGTAACTTGTGTAGCAAGAACAAGAAGCAGTATTGCATTAGTCAAGTCTGAAGATCAGATTACTCGGAGGTCCTTGCGTCAGATTAATGTAGTGAGCACTTGGTTTTAATACTATGTGATGATGATGATTAATGGTGTTTTTAAATTTAAAACTGAGAAAACAGCTATTCCCTGAAAGCCCAAAAGAAAATGTCCAATCATATTTATATTTCCAATTAAGAATAGTTAAAAAAAAAATTAAATTGAGACATTTTTAATATCGGTTGAAGTGAGTGAAACAGAAATTTTAAGTGTCAAAACCAATGGATCAGAATTGAAAGAGTTATGCTCCTTTTTCTCGTTAGATTTGTTTTCTGTTTAAATTTTTTTTTTTTTATTCTTGAAATTAAATTGATGTATTACTTTTGTATACATTAAATCTGTCATCTCTGTTAGTAAGTGGTAATGTCCAATATTGATCGGAGTGAGTAATATAAAATGAACATCCTATTTAAACACATTCACCATGAAGAAAGCACCTCCACATTTCATTTGGGTCACACTGGGATGACAGAAATAATTACTTAACATAATTAAAATAACTTTTTTCATTGATTAACCCTCCATTATCGGGTGATCCTGTGAAGTGCATGATGAAATTGTTTTGTAATCGTATCTTGACCGTAGAAAGCTAGTGGGAGGGCAAGACTCCAGGTATGCCTTTACCAACGTTACCTTCAAGTGATAGCACCTAATCCGATTCCTCCCTGAACTTTTCTTTGCCACAGCATATCAAAACACCTGGGAGGTGCAAGGCGACTAAACACATAAATTTTTTCTTTTTCATTTTCCTTTTGTTTGTTATTGTCTTCTTGTCTTTTATATGTTTTTTAGTACTCAGATACAGAGTTTCATAAATCATTTTTAATGAAATATATTGTAAATGATTTGTATAAATTCACAAACACCTGTGAGGTGCAGGCGGCTACTACAGTATTATTTTGGTTCTAGAATTCAGCATGGCTTCACTGGAAAATTAATTTTCATTGAGAAATATTAATTTTCATTTGAGAATATATATATATATATATATATATATATATATATATTATATATATATATATATATATATATATATATATATATATATTATACCCTTAAAACCGGAAATAAAATTCATTTTAAGTTATTTTTATTGAATAAATGTAAAAACACCCCACAGATGCAACGCGACAACTCTTGTCCGAAATTGGGCATGTGACTAATGGAAGGTTAAAATTGAAAAATGTTTTATTCAAGCAAGTGTTGCAAATATCCACAAATATGCAGTATAGAAAGCGTTGGAATTAATTCAAATAAATATTTGAACATATGCTCTACATAATTGGTAAACAAAAAACAGTATTGTATAAAATTATTGTTATAACATATAACAAATAGTTATTATATTCTACTGATATGTTACCATATTCAATTATTTGGCCTATTGAAACATTTTTGTTATTCTCTAATCGTTAGTTTAAATATTATATTATTACATAATATATACCATATTACTGTTAATATTTTATTTGTACTGTAATCTGATTTTAATTTGTACATATTTCAATATAATATGCAATTCAATTACCTATTTTTAAATGTTCAAATATGCATTACTTTGCACAAGCACATTCTACTCTCTGAGAATGGCACAAATACACATTAGAATGAATGCTTCTATGTCAAAGATATTTCCTGCATGTTCTGACACTTTCTGCACATTTTGCCTCATTTTACTTTTAAAGAGAGATATAAAATGTTCCTCATATTTTTTCTCTGAAATTTATTTTAATTTATTTTTTGACACAATTGTTTAATAAATAATCTTGTTTTTTTTTTTTTTTACCAAAAAATTTTCGTTTATTTACTATAGGATTTCACCTAATTAGCTTTATCCATTATAATTTTTGAGAAATTTAGTTAATGCTCAAGAAAAAAAAAAATTCATTGAATATGTAAAAAAACCAATCAGATAAAAATTACATGATCTATCAAATAGAGACAAATATAAATATCAAGAACTACATAAAAGAATAAATGGTAATGTTTTATAAAAAATTTATGTGTAGTGTTTGGAACTTTTGCTATATCAAAGTTAACAATATAATAGTATTTTGAAGAAAATGTTATGACTATACAGAACATGAGTAGTGGCATATATAAAAATCCTGCTAACCCTAAATTATAGGGTAGCAGATAAAAAAAAGAATGTATAACAAATGAATGTGAAAATCAAATTTCGTAAAGAAGCAGTCCAATACTACCTCATCGACACTGAATTAAACTTCTTAATAACAGTAATTTATAATTGAAATCGGTATGTCTTCTGGCTGGGGGTCTTGTTTGTGTTGCTCAGATCAACAATTTGACATTAGTTTCATCACCATAAATTTAATGTAGAGTATTTTTTGTTATAGAACATTTGCCGCTTGGGCCTACCATTCAGAAGCTATATTGGTTTGAATGAAAAAGGGCTTGTTTGAAATCCCTATTTTCTCTCAACTTTTTTAATTCAAATTAAACGTTAATTGTTAATTTAATTTAAGTAATTTGGTCCTTTTTATTCTGAAATGTAAATTGATCAAAAGAAGGAAAAAGTTGAGAATGATTTAGAAATGTAAAAGATGATTGATTTGGATGTGAAACAAAGACTAATGGGTTCAAAAGTCCAGCATACGATCCTCTTCAATATGAATGAATAGAAATATTCATGATCTATAGTTTTCCCAGTCAGGCAGTAATTTACATTTTTTTTTTTAACCATATAAACCTGTTTTATTTAATGACTTCAAGATAGTCCAAAATTTATCTTATCTTAGATGCAGATAACAATAATGCCTGGAAAAGTTTTACCTGATTCTTTGCTGACCCATTCAGGGGGCCTCCTCGTGGGTTTTTCATGTTACTTCTTCAAAACACTCCAACTCCAACTCTTCCCCCACCCCTAAAACCATTCCCTATATCTCCAATAACTATTCATTCTTTTTCTTTATGTAGCAGTTGGTCATTACTCGTCAAAGTAACAAGTAACTGACCATACACTCAAGAAAATGAGAGGTTTCAAATAAGTTAAAATAATTATAAAAACTTACAAGCCTATTTTTCCTAATAAACCTTAAGTTCAATGTTTTTGTTATTTTAATCTTATTTTGTATTATGCTGCAGTGGAGAGGGGATCTCATTCTGCAAGATTTATACCCTAAATAATTATTTTATTTTTATATCTTTTGGTTTTTATTAGAGAATCAATGACATGTTCTGTATGATTAAAAAAAAAAAAAAAAAAAAAAAAAAAAAAAAAAAAAAAAAAAAAAAAAAAAAACACTTCAACAAAAAAAAAAATGGCTCGAAAATGGAAAAAAAATTCTTTTGGAATGGTATCCATATATTGCCCGAGAGATGGACAAAAAGTTGCTGCCAATATTGATAATTCTTAAAAGCTAGTTTTGACATTGTTATTTAAAAGTTACTGAAAATAAATTGAAACTATTTTTATGGCAGGTATAACAGAAGGATAAGAAGTTGATAAAATGTTAAAGTGAAAAGCAATTAATTTTTATTTTATTTCCCTCTGAAAGTACCAAAATCATTAATAAAAAGGTCTTAATTTAATTTGAAATTAAAAATTTAATTCAACAATAAAAATACAAGCAATCTTTGATAATATTTTAGATTTCTGTATAAGTATTGTTCCACCTGCTACATTTAAAAAAACAATCATGAGTCAGAGACTATTCCCAATCAAATTCACCCCTACTAATAATTTGAAAGCTTGTATAATCCCTGTTGTATGTTCCCTGGTCCTTAACACTAGTTTTGCTTATTTTCACAGGCTTTTGTCACTCCCTGTGCAGTCCTTTATTAATGCATAGTTTGAAATTGGTAATTTTGCGATAAAAAAAAAATGCAATTAATTTTGGAATAAAGAGTAGTTATTGAAATTTTTAATGACATCAATTATTTGTAATATTCCACTTCCGGTGTTTTTAATTATGTACTTATTTTTTTAGTATTAATTGAGAACATTATTTTGATTAAATATGTCATGTAATTATTGATGTGAACAATTAGTTTATTTTATCTACGAATAAAATTTGATAAAATTATTGCACTAAAATTTTAAAAATTTGATTTCATTGATTATTGAATTTAAATATTTTCATATATTGTTGAAATGTGATTTCGCATGTTCCAAATAGAAGCTTAGCTAGCAGTTACATTTAATTGTGAAGTAAAAGCTATAAAGGATGCACTAACGTATGCCCAGACCACTATCTTAAATGAGCAGTAATTAGAAATTTGATAGTTGTTGAAAATTTAAGATATTAATTACTGATTAAAGAGAATCAGAATTCATAGTTAATTCAATATGAAAGCTAAGAAGTTGTTTCATTTTTACACTACCTCAATGTGACACTACAGAGATACCTAAAAAGTTCCCAGAGGAGAATATCCAGTCCAAAAGACTGATAAGGCGACCTAGACTACTCTTGAAAAATGGTGTAGCAGCTGATGCACGATCCATGCTGAGAGTTCATAGCTGAAAGATAAAGAAAATAGACTGGAATGATTGGGGGACAGGACTTCAGGATGCCTTTCTTCTTCACTGAACGTAAAGCCATGAAAGAAGAAAGAACGCTTAGAATTACTGCCTTGTAGCAAATGAAACAACCAAATCACACTTCATGTTAAGTTTCATAATTTAATATCTTCAAATCTCAATGATGCAAGATTCTAAAAGAATGAATTTGAATCAGAAAAGTTTATAAAAATAACTTAATCCTTTATCAAATTGATGGCCATTAAAAGAATGAACAAGTTGTCACTTTGATCAATGGAGAATAGGATAAAGTTGACTCCGAATAGGAGACTCATTT
The DNA here is from genome assembly GCA_003667255.2 of Euschistus heros. NCBI lineage: Eukaryota > Metazoa > Arthropoda > Insecta > Hemiptera > Pentatomidae > Euschistus > Euschistus heros. Next base: position 1,975,139 of record RCWM02000032.1, on the reverse strand, counting down.
CTCCCTGTGGATAGATAACTTTGATCCTTAAGCAGAAGTACAGAATGCATGATTGTATACCATTTCTTTTGAAGGTACCCAGAACACTAAAATATTCCTTTTTATCTTCCATTGTTTTCAACTCGGAAAGAAAACCAAGTTCAATTACTCTATTAAAAAAAAAAAAATAACAAAATTAATAAATAGGACTTAATCATTCAATTTTATTTAGAAGCTAATTATTTTTCATGGCTGGATATGATCTACAAAATAAACAAATTTTTAATACTATTTTAAGCTGGTATGTTAGTTTCAAGAATAGTTCAAAAATATTATTTGAGATTCCTATGAACAGCTTATTCTGTCATAACCAAAAATTTATTCGAAATCTTTGAGTGTGGGTATTCATTTCTGTCATTTTATCTAATGATTTTATTCTTCATCATCCTTCCATATGTTGTCTGAATGCTGAATAACCATGTATTCATTTCAATATTGGAGTGGGTAGTTTTTGATTGTGTTTATGTGTTATATATATTATGTAATAATGCTAGTATTCTATTAAACTTTAATAGATATAAATCTGCATCTTTCAAATATATTCTGAGGCCTTTGTTGACAGAATAGTTCAGGTTTTATAAATGTATATTTATTATTTGTAAATTTTCATTGATGTGAAATCTCCTAAACTCTTAATGATTTGTAGTAAAAACATTTTCTTTTTTTTTTTTTTTTAATGTGTTGAATTTTATTTAAAAAATCCTATTGCATTATAAAAGTTGCCATAAGTCAGAAATATTGAATAGTTTAATAAATATCCCCTGGTATGTAAAAATTATTAGAAGTATTTCACACTATGGCCTTAAAAAGCTTAAAGCAAACAATGCTGAAATAAGTATTTTTCAGCTTTGTTACAAAACTCCACAGGAAAAATATCCCTCTTCATGTTTTATAGAAACTAAACTTAAATATGAACCTAGCACAGTAATTTCAATATAGACTTCAAATTAAATTTGTACCGGAAGATTGAGATAGTTTATTTTTATCATTTATTTATTTTTTAAACCTACTTAATACAAAGTGAAGCTTTTTTTAAAAGGCTGTGTTAACCTTGAGGTGTGGATTAGGGGATTATCAGGATATTTACAGATTGATATCCTCCACCAATACCAGTGCCAGTAGAAGTAGGTAAATAATAGTTGTTGGTTCCTGTTTGAAGAAAGTTTACCAATCCCCCAGGATCATTTTCAGGCTCTATGTTTTTTATTTATTCTTTTATTTGCTCAAAAATACCATAAATAATCATATTAAATTGATAGCACACTAACATAATTATTTTTTATTTATATAAAACCATTGTAAATAATATTTTCTCTTCAATTGACTTTAATAATTTAATAAACATTAAAGTTGTTGTATATTTCATCATTTTAATTTTAAAATTATGCTATTTTTAAAAATACTCAGTCAAATAAATCCAAACAGCTGATATGAATAAACCATATTCCTAGCTATTTGGTCAGAATTAAGCCCCCCTCATATTTCTATCTCTCTAATCTTAATTTTTTTTTTCTTCCTTTTTTCCAATTAGCAATATAGTAAAAAACAATTTATTTCTTTTTTTAAATGGCACTGTTTTATTTATTTAATATTTTTTTTGTTTTTGTGCAAGAGTGGTATTACTTGGAAGCACAGCTAACTTTAAATCTATAAATACAATTTCTATCAATGAATTATTACTGTACACAATTTGTTTTTCATGAGCTTCATATTTTACAGTGTTTTGATTTATTTAATTAAATCTTATCAATAATTGAAGATTTTATTGCTTAATCGATAATTAATATCAAATACATATATTTTATATTTACATACATAGCTGTCCAAGTTTTACTCTGTACATATGCGTAGACTATTTTTTTTTCCTTCCTCTTCCGTTAGAATAAATGGGTAGAAAAAGTGTTTTGGTTTGCTTCTCACATTCGACGTGATTTACTGGACCGCCAGAGGTGACAAAACTTTGTTTTGGCAGATGATGAGGATGCAGCCGAGCCGAATATATGCTCCCTGTGTCAGCGAAGGTTCGAACAACAAGGTAAACTTCAGCAGCAGCTCTCATGAAATCATTCCTCTATACTATCCACTTACGGGGAGATAAATTTGTATTTATTATACCATTTATTTCTATTTAATTTTTCCCTTTAGTTTACTTTTATTTTAAGTATTGCTGTAGTTAAATTTTGCAAGAGCGATTAAAATTTTTCAAAATAGTGTCATTAGCTGTTGATTTAATGAATAGTTTAGGAAGTAATGAAATTTATCTAATTATTTCATAGCTCAATAATTCTTAGTTTTTTTTTGTTCTTTTTTTTTTTTTAAGCTAACAATTGGAGGTCTCTGGTTACTTCTCAATATTTATTGTTAAAGCTTTTTTGCAGCTGCAGCAATTAGCATTTTTTTTATTTATGTTTTTTTTTAATCATATTTTTAGATAGTTGTTAATAAAAAATAAAATTCCTCTGATTTTAAATATAAACATATATATATATATATATATATATATATATATATATATATATATATATATATATATATATATATATATATATATATATATTTATTATCCATCTGGAGCAGGAGTGGGCAATTTTATTTATCTTTTATATTGAACAAAAACAGGAGAAAAGAAATGAAACAAATAAAAATTGAAAGGCTTGACAAATTTATGATTTCTTTCTAAAAATGTTAAAACTATAACTATGTTCTTTTTATAATAATTAATAATGATAAATGAATGTGTTATCTCTTTTTAGTAATATAAACTATATTGTCACTCTACATACAAGTAGAAACAAAAATAAATCCTAAAGTTACTTTAAAGTCAAGAATTTGGTCTAACTGAAATTTTCCTAGATCGACTTTGAATTATAGTCTACTTATAGTAGACCTCGAATTAAGGTCAACCCCTTATTTTATGGGAGAAAATTGAAGACAAAAATGTCAACCTATATATATTCAAGCATTGTATAAGAATCCATTGGAAATAAACTCTTTCATTATAAAAGCAATATTATAATTCTTTATAGTAAATGAAGAATTAAATGAAACCACAATCAGACTTCCGAAATTCTACTTAATATGTATTTAGCTTTTTTTCAACATTTTCGTACATATGACTTATCTATAAACGCAATTAAAAACATTTATCAACAGTATCACTAGTGATTTATTGAAAGTGGATAATAATTTCCAGTTCTCTCTAAAAGGAAGTAGTTACTTTGGATAACTGTACTCCACTTAGTCAGGAATAAACATATGAGCCTGATAATAGGTGATGTCCAAATTGGCTAAGGAGCATTCAATAAGTAATCAAAGTTAAGCATTATTGAGAATCGTAAATATTTAAATTGGTGATTGCCCAAAATTGGTGACTACTCTCCAAGGACTAGATTGCCTGGGGCAGCTACACCACCTCTCGGCCAAGTGAGACCTGGCAGTTTGCTAGTGGAAACAAACTGAGAGGGCTTAAGAGTAACAGATACGGTTTTTTAAGAAGGCTATTTCACGCAGCCAAAGATAGTGCTAACCAAAATAAGAAAATAAATAAACTATGAAATAATTTGTATTAATTGACTACATAAATGTGTTAATAAATGAACTATTCATTTAATAAATAAAAACATATATGTAAACATCAAAACATTGTGTGGGCTCAAAGATTATTAATATTTAAACTGGATATCCAAAAGCAGTGGGCATATTACCATGCCCACTGCTCTTGGCCAATGTTTTGAGTACAATTTCGGAAGTCTCATTTGCCAGGCTACAAAAGGATAATTACTATAAATTTGTAGAAATGAAATACTTTTTATACCTCAAATTATTATTACTACTCAATTTAATCAATTTATAAAATATTTTTGAGTATTCATAAATAAATAACTAGAGGGTACCAAATCTAAATCGTGAATAAAATGAATCTCATTGCCCTCCTGTGATCTATAGTGTTCAATACTTCATACCTTCATTTTGTTGAATTGTTTCTTAGAGACTTCCAATTTTTATTTCCTTACTCGTTTCTTCCCTGAATGTCCCAGTTATTAAATTAGTTAAATTATCATCTAATAGTCAATTTTGTTTATGCACAATCAACATGAAAAGGTTGGTAAATTACAGAAACATATTTTTTTTAGTTATGTAATAAATGTAGTTCTCTTGAAATAAAAAATGCCTTAAATACTAATCACTAATACAATTCAATATAGTTATCGCTGATAAAATTGCTAGAAAATAATTAAAATTCCAAACTAAATTTTTTTCATGATTATTTTCTTTTAATTTTTTCTTATGACTAAAATATAGATATAGTTTCTTTTTTTTTTAATTTAAAAAGCTTTGGTTTTATATAAAATATATGTTACATTATTTATCACAAGTTTGAGTTAATTTATTTGATTTAAATGGTGCCTCTAACCTGTGTTGTTGAACTGGGCACATAAAAATGTCACTAAAAAGAAAAAAAAATTAATTAATTTCATTTAAATGCCCAATTTTTAAATTATTTAACTTTTGCTTATTAACTTATGGCAGCTTACTTGTTGTATTCAATTTGCTTTTGTGTTGTTTTTTTTTTTTTTTTTTTGTTTTCTTAATGTCATATTAAAAATAAAATTTCATTTCTAAGCCTTCTTGTGACTGTTATCTGCTTACAGTTCTTAGGCATGCTGTTTAATATGAAGTGATTTTCTTTTTGGGTAAATCATGCTCTATATTTTAGATTATATATATTTTGCATAACTTTGAGTTTAAAGTAAATTTATACCTGAAAACTATCTTCAATTACTGGCCCTAAATGTCACAAATATATATTTAATTTTAAGTTCTTATTATTTTTAAGTATTATAAATTTAATAATAAACTTTTCATAATTTGTAATTTTTTTTTTTTTTTCCCGTATATAGGCAACTACAGCTGCCTCAAGGTGGACCTCATATTTACTAGAGATAGAGCATTTTATTTCACAACAGTCTTCATCCCAGGCATCATACTTGTCACATCATCATTCATTACATTTTGGCTTGAATGGAATGCTGTTCCAGCTCGTGTTATGATTGGTAAAGCTAATATTTGTTTAACATAAGTGCATATTAATTTTATCTTGTTTTTTTCATGATTTATCGACAATCATTTTTTACAGCTAATAGATAAATTTAATTCAATTCAGTGACACAGAGCTTCCATGTCTGTCATCTTATTCCCGGTGTAGTTACGTCCTCACCAACAGAGATCCCACTCGATTAGCCCATCCATGTTAATTTTCTCCTACATTTTTTGTCCAGAAAAATATCTTTTTTTTTTTACAGGGCACTGTAATGTTTTCCTAACAATATCTACAAAATCTGAACATCAGGCTAAACATTATATATCCTTAAAGTATTGATTTTCCATTGCTTTATTTCTGGTTTATAAATTTTGGTTCCAAAGAAACATTTTTAATGTTGAACATTTAAATAGTTATTAAGGAATAGGTATCAATACAGAATATATCGATAATCCAATATTTTTCTTTTGATAATCTGATATTTTTTCATGTGGTATATCAATTTATCAATACATACCTACCTTATGATGTATCATTTTATCTATAAAAATATAAAATATACAAATACATACATTTAAAAAAACCTTTGAAAAGTGGTATAAATAAGGGAAAGTTTTAACTGTTTATGTTTTTAATATCACTTTTTCAATTTTTTGTAAGTAGTCTTGGAAATGTGTTGCTACTGTTTCCACTTCACTGCCAACCAGAGCAATTATTTTCTAGAGCGGAGCAAATCATCAACAAGGAAAAAATTATGTAGAAAAATTTCAGGATAGCTACTTTTCCTACATTCTACTTATTGACCTTATGTGGGAATTAAATTGTTGACCTCTTAACATTGATATCCTAGTACCTATTGCCTGCTGTTAAATTCATAATAAACTAATTTTAAATTTTAAACTTTTGAAATAATTGTGTTCCTATTTATGTTGTAAAATAAATTAAATTAATCAATGCTCCACCCCAGCTCCCACCCAAAATACCTTTATATACCAAGATATAAAACACTAAATCAATGATAAAAGTAATTTTGTTAACTCCTGATAAACTTTCTGACGTAAGGAAATGGAAAAAACAAAATATCAATATTTAAAACACTAAATACACTCCTAGAATCATAACATACTGCAATATAGATTCCTTAACTTTCGAAATGATCCAATCCGATCTCGAATCTATAGACTGGAACGCCTTCTACTCCATACCGTCCTTAGATCCCATGGTCGAATCCTTAACTTCCAATCTTCTATCCATCCTAAATAAACATGCTCCACAAAAAAATGTAACAATGCGCCGTCCTCCAGCACCATGGATTACGCTAGAAATCAGAGAGTTGATGAGAACCAGAGACGCTGCTAGAAGAAAATATATCCGAACTAAACATCCCGAAGACCTAATAACCTTTAAATCCCTCCGGAACCGAACCCAATCAACCATCCATCGATCCAAATTCCTATATTACCAGAAAACCTTTTCCGAGCACTCAGACTCTCGCCAAAAATGGAAACTCCTCCGCCAAATCCCCTCCTTAGAATCTAAATCATCTCCCTCCTATCATATTACTCCAGACGAACTTAACAAGTATTTTACTTCATCCGATTCACACTCCTTATTCCCAGCTTACAACCCGAATAATAATGACTTTGATCCTGATAAATTCTTCCTTTCCTATATCAAGCCCTCCCAGCTAATAGAAGCTGTGATGAAATCACGTTCTAAATCTTTGGGACCTGATGGAATCCCAGCAAGTTTTATTAAGTTGTGTCTTCCAATAATCCTAGCACCTCTACTCCATATCTATAACTTCTCCCTGCAGAACTCAATATTTCCATCTGCCTGGAAAAAAGCTCGCGTCCTTCCCTTAAATAAAGTCCCTAATCCATCCTCTGAAAAAGACTTCCGACCCATCTCCCAATTATCTAACCTTTCCAAACCCTTAGAACACCTAACTCAAGTCCAGATATCCTCTTTCCTTGAGCAACGCCTTAATCCTTTTCAGTCCGGGTTTAGGACTGGCTATTCCACTCAATCAGCCCTTGCAAAAATTACTTCAGATATCCACCTTTGCCATGGACCATCACAAAATTACCATTCTCATTCTCCTTGATTTCAGTAAAGCCTTCAACACCATCGATCACAATCTAATCCTATCTAAACTATCCAACTTTTCCTTTTCCAATAGTGCGATTAGATGGATCCAATCATTTATTTCTGACCGCACTCAAGTAGTCCAAATCCCTAATCTTCCGCCTTCCTCTCCTCTTCCAATCAACTTGGGCGTAGTTCGGGCTCCTCAATATCACCCTCACTATTTAGCGCATACATTAATGACCTTTATCCCCTCATTAAACATTGTTTCTCTCACTTCTACGCCGATGATTCCCAAATTTACTTTTCTTTTTTCCCCAATGAACTACAAACCGCCATCACAAATATCCAAGCAGATCTCGACACAATAGCCTCTTGGGCCTCTAATAATAAATTGAAATTAAACGCAGACAAATCAAAGGCTATTGTGTTGGGTTCTAAAGTCCTTCTTAACTCCCTGCCCTCAATTCCTAACTTTTCCATAGATTCCTATCCCATAAACTTCTATCCATCCGTTACGAACCTTGGCATTGTCCCAGACCAAACCCTTTCCTGGAAAGACCATATTTCCCTTATTACCCGACGATCAATCTCCTCCCTTCGACTCCTAAACCGATCCCGTAATTTCCTTCCACAGTCAATCCGCCAACTGTTAATTACATCCCTCATATTCCCCCATTTTGATTATGGTAGTGTGGTGTATGGAGGTCTCTCGAAATCTCAAGAGGCAAGACTAAAGAAAATAATGAACTGCTGTCTGAGATTCGTTCTGAGAATACCACGGCACGAACATATTTCTCACCACTACACCAGATTAAAATGGTTATTTTCTTCCTTCCGTCGACAGTACTTTCTTGGTTCGTTCCTTTACAAATCTCTTTCCTCTCAGTCACCTTCCTATATCCTGAAAGCTTAAACATTAAAATCGTCAGTGAGTTCCCGCAAAACTAGAGCCCGTTCCTCAGACCTCTACCTAACTCCTTTCAACACAACATCCTTCAAACGTTCCTTTATATCCAAAGCTTCCAACTTCTGGAATTCCCTCCCTTCCATCATTCGCCATTCCTCCTCTCATAACAGCTTCAAATCCCGACTTTTCAGTTACCTGTTAGATATTCAATCTAATAGTCATATAGATGTAGAAAATATCTCTTAAAATGAGATATGAACATTCAGAATGTAATATTGATTTTGTACAGTATTAGTCTAGTACTATTGCACTGAACTGGTTTTGGCATAATTTATATTATTTATCAGATAAGACACATTATCTTTCCAGATAATTTATATTTGCTTTGATTATTGTATTTGATTTCATTAAGTTTTGTTTAATTTTCTCTATTTTTGTTTTCGTAACTTATCTTAGATTCTAACCTCAAGATATAATTTGTTTTTGTGTGATATTTGAAAATATGTAACAATACTTTTATATTGTAATCTGAATTTCGTTTAAATTCCTAATTTAATTTGATTATATTTTCTTTGCTTTTATCATATTTCTTAATTATATATACAGTATGCTAGGTAGCCATTAATTGTTCATTGTAATTATTCTTAAGGGGCAAAGGCCCCAGAATAAAATTTATTTTCATTCATTCATTCATAAATATAAGTTGAAAGTTATGTTGTTTACTTCTGATAAGCATTCTCACATTTTTTTAGATAGAAGTATTTTAATGATTTAATATTACAATCTGCCTTTCCGTAAGGAAATACATAATATAGATGACAACAAATCCATTCATATAATATGTACAATGAAAATTTCTCATTTTAGGGAAGTGGAAATAACAAAATATCAATATAAAACACTAAATTCATATTAGACAAATTTGGTGGTGGATTGGTTCAATATTGTCACCTAAATTAACTGAAATGATAAAATAAACAAGAATATCATTGTAACATGATTGGTATATTTGAAATGGCATTTCATAAAAAAAAAATACCGCAATATATATTGATATATTGATATTTTTGGTCACCAATAATATAAAGATTTAATTCTTTCTTGATGCTCCAAAGTTTTAAATCCAGATCCTTAAGCACTAAAGGGAATATTAGCAAAAGTTTTGCATTTTCTTAGAAACTTCCAGATGCAGCTAAACTAATTTGCAACGTGCATCATTTATTTGTATTATTCCGCAATCCGAAAACATTTTTAAAATGTTGATATCTCTCATGGTCTAATGTAACTACTTATAATTATTGATATTGTTATTTATTTTTGAGCCAATCAAGAGAAAATGTGAGCTTATACTTTTAATCTCTCTTGAGGATAGCGCTGAAAAGTAAACCTAGAGGTTTCGTGTATTCTAGAAAAATAATATGCCTGTCCATGGTGCAAATTGTTTCATATTAAGAAAAATATTTAGCAAACATTTTTTAACAGGACTGGGACCCTTTGAAGGGTGATAATATTAGAATTTAGAATTAACATATTTAGAAAACATATTTATTAAGTTACATTAAAGAAAAAATATATTAATTTTTTGTGGAAAAATGGTAATTTCTTTTTTAAAAACTCAGTTAATCTTGTGCATAAATGTAGGTTTCATTTATATGTTAATGATATATATAAAATTTATTTTATTTTAAATAATTTATGTATATACTGCAATTATTTTAGATTTTATTTCAAGTTATTGATATTTTTAGGAGTAACTACAATGCTCAACTTTTTCACTACTTCAAATGGATTTCGCTCCACTTTACCAGTGGTCTCCAATCTTACAGCTATGAATGTTTGGGATGGTGTATGCATGTGTTTCATATATGCTAGCCTTCTGGAATTTGTTTGTGTAAACTATGTAGGTCGAAAAAGGCCTTTACACAATGTAGTTTATCGACCAGGAGAAAATCCAGTGACACAGGTCAGTTTAGTGGTTTAACTTTCATTCCAAACTTTTATTAAAGATCTTCATTTATAGATATGATATTAGTAACTTTTTTATTTTATTTTATTATTTATTTTTTTTATATTTTTCCTTCTCAGTTTCATATTCTATACTGGAAATACTGTACTTACAGGCTCCAGAACATTTTAGAGATGTTCATTAATGTACATATCTAAATTTGACTTTAAATTAATTGTGAATGTTTTTTTTTACTGTCCTTATGATCAATCATAGTTCCTGCTAGGAAGTTAATCTGTTGTTAGAAAATTTTTTTTTTTTATGAGATTCATTACATAGCACCACCTCTCTTATCATTATGCACAATACTTTGTTTATCACCTTATTATTGTATAAGTTTCTTAAAGAAATCATTTGTTGTCATTGACATGCATGACAAAGCCTTATTTTTACTTTTTTAAATTTATTTTTATTATAATTTTTTCTTTTATCACAATTATTCTTAACCAAATAAATTGGACTAATATCAGTATTTAAGAACAACTCTACTATATTATTTTATCAATAATTATAATTTTTCAACTGATTATATACCATGTTACCATAGTAATTTCACTACATATTTTAAAAATAATAGTGAACTATAACAAAAATTTATATCTATATTTTTAATTAATATTTAGTAATATTTAACTACACTGTGGGCTTTCAATTTTTGTTTTTTGTTGATCTGTCTACAATTATATTTCTAAATTAATTTTTTAATATGTTTTGAAAGGCACTAGGAATGGACAGTTATTAAATTTTTGTGTTTTGCTTTTGTAAATAAAAATAATATATAATAATAATATTTGTTGCTTAATGTTTGAAAATTCCTTTATTTTTATATTTTAATACATTTTTTTTTAATTTTTATTGCAATAAATGTTTTAAATTTGAAAAATAACTTTTTATTCAATGAAATTAGTTTAATAAACTGACCAATCCTGTTGCTGTTAGTAGTTAATCAGCACCCTGTGCTACAAGAGTGAAATTTTGTCAGTTTTTGTTGTGGTTTTGCCAATGTTGTTGTGGGTGCACGTTGTCTATGTCTGTGTTGCAGCGGTTGCCAGCTGTCCTCAGCAGAATCGGTATTATTTTGGCCACTCCGCTGGTAAGAGATCATCAATATTAGCAAAACAGAAAACTTCAATTTAAAATGAGCTAAATTAAAAAAAATATATTGAAATTAAACCTATATCGATCACATCACATTATTTTCTAATTCACCCCTTTTATTCCTCCATTATTCTGTTATATATATAATTAATTGTATTAGACACGATCTGCCTTGCTTTTGAATGACCTGTTCTTAGATGAACTTTGCATTGGTTATGACAATGAGCTATTGTTAATGCTTCGGCTATTACTTTATACCCTTATTACTTTATTTTAAGGTATGCACAATAAAAAACAAAACATAAATGCTGAAAAACAAGATAATTTTGGCTTTCTTATAAAATCACACTATTTGCTCCTCAAAATTGAACATTGTTTCAAAGAACAGCCGCTTACTTTTTCTGTTCTTTTTTTTTTTTTTTTTTTTTTTCTTGAAAAACAATAAAAATCATAAGTAGCGTGAAGAAGTTAGAAAAGTCGAAATGGCTGATCACAATGCTTATACTTATTAGAGCAAAGCAGCAATTGCCCTTATTAATACATATCTATATATAAAAATGTGTTCTTTCTTTTTTTTTTTTTTTTTTTTTTTTTTTGGAATTTCGGTTATAGCCATATATTTTAATTTGTGCTATAATATAAAATGTGATGTCTAAAGTTATTATTTTTTTTTTTTTAAATCATTGGAATAGACAGCATTCATTGCATTTGTTATTTTAAAAATCATGTAAGCTTTCATTTGTAAAATTTTGGTTTCAATACAATGAGTAAAAAAAAAAAAAAGTTAATGACAATTTGTCTATTTATTCATTTATTTTTTTTTATTTTTTGTGCTTCTAGACATCTAGGGTCTCCAAACTTTTACAGCAGGTGTGTTATAATTTTGTTTGTGTTCGCAAGTCACCCATAGTAGAACTTATTGTTTCATGGTCTTTCCTCTATGCCTTTCTCTGAAAAAAATGTTCACTGATTTTCTTGAAAAAATAAATAAATAAATGACCAACTACATATCTATCTCTCTTTTTTTTACATACCATTTTAAATTATTAAAATGAGAGGTAGTGCAGAATCAAATGGTTATTTTTTCTCTCTCTAAAATTCATTTATTTTTATTTGATTTAAACATTTTAAATATTAATTTTGTTGCATTCTTTTGTATTCATTGATTTTTCTTGTCTCTATTGTTATTGCTATTTATTTTAAAATAATTGAGTCTTCAAAATTCATTTTGAATATAACTTTCTTATTATATATGATCACCAAATATATGTTTCATTTCATATCTACATTATACGATACTTTATTATTGAGTTGAAACTTTAAATTATTTACTTTAAAATGAAATTATAACACGTCTTGAAAAAAAAAGAAAAAAAAAATATATTGAACCCCACTCTATTCAAAATAATAGGTGTGTCAGTGTATTTCGTTTTGTTCCCTGATCCGTCAACCAGTGTTGCTTTGTTCATGTTCAGTGGTGAGCAACCTACCTCTTGTTAAGTAACATCTCATCTATCATATGTTTCTCCTTATAATAATTATTTTCACTTAATTATTGGAATTAGACTTTGGATTTTTATTTATCTTTTCTTTTTTTTTTACCCAATTCCACTCAGTTTTTGAATTACCATTAATTCCTGATGATCCGTGGCTTTTGATATTGTGATATTTCTATTCAGACTTTTAGCAATTGGTTTTGAAATTCATTCCAATATACACAATCAATCTGTGACATGATCAGAGACCTTTATCTAATAGATAAATAATGCCATTTTCTGTGTATGCATGGGGGAAAACATATAAAACTGAACATTTTTATTTTTACTTGTGCATTATTGTGTTTTAGGTAACATTTCTGTATCACATTGCATTTTTGAATAAAAAAGAAAAAACTAGAATATTTTTAAAAAATAATAGCTACTAAAAAAACATTCTCAGTCTTGTGAACTGAAAAAAAATTGGTCATTTTTTTTACAAAAAAAATTAAAAACTTAACTAACTTGTGATCGTGAAACTTCCCCTTACCATAAAAAATATATGAAAGGCACCATTCAGATTCATGACTTGACCCAGACATCAGTATAAGTTGGATTGTAAAATTTTCTGCATAACATCATGGCATGTAATGTTCCAAACAAAATACTTCAGTATCACATTTCAGGCATTTATAGTTTGAGTTTAGAACATTTTTATTTCCTGACATTTTGTTCATCTCTTCCTCTGTCCATCATGGCATGTAGGTGCTGGTTCCCCTTGATTTTTTGGGGGAGGTTGGAACTGATGTAGTATTAATACCACTGAAAATAGATATACATTATATTACATGTAAGATGAGTAGAAATATCAATATTTCAAAATTATGAGAGCAAAAAATACTTTAACGATTGGTCCCAATTCATCTAAAAAATTAAAGTGTACATCACGAAGACCAGTGATGAAGAACGGTGAAGTGTCAAGAAGCTACTAGGGAACACACCCCTCCACCAACAGATCCACTCCATTGACAAAATGGAAACATGTCACAGATTTATTGCGTCTATCAGAAGGTTAAATATGAATTAAAACTTAAAGGTTAAAATTTAAAAATTCAAAACCAAAAATAATAAATAGATTTCTGTCTGTTAATATTATATTTTATTGTTATTTTGAGATATAAAGATACAATAACGAAAAAGGGACATGCAATAGCTCAGTGAATAGGTCACTGGACTTCATCTCTCAGGGTCAGGTTTATATCTATGTATGTTAATTTTTCCAATTACAACAGCCTAGTTCAAGCCTAGTTTTTTCATTAATTTGTTTAAAGGTGTTTCATATTTTGGCGATTGTAAATAAAGGTTGCTCTCCACTGGTATTCTCAATCTTTGTTGATGGCTAAACATATTTAGCCTTTATGAACATAGTTGTTCTATGCTTTATAGTTTATTGATGGATCGCACATTGCACTAAAATACTATAATTTATTAAGTCACTGAATGGACTTCATATTTTGACTTGTATCAGTTTCTTAATATACAGCTGTAATGCTGTCTAAAATTTTCAAATTGTTAATTTGATATTTTAAATTATTATAAAAAATATAAGTATATGTATTTACTTGATGGATCTATTATTCATGAAGCAATTGATTTCAAGAGAAGACAGGAATAGTGAGTTGATTCACCAATTGTTTAAAGCATTTTCTGATTTATATTGTCATTTGTGATTTCATCTTGCTTTTCATTTACTTCAATTTTTAAACCCGAATGAGAATGAAATGGGACCTATTTTCGTCTTGCTTTTAAAATAAATTCTACATTTTATTTAAGCTTTTGGTGACTAGTTAGAAAAATTTATAGTATTGTAGTTAAATTTAAATAAATATGATATTAATTATAAAATACCTTGCCCCTTCATACTATCCCTCCTGATTGCTGTGAGTACAGTATTTAATGTTTAATACACTTGCATATCTGCTTGCATGGCAAACTAGTTGTCGTATGTGAGTAGTCATTTTTTGTAGATTCTATTAGTACTTTGAAATATATCAAAGTTGTAATTATTGAAATACATAAATATAAAATCTTAATGTTAATAATATAGTTATAATTATTAAAACAAATGCATTATAAGTAATGTTTTGGGTTGAAAATGGAAATTTCTAAAGTTCTTTTGAAGGTTTATAAATTACCATAAACATTTTTGGGCAGTATTAGCACTGTAAGTCAATTTTATATATACTCCAAGTATGGTAGGACATCAATTAAATGAACTTTATAATTTGGGCTGTGTTGTTTGCATTGAAATAAATACATCATACTCATCATACTTAATTATCTATACCAAAGCAAGTTTTATGTATGTGTTTATTAAAACCAGTTCTAAACAAGCTTCTTTTAATTAAATTTTTATCTGTCTTATAACTAAAAAATTTGTTTACCCTCAAACCACACTGCTGTTAACTACTATCAGTTACTATATATGTAGTGGTGGATTATTTCCAGGGAGTATGATATTCTCTGCTAACACAGCCAAGTCCCTCATATCAATGCTCAGGTCTCCCATGAAGCTCCTTGTTCTATTTATTATAGTTCCGGGAGCTCTGAACCATAGGCCTCTTATGTTGAACTCTAACTCCCCGAAAGTCTCACAGAACTTTTCTTTAAAGAAAGGGATGCATTTCTTTTTTTCCCCTTTCCCCTTTATCTGCTTGATCAGGATCGTTATTTTTATTCTAGAATTAACGCTGATTTTCCTTTTTTAAAAATTCAATGATGTCAGCATATCGTGTAGATCCATCTGTATCAATGTAGTAAACCTCTTTGAAACAGGTGAAATCTTTCTGTTCAAGGAGCCTCGTTATTTTATTTTTAACCCTATGGGGACAGCTTGTTATAGGGAGGGAGTTTTTGGGGC
This sequence comes from Euschistus heros, assembly GCA_003667255.2. NCBI lineage: Eukaryota > Metazoa > Arthropoda > Insecta > Hemiptera > Pentatomidae > Euschistus > Euschistus heros. The sequence continues at coordinate 1,959,563 of RCWM02000032.1, read as the reverse complement.
AAAGTCCCAGCACATGTGCTGGTGTTTCAGACTCTGCCGCATTTGCAACAAAGTGACCCAACATCTCTCTTCAGCTCGCTGATTCCTGCGCCTCCACGCAGGGGTATGTAGTTAATATTAAGCTTAAGGGCATTGGACCTGGATAGCACTTTCCCACAGGTAACAAACATATGTGAAAACCACATAAAATACTTGTGAAAACCACATAAAATACTTGTGAAAACCACATAAAATACTTGTGAAAACCACATAAAATACTTGTGAGAATCACATAATGTAAGTTTTATCGTCCATACAAGTTCAAAATGATCAAATTTTCTAGAACTTATAGCAACTATATTTGTTCCTATATCAGTTGGTAAAAACAGCTTCCTTGAAAATTGACCTTTCATTACTAATAATGAATCATACTTCATATAACCATCGTTTTTCATCACATGTTTATCTAATTGATGTCTTAATGTACAACCTTTTAATGAGGATTATAATAGTGTTTACTCCAGAAATTATTATCAGCTGCTCAACCTGTTTTTCTCCTTGTTTTATTTATTTTTATTTTTTAGATTCTGTATTTTACTTTTAGTATTGTTTTTATTTTGTTTACAGAAAATTCAAATTAACAAACTATTTTTTTTTTAAATTTTCGGTTATCATAAAGAAATGTCTGTGAACATTTTCTTCTCTAAAAGTAGATACTGTAGTTATAGTAGTCATTGTTCATGTGTAGTTATTATGTATTTTTATAAAATTGTATGTAGCAGTTTTAATTGAATTATATGTTTTAGAGGTACCGTGGAAGATTACAATTATTAAAGCTTCATTGAAAAATTTCCATGTATATTGAATTTTTGAATATTGCTATGTATTATTAAAATTTTGTTTCACATTATTGTTTAAAACCTCCACTTTTCAAATTTAAAAATTTAAATTTACTTTACTATTGAATGCTTTTAAAGTCATCTACTTTACTTTATTAAATAATTAGTACTTTTTTGAATTAATTGTAGTATATCCAAAAAAAACAAAAAAAAAACAAGTAGTTTAGCAGTTTTACTTTCCTTTCTCAGATTTCAGTAACCCTGTAATGGACACAGTTACTAATTTTTTTGAACGCCTTTACCTTATTTTTTTAAATTTTATTGTATGCTAATTCCTACATTACCTTTACTTAAGGCAATAAACTGGGTTCAAACGTTAACAACTAGAAATGTGGTTTGTTTCAACATATACAGTTATTTGAATAATTTTTAAAATTTTGAAAAATACTTTTACATTTCTATATTTCATCAATAGCCATTAGTTTATATCAATATAATATTATGTATAATGTACAGTTACTCCTAGCTAATATAAATTTTCTTGATCATTATTTATTAAAGAAATTTGTTGTTAAAACAAGAGACGGTTTTTCAATGGCTATGAATGTGCCGCCTAAAATCAATCTGGTATTATTGAAATTTGTAACTAATTATTTCTTTTTGGAAATGAGGGTTGCCAAATAGGCTTCCATTGTTATTTACAGAGGTCTGTTTCTTTAGCTGGATGTGACAATTGCATCTACTTACCTCAAAAGAGCTTAGATTTAAGGGTTCCAAGTTTTATCATATATTAAAAAAGGCATTGGGCCAACTGCTTGGGTAACATCTCAGGTCTTATCTGTGAAACTGTTTTGGTCCTAGTTTAATAATGGTTCTATTATAATATCTGGAAGGTTTGACTTTTACATTGTGGTTTCTCCATCGGTTTCTTCAATCTGGCTAGAATAGCATGACCTATATGCCATCCCGGAGTACAGAAAGTCATTTAGCTCTGTTCAAACACATACATATTTAGCAATAGGTGGCTATAAAACTAAAACATATAAACAAACAATAGGTGATTTAATTGGTTTATTTGTTAGTTTATTTTAAAGCTAATTAAAGTTAATCCTTCCCTCCCTGGAAAAACCCATTGCTGAATTCCAGAATGATTTTAGAAATTGCCAAATCAAATAAATGCTGATAAATTATCCAAAAAGACACAAATCATTGAACCTTTGGTTTCCTCTTTTTTATTTATTTATTTTTTTTTAAATAATACAAATTTTATGAACAAATCTATTCAAAATTATTTACAAATATCTAAATTTTTAGAAACAGGTTTTGAGTAAAACCCTCCTCTCATCACTTTCACATTTAACACATAATCTATTTCTCCTTTTTGATTAATTTATTTTTTCACTAAGTATCAAAAGCAGCGGTGATTAATTCCATTTAGGAAGCCATAATGATACAGTAACTCATTTACATCAAAGATAGTTCTCCAGGCTTCACTATAGAGTTCTTGGGGACCTCTAGCTAGAACTTCTCTTGGAAGAGAAAATTGAAGCTAAATGTAAATATGTTAATAGTGACAAATGATTCAGCATGCAGGCATCTTTAATTTTTCACAATCTTCCTTTAATGGCTCAGTAATATTTAATTTTGTTATTCTCTTTATATGATATATTTTTTTTTTTTATCTGTGTTCATATAGAGCATTATAGGTTAATAACATTTTTTCTCTCTTTGTTTTATCATTTCCACCAGCATTCATGTCAATAATTATTCTTTGATACTAATAAAGGCAATGGAAATAGTTAAAAAACTGTTAAATAAATATTAATAATGAGAATCAAGACAGCCATTTCTTCTTTTTTTTTTTCTGATCATGTACACATTGAAAACGGTATATTGTGTTCCAATGAATTACTTTGTTTTACTTATATAGAATTAATTTATAGAAATATTATCTGTTGTAATTGTTATTACAGAAAAAGTACAAATATGACTTCCCCCCCCCTTTTTTTTCTTTTTTTTACCACATCTCAAATCCAAATCTTATTTTAATGCATTGTTTGATAAATTGAGACATCAAAATTTTTTTTTTTAATTGTTAATACTTGATTAAATTCTGTCAATACCTTTCTAATATTGAAATAAACTATAGACTAAATATTTAAAAAAACACAAAAACAATTATTGGACTTAGGCTTTTCAAAAGAGTCTTAGGGCTATTTCTAATAATTTTTACTCAGCTTCTTTATAACATGCTAGATTATTAGTTACTCTTTGAAGTTGAGCTCTTTACCTAGAGTACAAATTAAAATTTCTAATATGATGGTCTTACTGAAGTAAAATACATAGAGGTCATTGAAGAAAATGTCATAAAGCCCTTGTTACATAACAGGTTAGACTGAAAATGTCGAAAATGAAGATTAAAATTTTTTTCATATTTTAGTAAACAAATCTAGATTGTTTTAAGTTTCGTAAAACATTAAATTTATTATTGGTAGTTAAAAAAATAAAAAAATTGTTTCTGCCATATTAGAGAAATTTTAAAGCCCTTGGTACAGCTTGTTTAGGGAGTATTTTAAAATGATCTGTAACTGGCGGAAAACAAATATTGAGAAGGTGAAATTTCCTGAAATGGATATAAAGTTTTGTTCTGCAAGTCATAGAACACAAAATATTTTGACCCATGTTCTAACAAATAAACTTTGAATGTGTTACTTTAAATATGTGTAAAATGCAATCAGTATCTGTCTATATAACTTCATTTATGTTTAATAAACTTTTTATTAACTTTTTTTTTCTATGTTTTGACAGAAACATTATACAAAATGTAATTTCAAATAAATTATTATTCATAAAATGGTTACAAAAATGGATTCTTGTGATTAATGATTTTATAATAAAACCGTTATCTTCTGAGGATTTTTAAGTGTTCCAAGACCTTTTTTAATTTTTTTTTTTTTTTTTTTTTTTTTTTTTTTTGAGATACTACAATTAGTTCATTTATTAAATACATTATTGCATGATTTTGGTGGATTTTTATTTTTTTTTATTTTATATCAAAATACTCAAAAATGATTGGGGATATGTCTTAATATTTAATATTCATTTGTTCCTCACACCATTTTATTTCCTGACTCATTTTCATTAATATTTTTGTCAAAGTAATATTTTTAAAGATATCCCTTGTACCATGATGATGAATGTTTGGGTTCTCTGCAAAATCTTCTTAATTCTTCATATACTCCTTGATCAACTTATTCTACATTTTTCATTGGTTGTTGATTATGTTATTAGTAGTTGTAAATTGATAAATTAATGATTATTATAATGAATTTTTGTTAAAAATTAGTAGTTGTATTTCATTGGGACTTAAGATCCTTAATGTACTCCAGCTAGTGCAGGAAGGGCGAGCTAAAAATTAGTTCTCTGTTTAATGATAAATATGTGGTTAATTATTATTTTTTTTAAATTATATTATAAATATTGTTGTTGTTTTTTTCCTTTTTATTGTATGTTTTTCATTTTTCTCCTATCTGATACTGTAATGGTAGGAGTACTTATACAGGTAATAGTAAATGAATTGAAAATAATATCTGCCATTGCAGCCTGTGAAAAATGTAAATATTTTTAATATAATATTTATGACTATACAAATCGACAAAATTTACTGATAACAATAATAATAGAATAGCCTATGTTACAGATTTAGGTTTGGAGAAAGGAGAGATGTCTAGTAAACAAATAAGTCAGAAACAATGCTAAACCAACTTTTTAAATCAAATTACTGGATGTTAAATGAAAAAAATTAATGTCTCACTCTCACTCTCACACACACACACACACACACACTCATTACTACATCCTCTATCTTAATTAATGATCAGGAGGTAGGAATGGTTGAAAGGAAGCTTTGAGTATTTAGAGTTAGTTATTAGCAAAAATAGAAGAATCATCAATATCATGATGAATATGTGTTTTAGATGGTCATTTTAGAAATTTTCTTCATGTATAATCCAACAAATTCTAAAAATAGTTTTATTAAGATATATCCTTATTCATTTTGAGTAGTTTATTTATTCATCTGTCATTATATTCACAATTTGTGAATGTTAAATACAAATTATTATTAATGTTTATTTCTGATTTTTGTATTGAATGTTTTTAAATCTTGTTTTAATATCATTTATATAACCTAATGAAAAATTATTAGATATAGCATTTTTTAAAAAGTGGAAAACTTTCTTACCTTTAGGGAGACAAGAAATCTGAAGGAAATGCAACCAATGACATTGTTACTTGCACAATGTGTGGTCCAAACCCTTGTACGCACTCAGCGAATAATGGATGTGCAACAGAGGTAAAGCTATTTAAGATATCTTGTTAATTTTAAATATTTTTTTGTATATGGTTATTAAAAACAGATTACTAAGAAAATATTTTAATTTTTTTTATTATTGAATTTTTTGATGTGATAATAGATTAAGGTTGGGTCTTTACAAACATTTATTGTGCTTGTTATAATCTTAATTGAGGGCTCTGATGGCCGATCACATTGGCATAAGGATCCCACAGCTTCTTGTTCAATAGGTCATAGGCACAATTCTTACTTCGGCCAGTTACTATTTAGATCTCAGTTGTCCCATGATATGAATTTTGGCACTCCAACTCTGGATGGATCTGGGCAACAACCTCTTGTTAGCTGTCAGTGGTTTGCAAAAAGATAAACTGGCCCTTTTGCCAGACTAGTTCCACTTTACAAATATCAGTTCCAACCAGTGAAAACCAGTTATTGGTCATACCAATATTTAATTTATACATTTATTTTATTATTAAACAAAAAAAATAATCTTCTTTTTATTTGTTTTTAATTTATATCTTCGTGGAAACTAAGTACTCTATACAATTAGTTTCCCTATTAATGCTATCCGAATATACTCAAAATTATTTGAATATATTAACTATCTTTTCTTTATAAAAAACAAAACAAAACAAATTATACTGTGGAGGAAAATATTTGAAAAAAATTTAATTTTTAAATGTTGATTAGTTTAAAATATTTTCAAACTAATTAAAGAAAGCTGTAGGTATTGGTTTCAGTCCTCCATGCACTAATTAACTTTCTTTGCTTATAACTGTTACCAGTGAACGAGTAAATAAATAGAAAATTGTCCTTGATAAATTTTACATGGTCACAAGTTTCATTTTTAAAAACCTTAACTCCTTAGTGATTTTACCTTCGGAATCGTGGTTAAAATTACTCCTTAGTGATTTTACCTTCGGAATCGTGGTTAAAATTACTTATCTTATGGTAAGTATTTATAATTAATACTTTTACCATTATCACTGTCCTCCAGTACAAAAAAAGGATTGTTAGTAAAATGCTTTTACTAATACTATTGAACTTAAACAAAATTTAGATTATACTATTATCAAGTTTTGTGGTCTGTAAATATATTTAAATTAGATGTATATACTTAAATTAAGATGCATATGACAATTTTTTCATAATAAAACATCGCAGCATATGCTCTACCTATATTAAATATAAAAGCTTAGAATTTAAAAACAGTATATTTCTACTTAGCTACTTAAAAAGTTTCTACAACAGCCACCATTTAATCTATAACACTAAATCATTAGTTCATTTAAATTTCCTGAGAAATAGAAATGACATCTGATTCTATCATGTTTATGTTCTTGGACTTTTGTCTTAAAGTCTGAAGCATTCTGTTGTATTTTTTATGAAATTATGGATCTCTAAATCTAAATGACCATTAAGGATTCATAATTTTAGCACTATTAATTATTTTTGCATTAGATCTAATATTTAAAAAAAATAGATAAACTAAAAGATGTTAAGGGGCTACTGTTAAGTAGTTAATCTTTCTTTATAGATAAATTATTTATATAATATTTCGTAAAATATAGTTTTGTTGGATGAAGAGAAGTTTATAATATTAAAATTTTAAATTTAGTTGAGAGTAAACTCTAACTTCTAAATAAAAGCTTATGCTTTCTTAATTTAGCATCAGTAATTTTTTTATATTAATCTAATCACACCATATTCTGTATGTATATATATATATATATATATATATATATATATATATATATATTCTGTATATATATATATATACATATTCTGACTATCCACTGATGAGGTATTTTGTAACAAGAAGATTGGGAACCAATCTTCTAGAATAATAGTCATCATCATCCGTGGTGCTTTTACTCTTGTAGAGTCAAGGCCTCCTGATAATAATAGTGGCTAATCTAAAATTAAGTTTAGGAAGTCTCTCACACCCAGGTTAATGCACCACCAGAGAACTATTCAGTCCTGATAAAGTAGGTATTCTACTGAATGAGCACCAAGGAATACAATGTCAAATGACTAATTAACTGCTTTGTTGATAGCAACATGCTTTTTGGCATTTGGCAACTTTTTCTATTCATACAAGAGAGTGCAAAAAAATAACATTCCCCAGTGAGGAACAAAACTGTATCCTAGATTACATAACCTATGATGTTGGTATCAGAAGACGCTTCATAGATGTAAAATTATCTGGGAAGCTAAGATAGGCTCCAACCACTTGTTAGTAGTGGCAGATACCTGAATTTTGAAAGGATTCTGTCTCGTCATTACAGATTTGAAATTATCAAGGTTCGTGCCCTAGAAGAGCCTACCAAAAAGTGTGCTGCCAAACTAGAAGAAATACTAATAATATTGAGAAGGGAATACTGAAGGGAAATGTTGAGACCCACACACTCTTAAAACAGAAATTTTAAAAGCAGTGAATGAAGTAAGCAGCATTCTCAAGGTATTGGGAAAAGGGAAATGTAAGAATCAATGAAATATAAGAGTGCAAACCAAATACCAAGGAGGTGGTTAGTTAAAATGAATGCAATGTGGCTGGATAAGTATCAAAAAGAAGAACCTGGGGAGTGTTTGTCATGGTTCTGGATGAAGATCATCAAGAGAATATCAAGAGGTTCCCTTCAATCATTTGAACATCTAAAAAGAAAGGTGATAAATTCAAAGAAAAGTAAAGTCCTTATCATGTCTTCTAGTGAATAAAAAGTTCCAATATTTTGTGGCCCTGAGTCTCTAAAAGTGGTGAACTACTAAGGAACCATTATCAGCAGGTTTGATAATTTGGATGAGAATATAGCTAATAGAGTCCACAAGGCTAACTAAATATACTACGTCAGCCGCAGTAGGATGACCAGTCACCAGAATATGGGGGAAAACTACTAACTTTCACATCTATACTCATTGATAAAGAAAGTTGGGTCATGCTTGGCATATATATTAGACAGATTACAGGAGAAATCAGAATGTTTATGCAGAATGGTAGTCAGTAAAATTAAATTACAATAGAATAGGTGCAAAATCGCAGTATAATGTCTTCAACTTCAAGCTTCTGAACTTGAGATCTCCCTTGATAGAGCGACAATATTAAGTGAATATGCAGAGGGTGCTGGTATGCCTGTTACAAAGAAGAATTTGAGGAAACCTGAGAATTCTCTACAAGGATTACATGAAAATGATTGGAGGAAAATTAGTTCTCTGAATGAAGCCCCTTTACACTAGAAACAGCAAATGAGAAAGATAAATTAAAAGTAGACAACAGTTGTGCCTCAAATCAGTCAGTAGTTACCTGGATTATGCAACACTTCTCTCTCAACTACAATACTTCTCTACTCAAACAATCAGAGTGCTTTCTCCCCTCCAAAATGATGAGGCTGATGATCAATAGCTCTATTATCCATAAGCCACCTTATCAATGTATGGAATCTTATTTAGGCAGCCATAATTTTAAAAGGTCTATGAAATCAGTCGAAGAAAAAAAAATTATGATTACATGATAAGGTGGACAATATGAAGTAATGTGAAAGGAAAAACTGACTGATATTAATTTTTTTTGTTTAAATAGTGAACTGTAATTTCTATTTTGGTTTTAAATTTCTACAATTTAATTACTATATTTCACATTCATAGACACATTATCAGATTTACCGAGTTAATATAGCTTTTAAAACTTTTTTAAATTTATTTATTTTTTTTATTGCTCTATATTTTAGTTATATACATTTATTTTTGAAGGGAATTTTATATTCATTTCATAGACGCTTTTCCTTTTTTATTATACCGGGCTTTAATATTTAAAAAATTAATAATTTCTTATTAATCTGTTTTTTTCTTTAGAACTAGTTTTATTGTGATTTTCCTTCCTTTATGTTCTGAATGATTTATAAAATTTGGGAACATATTATAGTTTCTTTAGTAAAATATAACAAAAGATTTTAACAAGACTTGTCAGTTTAAGATGTTTATTAATATAAAATGGTAGGCAATAAAGATTTTAAATTACAGAATTGCGTGACTGTGACTTCAGGGCCGTTTTCTACATTAGAGGTGAGTTCTCGGCAGAATCGTATCGTTTAACTCAAACTCATGAATGGTCTGTTTTCTGTTAGCAATACGGTTTTAGTCTTTATGTCGATTAGTGTTTTTCTAATTTGTTCTATAAAACTGCTAGTTCATGTTTTTCTTTGTTCTTCCGAGCACACAGATTTATTGTACCAAGGTTTTATGTGTCAGTTGCATGGCTTCACAATATTCACATTTTTGTGTTTGTCAAATTATTATAAAATGAATATTTATCTCTATAATATTTTTTTTTTATTCATACAGGTGAGGAAGAAAGAACCTCCACATCCTATACGAGTCGCCAAAACAATTGATGTCATTGCTCGTATCACATTTCCTACAGCTTATGCAATTTTTCTTATTTTTTTCTTCATTCACTACAAAGGCTTTTCATAATTTTGGAATACTGGATTAAAAATAAAATTATCATTATATGAAGAAAACATTTGTGCAATAGCTGATTGTGAGATCCTAATCAGTCATTTTGTGTTACTTGGCACTGAAGTAACTTTTAAAAGATTTTTATTAGTGACACATGAGACTATTGCGAGAGTGAAACGAGAAGACAACAAAATGCGGCTTAATAGATCAACGAATTTAAAGCTAGTTTTTATGTAAATATATGTTAATTTTTTAAAACTTTTTTTAATTTTGAATAGACATAATATGACTTAATTCATTTAATATTCATCTTTCAATTTCTTATATTAAAATTTTTAATAAATACTATACATCTATATAAATATATGAAACAAGTTATGTGAGTTAAAAGTAAATATTGAATTCTGTTTAAACAAATCAAATCAATCACATGACTCAGTAATTTAGCTTGTAGAAATTTTATACTTAATACGGTATTTATACCTTAAAAATGTTATTTCACTTTGTTAAATTTGTTGTATTGTATTATGCATTTGTAAATAACTATTTAAAAAAGAAGAAGAAAATTGTTGGCCGTCTTGCTCTATGCTTTTATGTTTATAGCTACTAGTCCTTTTTATATCAATCATCATGAACAAGAATGTTCAATTGTTACCATTTTTAGGATTACCATGATAATTGGGTTTATTTCAACTAATGAATTTACCATTATAATTAATCAAAGATAATTATTTGAGTTTCCTCTATCAAAGTTTTAAAAACATAAATACAGCTGAAAATTTTGTTTGCAAGTGAGTTGATCATTTTATTTGGATTTTGAGTTTGGAATGAGGGAATATTGCTTGGACCTATTTTTAATGCACTTCTGGTCTTTACTTCAAGGGATTTAAAAAATATATATATATTAATTTTATAATTTTGGTTAAACTTTTATTAAATAAGGTAAAAAGGTGTTACATAACATTAGTTCCATGACATAATAATAAATTGATGAAGTATTAGTCTGAATTAGGAACTTTTGATATTTAAAAAATCATATATAATACTTCATTAATTGTTATTCATTTTTAATGAATTGATTGTTTCATTAATTGTTTTATTGAGGTAATAATTTTTTAATTCTTATCAACATCTTTCTTGATGAGTGTTCTGGTGAGCTGAGATCACTTGATATTTGTATTTTTTTTTCAATAATTCTTTTATTTGGTATAAAACATAATTGTGGTGCTGTGTGAAATTTACAGCTTTTATTTTCAAGTAGTGGATCCTTCATCTGGTATTTGTTATACACATTGATTATATTTTGCTTTAATTAAATTTACTGCATGTTGTTTTTTCCTGTGCCTAATATTGTTTTGTTTTCCAGTATTGCTTGATTTTGGCCCATGCATGAGCTGTGCTTGTGTTTTATGTTTATTGATTTAACAGTTTGTAAAATGAAAACTGTCCATTTTAATTTTTAAATAGTTAATCATAACTGTGCATGAGATAGTATATTATAAATTTCAATCAATCATATGAAGATAGATCAGTCATAATGAAATATATTAAAATTGTGTTCCATGACGACCCAACCACCATCATCTACATTAATCATTTAAAAAATGCTACAGTATTGATACCAAATTCTTATATATCAATTTCAAACCACTTCAGAGGAGAAAACTAATGTATTTTTGGGAAGTATTATCTCAAGAAAATACAATTTGATGCAAGCTTTATTCACAAAAAAAGTTTTGGTTTAACAATCAATAAATTAATTGCTAAAACATTCTTAATTGGTCTTTGAGATAAATGATTTTTTTTTTTAATGTATAAAACCTACATTTCTTTTTTTTTTTTCTTCTCATCTTTAATTATTAAATATTTTTTGTTCTTTATTTTCTTTTTTCTTGGCATGTCCTACTTTTTAGAAGGATTAGAGTTTTAATAGAAGGGTCAGTGGATCATTGCTCCAATACTTGTTACAAAGTAAATTACTTAAATCAGAACGTCATAAACATTTTTTTTTTTTTTTTTCTTTGTCAGATTATTGCAACAAAGTTGTCAGTTTTTGAATTATTGCTGTTTCATTTATATGAATTAAATAATTAGTAAATGGTGGCCCTAATCTCAATATTGGAGTTTCAGATCTCCCACTTCTAACCATCCCATACACTCTGTATATACTTCAGATTCATAATTTTTAGAATTTTACTTTTTATTTTCATCAGTTAATTTCAGTGGTTCTAAATTATTTGAATTTCTTTATGTTTTTAGAGAACATGATCAAATAGAGTGATATTAATTAAATATATTTAATGATATTGTAGATAGTTTGAGTGTGCAGTTAAGGAAACACAATTAAAAATATTAATTTATTGTGCTGATGTTTCGGCCTACTATGTAAGCCTCTATTAGGGTTTCTATGTGATGACACTTGCAAAACTAAAGGTAAAAAATACCCTTGTTATTTGTATTGCAATTGATATTTCTTATCATTTGTTTTGCCATTGCACAGAAACCCTGATGAAGGCCTCCTACATTGTAGATGTTACGTCGGCACAATAAATTAATATTTTTAACTGATTTTCCTCGACTACTCACCCCAATTATCTACATCATTACCAGTTCCACAGTCAAATAAATCACATCAATATAAATGTATTTAGCTATCCAATTTATTTTTTAAAATATATGTGGAATAAACTAGCAATAATAGTAATAAAAATTATAGATTTGAAAATTTTGATGATAAACTAAAATATCTACTGGCTTTTATATAAATGATTAGGAAACTATAATAGAAAAAAGAAACATTGTGTACACTCTAGTTTACCAGAAAATCATGAGCATTTCAACCACTTTTTTCCTCCTTTTCTTTCTCTTTTGCCACAACACAACAATATTCTAGTATATCCATATTTAAAATAATTCCGTAGATGCTAACCATTTTTCTATTATCTACAGTAACTATGGGCATTCATGAGTTTAAATTTATGATCTTAGTGAGAAAATATTCTGTCCAAACTTATAATAAATATAGATTGGGACAAATAAGATATTAATGAAAGTTATCAGTATGGAACAGGGGATCAGGGGGTGAAATGTGATATGAAACTAAACAATACTAGGAACTGTTTACGAGCCTCCATAAGAATCCTAAGAGCTCTGATTCACTGATCTCACCATACTAGTTTCTCAATGAGCTTCGAGAGTTATGTTTATTCCTAATAATTAGTCTTATTTATTAATTTTAATTTTTGTAGGTAAAAGTTTACATATCATAAACTGATATTAATATAGATTTCTGGTAGTTGCAGCTAAAAAAAGTTTCTAGAAAAAGAATGTAGAAAGCGAACCCTTCATACTGCTAGAGACTTATAATGACATAATATGGCCCTTGGCTGCCTTCATCAGATCACGCTTGCCAGTTGCAGGTGTTTAGCAACTCTCGGGTATCCTAAATGATAGCATTCTCCCATATAAGATGTGGTCTGCCTTTCCCTCTTGTCCCTTACAGCTTTCCATCGAGCAGCTTCCAGAAAATTTCTTCCTTTGTCAGTTTACCAATGTGGCCAGCTCAAAAAACACAGTCTCCCAGCTTCATCCCCTCATCACATTCATCTAACCTTACAGATCATATATTTCCTTGTTTGTTCTCCTTTGTCAAGTCTATGACCATAATCCAAAAATATGATGAAAAATATTCCTTTAGAAGATAAGTAGACCTTTTTCTTTGACTGGATAGAGTCCAGATCTCCGATCTGTAGGTGAGGATAGGCCTGATGAGGGCCTTACAGAGGAGACACTTTGTATCGCAGGAGATTGCAGGAGCTTCTCTGGTGTTTGTTTATCCCAAATCTGTTTAGCATCTGTTAGCCCACAATATCAATGGCTGACCTCGAGGGATATCCTGTTTCACAGCTTACAATTGCTCCCGGATACATGAATGAAATTTATATGGGTCCATTACTACTGGCATAAAGCAACCCCTTTATAATTTCAAAATCACAAGTTACTATTTATTGATATAAGCAGAACCATAATATCATTTAACATTCAATTATCAATTTTTGAATTTTCATCTTTTCTATTAGGCAAAATTGTTTTATATGATTATAGAACTTTGAAGAAAAGTAAATAATGGTATGATTTATGTATTTTATATAATAAATACATGTTATTTTTCAATCATATGTATAACTTTTTATGATCAAGTGAAGCAGAAAATCTGAATATATGTAATTTTATCTTAGCCTGTTTTAACCCCTAGCTTTGATAATAGGTTCAAACATTATTTTTTGAAGTACATACTATCTCCATTGTAATTTCTATTTAGTAGTCAGATACATTTTAAAGTACAAAACTAAAGTTTAAAAAAATTAAATTAAAAAAAAATGTATGTCATTTACTTAGTGTTGGTAACACAAAAATTTTTAAAATCACAACATTAGTAAAATGATCAATTTTATTTATTTATACTATAAGATGGGCCAACATTTTTTTTTTTTTTTTTTTTTTTTTTTATTCAATATATGATGCACAATTTTATTTAATAGACCATATTTAAAATTTTAATAAATAAGTCAAAATCGAAACTTTCATATGAGTGTCTGTTATTATTTCAGTTTTTAATTTATTGAAGGGGATAAAATTGAAAGGATTATTTGTTGATAAATTAAAATTTGAGAGAAATCTATTTTATCACAGTTACTAATTTTGGTGGTTGCATGAACTCAAATTAAACTAATATTTACACATGATTTTTTTTTTAATATATATTGTTATAGTTTTAAGTAATAAAATTTTATATTATAGTTATTTATTATTTTTTGTTACTTTCGTTTGTTTTGTTTAATTGAACATTTAATGAATATGTTCTCTATATAAAATTATTTTATGCCAAGATTAAAAAAAGATGATCAATCAATTATGTTTCATATATCCCACTAAACAATTAAGAATGCGGTTGTAAAAATAATCTATTTTTATTGTTTGTAACATCAAACATGTTTATTTTCAACATCAAACGTGCTTATTAAAATTATTTTGAAGTTCTTCATCTGAAATAAGATAGCAAGTAAAGAGTAAATACACATGTCATATTTTTAAAAAGTCTTATGTATGCATACAAATTTATTAAGTTTATCTATTGTTAAAATCAATATGTAATATTTTACTAAAAAGTAGAAATAATTTATTAATTTTAGTTAATAATCTAAATGAGCTCTACAGATTTTGGCTGATCTTTAAATATAAATAGAGTTTATTTATTTTTATTTTCTGTAAACTGCATTTAGTATATGTTGTTTTTATTGAATTGATGTTCAATTCTATTTAAAATATTTTAAATGCCAATATTTGATTGGTGTCTTTCTTTATTACCTATTCTGTGATTTTTATGCCATATACTTTTAGTTTCATAATATTACAAATATTAGTATGAGAGTAGGTGAAACAAATTTAAAACATATCAGCTGTTATATTCTCACATTGATGAGAAAATATGTTGTGATTTGAGAGATTATTCTTTAAAAGTTAAATTAAAAAATTTTTGAATCTTTTAATTTGTCGTTTCTTCCCCTTAACAGAAACAATTAAGTTTTAATGTTCCCATGAGATTCTCTGCATCTTTTTGATTTGCTATTAGCACCACATCCTCCAGATAAATTCAAAGTTCTTAATGTGGCTCTGAAAAGTTTTGTTCTGTTGAGAGCTAGAAATATTTAAGAAACAAATTACTGTTCAGGAGCATTATCTTAAAATTTTATTTTTCTAATTAAAAATTGTTGTCTCATGCTCAATCACATGTTTGATTTGCACATTCAAAAATTGTATATTAAATTTTGTAAATTGTTATGACAGATGGCTTTTTTATTGTTATTGAATGCTGTTGTTTTATAATTACCCATTAGTTCACCTTCTCTCATAAATGTTATTGTTAATTTAAATTTTATGGTTGTAATTGCTAGTCATTAATTTTATGTTATCAACTACTTATGACATGATTAAATCTAGTCAAGTTGGAAACTTTCCTAACTAAAAATAAATATATAAGTTACCAATATTTTTTTCAACCACCCAATTCAATTGGTGTACTAACAATCGAATCATATCCTGTGATATTTGAAATATTATATTACAAAATTATGATATGTTGTTATATTTAAATATTTACTGTATTATAAAGTTATTTATTGAAAATATAAAATTCAAATCGCACTGTAAGGAATTCAAAGTTAATTTTTTAGTGTAACTTTTTGCAAGCATAAAGTGTTTTTGTTGCATTCCGCACTTTAGGATAGTTGTTATGTAATTGTTTTCCTGCTTTTGACAATGTTATTAGATTTTCATTATTTGAAAGAGTTATTTGTGGAATAAACTTCTGTGTAAACTTAAAAGATACATAGATATGTTTATTTAAAAGTATTAAAATTAAAAGCTCATACTGTTTGTGATAAAATAAAAACAACAAAAAAAATAAAACTGCTTGCCTTGTATTATGAAAAAAAATTAAAATCTTGAGTGATATAGTAATGCTACAGTAGGTAGTTTGTATTTTGGTCGGGTTTTAATATCTTATCAAGAAGTATTATTTTTGTTTATGTTCAATATTTCTAAATATTCTTTTTCTCTCTTTCTCTCAATTAATTACTCTGATATACTCAGATTTCGCAATATACCTTTTGTAATAAAGCTTCTAAATATGGGTGCCTTTTCCTTTGTCTGTTTAGAATTAGCTTTAATATTATTAAATATTATAAGAGAAAGGGAACACATTAAAAATTAACTTTTTATATTATTATTACCAGTAGTATTTAATATTTTATGTATAAATTAATATAATTAATTATTTAAAAAGGAATTAATCTTTGGACAAAGTTTACTTAATTACAGTAAAATCTCGATTATCATAATTGGATTTATCCTGTTTCTAATCAACCAGGCTGCCAGTGAAATACAAAAAAATAAGAACAAGTAAAACTCTAGTTTATTTTTATACTATAGCCAATTTTTCCTTAAAAAAAAAAAAAAAAAGGAATTTTTTTATTATTTTAAAACAACCCTTTGACGACCACATTTTTCATTTGTTAAACTTGGTAAATTATTGATTATTTTTATTCAATTCAGAAATTATTCTTTATCAATAGAATACATATTATGTTTTATTTGGAATAATATTTTGCATTGCCATTATTATATAACTAATTTAGACAGTTTAATAATCAAAAGATAAAACTTATAAGCTGAAAATTAGGTTGAATCATCATTTGAAAATTTACCTTAAAATTTTCTTAAGATATTAATATTTTTCTATACAATAAAAATATATCATATTGAATTCTATACAACATATTTTTCCATCATATGTATATTGTACAAATAAAAAGCTATATATTTTGAACTTGAAGGTCCCTTGAAATAAATGAGATATATAACTTGTTTTATATCTAGGAAAACATTACTATTAAATATTGAGGTTTGAAGGAATTTATTTCAGGGTTAAAGAGAATATATTTTATTAAATATATATAAAAATTGTACAAGTTTTTATTTAATTACAGACTTCCTACTGTAAAACTTGGTTTTTGGTTTTATTTATAAAAAAGACAATCGTAATTTATTTCCCCATACATTGTTATAATAAATGTTCCTACTAAACATTTATTTTCGACTTTGAATTAAAATTCAGTTTTAAAAACAAAAAAATTTAAGAAAAAAAAACACATGTTATACCAAAGTTAACACAAATACATTGTCTAGCTTCATTGTTTAAAATGCTTCTAGAAATGAATTTAACCATTGAGACCACAATGCATAATTAAATTGTTCTTGGTATAAAAAGTTTATTGGATATACATAAAGTAATCTGATTTTCAATTCCAATAACAATTTTGGAATTCATGACCATAAATCCCATTTAATGAAAAAATAAATTGATGTATAATTTAAATTTAAATATTTAGGGGATCAATTCTATATTTCTTGTTATTAAAATGAAAGTATGTTAACCGTGCTTTTGTATTAGTCTAGCCTACACATTCTATTTTTTACTTTCCTTAATCGAGGTTTTACTGTATATTTATCTATTTTAAGTTTTATTTTATATATCATTAATTATAAAAAATTATTTGATTCAATCTTTAACTATTGTTATTGTACAACTAATTAAAATAAGTTCTTATACATTTTTATCAAGGAAATAAGGAACTAATGCTTTGGATTTGCTTTAAGAAGAAAAAAAACTAAAACATCTATTGTAAAATAAATGTAAAATGAAACTTAAAAAAAAAAAAATTTATTAACTTATGTAATAGTCTGATTTTATGATAATTTTTTTATAATCCATATGTATCAAAACTGTACATGATCATACTATGCTGCAATAATATATACATGTTAACACCACTTGTCTAATATTGTATGTATATTAAAAACATTAAAAAAAAAAAAAAAAAAAAATCTGTAAATAACAATATTTATCTTTTATGGACAATGTAGAAAATGGCTTTAAATCAAATATATAAAATAATTTCTTTAAATGATGTAAATAATGCATTTACTGCACCATTTATCCTTTTTATAGACTGCTTCAGAGGAAATGAGCTTTCATCTTGAGCTTGTAAATAAATTTCTGTTACATGAAATTTGTATGTAATAAAATATATTCAGAAAAATAGTTTAAAAATAAACCAGGCAATCATTAATTCCTATTTTCAAAATCCAACTTCTTGTTTAAAAATGTATAACCATGTTGTAATCTTTATATACCTTTTGGTTATGTTTTATTATTATTATTATTATTATTATTTAATCCAAAATTAGAATAAGTTGTTTTTAAAATGCCATTATTCATTCTTGTGAAAAAAAAAAAAAATCTCATTTCTTTATATACATTTAAAGGCATTTTTACATTTAGTAAATAGCATTAATTTTCAAATAAATATTGTTTGTTTTTAATTTATTACAGATAAATTATATATATTAGATATAATCAAGCTAACAGCACTGGAATGTTGAAGATTTATGACTGCACTGTATTCCATTTAACTAGCTTTAATATTTTACAAGTTATAATAATATCTATTGGAATATCTATTTTCAGCAATTTATCTTAGATTTGTATGATTAGTTTGGAAAATTAGATCATAAAAAATATCTAATTAATTTTTCATAGTTGTATATTTGCATCCCAAACTCTTACACATTATTACTAATATTCAATGCTGGTGAGTTTTAAGCATTTTAGTAGTTTTATACTGTTTTTGAGAGTTAATGATAGCAATCTATAAAGAAAGGTAACATTTTCTAGTTTTCAATAACAGCATTGGAATCATTTGGAATGTCATTTACTATAGAGAATTAAATATGGTAAATATATGTTTCTTTTTGAACCTTTCTATGCATTTGTAAATATAAAGTAAATGATTGTACATATTTTTTCTTGTATATTTTGTGGAAATAATTTTCAATAAAATGGTTACACACTTCATCAATCGAGTCTATAGTTCTTTATTAATCTTAATTATTAAATCCTTATTTCTCTTTTACTTTCATAATTAATTCATCATGTGAAGTTCTTCTGGTGCAGAAGTAATAAAGTTAAATTAAATATTTTTTCTTTGCAACAGTTCTATATAAGAAATGAACATTGAACTTCTCAAGCTTTGTTAGTTCTCTGGTTGATATTCAAAAATTTTCTTGAGTCATAAATGGCACTGTTTCTACATATTAAATCTCATGAAGTTTATTTTTCTTACTTGTGAAGGAGTAAATATTTTATTTTTTTTCTAGAATTAAACCAAAACTGATATCACATTAACTGGAACTAACAATTTCTTATGACACCTCTTACTGGATGGAGTAATTTTGCTAACTATAATAAAAGGAAATACCATTCTTTTGGCTCAGTTAAAAACAAAGCTTAGTACTAAATTCAACTACATCAGCAGAATATAGAGCTTTTATTATTTAAGCTGGATTTTCCATCATTTAAGAATTACATTAAGTCTGTGTTTTTTTTGGTTTTTTTGCAAACCTGTCCATTTTAAAATTCTTCTATGATGCGTTAAATATTTGAAGATACGATATTGAAAAAACGAGGAAAAGTTGGTGGTTGTAACTATACCTCTTCTTTTTATTAATTAATGTTAGTCTCAATCTGAGGTTTTGCATTTTAAAAAGCTGACTTAAGATTTAGCTGACATTTCAAAAAGTATTTAGCAGTGAATTTCAAGAGTCATCTAATTTAAAATTTTGGTCAAAATAAACAAAAACAAAAAAAAAAAGAAAATACCTGAAAACCAACCTAAATATAAAGTGAAAGAATCTCTAACCATAAGATAAACATACGAATGAAGTACCACAGACATATAAGCATATATTATTAAAATATTAATTAGGACTCTGTAATATAATTTAAAATAGGGCTTGAAGGTGTTAAAAAATAATATCATAATTTTCATTAAAAAAATATATTTTAATTAGCTAATACACTTAAATACTACTTAACTATACTTTATTAAAATCTTAGATTAATTATTTAAAAGATACATGAAAATCTGTTTCCTAAAGACTAGAGTAAAAACATAGTAGGAACCCAATTTATAAGTTTTTTTTTTTTTTTTTTTTTTTTTGCTTTAAATACAAAAAATAATTTTAAATTAATAACACTGTCAATCATTATATCACCACAGTTTCCAAAAAGTTTCTATTATATAAAATATCATTATTTTAAAGTGATAAATATTTTTAATAATATTTATGAGGTATACCAAATATATTAATTGACTAAATAAAAATCTTATTTTTATTATTTATTTTATAAAAATATTTACTTCTTCTTATTCATTAATTAATAAATAAATTGTTTAAGGGAACTTTTCAAGATTTTATTAAGAGTTTTCTGTTGGTTTGTTAACAACCAGTTCATTGGAGCACAAGCCGTTATGCAGAGAGATATTATAACAGGATAAAAAGAATATTAGACTCTCCCTTAGGTCATATAAGTAATTTCCAAGTAAAAACACCTCAAAATCGTATAGTACTTAATATAAATATAATTTTGACATAAATTATCTTTGCAGCCTAATTTTTTTTTTTTTTCACATCCTCCAAAATGTGATTTAAAAATAAAGAATTAAATAAAAAAGGAATTTACTACTTTAATAAAATATAAACCAATGAATAGCTTATTTAGTTTGTAATAATTAATTACATTGAATAGATAGTTTATGTAATAAATTACGTTTTCGTGATTTGGCTCT
Source organism: Euschistus heros (assembly GCA_003667255.2). Lineage (NCBI taxonomy): Eukaryota > Metazoa > Arthropoda > Insecta > Hemiptera > Pentatomidae > Euschistus > Euschistus heros. The sequence continues at coordinate 1,938,687 of RCWM02000032.1, read as the reverse complement.
TGATTATTTTTAAGCAACACTCTTCAGTCTCATTCTGCTTATATTTTAGAGTGAAACATACCCAGTTTTAAAATTTGAAGTACTTCAGCACAATTAACCTCAGTATAAGAATTAAACTTATCACAAAACTTTAAATGCTGTTCAGATAATAAAAAGTTTTTATATAGTTAATTAGTGAATCCAAATCCGGAACATGGCTCAACAGCAATATCTAAATCAGACATAACAATTAAATAATTCTTAACATACATTAAAATGTATCTTACAAACTTAATATCCATGTTATTTCTCAATTCTATCACATATTCTATAAATAATAATTCACATGTGAGAAATAATATAAAGGTAATGATATTTTATGTTTTCTACAGTTATTCTGTTAGGTTTTGTTCTTTTAGGTTGTCATAACTAAGCATTTGATCTGTTTTCAATTTGTTAAAAATCTATTAAACTGTGCTCCACCTTTATATTTATATTTTTGATTCAATTATTGATATTATCCAACACCCAAGGCAGATAGTACGAGAGTCTAGTGTAAACATCTGGATATCCTGGCTTCGCACAACCTGAACCAAATGATGTAATCCCTATCAGAAACCAGCGACCATCCTGCCGTCGGCATTGAAGTGGGCCTCCAGAATCACCCTAAATATTTTATATGAATTAAAGAAATAAAAATACAATGCAACTAAGAAGTTTAAACACAAATTATAATATCAAGAGAAATGATTCTTTCTCACTGAAAAAATATTTCAGACCATATATTATAATTTATGATGATTCCATATACAGTGAGCAGCAAAAGTTTTCGTACACCTACTAAATTCAATAAAATATGATGCCTTCTACTCTCGTTGTAGAAAAATAATTTTTTTTTATGATTTCATATTCTGAGGAAGAACATGAAATTGTCAAAAAAATTATTTTTCTACATGAGTAGAATCATATTTAAAAGGAATCATATTTAAGTGAATTTAGTAGGTGTACAAAAACGTTTTCTGCTCAATTTATATATTATTTAGAAAATTATATAATTAAACATCTGAAAAACAAACCTATACTTAAAAGAAATGGTTCAAAATCACATTATTTTACTGGTAGTGATTTATAATAGAATGATAAATAAACATTTGAAATTTTTTTTTTTCTTTTTTCCATGAAGGAGTATATAATGTTTAATATATTTTCAATTATTCTTTATTTCAGCATAACTCCTCATATTTCTATTTTTCTTCACTTCAATGTAGTTACATGTTTCGGGGTATGTTATCCCAACATCAGACTCATTTTTTCTCTTTGTGTTGTCTCATCTTGTCTGTCTAAACTGTTATGTAACAGTTTTAAAAACGTAACAGTTTTTGGCAGACAATGCGAGACAACACCAACAGAAAAAATGAGTCTGATGTTGGGATAACATATCTCGAAACATGTAACAAAATTGAAGTGAAGAAAAATAGAAATATGAGGAGTTATGCTAAAATAAAGAATAATTAAAAATATAATTTGAGATTAATTGTGGACTAAAAAAAAACAAAACGCAAATTTCTTCCTGACAAGGAAAAACAATGGATTATGGATACGTCTATCTATAATCGAGTGCATTTCCCAATTTACATTCTAGAATTACAAGAATCAAATTACATAAATTGATGTGAAAAAAATTACACCAAAAAAGGTATAGACCCACAACCATATTCCATCTCCATGTCAAAAAAAAAAAAAAATTAAAATATAAGATCTATGCGTGGAGAAGAAGATGATCAGGGATGCAGTCAAAGAGGAATACCACGTCTAAGAAGAAATTCTTTAATACAAGCCATTTCTACATGCCTTGCAGGTCTTCTTCAGGGCCACCGAACCACACTTGTGAGGAGACGAACGATGACAGGTCAAAACGTTGGCACGTATTAAAGAATTTCTTCTTAGTCGTGGTGTTCCTCTTTGACTGCATCACTAATCATCTTCTTCCCCATTCATCATAACAGTCAACTATACTTTTATTATTAAGATCTATGAGATACAACTCATAATGGCACAAAATAACACACATTTATGTCAACTTTTTATTGGAAGGGTTGTTTAGTAAAATTTATCAGAGTGAAGAAGGCCACACTCCTAGTTTTTTAAATGAATTTAGCTAGAATGAATGAGCCTTGAAAAAAAAGAAAAATAGTTTTCAGTATTGAATATAAAAAATGTTATAATTAGTAAAGGTAAGGTATATTGATTTTGAGATAAAATATTAATTTTATGGAAAAATAAATACATGAAAACTACCGAATACTTACAATGCAGGCCCCTGTAGATCCATCTAACTTGCCAGCACAGAGATGGCCATCCTCAATCTTGAGTCCTGGTCCATACTTGTCCTGGCAAAGAGAGTTTTGGTGAAGGGGGACCCTTACTTGGCGCAGCCTTGCAGAAAGAGGACCAGCCGGTACGTTCCTCCCCCAACCAGTCGCTGTGCAGATTCTGTCTGTCACGTCCCCATCAGAGTCCAAGCAAACTGAAGAGAGACCTTTTGCTTCCCGAGATAAGCGCATTAAAGCTGTAAAAATGTACATTAATAAGCACATTAAAGCAGTAATTGATTATTAAATGTAAATTATTAATAATGTTGCTCATCCAATATAACAATGAAGTGACTAAAATTTGGGTTTACCTGGCATATGAAAACATTACAATCTCATATACAAAGAACATCAGATAACAGAAAAAGAAAATTTCATTTCCTATAGTTGGGTCTTTGTTCTATTGGGAAAGTGATGTGCTTTAGTTTATACAATAATAAAATAGGTTTAATGTAATAGTATTTAATATTGTTTCTTCTTCAAATTATATCACAAAATAAAGTTTAGCATCACTAAGAGTATTCTGAATCAAGGAGAATAATTTTGCTACAGCACATTAAAAACGATAATTGTATGATTTTACCATGTACTATATAAGATGGTCTCATGGAGGCTAGAAAGAGGATTTTCACATGTTTTGAAGTTCAAGTACCCATTCCAATGATAAAAAAATATAGACTACAGTTTACATTTTCAATTTTTTCAGAACTATGGACCTGGACATTCCTCCTTTTAGCCCCTTATAACACCCTTCATATAAGGATTCCTCAAATGTTTTTTAAAAAAATCCATTATTAATATTTTTGACCAAAAATAATTAATAAAGTGATTAATTTAAAAAAAAAAAAATTGTTATTAATATTATGGTCATTAAGTTCTGAAACCTTTGCAACAAAAAAAATGCCTCATAGATTAAGTTCCTGGATTAAGACATTGTATACATTTTAGGATTTGCCTCACTCTAAGGAATCCGTTTATAGAATTTGGCAACGTTGTTCCCCCTCCTCTCACCTGCCAGGTGCCCTCATCCAGCGTTGAGACTATAGACCCAAAGAATCTCAATATTAACTGTGACGTTTTTTTTACTAACTAAAAGGCATATTCAAGCAATATTTTGACATCAATTAAGAAACTCACCAATATCATTCTGGTAGTTCCTGAAACTCTGGTGGATTAGAATCTCATCGATGGGGATCCTCGCCTCTGTTTCCTCCTCAACGTTGCGGTCCCAGTCCCCCAGAACAGCGGTCCAGAGGGCAGGCAGCGGCAGGTTGAAGATATCGCTGGGACACGGAGCCGATTAGTCAACCAATCCTCTGGCCACTGAAGAGGCTAATTACAGCTATAGTACCTCACAGATAGTACATTACACAATCACCTACTTTTGCCATTGAGAATATGTCTGTTACAAATCTCGAGCAATCGAATCTCTCCAGTCATCACTCAAAAATATGCTACGTCAGCAATGCATTGTCAGCGTGTCTAAAGGTATGTCTTACCGATGGAAAATTTATAGCTGAGCGATAAATCAGTCTAATATTTTTTACATTTTATTTCGTATCTTTTTTCATATTTAAACTAAGCTGGGTGACCTATTATGGCCTACCTAAATTTTCAAGGACTGTAGCTCGGAAGGCATCAAATCAATTTGCCTCAACATTGCCCACAGCTTCGATCCATCTATCATCTAATTTCATAATCACACAGAAAATGTTTTTTTAGATACAAGTCTTGCACAATTTTTTTGAGTTCTAGTAAAAAGTTGCCTTCAGGCCATATTTGGAACCCGTGTTCCAATATGCACAAAATTTATTTTTGGTTACCTAGCAAAACGTAAAATTGAAAATAAAAACATGGTTCTAAAGGAAAAAAACAAAAAAACTTTATTCAATTATAAATTATCAAATTTCTATTGAAAAAAAAACAACGAATTATTTATGAAAAAAATCCTAGTAGTGTCCCAAGACCTCTCTTTTTTTTTCTTTAGGAGGAGCCATCCACATAAATACACACAAATACAGAAATACGCCAACAATATATTATACAAGCAATTCAATATAAGTACCTAATAATAACGTTGGTTTGGCAAAACATGATTGAAATAACTAGTGTCCTTATATGGCCTACCCAGCAAATAATAGGCCATAAACGCACACAAAATAATACCCTGGAGCAAAGTTGGAATTAAATCTCAGCAATATTCTAAAACTACAGTTTCTTAGCTTTCAATATAATCTAACATTTATAAAATATCTCAAGTAATACACTCAAGAGAAAATTCTGAACTTAGCTCAAAATTAAGATCAGCCAGGTGTTGTCCTCTTTACATGGCGACCACTGACAAACCAAAGCCTTCCGACTCTAACCTTTTCTTGACATCCTGTCTTGATAGAGAATCACATGCTAACTTGTTTTTATTTTAAATAGCGCCTTTATTTGATTTTTCAGCAATAGGCCATATTAGGGACGCAGGCCATAAATGGGCACCCTATCTTAGTTGTTTTTATAATGAAAGATGAAAATAATTTAATAATGGACAGAGATGATCTATAACTATCATATTCCAATACGACTACCCTATTCCAATGGGTTTAAAAACAGAGTGTTTCTTTTCATTAAGTACACAACATATGGGTCCTATCTTATAGAAAAAATTGTTTTCTTTTTATAATTTAAGCAATTATAATGTAGAAATAATTTCTGAAACACAGCTTAATGTTATTAGAACACATGGACATTGATGGAACTCAAACAAAAAGTAATACGTCGACTTTAAAAAAGAGATAAGTGCAATTCGTAAAAATTGTCGGGAGATACGAAAAAAACGGCATAACTAGAATGCTTTCAATAGTTACAAAATACTCTACAGACCAAAACAAAAATAAGTTCATTGTCATTCACGAGTTTCCATAAAAAAAAAAAATAATAAATAAAATATTGAATGAAAATCTGATAACCAAAATGGATTTATTATTTTTGAAGGGATTATGGAAATAATAAAAATTAAAAAAAAGGTAGAATAAACATATTTTTATAAACGCAAATTCCTAATATTAAATATATATATATATATATATATATATATATATATATATATATATATATATATATATTTAATTTTAAAATATAACAATTATTTAATCATGGTTTCCATATGTTTACCGTTAAATAAACATGTTTTCTTCAACGTCACATCCGGTTCCTACATTATTACAATGGTATTTAGTACGTTTTAAATGGAAAAAATTTAACTAGTGATAAGGAGAAAAAAATTTAAAATTTTAAAATTAAGATTAAATGCTAAAAATTTTTTAGCAATAGTGCATTTATCTCAGTTTGAAAGTCGACGCCTTTTTTTTAAATAAATGATTATTAAATTTAATTCAAAGTTGAAAACATTTATTCGATGAATGAATTCAAAATTTGTTTTGATTTGTTCTATTATTTAGCACGAAAATAAGAATTTTACTCACAAGGGCCGTTTAGAGTTGTAACTCACTGATTTGAATGCCGATTAATGTGTGGGTAGTAGGGACCTCTAATAGTGCAAAACTAGAGTTATAGCCCCCAATGACCATTAGGAACCGAGAAAAAAAATAAAATATGAAAATCACGTTTTTTTGTTTTTCTCAGCTCTCAGTCAAGATAAAGAAATGATTCGGCCACGTTTAATTGCAGTTATGTATGCTATTTGATATAAAAATACTTTCGTTATGCTCAAGACCTTATTGAGATATCTCAAGTTATAGCTGACCTCGGATTTCTTCATACATATCAGTTTTTGTCCACTAAAATCTGGAGTAAACGCAATGTTGTATGCATGGATAAAAAGCAGAATGGACGCTGATTCTTGTGATGCTATTACTATTGTAATCGGTTGAACACATCAGTTGTTATGGCTGGTAGAAATTGTTGATGAAATCTTAACTTCAAAATTTTAATGTCCTTGAAATGGGTAAAAAATAAATATTTGGATAAAATTTCACAAATGAAGATTTTAGGTGCGTTAAATCGAGATTTGAGGTCAGTTTTTCATGAAAAAAAAAATTCCACTAATTTACAGCGGATTTTATTGGAATTTTGTCATTTTTTTGGAGTTTTTGAACACCCTAAAGCCGGGTAGTGTCTTGAGCATAACGAAAGTATTTTTATATCAAATAGCATACATAATTGCAATTATAAGTGAGAGAATCATTTCTCTATCTTGACTGAGAGCTGAGAAAAAAAATAAAACGTGATTTTCATATTATTTTTTTTCTCGGCTCTTCTCGGTATTCAAATCTGTGTGTGAGTTACAACTCCAAACGCCCCCTTGTCAGTTTGAAAGTCGACGCCTTAAGTGTTCAAAAGGGAATACACGCTAGTATACCCTTCTAAACAGATCTCCTTGAATTAAATTAAATTAAAAAAGATCCTAGAAACACCTATAAGGATTTTAAGATAAAATAAATGCTACATCAATGGCGCTATTATTTTTAAATAAATGATTATTAAATTTAATTCAAAGTTGGAAACACTTATCCGATGAATAAATTCAAAATTTGTTTTGATTTGTTCTATTTTTTAGCATAAAAATAAGAAATTTACTCAGTAATATAATAATTAAAGATTTTTTCTGCTGTAATTAACGAAACTGTGATTGGCTGGACTGTGACGAATAAATTTTATTTCTTACCAGACTCGTGTAATGATTTTGTTTTCATTTTTTAGAAAACTAGCCTAAATTCAATTAACAACGGCAAACACGTATAAGAAATAAAGTTGTTAATAATTTAAATATTTAGTTATTAAATATGAATATAACAAATAATAACTGTCCCAACACTTACTTGTGAATACAATGAGCAGCAGTTATCAGCCAAGATGGGTTGACCAAGACTCCACCGCACCAGTGGCCGATGAGACCGTATTTTGGATGAAGCACTTCCAACGAAACCTGGGAAACGTTTAAGTATATATCTTAAATGTAACATTTTCTTCTTTAACTTGTACATATCCCTGGAAAGGTACCTTGGGGTACTGGAGTACACCAGATAGTTAATTACTTCCATATAAGTTCAAGGGGTATACCAGTAACTCAGTGTAACGTTTATGTAAGGTAAGTATATTAATCTCATTGTTTATTTCTTTCCATATTCTTATATATAAATTAAAAGCTGCTGCATTTTATCAAATGTTCGTGAAAACCTGAATGTGATAAACCTGATGCAGTAAAGATCCCTGGAATTATTCAATTATACAACTGAACTGAAGGAGGGTTGAAACTTTAGGTCAGTTGTGCCAAACGTATAAATGCGCAAGGAAGTCACACCGCTTGGTTCTTTAGACATTGGTGGAGTCGTTTCGTTGATTCTGTAGGCATAGGATCGAAACTTCCATGTAAAAGAAAAAAAAAAAAGAACCTTTATAAAATGTTTAGCCTGGAAACTCGTGAGACGACACATGTTGAACCATTGCAATAGTCCAAATTTACAATCTTCTCTCCGCTCTCTGGTGGTGCAAGTCTTAGAAATTGAAACACTACCATAAGTAACATACTCGGGTAGCAACAGCCGTTGTTCATGTGATCCGAAATAAGATCGAAAATGTCGCACACAGTGCATAAAGTGCCAAAAGTTCATTAGTACGAATCATCAACTAAAAATATGCGTGCAATGCACAAAATAATGATCTTTTTTTTTATATATGTTAGTATATGGTAAGATTTTATATTTATGCAATTTAAATATACATAAATACTCATTACTATCAATAAAATTATTTTCTACACCAGTATCCCAGTGCACCTTTTCTAGCATATATTATTAGGGTATCTCTACAGGGCTAAAGCTTTTAGTACCAAAGATGACCAAATACAAGAATTTTAATACATTACATATTTAATTCACCAGTTTTTTTAGATATTTTTTTTAAGCAGTTGTCCATCAGAAATAGTGAATTTTCACACAATTAAACCCCTTCTTATTTTGCATATATGTTATATTATGATATAATAATAAATTTTTTGATATTTTTTTTTCATATTTTTCCATAAGAAAAATTAATAAACTAAATCAATGAAAGGCTTGATTTATGAATGGTTGTTTTATAAATTTCATTACTTTTTGAATTCAAATTGTCTATTAATTATTACAGATATTTGGAAGCGTTATTTCATGCTGATTATTTTCCTGTAATACCACATTAAAAATGATGATTAAAAAAAAAAAAAATATATATAAAATCCATGTTTCAGGAATATATTATATAGCATTCTTGAACAGACAAAAGTCGATATTCAAATATTTCGGAACCTTTTTTTTTTTTTTTTTTTTTTTTTTTTTTTTTTTTTTTTTTTTTTTTTTTTTTGTAGACATAATTATGCTGTATGTTCAGAAATCATCGATGAAATAAATTTAACCTCTGATTTATTATTATTATTATTTTTAATATTTCTAAATGAAAAATCAATGCCCTAAGTGCAATATCTAACATCGTTTTGGACAGATTTCAGGAATTTTATGAATAAAATATATTTAGTAAATAAGCTGAATTACGAAGGTAATGGTATGTCAAGAACTTTGGAACTACAAGTTATAGGAAGCACTCCATTACGTAAAATGATTGAATACATCATAAAAACAAGCCAAGTACCGAATTTGAAAATCACTTTCCAAGAAAGTGAAAAAACTGTTACAGGGTTCTTTGACTTGGTCATTCCCCGCCTTTATTGAGTGAATTCAGATGGGAGAGTTCGCAACAACGTACATCAGTGCTAAAGCAATCGGTAAGATCGAAAACAAAAAATTCGTTTTCTCACTTTCGATATTTTGCATTTGTTTCGAAGATATACAAAACCTCGATACATACATATATATATATATATATATATATATATATATATATATATATATTATATATATATATATATTATATATATATATATATCAGAAGTATTCATTTTCTTTTTTTAATTTATCGACAGTTTCATTTGATCCTTGGGAATAAGCCAATAGACGTAATCCCTTACCTGCCATGGCCACGCTCCTTTCAAGGTGGGTTTTCCATTCACAATACGACCCTGAGTATAGTTGTCCCTAGGTTGACGGTAGCTTATTGTCACTTTGCTCACACCACACTGATCTGAAAAAACAAAACAATAATCTTAATTAAAACTTATGAAACTAACGGAATGAATTATTTACGCAGAACAGCAGGAAAAATTAGGAAATACTGTCTAAAAAAAAAAAATTTCTCCCTGATTGGGAAAACAATAAATCATGAATATGTCTATCTGTTGTCTACTGCTTTTCTCAATATACATTTAAGAATCAAAAGGATCTAATTACTTCAATTAACAATTAAATTAACAATTAATCATTCTTCGAAATAGAGTTGAGAGAAAGTATAGGTTTCTAACGTGACTTTTCTTTTTATTCAAACCAATATCTCCCAAACAGTAGGTCCTAGCAAAAAATATTTTCCATTAAATTTCTGATTAGGAGACCGTCGGCGAATTTTCAATCCGAGCAACAACAACAGAGCTAGAGCGTGTCAAAATATCCGCTTCTTAGGCCCGCCGCAAGTTGAGGCGAAATACACAAGTGCAGTGTGGAAAATATTTTGAATCATTCTTTACATATTCCAACACCTACTATATTAGCTTCAACAGAGGAGCTAATACCATTTGTCTTTGTAGGAAATGAGGCATTCCCCTTATCTGAAAATTTGATGAGAATATTTCCAAAACGAAGTGCTGAAAATTATGAAAATAAAGTTTTTAATTACCGATTATCCCGAGGGCGACAAACAGTTCCAGCGCTTTCGGGATACTTCACGTTTTCGAATTTTCCGTGCACCATTTAATTTTTTTAATTAATTAATTAAGATGGATAGAGTTTTCGGGTTTGTGAAGGCAGCTTGTGTATTGCACAATTATTTAAGGAATTATACATTAGTTCAAAGTGAATATTGCACTGAAGAAGCAATGCCACAAGATCAATTATGCCCATTGGATTACAAAAATACCCGAAGTGAACAAAAAGCTTTCTCAATTCGATAAAACTTCACCACCTATTTAACAATGTGGGGTCTGTTCCATGGCAGGGAAAAATGTTGCTAAGTGAAAATACTGACACTTGTATTTAAAAAGTAAATAAGATGGTATTACTAAAGGAATTGAATATTTACTAAATGAAGTAGATAGTTATATATTTTAGTCGTTATAAATTGTATGTATTTTGTAGATAGCGGCCTATTTCAGTCGTTTTAGATTTTTTGTATTTTGTACGTAACTTCCTACCAATACTAAGTAATAAATAATAAAGTAATAAACTTAGCACATCTCATATCGCATTTCTTGGCCACTTCCTACCATTTCTCAGCCTTCAAATTATTTTTCATATAATCTGTATGGCCTGCATACAACGGGCGATGATTTCGCACAGACTCATTTAATTTTTCTATCAATTTTACAAAAGTCACAGTGACACTCGGTGAAAAAATGCGGCATGCAAACTGTGGTCCGCGGAGCCACGGACAGAGAATACTGCCTGCGGTGGCACTGCGGCCCAACATGCGGGGTTCCTATCATTTCTGGTTTTCACAGAAACTCACTGTGAGTCACCGTGCTTCACTTCACAAAGCTGCGCCTCAACTTGCGGCGGGCCTTAGGGTAAAAAAAAAAAATTACAACGTGACTTTTTTTCATTCAAACCAATATAGCTCCTAAACGGTAGGTCCTAGTGACAAATTTTATATAGCAAAAAATATTTTCCATTTAGATTTTTAATTAAGAAACTATCGTCACATTTTCGATACAACACCAACAGAGCTAGAGCGTGTCAAAAAAGCTTCAACGTTAAATAAGTGTAGGCAAACGTTAGTTTTTTTTTTTTTTCATTCAAACCAATAAGGCCCCTAAACGGTAGATCCTAGTGGCAAATGTTACATAACAAAAACTATTCTCCATTAAATTTCTAATTAAGAGACTATCGTAAAAAGTTCAATCCAAGTAACACCAACCGAGCTAGAGTGTGTCAAAACATATTTAAATGTGAAAAAAAAAAATCTTACACCAAAAATGTATAGACCCCACCGCTAAAAGACATATTCATAACTTGCCGATATTCAGAGCTTGGGTGGCTCTTTCCTTAATTCCGACGGCAATACTTCCTGGGTACTTTCCTATTCAAATCTCTAAAAACCTTCCTATATTCTTGATCTACTAACTCTGCGCTCTTCTATCCACCTCCTAAACACTAAATCCCAACCGTTTAACCTGTATATTCCCTCACATAAAATCGCTTCCTTTGACAAATCCTTGATCATTCGTGCTACCTCCTTCTGGAATTACTTACCCACTTCTATTCGTAAAGCAGTTTCCATAACTTTCTTTAAAAATAATTTATTTCTGTACCTTTCAGACAATCAATCTTCCACAAATATGTCAATAATTAAATGAATACTTAGAATTACTTTTTTTATACCTGTCAAAACTGTATGGTGTAATTACTGAAGTATTTAATATGTAAATGATAGGCCAGACAATTGTACTTTTAACTGTGCATTATTTTTATTCTTAGGGGACAGTAAATCCTAGAATAAAGTTTATTTTTTCATTTTTTTTTTTCATTCATGTAAAAATAGAAGGGTGGAAGAGCAATCAGAAACACTCTCGTTGATGATGAGCTAAGAAAAATTATGGATGCTCAAACAACAATTAAAAGTAACTTACAGGTTTCAAAGGATCTACAATAACGAGATAAAAGATTTGACAAAAGTTTCACTGGGATGAATCAGCTGATTAATGATAAAAAAAATAGGTGGTGTTGGATTGGAGACTCCACTGGTAAAAATTCTGATTAATGAAAAAAAAAATAGGTGGTGTTGGATTGGAGACTCCACTGGTAAGGAAAAACGCGAATAAAAATTCTGGGTTGTCCGGAAATTTGCACATTTAAACTACCACCACCATGCACTTTATTAATGTATCTGTCTCTGTCCCGACTGTGTTTGAACTAAAACAAAACTATACCGAAATTAAGGTTATATTTGATTAATGACTGAATTATTCTAAGTTGTGAAATGCTTTGTTTAAGAGAAAAAACAAATACTGACATCAATCTATAATAAATATAATAAGTATCAATAGTCAATAACAGATAGAGGCACTTTAAAGAAAACTAGGAAGTCTTCATTATTTTCTGGACAATCTTTGTAGTATACCATGAAAGTTTTATTATAAACTTCGTATTAGTTACTTTTCAAACATTATGGACACACATCAATCCATAATTCAATTTAAAATAACTGAAATGACGCTTGGGATCTTAGTTGGGCTCCATTAGGTAAGGAATACGTAGAAAGTTGACCTTTTCGAAAAATCTTTTTTTCATGGGCACGATCCACTTGCAAAGATCCGAGAAAAACTTTCTTTCAATTAAGTAATCAAGTTTAAGGTTCGCCTTTGTGTGAATATGTTTCTGGTTTAAAATCAATATTACTTTTACTTCCTTAACTATTCAAGGTAAAATAACTGTTTTAACGTTTAATTGTAGTTGTTTTTGTTTGAAGTCGTAATCGAAGATTTTACGATCCTTCTTTTTATCTGCCGATTCTGAAAAAAATGGCTTTAAATTTAAAGTCTTCCTTCCTTACCCCCTTTCTATAACTTATTGTTCTTTGAATTGCATTGTTTTCAATAAAACATTGGGGAAATGTCACGGAGAGTTCAGGTTCGTGTCATTTGCACCTCATGTAATAAGATTTTTTTTTTTTTTCTGTTACACCTAATCCGCTCCTTTGTCTGTCAGACTCAGGAAAAAACAAAACAATTTTCTTCCCTTTTTTTGTTAGAAAAATTATTGTTTTAAGAATTTGGGAGAAACCAAAAATCATTTTTAAACATCTCAGATTATCTTATACATTACTAAATTCCATAATTGGCTCCATAATTTTTCATAAGGAAAAAAATATATATGTAGATATATATTATAAACGTAAATCTTCCCATATCCATTCACTCCAATCCAAAATCCTAACTGCTCCATACTTTGTCACAAAATAACTGATCCACGATGATCTTAATATATTGCATCTCAGATTTACTCAACTCTTCACATACTTCTGAAAAGAAGATGATCTCGGGATCTTCTTCTATCGTAGAACATTCATCCTCTATAATTTACCGCATATTTACTGGATGTATTTTTGTAATAAAGTAGTCAGTAACTCCATAATTTTTCAAAATCCTAACTGCTCCATACTTTGTCACAAAATAACTGATCCACGATGATCTTAATATCCCATATATTGCTGATTTGGCTCGAACCAGATACCTTTCCTTTCACAATAAACTAAAACTCGAACCCACTTGTTACTCAACTTGCTTCACATTCCATTTCTGGCAATCCTCCGAGGAGTCTGAAAAGAAGATGATCTCGGGATCTTCTTCTATCGTAGAGCATTCATTAGAGTGCTACCAATGAGTAATTTCTCTACAAGTCTTTGTCATGTCATGCGATTACCGCATATTTACTGGATGTATTTTTGTAATAAAGTAGTCAGTTTCTATTAAACAAAATATCTCTAAGACAGTTTCTAAAAGGATATGTATGAATATATTAATATTAAATATTTAAAAAATAGCACTGTAATATTTTTAAAGCTAAACTCATTTTTATTTTATTTTTTTTATATTGAAAATATTTCATAAAAAGAATAAGTAGAATGCAATATTTTATATAAGATTTTATTTTTGAACGATTGATTTTAATTAAGTGTAATGATAAGGCTTCGTTAACCTGAAGGTTCGAAATAAAAAAGGTACAAAACAGTCTTGAAACAACCCTCCAAACCATCTATCGGCTTTCTCCTTGGAAGGTTTAACTGACGTTTAGCACTATTCATATATATTTTTTAGATTTCGTTGATTATAAAGTAACCAACTTATCGTTATAACAATCGCGATGCTTTTACATCGCCTGTATTTATTGGATGCATGTCCCGCAATACCGCATTGTATTGCATTTCATATTCTCTTCTGCCTTCTCCTTGCATCCGGTCTAATGTTCAAGTAATTATTTATATTTAACGGCAGAGGCGTTGTTATTTTTACTCTTAATATCAGTGAAGAATTTTAGAAAAGTAGTCTAGTGGACAGTTGGCGTGAACTCAGCTATTATGCGACTGGGAAATATACAAATTTGTGTTTTTTAACGACTTCCCAAACATAATATTCAGCTCGATGGGATATAATACGCCGCGCCGGCGAGGAAAGTGATACGAAGTCCTTATAGAACGTAAATTAATACGTTTAATGCCGTAATAAACCATGTCATTTGTAATACGTATAATAATAATAAAGTAAAAAAACGTGATAAGCCAGCGACTCTGTGTCCGTCGAAATTTCCTATAAAATTGATTTTATACATATTTGTCGAATTTCAAACGGTTTCCGAGATAAAGTTTATTTAAAATCGTTAATTTTCGAAAAAATGAAATAATTTTTACCTTACTTTCGGTCAAACATTGCTTCTAGTGCTTTCCTCGTTCATTTTTCAGAAAAAAATGTCAAAATCAACATTGTAGAACATTAACTTTACTTTAATTCCATATATAAATTTCTGGCACTTGAAGCAAATGTTTTTCAAAAAGTGAGATATAATTTTTTATATCTATATTATACAAAATTATACATTTTTAATTATGTATATCTCGAAAACCGTTGAAAGTTCGACTAATATGTATAGAAACAATAATGTAGGAAATTTATTTGCTTTAATTTTGATACGTAGCATATTTTTCTAGAGTCAACCGTTTTCGAGATATAATTTAAAAAAACATTGAATGTATGGAATTCTTCGTTTAATTCTTTCTTTTTTTTTATAACAAAACAATTAAAAACAAATTTATTCATGAAAGCTAGTTCAACCAAACCAGGATACAAGTCTCTAACTAGCCTTCATAATATCTAGATATTTCTTATTAAAACATAAATACGTGGACTATTATGTTTCTAAACGTGTATCGATAAAATGACTATAGTTTAAGGAGTCCGAGAAAAAACAAGATAGTAGTTCTTGAACTTGGTTTCTGATTGCTTCCACCAAGTATTACGGTAAATAGGTTAGTTCCTACAATGGGAGAACTGGATAACACTTTCACATCAGGAGGCTTAATACATACCACGTAACTCAATGCATTATCAAAAGAAAGCTTCCGTAGGTAATAGTCTTCGGCGTTTTCATGGCTCGGTGGTGTCGAAAGTGCAATCAGGGGATTCCTCATCGAAATGTACTTTTTGTTGTTAATAATAGCAAAACCTGCTTTAATTAAAGTAAAATCTACTGGCTTGGATCGTTGTTTTTATTCCTCTCATACTTTGGTATTAACGTCGTATTTCTGTATATATTCCATAAACCTAACCTGTTTCAATGGAACTGGATTTTTTTTTTTTTTTTTTTTTTTTTTAAATAAAGTTCCCATTTGTAACTTTTTTCATAAATTTTCTTAAGTTTTAATTAGTTACAGATTACTTTAAATTTATTAGACAAACGTTCAACGCTCCCAATTAATTACAAAAGACCTATCTGGACGTACGGAGTTGAGCTTTGGGGCTCCACTAAACCATCCAATTCACCTTGTATCCAATCCTTACAATCCAAAATCGTTCGAAAAATTCTGAATGCTCCTTACTTTGTCACCAATATTCTTATCCATAATGATCTAAATGTTCCATATGTTGCTGATTTATCCCAAAACAGATATCTATCCTTTCATAGTAAGCTCCATAACCACTCAATTTAATTTCTCAACTTGCTTCCCACACCATTCCCGATAATCCTCCGAGGCGTCTGAAAAGAAGTTGGCCCAGAGACCTTCTAGTGTAGAATTTTCATAGAAGTGCTACTGATGAGTAGTTCTTTTCAAGTTTTTTCATGTTATTGTAATAGTTAACAACACATTTACTTGATGTATGTATTTTGTACAGTTGTAAATTTCAATAAATTGATATAATAAATAAAAGTTTTTATTACAAACAAGTAAAAAATCTGTAAAGTGTGGTTGGATATATCTTGCAGATTTTTTAAGGGATCATTCAAGGAAGAATAAGAGGTGTTAAAAATGACGTTATTTTATTATGCCGACGTTTCGCCGATGACATTAATGGCAATCATCAGGGAAGATTAAGAAATGAAATTTAAAACTTAATAAGGCATAATTTAGTGCGTCACGGACAAAAATGGTACTAGCAGTTGCGAGACACAGACTACACTGCACGATGCTTGATCATTTTAATTTTAATCTCTTAATCTGTTTAATTAGTATAACATAATATAAAATAACAGTAAAATTTAAAATCAACATCGTAAATCAATCAATTTAGAATCAATACTTCATTCCAACAGTGAGGTATATTGTGATTAGTGATGTGACGCTGATAGTTACGAATAATTAATTAGGTTATATAAATATATATCGCATATATGTATTTCTATAGTGACACAACTCAAAAACCTACATTAAAACAAAAACTGAAATTTTAACAGTCTTGTATGAAATATCGAAAGTACACCTGAATTATATTTTAATTCCAACCGCAAGTGAGATCCGGTGTGATTTGAGGTCAATTCTATACATTTTTGACATTTCATATAAGACTATTGGACTTAAATATGAAGATAAATCAAAAACACAGATTTTTGAGTTGTGTCACTTTTGAAATACATATGCGATATATCAAATTATATATTTTATTTTACAATTTAGTATATTTTATTTATATATTTTTTTAATTTAATGTTTGAAGGGTCAATGATTAATAATTAATACGTAGTTCTTACCCCGAACTCACAGTTCGAGAACTTGCTGAGAATCTCTTAATCAGCAAATCACCCGTCGTTGACCACCTCAATCCAGTCGGAAGCTTTAAATACCCGAAACTTGGGTACCTCATTCATTATTTGACCACCAATTTCTCACGTATGACATCATGAAAATTAATTATTTTTTTAGACACCTAGACCAATCTTTAAGAGAAAATAAAATAATATCTGAAATTTGCTAGAAAATGCGTTTTAAAATCTATTAATACCAAGGATTTAAACTTCTTTTCACAGGGCACATGAAAGTTATTGACTCATTAGCAGAAATGTTTTGAGAGTAATGGAGGGTATTTTGATTGATCTTTTTTTATTTCTCTTTTAAAATCATAAGCCTTTATTAATTTCCTGACAACACAACAGTATAGATTGCTAAATATGAATATTTTATCTTACAATCCGTTCCGATTTAGAAAAAACGTCGTGTAAGGGAATATAATTTAGGCTTTGATTTAATGCCTGACGCCTTGATGTTCAAGCCTTATATCTTAGGAAATGTATCCTATCAGATTGTGAAATCAGTTATTTTTCAATATAAACTGACAATTGAAAAGGAGAGTTCCAATTTCGATGTGACAATAAGGTGTGATGAGTTTTGTTTTGATTCCCATTAATAATTCGTGCAATATTTCTAGATGTTGGAAAGTCTACAAGGCTTGCGTGGGGTCCCTGATTGTATTTTTAACTAATCTCTTCCACTCTCCCAATTTAATTTAACCTCAAGTTTTATGTTGTTCTTGTGTTTCCATATTGAAGAGTTCAAGCATTTCAGCTGTAAATAATATGCACACAAAACTAATATCCAAACCAAATTAATATAGATTATTCCAGACTCAGGACTCAGGCCAGCTCCCCTCTCCCCACTACATGAGGAATTATACAGATCCTTATGACTGCTCAACTTCTTTCTCGTAAACCGGTGGAGGGGCAGTGAGAGTACATTTATTTGGCATTAAGATGTTTTTTCACACATTTTCTTTTCGTTATAGCCTTGTTATTTTTATTTTATTTATTTATATATTTTTTTATACGTTATAGATATTTACAACTGTATACAATATACACAATAAGTAAAATGGTTACAATTACAAGTCAATAATTTGTAATTAACTACCCATTAGTTATACTTTAAAAAAGTAACTATTGCAAACTCCTTTTCAGGGGCCTCGGACCTCGGGATATAGGGAATCGATTGAGAAGCAAGTTGGGAGACTTGTGGATTCGAGAGGGTACGGAGTTTCCTATGGAAGGATAGATACCATAATATACCATAATAAGGCCTGACTTTGCACCTGTGAGTTAACTTTGCACCAAGCTTTGCTATTTGCTCAAAAATTTCTGTTAAAGAAAAAGTGTTCTGTTGTTGTCTAAATGAGGGATATTTTATATTCCTTACTTACTAATGACAACACTGATTGGGTCTAAGGAATTTTCACGCTGATCCTAGTTACCTCTCATGTTTTATAACAGTTAGTTGATTGTAGTGTTTCAACAGGTGTGATTCCTAAGCGGGATAAAGTCGTCCTTTCAACAACTAAATATTTCTCAAATCGATTAGGTTTTGCATTAATTTTTTTCTATAATTATTATAATTTAAATATATGATATTCATTTTGCTCAAAATATTGGCCAAAAGTCATGGTATTTGATAATTAAATAGAATCCTCTTTCTGAAATGAATTAGGAATGACTTTGCACATAGTATATTTTGGCGCAAAGTGACCTCTTGGTGGAAAGAAGTCTTAGGCAGCATTGCTCCTCTTAAACAAATCAATAAACGAGGATAATTTGAAGTTAAGGAGTTTAAAGGCTGGTTAAAATTCAAATTATTTGGGATAACGTTTTGCTTCTTGTTAATAAGGTTTTTGCCATCTATGTGCAAGTATGTTGACGAATGCTATTAGAATTTTGCCTAATTATAGGTTTACATTTTTCCATTACATTACATTACAGATTTAATTGAAAAAATGTGGTGGTGCAAAAGTCACAAGTATCCGGTTGACTTTACACCAAAGTTTAAGAGTTTTTCGTTAATTATAAGTTTTGAAAATTTTGCAATTCCAAGATTATGCGATGAATCATCAGCATTTTTAAGCTAAGATTTTTTTTTTTTTCATTTCATTTCATTTCATTTTTAAGCTAATTATTCAAAGCGAATATTTTAATACATGCATTTTAAACATTATTGATAGGTAGTTAAAGAATGAAGTTCAACAAAAATGGTTCAGAGTCATTCCGTTTTACGGTATCTGGTTTGGGCTAAATCAGCAACATATGGAACATTAAGATCGTTATGGATAAGTTTATTTGTGACGTAATGAGGAGCTGATGATTTTAGGAAGAATTTTGGATTGTAAGAATCAGATACAAGAGGAATCCAAATGGGTCTAATTACTTTCATGTATATAAGTCTTTTGTAATTAATTAGGAACTTGTCTAGCGAATGTCGGAATAGTCATGAATGTCGAGCAGTTTCTTATCTTTTAATTTTCGCACGTGTTATATTTTATATAATGATTTTAATTAATATATTTATGAGAAATTGAACCGTGCTATGAAAGCGTTCGGAATTTATGTTAATGAGAGTCATGAGTGCTGTTAAACGTTGATCATTATGTAAAGTGTAATTGTACCCGTTACGTGTTGTGTTCACAATCCAGATAATAATACTTATTATGTACTAATCTTCGTAATCAAACAATTAAGATATAATAACCAGATGATTGGGTGTTATACTTATTATGTACTTATCTTCGTAATCAAACAATTAAGATATAATAACCAGATGATTGGGTGTTAATTAATAATATATTTTTAATGAACAAATTAAAATAAATGAATATCAATAAATGACAGAACTAAAGATAGGCTCTCATTGTAAATTTTTAAATCATTATTTTAATTGCAATACAACTTTACTTCATTAGTATACAGTTGCTATGCGGGTTAGCATTCACCTATTCTCTTAATATGCAATTAAATTGCGCAATTTTATATTTATTATGTATATCCCGTATTTTAAAGCTTAGGGGAAAAAAATACAAAATAGTCATTAACTAAATGTTTATAACATATGAAGGGCCATGGGGAAATAACACAGTAGTCCAACCGAGTCAATTTTAAGAAAAATTAAATTTTAAGTTTGACTCGCCGTAATACATTTTCAAAAAGTGAAAAATTATTTTATCAAATAATATTCTCTTTTCCCAGATAATCGTTCCCCTTCACACTATATTTCAAAACCAAAAAATAAATCTTAATGCCCAAGAAATAACTAGGCATTACTAAATTGCTCAGTGGGTGGGGAACACTTTAGTCTAGTGCATATTTGTTTGTGACCAGAAAATTGGAAGGTCATGGGGAATAACCGTGGTAATCCAACCTTTTGATTTTGAACATCTTTGGCAGAATTGAGTAAAATCTAAAGGTATATGACAACTAATTTCCTAAAATCGATCACCTAATTTAATAATGATTAAATCTTTCAGTCATTTTTTAATGAACCAATGATTTGACTGAAATATTTAATCATGATTTAATTGGGGGATTGAATTCAGGAAATTAGCTGTCAAATTTCTATAATTAAATTCGCTCAACTCTGTCTCTGAGATCTGCCCCCCCCCCTCACCCTGAACTCCTACCACTACGGTTATATTGTATATTGTACCAACTTAACAACTTTAGATGGGGCCGAGAGACTATCTCCAACCTTCCGAGAATATGTTAGACACTCACTAAAACAGCCTAAATCCAAAGGATTAAACGAACAGAAAGTAACCTATTTTTAAAAACGAAAATATTTAGTACATTTTTGAAAGGATAATGGTGGAATATCCTTTGCCCATATAAACTTGTTAGATCCTGGCAGATCTCGATATAGTATCCTTTAGTGTCCTGAGAAAAGGATTAAACGGGAGGAGAGGGTTTCCTTTTAAAAAACGATCCTTGGATTGGACGCTTACGACTTTAGCTGTCCCCTTTCTGTTTTTGTATCGATTTAACGTGGACTATCTTTTTTTTCCGATAGTAATATGTACGGAAATAAAGTACACTTCCTACACTATCAGATGACCCTATCAGCTAAAATCAACAAAACGTGGACCAACGCGGTTTTTACGCTGAACCTTCACATCCATTTTACTTAATAAGATTTTTTTTTTTTTTTTAAACAAAACGGTTGAGACTAAAAAATAATTCAGGTACACTTTCGATACTTCATACAAGACTATAAGAATTTTACATCTTTTTAGCGCTGGTTTTTGAGTTGTGTCACTTTAAAAATACATGTGCGATAAGTTCGAATTATTGTACGGTTATGATAAATAGACGAAACTGGACATTTTCCCCTTCATCATAAGCTCATTATCCACTTAGACTATCTAGTTTCTAAATTTGTTTCCCGATCAGAAGAAAAGGTCTCGGTACCGTTTAACATAGCACTCTCATCGGAGTCATATTAACATTAGAAGTTATGAAATGGCTAATGAAACATTAAAAGAAGCTCTACCTCTTTTTATTATTTTATGCTGAAGATTAGTATTTAAATTGGACACTTTGGTATTATAAGGCTATAATAAAGAATGGAGATTAATGACAAAGCTTTCAATTAAAGCCATTCCAAGAGGTGGCAAACGGTTCCCAATAGCGTCAGAACTTGCACATCCACTTACAGAGGCGATATGCCATGAGTGGCAGAGTCCAAAAAGTTAACTTATGACCATAAAGTTACTGCTGCGGTAATCGCAGAGAAGTCATACTACTTCGTCTAAGAATTGGCCTTACTTGAGACCTAGCTTCACTTAATAACGAAAGTAGTTTCTCTCACAATATGAATAGCCCACATTTTTAATAAATTCTCCTTTTACATCGAAAAGTTAAATAAAACTTATACCTTCAAAAACAAGCGCTAGGAAACGATGGAAAACATATCAATATTATTTATAAAGTTTCAGTACAAGGAAGGACTCGTTCATAACATATAAAAAAACGTTCAACTCTTGATCGATTTTTCATTTAATTATTTTGATTTGGGTATTTATTCATTTACTATAAGGGTCAATGAAGTGTTGATGACCATGATGCTTTAAACCACGAAAAAAAAACATGAACATAAAGGGTCCCAAGACAAACGTTAATGGAAATTAACCCCCCACTCCCCCCCCCCCCCCGAAATACTGAAATATTAAACTATTACTACATTTGTGAAAATAAATGTAAGCTAAAATAAATTAAAACAGTATGATTTAAAATCTAGAAAAAAGATAGATTCGTTAAGGTAATGATTCTTAGATGTTGTATTCCTCACCAGAACGTTCATTTGTTTTTATTCATCTCCCTGATTTTTTTTTTCTGACGATTTCTGTTTCTATGTTCTTGTTTTATTTATTTACGATTCTGAACAATTTAAATATATTAATACGTCATCCCTCAAAATGATTACTAGTTTTAAAAGCTTAAAACTGAATGAAAACTAAAGTTTTAAAGGCGCATTTACAGATAATTGCGTAATAAAATGACAGAGAATAGGAAACGGAGATTGAAGTGAAATGCTGAAAGTGATCTTGAATAGAAAAGAAAAGGCAGGTACCACATGACTAATCCCCTTCAATTTCCTCCCTTTCCATTCTGATAATGAAAAAAATACTGGCTTTAAGCTTTTTGTCCGCGCGGTTGGAAACAGTTAAGGAACTGTTACGCTTGATGAGGGATACTTTTACTTTCGGCGCCGCTCATTTTCCAAACCACTATCTCCTTAGAAATATAATAGAGCTATTAAAATAAATTTGCAATATAAATATTAGATTTCTCACTAGTACCAACAGCTACTTTTAGTAAATGTGATTTTATAATTACTACCTTTCGAATAGAATTTTTCGTTATTATTTACTGTTCTACTATAAATTTGGTATGCATAAGTCCAGAGGTTTTAAGAAGTAACAGTAAACGTCGACTTTCTATTTGAGAGATAATGTTGAGTTTCTGTAAAATAATTTATCATTAGCAGTCATAGTCGTTTTGTTCGCCTGACGAACTAAAACAATGTGCTTCTGGAGCATTTTTAGATGTAATCAAGCTTTTGATAGGGTATGGCGTCGGTATCTTCTTTCTGAGCTAAAACAAATTTTCTCAAGCACTTATTATTTCATTCTAAGTAAATCGCTTAGCTTCCGACTAAGATTACTATATTCGATACTACACCGACGCACATAGGGGTATTTTACAAATCTAGGCGGTCAAAATTATTTGATGCCAGTTTACTGTCGAAAATATATTTATTAATCATATTAAGCTAAGCATAAGTTATTTTCAGGCTTTTTATGAAAAAAGTTTATTCAAGATACTTAAAAATTCCTTCCTGGAAAATTTTCGTGTAAAATTCTGACTGTATAGCTTGAAATCGCTACCACATTTTTTCAGGAAGCTAGTATGAGAGATGCAACATGCTTTTGAACATAAAAATCCTAGCATGCAATATAGATAAACTAAAAGAAAGAGCATCGGCATCAACGTAATTTCAATTTTTTTTTAATCAAATCATTTGATGTTAATGTGACGGCATTACACACATTTGCGTCAATCAGAGTATGGGATACGATATGTTTCACAGTATAACAATTGTTTTCCAGTATGAATAAGGTGCTTTTTAATAAATTTATTTAGTTAAAGTAAGTATTTCAAATGTTTTTAGCAACCAATCATCTTCTTTAAAGGATTTTTTTTTTCATTTGATAAGCTTTCTTCCATCTCTGATTAAATTTAGATTTTAAACAGGAAATTGGTACTTCTTGTCCTATAACTGGTCCACTAAAATAGTTCCCAATAATTAAAATATGTCTTAATTGTATCTAATTTTAGTTCGAAATTGGGAGGTTTCGCTCCTGTATATTATCGTTCAGTGATTTCCGGGACACTCATCTTACTCCTGAACCAATGGACACATAAAAAAAAAAATGAAGATCCCGTTAAAAGAATGTTATTATTTAATTTAGTTTATTGTAATTTTCTCATTGTCATGTTTGGTACCGCTTAAATCGAAAAGGTAGGTGCGGCTGATTTGAACATAATTATTTTACAAAAGGTCCAAACTTTCTAAGAAATTAAAAATGACAGCCGGGACGCACCCTAAAGTACAACAAAAGCACTGAAATATGCTAAAATGTAGTTGAAAATAAACGAAAAATACAGTTTTTTCAAACAGCCTAAATGGCAATGATACATTAATTGATAAATAATAACCACTTCAAAAGCATGTGTCCTCACCTGTGGCTTCAAGATCAATAACTCTATTTATGAAGAATTTTACTAAACATAAGAAAACCCATTTTGACTGAAGCGATTACACTTCGAAAGCAGAGAGAGATTTGTTGCCCTGACGCGTTGGGGCAGTTTCGATTAAGCGTACTACTTAGGTATTGCAGGGAAGGAAGGGACAAAGGTCCCATAATGTCCTCTGTTTATCTAACTTTATGAATAGCTTGGTTTTATTAACCTTCTTTGGATTTTATAAAATCGACTTTTGGCCGCCTAAATTAGCCAAATACCCCTATGTGCGACGTTCTAAATTATCACCCAAACTGAAACGCAACTAATACACTTATTTACTAAAACCAATTTGGATTTACGCATACCAAATTTACGAACCCACCAGAAAAACGAACCCATACATATTAGGAAAATCCAAACAATAGAATCCAAATTGTTATGACTAATAACGTACCCCCCCCCCCATGTTTCTAACAAAACATTACGTACGTATCAAGACTGTCACGAACCACTTTCGGAATAACTACAGACGATTTTATCACAACTGGACACATAACCAGGCAAATTCAAAATATGGTAACAATAGAAATCCCTAATGTAGTACGGTGAAGGCTGGAAAGGAGCTGGATGAGAGATCTCCTGGAGTAACAATTAGCTGAAGATCAGGAGTATGCACCACTACCCAGTGGTTTTTTTTTCTTTTTTTTCTTGCTGTCTCCTGCACGCCAAATCATGCCATGATTATTGTATATTATATTACTTTTGCTGATTTGTATTACAGATGAAAAAAAATGTTTCAAAGGAATATATATACAGTGGACGCCGCTTATAAGACTCATGGGTTATAAGGTTCAGCCGCCTATAAGACTCAGAATCGACTTGAAAGTTTCGGACGTATCCAAATACACACAAAAAAAATCGGTTATAAGACTCGCCACTCCGGATATAAGACTCAGTTTCTCCGAAATAAAAAAAAAAAAATAATAAAAAAAAAAAAAAAAAAAAAAAAGCAGTAACGTTTCACAAACTGTATTGGGCAGGATTTTGAAAAAATAGACCAGAAATCGAAAGTGAAGCATTACAAAATAAATCTCAGAGTCGGAAACGGAAAAGGGTTGGAAAGAACACTAATGTTGAATGCTCGTTAAAAGAATGGTTTCTAAAAGTTAGGGATAAGAATTGGCAAAATAAATGGGGGTACCGGTGGAGAAGACAGCCACCAACCCCTACGCGCGCCCAGAATACCTTTTGTCGATTCTAACCTTCTTCCGATTTACTTCGATGTTTTAGTCGCCAGGGAAAAGGTTATTCTCATTAATTTACGGAGAAACTCTCGTATTTTAGGCAGATGACATTTCATTAAAAAGTATCATCATCAGAACTATGGATTCATATGAATGCATACGTGAACCATTACTTTCCTCATACTTGAATATATTTACAATCAAGACTTGATGCTAAGCCATTATCAATTTTATTTCAAAACTGTCTAAAATATTCGGTCCGAATTTATGACAATGAGGCGTATTCTGAGAACCTGATCTGTGAGTCTGTCATGAGAGAAGCCGGGAGCAGCAGTTCGTCAAATGTCACTAACGATGACGAAGTTGACTAGCAAGAAACTGATGAAGCGGCACTTCCACCTTCACACTCTGAGGTTCTACGGGCTCTAGGGGTGTTGAGGAGAGCTGTCCAGCACCAAGGGACCAATTTTGAAAAGCATTATGATTACGAGCGTTACATTCTTGAAATACTAGAAAATAATAAAAAACAAACTAAAATAAAAAATTTTTTAAAACCAACGTAAATTATTTTTAAATTATATTTGAGCATTATCTTCAACTCATACACGCTATATTAAATTAACAGATAAAATTAAGTTTTTTCGTAAATTAAAGAAATTTTTAATATTATTTTTTCCTTTTCGCCTATAAGACTCATCCGCCTATAAGACTCACTTTTTGTTGATCCCAAAGTGAGTCTCATAAGCGGCGTCCACTGTACAATACATTTACACTAAGACACCTGCTCGTCGGTTTACATTTTACAATTAAATTGTACTACAAACTGAGAAAGTGGAACTTTATCCAATAATTAAGTCGTCACCAAAAAAAAAAAAAAAAAAATTATTATATGGCTGAGGAGGTCAAAAGCTTGTATTATGAACCACATGACCGACTCAAACAATATTAAGAAAAGTACTACTTAACCTTTTCCAAGACTGTAGGCCTTTCCATTACATGGACTAAAGGACAATTTTTTTTTAATAAGCTTTCTAAAATAAATTTTACGTACAATTTCAGTTTATTTCAGATTCACGCTAAAAAGAGGTAATAAAAATTAAATTCTCCCTGAAAGATGCTGACGAAAATTTTACTATTAGTAGGGATATGGTGTAGCATTCAATCTGATTATTCCTTCATGGATAAAATTTTTATTTAGTTTGCTATCAAGATCCATTTGAAGGTTGTCCATTCACTTATTTCTTGTTGGTGTTTTTAAAATTTATTTTATTGATATTTACAATACAAATACAATATACAATATATGTATACAATAAACACAACAAGAAATGTGTGAAAAAGTTATTACAATGACATGTCAATAAACTACTGATAAGTTGACTTGTGTACTTCACTTAATGTTCTGAAATAGAAGGTCCTAAGGCCATTTTCTTTTTAAGACGCCTGAAAGAGAGTTATTTGGAACCGAGTGTGAAGCGAATTGGGAGACTAGAGAATTCGAGTAGATAATAAGCTAGCTTGTTTCCGGAATAATATATACGGTGAAAATCGTATTTTAATACCTGACTACACATTTCTCGAATTCTATATAAGACCACATCGATTCAAGGTACAAGAGCATTGATAATCATCATCATATCCCGAATTCTAACAAGACCCCTGGAATTAGGAGTTCTTATTCATAGTGTTTCCATGGATTAAAGTTTTTTTCCCCCACCAACAGTGATTAGTTACTTTCGGGGAAATAAAAATTACTTTTTGTTTTTAAAATTTTGTAACGAGGTAAACAATTGTATTTTAGAATGTATTCTAAGAAACTAGTTTTATTTTTTGCAAATGTATCAAGTTGAAATTAATTATTACTGCATTTGTCAAGTAGTTGAACAAGGGAACTATTGTTAATAAATAATCGTTTTTTATTTACAGTAATTATATTCAAATGAAATGTTTTTACAACAAAATAAACATAATACGCATGACTTTGATTGATCTATACATTGTTGCTTTTGTTATTTTACATAAATAATAAATTCAACTTATCAAACAAAAAAGAAACAGTGAAGAAGGGATGAGATAAAACTAAAATAAATTTTAAAAAATATTAAAACTAAATAAATTAAAATTAAATATTTACCAGAAAGTAGTTAGTTGTAGGTTATTTTTATTATTTTTATCTTATTAATGTTTTTACTTTTTCCGTTGTATTTTTAAATTTTTACACAGTTCAATTTAATTCATTTTATACCATACCTTTTATTTTTTTCTTCAAGCTCTGAAGAAGGCTTGTATTGTAAGCCGAAACTTCGGCTCAATATATCAATAAAATTTTATTGAGATTTCATAACTCTACACCCCAATCATCTAGTTCTTTGATTATTACGTATCGGAAAGAGATTTGTCTCGAACCTTGAATATTTCTGAAATTACATTTGCTCGTAACCAAATTTGCAAAATTGTTCAAAAGGAATCCTTTCCCAATATTTTTGATTTGCTTTATTCTGGAAAAAATATTCCCAAGCAGTATGCTGTGCTCAGCCCTTTTATTGATAATGAAGGATTGATTCGGGTGGGTGGTCGTTTGGCTAACTCAACTTTGTCCCTTTGTGCCAGGAATTCCATTTTATTACCCCAGAGGCATCACATCGTAACATTGATTATTAGTTATTATCACCTGAAATATTTTCACGCTCGTGCCCATCTGTTGCAATCACTTATTGCTTCCTCCTTTTGGATAATTCCTTTCGTCAATCCTTGCGTTCTGCACTCTTGTGTTACATGCTTTAGAGTCGAGCCTCGAAATAAGCCTCCCTTTATGGGTGACCTCCCTGAAGACCGAGTTATCCCCTCTCCACCTTTTTCATCACGCTCTGGATGCGATTTTGCTGGACCCTTTATAATTCGCTCTTCTACTTTACGCCAAGCTAAAAGAACAAAGTGTTACTTTGTGGTGTTTGTGTGCTTTGCTACAAAGGCTATGCACGTAGAAGCTGTCACTGAAATGACCACGGCTGCCTTTTTAGCCGCCTTGTCAAGATTTATTGCTCGCCGCGGTATCGTATCTCATCTTCATTGCGATTGTGGAACTAATCTGGTCGGGGCTGCCAATTCTTTGAACCGCACTTTTCGAGAGCTTTTGAAGGCCGATTCTATGCAACTTCCGCATTTTGGTGAGGAGCACAAAGTTACCTTTCATTTCAATAGCCCTTTGCATCCTTCAAGTGGTGGCCTTTGGGAGGCAGCTGTTAAAGTATTAAACGGCATTTAACCATTTCTTTACAGAATCATGTTCCTACCTTTGAAGAATTCAATACATTGTTGATCCGAGTGGAATCTATGCTGAATTCACGTCCTCTTACTCCGCTTTCCAATGATCCTTCCGATGTCAATGTAATCACACCTGCTCATTTCTTGATTGGGCGCTCCTTGTGTGTTCCCCTGATGATGCACAATTATATGAGCAACCATCTCTCAAGTGTCGATGGTTATGTATTCAACACCTGTTTAATGGTATTTGGAAGAGGTGGAGTAGGGAGTACTTGCACACCTTGCAACTGAGGCAAAAGTGGTTTGTTCATTCGCCCAATTTGGGGGGTTGGCGACATGGTGTTTATAAAGGATTTAAATTTGCCTCCGCTTCAGTGGCCTATCGGGCGCGTTGTCAAAGTTTTTTCCGGGGTCTGATAATGTTTGTGCGAATTGCCAGGGTCAGGACTTCTCGTGGAGAATACACTCGTCCGGTTTTGCGACTTTTTCCTCTTCCTTTGGATGTCAGGGATGCCTGCGGTGTGTGCGAGGTCTGACCCCTTGATTTCGTTAGTTCGTTTATTTTTGCCAATTAACCCTTGTTTGAGTTTTACTAATCTTTGTTATCCAGCGTTTTCTTCTAATTGCATGAATACTAACAAATTCACAAATTACACCAAAAAAAAAAAAAAAAAAAAAAAAAAAAAAGTTTTGCTTATTGAAGCTTATACGCTTCAAGGGGGGGATTATGTTGAATATTCGCGGTCTTTTGACCTTTTAAATTTCCCGGTTTTTGCTGTTCCTTCGATGGGGGCGCTCCTGGTGGCAGGATTCACGAATCCTCACTCTTTTCTCTACCGCCGATCTGAGCAGATGCAGGAACTTCGGCTCTGCAATTTCTTTCATTTCCTTTTCCTATCCTGTTCACAATTATCTCTCACTTTACCTTGCAGTCAGCCGGTAAGTTCTCCTCTACATGCGCACAGTTCTCGCCGCCAAGGGTAAGCCAACTTTAATCATTTTCGTCCCATCACGGTTCTCCCTCATGACCAGTCCCCAATTTCAAAATACAGTCCACTATTCTAAACTCATTACATGGTCCTCCGGCCGAATCTAAATTAAATTATCGTTTTTGGTCGAAAAGATTGCTAAAAGTATCGTTTTCTCTTATCGCTCGCTGCTTCATACTTGGTTTTTCTTGCATTTCTCATTCGTGTGGGAGGAAGGGGTCATTTGTTGGTGCTTAAAGCTTTTATTTGCTCTTATTTTTTCGTTGTTTGCCAATTATTTTTGGTTTGCTTAACAATAAATTGCGTTTTCTCGGGTTAGCGGGTCGGAACTTGCACACACTTGGCCGTTCTTTCCTGCTCCAGCACACTTTGCACTTTGCCTATTGCGCATTTCTTGTGTTCTTTTGCTTAAATTTTTCGCTTTTATTATTTTTTTTCTTCGCCTATATTAACTCGTTTAATATTATTTGCTCATATTGCATTTTCTCTTTTTTTTCGTATCTCCTTGGAGGTATAACCTGTACTTGCTCGCTGGAAATTTTTTTCGCTTTTCTCGTCGTTTTCTCCTGGAACTGTTATCTTTGGCATTTTGTGATTTCATAAGTTATGGATATTCACGTTCAAAGTCATATTTGCTCTCTTAAGGATTTCCTTAACTTGCTAGGGGATAAAGCCAAAACCTGGTATATCGGCTACCGCCTTATCAGTCATTAAAGAACGACTTAATTTGCTTGAGGCTGAAGCAAAATCCTTTTTTCAATCTGCCTTGGATAGTGCTGAGGACAAAAGTAACTTCGGCTCAATATATCAATAAAATTTTATTGATATTTCATAACTCTACACCCCAATCATCTAGTTCTTTGATTATTACTACACTGAACTGTATAAGATTAGTATAAAATACATATCTTTGAATTTTGTTATCGATACCCCCAGCAGCTCCCATGTTTCCTACCTCTATTCCGAATTAAATTGGCTTTATCCCTCTTTCCGTGGACAATATTTCCTTGACATTCCTTTATCAAATTATCAGTACCCTTCATCCTTTCAAATTTACACTATGATTCAGTACAAACCTGCAATCAATTCAATGCACACAAGATCCCGTCCTTCTGATTTCATTACCCCATCCCAAAGAACTACTGCATTCCAATGCTCATTCCTCTTCCGCTCAAACATCCTCTGGGATTCTATTCCACCTATCAGACAAGCAGAATCCCAGAAAATATTTAAATATATCTATTTTCAGTACTTCATTCTTATCCAAGGTGAAGCTTCTAACCATCTACCCACTCAATTAAATGATATCCTGCTCTAGCATTTTTGGAACCCTATGTAATATTTTCTTATTCTTATATGACAGTTAAGTAGTCCTATTGTATATGGGTCATTCTCATAGAGAGGGACAGAAGTGGTGTCCAGTACATTTGTGGCTCCCCATTTATGATTTTGGATCTGAAAATATTTTTAAATTGTAGTGTATCACTTTATCTAAAAGTGAAATTTTTCTTTTCACGATCAAATTTTTTTTTTTTTGTGTAGACAAATTGTAAAATTTGACCAATTGTCATGGCCCTGTCCTGTCCGGGCACGATATTCCCAACTTCAAGCTTCCGTAGGGGGTCTATCTCTGCAAATACAGAAGTGGTTATTCAATTCTAGATCATAATATTGCAGGAGATTGAGGAGTGATTGTCCAAAATGGGCTAGAGCCAATAGATTTCAATATTATAATGAAAATAAGAGTGTCCATGCCATCCATGGCCCTGTCCGCTTATATTTCTCAAATTTCCCCGTAAACGCGTTTTCCCGCCTTCATTTTCACGCCATTATTATCTTATTGCATCACCCATTAACTAGTCCTTGGAGTACAGTGGGAACACTCAGAGAACAACAACATCGGCAAAGTCGCGAGTGTCCAAACAACTACCGGTGTGGAACAGTTTCTATTTCTATAAATATTTTAGAAAAAACGTTGCAACAAAACAAAATATTTTAGAAATACCTATGTTTCGTCAAGGCCCTGTCCATCATAGCCCTGTCTTCATCTTTAAAATTGAGGACAGGATCATGACGGTATCCAAACGTTTTTATCATTTTTACTAAATAAAAAACTGCATTTGAAGTTGTATTAGTACATTTACACTTTATAATAAATATATATAAATTACTACATATAAAGTGCCGGAATCACAATGAGTCCGCTCATTAAATATACATAAATTCATACAAACTTAAAGCGGCAATCTGTAGGTGACACGCTTTGATTTCCTTTCACGTTTGTTCTGACACCCTTTTTTATTTTTAGAATATTTAGTCAATATTTTAAGTCAATTTTAAACAATTCTGGTCAGAATAAAAGACTCATAATTGATTACTTTCTTTGCTTTTCATCATATAAATGATGTACCTATATATTTTTTGTATGATTTAGATAATAAAAACTCGATTACTGTTTATTTTTTGAACCTGTCACCTGCAGAGAGATTAAAATAATTATATTACTGAAGACAGCCAAGATGATCGTGAAGAAATAGGCATGACATAGGTAGCGTCATGAAACGGGAGAGTCAGTCATGTCCCTGTCCATTTGCCTCCTTATTTATTTTTTTTTCTTGATAAATTAAAGCGGTGTTGTTTGGAAGGACATTGAATTTTAATTAAAGCTGTTAACAGAGCATCCTAATTTTTTTTCAGCTTGATCGGAATACTTTTAAATTTCTGAAATCGTGAACCCAAAAATGCCCCTTTCTGTGAGAATGACCCATATATATACAACACTAAGCATTGTACCAAAAGAATTTATTTATCATTCCGTTTGTAGAGTGTTCTCTTATTTTGCTAACTAAATATTTAACTAGTATTTATGTACATATTACCATTGTCATATTTTTTTTTTTTTTTTTCATTCTCCCATTTTATTATGTCTTTGACCAAATGTAACTAGCTGTATTTATTTCTGTACTTGTTTGTTATTCTTAAGGCACTTGGTCCCAGAAGAAATTATTTTTCTATTCTATATATATAACTATTGCAGCCCTCGTCGCGGCTTCGCCTGCTCTCATAAGTAAGGAACATAGATATTTCAACTAATAGTTGAAATCTTGTATTGAACTATGGAATTAAGCATTATTTCTTCATTGATATTTTCACCCATAGCATAATTGGACATCCAACATTTAATTTGAATATATGAGTTGGTAATCCAGACGGACGGAGATTATTCTAAGCTCTTGTGGATAATCGACTACATTAACAGTGTTTTCAACTAAAAGCCCATGAATCATATGTTTATACACAATATCGAAATGCGAAAAATCAATTTGATGTGGTTATTTTTATTCAGCTGAAACATATTATCGATATCATCTGGTTGGATAATTATTTCGAACCATAAAGGCATATGACAGTATATAGTAACCTTTGTAACCTCCCTTGAATGACGCTCGCCACCTATTGGTCAGTTTTCAAACTTCACTGCGCACTACATACTTATCGAAGTTTTAACAGCAATTCAATAAAAAATATATAAATTTTATTATTGCTAAACATTTCTTGAACTATGAAGATAATATAGATAAATTTTGGTACAGATTGGTTCGGTAGTTTTCGCGATTAGTGATCACAAACGAAAAACTGCTTGTCCTTTTATATAATAGTGTAGATAAACTAGTTACACAAATTAAAGATAAAATTTAATAAATAAATTTTTAATTTGTAAAATTAATATTAATTTTTTTTAGAGCTTGTTGGAAGACAATAGTTATTGCTCTTCCCATTAAAATGATTCTTGTTTCTATTTCGTCAAGGTTATAAGAATAGTGTTTGTATAAGAGCCTTTGTGCACGATGAACCCTCGCCACAAGCTGACATGAACAGAAAGACATGAAGAAGAGAGTATGCGCTTTCACTGTTTGCGTGAAAGAAGTAATATCCGAACCGAGTCCGTCCAACCTTTCTCAGCCACTTCCTCTTTCTTGCTCAGGATCCTGACGTTGGGAAAACCTTACAGCGTTTAATCTTATAAGAGGAAAAAACTACTTTCTATAATGGCGGAACTGTTCCGGTTTTAATAAATTTTTGAATAATAATTCACTTGTAGAATAGTGGTCATCAAATATGAAGCTATATAATAAAAATGAATAGGTGTAAATTCGTGTAAATAATAACTTATTTTAGTATTTTTAGACTCAGTTTTTGTCCATTCGAATCGTATTTAAAATAACTATTTAGATTACATCCAGACATTTTTTTTTTTTTTTTTTTTTTTTTTTTTTTTTTTTTTTTTTTTTTATAAAATAAGATTTTGTATATTTTAATTTTTTTTAACGGACAAGCTGAAATTCAGGGAAAATGTTTATAAAAAAAAGATAGACTCGCCATTTCCTTAATTGGCCGTGTTCATATGATCATGCTAGGCATTTCCAAGATGATGTGTTCAGTAAAAAAAGGATGTTATAAATTTTGAAATTTCATAAAAGAAACGCTTTTTCATAATAAACTTGTTTTAATATGCTTTCATTAACTTCACCTGTATGTAACGGAATCTTTTATCG
This sequence comes from Euschistus heros, assembly GCA_003667255.2. Taxonomy (NCBI): domain Eukaryota; kingdom Metazoa; phylum Arthropoda; class Insecta; order Hemiptera; family Pentatomidae; genus Euschistus; species Euschistus heros. The sequence goes on along the minus strand of RCWM02000032.1, from coordinate 1,904,156 downwards.
TAATTTTCACCAATTTCCAGCAATCTGATCAAACTGAAAATTTGCACACGTTTCAAGGACCAACGACAATACAATAATTGCACAACTTTTTTCTAAAGTTCTTAAATTCTAGTTAAATTCCCCCCAAACTGGGGGGGGGGGGTTCTGCCTTGCAAAAGGTGAAGTAGCAGGTTTTAAGTTTTTATATGGTCCAGATGGGTCCTGAAAATAAAATATCAAAAATGAAACTAAATTTGATAAGAAGAAAATGTTTGGGGAGCAAAAAACCCCAAACTTTTGAACTTTTTTCAGAGTTTGGAAAAAAAAACAGAAAAATGCTTTCAATTCAAAGAAAAATGTTTTATTAAAAAAATTAAACTTTATTAAATTGTGCGTCTAAACATCCCTTAAGCTGAATTTGATTTAGGCGTTCAGTCACGATCGATTGTCAAACATCGAAGAATTTTGCCATCTAAAAAAATGTTGGTTTTGGTCATGTTTAAGAGTCTATAACGCAGAAATGGCTAATTCAATAAAAAAAAAAAAAAAAAAAAAAAAAAAAAAAAAAAAAAAAAAAAAAAAAAAAAAAAAATTATATTCTAAAAGTTGTAGATCATTACATTTTGTGCAAGAAAGATTTTTAAAGTAAAAATTTGCTCATTCCTACTCTGAGATATGTAAAAAGCGAAAAAAAAAATATTGTTGATTGATATTGGATAAACTGTGTTAAAAATGCAAACAAATCACGACTAGTACAGGGAAATTAGCTTCGAACCTTAAACTAAAAAAATTAAAAGGTCTGACTGCTGCAAATTGTTCACCACACTTAGTTTTTTAGTTAGGTTTGCTATAAAAGGGTGTTTTTCTAGTTTTTTAAACTATTTTTTTTTAGCTCATATATATCACAAACTAACAAAATATAATTATCTAATAGAGAATTCATAACTTTCTTTCTACAAAACATAAGATAAATAAACCTACATCTCACTTTTCACACTAGGTGCGCCCAGACATTTTGCATGAATCTATGCACATCGGTGGCGATTTCCTTCAAATTCGTAGTGGTTGATCCAATCATATCTTTATCTGTCAGTACTCGCTGACAATGGCCTATTGATTATTGCTATGCTGCGGCATGAATATCATTATTTGTATGAATGTATCGCGACGCATTGCCGAGGACACTAGTTCTAAAAAAAAAGTATTAAAAAGCTATTAAAAACGCGTTATTTACCTATTTTCAATATAATTTTTGATCGATCAACATCGAAAAATTTTGTCGAGACAAAAGACGGGCATGATCATACGATCACAGTCATAGTAACGGAGAATTTAAAACCTCCATGATCTTATATTTTAATAAAACTCACATTAGAGCATGATACGACCATATAGCCTAACTCTATAATATTATCAGTAAAAAAGAAAATATTAACAAAATTATAACACTTATCGTTGGTTAGAATCTGATTTCAAAATTTGACTAATTTAAAAAATTTTCTGATGTGAGAAGTGTTTCAATCGTCACAATTATGGTCACAAATCAACACTGGTCTCCATAGAAAAGGGCTGCAGCGGTAAATGTGAGTAAAATAAAGGTGGAAGAACAGGGTGTCCTTTTGAGAGGAAGTACGTTTGGTGTGATCATATGGACACCCCAGTCCTTCCAGTTACAGATAATGGCCTCAAGAAACATGGCAGAGAATACCCGAAGAAGGCTAAAAAGAAGTTGGTTGAGGGAAATACTCCGTTAAAATTTAGTCAATATCGTGTTAGGACTAAGTACCAATGGGAACCTTCCTCATGCCTGACATTCCAATTATCGTTCAAATTATCATTATATCTGCTTGTTGTTACGGAATAAGTAACAGATGTGGATTTAAAAAATAAATATAAAAAAAAAACATCTACTTCATTTTTTTAAAAACAATTTTTTGTTATTGTTGCCACACCTTTATCACTTCATTGTCTAGGAGCCAATGATGCATTTATTCATTGGACGAACGCATATCGATATCGTTAATTGATTGTCCTTTTCGAATGAGACGGATTTGATCGTCAAGTCTTGCTGTTTGGGTGCATTTCTCATGACATTTCGATTCAAGTTGGTTTATTTATATTTTTGGTTCCATTCAACCGAGAGATAAACATTTATACCGACATCAGTAATTTATACAAAAATAAAATGACACCCAGTAAAGTATATACCTCAGTGGAAAATCATGTGTGCAGTTCAGATTTTCGAAACGTCAATTTTTTTTAGTACTATTCATACGGTTACATGTTTTAATGCTCCATTTTCGAAAACGCACCATATCACATCGAACTTGAAGCTTACACCTTACTATCCACTGGATATTACTAGTGATGCAGCTGGAGAGCAGCGCTGGGATCTCTAAGCGTCTGGCCTTGACTCCCAATAGGTGGGCGAATAGGCTCGATTTGGGGTTCCCCAGGCTGAGTGTATTTGTATTGTACATAAAGCACGAATGTAAAATATTTTTTGTATTCTAGTTTTAATTTAATTTTGTTTTATTTTTGATTATTGTAAATAGTTATTAGTTTTATTTTTATGAAGATCATTTATTAAATTTTTTTATTATTATTAGTGCATTTGTATATATGGTATGAATGAATACATTTATCTCTGTACCCATTGCCCTTTACTGAGGCAGATTGTACACTTATACCAATAAAAAAAAAAAAAAAAAAAAAAAAAAAAAAAAAAAAAAAAAAAAAAAAAACACCTTATTAAGTCTAATTTTATTTTCTTGTCAACTGCAGGTATTTATGTTTTAGATGAATGGAACCTCAAAACCTTTCCATTTTAAGTCATGATTTCAAGATATATGAGCCCAATTTGAATTATAACAGAAACTATCGATGAAGGATATGGAATGAGATACGTATGTCAGTTGAATGCATCGTTGGCTCCAATAAAAAAAAGTTGATGAAACGTATACAAATGTGTAACTGAGGTAATATCCCTATAGTATTAACTAGGCTACGAGAATTTCTAAAAATTTAAGATTATCTTAGAAGATATTTTAATTTAATTGCATATTCATAGTTCTAGATATATTTGGTGAACGAGTAGGTGTTTTGACACGTTTATAACACGGTGCTTCCTATCTACTATTTACTTTCAATAGATCGCAAAACGAAAGCAAAAAAACAGTTTTCATTTATTTTAAGGATTTTTACTTGTTTTTTTTTTCCAAGATGTTTTCCTAGTTATGCCTGAACGACCATTTAGTTCTACCTGCGGCTAATTATTTTAACCCTTCATAATAGCATCTGATTTCTCTTGTTTACATTTGTCGTTTTCTCTCGTCAGAAAGCCCAACGTCCCCATTAATGCTCGATGTTTTCGAACATCGCTGTTTCCACATTTCTCAAAACTAAATTATTAAATTTAAACTTGGTTGAGGTCAAAAAGTGGCGCAGGAAATTATGCCCGGATTGCGTTGGTTTCATGGACAAAGACATTCTTGTTCAGAGCTAACTGATATGAAAGAACAAAACTTATGATGAATACTTCCGAAGATACTCTGATTTGTACATAGTTGAATGGATGAGTTGTTGAATATTAATGTGTTCGAAAAATAAAAATTTCAACACAATATAGCTGTTCATAGATGTTTCCAAACATGTAAAAGCATAGTAAAATCTTTTAAAACAGTGACAAAATTTATCGATATTATTAAATACCAGACACTTAAATATTTATTGCAATTAGCTAATTTAGGAGAGAGTTCCTTTTCCAACAGCCTCTATAAGTGTTTAGAGTACACAACCCACAAGGAAATCGTTTCCCCTTTTCGAAACAGCTATTGAAATCTAAAACCATTAGCATTAATCCATTAGAAAGGCTTTTGAAGAGGATTCTAAGCCGATTTATCTTCAATTATAATTAGAAACATTAAAAACATATTAACGCTTTCGGCTCACCTCTCTAAAACCAATATTATTATTATATAGCATTTCCCGTAGCGGCTTCGCCTGCTCTTATGTGTAATGAAATTATAATTTCAACTAGCAATTAAACTTTTATTTGTTTGTCGATAAAAATCTTCTACTATAAAAAGCATGCAAAAGGAAAAAAATAAATTCATAAGACATCTTAATAAACTACATTTCGAGTTTTATCTTCAGATATTATGGGAATGATTTGATTGTTAGGGTTTCCTGTTTGGGAAAGCCCTTTGTACTATTAACCTTGAGAGAAACAGTGAGTCCGAAGTTCCACTACATGTTTTTAAGTCTTGCGATTTGTTAATTGTAATAGCAAAATAATCTTTAGTTGGAAATTTTAATAATTTGAATTAAATTGGCAGATCAGGAATTATTGCGATTATAGGACTAAATACGAGTTCTTTAGTCGCTGTTCCAGTGAGAATTTTAGACACAATGATATTTCCTCAGGTAGCTGTAATTTTTAACCTGATTTGGTGGTTGAAGACTACGTAAAAGCATGATTGGAAATCCAAGTTTTAATTTTAATGATTAATTTTTTAATCCAGATAGGCAAAGAATATTTACTTCATTATTAGTGTCTGTCGATCTTTAAACTTCACTAGGATCCATACGTCGTAATGCATATTTATAGCTTTTTGAATAACAACTTTATTGAAAACAAGTATGTTTTATAATCAATTTCGAACTGTCGATAACACTGTAACATTGTAACCTCTCTTGCTGAATGGCGCTCGCCACCTATCGGCCAATTTCGAAACTTCACTGTTTTCGGTTTTTTTATAACTTATTAATTGAAATCAATAGATTTTAATAGAACTCCATTTTAACAGAACTATATCAATAGATTCGACTGATTCGACCAGTGCTAACCTATGCCTCAGAAACTTGGGCCTTTTCGAAGTCAGATAAAAAGGACCTCCAAACGTTAGAGAGAAAGATGCTAAGACGCATTTACGGTCCAGTAAAAGTTGGTTCAGCTTGGAGAAGACACGCGAACAGGGATGTGTACTAGCTGATTGGTGAGCCTGATGTTGGCAAAATTGTGAGGATTGGTAGGCTCCTCTGGGCAGGCCATTGTAGCAAGGATGGAGATAGATGAGATTCCAACACGGCCGAGAGGTCGTCCTAAGCTTCGATGGACGGATGGTGTGGAAGAGGATACTAGAACCCTGCTCGGAGTACGGAATTGGAGAGCAGCTGTACTTAACCGAATAAACTGGCGGAAGCTGCTTGAGGAGGCCATGACCCAGTAATGGGTTGGTGCGCCGATTGGATTGGATATCAATAGATTTTAACTAATTAATTTAAATCAATAGATTTTATTATTGCTAAACCTTCCTGGAACTATAATGTGGTTAAAATTTGATACAGATTGGTTTAGTAGTTTTCGTGGATAGTGATCACTAGGGCTGTGAATTATATGCAATAAAAACTGAAAAATATGCACATATATATGCAGAGATATTGGGTAAAATATTCAATTAAATACCGAAAATATACAACTATCTGCGTTATTAGAAAAATAAAAAATCGCAATACATTCCTATTATATACTTAAGTACAAACTCAAGTTTAAATAACTAATTGTGTTAAAAAGGGGAACATTAGGAAGAAAACCATTAAAAAGCTAATATTTTATAACAAAAACAAATGTGAAAGCCTTTATTAGAGATAAATAAAACACAATAAACAGGGAACATTAAAAACAAAAAAATCATGACATTAATCTCCAGAAAATTTAAACAACAATCTCAAACAAAATACTTATACATTAAAACAGAACAATATAGATAAAAAAAAATAAGCAACGGCCATAAAGAAACTCTCCCTACTTATTTATGCCACTTATGCACTATTGTAGATTCGAATTGCAAACAACCACTTTTTCAGGTTTTCGAACAAAATAGATCGTCTATTGAGCCACGAAATAGATTTGAAACGGCTAAACGACCGCTCTACTTCATATAAATACAAAACGTCTCCATCACTCTTGAAAGTCTCATTTGAAAGCTCACCTACGTACTTTCCACAAGATCTTTTGTCTTTGAAAGAGTGACTTCCAGTATTTTAGGTTAAAACAAAAGAACAGTTTACGGATGATATGTCTCGATGAACACTGTGTGAGAGACTGTGTAATGAAATGATGGAAGGAAGAAGGGTTAGATGAAAATTTAAGTCATAATATTCTACGTATTTGAGAGAAGTATAAACGAGAAATTAATCGGACTAAACAATTCTAAGAGAAGTGAATACGATCGAAAGTTCGCTGAAACCGAAGAATCAGAACTTCGACACATACAAACGCATTGATTAGGCGAAAAAAAAAAGAATGGGAGGAGTTCTTATAGCTATTTTTCGGTTTTTATCTATATATTTTTTTTCTCCTTGGAAACATGAATATCAAATGTCAAATGCTAATATGCCGGCTATGTAGATAAATATGCAATCTAGTTCAAAATGTGTAAAAATATGCATTTATGGCAAAATATGCAAATTAAAAATAGCTCAAATTTATTCCAAATATCTCAAAACATATATATTTCGATAATATTAGATGTTTTAGTTAGTAGGGAGAAATATGCAAATGCATATATTTCACAGCCCTAGTGATCACAACCGAAAAATTACTTGTCATTTTATATAATAGTATAGATTTGGCGCTACTACTTTCTACATGGGCCTTATCACAAAGTCTACAAGGCTGTTCTATCCGAAAATTCACACCTTCTAACTCCCAAATGCCGTAAATCTTCTTCTTATTCTTATTTAACTATCTCATTCTGGGACGACCACGTCATTGAGCACCTCACGGATTTTCATGTACTCGTAGCAGTTTCCTTGGGATGCAATCAGTTTCCATCCGCTCAGCATGGCCCTTAATCTTCCCTTTTTTATAAACTTCACAATGTCTGACTAGTCATACAATGCTTTTAGTTCATTATTTATTCTAATCCTGCACTCCCCCTCAGACTACATATAAGGATCCAAATATTTTCCTAAGAACCTTTCATAGCCGTCTCTCCATGACGCTCGTCATGTTTCACTGTCGCAGGTTAAAACTGGGTGTATAATAGTCCTATATTACAGCCAGACGATTGTCTTATGTTATTCTTAGAGGAAAAGTTTTCCCAGAACAAAGTTTATTTTCTCCATCTTATAAATAATCAACTTAGAGCTCAAAAGAAAGATCTATAAATGTAAAAAAGTTTAATACTCTTAAAACCTATCATTATCACTTAAGTCCAGCATTCATTTTGAATATTACATTAATCCTGATTTTTTTTTTTTAAGAGAGACAACAACCTTAGATTTGGAAACTGTGAATCATAGATTCTTTTTTTGTATATTTCTCTTTCCAGGAAGTATCAAATGTGCCAGTATTTTCAAGTCTTAGTGGGGAAATATAAAACTAAACATTGACTACCCATTTGGGAGATGAACCCATACCACATAAATTGTTTTTACCATTGTTTTATAACGCCTTAAAAATATTCAATAATAATATAGCTTAACGTAAGTCAGCTGTCACCATCACCTTCAAAACATTAACATTATTATGCTGAAGTAATTAGGAAAAAATAAAAATATACCTTATCACCGGATATAAATCCTCTACTTATAATGTTCAGAATTCTAATTACAAAATAATAAATAAAAATCAGAACATAAAAAATAAATTCTGGGAAATGTCTGAGAAATGGATGCCACTTCAACCCAGTATACAAACTGGTTTCTTGAAAGTTTTTGGGAGATCGGAACAAATAACGAAACAGTTGTTCTTTCACTAGCTATGTTGTAGAGCTCATGACTAAGGTTTAATTAGTGCATGAAACGTTTTAATTTATCTAGTTACTGAGTCGCTGTACTGTAATAGCCGTTATTGAAGAAGATGGAAATGAAAAGGAAAACATTATTGTTAAACTCATGTTGGAGAGAATATTATCAGGAAGGAAAATAAAGGACCGATAAAATTGCTGTAGAATAACAAAAAAGCTCAGAAATTCAGATAAGTAGCTTACGGCGAAAAAATAATTTAGAGCGATACCATGATTTTACCATATAAAAATGTAGCCATATTTTTGAACATACACAAATTCAGTTCAATGTACATCTAATAATTGTGAAGATAATGGTCATAATGACATTTCAATTGATTGTAAAGGAACTATCCGTAGCACTTAAATAAACGTTTTACGTTAGAAGGCCTCTTGGCCTTATTATTTTCAAATTTCACGGAGGATTTTCGGGAATCGAGTGTGAATACTACTGGATTCAAGGGGGTATGGAGTTTAATATAAAAGGATAGGTATCTGGTTTGGGCCAAGTTATCAGCATATAGGACATATAGATACAGCATATACAGGACACTAATAAGTTTGTTTGTGGCATTATAAGGAGCATTGAGGATTTTACGAAGGATTGTGAATTGTACTGATTAGATACGAGAAGAATTAAAATGTTTAGTGGTGCTTCAAAGCTCAACTCCGTAAGTCCAAAACAGGTCTAATATCTGTCATGTAAATGAGTCTTTTGTAATTTATCAGGGGCTTTGAACGTTTGTCTAGTAAATGATGAAACAGTCAACAAGGAAGAGCAGATTCTGATATATGTCAAATTCAAATTTATTTTTGGACTGTTGTGTTAGAAATACTATTAAATACCAGTTTATTTTATTTTTTATTTTATTTATTTTTATTACATTCCGCATCTACTCACATGAGTCATTAGCGGCTTAATATACATATTAGATTTTGTCGTTAAAAATTTTAGAAATGCTCTGTGTCTTCCAGTTTTTTTTTTTTTTTTTTGTTCTGGCGTCAGAGTATAGTTACATTTGTTAACCCATGCAAAAATCGTTTAAATACTATTAAATACCAGTTTATTTTAGCTCGTGTACTTATTTTCAGACAAGTAAAACTGAGTACATATTATTAAAAAATAGACTATTAGGGTTGCCTTCTCTTGTTACTTTTTTTTATGAAGACTGTACAACTTATGTCGTATATCATATATTAATGATGACGCAGTTTTTTTTTGTTTTTTTTAAAGAGCAGTTTCTTGTGGTTTTAGTTTTGTATAGTATATGATGAAACAATCAACGAGGAAGAGCAGTTTCTGATATATCTCAAATTCAAATTTATTTGTATATTTTATACAATTGTATATATTATATTCAAATCAAAGTAAGACATTTGTCCAAATGAAGCTGTAGGTAACGGATCGGTTCAATAGGTATTATTATACATTATTAAAGTGTACTGTAGAAGAGGAAGCCGTAGCTTTACTACGAAGAGTAAAAGTTATTTTATGAGATTCGTTTAAATTTCATCCCTGATTATAAATACTTTTTGTAAATTACTGGTACATTTCTATACCTCTAAATGTTTAATATAATATGCTAATATTTAAACTGTCTGATATGTACACTTTCCAGACTAAATGAAAGTTATCAACTGTCCAATCCTTGATATCTACTTTTCGCAGTCGATAAATAATAAGGAACTGTCAAAGTGACGGATCGACACGGCTGCTAACTATTGGAGAAAACAGTCATCTCCGTTCCACTAGATAAAATTTTAGTAGCAAGTGAAAGGGAAAAGCTGATCAGAGGCCATTTCCTCCCTCGAGCGAGATCTACTCGAGCAGGGAACCGCAAGGCGAGGAGGGCCCACTAATATTCCTGCTTCATGCATAATTCATGTCGAGCACGCTATTACGTCTCGGCTTACGATAGCAACTGCTCAGCACGTCTTTTTTATGATTAAGTTTATTTGATTATCACTTGCCCTTCGCCAAGATAACCCCACAACTGAGGGAAAAAACAGCATTTTTAGTCAATAATGTTATTAAATACACGATAATCAGGTCAATGCTAGAAAGTGATATTTGTCAAGTTCTAAATACCTGAAAAGTGTTAACCCTGTTGATGGGGATAAAAAATTGACTCTAAAGAACTGGTTAAGAAGAACATTCTATACTCAGTTGTTATTTCCAAGATGAAGGTAACAAATTGATTTTATACTACATAATAATTTTCCTCTTGTTTTTTAGATCTATGTTCGTTCTGTGCGTTTCCTACTAAGCTGTTTTTTCCCACTAGGGAACGATCACATTGACACATGAATATACTCAATGAGAGAAAAAATGAAACGTTCACATTTTTCATTTCGTCCGTTATTTATTTGAGATTTTTTGAGCGTAAAACATAAGGGTTATCAACGCTCGTTCAATCTTAATAGAAAGTTAATTTCATTTATCTATATTTTATAATGTAGTTTGTCTCTGTAAAGGAAGGCAATCATTTTTTCATCCATTCCCAGTGCCTTTGAGATCTCTTGATGTATTCCCGAATCAACCTTTTGGTGTAGTAAGGGCACTCGTTAAACATATGGATATTGTTCTTCAACAATTCTTCACTCCGCTTAGTACGGCAAGAACTGCTCCATGGTTTTATGACCTTCTTAATTATCTTGAGTTTAGTTGGAGGGCTGTGACCCCACAATTGTTTCCAATAATGGGGATATCGCCTCTCTAAGTGGGCGTTTAAGTTCTGATGCCGCAAGAAAGGTTTTGCCTGGTCCTGGGAGGGCTAGAGCTTCTTTTGCCACGTTATCAGCCATATAGTTACCTCTTATACCGTACCGATATGACTCGCGAGCAAATGAAGTACACCGATTTTCCTCCTTCATAAAGTTTCTAGACCAAATCTAGAATGCAATGTAGTCCTAAATGATCTATGATGATGATGTAGTCATTAATATGAGTCAACCTCCACCGTGTACGTTTACAATGGGTATTGGAGTTGAGGTTAGTACTCCAAAAACCATCCAATCCATCATATCTAAGATAATCTAAATAAAATTCTCAACGCTTGAAAAAAAAAATATACAATAAAATAAAAAATCCGTTTTTTGAAAGGGGGTGGATGAAGGGGTTATGTCACATTTGTAAAAATATATAATCTAGTTCATAGGGTGAAGAAGTTTTGTGTATAAGTGTAGTAATACCCTTATACTATCCTTAATTTTATCGTCCGCTCATCCGTATTTATATGGATGGGATCAAAGGTTATATTATATATCTTAATGACTTGTTTCTTCTAGGTTTATTTTCATATTGCTTTTCACTATCTATTCTTGTAATGGCTGTACATATTAAATAAGTAATGAACCCAAGGGTTGTAGTGATACAGATGTTTTTCTGCATGATCTTGTCTGGTGTTGGGTTTAAACTGTAACTTGTCTGATACTAATATTGGTAGAAAATTTGTGTACTTGTGATGGCATATTCTTTCTTGATTTCTCTCATAACGAATTTAATATTACATTTTTGATTTTGTTTGAAATAGAATTAATTTATTTGCATCATAAACATAAACGAACCCATACGTTTCTTACCTTTCCCATTAACCAGATAACAATACTACGAAAAAAAAAACGAAAAAAAAAACATTGGCCTCTAAACCTGTTAACATAGAATGGTAATTTAAGTCAGATGGCAGAATCTTCACAAGTTATAACCATACCGAAATAGCCACAGTTACTGGTTACATTTGCAAATTTTAATAAATAAATTAATGGAAAACTTAGTCGAATTTGGACCAACGATTACGATTCTTAAATAGATTCCGCTAAGGATAAAAATTTAACTACACTCGGGACTTGATTAACCGACTTGGCAGGAACCGAGACAGGCTCAGATAACCAAATCCTCGGTTTATCTGCTGCAGCACGATCTCTCCATTTTCTAAAGACCATAAAATCGGACGATGTTGCATCAGTTTTGCATTTCAGATATTGAAGTGCCTTCTCCAACCCGGCAAACCGTTCTACCAAAGAAATTGTTAATGACGATTCGGATCATGGAAGACCGCCCCTATCCTCCAGGCTTCCTGAAGTAATACTCGTCTTAAATTTGCCTAATGTGTTGTTAGGCAAGTAAATGTTTTGTGGAAAAAAAAATAATACATAATAAAATAAAATAAAACAATAGAAGGCATATTTGATCGAGACTTGGTTAATCGAGTTCCGAGTATATCTCAGTAGGTAAGACCACCGCTGACTAATACCGGTTAAATGTCAGTTTACTTTTTAAACAAGCGAAACGAACAACGTAGTCAGAGATATAAATAAATTTGAAAAAAATAAAAAAATAATTACTCACCATAGTTCATATGACAATCTTAAATTATTTTTAGCAAAAGAAACTTTTCCTAAAATAATTCTTGAAAATCATTTTCAAACTAAATCATTGTTTGTTTTTTTTGTTTTGTTTTTTAATTTATTATTTGCATTATTATTTCAAAAGAATTATATAGATCTATAGATAAATATATAATTATTATTTCCAAACTGCAGTCACTCTTTACCATAGTCCTGTAAAATAAGGCTCCAAAAGGTCGTTTTCAAGGAAAAACTGCCGAACTTTTGTTCTCAACGGATCTTTATGATTTTTGGGGTACTGAATCCGAATCTGAAGTTTGCTACCACGGCAGCCGTCGGCTTCATACCTAAAATACTAGGAAATTTGGGATTGAACAAATATTCGCGGAGTTAGAGCGAAAAAACATTGGATTTCACAACAATGCAGGTTTTTTAGCGTTCTGGAATGTGTACTTTAAGGTACTTGATTAAAACTTCATATATGGAGTCTAACAGTAAATTTAACCAGCATTAAGATGAAAAAGAAATTTTAGATAGGACAAAGAGTTTCGGAGTTATAGTGAAAAGAGTGCGACAAACGTGTTTTGGCAGAGAAGTGGGCCTGACCGCAAGTTGGCCATTTCGTACTATTTTTCCCAAGACCATAACTTCGCGAAATATTTTCAGATTTCGGAATTGTTTTTTTTATTTCGTAGATACTGGTTCTAGCTACAATTAATATATGCAGACTTTCTTCGACAAAAGCTTAGTGTTTGTGTTATAGGTAAAAAACGGAAATTTTTTTTTTTTTGCAATTTTAGGTATGAAGCCGATGGCTGCCATTGTAGCAAACTTCAGATTCGGATTCAGTTCCCCAAGAAACATAAAGATCCGTTGAGAATAAAAGTTCAGCAGTTTTTTCTTGAAATCGACGTTCTGGGGCCTTATTTTACTGAACTATGGTTAAGAGTGAGTGCAGTTTGAAAATAATAATTATCTATGTTTGCCCATATCCTTCATCTATTATCAGGATTCATGCTAAGTTCTAGATAACCCAACTACAACATATCAGTCGGTATCGAAATAAACTTATTTTATTTAAGATTAATATCGGCAGAACTAGTGTGAGGCTAGGCGGGAACTAGCAATCTGAATTTATTAGTTTCATTTTGTGAATCTGAGAGTAATGCAGGTTATTTAACTATGGTCAAATTGGTACTGGACTAACTCTTCCCTCAGCATCTTATAATCTCACCGATCTTATAATGTGCATACTGCAAAATAATGTTAAACAATTTCACCTCACGGATATTTTATTTTTGGTAGAAAAAAAAATCCAAAATAATAATTTTTTTTTTACGATTTCAGGAGAAAATAAATATCTCTAGTCACTATCATATTGTCTGGAAGAGTTATTTGTTAAATCAGGCTTTCAAGGGAAAGGTTGCCTACCTAAAGAGAAAACAGGTTCTGTACATGTCAGTAGCAAGTAACTGCTGTGTCATCCATGCGAGGTAATAAAAAATGTACCATCATAGGCAGTTCTGTACAATGCTTAAAAAAAAAAAAATATCGCTTTCGAACACAAGCTAAGATATCCGTTGGAAAATGAAAGGCAAAAGGATAGGCGAGCTGAGGAAGTGTTGTTTTTTAGGTACAATCTTTAAAGAAGGAAAATATGACCGTGAAAACCCTTAATAATTTTTATTATCCATAAGGAATAATTATCCAACAACCTTAACCGGCGCACAAAAATGAGAATTTTTTTAAAAATATATGTTCATAATTTAAAAAAAAAAATAGTAATAATAATATTAATTGGATAATAATAGAGAGGACTTTCGGCGAAAAGTATTGAAAATGGAGGGATTCCAGGGCAGGAAGGTGAAAAGGACTGGTGCAAAGTGGTATGAGGACAGAAAGAGGAAACATGGTGAACGGATGTTGGCATACTGGAAGAAAAAAAAGGAACAAACTTGTGACCTAAGGAACTGCTTGATCTTCACCTTATTTAGAGAAGTTACAATGTCTTATATTACTTTAACGCTCACCATTTTTCGAAAAAACTATCTGCAAAACTGCAAATCTCACAGAAACTTGCAAATTTAATTAGCTTTCGAATGATATGTTAAACGTAATGATTTTTTTTCAATTTGGAAAAATTCACTTTTGAAACCGAAAAAACATGGTGTTCTCATTTGGCATACAAATCAGTTACTTGTGTAAATAAAACATTATTTATACAATCCCTTAATGGAAATGTGCTTTTTAAACATAGTAAACTCTTTATTGGAATAAAAAGCAAAGAAAAAAAATATAGTTTAATAGAAAATAAAGGAAAACTATCAATAAAGTGACACCAGATCAGAGGAGCTTATGTTATTATATTTATTTATATATTATTATTATTTAGGATTTATTTTAGTAGATTTTCAATGCAATGTTTAAAATCCAATGATAATGAACATAGACCTCAATTTTGCCGTTAGCTTCTGAATGTAGATTGTGTTGAAGAATAATACTTTTTGAGGTGAAATTTATGGATAGATGAGTCTGTTTTTACAGGGGAAGGCATTTCCACCGTTTCATGTGGAGTATCGTTAGTTTATTCATCTTTGTATTGCTGTCGAATAGTATTGAAAAATCATAGTTTGCCCAACAGATTGAATGATGAGATTACTAAGATTTGTTTCAAAATATCCTACCACAACTTCATCACGATATTCCACCTGAAGTTCTGCAAAATATGATTTTCCAACACCATGGTGCTCCTCCACATTATTAGAAAGCAATACAAATATAAACCAACGACATACATGGATAGATAGAAATGCTTTCCCCTGTAAAAACAGACTTATCTGCATATAAAATTCTCCTCAGAAAGTAGTACTCTTCAACACAATCTGTATTCAGAAGCTAACGACAAAATTAAAATCTATGTTCATTTTCATTGGGTTATAAACCTTACATTGGAAATCTAATTAAATAAGTCCAAAATAAACAAATGTAATAACGTAAGATCCTTTAATCTGCTGTCGCTTTATTGACAGTTTTCCTTTATTTTCTATTAAACAATATTTTTTTTCTTTGCTTTTTATTCCATCTAAGAGTTTATTGTGTTTAAAATGCACATTTTCATTAAGGGATTGTCATAATGTTTTATTTATACAAGTAACTGATTTGTATGCCAAATGAGAACACCGTGTTTTTTCGGTTTCAAAAGTGATTTTTCCAAATTGAAAAAAAATCATTACGTTTAACATATCATTCGAAAGCTAATTAAATTTGCAAGTTTCTGTGAGATTTGCAGTTTTGCAGATAGTTTTTTTCGAAAATGGTGAGCGTTAAAGTAATATAAGACATTGTAACTTCTCTAAATAAGGTGAAGATCAATCAGTTCTTTAGGTTACAAGTTTGTAAAACTCAAGGTTACACGTACTCTGCTCTTATAGGAAATTCAATGCTGAATCCGAAAATGTAAATAAGTGAGGCACAAGTTGAGAAATAGTGTTTTTATGACGTAAGGTCGGGTTTAGTCGAAAAAACCCTGAAAAAATCATTACTTACAAAAGATAGAGATAGGACACTCGTTCAGGCATCGTTGTACTACATTTTGAATGTAGTTTAACAGTTAATTTTTTTCGTCAGTTATCCGGTTCTACCCTGTATGTATTTATATATATATATACGAGGGTGAATCAAATATAAACGGTAATTTTGCTGTTGACTGTACCAAACACGTTCGGACGTAATGCGGCTGTGGGCGATTGGAGTGTTGCTTAATAGGAGTGGGGGGAACTGCTTGCCTCACACTAGCGTTGTGTTCCTTCAGTACAGCCATGACCGAGTGAGAGGTACATCCATCTGTTGCGCAACGCATCGTCATAAAAATTTTTAACAAATGAAGGTGTTAAGCCTTCGGAAATTTTTACTCGTTTGCAGGCACAGTTTGGGGACACTACTCTGTCTCAAAATCGAGTGTATACAGACCGAGAACGTGTTGAAAACGAAAGTCACGGTCGACCCAAGGTCAAGTCTTACAGATGACAAATTAGTGCGGTTCGACAGCTTATTTAAGGTGATCGCCGAGTTCAAGAAATCTCGTCGGAAATGGTATCAGCTATGGGAGTGTTCAGTCTGCAATCACAGACCACCTTGGCTTCAAAAAAATTAGTGCTCGCTGGGTTCCGAGGTTGTTGACCGGAAATCAAAAACAGGTCAGGTCGGAGATTGCTGGGAGACTTCTGCAACGATTTCAAGAAGAAGGTGAAGATTTTTTGAGGCGCATCGTCAAATGTGATGAGACGTGGGTCCACCATTACACCCCCGAATCGAAAATGGCAAGTAAGGAGTGGCGAAGGAAGGATGAAGGCTTCCCAGTGAAAGCCAAAACTCGTCTCTCAGCCGGAAAAGTTCTTGCAACAATTTTTTTTGACTCAAGGGGAGTTCTACTCATTGATTTTCTTTACGATCAACGAACAGTGAATGCGGCTTACTACTGCCAGGTGCTACAGTCAGCAAAAACCAGTTACCGGAACAAAAGACGAGGTGTGCCCATTAGAGATGTCATCCTTCTCCATGACAACGCAAGGCCTCACACCGCATTGTTGACAAGGGGTAAATTGGAAGAAATGGGCTGGGAAACTCTCGAACACCCTCCTTACAGTCCAGACCTGTCCCCCTGTGACTATTTTTTGTTTGCGCCCCTGAAAGAATCACTTGGAGGAAAACGATTTGAAAACAATGAAGACGTCGAAAAGCACGTGCGCGAATGGTTAAAAACTCGCCCTCAGTCTTTTTATGAACAGGGAATATTCAAGCTTCCAAATCGGTGGCAGAAGTGTGTAGATAATGCAGGAGACTACATTGAAAAATGTTGAAGGTATAGTTTCTGTATAATATTATTCAATAAATATAATTTTGAAAATTACCGTTTATATTTGATTCACCCTCGTATATATATATATATATATATATATATATATATATATATATATATATATATATATATATATATATATATATACACATATATATTTTTTTTATTAACTTCACCTGTACGTGACTAAATCTTTCATCGTAATTTTCAACAATTTTCAGCTATCTAATTAACTTAAAAATTTGCACACGTTTCAAGAACCAATGACAATACAATAATTGCACAACTTTGTTCTAATGTTTTCACTTATTCTAGTTAAATTACCCCCAAAATGGGGGTCTGCCTTGCAAAAAGTGAAGTAGTAGGTTTTACGTTTTTATATGGTCCAGATGGGTCCTGAGAATAAAATATTAAAAATGAAACTAAATTTGATTAGGGGGAATGTTTGGGGTGGGGCAAAAACCCAAACTTTTTGAACTTTTTTTCAGATTTTGGATAACCAGTTTGAGAAAAAAATGTTTTATTCTCAATATTAAAGTTTATTTAATTGTGCGTCTAATGACATCCCTTAAGCTGAATTTGATTAAGGCGTTTAGCCACAATCGATTGTCAAACATCGAAGAATTTCGCCAACTTTAAAATGTTAGTTTTGGTCATGTTTAAGAATCTATAACGCAGAAATAGCTAACTCAATTCAAAAATGTTATATTCTGTGCAAGATAGGATTTTTAAAGTAAAAATCTGCTCATTCCTACTCTGAGTCAAAAATACAAAAATGTTTTGTTGATTTTGGATAAACTGTTTTAAAAATGCGAACAAATCTTGAATAGTACTCGGAAATTCGCTTCAAAACTTGAACTCAAAAAATTAAAAGGTCTGACTGCTGCAAATTGTTCACCAAACATAGCTTTTTTGTTAGGTTTGCTATAAAAGCGTGTTTTCTAGTTTTTTTTAAAACTATAAGTGTTTTAATTTTTAATAATTATTGGTAAGAATGTAACAGAAGGTTACACTGTTGAAACTTAGTTAGTCCCAGTAAAAATATGTACCATGTTGAAAAATTAATATTTTACATACCTCCTTTTCCTATTATGTATGCATACAGTAATTGGATTGCAAAGCTAAATTAATAATTAGAAATATTTTAAATAAACATTAGCAGCCTTAAAATGATTCACATTTCTAAATTCTTTGTTTTGTTTTTCCTAACTTATTAGTATGCCTCACGCACTTCCAGAAAGTAAGTGAAACTGGACCGCGATAATTAACGCCAAATGTAAACTTATGTATAACGAATACTTAGCTTTCATTTCGAGTAATACACTTGTAATAAATTAAAAAAGTTTATGAAAAAAATTAGTAGTAAAAGCTATTTAAAAATAATTACGACCAGAATGTTAAATTTTCAATGAAATAAATTTATTATAATGACATGAGGCTATTCCTTACTATCACCTATTATGTTCCCATTGATATCATCCTAAAAAAAAAAAAAAAAAAAAAAAAAAATCTATTAAATAAAAATGATCCAGGAAACAGAAATAGAACAGACAACTGGTCATTATTACTCTCAACCGCAAAATGTTTCCTCACTTATAAAAGGATCAGGTCCCATTTCTAAATCTGGACTCACCTATGGATATTTACGTACAGCAAAATGAAACCGCAATTAACGTATAAAAACTGAAGAATATACTAAATAAAAACACATGATATTATATCTGTACTTCAGAACCAGAAGAGCGCAAGTCACACTGGACTAACTTTTCAGGATAATAACGTAAGTGGACTTATGTTTGTCTGGCTCAATCATAGGTAAGGACTTACGTTCTTACAACTCTTAAAAAATAGGAAAGGCGATTTTTCAAGGGATTTGAGTAGTTATGGCTTAATGTAAAATAAAATTCTGAGATTTTAGGAACACCAGTTTTCTTAAAATATTTTAAAAACTTAATAGCTAGTAGGTATAGTAAAGTATAGTACTATAAACATAATTAAAGGTTTTTAGGTTTATTGTGAATTGTGTATTTTATGTAAAATATTTTAATTATAAATGTTGAAATTTTTGTTAGGGGTTAATTAAATAATTTAATTTAACGGAAGGCCTCCTTGAATCTCCGTAAATAATCATCATTAGGAAGATTCGCTGATCAGCTGACTACATTAAAATATATTTAAAATTATCATCAAGGACAATAATATTAAATTAGAACAATTTAAAAATCGTGTTTTTTTTTTCATTAGCAGATTCTATTTCTATCTTCTTGGTTGAATATATTTTTGCCTGTTTTTTTGGTTTGTAACTAACATTTATAGCGAAATTAATTTTTTAAATATTAAATTTAAATTTGTTTTTCGACAAAATTTAATTTGTATGCCCATAATATTAACTTCATGTTGAAATTTTAATAATCAGACTAATTTTTTATTTTTTTAAACGTCAATAAAAGCAAATACAAATTAATAAAAAAAATTAATAAAAATGAAGAATTGTCAATCATCTAAACATGAATTTGAAATTCAAAATAGCCCATTGGTTATTTCCATGGATGTATATCAAACGATAAAAATTACTGTTCAATTTAATAATTTAGTATCCCTAGGGAATTAAAAATTTACAACAAAATAAGAGAAAAAGGTACATACCACAACAGTACAGAAACCAGTCACTCCAACAAAGTGTTGCTGGAAAAATAAACCTTCCAAACATACAAACAATAAACAATTCCCGAACATTTTTCATGATTTTTACAGAACTTCGTTTATCGTTTATATTAATCAAACGAATCTCTTTGATTATTTACATTTGTTTTTATTTAGTTTATTTGCTTTTTTAAATATTTCGATTTTTTTTTTCTCATTTTTCTTCTAGTTAAATATGTAGACATATAAAAAGTTAAAAATATTATTAGAAAACTAAAATTCAAAATAGCTAATAGCATTATTATCATTACATTTAATTATATATTTCGAATTTTTAAATTTACATGATTTATTATAGTTCTGCATTAGATGAGACATATTCCTCAAGAATGTATTCAAAATCACGACAGTCCTATACCCCAACGAACGCGGGACGAAATGAACGCAAGGGGCGGATATAAAGTTATTGATTAAAAATTTCGCAAATTTACAATTGCTCAGTATTTTTAAAACACTCCTTGCTTTTATTTCATTATTTTTTTAATAATCCTAATTCATTTCATATGCAGGGTTAAACTAAATGGGGACGTAAACAGCTTAAAAAATAATGAACATTTTAGACAATGAAACGAAAAAATCGATTTGGTGGAATTTTTAGCGCGCCAGTGTACAATAAAACTCGCTCGATAAAATATTAAAATCATGAAGAAAATATTCATTTGCAGCATTTTCTAAAATATATATACACGAACTCGGAACAAGCAGTGATCCTAATAAAGTCATTAACTGATAAATTGTTAAATATGTTTTGTTCTAACTTATGAGATTTCTAGAAACAATTGATGGGTTTCCTGCAAAGAGGAGTTAGCTCCACTTATCAATTTCTTAGGAAATAGATATACAACAGTTTGAAAATTGAACGAACTTACTACAAACATGAGTGGTAGTCCCAACTTATGATTCAGATGATAAATGGCAATTAGAGCTGTCAGTAAACAAAACAAATATTTATCATCTTTTTTTTTTTTTCCCCCAAGATTTTACATAAGCTCCAGTAGACTGGAACTGCTTTTTTTTTGCAACAAAATCTTCAATTATTATTTTTAAAACAAGTTATTGTTAACATATTCTAAAAAGCAATTTAAATATATTTTATTATGTATATTTAAGAAGATAAAAATCTATTAGTTTAATATTTTCACAGTCCAAGATCAATTGTTATATCTGAAGTATAGATTATTTAAAACTTTGTGTACCAACAGAAAATCACATATATAACATATAATTAGAATCTAGTTCTTCCAAAAGTACTTTAATATACATATTTTTAACAAGGATTTCCCGGTATGAAAAATAAATTTTTTCTAGTAAATAAAAAAAAAATAATTATCTAATTAAACTATTCATATAATCTTTAAGGTTTGACAGAAGAGATAGGTTGGCAGTACTGACCTTGAACGTAGGAAGCTGCTGCTGGGAGGAGTAGCGGAACAGCGAAGGACAGAAGAAGGCATGAGGACATTATAGTTGGGCACTGAGGGCATCGCTTCACTTTCGATCTCGGTGAGTGAGAGTTGGACTCCCACCTCCCTGTGGAGGGGTATCTAGGGCAGCTACGTCATCCCATCACCAATGTTAGGGGTAGCCCTCAGGAAGTAGGATCAAGGGTCGAAACGGAAACCGCTTTAGCAGGATCAGGCTAGGCTTCCCGGTCGGGAAGTATTTAACTTACTTCTGCAATTAAATACATTTTAACAACTAATAAAAGCTAAGTTGTTATATTGAGCAGAAAACTGTTATTGCGTTGTTAAAAATTAATAACCGTGTTTTATAATTACATTAAAAACACCTTTTTTCTTGTCTGATTACTATCGTGTACTAGAAACAATTGAAAAAAAAAATAGTGACTACAGTAAAATCTCGCTAATCCGCCTCCCGCAAGTCCGACTCTCCGAGTAATCCGACCCTCCCGCGGTTTCATGGAAAGGGACAATATTCTCGCGGAATCTATTGGGTTGTCCGGATATTAATGCAGGATTTCATGTTTAAACCAAAACTTCATATTATTATTAAAGAGATTATTTATCTCTTTACCACAACCAAAACCTGATACATTGCTTTTACTCTACGTTGTAGTTTTGGCCCAAAAGTCCTATTAAATAAGACCCCATTACCCAGATCTGATAAAGTGTGATATCTTGTTTTCATCTTACAAGAAGACATTTTGACTGTACTCACAGATTTGAATGCCGATTTTTGTGTGTGTAGTAGGGACCTATAATAGTGCAAAACTAGAGTTATAGCCGCCAATGATCATTGGGTGCCAAGAAAAAAAAACTCAAGTGCATTTTCTATTGTTAATCATCTGAGCTAAATCTTTGTCTTATCAACCTTATTTATTTTTTTTTCCCTCTTTGTGATCTGTAAGGTATAACGTTCCATTCGCTTTACCTTTATTCGTAGTTTCCCGATAATTATTTGATTAATTGGCCAAGTTTCCCGAGCATAGGTTAAAATTGGCAGGACCGTACTTTACCGTAATTTCTACAGCACGTAAGTAGCTAACAATAAAAGTGGTATGGTATAGATGCAAATGAATTTTGAACAAAATTTACTTATTACGGAAAATAGATTTTAAATTCAATAGTAATGTTTTCAGATTTTATTTTATTAAATTAATCATTTAAATAACTTCAAGCTTATAAAAAAACACTTTCAGAGAAACTATTTTTTCCCCATCCATTGTACCCCTCCGGAAGAGTATTTGATAATAATAAATCACGCTACATGCATTTTGTATAGTACGTGAATTACTAGTTCAAGTGTAATATTACATTGTTCATTGAGTTATAGTATTACAGTATAGTTATAGTATAGTATTACAGTTAAAACATATTTAACGGGAAAAATAAAAATACATGAAAAATAAATACGAAACAAGTTTGTCCCAAGAAAAACTGAATAATTTGAAAGACAACTATCTGTAAATGACAATTAACTAAATGTTACATCTTTTCATCTTTAATCATTTTCTTTTTCCTCAGTTCTAACTACCGGAATTAGTATCGGTGACGAATTTTTTAAATTCCGTTTGCCAATTTCTGTATATTTCATTTTCTTGAAGTGGCCATTTGTCAGCGCTCAGGACTATGCTCCTATCCTAATCAAACTGTGTCTTTCCTTTTCAAATTGAAGGCAGTTGTGCAGAATGTGGTTAAACGTTAGTGTCGTTTGTCGGTCACAGAATCAAGTATCGTTTTGAGTGAGGTAAAAAGTTTGGAATAATGTTTACTCTGACCATTTTCAATGAGGAATTGTGTTAGTTTGTGATTTGTGCCTTTAAGTTTGTCGTGGTTTGTTAATGTAGTGTCTGGGATAAATTTATATAAAGGTTGACCTTTTTTCCAATTCCAGATCATGACGGTTTTAACACACTTTTTTTTTTATGTGAGTCAATAATATCAAAGTTTGTCGTGGTTTGTTAATGTAGTGTCTGGGATAAATTTATATAAAGGTTGACCTTTTTTCCAATTCCAGATCATGACGGTTTTAACACACTTTTTTTTTTATGTGAGTCAATAATATCAAAGAGTATTCAATTATTTTTATAAGCTGATTTTGCTAAGGCATCTGCTTGTTCGTTACCACTCATACCACAGCGATCCTTAATCCAAGTTAATTTAACATTTATGTCTACATCGATTAAGGTTAATAAGTTTTTTCTGATGTTATAAGTCAGTGTATCTTGTGGTTTTGGGTTTCGAATGCGATCAATGACTATTTTGATATAAGTGTAAATTGTAAACATTGAAATTGTTATGTTATTACGTAAAATGTAATATAAGCTTAATAATATTTAAGCTGTCAACCAGTAATTTTAAGGGGTTTCGAATAAAGTTAAACTGATTAAAACTAAAACCCTGTTAATTGTTGAATTAGTAGTTGCGATACTTTGAAAATTAAATAATTGATTACTAATGACTAGTTGAAAAAAGTATTTGGATAGTCTTAACAACAAATAAATTTGACATTAAATTAGACATTTTTCTCTGTTTTCATTAGGGGAACCCTTTAATACTGGATCGAATCTGGAAAAATGGATGCCTCTTAATTGCTATTGACAATTCATCCCATTGATGACCAATAGTGGTTAAATCTGGACTACTTGCGGCAGGTAGAGTCCACTCTAAACATAAAAACGATTTTCAGATAACAAGATATAATAGTTTCTTTACGTGTCTGTAAGGCCCCGTTCACACAGAAGCGATATAAGATAAGCAATAAATCAAAAACGGTATACTATGCGCGATACGTAGACTTAATAGTTGAAATCTAAAGGAAGACGATAAAAAAAGGTTCACAGTCGTATGACTGCACAACACATCGCAAGTGAAATATCTTTCCAAGTCCACTTGGCAGTCCTCCGCTTTCTTTCTTACAATATTCCAAGTTGTAAACATAACGTTGACAAAATGAGAAGAGAATTAGGCCCTTCAGATAATAGAAGTATTTACTATTCATTCGATAAAATTCCCTGAATTTTGATTCATGTTAAGACAGCTTTGGGGAAACAACAGCCGAGCTATTGTGCACGTTGGGAAAATTGTAAGAATTTTCCCAGTATTTTCATTCTCTACACATCCTTTCCCACTCGAGCTTATTTTTGTAACTGTAGTAGGAGAATTATATTTCCACCACATTTATATCACCCGGGTAGCGCCAATTTATTTTTCACTAACGGAAAGGAAGGTCCATTCCTTGCGATATTACTCTTATCTTATATTGCCTTAGTGTGAACGGTTCCAAAGGATAATGGAATAAATGGAACAAGGATAAATGAAAATTTATCTCCAGCCTAAGGTGTGAATATGACTTGATGGGAAAGCTCTAAGTAGCCAGCTACAGTTAGGAATTTCTCAATCAAAATAATTTCAGTCGAAGATTTCAAACTAACAACTCATACCACAATGGCTCCTTCTTTGTGAACAGGTTGCCTCCGTCTTCCAATATTTTTTTTCCAATTCCCTCTTGGCCGTCAGCTAATCGCACGCAATACCGTAAAGGCAATCAATTTGCAGAAGAGTTAATTTTTTAAGTATTTCCCATCCTGTTAAAGTATGAGAAGAGGTACGTAAAAATGATGAGACAGGAGATAAAATGAAAAAAAAAATCAATAGAACGGTGGGATTCTTCGTCAGTCAGTGTATTTTTAAAAATATTTAACCACGATACATTGCCCAACTGCATTGCAAATTTTGATTTCTAAATACTGATTATATTTTTGTAAAAAAGTTACTGATAGGATTTATCTCATCGGTTATTGACGCAACATAAATCGATTATCTACGTTTCAAATATTCTCATCTAGTCTTCAGAAGTTGAAATGAGTTTTCATAAAGTTTAGCAAAAGATAAACTAGCTAAATTAGTATGATAAAGTAACAAGATATATTTGACAATGAGATGGGATGAAAACTGCTACTCTCTGAAGAAATTCACTGTTTTGGGATTGTTTATAACGGCCTTATCCCTATGGATTTCCAGTGATTGAAATTATAACTATCAAGTCCGACGAAGAATTTCAATAACCTAATTTTCTACAATGTTATAGGATTATAAAACAGACATTATGTGCGTTTTTCAATAACCATGACATTTAATTTCTCTGAAGTCAACTGCCATGCAGGAATAAATCATACAACTATCAAATAAATAAAGATATAATATACTTACAAACACATTAGTAAAAAAAATAAAAATAATAATGTTCAAAAATACCTATGCATTTATAAAAATGGTAGCGTAATAATCATCTGGACCCAAATCAGGAGAATGTATTGACTAAGCATTGACTCTCCTAGTTTTTTGATTGGTTTTAAAATTCATCAAATCAATTGTTGTTGGTTGTTCCAAATCAGTACGGTCAACTTATATTAATGTTCTTATAGGATTCGGAATGCCATGTTAATTTTTAAACATATCATTTACATTAAACAATACTCCTTTATAATTAGGAAACAGGCTAGTCAACAAGAAAATATCTATCAAATGTAGGGTTACAATAAGGGTTTTTAAGTATATGGATAAATATATATCCAAATGAAGAAATGAAATATTTCAGAACCTGGCATTATTTCAAGATTTCATAATCCTGTAAGCTGAGATCAACCTTCCTAAAAACTTTATGAGCATAAGGCCTTAGATGGCTAGAATAGGTTGGTAACCTATAGGATAACCCTAGTTGGAGTACATAAGGACTTAAAGCCCAAATAAACAAGCCTTAGATGAATATTTTAGTTTTTAGAAAAAAATAAAATAAAAATGCTTTACTGTAATGTAGTAGTCCATGATATGGATAAGAATGTTGTGAAATATTAAATATTTAATAATCCAAAACACTACACTTTAATTAAAAATACTACATTTTATTGAGGCTAGTTAAAGACTTCTGTAGAAATGTAATTGAACTAGCATTCATGAATAACTTTTATAAGCTTGGTGCTCTACAATTTAAGACTATGACCTTCTAAATATGTGATGAATGAAACATATTTCTGAATCACTAAAAAAATAATATTTTATTTATTTAATCACAAAAAATATTGCACTACTGAGCAACTTGGCAATACTAACTACTCCTCATAGTGATAGCATTTTAAAAACAGGTATCCTTTTATTAATTATCTTAATTTGTTAAGAATTTTTTCCCATTTTCTAGCAATATTAATCAAACATTTGCAATAGTACCCACTTTAACCCACTCTTTTATCAAGCCATTTTGATTGAACCTGGAATACCAACTAACAAACCAAAAAAACATTCTATGATTTCTCTGATTAACTTTGGGGTTTAAAATAAATCTTAATTTGGTCAAACAAACTATAAAATTATGGATAGAAGACAAGATAGAATAATTAAGAAAAAATTGCACTAAAATAATTTAAGATACCAAGTACTATAATAAACAGGAAATAAATACTATACACAACTGTATTTATGTTTTATGCATAAATATGCAGAAACACTACAATTTCTGCAATAGGTGACAGAGTAGGTATAAATAAAATTAAATTCATTTAAAATTAAAATATATTATTAAAATCAACAATCATTCATAATAAAATATATATGAGCAAATAACAAATATGTCACTCTGACATACAATTAAGGCCTCTTTGTATATAACTGTAGTTTCATTTCAGACTTAAATTTTTAGAAAAGACATTGCATAATAAGAACATTTTTTTTCTTTTGTCACTTTAACTCTCAATCCGTTTTCTAAACATTATAAAATATAAATATTTTATGAGCTTATGAGCCTTTGTTGAACTGTCTCACGAGTGAGTATGGAATTGGAAAATACAATATATAGTACAAAAAAATTAGTTTAGACCTAATTTGAGCAATGTTATAATGTTCTTTCTAATTTAGGTCCAGAATAGTTTGATCTTGATGCATAAATCCTCTGAAGAACAGCCACAACCATTTCCCTCAAAGACTGAAATTTTAATAAAAAAAAGTTAAAACGATAATGGTCACCTAACTCAGCCAAAAAATCAAGCATTGAACTCAAACTCACAAGCATTGATTTTAATGATAAATCACGCCAAAATTAAGATTACATTTCAATTTAATATAAACTGTAAACCATTAAAGAAAGAATATTTTAAAAATATATTATAACAAGCATATATTTCTAAAGTGACACAAATTAAATATCTCTATTTTGATATAAAACCGTGAAATAGTATAGTAAGTGAAATAGCTATGTCTTTTGAGAAATAACAAATTCATTTCTTATCCACTACAGCAGTTCAGATGTGTCACTTTTTTTGTCTTTAAGTAGTCAAGTGCAAATATTATAAATCAATTTGAAAACTGTGCTATTTTAACTAAAAATAAATATCCGACTTTAGAAATACATAAATTATATGTACAATATTTAGTAAACTGGTCATAAATTTTCATTTATAGAAGTTTCATCACTTAAATACTTATATAATACTTCTTGATTGTTCATCACGATACAATTCCTATTTCATTGAAAATTCCTGAACACAAGTAGATAGTATTTTAATTATTGTTAATCCTAAAGGGATTAAATTATGTAAGGTAAATGACAATATCATTAATTAAAATTAAGTAATTTATTATTAAAACATCACTCAATCAAAATCACATACCTAAGAAACCAATCACACAGTAACAAAATATTTTATTCAATAGATGACACTGATTATGATTTAAATTAAAAATTCAAATTATTACAGTGATATGATTACCTGAGGTTTACAATGTTCTTCAAGCCAAGTAAAAATAAAGGCTGACAGTTCTGAAAAATTATTGACTGAAACTGTACTGAATGTGATAAAAAGCTGTTCTAAAATACTCTGGAACTAAAAAAAAGAAAAACCAATAAATAAACTAAACTGGTCACACATTGAATAATTAGTACTGGGTAGTAAAATAGTTACCACATGAAATTTTAATTCATCAGAAACTCTATTATCTGTAAGGCCAGGCTGGTTTTGCTGAGATTTAACCATTTGTTCATAGTTAGCTTTCATTATCTGTAATGCTACTACTTCTTTACGAAGAGCATTACGCTCTTCTTCTTGCTTCTTTTTTTGCTGTAAAAGAAACTTTACACAAACAAATTATGAATGAAACAGATATGGAGGAGCTTCAAACAAGATTGTCACAACAAAATACCTGGATATAGTCAATTGATTTTTGCAAAACAGTAGCTTTGCTCATTTTATACCCAGAAATATCAGATTGTTGACAAGCAGGGATCAACCCTTGAAGGGAATCATATCCTTTCTTAATAGCATCACGCCTTTTTTGTTCTGCCTGTGTGTGAGCTTCTCTTCTTCTGTCTTTGTAAGGCAGTGTAGAACCTTTATCTTCTGGTTCATCATCATCTAACATTAAACAATGAAAATAAAGAACACAAAAAATTATAAATCAGTCCAATGTAAAGCTAAAATGTGTATTTTTAATCCACAATTATAATCAAACATATACCATGACCACTACTACTGCTCATTTCTGTCAAAAATACATAAGTCAAATGAATGAAATTTTGAATGACTGTTATAACAAATTAAGTATTGCCAACATATCCAAACATACAATTTATTAATCAAATCACTATAAATGAATTAAATCTTGAAAAAAAAAATTCACTCTCATAACTTAGTTGAACACAATATAACCTTACCCCTATCATAACCTTCACAGAACCTTGTTGACATCCTTTGTTAACATGAGCTCACTAATATTTTTTATCTTATCTCATTATAATTTCAAGGACTAAAAATCTGATATGGAAGAAATAAAACATTTAAAGGACATTTGATACAAAAATAACACTGAGTTTAAACATGGATATCATAATACATAAGATTAGTTATTAATATATGTACATAAAAATGTATTAATATTATTAGATTTAGAAACTTCAATCAAAAAATTATAATGACCAAACAGAGGAAATCAGGAAACAATGCCACAGATTTTATAAAGAGTTTAATAAATAAACATCTATATACATAATAGTAACAAAAGTTAACATCATTTATTTATTTTTTTCACTAAAATAACATCACATAACAGTAACAAAACATAAAGTAGCTTCATGTATTTTCATTCACAGAGTTTATATTATTCCTAATTGGTATAGGCATAGATCTTTGGAACTCCAAAAGATTATGTCTTTGAAAAAATGCTTTGCCATATTCAAAAGTGGCAACCATTATTGCACAGGCTGGAGCTACTTTGACGATCCGTGGAATGAGTCCAGTGAATAGACCTGCAATGCCATTCTTCTCATAAATGCTTAGAATAACAGAAAATGTTGACTGTCCAAGAAATTTCGGTGGTTCTAAAAAAGAAAAAAATATAAATCAAAAAATAACTATCTCATATGTTATTAGAAGTATTGAAATAATTGAACAGCTATTTTTGGGAGGAACAATTTAAAACAACCTTCAGTTTAAAAAAAAAATTGTCTCAGAAGAAACATAAAATACATATTAACATAATTGTTTATTTTTTTATAAGATTTGTTAAATTGAACATACTTCAACAAAGCTTAGTATACAGTAAAACAAATATAACTGGATTATTATGGATTTATGTTATTTCAGATTATTTTTTCATTACTTCCTTTGCTTTTGAATTTTATGGAATTGGAATATTACCATTACACAAGAAAACTAAGCTATATATATATATATATATATATATATATATATATATATATATATATATATATATATATATATATATATATATATTTAATTTTAGTATTGATTACTTTTACTTTGATTACTAGATATATAATCAGTACATTCAAGAGAATGATAGTATAACATTATAACTTTATTTTTATAACATAAGGAGAGTGGCGAGCACATCACATGTTCTGCTGCACCTCCTGAGGTACACTGAGGACCAATTTGATGAGAGAATTTAACATATTGCTCAATGTAAAAATCAGCTGATGAAAAGGGAAAAGTACAATAAAGTACAAACTAATTTTCTACAATTAAAATTCAATATGGTAGAATATACACAGTAATAAACTATAATTCAAGACGTGAGTGGATGAAGATGCCAAGTAACAAATTAATGAATATTAATTTTTTAGAGTGAATGAAATTGTTATTTGCTAACTTGAAATTGTTATGCTACCTGGTTATGAGCACCCCTCGATTTTTGGTTCGACAACCCAAGATCAGTAATTAAATGCATTATTTCTCAGCCGATGATGGAGACAACTTAAATTTGCAAAACACCTCCATCTACCCCATGTCTTCAATTAAACTATAGACTACTTTTATTTTTATTCATTTTTTTTTTATCCTTACCAGTAATAATTTCTTTTTCAGCCATTTCTATCTGTCTATAAGTTTTTACTACATCAAACGGAGTAGTGACCAATGCTGCAGCCTGAACAAAAAAACAAATCGATAATAATTTAAGTTAAAATTTCAATTCCAAATATAAAAATATTCTATGAACATATTATTACCACAATAGAAAAAAGAAAAAAGACAGCAGTCAAGTAAACCAATTTTTTGCAAGTAAAGAAAAAATTGTATTTATAAATAATACTTTTTGTATGTTACCTAGTTTTAAACAGCCTATTCTTTGTTAATTTTGGGTTGAAAAAAAAACGAATATGTAAATGAAATTTATTTATTAGCTCTTGCTTTAAGTTGTACAACAGCCTACCCATCAATGGGTAAATTTGAAGAACAAAACATTACTAATAACTACAATATAATAAATCATGATTCAAGAAACATTAAGAAGTTAAAAACCTATCCTGAGGTAAGTGCTACCTACCCGCTTAAATGAAAATCATAAAGATTATAAACAACAAGTAAAGATGAGTGAAAATACAGCTTTTTATGAGTAAGGAGTTCTGATTCTTTAAAGCAAGAGCTAATCTGAAGTTTTTATGGTGATTTTCATGTTTAGCAAGCCAAATTCATTAAATTCAGGGAAAATTAAATTCAAAGATAAGTTTACGGAGTGGAGGGAGTACAGTAAATAAAATGTAGAAACTGTGTAAGCAATAAAAAATTCAAAGACTGAATTCTGGAAATTGTTTGAACATTCAAATGAATTAGCCTCTATGGTGAGGTATAAATAAATTTCGAAAACACCATATTGACTTCAAAACATGATTTTTAAACGGCACCTATAATAAAAAATTTTTAAAACTGGAAATTTAGTTCAACTCCAACTAATTCTAACTAACTACAATAATCATAAACATGTTATTTTTGAAGAACCATAAAGCAAAGCTAAACAAGACGTATTTAAATACATGAACAAGTTGCCTTTTATGAGAGAGGAAAAAGTTTACCTATATTCAGTTATTCTTAAAATTCCAGATATGGATAATGGCATAATTCTTTTTTATATATTGCTTTTTATTAATTTACAATTAAAAACAGTTTTGATTTATCCTAGCGTAACAATTCTATAAAAAAGAATTTAAATTTTTTAAATTAATTATAACTGATAATGTACTATTAACTGCTGAGAAGAGAACAGTTTATACCATGTCGATGACGATATAAACAAAAACAAAATAAAAAGATGGGGAAAAGTAAATTGGTAAAAATACCAACAATTTAAGAAATATTAGACCAATGGTAAGTCAATTTCAATGGTATCTAGATTAAAATTACTATATAAGATACCAATTGAATCCAATATTTGAAAACAATGATTTTCGACATGCTGAGAAACTGACTTTCAACTTCAATAGTTATAACATAATATAAAGGAAAATATAATACTAAATACATAGCAAGTTTTGAAATTAAATCTACACTCAACAAATAATTATTTGTAATGATGATATTTTTTAGGATTGAATAATGCCAGGTTGATAATCTCAAATGTTTTAATTCATCAAAATTTATTTGTAAAAAATGTGTTAAATAATTTCAGTTTTGTTTTTCAGATAACATACACTTCCAGCTAAACTGCCTCCTAAAAAGCTGTAGCCAAATGATGCATTATTGTTGTTGATTATTTTAAGTTTCTCATAGGTGACCCAATATATACCTAAAAGAGAATGTAAATAATAATGTTTATGTAACAACAAAATAACTACAAGCTAGAAAAAAATTCAAAATCAAAGAAATCAAATAAGCAGAAAACAAAAAAATCTTTGAATACTCACAAATATTAGGGAAATAGAAATAATGCTATTCATTAATAATAGGAAAAATAATCTATATTTCATAAAAATTAACACTCACTACAACATTTATACAGGGTGGAGCGCGGTAATTTGCTTTTTTGCCCTGCATGCTGTGACGGAACTGTCGGTCGAAGAGAGGGGAGAGTAGGCGTGGCTTACAGTGTCTGACGGAATATTTGTATTCATCCGACTTTCAGTTGCCATCATGCAGTGGACACGTGAGGAGAGGTCATTTTGTGTAGAAGAACAATTTCCAACAATTGTTAGCACGGGACTATTTGACTCGGCGGACCTCTTGTGAAGACATTTTAGCAACTGTACCCCGTGACGCAAATGTGTTTTTTTCTGATGAGGCACATTTTCAGACCGCGTCACTGTGTGGTGCGCCATATCACGAGTAGGCATCAATGCTGTCAGCACTCGTTGATATGCGAATTGGTATGGCGCACCACACAGGTGACGCGAAAAAAATGTCCGATGAGGTCAGCTGAAGTCAACTTTTATGGTGAAATATTTGGATAATAAATGGCTGCATAGCATTAGATACATTATATATTCATATATATGTTTTTTATAACCATTAAATTATCATTAATATATATATATATATATATATATATGACCTTACTCCCATTAACAATATATTTTTCCTTGTTTATGAATTTTCATTAAAATAACTTTGTTTCACCATGTTTTGAGGTGTATAAGTCTTCAACAGTGTGGAGAATACATTTACTTACTAATATATTCAAATTAGCAAGAACAGTACAAATAAAGAGAAAGTAACTTGGAAAATTTAAGTACCTGAGAACGGTACATCTCTGAGAAGAGTGGGACCTAAACCTTTCCACAGCCCTGTCCAACCATGATACCTCAAAAGACTTCTTAGTGCTTCATGAACCTCTGTAAAAGATTTAAATTAAAAAAAAAATCATATTATTATGCCTCAACACCCATGAAATGAAAAAAAATCAGGTTGTTTTGGATTGCAGTTGGAACAAAGGGAAATAACATATTTTGAAACTTAAAAAGGGTTTTAAAACTTACAATTATTAAAAACTGTATATTAATTTAACTTTATATTTACTAAAAATAAACAGTTTGTAACTTAGATTCTGTTAAACATTAATTAATTTTACCAAATATTATTAATATTGAAGCTGAATGCTCAGTTAGAGTGTCCGGAACCACATCTGTTTTTTCATAGCCAAAAGGGGCTCAGGCAAGGTTATTGTTAAGCAGGCTTGCTGTTCAACATTGCATCAGCAAGTCGAGAATCCAGGTAGGAGGGACGATTTTCAACAAATCATGCCTATGCTGATGATCTGGATATTATTTGATGCAGCTTTTTGTGCATGAAGAATGTCTTAATACATCTTCAAAGAGCAACTGTTTAACTTGGATTAAAAGTGAATGAGAAAAAACAAAGTATATGCTCTGTAATCCTAACAGAGGAGAGTGTCTAAGAGGAGTTACGGAAATAAAGAATTTCAGCTTTGATTATGTAAAGGAATTTATTTACCTTGGAATATAACATATCTTCGCCAATGATAAACAACCAGAGATTCAGCATCAGATTATGGTTGCTAATAGGTGCTACTATGGACTTCAGAAGCTTTTAGGAGCAAATCTCCAAAACAACAATGATACAAATATATAAAACCCTGATCAGGCCCGTTCTCGCATACTCGTCAGAATGCTGGACGATGATGAAAGCCCTAGAATCATAGAAGTAAGATCTGAAAGGAAGATTCTGAGAAGCCTGGGCCTGTGTATGACAACGGTGTAAGGAGATTCAGAAAAATGCTGAGCCCATGCATTTCTATAAAGACCAGGATATTTTACAGCTTATAAAATCTGAACGTCTAAGATGGGCAGGGCATGTTGCAAAAATGAGTGATAATGAAATCCCCAAAAGGCTCTTAAATGAAAATATATTTGGACACAGAAAAGTGGGGAGACCTCACCTGCAGTGGATGGATTGTGGGGCTGCAGATGCAGAGAAAATACTAAGGATAAGAAACTGGAGAACAGCAGCACAAAAAAGAGAAGTTTGGTGGCTCAGACTACGGGAGGCCTTGACTCTTCACCAGTGGTATAGCCAACAAACAAACAAATATTATAGATGAAAATCAAGAAAAATGTAACATTTTTGAGGAACAGGAAACTCAACTGTTTTCTCATCATATGAAAATTTCTTTTTCATATTGATGAATGTTTTAAATAAAATCACAGCCATTCAAGAGATACTTCCTCATAGGACACATAGAGATGACGATTCAAGTTGTACCCAATAAGGACTAACAATTAAGGATATCAGTAGCCATGAATAAATGTGTCATTGGTTTCTAAACTAATGCACTTTACTGACCATTATCTTTTATTAAGTTGGGCTTTGTACTCCAATATCTCTATAAACAAATAAATTAATGATGTGTAAAGTTTATTTTTGAACTGTGAAACTTTCTTAACATGGAAACCACTATTTACTTAAAGCACTGTTCATAAACTGAAAAAAAAAGGGATACCGAGATTTCCAATATGAATTAATTTCCAACACAAAAGAAGCTCAATAGCAAGACTCACAAAGGGATTAGTGGAACTGTTTAGATATCAAAGGAATCTTCTAGATTAGATTTGTGATATACACTTGTGTTGACTAAAATTCATTTCAACATCACTAAATAAAAAAGGGATTGTAAGGTTGCTAATTAAAATTACAAATTAGATCAACACTTATACATTATATCATAACATAAAAATAATTGATTATTTGTATAAAAATAAAATAGCAAATATAGTATACACGGTTATATAATAAATATAAATTTACTTAGCGTCTATCACCTTGGGAGCTTTATGACTAATAATAATATTATTTTTTCCAAATATTCCATCATCCCTAAATGTTGGTAAATAAAATATAATATGTTCGTTAATATCAAACATTGCCTATTTTTTTATGAAACCTCAACAGCCTGCTCAATATAAGTATAAAAGCATTTAATAATAGCAAATCTAAATTTAATTAATACCTACACTTACTAAAAAAACTTATTCAGACAAATCCTCACAAATTTACGGAACTGCCAAAACGATGCATATACGAAAACTACAAACTTTTCAGACAAAATCTTTTAGGACAATCACACAAGCACCTTGGTATGTAAGCAACCTAATTCTGCACACTGACTTACACATGCCTATCATCAACGAACACATACAGCCTTACTATAAAAGATTTCACAATTAAAGGTCATCCAAATAAACTCATGCATGACATGTCCACAAAAGTGAAGCCAAACAATATCTGTAGACGCTTAAAAAGGAGCTGGATGAGAGATCTAGAATAAAATGAAATGATTAACAAGAGATGGAGGTGCCACTGGGCAATGCTCCTCATCATACCTCTCATCCCAGAACCTTTTCTATGTTTTATAGACATCCCATTCACTAGTTACATTTTATATATTTGACAGGTGTAAATTAAGATAAAAAAAGAAAAACATAATTAATTGACAACATAAGTAAATCAAAGTAATATTTAAGAAATATTACATAATTAATATTTAAGAAATATGTTAAGTTCCCAAATTAATACAGCAATATATATATACAATTTTTTAAATTTTGAATATATATTAATAAAAATATATCACTAATGGTATTGAACATACTTATCTCATGGGAAAATCCACTGGGACTACCTTGAATTCATTGGTAGGAAAAGTCAAAAGAATCCTTTACAAATGGAAATCCACAATAAGACTTATTTTTTATGTAGAAGGAGCGTTCGATAAAATCAGTATTTAAAGCCTTGATAGATGCATCTACTCCCACATCCCTTGTAAAATGGATTAGAGTTACTCCAGGGATTAGGATTATAGTTGTAATAGAAGAAGAAATCAGATCTTTCTGAAAGAAGTGAGGTGGATTGGATTATGAAAGGAGCAGCTAAGGAATGGAGGGAATGTGTTCACCTTAGGCAGGCCAAGTAGCAAGCCTTTCCTTTCAAGAACAAATGACTATCAGGCCTGAATAGGAATGAACTCCACTGATACAAACTAACTTATTCTTCACATTGATCAGCTGAATTCATGCCATTGATGATCAATTTGTATGACTAAAATATAGTGAGACACTCGATAGACACAAATGCTAATTCTCATCTGCATATTAGTCTTAGTATGTATTCACCCTTTGAGATCTATTCCATAAAAATGAATAGTCATCAAAGCAAAAAAATTGACCAATCATACTGCATGCCCATTTCCTAAAAAATAACAGTTGTAATATTGGATCATTAATGGTAAGAATAAATGCCAAAATCATTATCCATCAGATACTCTATAAATACTGGTAGAATGGTATTGATCAGTCATGTAATGGTACCAAAATATTTCAATTCTTGCTTCCGGTACTGGTACCAAAAATCGATTGTTGATTCTCAGTACTGATAATTGGGTTAAAAAAAAAAAAAATTGTCACAACAAAAAATAATCTATATGAGACATAAAATAGCAATAATTATTCAAGAAATAAATTAGTTAACAGCAAGTAACAGTTGTAACAACAGTATATAATATATAAGTTAATTACGATACAGATAATATAACTCTAAGAAATTTGTTTCTTCTTGAATAACAAAAATCCCTAATAAGTATAAAAAAAAATGATGATATTGTCTTTCTTTATTTATTTTGGTAGTGCTACATCTTTTGCAGTTTAATATGGTAATTCTATATTTTTATTTTCCATTAACAAGTACTTCTTTAATAACAAAAATAAGAAAAAATGATTTGTAAAACAAAACTGGTTTAGATTCTTTAATAAGTAGTGTTGATCCAGCTAGTACATGAAAAAATGTTAAAAATGAAAAAAATATTTTTTTTTTGTTCAGCTCTATATTTTATTTAACAGAGAGTGAGTTTTAAGGAAATTAAATATGGATTGTATATTTGATTCATCATTATTTAATAAAACTGCAATTTTGGTTGGAGTCCTAATTTATTCAAACTTGATATGTAAAATGGAAAGTCTTGTAAGATGTGACTGACAGTGAGAGAGTTGTCACAGTGTTGGCATTTTGGTGGTAGTTCTTTCCTTATCAGGTATGAGTGAGTCAGATCAGTATGTCCGATTCTAAGTCTGGTCAAAGCAACATCCTCTCTGCGACCAGAGTGATTTGATGTGGTCCATGGTTTGACTGTTTTTTTAATATTTTTTAATTTTCTATGTGGAATTTCATCCCACATGGATTGCAAGGCATACGATATTTCTCTTTTCAGAGGAAGAACTATTTCCTGGGGTGTTAAAATAGCCGTCCCTCGGCCTGAGAGTATGAGTGCTTGCTTGGTGCCCCGGTCTGCGAGCTCATTCCCAACTATCCCCACGTGGCTCAGAATCCATATAAAGTTTACTGACTTACCTAAATCTTCCAACATAGAGAGATATTGATGAACTTTTCGGACTATGGGATGATTTGAGTACATGTTTTTTATCTCTTTTAATCAACTCGACGAATCAATTATTATAGTGATTGTGTTGGGAACAACAGATATGGCGTGATAAAGGGCTAAGGCTATTGCATGAAGCTCCGCTGTATATGTGCTACATAAATTATGAAGCTCCATTTTATGTGTTGAGTTGGGAGAAATGAAAGATGAAGTAGTCTATTCATCAGATTTTGCATGCAAGAAGGGCAGTTTAATCCTGCCTTTGCAACAAACTTTTGAATGGCACGCCAGTTGTGTTATAGCTCCCGCTGTATACAGACGTATTATAACCTAGTGCGCTACATAGTAAATCGTTTTCAAACTTTAAAACAGTAATTAATACTTAAGAGTTCTTTTCGGTGTGTAAATCGAAGTGAATTTTAACATCATTGAACTTAGTCACAATAAGAATGCCCCATCAGGGAATATAGCAAATATGGAAGATGCTATTCCAAGCACTTCAAAATCAAAAGAAGATACTGCCGCTCCTAAACGCAAAAGAGGTGAGTACACTATCTATAATGTACCTATCAAAAATGCGTACTCTATATTCTCGGACGAGGAAGATGAAGAAGGATATATAATAAGTGAAAATAATGTTTCAAAAATTAAATTTCCACCAGTGGTAGCCAATACTACATTTGAAGACCACAAACACATTTTGGACTATTTAAAAACTAAATTAACTAAGGTAAATATAAAGTATGCTGGAAATAAAACCATATTTTATGTGCAAAATAATGAAGATTTTGTGAAAATTAAAAATGAACTGATATCTTTGAAGATAACTTTTCATAGTTACACGCAAAAACACGAAGTTAAGCCAAAAGTTGTACTTAAAGGCATGCCCCCCGAATATCCAACCGAGGACATTTTAAATGATCTAAAAAACCAGGGTTTAGAAATCCATAAAATGTTCCAAATGATAAAAAAAACAGACGGAATAGAAATTAAACTACCTTTATCTATTGTTATTAAGAAAATAAACAACAGCTGGCAAAATTAAAAAATATAAAATACTGCGAAAGCGTCCATATCACATGGGAAAAATACAACAGTAAAAAATCGTTAACTCTATGTTATCTCTGCCAAGAGTTTAATCACGTGGCGAGAAATTGCTTTAAAAAACCGAAATGTTTAAAATGTTCAGAAGAACATTTATCAAAAGATTGTCCAAATATCCTAGCAGACGGATTTAAACCAAAATGCAGTAACTGCCAAGAAGAACATTTTGCCAATTATGAAAAATGCCCCAAACTGATTAGAAATCTACAAATTCAACAGAGTAAACAGAGGCCTAGGTTAAACCCCTCCGACCGAATTATTTACAAAGCGAAGCCTACTGAATACCCAGCTCTACCAAAATCAGATACTAAATGGTTTGAAAAAACGTTTGTAAACCAAAATGAACCAAAAAAGAATAATAACGAACCTTCTATTATGGAATGTTTCAAAGAAATCAAGAATATGTTCTCTATGTTTAATCTTAATAACATATTAACCAAATTTAAAAGTATTGTATCAGATGTAAAAAACGCTGAAGACAGCATGTCAAAAATGTTTATAATAATAGAAGGTCTGTTATCATTCTTCGATTAATGGTTAATTTTAAAATAATCCATAACAATAAGAGTATATCCCATATCCAATGTTTATTATATTCCAATGTACTATATAACCGATTTAATATTGTATATAACATAAGATATATAGTGTACTTTAAAATAATAATCTATATGGAATTACCTGTAAGAATAATCATAACATCACAATATAAAAGGACAACTCTACAATATCCTATATACATGTATAATAATAAACCATTTTCTTATATACAAACAACACTAACTGACAAACATCCTGAATTATTAAAGCTCAAACAAGTTTTATCAGAGTCCCGTTCTTCAATTTATCTTACAAATAAATTACATTCGTACCAATATCACACGAAAAATATGTTAATCCGTTTAAAAAAAAAAACATTTATCGCTTATTAATACTTTTTAATAGTTTATTATACTTATTAATAATTTCAATCGTAACAAAAAATGACTGTTAGCAGTTATAAATTAAATATAATGATGTGGAATGCCCAAACATTAAAAGGCCATGAAACAGAATTCAAACAATTTCTATTCGATAATAATCCTGACATAATATCTGTTTGTGAGACTCGGCTGGCTGCGGGTGATAGATTTTCGATTCCTGGCTACAAAGTGTACCGGAAGGACAGAAACAGGCAGGGCGGTGGTGTCATGATACTCGCTCGCTCAGACCTTAGTCACACTCTTCTCCCGGTAGAGGGCCTCCTGCACGCAGAAGCCATCGCCATTCAGTTTAGGCTCAATAATAATATTACTACAGCTGTCGCCACCTATATCCCCCCTAATAGATTATGTGCACCAGATCTAATCAAATTAATTAATATTAGACAAAACTTGATTATCTTTGGCGACTTAAACGCTAAAAATAAACAATGGAATTGTCACAACAGCAACAAAAATGGAAAAACTCTTCTAAACGTTATTTCAAGATTCAATATAGAACTACATAGTCCCATGGAACCGACACATATATCCTCTCAAAAACGCTATAAACCTAGTATTATAGATCTGGCCCTCACTAAAAATATACGAAATATTTCGCGCCTTGTCTCCCTGCCGTGTCTTTCTTCGGACCACAACCCTGTGATTTTCAGGGTAAATGCACAAATTCATAAAAACCTATCTTCCCCAAAAATGAACTTTAAAAATGCCAACTGGTTTATTTTTAGACAAATTATCGACAATGAACTAGAAATAAACCCCAAAATAACAACTCCCACGGATTTAGAAACAAACATAAATAAATTTAATACATTAGTCTCTTCAGCAATGTCAATTGCCGTTCCTAAAATATCTCATCTAGTTCAAGAAAAATTACCAGCACACTTAAAATTGCTTATCAAAATAAAAAATATAATTAGAAAAAAATATCAATGCTCTTCAAGCCTAACTCATAAATATTAGTCAAAAGACTGAATTTGTACGTTAAAAATAAATTAAATATCTGGAAAAATCAAAAATGGACCTAAACCCTCAACAATATAAAGCCAGGAGATAAATCTCTGTGGAAATTTCACTGTAACTTTACAAAACGCTCTCAATTCATCCCACCTCTTAAAATACCTGATGGGTTCGCCTACTCGGATAAGGACAAGGCAGCACTACTGGCTAAAAATTTTGCTTCTACCACTCAAATTACCAAAGATTTTGGCTCACCACATCACAATCGCAAAGTAAACAAAACTGTAAAAATGTATCTTCAGAAAAAGGTGCCCCTTAACTTTTCTTCCGTATCACCAAAAGAAATTATCAATATTATTAAACATCTTAAAACAAAAAAAGCTCCGGGTGAAGACAACATACC
Organism: Euschistus heros; assembly: GCA_003667255.2. Classification (NCBI taxonomy): domain Eukaryota; kingdom Metazoa; phylum Arthropoda; class Insecta; order Hemiptera; family Pentatomidae; genus Euschistus; species Euschistus heros. The sequence goes on along the minus strand of RCWM02000032.1, from coordinate 1,862,904 downwards.
TCCAATAGTCATAAAAAATCTTAGCATAAAAGCAATAATATTCTTAACCAAAATTTTCAATTCCATATTCCGCCTTCGTTACTTTCCTACTTCCTGGAAAAAAGCAAAAACAATCCCAATTCCCAAACCCAATAAAGACTCAGCGTTAGTCATAAACTATAGACCAATCAGCCTTCTCAACATTCTTTCAAAAATATTTGAAAAAATACTCTTGAAGAGGTTAAACAGTTTCATATCTCTAAACAATATTATAATTAGTGAGCAATTCGGATTCAGAAACCATCATTCCACAGTAGCACAGTTAGCAAGATTAACAGATTATATTACGGCAGGGTTTAATGAAAAGAAACATACAGGGATGATCTTACTGGACATAGAAAAAGCGTTTGATACAATATGGCACAACGGTTTATTATAAAAACTTATTACCTATCGGTTCCCTCCCTACATCGTACATACTATCCATTCATTTCTTTCCAATAGATCCTTTCATATTACAGTTAACAATTGCACTTCTCCCAAATACCCCTTATCAGCAGGTCTTCCTCAAGGATCCTGTCTTTCACCAACGCTATTTAATATCTACATATACGACCTACCTTCTCTCCCTTCAGTTGAAGGATCATTATATGCCGATGACACGGCGATTTACACAAGTTCCTTCAGGATAGACACAATAGAAAACAGATTAAAATCATTGTACTTCAGATTTAATAAATATTATAAAAAATGGAAAATAAAAATAAACGAACAAAAAACAACTGCAATCATTTTTACAAAAAGAAGGCCCAACATACCAAAACATATCAATCTAAAAAATATTCAAATCCCTTGGACTCAAACTGTTACCTACCTTGGTTTGGAACTAGATAAACAATTGACATTCACACCTCATATAAATAACAAATGCAACAAAGCCAAAAAACTCCTAAGTACTAAGGCTCCGTATTTCAGAAGAAAATCCCCTCTATCGATCAAAAACAAAATCATTCTGTATAAATCAGTCATAAGACCATTACTGACGTACGCCTCTCCCGTATGGAGCTACACCTGTGATTTAAACTATAAAAAAATTGAAAGGGTGCAAAACCGATGCATGAGAATAATAAACGACTACCCCAGATACACAAAAATAACCGACATGCTACTCGAATTAGATTTTCAAACTATTAAACAATTTATTCACACACAGACCAGAAACTTTTTCAACTCCACAAACAATTCAGGAAATCCCATAATTCAAACAATAGGCAATTATAACAAGAAATCCTTAAGAAGATACATACACAAACGTACAAACCACATACTACTATAACAATATTTTGCTAATAAGACATCCAAAAGTTATTGCCTCGGCTTGAAATTAAATTTATTGGAACACAAATTATATATAAGTTAATTATCCAAAATGTTGATTAACTTATTGTACAAAAAAGTTAATAAATTATGCATTTTAGTTTAGTAAATATTATTATGTAGTAGGTATTTGCTTTTATCAATCTCTTTTTTTCTTCTAATTTTGTAGGTTTTTTAGTATTTTTCCTACTGTTAAAATAAATGCATAAATGCATTCCAAATTATACCCATTTTAGCTAAGCTCAGCTGTCAATGTAGAGTAAATTGTTTTATACCAAAACATGTAACAATGTTTAATATGTGAAATTGTAAACTGTTTAATCATTTGAATAAAACTTTTATTTATTTATTTTTTTTGAATGGCACGAGACAGCGGTGTGGCAGTGATGAAATAGTGGGGGGATATTTACAATTACCATTTCCTTTTGAATTCAGTTTGTTTTATTTGTTGGCACCGACTCCAAAAATAACTGATCATAAATTGTGAATAGGTATATAAGTAACAATAATTTCCTTGATTATCATTTAATTCTCTTTGTTTCAAAGTAATTAAAATATTATTTTTTTACTTTTTAGTTCAACTTTGTACATGTACCTTCCACCAATGGCGATCTTTTCTTTATTCTTTAGAGCAGTTGAAAGGGAACTACGAGGAATTCGGAATTCACTAGCAACAAACACCACATTTGCACTTTTGCAAATCAGTTTTAACTTTTCTTTAATTTAAAAAATTGTAAATATCCATTGTAAAACCACTCGAGTGAATAACCAATAAGTGACTCATGAACCTATGAACTGAAAAGGTAAACAATGACACGAAACAGGAAAACAAATTACCCATGAAATTCTTTTAATTTGAGTTCGAGTTATAGAGGCAATGACTTCCAATAGTTCAATTCATAGAGGTGGCCCCCTTATTTGACCCCTATTTTTAGTTAGACTTATTTACACAATTTTTCACGTTTTATGTCTGAAATCAACTCATTTAGGTGAAATTTACATGGAATGTACTTCCGACTGTAGATTTTGTTCAACTAATCAAAGTACGACACATCAAGAGTTGACTGTATATGTAAATTATTTTTGTTAGTAATTTAGATTAAGTTACCATGGAGAAACATGTTTTTAGTGGAAGGTTATATAACAGTGATTTTTTAAACTTTTTTTTTCTTAAAAACTGCTGAGTTGATTTTTTTTTTTTTTTAAATTATGGCACCAATCCTAAAGTATGCTCTACCAATCTAAAAAAGAATCAAGATCAATTCAGAATTAATGTAGTAATTGCGTAACAAACAAACACACACACACACACACCCAAAAAAAAAAAATATACAGACGAGTTGTAAACCTCCTCTTTTTCAAATAAAGACTATTTATTTTAGGAGAGCTCATTTCCTCAGGTATTTGTCAATTTTCATAATCTTTTACAAACAAAATAACATCAAACACAAGTAAATCAAAATTTCAAGTATTTTTTAAGTAAAAAAATAGTAAGTATGGAACACACAGATTTCACCAAATGTTTAACTAATACTCTTGAGAATAGACATCCTTAGCAAAAAAAGAAAGGAAAAATAAACAATGATCTATAGACATACCAAAGTAGCTAAGGCGTTTAGATTGCATTTTTGTTCGAATAAGTTCCAGAGGACTGACAACAGTGGCAGCCCACAATCTTGCAGTACATCCAGATATAAGTGGTGACCACATAGGCTGTGGTGTCCCAACAGGTTTTGAAGCATTGGCCCAATCTGTTAAACGTGTCCTTAGTTGTTCATAACTAACAAAGTAAACAACCGTTGCTGGAATTGCAAGAACTAATGTTGGGCTCAATCCACTCCACAATGATGTTATTCCTTCAGTCCGGGCAATTTTAAAAAAAGCATCCTGAAAACAAAAATGGTCAATCTCTAACAACTTGAAAATTACTTAACAACATGCAAACACATACAAGAGTGCCATTAAAGTGGCTTGGTCGCTTATACCAATCTTGAGAATTTGTACCATTTCCATTTCCTAAACAAGTGCACATATGATCCATGAGACCATTACAGTATAAAAAACATTTATTGGCAACAAGGGCTTTCTGTTGAGCCTGCAATCGAATTTTGACCACATCTAAAGGAGTAACTGAAAACAGCATCATTGCATCAGCCCAGAATATTACACATTCAAGTAGTACATCAACATAGTTCTTCACATCAATTAATTAAAGTAAAAACAAACCAAATAAAGATGTAATCAAAGCCCCACTGCATGCAGCAGCCATCTGCTGGGTTGGGGTAATTCTAAATCTTGGATCATCTGCAGAGAGAGGAAAAGGCCTGTCATCCCTTGAAGAAGTTTCAATCATGATTGATAACTCTTAAGTTAATTTAAGGTTCTTTCTTATCTTTCGTCATAAAAATAATATGCAATTAAGAAAATTATTATCAATTACTTTTCCACTTCTCAAAAAACTGAAAATGCACCAATGAATGAAAATTAAAACTTAAATGAATAAAAATTCCCATCCCTAAGATTTCAGGTAACAGGATAATACCGGTCTTTCCCTACCGCACAGATACGTTATCAATAAGTTGATTATAACATTTTGACTATCACTTGTTAAAAAATATACATTAATATAATTTTTTTAAATTATACTATGATATTTTAAATAAGAAACTGTTAGTTCCTTCCATTTATAAAATTAAAAAACATTGCTTGAACAGATAAGAAGATTCGTCTAGTTAAATTAAGTAGGCATAAACTTCATAAACAGCTGTTTTATAGATCAGTTTATTATAATGTCATTCACTGAGGAAGATTACTTCGTTTTATTTTATGAGATCAATTGTAAACCATAGATTAACTTAACAATTTGAGTGACGTATTCAGATTTGAAAAGAATTACAATATGTGTGGAGGGTTTACTTGTTCAAAAAATGCATTGACTGCATTAAACATCCTCTATGTGGTTAGTTCCTTAGATGTGCTTTTTAATTAATATAATTATTATAAATTGTTATTGGTTTGATGTTTTAATTTTCTTTTAGGTTGTTGGTTTCATCCTTATAGTTGCCGCTGTTTATGGGCGAGCTTCTGCTTTAGTTACAAATCTACCTATAATTGGAGGAATTTTGGCATGTGGAGTGTTTCTGATTCTTGTATCGATACTTGGTTTATTTGGAGCTATTCAGCATAACCAAGTTATGCTATTTTTCGTATCCTTAACAATCTTTCATTTGTTTTATAAAGTTATTGTATTAGTGTCATATTGATTTATTCATCTATTCTATTCATTTTTATACTCTCCTCTAGATGTGTTTGTATATCTTTTTTGTCATAATTTAAAAACAGTTTATTTTCCTTAAATTGTATTTAGTATATGGTCATTTTGTTTTTACTTCTACTTGTTCAGTTTAGTGTTGCTTGTGCATGCCTTGCTGTCAATATGGATGAACAACAACAACTGGCTAAACAGGTAAACTAATATTGTTGAACACAAGGTATGAATTACTTTGGAAGGTACTTTTTAATTATAAGAATAGTTTTATTTTGAGTCAGAAGGGATAAACATAATTCATGATTCTATTTTTTGTTTTTCATGTATCAGTAATGTTAGAACTGAGTCATAACTATTATGATAAATTTTAATCAACAATATTGATACCATTGTTGCAATTCTAAGCATTTTTAAAAGTGCTAGGTAATTACTTGTAGTTTTATTTAGTAAACATCTGTATTGATTATTTAGTTTGCAGTTGATCAATTTAACATTAATAACTTCTGAAATATTAATGTACGTACTCATTTGATTTGCTATTTCAGAATTTATTTCTTCAATGTTTTATTATCACTAGTAAGTTGAGCTCCCTTCAAAATCCGTAGCCACAACACACCTTTACTGTTGACTTTCCTGCAGTTCCCTTTCATAACCTTACTATTATTCTTAGGGATGGTAGTTTTTGATCACCTCACTTCTGTTTCTTTATTTCTGAGCATGGTCAGCCTTTTTTATTACACTGCTTGTCATTTTCTTTGTTAAAAGTAAAATAATTAGAGTATGTGATCATGTGTTAAAAGATGCTCGTCACTGATTGTTGTTTTTATTCAGGGTACAGTAACATGATGTTTTGTTTCTGTTTCTGTGAAAACCTGCTTGGGCAAAGTTGCTAGTAATTTTTCATGATAATTTACTCCTCAATAACTTCTATTTCCTTCATATTCTTCCCAATGACCTCATTACTTCTAATCTCAGGTCCTGAAATAATGACTGTGATGCCAATCAAATCCCAATACAAATAATCAAACTCAGTTTAGCTATTCTCCCAGCCCTTCAACATATGTAAAATTTTTCCCTACAAAACTTCATTTTTCCTACAGCCTGAAGAAAGGCCCTAGTCCACCCATTTAATAAAGTCCCTTCTCCATCGGCTGCATGAGACTTTACGCCTATTTCCATCCTCTCAAATTTATCAAAGCTACTAGGAAGATTGGCTAATGCCCAAATTACCTCCTTTATAAAGCAGAATTTCCTCCTTTATCCCTCAATGGACAAGCAACAAATATCGTTCCTTGTCCTGTTTGATTTTACAAAAGCTTTTGATTGCGTTGACCATTCAATACTCCTATCTAAACTATAAAACTTCTCCCTATCTAATAGTGCTCTAAATTGGTTACACTTCTTATCTCATTGTTCCCAAACTGTTCATTCCCAACAATCCTCCTTCTTCTTCACTACCTTTACCCCAAGGTTTTCCTCCATGTCACCTATCCTATTTTCTATCTATATCAATGTTTTACCCAGCTTTATTCACCATCCCAAATATCAGCTGTATGCAGGCGATCTTAAAATCTACTTATCTTTTGAGTCTTCAGATATGCTCGAGGTATCTCATAAGCTTCAGGAGGACATAGATTACATTAACAACTTTATAGATTTTGAGATTCCTTTATCCAAAATACCCGTCAACTTCTAATGTTATCTCTTATTTTATCTTGCTTTGATTATGGTTGCTTGGTTTATGGGGGACTGTCTGTTGGTCTCGAGATGAAGCTGAGGAGACTGATCAACTGTTTCCATTAGATTTACTTTCGGAATCCCCAGGCGTTCATATGTTACTTTCCGTTATTCTGAGCTTGGGTTCCTAAATTCCAACTGCAGTACTTGCTGGGTACTTTCCTATTCCAATCTCTAATAACAAAAAAAAAAAAACTTCCTATATTCTTGACCCATAACTCTGCATTCTTCTATCCACTTCCTAAACACTAGATCCCAACCGTATACCCCGTATATCTGTATACCCCCATTCTTCATCCCAATCTCCCTCTTAAATTCCCTAACCACTCCTATTCATAAAGCTGCTTCCCTTACTTCTTTTAAAAATAATTTATTTTTACACCTTTTAGACAATCAACCATCCGCAAATATCTAAATATTTAGAATTATATTATCTTTTCATATACGATTGTATTTTGTGTTATTATCATTTCTTATTTTTCCTGTTGACAATATATGCCATGATTACTGAAGCATTTAATTTGTAAATGATACAGCCAGACAATTGTACTTGTAACTGTGCATTAATGTTATTCTAAGGGGGCAGTAAGTCCCAGGATAAAGTTTATTTTTCATTCATTCATTTCATAGTGAATCATAATCCTCAGAACTAAATGGGTAATAGGAATCCTTTGATAATTTACAAAATATCTGATGGTACATCAATTTTTTTATTTTATTTTTTTTATAACTAATAAAACATAGGTACATCAATTATTTAATTCACCATCAATATTTTTCCTTCTCTAGATTATACATTTTGCCTCTCTTATTATGAAATTTGCTTACAATGCCATGTCTCCACCCCTTTTAGGGTTTGTTTATTACTTCAGCAGGCAGAAGTCCAGAGGTATAAGATGATTAAAGCAACAATAAGTCCATTGCATATATCTTATTAAATAAACAGTTGAACAAGTGAAATGTTAAGAAAATATGAATCACTGTTGTACACCTGTAAACTAGGTCATTGAGGCCTCTCTGGCTATTACCAAAAATTATGATCTCTATTTATAATTTGAATACAGTTGGTAAGACCAAAAATCTAATGATTTGATTGAACAAATAGTATGAGGGGATTTGTAATCAATTCGATTGTTAATGTAGTATTTAATATAGAAGAATTGCTTATTTACTATTTTGACTCTCGCTACCAACAAGTGTTAATATTTATGATATTTATTTCATTTTATTATTTCCTTTTCTTCATTAAAATGTTTTCTTTAATTCTTTAAGGGTTGGAGTCGTGTGGATAATGAACTTAAGTCTGAAGTTCAGAGGACTTTCAGTTGTTGCGGATTTGATGATAAGCACCACGAAGTGAATGACTCAATGGGACATCCACCTTGCTTCAAAGATGTATGTCTATAATTGATATGTAATATTGATGTATTTTTTAGATTTATCAGATTTAATTTTTCTTGATTTGTGTATGTTTATTAGATAATTATACATCTATAATACTTATATAATACTTAAAGTAGACACTCACGATGGAGCTAAGGGGCTGAATGGCCTAAACAGTCATTCTCCTAATGTGTACAGTCAATAATCCATTAGAATTTTATTTAACTGTTCAGTGCCCTATACTTCATCTTTCAAGCTTTGGTTTAAACCAGCTTAATCCAGTTTTATTTTTCACTATCTCATGTTATAATGAAACCGAAAATCTACATTTTTCTTTCATTCTTCTGTGTCGATTCGTATTTGGAATATTAAAAACGTAAGAGATGTAGATAGTTGGGGTAGGCAGTCATAGATAATAAATAAATCTATGATTGCCTACCCTAACTATCTACATCTCTAAATACTTCACATTCAACTATACCTTATGAATATGAATTAAAAACTTAAGGTGTATCAATATCAATACCATTAGATTGAATCTCTTATTCTTTATAAAAATTTTATTTTGAAAAAGACATATCCGACTTCATATCATCATTGGCACAAACTGCGTTTGCTCGGAAAACAATGGCGTAGACAAAGTTTTGAAAAAGATAATTATCCGATTATAGCAGGATTATGTTGCTACTGGCAATGAGAACTGATATTGGAAAAGTGTTATAAAAATCAAACTAAAATTACTAATTTTGTTCTCTATATAAAAATTTAATACATATGTAAAAACATACATTCTCATGTATTTTTGTTTATTATTACTTGAAGAGTCCATAGGAAAAAGAGGGAATGTCATTGGGAATGCATTTCAAGAAAATTAAGTTTTAAGGTTTGGATCTTTAATAACTTCAGTATGTTTTTGTCATTTTCGTATTTATTTTGACAATTAAAGTATGAAATTTGGCAAAAACAGATTGTTAATAATCTAAGAAATAAAGTTTTAGTGAAAAAACTCCAATTTAAACACAGAAGAAAGGAGGAGAGTCCTGGATGTTCCTTTCCTTCCTTGTTTGAATGATGAAATGGTCGTAAGTTCAATGAATTTTCTAATAGTTTTGATAGAACAAAATTTCCTCCCAATGAGACCACCACCTTTTCTAGCTTTTTTCTTGTGGACGTTTCCCCTTTCTTCTGTGTGTGGATATCCTTCCACCTTTTGTAACTAACTTAAAAACCCCTCTTCTGGCGTATAGATTTCACCATCTTATTCTGCTCAACAACATGAATAATTAGGTTTATATAACTCCATTTCAGAAAAAAAAAATGGACTCTACCCCTTTCACCCATGGACTCTTCACTTAATTAATGTTTGTAAAATATTTGTTTGTTATAAAAGTGATTTCCTGAATAGTTTTTTTAATTAATCTTCTTATCTATAAATTATTAATCTATTATTAAGTATCCATCATTACCCCTGATAAAAGAGAGGGTTTCTACTGTAATTTGCTTCACAATCCCTCATACTATTACATATATAATATTAGTTCCTTTAATGTCTAGAATTAATTATGATTTCTTGTATTTTGTTTAGTCTGTTTGCTGTCCAGCTGGCAGTAGTGATAATTGTACCTGTCCTCCTTGCATGTCCAAGCTCCAGTCTACAATTGATTATGCTTTTAAACTGTGTGGAGGAATAGGCCTGTTTTTTAGTTTCACTGAGGTGAGTTTGGAGTCATTTTGAAATTATGATGCTTATCATATTTTACAATATGACTATTTATTTTACCTTAATTCTTTCTCTCAGTACATGATTATGCACTATACTATAGAAATTAAATGCCCTCGTTGTGTTTAAAAAAAAAAAAATTAAATTTTCACAATTTGCATTTTTATTTTAAATAAAATATCTTTTTTGATTTATTACATTTTACATATTATTTACTAGTTTAGTACAACGAATTGTGCAGCTTATGTGAAATGAATTGGCCAACTGCTTCATAGACTTGTATTAAATTAGATTATTCCTTTAAAAACATTGAAATATCTTTTGTGACCATGCAAACTCTTTCCTACTTATCTATTACTTGTTTTAAAATGTGCAAAAAAGATTTTCTTTTATTCCTTAAGTAGTTCTCTCTGCCTTTGATGTAGTAAGTACAGCAATGAGAGAGGAAATGGGAATCATAATTACTATTAACCAATTTAATGAACATCCTTACTCTGCTCTCTATAATTTAGAGAAAAATTATCAATGTGGATATAAGTTAAATGTTGAAATCACCTCTTATTTTTGCTTCAGTCTGATTGAAATAAGCAGTTTCCTCTTATAAAATTTGTATGTGAATGGATGAAGTTTGATAATCTTATTGGTGTAAAAATATACTATTACAGACTCATTGTTACTAGAAAAAAGAAATTCCAAATCATAAAATAGTCCAAATCATTAGGACTGTTTGATCTTTTATGAATTTTTTTCTCTCCCCTCTTAAATTTTTAAAGAATGTGATAAATATTTTCATTCTCAACATACATCTACAACTTTGTATTGTGTATAATTTTTTTTTATTTGCATTTTTTTCTCTATCGCGAAGGGTCATTGGAATCTAAAACGGTTAAACATAAGTTTTTAAAAATTTGAGCTGTGTAATTTCTTTTATTTTTCTTTGAGAATTCCTTTGAAATTTGTTAACGTTCCAGTAGTTTTCCAAAGTGATTCTAGCTGGAGGTAGTCAGTCATGTAATGTATATCCTACTGACTAGAACCTATTACCAATCTGTACCAACATATGGTATGTAGGTAATTTAAGTACACACTGTAATTAACCAGAATTATTGCAGGGGATGTGATGGCTGTGAGAATTGGGGCGAGATTTTCAGCCTGGTACTGTAGGCTGTATTATTATTATTTTATGATGGTCTATTAAATGAATCTCAGCCTTTCCAATGCAGGAATAGGTTGTAACCAGTAAGAGTACCTGTTCTTTTTGCCCTAGTTGGAGTGCATAAGGATATTAATCCTTAACAAACTAACACACTAACCAGTATTATAATTACAACATTAATGTGTAATGATAACTTGTTTGTATATCCTCTGTTTATAATTTCTTCCCTCTCTTCATCAATTGAAAAAAGTGTGCCATTACCCAAAAACTGTGAATTAAATTTTTATGATTAGTAGCTATGGACTTAAATTAGAGTTACGACTGAAGTAGAATTCAAAACTACCAGCAATTAGAATGAACTTGCCCACTTTTCAAATGTTAGTTTGTACAATTTCTGAAGCTTCACAACATCACAACATAACATTATGCTTCAGAAATGGTACTGTTACCAGTTCATGTGTGATGGGCTCCTTGGGTATTTTTTTTTAATATAATAAAAAAAATTCTTATCCATCAACTTCTCAGCAACTAATATATTTACAAATGTACATAAGGCACCTTTCTTAACAGGAAATATCAACGGTATACTTGCTGGTTGAACATCAATACTGGGTTATAAGTCATTTCAACCAAAAGCAGACAATGCCTGACAAATCTAGATTTACGAACAGCTTAGCAGCTGAACAAGCCATTACAGTACAAGCTAACATTTGAAAAATGGGCAAATTCACCCCAATATGGTAGTCACCACAGTTGATGGTTTGGCTACATTTCTAATGCAATTTGTAAAAGATTGGGTAGGTCATCCTTCAAGGTTTAACAACTTTCTTATGGTTGATCTTATTATTACATTTGAACATAAGAATAAGACAAGCTATTACTAGGAAAGCTTGATGCTAGTTGGCTCTCAGCTTCTAATTCTCTAGATAAAGGGAGCAGAGCTTTACTGTCTGCAAGGTATGATGAGATCATGCAGCAGCTTTGCATCGACTAATATTATAAGTCATGATTGGTAGAAATAATAATTTTTTTAGTTCCCTCTATTTTTTGAGCCAACCATAGCTGATCATCTGCAATTTGCAGACGAATTCACGATGAACCATCAATTTTTTTATTTATTTAATTTTTTTTTTTTTATTACATGATGTCCAATGTTTGCATTTTTTTAATAATCCTATTTCATTCTCATTTTTATTTCTTTCAGTATGGAATTGAAGTGTATTTTAGGAGTATTTGTATTTATTTAATAAAATGTTTATCTCATTATGTCAGGATATTTTTTCTTGCTTACATATCTATATGTTGAATGGGTAGGTTATTCAAACCTAATAGAACATTGATTTTCTGTCCTTTCAACCTTAGGATACACCCAGTATTGATATAATGGGTACAGATATCTTATTATTTCTAAATATTTTTACAAATTCATGATTCAGATGGCTGTTTATTGTTTATAGCAATTTAATATTAAATTAGTTCTTGCTGTTCTCAAATCAGATTAAAAAAAAAAAAAATCCATGATTGACAGTCACCAATGTTTCTACTTATAAACAAAAATAATTATTACTCTATTTTATAAAAATGATTATATAATTTTTCTTAATGGAATTTGTGTCAATTTTTCTATTCTTCCAATGCTAATTTACCTTCCACCGGTCGCTCAAATACATGTTGCATGAGTGGTCGCACGTTATACAAAGTACAACACCCTGTTTTTCATCTATTTTTGTTCATATTTTATATTAAATCCATTAAATCAAATATGTTTACCATTCTATATTTAAAATAGAATACATGTACAGTCTTTTACTTGGGAGAATAATATTTTGAACAAAAATAAAATTTATTTTTATGATTGAAAATAATAAAAAACAAACTTAAAACAAAATAAATTATAATTTACAATATTACAGTCAAATATAATTGTTTACAAGTCAAAATGGTTTAAGAGTGATTTTTACATATAATATGTCCTCAAATAGTACACTTCATAGTTGTGGAGGTATTCTTTTTTCTCCTACAGAGGTAACAGAGGATTCGTAGAAGTCGAGTCTAAAGTTAATGGTTCTGGATATTGTAGTTTTAAAAATACCTTGAGGTCTTATGAGAGGCTTGTTATTTTATTTATGGAAAGCATATGTTCTTTGATAAGCTCTAGGAATATAATGTTATAATAATAATTTTCAAAAATGTCTGCACGATAGAGGCCTTTTATTTCCCTCCAGCTTATATAACTTGCGAATTGTCTCCAGCAATATTTATTGGGGCAAAAAACTTGATAACCAATCAGTACAAAAGTGTTTGCGTGTTGTACTCTGTTCAACACTAAAGGCAATTACTGGCTAAACAGTTCCCATGCTGGAAACAATCCTTCCCATCATGGTGGATAGTAATAGATGACAAATGGAGGGGGGTCAAGGAATAGCTGAAGCCAGTTTTCTGAAAAGCTCACCAGAAGCAAGGGAGAAGGAAAACAAGTTGGGTGTTGTACTAAATACAATGACGCAACCTGTGGAAGGTTAAATAATGTAGAAACAATTTTTTTTTTTTTTTTTTTTTTTTTTTTTTTTTTTTTTTTTTTTTTTTTTTTTTTTATATATAAAAAATTCACTTTTGTTAAAAAAAATAATTAAAAATTCATGTATCTAATTGATACAGATGAGCTTTGATGAGCTACTAATTTTAATTGAAAACATTGTTAACAAATCAAAGTTGTCCTTTGGATTTTTCATGTTAGAATTCATTATTTTGTTATTTGATCTGACTAAATATTTTTCTCAATCAGTTGTTAAAATATATAAAAGGATTTTTTTTTTTTTTTTTTTTTTTTTTCTCAAAAGGAAGATGACTGTTGCTTTTGATAAAAGCATCCAAGCATGTTCCATATTTTATTAGATATATTTTACTAATTGTAGTAACCTATGAAAATATTGTTAATGAAAGTTTGCAACTCTATTCACACTGCCTGTGATTAAATCCATATTTTAGTTTGCTAAATATGGAATGCTCGTAGTTTGCATGTACAGAAACACATTATTTAACTTTCCCTTTGCTTTTTTTTTTTTAAATTAATTAATTAATTAGCATAATATATGTATAATAGATTTAAAAACTTTATAAAATCACTTATTAATGACATTATTGAGGGGAAAGTTTAATTTTTTAGCTCTGTTATTATTATTACTGACAAAATTACATTGATATAAAATAAAAGTTTGTAAGCCTTGTAGTAATTTTGTTGGTTTGTTGTTGATGTTTTTTTTTTGCAGTTTGTGGGTGTTTGGTTGACAGTGCGCTATCGAAACCAGAAGGACCCGCGTGCGAATCCCCGTGCTTTTCTTTAACCATTAACTCCACTCGGTGGTTGGGTATTACACCATTAACTTCGCCTTCCTTTTCCATTCCTCTTTTTCTGTATCTTTGACACTTTAATCTTTTAGTAGTATAATTAGTTAAATTATGCTTTTCTGGAAGCAGACCCATTTTATTCTACAGCACATATTGTTATTTTTAATAATTTTATTCATTTATTATCACTTCACGAAATGAAAAGATTTAATATTTGGTGTAGTACATAGTTGTTGTGTGCTTCAATAATACATTTAAATGTTTAAAAAGTTAATTATTACTTCATGTAGAAAATAAGAAAATGTGTTATGAATCACCACATTATTATGTTATTCAGACACAATGCTTTTAGGAGGTATTTAATTTTCCGTTTCTATATTTATAATAAAAAATATAGGATTAAATTTTAGAATAAATAAATCTCAATTATATATTTTCAAATTCTTTCGTTTTAATATTTTTTGCAGTATATGTAATTAACCTAATGAAGGTAATATTCAAAATATTGAATTTTTTTATTTAAAAAAAATATATATATATATATATATATATTATATATATATATATATATATATATATATATATATATATATAAAACAAGGAAAAGGTTATATTCTTCCTTAGTCATTTCTTTTAACATTTTAACTATATCCTGATATCTCAATGCCAGTATTAAATAACATTGGCAGCTATCTTTAATTTTTTAACCTTCTGAAATTGTAAAACTCATTCATTTTGTTTTGTGTGTGTGTATAATATTTTCATTTTTTTTCTTTTTTTATTATTATCATAATAAAGTATCAAATATTATAAATACTAATATTTATATACTATAACATGATTTATATTCAATGTTAAACCTATACTTGATGAATGGGTCTGGTTTTAGGTTGATATGGTTTAAGGTTATATAACCCTGTGTAAATTGTTGCTTTTCTCACTAAAAATAATTATAATAATATATAATTTTTCACCGATTATACACAGTAGTTATTTATTTTCTTTATGTTTTCAAATAGTGCTTTTGTTGTAGGAAGAGCAATTTTTTAAACAGAGTTTAAACAAATAATAGATAAGCATGTACTCTTTACATTATATGAGTTGAGGGTTTGGGAACCTTGCTTGTCTCACCTGCATGCCTTTACTGAATTAAAAACATTACTCACCCATTTTAACTAAAAGTCCTTTTTATAACACTGCAATAAAAAAAAAAAATTAACAATACTAATATAGTATGCAGAGAGTTTTCTTATGGTTCATCTTGCAAATAGCATTACTTATAATGATAAATTTCATAAATAATTCACTATCTTTACCAGGAATGTTTTGTCAAAGACGTAACATTGATTGACGAGATATATGCTCAATTAGCCACCTTGGTTTTTGTTAATGGTGTAACAGTTTTTATTTAATTTTATATTTTAGGAAGACTGAAAGATTTTTAGAAGTTTTTTTTTTTTTTTCACTACTAGATTTCTGTTTCTTGAGATCTATAAAAAAACTTTATGAAAAAAATAAGTATTTATTCGTAAATGATACAGTAAACCCTCATTAAAGGATATAATTTTTTTTTTTTACTTGTCTTATTAGTTTTATATCAGTAAGATCTTAGTCCACTCAATAAGAAAATGAATGATTTATTATGTCTATTACATTCATCATGTAATAGATTGGCCACGTGGAGTATAATTTCAACTTTTAGTAGAATATTACAGACTTCTGATTTGCATTTAATTATATAGTATAATCCGACCTCTAAGGGACCATGAGATAGGTAGGGCAGAACGGCCAAAAGATCAGAATAAATGGAGATTTCAATGAAACATGAAATAAAGAACTGATCTTAATGTGTATTTATAACTTTAATTTCTTGAATTTAAGATGTAGTTAAATTTAAGCCCAGCACCATTGAATCCAAAGGTGACAGATTTCAGAAGAACCTCACTAATCCGTCTCCAGGTAATCTGATCCTCCCGTGGAGTGCATAATATTTTTCAGAATCCCTTACAGTTCTGTAAAAATATCCATTTTGGTGTACAAGTCTGGTAGTTTTGATTATATATATATATATATATATATATATATATATATATATATATATATATATATATATATATATATTGTCAGTGCTTGTGTGCTGAAAATTAAATTTTGGACCTTGAAGCACCGCCGCCCACTAATTGGTAGTGTCTAAACTCCACCTTTCAACGTTTCACCAAAATATCTGCTGCTCAGTTGGTTCTAAAGAAAACCTTTTTAAAATCAAAATTAAACGAAATATTCCGCAATTTCAGCAGAAAATAAAATATGTAGCTTAAACAGAAAGTAATAATATATATACAAGATAAAAGCTTTCAAATTTTCAGTTTGCTACAAATCTAATGAAATATAGTGTTACTATGGGCAATGTTTCTAAATATAATTAGCTGGCTAAACATATCTATGCAAACATATTATTATATTAGTGATATAAGAAACGTTTCTATTTCATTTTTTTTTTTTTTTTTTAATGTTTGTTGGTACGTAGCTTTTTACTATGAAAACATGTTTCATTAAAATCTCTGGTAAATCTGGCCTTTTGGCCTTTCTGCGCTACCCTTAAGAGTTGGACTAGTGAGGTTCTACTGTATATCAGTTTTTCATTTCTCGAATATTTGAATATCTTGTATTAGCTTACTTTGAGTGAATTAGTTATTCAGGTATAAAACCAAGGTCATAAATTAAATTATTCCTTACGGGTCTTACTTCAAATAATAGTGTATTAGTTGCAGAACTTTAAAAGAGTAGGTTTGTTCTCTCAGCGACCCTGTAGACTGCAGTTTCCAGCAAAATGCTATTGTATATTTTAATTTAAACTGTTCATACCAGTTCTATTATTGTATAAAGAAGAAGATTTAATTTGATTAAACTGTATAATCATACCAAAAATAATCATGTAATTAATTTGATTGATCTGATCAGAGTTAAATATAAAATATGTTGTTAATTTTTCATTATTGATCTAATTGCTTATTTTAATTATATATTTTTAGTGTAGCTGTTTTTGACTTTTTTAAATTTACACTTTTCATCGGTGATAATGAATATCAAGGAAGGTAAATGTGCATTTATCTTAGAGCTAGTTTTATATCGGTTCCATAAAATGAAGGTTTACTGTAGATGTATTTAAGAATGCACTAATGTTCTTAAAGGAAATTGAATTTAAATGCTATAAACCAAGCTATTTATTTAGTGCATTTATTAAACTAAATTTATTTCATTGTTTGATTCATCAATAAATTATATATATCATTTACACTAAGCATAAGTGGTGTTAAAGATGGCCAAAATCTGAGTAAGGTGACCAAAATCTGAACTTGGTTAATTTTTTCAGTGTAATTAATATTTTTTTAAATATATCTTAAATTTAAAGCATATGCTTTAATTTCTCTTTTTCATGATATTTTTTAATCATTTGACAAAAGTCTTTAAACATTTGTTCATTTATCTTTGATAAGCAATCAAAATATTACTAATATATTTGTAACTTATTCTACTTTATTAGATCTTTTTTTTTTTGGGAGGGGGGATTTATTACTGATTGGTTTAATTATTACAGAACAAAATCTTGACTCCATACGATCTGCTTTTATTTTTTTTAATAGAATTACTTGGTTTTTTTCTTTAGCTTGTTAAATAATGTTTTGTAACTTGCTTTTTAATATATTTATCACTATGATGAACTGTTGGCTATTAAAGTACATTTATTCTATAGGTGCCATGTTTTTATATATATTTTTTTATTAATAAAAAATGAGTCAACATGATTTTGATGTTTGATAGTAATCTTAATATTTCTGATGAACATGTGTATGAAAATGATGAATTGTATAATTTTAGTTATATAAAAAATTGCTTCATGTTGTTAGTTACAATCACACCCATTCATTAAAAAAAAAAAATTGAACCTCTATTTAACATCAAAATATATTCTATTACTTGCATTTTATTGTTTTTATTTATGGTAGTCTGTTTTCAAATTTTAATAAACTTATATAGTTTTCTGGATGAATATAAAATTATCCTCTTTTAATATCATGGCATAAAATATCTGTAATGTGCAGATTAAACCTTTGTCTTAATGATGGATTAAATTACAGTTTAATTGTTTTGTAACCTTTATTTATTTTTTTCTGCTTTTTATTGCAGTTCAAATAGTAGGTTTCAGGTTTTGTTTTTAATTTATATTTTAACAAAGATTTCATAATTTAGTTTTAATTTTTTTTTTTTTTCCCAACATTGAAGTTGAGCTGGCATATTTCAGGTGATTGGAATCATTCTCGCCTTCAGGTATCGTAATCAAATTGACCCAGATATAGATTTTTCCCAAACCTTATTTCCGGGAAGGAGAAATTACCGATATACAAACCTTAAGACAACACCAACAACGGATCTGAAACTACCAATAAATCCCTGAAACCTCATGTTTTTCTCTGTTTTTTCTTGACATTTTTAATAGGTTTTCAGATTAAAAGGAAGAACTCAGGTAATCCAAATGATTGTATTACGGGTTCTTCAAGTCTCATGATATTGATTTTTATTCTTTTGAAGCATATTTCACCTTTTAATATTCCTCATGTATTAAGTCTTTCTTTTATAAATCAATGTTGGACCATTTAGTGAATATCAGTAAACATATTTATGTTTCAATTTTATTTAAGTTATATGTTTAGAGACTTCTAAGACTGTGTAAACAGAACAAGTTATTCAGGTTTAATTTGATATTATAGATTTTTTATCCCTATTTTTTAGCCTCAAAGTATTTTAATGATTAGCTTAATTTTCTAGTTTAACAATGATTCTTTTGTATATTTTGAGTTAAACAGAATTTATTTCTGACGATTTAATGTTTGTTCCATTTTGATAACTGTGTCAATTTATTTTGCATAATTCATTTTATAGTAACATGAGCACATGACCATGAATGAAACATTCGACTATTTTTTTATATTAATATTGGTCATGCTATAGTATATTTTAGTATTATTATATTAAAATCTATTTTCTAGTCTTAGTTTATTTGTCAGTGACATCTGAGTGATAATCTTAACATTGGTCCAAAGAATAAGATGTTGCATTATTCTTAATACTTTCATCACAGCCCAATAATCAAAACAAGTTTTCATACTTTTAGGGACTTCATTTATACTGCCATTATTTTCCTCATTATTTACTATTGATATTTTATTTATTTGTTAGTTACGTGCCATAATCTTGTCTAGTTATCTTTTTCTTTTCTTTTTTTTAATTATATTTCTGTTACAATGTTCTCTGATATGAATTTTTGTATTATGGTCAGTAATTCGATTGCTTTTCAAACATTTTGATTGCTAATGTATTAAAAGTAATAACTGATAACTTTATTCTTAGTAAATTTAAAAACCTTGACAATTTTTAAAAATGATTTCTTGTAATTTAGAATGTTTTTCCTTGAAACAACTTACATATTTAATATGAACTTCAGTGTGACTTTGGATGAACAGTGTTTGATAAAGGTCATTACTAATATAGTTTCTTCTTCCAATTGTTTCTTTTTAGTACATTGTAACATAAACAATCTGAATCGTACGTATTTTTAACTTAAATTTAATATATGATATATTTGTACTATGATATCTATGTGAATGTGATATAGTTTATGTTAGTCAACAATGTTGTAGTATGTAATTTTTTACTTTGTCTAAGTTTAAGCTATTTATGTGTTTTATTTTATAATATTATGTGAATATTAGTTTTAAAGGCTGTATTTGGTTCTCTGGGGTAAACTTGTACAATTTGCTTGATTGCACTTAAAGAGTTTATTAAACTTAAAGACTTAATTCGACTGTACTGGCATCAGAATTCTGTGTAGAGCTTTAGAATTTTACCTGTTTACGCCTGATAATAAATATGATAATAACTACATATATATTTTGTAGATAATTATTTTGATTAGCAACTCATACAAAAATTGTGATGGAAGCTAAAATAGGAGGCATTATTAACTTTTTTTAGCCTTCCTCCTCAAATGAATTTTAAAGTGTTATTAGTGAATTATTCCAATTTGTGTATATGATGTAAAGCTATAAAAATATATTATTTTTTGTGTGCATTTAAATACTGTTTTATCCTTTCTAAAGAAAATATATAAGTATTACATGATACCATATGCTTTGTTTAGATTTTGTTATTAATTTTTTCCTGTAACTTATCACTTTATCACAAATTTAATTAAAAATTGTTTTTTTTTTGGCAACCCTTAATGAAAATAGATGCTTCAAAGAATCAAATTTACCATATGAAGGGTGTTAGGCTAGGAGGGGGATTGTCCGGTAGCCATAGGTCCGAGTAAATTACCAAGTATATATTCACTCTTATTAGAAACAGGTTCTTAAGCTCCAAAACATGTGAAAATTCTCTTACTGGCCTCTATGAAACCAACTTAAGTGATAATAGTTCACAAGACAAGCTAACAGGTAGCAATAAAACCTCAGTTTTTATTTTTTTGGACATTCATTCCCTTCATTCTTGCCTAACACCCTTCATATTTGCTCAAATATTTTTCAGAGAATAGAAGAAATAATTAAAACTAATAGCATTCCAGATTTATTTTGTACTATTCATATCACAAAAAAACAAAACAGTACCTGTGTCAGCAGAATCATACAAAACTTAGCCCTACTTATTTCGATGCTAAATTCTACTGTTTTTAAGGCTTTTCTTTAAACAATTCTTCACATTAATTATTATTACTTATACCATATTATAGTTTACTATTTTAACTAAAAACTACTTAAATTTATCATAAAACGTTTTTAGAGATTAGAATCAATATTTTTTGAAAATATATATTTATTTTTTTTCCTAAATCTAGTGAGGAAAATTATAATACCGAAATGTTTGGATACTGCGAATATATTATTGAAAGCAATTATCAAAAAAATTTATGGTAAGTGTAAAACAGTGCCAAAAATATTAACTAAATAAAAACTTCCAGCATAAAGGACCATGGTTGAAAGACTTTTCATTCAATGTGTTAATTAGGTTCTACAGGGATAAGAAGCACCATAATTTAGATATTGTTCAGTTTTAAATAGAATTTCCTACTTATAACCAAAGTTTTACCAAATTGTTAGGTAAAAATAATAAATAAATTTAGAACTATTTTTTTCAAGATTTTTAGTATAGTAACCAGGACTTTTAATAGCATATAAGGATGAGTTATCACTTATTATTAGAATAAACTGTATTAAGTCACTTAGATAAACAAAGGTAAGCTCTTGTTACTTAGCACATAAGTTAGGTTGAACTCAAACTTTCCTATTTCGACACTTAATATAAATCACCTCAAAAACAGTTTTAAAACATTTCTTAAACCAAGTGGATTAATTTTGTTTTCTGTAAATACATTTTTCATTTATTAAAATAAGGAATATGAAAATAATTCTTCTTTGCTGGTTCAACTGTCAGGAAAAAAGGTTAAATTTCTCTTACACCATTTTACTAGGACCAAGCGATATCAATATGGTGTAAATACAACTTAGTAACTATTTCTGTTTTCAATGAGTCTGTCTTTTCTGATGTTTAACTTATAACTAACTATAAATTAATTTTTCACTAAATGTAAAATTAATAAACTTTTAAAGCAAAAAAGAATTTATTCAAGTTTAATTTGATGAGTTGAGGACAATTTGAAAAAGCGTGGTCTGATGAAATGATCTAAATACATTAAATATTCTCACTCTGTGGACATAGCAGTAAGTTTATAGTGGGCAATTAATTGCAGAGGGTTAAAGGCTCTGTAGGCTGATTATACTACAAGGGAGTTCACAGCAGAGTTGGGTAAAATGTGATCATGATTAAATCTTTCAATAACCTAAGTCATAAATTTACTAAAAACCATGATTAAACTAGATGATTGATTCCAGAAAATTAGTCGTCAAATAATTAATCATGTTTAAATTTTGCTCAACTCTGGTTTACAGCTGATGGGTCTCGGATTAAGTTGAAAATTTTTGGTTAATTAACTACAAACTGAATATTTCTGGAACAGAATTTTTGAACACTCATTGGAAAGAACAAATCATTACTTTGCAAACAGCTAATGGATATTTAACTTTTTAGCTGGGGAACTTTCCCCACTTATAAAAAATAATTCCACTGATAGTATCCTTTATTAATTTTGTCACTTGGAGTAACTTATTTTAATGAGTAAGTAAATAAAATAAAACCTTTAGTTCAGCCTCTGGTGTATTCAGAGGACTGTATATGTATCTGGTGTATGTTCAGCATTGTTCAAATAAGGATCGTGAACTAATAGATGAAAATATTTTGAATTAGGATTGATCCTTCTATACCATCATGTGTACCTCAAGTGATTCTATACCTTCATGCATACCTCAAGTGAAAATATTTTATTTAAAATGTTTTTGCTGTGATAGTTCTTAATTCAAAATTAAATATCTTTCTTCCTACACAAGCCACCTTAACACTTCAACACAACCTCAACGAGATTCAAACTTGGTGTAAGAAATGGAAAATAAAACTTAATTATGACAAATCCCTTCATATTACATTTACACTGCGACGCAAGACCTGCCCGCCTGTTTACATTGACAACCAACCTTTACACCAAACTGAAAAAGTGACATACTTAGGACTTACGCTTGATAGAAGACTGACATGGGGCCCACACGTCAAGACAAAAAAACAGACGTTACAGTTAAGACTGCGACTTCTATACTCAGTACTTCACAGACGCTCAAAACTACCTTTAAAACAGAAACTTAACATTTACAGTTACTTGATTAAACCCATCTGGACGTATGCATCGCAAATTTATGGACCGGCCAAAAGAACACATATTCAGAAAATACAGACATTTCAATCTAGATTCCTAAGACTGATAACAGACTCCCCTCCTTATGTGTCAAACGATATACTACATACAGACTTACGTATTCCGACAGTTAAGAGCCATATTCATAAACTTTATCAACAATTTCATGAGAAACTACGTGGACACACTAACAAACAGATACATAATATGGCAACAGTACAGATACCAGACATAACTCAACGGAGGCTTAAAGGAAGTGGATGAGGGATCTCCTAGTCTAATAGCTAATAATTTAGTTTCACGCCTGGAGATTGTACCACTGGGTGCTGACTCCCTCATGCCTGATCATGTCTGTTGTATCAATGTAAATTTCACATTCAATGGTTGTCCATTTTGTACAGTTGTGAATAAAGTTATTATGTTAAAAAAAAAAAAAATATCTTTCTTATTTTGCATCTATTTAATCATCTATATATGAAGTTGCTCCAGAATATTTTTAGTTAGTTAAAATTTTGTATCAGGAATTCACTCCTTAAGTTGAAAAAACTTCTTTTTCTTACTTCTGGTTATGAAATAAATTTTGAGACTTGTAATTAAAGTTATCTCAATATATTTATTAACAGAATACATCAGAACAAATAATAAATATTTGGATAAGTATAAAACAAAACATTAAAGTATAAAATTATTCTGGCCATCAGATGACCTAGCTTAAAATTATTCTCTTTCTGAAGGGAAGTGACACGATTCCACTTATACGACCTCTTGCTTTTCTTCTTGCTGTAAAAAAAGGAAATTGAGTTCCATCAAACATTCTACGTCTTTTTAACATTTTATATGGATGTGATTAAAAAAAATTCAATACATTTACAGAGTGTAGATGAAAATGAAAGGTTGCATTCACAGGGTTTTTCATACTTCTTAAGTTGTACCAAATGAGTTACTATAGACAAGAAATTAATATTTAGTAAATATAAAATTAATTATATTTTTATTAAGTAAAAATAAGTTTAGCAGCATAAAAATGGAATAGACAAAATAAAACTATCTACATTATGAAATAAATATTTAATAATATTTTACATTTGCATTATAAATTACCTGGCAAACAACAATTAGTTCTCTCTGAGACTTTATCCAGAGAAAACTTTATCTTTTTAACTGTAGAAATACCATTCAGTCTTTTCACCACAGATGTTTTATTTTTAGGGATGAACAAATTAAATTTTCTACTCGGCAACCTGCGGTTTCTGATAGAAGCCTTCAGCATGGCTATTTTAAGCAAGTGCATCAACACCTGTACAAGTAAAATAAACAATTGATGCTAAGTGAAAAGGCTGGCATTCCAGCAAAGTTTTCTAAAGCTTTTAATCATTTCAAGCATGTAGTACACAATAAAATATAAATATAAACATTTCTACATGGAGAGGACAGCATCAGCAGTTAACTTTTACCTGCACCAATAAAAGGTGAACCTCTGTTATATTAATGCCATCATACATTACTCAATATCAATCCCTCTCAAATAGATCAGTAAAACATTTCCACATAACCCCTTCGCAGCTCCAAGCTGAGAAAAACAATATGCTATCATTCTTGAACAAATAAAATTATTATGTACAATACTTAATTTTATCCAAAAAAAAACAAGCAAAACTTGAATATCTTATGAGGAAGTCTTTTAAATAAGAAATATAAGTTCCAGTACTTTTAATTCTTCATATATCAAGGCAGACCTAAACCTTACAATTATAATTAATAATCATCTTATAATGAAAATTACAAGAGGATAAATGTATCATGTTTATATTTTCTTACATTCTTGAAAAGAATGAAGTGTAATATGATCAACACGTAAGTTAAACAGTGAGAGCTGATAACTGTTGTGTAAGTATTATGAAAAAAATATAATGCTGGTTTATAACCAGATTATAACTCTGCTTTCAGCCAGGTGGGACAGATTAACTGAGTGGAACAGTATTTATATTTTGTCTAAAATGGCTTACACGTACAAGAAGACAACACCACGTTTTATTGAAGTGGATGAAATATAGAAAATGTATAGTAAGTAATATATAAGGTGATATTTTCCAAGAAGTGTCAATACTAATAACAGCTTTATGACTAATAATGCAAACACATTCATTCATTTGATAAAATGTTTAAGATTGGTAGTGAGCAATTTATTTTTCCCTTTTGTTTTTAAATAGAAAGGAACTAAAACTACTGGATCACTATACCTGAATAAAATCGTAGAACATTATACAAAAGTTTGCAAATTCAGCAAAGAATAATATTTTTTAACTTTGAAAAATGGCAATCCTTTGTAAACATAATATAACCAATAGGTATGTAACCTCAAAAAAAGGTTAGGACCACTCCTGGTAAATATTCAACAATAGTGTGCAAAGTACTGAAATTTCAATAGAGTAGAATACTCAACTCGTTAGAAAATTAAAATTACAAAAATGGTATCATTATTTTATTACCATTAAAAATGTATCCATCAAATTCTAAGCTTTGCTAGTTTTGTGTTTCCTGAAAAATAATAAAATTATTAAGCATCCTTTTAGGATAGGGATAAAATTAGATGAAACACACCTTGACAGAAGGCTATCACAATAATTAAAATTTAATGGTACTTAGTATGGCTTGTGTTAACAAATAAATATACTAATTACCTTGTGCCACTGGACTGTTGTTTTCACAGGAGGTCCAAGGGAATTTAACTTTTTCGCAATTTGTGCACATTCTCTTATAAAACATTTTCGAGACCTTAGTCCAACACAAATTACACCTGAAACATCTCTGACCCTTTTGATGTATCCAACTATGTACTGCTTTTGAGATTCATTAAGTGTCTCAGCCTACGGAAAATCATATAAACCAATGTCAGCAAGATGAAATATTAAAAACAAATTGATTTCAAAAATTTTCAATCATTTAAAGAAACTTATAGCATATTGAATAAATGCACTACTTACCATTTTAAGTAAATTTGTTACAATTATCCTTAGTTGCACACAAAACAATCTTTAAACACACTACACAATGCTTTGTTTACTTTGTTCTGGCTCTGTTTACCTGTCTCCATCCCTTAGCGTTACCTAACGTTCCCTTCAAAAACTTCAAATGTAAAGTAAAAGAAATAGTGCTTTGGAAATGTAATGAGATTCCACATAGTAATCGTCATAGAACTGCCCTGGTGAATAATTAGGTTATTTTCTGACAATTATTTATTTAAGTTGGTATATATTGCGTTTCCTCCCCACTAATCAAAATCAAAAATTGCAACATTGAATAAAAAAAAAAATCAAAGGTGATTCCATTAACAACTGTTTTCTGGACTTCAAATGAAGATAATTTTGTCGATAAAATTTGAAGAGCAGACAGTTATGAAAGCCTGAAGGAGTGCATTGGACCACCCCTAAATTATTTGGATTATTTTGCAAAAAAAGTTTTCAGAAAATGTTATAAGTCTGTTAGTTGACATAACTAATTCATATTCCTTATAAAATAATCTTTGAATAATAATTGCCAAAATACATTGCAAATATGAAAGACAATGTCACAAGTAGTAATAACTTCTGTGCATTGAAACCGATAGTCGTTCAAAGGTCTAGTGCTATCAATTTAGAACTCTTCCAACAAAGCCACAGGATTTCAAAAATTCCAAAATTGAAATTAACTATTGAAAGGTTCAAGGCCTTCAAAAAATAAAATATCCCTCCTTTCATCAGAATTACATCAAAAAAGTTTTTGTGGCCAAAGAGGCTGTAATCAGTGTCATTCAACTACAAGGCGCGTCTAACACAACGCGATGCGACATGACTCGAGCGGCAGGACGCGATCGCACATATTGCCACCAGTTTCTTCGAGACCTTCGCCCAGTTAACACGTTGTTTATCAGTAAAAATAATATTTAGTATAAAATTTAGAATGAATGAAACAAGAATAAAACTATATTTATTAGATTTAATCTCAGAATCTGATCCAGATGACGCTGGGGAAGTTTTAATGCATTGATTGTCACTCATAAAACTGAAACTTTCTAATAAGTTTCATTTTTCCAACATAAAAAACCCATTTGAACAGGCGATTTGAAATGACTTCAGAACTATCCGATTCACAACCTTTTACGAAAAACTAAATGTACTAGGGAGATAGAGGGTGATGAACTCGTGAGACGTGAGATGCGTGGCACAGTGTCTCGGGCACTGTGCCTAGTAAAGGGCCGTTCCTACATAAAAAAGAAATGAGGTTTTACGTTCTGTTCCACTATTGGAACCAGTTCCAGGTTTCGTTCCACGTCAGTTTGACTAACCTACTTCGGGCTGTTAATCTCCTATTTTATAATTAAAAATTAAATAAGTACTATAATATTAAGAAGATTTAAATAGCAAAGTATACTTATTTAAAAAAAAGGTTAACTTTTAAAATAGTTTAAATCAATCAACAATTTTTTTTTTTTTGGAAATATGTTAGTTTAAGTATAGTGCATAATTGAGCGATAATTATTTAATTGCATTGGTTCCGAGAAAAAAAGGAGTAATCAACTCTTGTGCACAGTTTTTGATCAAATAGCGAAAAAATTATTGAATTACGTATGCAGTAAAACCTTGTGTGGTTTATTTCTCTGAACCCGAAAGAAGAAGACGAGCCATAATAGAACATTTCACAGAAAGCAGTTCATTTTGAAGATGCCCATGCGTGGGGTGGTGGGGCGATGGAAAGAGGGAGGGAATCAAGAGCGGCAGGATCAACGCAACAAAGCAGTCGGAACGACCTTGGGTGGAACGAAACCAGAGATGCAATCTAAACTCTACTACACCGGGGGGCGGAACTTGGAACTGTTTCCAGCTTTGAACCGGTTTGGAACGAAACGAGAGATCTTTGGGCGTTGGGTTTCGTTTCAGGTGGAACGAAAAACTTAGGCGATTCGTTTCGTTCCAAACCGGTTCTAAGCTGGAACCAATTCCAAGATCTGTTCAACCCATCACTAACTGTGCTGCACATTTGTCATGTCTCGCGCCTCGCGCTTTGACGTCAATATGCGCTGATCCATTCATTTCTGTATGTTACAAAAAGTCGCGCTGGATGGTTAATGCCCGGTTAATGGTTAATAATGAATTCAAGAACATTGATTGAAATGTTAATTAGTGTTTTCAATTAAATAATCATGAAAACAATTTTGATCCACTACCGGCAGTGAAATAAGTGATCCGGCGCGATAGTTAATATGATTTACTACCTTGAGGAACACCGGTAGACTAAATAATAAGGACACTAAAATAGAAACAGATAATAAGGATGTAAAAAATTAAATAAAAAATAAAGAGAATGGTGTATCAGTCAGCCCATTAGCACAGCTTTCTCTCCCCCTTCTCCAACCTGCCATCGATATTTTTCTGTCATTAGAATATAGATTTTTGGACTTAAAGTTGTGGACTTCGCTGAAGAAATTACGTCTACAGAGAAAAGAGCGATTTTAGTATTTGTTTATATTTTGAGCGGAAACCGACCATCTCCGATTTTTACGCCCCTTGCTCGGACTTTTAAGCCCCATTCTCTTACTCCCTTCTCCAACCAAGCTTACTATTTAAAACTATAAGTGGTAAAACTATCAGCAATAGCTGATACAGCTCAGAGGTAAAGTCTTATACCAGTGATAGCTGCAGTATTGTTATGAGTGCAGAGGGGAATCCTGTGTGCACAAAAAGCAAGATGAAAAACATGATGTCAGAGTGACTTTTTACAAGAAAGTTTCTTTTAGAACTTTCATGACTGGAAGATTGTATAAACAAAATAATTATTATAAAATAATACTGCTAAGGAAAAATGGAAGTCATTTATCATGGGCTTCTGGATCTGGTTCCGACAACAAAAAGGAATAATTTAATAACAATAACTTAATAATCAAATAAAAATTAGTTACGATGTATTATCATCTGTTGGTAAATGATATGAAGGCAAAAAGCATTGTACAATAAATGTTTAACGATGATAACACCTTCAAAGACGTTTACCAATTTTAAATAAGATCAAATCAATAAGAGCAATCACCAGGATATCAAATGTATTATTTTCGAAATGGGTTATTAAAATAACAAACAGTGACAGAGAATGCACTGCAAAAATGAAATAATTCTTTGTAATCAAACAATTTTTTGAATTTGCCGTTTTAGTTCGTTATTTATATTACGAAAATTAAATTGAATCCAATACCGTTTTAGGCACAACTGACTAAGAATATATGATCAATTTCACTATTAGTTGGATTATTTTTTATTTTATTGGAATAATAAATATAATATATCATTGATCATAATTGCTTAAAGATAATTGCAACAGTGATGTTAGTATGAAAGACAGAAGTACTTTCTCTTGTTCTACTGTCAACGACTACTTTTTCCAAGGCAACTATAGTTATGCACGATCACGGTACTTTCAAACCTTCAGCTCGATTACTCGTAAATATGTGTTTTTAATTTATGTTAAATGAGAACCATCCATAATTTTGTTTATTTTTAGGCTCTTTTTTGGTTAAAATTTACTCTCAAAATCCCTTGCTTTGCAAAACATAAATTAAAAGATTGTAAATAAAATGTAGATGTCGCTATTTGTAAATACTTCCTTCAGTAAAATATACAGGGTGAATATATCTTAGTGTAAAAAATAAATTGGGTTAAACTAGATCAAAAATGTAGCTAAATGCCGCAAATCTCATCTTTCTATTCCATTCCGTTGATGATATACGATAAATCAAAGACTTTTTTGAGGAAATCACGTTTTTTCCCATAAAACTGTAATATTTCCATTTTGTCTAAATATTTTTCAAATTTCGGCCACATTTTCGGATTTAGCATTAAATTTTCTATAAGAACAGAGTACACGTAACCTTGAATTTTACAAACTTGGAATGTAAAGAACAGCTTGATCTTCACCTTATTTACAATGTCTTATTTACTTCAACGCTCACCGTTTTTCGTAAAAACTATCCACAAAACGTCAAATCTCACAAAAACTTGCAAATTTAATCAGCTTTCGAATGATATGTCAAACGTAATGATTTTGTTTCAATTTCATGGTGATATTTACTTTTGAAACCGAAAAAACATGGTGTTCTCATTTGGTATACAAATCAGTTACTTGGGTAAATAAAACATTATGACAATCCTTTAATGGAAATGTACATTTTAAACACAAAAAACTCTTCATTGGAATAAAAAGCAAAAAAAAATTTATTGTTTAATAGAAAATAAAGAAAAACTGTCAATAAAGCGAAACCAGATCAGAGGATCTTATGTTATTACATTTATTTATTTATTATTATTATTTAGGATTTATTTTATTAGTTTTTCAATGTAAGGTTTAAAACTCAATGATAATGAACATAGACCTCAATTTTGCTATAAGCTTCTGAATGCAGATGATATTAAAGAATACCACTTTTTGCGGTGAATTTATGGCTAAATGAGTCTTATTTCTACAGGGAATTTCTACCATTCTATGTGGAGTATTGCTGGTATATTCATATTTGTATCGCTGTCGAATAGTGTTGAAAAATCAAAGTTTGCCCAACAGATTGAATGATGAAATTACTAAGATTTGTTACAAAATATCCTACCCCAACTTCATCAGGATATTCCACCTAAAGTTTGGCGAAATATGATTTTCCAACACCATAGAGCTCCTTCACATTATTCGAAAGCAATACAAATATAAACCAACGTTTTACATGGATGGGTAGAAATGCCATCCCCTGTAAAAACAGACTCATCTGCCCATAAAATTCACTTCAAAAAGTAATATTCTTAGACACAATTTGCATTCAGAAGCTAACGGCAAAATTAAGGTCTATGTTCATTATCACTGGATTTTAAACATTACATTGAAAAACTAATAAAATAATTCCTAAATGATAATAATAAATAAATAAATCTAATAACATAAGATCCTCTGATCTGGTGTCGCTTTATTGACAGTTTTCCTTTATTTTCTATTAAACAATTATTTTTTTTCATTGCTTTTTATTCCAATGAAGAGTTTATTATGTTTAAAATGCACATTTCCATTAAGAGATTGTCATAATGTTTTATTTACCCAAGTAACCGATTTGTATACCAAATGAGAACACCATGTTTTTTTGGTTTCAAAAGTAAATATCTCCATGAAATTGAAACAAAATCATTACGTTTAACATATCAGTCGAAAGCTGATTAAATTTGCAAGTTTTTGTGAGATTTGACGTTTTGTGGATAGTTTTTACGAAAAACGGTGAGCGTTGAAGTAAATAAGACATTGTAAATAAGGTGAAGATCAAGCTGTTCTTTACATTCCAAGTTTGTAAAATTCAAGGTTACGTGTACTTTGTTCTTATAGGAAATTTAATGCTAAATCCGAAAATGTGGCCGAAATTTGAAAAATATTTAGACAAAATGGAGATATTACAGTTTTATGGGAAAAAACGTGATTTCCTCAAAAAAGTATTTGATTTATCGTATATCAGCAACGGATTGGAATAGAAAGATGAGATTTGCGGCATTTAGCTACATTTTTGATCTAGTTTAACCCATTTTTTTTTTTTTTTTACATTAAGAGATACTCACGCTGTATAAATGCTATTAGCGAAATATATTTGGGGGCGCTAATAACAATTACTGTTGGGGGAACCACTCCACTCCTATGTCTTTTGAAAGTTTTCCACTGTCCCTTTAAAGAAATGGGCAAAATATATTTTTTTTAATCAAGAACTCATTTCCATCCAATTCTGAAATTTTGACCACATGTAGTCAGTTATAGTATGAATCACGTATATATTTTTTTGAAAATATCGAAGGGTTCGATTTTGGAATTACAATAGGTTTTTAATGGCATAATTTTGATTATATTAAAGACTGAAAACAGTTTTTTGGGGGATTTTTATAAGCTTATAACTCAAAAACCAAAATTCAGAAAATTTTTATATTTTACATTTTAACTATTCTTGGTAAGTACAACTTCTAAACCAAAAATCATAGCAATCGGAGAGGTCAAGGTCCAAATCTAATGTATAATTGGTTGATTTGACATGGAATGACCCATATATTCTATTTTCAAGTTGATTTCTAAAATTTCAATCATTCATAGCCGAAATTCACTATGGTTGTTATTTTATTTTTTCAATGAAAACCCTCTTGTTTACTCATATTTATCGCTAGATCCGTGAGGATAAATGTTTGCAATGTCCGTGATTGTGCATTACTAAATGTGGCATGGTTGGGAGTATATAAGATGGAACAAAGGTTGAAGTTAACAGTTCAACAAGATGAAGAGCTGTATAGTTTTGGCAGTAGTAGCTGTGTTGGAAACATCGCTCGGTACCAATTTTTATATTATTATTTTTTTTTCGGGGTGTTTCTTCATTTGAATCTATTGGTGATAACAAAGCGCAAATAGTATATTCACTTTTATATATATATATATATTTTAATAATGATTCCCAATTTAGATGAGATTTAAGACTTCAGTAACGACCAAATGACCAAATTGTTCCCTGTTATAAGGTGACCAGATTTTCGTAACATAAAAAAGGGGCGCATATGATAAAAGGCGAGAAGGGAGATGGGGAAGTTTAGTAAGAATGTTCCAGTGGTCTTTTCCGAAAATGTTTTCGAAAATAAAGATAAAAATGGTGTGTGTGCTAAACTGTCGGCGGGTTATTCGCTTTTTCGGGAATATGTTTTTACTTTGTTTTCTTGTTAAAGCTGTTGCTTTTTATTTGAATTTGAATGGTCTATATGAGACTATAAAGCTAGAGAAAAGAGGATCTCATCAGAGGAATCATAGCAAAACCTCTTCTTGCAGTGTAATAATATTTTATTTATTGCATTTCAACAGATTGTTCAAATTTCTTTATAAAACCATGGTTTAAATTAAGAATAAAAAAATAAGCCTAAAATCGATTTTTTTATTTACAAAACAAAAATAGTTTAAATGATGAACCTTTGCAATCAGGTCCATTTTTCATGCTGTTTTGAGGAATGAATATTCTTGAAATGACATGTTTTTAAACACATACAAATCCAACCCAGTGATGACACGTACTCCTATTATTGTTTTAATTTCTTAATCTATTGTTAAGAGTTTGAGTAGTAATTGTTAAGTAAAATAAAATAGAAATATATTGATTGAAGATCATATGTAGCGTTGACGAAAATTGCTAAAAAGGGACAAAAGGAGGATGGAGGAATAGGACTTCTATTAAAAACTGTGGTATCCTGTTCAAAACAGAATGTCCGATCATCTTAGCTATATCATTAAGTGATCTTTTAGGCTACATCACTTTCGAATAGTCAAATAAATATTACAGGTAATTTGAACATTTTCTATAATGAACTGATTTCGCCAACATATTTACAGCATCATGAAGTACCATTTCATTATTATTATGTTACTGATAAACATATTGGGGTTCAATACTTTGCTCAGCTATAATGCTGGATTACCTCCCTCTACGATAAAATATAACGAACTGTTATAATAATATTAATAGTTAATATAAAAACATCAATTAATAACTTTAAATAAATTTTACAGTTTCTGATGCTGGAGCCTGGGGCCCGTGGGGAGGCTGGCACACAGCACCACAGGCTGGAGCAGCTCCTGGGTGGCCTGCTGCACCTTTTGGTGGAGCTCCTTGCAAGGGGCCTTTTCCTAAACCGAATGGAGAGGCATCGACTGGACCATTTGGAGCATCAGCAGAAGGCAAGGCAGAAGCACTAGGAGAATCAAAATATTCGACTGGTGGCAAGGCTGAAAACCCAATTCATGCTAAAGGAAAAGAAGCTGAAGCCAAAGAAAAGGAAAAAGCTGAAGCCAAAGGAAAGGCAGATACACAAGCAGCATCTTTAGCACACAGAGAGTCGAAAATATCAGGAGGAATTAAGTCCAATAATTCAAAACAAACTGCTCATGCCCTAGCAGAATCAAAAACTTCTGGCAGTAGCAAAACAGTAAACCATAAGGATAAAGATGAAGCCAAAGGAAAGGCAGAAGCTGAAGCTAAAGCCAAGGCGGAAGCTGAAGCTAAAGCAAAGTCAGAAGTTGAAACAAAAGGAAAGCTAGATGTTGAAACCAAAAGGAAGGCAGAAACTGAAGCCAAAGGAAAAGCAGAAGCTGAATCTAAAGTAAAGTCAGAAGCTGAAGCTAAATCAAAGTCAGAAGCTGAAACCGAAAGGAAGGCAGAAACTGAAGCCAAAGGAAAGACAGAAGCTGAAGCTAAAGCTAAAGCTAAGTCGGAAGCTGAAGCAAAAGCAAATTCAGAAGCTGAAACCAAAAGGAAGGCAGAAACTCAAACTGAAACTAAAGCAAAGTCAGAAGCTAAAGCTAAAGGAAACGTTGATGCTCAAGCACAAGGTGGTGCTCATGCAAAAGGAGGATCCAAAGCTTTGGCCGGAAGTTTATTTGAGATTGAAAGTCAAGCTGGTTCTAAGGCTAAAAGTGGTGCTGCAAGTACTAGTAAAGCAACTGCTGACCAAGGTTCAGTTGCTGCAGCTTCTTCAGGCGCAGTAATTTCATCTGAACAGGGAGCAACGAAAGGAACGGCGCAAGTTACTGTCGAAGCTGGGGCTAAGGGATCTGGAACTAGTGGTTCTGCTTCTAGCAGCGTGGGAATCGGGGCTGGCCAATCTTAATTTTCGTACAAAATAAATATTTTGAATAAAATTCATTTTTTTTTTAAATATATGTAATGTTGCCATGAATAAATACTTTTTTTAATATTGTATTTTTTAAGAATCACTATAAACTGTTCAGATATCCCACATCTCTCATATTCTTGCACAATAAATAATTACAAAACCTGGAGCTAGTGGGTCTGCTTCTGGCAGACTTGATTTTTATGAGTGGAATTAATCCTTTATTTTATTTATATATCCTTTTTATTTTTATTTATTTGTTTTTTAAAGCAGAGTATTGCTTGCCCGATTATTTTTCGTTTTGGATTTGTTTAGATTTTAATACTACTACTAAACAACCGCCATGAAATCTTCGTTCACTATTCCCAATTAAGTTCTAAATACATATATATGTATTTACTCAGTGTTTAACTAACAACAGCTTATTTATTCACATCCAAAATTATGATTTTGTTAAAATTACATTTATGTGAAGAAAATAAAACAATTATATTTTCTGATTTGTTAATTCTGATGGAAAATAAAATTAAAATGTCATTAAAAAAATTAGAGACGGAATTTGTTGAAAATTGGAGAGGCTTGACAGTAAAATCCTGTTGAAAATATAATAAACAGTTAACAGAAATGATCGAACATAAGTGATCATGAAGCATTTACAAACTAACAACAGAAAGAAGTTTTTTAAAATTCCAACTGGCCAGCTGCAAGTTGAATGGAGGTTGCAGTTGATCAGCAATGTTTATGCTCTTGGAAAACAGTGGAACGTTAATGCTACCTTGGGCAAATATTGAAAAGCAGTGAAATAATAAATGCTAAAGTGAAAAAAATAATTAGTGATGATTTTTTTTTTTTTTTTTTTTTTTTTTTAACATAATAACTTTATTCACAACTGTACACAATGGACAACCAGTGAATGTGAAATTTACATTGATACAACAGACATGATCAGGCATGAGGGAGTCAGCACCCAGTGGTACAATCTCCAGGCGTGAAACTAAATTATTAGCGATTAGACTAGGAGATCCCTCATCCACTTCCTTTTCAGCCTCCGTCGAGTTATGTCTGGTATCTGTACTGTTGCCATATTATGTATCTGTTTGTTAGTGTGTCCACGTAGTTTCTCATGAAATTGTCGATAAAGTTTATGAATATGGCTCTTAACTGTCGGAATACGTAAGTCTGTATGTAGTATATCGTTTGACACATAAGGAGGGGAGTCTGTTATCAGTCTTAGGAATTTAGATTGAAATGTCTGTATTTTCTGAATATGTGTTCTTTTGGCCGGTCCATAAATTTGCGATGCATACGTCCAGATGGGTTTAATCAAGTAACTGTAAATGTTAAGTTTTTGTTTTAAAGGTAGTTTTGAGCGTCTGTGAAGTACTGAGTATAGAAGTCGCAGTCTTAACTGTAACGTCTGTTTTTTTTGTCTTGACGTGTGGGCCCCATGTCAGTCTTCTATCAAGCGTAAGTCCTAAGTATGTCACTTTTTCAGTTTGGTGTAAAGGTTGGTTGTCAATGTAAACAGGCGGGCAGGTCTTGCGTCGCAGTGTAAATGTAATATGAAGGGATTTGTCATAATTAAGTTTTATTTTCCATTTCTTACACCAAGTTTGAATCTCGTTGAGGTTGTGTTGAAGTGTTAAGGTGGCTTGTGTAGGGTCCGCGTCTCTAGTCATGATTGCAGTGTCATCTGCGTAAGTAGCAGTTAATACGTTATTGTTCGTCGGTATGTCATAGGTATATACTAAGTATATAAAAGGTGCTAAAATTGAGCCTTGAGGGACTCCTGCTAAAATAGGTTTGATGGAGGAGATATCTGAGCCCTGGCGAACAGAGAAAAAGCGGTCTGAAAGAAAAGATTTTAAGATAAGGTAGTAAGTGTGTGGTAGTAACGGTTTCAATTTTACTAGTAACCCCTGGTGCCATACTCTATCAAAAGCCTGGGACACGTCCAAAAACGCCCCAGAAACGTAAAGTTTTAGTTCTAAAGCAGCGGATTTGTAATCTGTGACTCTATGTAACTGTTGTGTTGTTGAATGATATGAGCGGAATCCAAATTGGTGATCAGGTATTTTATTTAATTCAGTCAGTAATTTAGTAATACGGTCCAGTAGTAATTTTTCGAGTATTTTAGAACAGAGCGGTAAAAGACTAATAGGTCTGTAGGAAGAAGGTGTGTATTTGTCTTTGTTCGGCTTATTAATCATTAATATCAAGGAATATTTCCATTGTAAGGGAAATTTTGTTGTTCTGAGAATAGCGTTATAAAGGGTTGTAAGAAAAACTAATGATTTTCTGGGTAGTTTTTGGAGTACCTCAGCTGTGATGAGATCATAACCAGGAGCTTTATTTTTTGGTAATTGCTTGATATGGTTTTGCACTTCAGTAGGAGTGAAAGGTTTGGGAGGAAGTGACATTGGTAGGGGTGAGTCTAAGATTGTCTCTAAATGTTCCTCATGGAGTACGTCAGTTAAGTCATCATGTGGTCTAAATACAGTTGAAAGATAATCGGCAAAAATTTCTGACTTTTCTCTGTCCGAGACAGCCCAGGAACCATCATATTTTCTCAGTGGGACCGATGGTTCACGGTGCTTCAAGAGGCGTTTGGTATGATTCCATAGACTGTTATCATCGGTTGTCAAGTTTGAAAAATAATTGTCATAGTTATTTTGTTTAAATTTTCGTATTTGGTGTTTAAGGTCATTATTGAGTTTATTATACGTCTGTCTGTCAGAAGGGAATCGGTCTTTTTGCCATTTTTTGCGCGCTTGTCTCTTGGCTCTAATAAGATCCCTAATATGTTGAGGGTAGTTAGGTAAATGGATAGTTTCTTTATACCTTGGTGTTTGCGAAGACCATGCAGCTTCTTGTACTGATGTTGTAAAGAGTTCAACTGCCTCTTCCAATTCTTTTTCTGTTTTGAGAGCAGTTGGGATGGACAGTTTAGAATTTAGTTGCTCTCTAAATTGGTCCCAATCCATAATACCACCTGTTAATGAAGGCCTCTTTTCCTTAAGAAATGTTTCGACACCCATTATCAGGTTTACAGGGGAATGATCAGAGCCAAGATCCGCTTCGGTTTTCACTGAACAGGGTACGGTCCTTAATCCTTTCGTCACAAATATGTCTAATATGTCAGGCTTCTTGTGTCTAGAATTTGGTAAGTAAGTTGGTTGGTTTGGACCAAGCACGTCTAATGACAGTCGATGAATAACAGATCTAAGGTTCCTACCTCTTGGAGTGCACAGTCGCGAACCCCAGTACTGATGTTTTGCATTATAGTCCCCTCCAGCTAAAAACGAACTACCAAGAGCTTCAAAGATTTTTGTAAACATTTGCTCTGTAATTATGTACTTTAGGGGGCAATAAATTGCAGCTATCGTCACGTTCTTGTGTTTGGTCTGTAAGTGTATTCCTGTGATTTGTATCTGAGGAGTAGAGTCAAGATGAATGGAAAAATGTTTCAGTGTCGATTTGATTGCAATGGCAGTACCGCCGTGTGCAGTGTTGTCAGGATGGTCTGTTCTGTATAAAGTATAACCAGAGATGCTAAGTTTATTTCGAGGTGTCAGATGTGTTTCCGTCAGTAAGGCTATGTCTATGCGTTTGTGATGGAGGTGTATTTCTAATTCAGTCTTTCGTTGTATAAGTCCGTTAACATTCCATAGTAGGATTGATAAGGAGCCCACAGTCAGAGAATTAGGGGCCATATTGGGGGCATACTGTCTGTGTTATTTGGTTTAATTTAGTAATGAGGCTGATAAGAGGTCGGACAAGGTTGTTAAGATTATTTAGGGCAGAAATAAGTTCTGATGGATCAAAATTAGTAGGCGGTGCTTGAACTGTACTTACATGATTCATGCCTGACCAAGTCTGTTGTGGCTGTACCATAATATTTGAATGAACATGATCTTGATAGTTCGGTTCTGGAACACTGGGCTGCTGTTGTAGAGGACGATTTTGCAAAGGTGGAAACTGCCTTGGCTCAGGAGGCTCTACAACCACCGGCTGAGGACGATTTCTGTTGCTGCGTTGAGCTCGTAATTCTCTGAAGGTCTGACATCCTCTGTAGTTAGCTGGATGAGCTCCTTCGCAATTTGCACATTTCGCGGGTGTTTCTCTGGTTTTTTTTTGGCATACTGATGTCTCATGGGCTTGGCCACATCGCACGCACCGAGCCTGATGGTTACAATAGCTTTTCGTGTGACCAAAGCCCTGACATCTTGTACATTGTGGAATATCTCGTTTTTTTCTTGGTTCTTCTATCTTTACATGAGTATAATATAGAAATTCAATTTCATAAATTTTTTCATTGTATGAATTTTTTGATATATCAACGAAAAACATTTGTAGTGGGGTTTTTGTTCTTGTTGAAATAGCATTTGTAATATTTATTGCTTCGTATCCATTTCTCAACAACTCATCTTTTTTAATGGAAGGAGGAGTAGAGTGGTGTAAACTTTTTATAACTATTCTGGCATTTTTTTCTTCAGCCAGCTGAAATGTGTGAAAGTCTGCGTTCACTTGTCTTAGGCTTCTGACTGCACTCCTGTAGCTGTCAGCTGTTTTCGGAAGTAATGTTACTATGGCCTTATTTGTTGTTTTTAAAGTTAAATTATTAATGCCTACCTCTTTTTCTAGAAATGAGACAAAGGCTGGATAGTTTTCAATACCACGTACGTACATATATTGGAGGTGGCTTCTTACTAACAGGAGTTATATTAGTTTGCTGTACTTGAGTATTTTGTTTTTCTGATGGGAACAAAACTTCGAACTGATTTGATAATTTTATATCACTGACCTTTTTAGCCTGTTTTCTGGGGTCTGCTGTAGCTGCTGGTCTTTTTTTTTTCCGATGACAACTTCCCATGAATCATGGTTAAGGGCACCAGTAGGCGTATCATCAATTGGCATCTCCGTATCTCGGGATGCTTCAGCCATACCCGAAATTTTAACTAACTTCTTCGCTACGGTACACTACAGTTTTAGATTAACACTTTTTGCCTAAAAATTACCTGTTTTTACCACTGAAAACTGTTATATTAGGCGGACACAATTTAAAAACAATCACCTTTCCTGGTTATAGAATATCATCAATTAGTGATGATTGTAAGGCTATTATCGTACTCAATTCTTTTCTCTGGAACATTAACATTATATTGAAATAAAAAAAGTAATACCATCGCACTAATCGTAATGCTTTATGACACTGAGACATGGACGATAAACAGAACTCCTGTGCTCTTTAAGACAGACCATGTCAGATGATGATGTTAGAGAATGGGTGTTGGTAAAATGAAATGTCTTATAAATTCTTATAATAGTGGAGATGAGAGGAAGGTGGTAGTCATCACTTTACGACTAAATATATGTCGAATAACGAAGAAAATAATAGGATTGTTTGCTGAAGACAGAAAAACGAGAGGAAGAACTCGTGCAAAAATAGAAGAATACGGTCTTTCATAAAAACGTATCCTTAAGTTGTTTTCACATAGATACAAAGCTTTTTGGGATAAACATTTTTTATTCTTATTCAATCGGCTATTATTTTAGTGCAGATTGATTTTTCTAAAAATGAACATAATTATTAAACGTTGTTAGTTATTTCTACTGTCTTATTTCTTAAAAAAAGATCCTTTGGCGCGTAAATTTTCCCCAGTAATTTAACCCCACTAATGAATATTAGTTTCAGATCGGCTAGGATCTGACGATTTTTAATGGGCGAAGGACATCCTTGGACACTCCTTCCCGACAAATTAGTTATCGTCCTTTAAATATTTATTGAATTGTT
The DNA here is from genome assembly GCA_003667255.2 of Euschistus heros. NCBI lineage: Eukaryota > Metazoa > Arthropoda > Insecta > Hemiptera > Pentatomidae > Euschistus > Euschistus heros. The sequence continues at coordinate 1,822,607 of RCWM02000032.1, read as the reverse complement.
TTAATTAAAAACAGGACGCTCTTTCTTCCCGTTTTATTCTTTTCACAGGACATTTAAGGATACAAATTTGAGATCTGCCAGGTGTAACGATTTAACCAGTCACAGGATAAGATTTTTACAAAGGACACTTGCTAGCTTTTCGGTAGCCTGTGTGCGAACTTTTAAGTTACGCTCCTGTGCTGTATATATAGTTCTTAGTTTAAGAAAAAGAGGGTAAAACGCATAAAAAAAAAAAGACATAAACCTTTTTCATCGATATTTCGATCTGTTGACATTTTTCAATTAGGAGAACTATAAGTTTTTTTGTTTTTTTTTTCTGTAAAACTTCAAAATTGAAATATTTGATTATTCAATTGCTCGGATCTTATGGGCAAATAACGGCCAACATCGTTAATTTCCTCAGCAAAATTACATAAAAATTAAATTACGTTAATCAAAATAAACCAAACCAAGCCAGGAATTTTTACTAACGATCTTTAACAGTAGAAGCTTTTGGATTATAGGAGAATACAAAAGTCTAAGTATTAAGACAAATGTTAGCATTTATTGGAAACACAATGAACACACAGGTTTACACAAGACAATAATACAAGTGAATCAGCTGGTAGTGTAGACTGGTGGCGCACTGGTGGTGGTGGTTGGCACTAAAGACCAGAGTGGTCATGATATTTGAAGTATTCCAACACTCCCCCACACTCTGTAGGCTTTAGTTGTAGTTGTAGTCCTATTGCTTTTTGTAGAGTGTCATGGCGAGGGCCTGCGAGTCCTTTGGTCAAAATGTCAGCTTCCATGATTTCTGTAGGCTTGTATGAGACAACTATGTCTCCATCTTGAACCTTCTCTCGTATAAAGTGCTCTCGAATGCTGATGTGTTTTGAACGAGCACTTACTATGGGATTTCTTGTCAAGTCCTGTGCAGCGAGATTATCATTGAATAATTCAATGGCTTCATGCTTTATCCCCATGTCCGATATCAGTTGTTTTTTAGGTGCATGGCTTCCTTGGCAGCATCTGTTAATGCCATGTATTCAGCTTCCTGAGTGGATAACGCAACTGTTTTTTGCTTACGGCTCTCCCAGCTGATGGCAGCTCCTGCAAAAATTTGAAGAGATAACCAGTGTAGGATCTTCTGTCTTCTGCGCAGGATCCCCAGTTTGCATCGGCATGTCCATGAAGTGGTTTTCCAGTCTTTTTGTAGACAAGAGCCAAATCTCTAGTGCCCTTTAAGTAGCGGAGTACCCGTTTGGCTGCAAGCCAGTGAGATTTGTCAAAACACATGTTATACTGGCTGAGATAACTCACACTGTGACTGATATCAGGTCTTGTTCCCATTGATAGATACATAAGAGCTCCGATGAGATTCTGATAAGGATAGTCTGGTGGAGTATCAGATTGGTTCTTAATAAGTTGGGTACCAGGAGCAAGTGGAGTTCTAACTGGTTTGCATGTGGACATGTTGAATTTTTCGAGAACTTCATCTATATATTTTGACTGTGAAGCATAAATCTTGCCCTCCTTTCGCGAAAATTCGATTCCAAGGCAGTGTTGTAAGTCTCCTAGGTCCCTCATTTCAAATATGTTCATCAATAACTTTTTAACAACATTAAGTCTTGCCATGTTATTTGATGCCAAAATTATATCGTCCACATATATGGCTAATAGAATTTTATCTCCCCCTTGAAAAGATACGTAGACACATGGGTCTGCGGGAGATGCCTGAAAACCAAGATACTTAAGTTTGGAGTCTAATTTTTGAAACCAGTTGCGGCCAGCCTGTTTTAAGCCATATAGTGCCTTATTTAGGCGACAAACTGTCTTTCCATCTGTTTGTTTTAAATCTTGGAGCATCTGCTTAGAACGTAGGAAAATTGTAGAATCCTCCGCGTCACTTTCATCGAACATAATCTCTGTCAGAAAACGTTCAAGGTTTGCTGATTTCTCCATAAAGATTTCTTCGCTGATTTCCCCATTCAGAAATGTTGTAGATACATCCAACTGATTAATGTGTAGATCTTCTTCAACAGAGAGAGCAAGTAGGAGTCTTATTGAGCTTAACTTGGTTACTGGAGCATATGTCTCGGTAAAGTCCAAACCAGGTCGTTGTGCAAAGCCGCGTGCTACTACGCGAGCCTTTCTTCGTTCTAGTTCACCTGATGGTTTGTACTTACATTTCAAAATCATTTTTGATCCTATTACATTGGAATCTTTCTTCAACGGAACAATTTTCCAAGTGTCATTTTTGAGATGCGCTCGGAGTTCATCTTTGATTGCATTTTGCCAGGCATTGGCGTCAGGTCCTTGTAGCATATCATGTTCTGATGATGCCTTCATCACATAATCCAGTGTCCAATTCGGTGGTTGAAGATTATTTCGATTTCGTAGTCTCATATTGGTACTTGACTGTGGAGCCTGAGATAGTCCAACTTCATTGTTTGGAGGTGATCGTCATTTTCGGTATCATAAGATCCATCATCTTCAGTTGATTCAGGCGTAGAAGATTGAGTATCAGGGTTCTCTGTGTTTTCTTCAGGATTTTCGACAATGATGTTGAAATCCACCTTATCTTCTGAAGTAGAATAAGAGTTTGGGTTTTTATGGCCATCAAGAAGTTTTGGCACGGATGTCGTTGAAGTTTCGTAGAACATCTTGTTTATGGTCCTGACATCTCTGGTGACTATTATTTTCTTCTTAATTGGATCCCATATTCTGAAAGCCTTTGATTGCTCAGAATAGCCAACGAAAATTCCTTCAATGGCCCTTGAGTCAATCTTTGATTTATTCAGGTTTTTGTTTAGGAAAAACGATTTGGAACCAAATATTTTGAGGTGTTTGACAGATGGTGGGTGACCAAACCATAATTCAAATGGTGTTTTACCATTTAAACTTCTTGACGGTGAACGGTTTATCAAGTAATTAGCACAAAAAACTGCTTCAGCCCAGAAAGAATCAGGGAGATGAGATTCTAAGAGGAGGCACCGAGTTTTGTCAAGCACTGAACGATTTTTTCTCTCAGCAAGTCCGTTCTGTTGGGGTGTATAAGGTGCCGAAAATCTCTTTTGAATACCATGGTGAACTGAATATTTGCTGAATGTTTTACTTTTATATTCAGCAACCCCATTATCACTTTGGAGAAATTTTATGTGCTTACCTGTGAATTTTTCAACCTCACATTTGAATTCTTTAAAGTAATTTATAACTTCATTTTTCTGTTTTAAAAAATAAATTTTTGTGTATCGGCTGTACTCATCTATAAATGTCACAAAGTACCTACATCCTCCATGAGATACTGTACGCATTGGTCCAACAACATCTGAGTGCACTATTTGAAGTAATTCCAAGCTCTTCTGCTCAGGATTGGTTTTGAAGGGAAGACTGGACATCTTTCCTCTGATGCAAATCTCACAGTCATTGAGAGATTCAGAAGGATTGAATTGTAGGCCAATCATATTTTGATTTTTGAGAGCAGTTTTTAAATCATGTTCATTAATGTGGCCTAGTTTTTGATGCCACTCCTCAATTTTGAATGAAGATTCTTGTTTTTATCAGGGATTTTCAAATAATATAACCTATTTGTGCGAGTTGCTTGAAAAATTATTTTTCCTTCAGCATCAGTTATGTCAGCTTTGTCTTTTGTGAATGTGACGTTGTATCCACTATCCGTTATTTTACCAACCGATAAAAGATTAGCGGATAGATTTGGCACAAAGAGGGTGTTTGGCAAATTTACAGTATTATTTTTGTCAAAATCTAATTTTACTAGGCCTTTTCCATCAATTGAAGTGGTATGTTGAGTAGATGCTAGTTGTAGGAAGCCATTGTTTACCTTTGACATATCTGAAAACTTATTTTGGTTAGAACACATGTGAGACGTACTTCCTGAATCAAGGCAGAACCAAGTAGGTGGTTTAGGGCGGCAAGGTAAAATTGAATGGCATTCCTCAGTAATAAAGGTTTTCTCATTCTTCTTGTTAGTAGAATTTTTATTTTAATTTTTGAACCAACAATTATTTGATATATGATTATCTTCATTACAAAACATGCATCTAGGTTTTTGGCTGTTATAAGTTTTGATATTTTGTTTTTTCTTGTTTTTGAAATTTGTTTTACCTGTCTGATTTTTGAATTTTGAGCCATAAAATGCATCCTCTTGACTTGATACGTCGTTTTTTTTTTTTTTCTGGCTTCTGCTTCCTCCAATATTTTGACTTTGAGATCTTGAGGTTTTGGAAGGGTATCTCGAGTCTCTATGGCAAATCTGAAGTTCTCAAACGTAGGAGAAAGACTGTAGAGCATCATAATGCTCAGGAGATCAGAATTTATTTCTATGTTCATGTCATTTAATTTGTCTACTGCATCCATAAATGTGTTCAAATGCTCTCTAACATCGTCTGTGTCCTTCATTTTGTGTAGGACAAGGCGTTTCAACAACGTAGCTTTCCTAGCAGGACCATCACTTTGGTAGATGGTTTTGAGAGTAGCCCAGACGTCTTTTGATGTGGTACAGTTTCTGACTTGCTTAAATTCACTTGGCGAAATTATAAGGAAAAGATCTGACCTTGCACTAAGATCCTCCTTCATCCATTTTGCTTTATCGGCAGCGTTGTTTTCGTCTGGTGTTTTTGTTTCGCCGGTAACATAACTCCATAGTCCGTTTTTGATAAGAATGGCTTGAGCTTGGACGACCCATGTATCGTAATTATCTTTACGTAAGGGTTCTATTCGGTAATTACTCACGAAACCGCTTGCCATCTTTAGTTGGGATTCTAAATCGTTTATGAAAACACAACTTGAAAAAATGTCGAATCGGGAGATAACCTGTAAAGCGCGTACCATGCGGTTAACCGAACACAACTTTTGATTATCAGTAAGATCACAACACTTGGCGAAATTAAAGTCTTTTTGTCTAATAATGCGTATTCTCTGGGCCCATAACCTTTTGGATTATAGGAGAATACAAAAGTCAAAGTATTAAGACAAATGTTAGCATTTATTGGAAACACAATGAACACAAAGTTTTACACAAGACAATAATACAAGTGAATCAGCTGGTAGTGTAGACTGGTGGCGCACTGGTGGTGGTGGTTGGCACTAAAGACCAGAGTGGTCATGAATATTTGAAGTATTCCAACAGAAGCTTTTTGTCTTTGATTTTCAACAATGAGTAGGTGTATTACAAATTTAATGAAAGAACCATAAAAGTAAAGTGCGTCCGTGCATATAAATGTTCAAATCGAACTTATCATCAGGTTATGATGTTATGTTTCTATAGTTCATCGAAATTCGAGACGTCCCTTTACGATTGAATAGATCACGATCACATATACACCATACAATTACTTCAAAGAATATTAGTTCATATTTTGTATAACGAGAAAGTATTAAAAATAGTTAGCTGATCCGTGATTGATAGTAAAAAAAAACAAAAAAACTTGAGAGTAGAAAGAAAGAAAACATATAGCCTCCTAGTAATGGTAAGTAGCCTATGCTCGCCGTACTCTCACACACACCCTCGCTACACTAGTGACTGTGGCCCAAAATTCTAATAATTACTTCAGACACCTTATATTAATAGATGCGGAGAAGTGATGATTAGCAGGAATGAGCGATTTTTTCATTATCATTAAATAATAATAATAAAAGGCACTATTTTTTTATTTTTATTTTTTATCATATTTTCGAGGCAGTACTATTGATTTACTTCTTATGGGCTCATGTCCTTTTTCTTACTGGTCTTCTCCTAGGGGAACTAGCTATATTACATAACAATGATTAATTCGTTATTTTACCGAACCAAGTGGTTAAGAGGGATAAACAAAGTTGCTGATTTATTTTTATAGGAAGCTGGTCGTTTTCCCATATGGTTGTCTTTACCAATAGATTCAGATTGACCAATTGAAAAGGAGAAAACAATTAACATTATCAACCGTTAATTTCATTTAAATGGAATCACTTTCATCCAATCAGTCATTATTTTAGGGTTGATTGATTTTTCCAAGCTTGAACATAATTTTTAAACATTATTAGTTATTGCTGTAGTTAACTTATTTTTTAAAAAGATCCTTTGGCGGGTAATGTTTCCCATCTCTATGTAGCTTTGTAACCTGTGCATTTACCTTCCTCATTGTTACATGCTGTGCTTTCAGTTGTTTACAGTTGGTGGCCGGCACTGGTACATTTTTTCAGTTTACGTTGCTAGATCCTTCAACTCATTTTTGAAGACTGTTTTTTAGTAAAGAAGTTCTTTAATTATGGTTGGTGATTTAATTATTCACTGATTATAGAGTGATAAGTGAGCCAGTTATAATCATGGTAATTTTTTCCCATTTTTAAAAATGTATTAATTCGATAATGCCTGTTACCAGTCTAACATTTGTATTCTAGTTTAATCTAGTCCATAGAAAAGAATTGGCCCATGAAGACAGTATTTGGTCTTGTGGCTGGGGGAGGATTGCCCATAAAAAAGAAGAAATTAATGGAGATGGAGATGCTTCAAGGTATAATAGATCTTAACAGTTTATAATAGAATTATACATTATAAAATCCTTGTATAAGGACTAAGCTATAATCATTGTTTTAATTGATGAAATTCTTATTCTTGTAGAGATTCAATGGAGACTGAGGAAGTGGAAGATATTATTGTCACAGGGTCAATGGATAATACTGTTAAAGTCTGGAACTTAGTAGATGAAAAACTTGAACAGAAGTATAGTATGGAAGGCCACTGTTTTGGGGTTGTTTCTTTGGATATAAATTATGATTCTTCAAGTAATTGTTTCATGAATACTTATATTTTGTGTTTTCATTATTTTTGGTATCCCTTTACTTTAACAGCTCTGCCCCTGCCCCCTTTAGAAATACCTTATTGCGAAGTTATCCGTGCATTCTTTTTTCGGTGGAGATATTTGATATTGAAATTGCAAATTATGGTAATTGGAAATGATATTGTCAATTATTTTAACTATATAATGAAGAATTACTAGAACGCAATATAGAATATCTATTACATTATTTTTTCTTAGGATTATTAGAGAACTAGATCATGAGTGAAATAATGGAGTAGTAGAATGAGCTAAATTGGACTGTAGTTTATTATAACATGTAGTATGGAATTAATAGTTACTAAACAGCTCTTAATATATCTGACATATAACGTAATGGAGAAAAATTTTACTATACTATAATCAGAAATCAAAATGAATAAGATCTACTAGGCTTGGTTTTGTGTGTCCATCTTATCAAAAAAGTTAATAAAGTGAAGGGATACCATAGTAATATTAAACACAGTTTATCATTTTTAAAACAAGGTCAATAATTGATTGGTGGGCTGTAACATAATTCATTCTCTAACTATAGGAAATGAGGTTTATTGTATTAAATGAAAACATTTTGTTTAACACTTAAACCTGAGAGCATACGGATCAATAGAGGTTACTGGAGTTTATTGATAAATTTCAATGGTTTAGAATATTATGGTCGTCATGATTTTCAGAAATTATTTATCTATTCCAGTCTTTCATCTGAAACCCAAATTGTAATTCACGTGAGGTACGCATGATGATATTGTAATATCACTTATTGCTTATTATTATTTTTATTAAATATTGTCTATGTAATCTAATATTATCAGATCAACATCTGTTGACAAAGATCCTGGGATATTTTTTATCCTTCTAGAAAGTGAAACTGACATCGAGCAAATATTGTTAGGGCTATATTAAGGTTTTTTAAAAAAAAAAGGTAACGGTTCGGATCGGCGACACCAACCCCTAAACCCGCTCAGAATACCTTTTATCGATTCTAACCTTGTTCCGATTTATTTCGATGTTCTAGTCGCTGCTTTCAGAGGAGAAAGGTTATTCTCTTACATTTACTGAGAAACTCTAAATCCCTGTTCAAAGTAATATTAACTTCTGTTTACCTTCTAATATCAAAATGAGAAATAAGAAAATATTAAAGTGGAAATAAGGAAATATCGAAATATAAGACACTAAATCATTTTTGAATTAATATTAATTTAATCAACAATTAATATACTACTGAACCACCAGTAAAGTTAATTCCTGATGAACTTTCTCTCAGAGAAGTGAAAATAACAAATTATAAATATAAAAAAGACAGAATCCTTAAGTATTTATTTGGCATAACTCCTATTTATTTAACATTTGTAGCTACATGTTTCGGTGATAATGTTTCATCATCAGGCTTCTAATTTTTTTTAAAAACACATTAATCTATAACATTATACCAATAGTTCTACAATTATATAGTAATGTGTCATTTACCTCTTAATCTGTGATTATTTTCACATTGTCAATTCTCCATGTTATAAGCCATTATATAATATAAGACAGAATCCTAGTTGAAAGTGAAGATGTTAATTTCTGCTATATTTTCTCATGGGAAGTGGAAATAAGAAAACATAAAAAACCTGTGATATACTTTCTCACATTTATTTATAAACTGATATGTTTTATTGAATTAATTATACAATCTGTCTCACTTTAGCACAAAAAGTAATATGGATGACAAAGAATCCATTCACAAAATATGTATACTGAAATTTTATCACTGAAATTGAAACAACAAATACAAATATATAAAACACCAAATCCATGTACAAATAAATCTTGTTCAGTTTCATAACACTTTTACAAGTTGTAAATTTTATCACTTAAATTGATAGAACAAATATAAATATATAAAACACCAAATCCATGTACAAATTAATCTTCTTAAGTTTTATAACACTTTTACACATAAGATTAGATGAAATAAGAAAACATGAATTTATAAAACACTTAATCCTTTATGAAACTCATTTTGTGAACTTCTGTTTCACTTATTTAGATTTAAGAAGTCTAAATATCAATATAACAAACTAAACAACACAATCCAAGTTGAAACTGTAGAAGTGATTGTTTACATGTGAGGTTATAGGAATGAACTATCGAAAAATGTAAACATGAAGTGAAGCGTAAGGATCGAACTGGTCGGTGTAGCGCAGGTCAACCTAGTTTGGTGGTGTCGCCGATCCGAACCGTTACCAAAAAAAATTATAACTTTATGTAGATTAATATAGACTTACTCCTTGAGGTTATCTGAAACTATAAAATATATATATATATATATATATATATATATATATATATATATAACTATCATTAAAAAAAGAAAAAGTTATTTGGTTTTATTGTAGCTACATCCGATAAATCAGTTGGTTGCAGCTATTGACCTCTCTCTTCCACCAGCTTTAAATACCCTTAAGGGAAACCTTGTCATTAGGAATCATACTGATCATTGTATTCATTTTATTTTCTAATAATGGTGAATGTAAAAATAATCCATATCATAACCCAAAATTACAACTAAGTTACATTAGTATGTATTATTTTGAGCAAAATATAGGTAATAACTAGAAACTCTTTCTAATTTCTTAGTATGTTACAGTTTTTGGTATGTTGTTGCTCTGATATAGGAATTCAAAACTATGAATAATGAAAAAAACAACTTGACCGCCCCTTTTAAAATAATTGCACGAATAAGAATTTTACACCTCTAAGGTATGTACAAATAATGAATATTGTTCTTTTTGGTTTTCAGTGATTGTTACGAGTTCATTGGATTCAACTATAAGACTTTGGAACTCTGAAGATGGAAGTTTAACCAAAAAAATAGAAGGAGGACCTCTAGATGTCTGGACTGTAGCCTTTTCTCCTGATTCCAAACATATCATATCAGGTTGTCATAGTGGGAAAATAAATATATATGGGGTCAATTCAGGGACAGTAGAAGCAACAATTGACACAAGGGGAAAATTTATTTTAAGTACTGCTTATGTAAGTTTTTAATATAATTTTTTCCTTAGTTTTTTAAAAGTAATATGAACATATTATTGTTGAAGTTTAAAAGAAAAAAAAAAATTGAACTTTTGATTTTTGGAATAAATGTCAAGGAGCAATAAATGTGACTAAAATATTATGTAGTTTAATGTAGATTTTAAGTGTACACATGTGTATATACATATATATGTTTCTATTTTAGAGTCCTGATGGAAAGTATGTTGCATCAGGTGCTGTTGATGGCATTATTAATGTTTATGATGTTGCTACTAGTAAGCTTGTACATACTCTTGAAGGACATGCTATGCCCATTAGATCGTTAACTTTTTCACCTGATTCAGAGCTCCTTCTTACTGCTTCCGATGACAAACACATGAAATTGTACAATGTGTATGTAAGCATTGTATTTTTAACTGATATTTTATATCTATAGATTATTTAGAGTTTACCTGATCATTAAACATAAAATTAAATCAACCTGTTGAAACTGTTTGTTATAATTGCTGAGATTCAGTGTACTTATGAAATTTCAAAGTCTTCGAAAAAACCTTTCGAGTATTTATCTTGTTATTATTATTTTATTTATATCACTGATTATTTAATAATCTTTCAGACGACAACAGCAACCTGGTGTGGTAGCTACCCTTTCTGGTCATGCTTCATGGGTTCTATCTGTTGCATTTAGTCCAGATAATACACATTTTGTGTCCAGTTCTTCAGATCACACTGTTAAAGTATGGAATCTTGATACTAGGTCATGTTTGCATACATTTACTGACCATACTGATCAGGTTAGTTTTGTTTTAATTATTATACCTAAGATATACAAAATTATTCTTATATAGTAAGATATAAAAAGATCAGATTGTTTGGAGAACTATGTATGTGTTTTTTTTATTGTTGATTCTGGTGAAAGATTTGTACCTAACAATTTGTTAACTTTTATGTAGTAATAACTGAAATACTCACATAAGAAAAAACCTTATGTTTTATATCTGTATTTTTTTATTTATTTCTTCTTATAACTCTAGGTGGTTTACTGAGGTAGGAGATAGACTTAGTTTTAGGATAAACCTAATCTATAACCCATCCATTGTTCTGAGCATAAGGATATTTCAAGGAAGAAACTAATGCACAAATTTTTTACTACAAGGCTAATAACAGAACCTGGCAATCCATTTTTATAGTTTAAAAATGTTGCATGCTTTAGTAGTTTAGGTTCAGTTAAATCAACGCTACCTAACCTGCTTGGCAGTTTAATCAGTCCCATATTAAAAAAATGTGCCATGATTGAATGCAAACTTTAAATTTATTTTGAAACTCAGAAAAAATAATTTACCTTAAAAATAACTTCTTCTTCTTTTACTTTTTTTTTTTTCTATGCCTGGCTATTCTGTGAATTTGGTACCACAAGTTTTGTCGCCATATACTTGTCTTTCAGGTTTTTGGCATTTTCTATATGTTCTGACCAACTGAGTTGGTCTCCTCTATTTATTTTTTTATTATTATTTTTTTTTTGTTTATTTTATTTTATTTTTATGAGACACTCAAATTTATCCCCGATGTTTTTCTTTGTCTTATCTGCAAAAATTGTACAAAAATCATCAATACTTAAAAATACAGTAACTATTAAGTCCAATAGGGTTAGGTTACAGGATGTAGAATTTATTAATGCTGAATCTTGCCTATAAAACCCAAAACAGCTGTGATTTATGTGAAATTTTTGTTTTATTATTTCAAATTCCAGTTGAATCTTGATCATCTTTGTTAATGAAATGATCTGACATCTTGCATTATTTGTAATGCTTATGTTGGTTAAAAGTATATGTATTAATATTTATTTGCTAAGAACAATTGAGCACCTTCTAGACATGATCTAGGTATTAGTTTATATTACTAACAGGTTCTATATTATACAGCAGCAGTTGTTTTTGAAGGTTCTCTTCTCATTTTGTTACAATATGAATCCCTATTTGTAAAACTTAATATTTGGTTTTTTGAATAATCAAAAAATAATACTTTCCCCTTTCTTTTCTGTGAATAAATTAAAATTATAAAGTTATGATTATCTGTGTGTATTAATGTATTAATAACTGAATAATTTGGGGTCACCTGTGTTATATTGGTTAGCATAGCAACCTACTAAACCCAAGATCGCGGGTTCGCAGCCCGGCAGATGACTTTAGGATTTTTTAAAGGGAGTAAAAAATCCTTAGCTATGCCGTCGTTTGGAAGGGACGTAAAATGGGGGTCCCGAGCCTGTGGGATGTCAGGTACCTGTTAAAGATCCTTATCCTAATTATACCTGGATAGGCAAAATTTAGGACTCCCACCGTAGCATTGTCTGATTAGCCATAGCAGCATAAAGTGACGTTAAACGAAATAAACAAACAAACAAACAACTAAATAACTTTTTTATTTTTACTAAATGAATTTTCCTTTTTTCTTCATTAATTACATTATTAATGTTTTAATAATTGAGATATTTTTTTTGTATACTTGAAGGTAAAAGAAAAGTTATTCACTGTCTTTAATTACAGTAGATTTCTATTTAACTGACTGCTCTAAAAAAATAAGGAAGAATTATTTGTATTACTTGTTTTTTTTGTTGTTTTTTTTTGTAAATGCATCTGTGGCAGTAGTGAATAGTCAATTAAGTGCATTTTGTGTTTCAAGTTTGTACGTGAATGTTGGGTTATGGGTATCACCAGAAGATTATTTTTGTTCTCCTAATTTGTGTTAAAGGACTTAGTTATGAGCCTATTACAAATATGAATACTAATTTATGAATCATTGTCGAAAAAATTGCGTTTTCCTTAAATACCAATTTTGCAGTTAATCGACTATTCACAAGTGCCACAGATAAATAAAGAAAAAAGTAATGACTTATTTTTTATAATTAGGTATGCAGGAGTCTACTGTATTATTTGTTTACTAAAATTACAAAAGTGATTTTTATGTTTTAGGTTTGGCAGGTAAAATATAATCCAGATTCAAATAAAATACTATCTGTATCAGATGATAATGCCATTAATATTTACTCGCAAACCTCATTAACATCTGACTCAGAAAAAAATGACATGGAAATGATGTAATAATGAAGTTGGAAGTTTGAATGAACCTTATTACCAGGTTATTGAAGTTAGTGTTGAAATAATTGAAGGAGTTATTTGATTTTATTAAAATCATGTGATTTTAAATTTGTACGATGTTATTTTAAGTTATAATAATTTGAAATAAACTATTGATATTTTTTATAGTCTGTGTCCATTTTATATTTATCTGTATGTACAGATTTTATTAAAATATTTATATTATTTATTTATTTTTATCTTTTATATGAACCACACTCTGAGCTGCTCGTTTTAAAGTAAACCACAAAATTCCTGTTTTATGAATTCCTATATAGAAATTATTTATTCTTGATTTTCTAAAATGGATGTATTCATTTCCTCATCTTTATAAAAGGGTGGGGAGCTGAAGTATGTCTATGGTCTTCTCATGTTCTGGTAATATCAAACCTTTTCTGAGTCTTCCTGATTAAATCTCTCCGGCCAATTTGTTAAGGGCAGTCTGAAATCTAATTTCTTGTTCTTTATGTTTAGATATAGTAAACCATGGTCCTTTTTAAATTTAAATTTTACCTATCCAACCGTAAGTAGAGGAAGTATTGTAATTGTTCACATTTTGATGAATATTAAAAAAAACAAAAGCATTATTATGATACTCAGTTAATTAAGATTAACAATTGAATGGGTCCGCCTCAAAAACGTTTTAAGCGACAAACAAAATTTTGAATAATCAGTGAAAGAAAATCATAATCTAAATTTATAAACTAGTTTTGTAAGTTAGATTTTTTTTTAACCTTGTAATTTGTTATATTTACATGAATAATAACATAATGGAGTACTATATCATACTATGACGTGCTATTTATTATACATTTAAGAACCTTTAAATCATCACTTCGGAAATTTTGTCGCTTAGAACGTTTTTCAGCGGACCCATTCAATTAGTCTAATAAAACAAAAATAATTTTGGGCTGAAAGATAATCTTTTTGAATGGATTTAATTTTAATTTCTGTATTTATCTTATAGTCTTTAGTTCTGTAAACTTCAATAGATTACAGCTGAAAGCCTTTTGTTATTTATGATCACAGGAATCTTTTTCTTATTTTGCCTACATAATACATTTTCATGTTTAACTTTTTCAGATTTTTTACTAACAAGAATAAATTTTAAAAAATCTAATTCAGGTCAACTATAACTATATTTTCTCCATTTCTCTTGTTTTAAATGATGAATGATTTTAAATGTTCTCTCATTGGCCGAAACATAATTATTTTCATTTTGTTGAATTAAGATTTAATCAGCTGACGTGTTTAATTATGATGTTAGGGTGTTTTGTTTGTTTTCCTTATTTATAATAATAAATTATATCAAATATTATTTTCTTAGTAAAAACAAAAATTATATTAACTAAATACTTGAGTTCCTGAATAGTCATACAAAAGTTTTGTATTTCTTTATATTACTTTATACTTACAGCATTTATTTTTTAAAAGGATTCTTAGAAGATATAATTTTAATAACTTTTTATTTTAAATCTAATTATCTTATGATGATTGACATAGACATTTGATATATTGATATTACAATTAACTTAATTAACAATTACTTAAATATTATCTACATTGAGTACACTAGTTATTAACTAACACCTTTTCTACAAGCTGCATTGACTAGATCTAAAATATTTTAAACTTCATATTCAAAACATTGTACTTAGTTCAAGGACATTTAATTATTTATTTGTAGATTTTTGTAATTTGGCATTTTTTGTTTTCTTGACCTTCAGTATTTTAAAATAAAAAGTTAGCTGAAAAAAATGAAAGTTTTATAAAGTTTATAAGTCCATAGCTGAACCTTTCTTACTTTAATCCATTAAGTACACTGCAATCTGCCTTTGAATTCAAGCGGTATGGATACGTGAAATTCTTAAATTTTTCTTCAAATGTCCAGTGTTAGGTATATACTGGATTGTTAAAATAATACATACTTTGTGAAACTAACTATGTACTGTATTTATAGTTTCTATCCATTTATAATTTTATAGAACATACTTCATTTTTTTTTTCCTTTTATTAGAATATCATGAAGTCATATTTTATTATACTTCATGCATTTCCTTTCATTTGATTGGTGTTAACCTTTTATGTGAGTATCATTTCTTCACTGTTAAGATTTATTTTACTGATTCAAGTTATCTCACATCATGCCGATGCAGATCCTCTTCAGTAACAGCTATCTTATATTTATTTTCATCTGACATTAAATTCTTTAGTCAATCACTTTATTTTAATTTCTTAATTATTAAAATATATATAAGCTTTTTGAGATTGGTTTACCAAAGTATATTGGTATATACTGTAGCCCATCATAGGAAGAACCCTGTATTCTAGCTCAACTTTACAAAAAAAAAAATTAAATGATTGCTCTCCTTTTGAATTCAAACCATTTTTAGCATTTTAATTTTTTTTTTATGCTTAATTTCAGTTCTTAAAAAGTTTTTGCTAACTATAGCCTTTAATAAGAACTATCAACTTAATCTAGATAATGTAACTAGTTCATTAAATTACAAATTTACGACCCTGTTTTAGTACTGACTGAACTTTTTCCACTGTTCTTTTATCATATCTGATGCTTTTTCTGCAATCATTATTACAGGAGCATTAGTGTTCCCACTGACAAGAGTAGGCATTATGGATGCATCTACTACTCTCAATCCTCTTACACCATATACTTTTAACTGTGGATCTACTACTGCCTCTTTATCCCAGCTCGGTCCCATTTTACATGTACCAACTGGATGGTAAATGGTTACTGAGTACTGCCTTATCATGCACTCCCAATAATAATCTGTGTCCTTTGGAATATTCTTACATGAGGGAAAAGGATGAGCATATAGCTCACTGCCAAATTTCTGCAAAGCATTGGTTTTGCTCATTTCTACTGCAAATTTTACTCCTTCGATCAAAGTTTTCATGTCAAACGGATCAAAAAAATAATTAGGATAAATTAATGGATATTCAAATGGATTTTTACTTTTTAACTTTATGAATCCTTTGCTTTTTGGTCTGAGAAGCACTGGAATTGCTGACCAAGTATCTTGACCTTTTAGTGGTTCAAAAACGTCTTTGTAAAATTTTTCTGTTATTCCATGAGCTTTCCAGAGTTGTGCTCCACCGTCAGAATTGGTTGATCCTGATATTAAATGGAACTCAATATCTGGCCAATCTTCTGAAGCATTATTGTATTTAGTATTGATAAAAGCTAATCCTTCGACTCCTCCCATTACAGTCAGAGGTCCATCACCAAACATTGCATATTTTAAAAGTGATTGGACGTTTTCATATATTGATGGTAATAATGAGACTTTTTGTTGAATCAAAAAGGTAAGCCCTCCAAGACCAATATGATCTTGTAAATTTTGGCCGACTCCTGGTGAATCGTACAGAGTTTGTATTCCCATTTCTGCTAAGTGCTGTGTAGGCCCTACTCCTGATACCATTAGGATCTGTGGCGAGCCAATACTACCAGCGCTTAAAATAACCTCTCTTTTTGCCCTGATCTAAAATATAAATATAATATGAATTACTTTTATAATCTTAAATAATAATTTAATAAATTATAACAGTATTTGTTGTAATTACCTGGAAGAGTTTACCATCTTTCATGAATTCTACTCCAGAAGCAGTATTTGTTTTTTGATCAATAAGAACCCTTGTAACCTGAAAAGTACCACTGTACTATTATATATGTTTTAATGAGACCCATCAACATGTAATAAAACAGTATTACATAAGCATACATGAGAGTTTAGGGATATGTGAAGATTTTTCCTTAGCCTAGCAGGTCGTAAGAATGCTTTAGCAGTGCTACATCTTGCACCTTTTCTTAGTGTTCCTTGTGGAATCATGAATCCAGTTTGACGCCTACCATTTATATCTCTGTTTTCATATCCAAGCTGTTTTCCTGCCTATAAAATGCATTTTTTTTTTTTTTAAGTCATCATCAAAATCATAATAAAGCCATAATTAGAAACATATCACATTATTTAACATATCTTAATAATGCATGAATTGGACATCATTATTATTTATTTATTAATTTTTTTTATTAAAAACTAAGAAGACTAGATTATATTACTACAAGGTTTGTCTGTAAAGTAATAGGACTGGCTTTGTAGCTTCCTTTGAAAGCTTGGATGTGTCTGAACCTGCTCAGCTATCATCAGTCCAATCAAATGTTCTTTTGTTGGTCAGTTGTACTACTTTTTTATTTCTTGCCCCTCAAAAAATGTTGTATTTGAAAATAGAACATGGTGTTGAAATTGAAAAAAAACACAGTTAAATAAAAAAGTGTCCATTGATTTTGCAAAATGGTTTTATTCTGCATCAAGACAATGCTCCTACACACACAGTGCTCTCTGTGAAGCAGTTTTTGGTTGAAAAAAGAATTGCAACACTGTAGCATCCTCCATATTCTGCTGATATAACACTGTATGGATTTTTCCTTTTTCCAAAAAAAAAAACCATTTTGTTTCAATTGAAGTTGTTAAGATGAAATTGAACTGCAACACACCTTCCATATTAATTCCAATGGGGAGTCCATTTAAGCGGACAAGTAATAGATTTATCATACATTGTAAGTTAATATATTTTTTTGAGCCAGTTCAGTTACATTATAGTTAAACCTTGTATTTTACATCTTGAAAATTTAAAAAAAATCTGGAAACCTGTCTAAGTATTATATATCACTACCAATTAAAAATATGAGAAAATATTCAAGTATAAACGAAAATCAGTCTAATGTTAATATTAACTTCACTCATCAGGGCTGTTCCTATGTCACTCTACAGAACAATCATTGTCCGGTTTGTTATCCCGTATAAACTTTTAGAGATATCTAGTTGGTGAAAGCTACTTACAAAAACCCTTTCCTCTTGATTAGGTCTGGTACATATGCTCTGTCAAGGGAGCAAAGGTCAATTTTTATTAAATGGCTTTACACCTTATAATTCTTCTTCTTGTTCTTTCGCAGTTCCACTTGAGTGCCATTTCTCTCTGTTCCTTGCTAGTATCCTCACCTGACGAAGAACTGCTCCTCTCTTCCGGCAAAGTCTTTCTATATAATCAAGGTAGAATATTCTTGTTCGGCCTCGAGGTCTTCTACCATGGGCCATTGTCCATCATTTTTAGTGGATCTCTGTGTTTGTCCATTCATACAACATGGTCGAACCACTTGAGGACTTCTCTCTTATCCATTCATTTCGAATGAAGTTTCTCCTAGTTTTCCCAGCAATCTTAGTTAGAACTTCATCTCTGCCACTGTGACTTGGCCTTTTTGCCTATCTATGAGAATCCAGCACTCAGCATCATACAAGAATATTGGCAGATATACAAATTTCAAGATATGAAGCTTTACATTTCTGCTCACCTCTCTTTTACCTACCACAGTGTTAAAAATCTGGTAGTTGACCTGGTTCGATGTACTTATTCTACTTGACATTTCTGAGTCTATCTCAGAGCTGTTCATCACTGCTCCAAGATAGGCAAAATCTTTAACCATATCCGATTCCTCTCCATTGCAGTAAACATGGACATCTTTTTCTTGTCTTCCTAATTGTAGGAACTTATGAATTATGATTATTATCATAGGTTATGCTTTGGCAGCAGCAGTTCACTTTTATTACAGTAGAGATATTATTTAAGAGTTCTAGATCATTGACTGATCAGTGTGATATTTAATGAAAAAGCATATGTGAGTAATTACTATCATAGCTCATCAAAAATATATTTTTTATATTCAAAATTGTAGGAGATTAGATAATAACACGCAACACTAAGCATGTATTCTCCATTTATCAAGGATGCAATGAACTTCTTCATTCAACATGTTTTGGGAACATTATTTTCTATCTTTAGGATTATCATATTATTTTTGCTACAAGTTCTAAATGAAACAATAAAAATTGGTGACTTGAAAAATATCACACTCACCAGCCAACTAATATGGAACCTAAACTTATTAACGGTTTCAGCTATGTAATAAAATGACTTCTTTAATAAATGGAGAATATATGCCTAGAGTAGAGCTGTGTGTGAAAATATATTTTAGTTTTATTTATTGTTTTATTTCAAACAAACAATATTATTGAACAGGCATGGAAAAAAAAGTTCTAGTTTTTGCAAATAAAGTTGTTCTTGTTTTTAACAAGAACCTACTAGTGAAACTGGTTGAATATAATGATATGGAATAATAAAGGAAAACTTTTATGAAAAAAAAAAAAAAGCTTTACCATATGATATAAGTGGCTTTTACCTAAGTTACATTTCTATTTATAATTTTTTTTTTATTTGTGTGTGTGTGTGTGTGTGTGTAATAGCCCTTTTTAGTAAGCCTTTTCATTATTGCAGTTTTATATATATTTGGCATTATTCTGCTCCATTAATTCGGTTTTAGAAGAATTTTTAATATTCTATTACATTACATTTAAATATTTCTAAAAATAATAAAATCTAACTTGGACAAATGCTGCAGCTAACTTCGTATGCCAAGGTGCTTCCTGAATCGTGAGGTATCCGCCTGTTGAATGGTAGTCTGACCTGGAGAGATATGGGTTCCTGTTATCCTCACTCTTCTTGAAGTAGTACAAAAGCTCATTGAAGCCCCATCCAGTATTTCCTAAAGACTCCCAAAGATCGTAATCTTTTTTGTTTCCTCTCACGTAGAGCATGTAATTGAGAACACTGGATCCTCCAGCTACTTTTCCTCTTGGCCAGTTGCATCTCTTGTTGTTCATTCCTACAGGAAAAAGAATAATTTATTGATTAGAAATTGATCTTGCAATTAGGCCATCAATTTTTTTCTCTTTATAATTATTTTAATCCACTGAAGTTTTTAGATTTTACTCCCAACATCTTCAAAACGATTATGTATATAATACCCTGCTTCCTTTTTCCAATTATCAGTTTTTAATTTTTTTCCTGATATATTAAAAAAAAAATTATAGATAAACTATGTTCATGTTAGGTTATCAACCCGTAATTTATACATGTAGGTTTTATTTTTGAATTACCTTGTCGAGAAATTACGACTTGAATGAGTTGGATTAATGAATTAATGGAAATAAAGTGGATCTGAAGGATATAACAAAAATAAAGTTTATTCTGGGGGTATCCCTCCTTAAGAATAATTATAGAGAAAAATATGTTACTGATCTAGCTGAAATTATTATAAGTAAATAAAACCAATAATATCGATTCAAATTATTTGAAAATGAAAATATTCATGTCTAATTCGGCAAGGATATTAAAAGGAAAAAACAAAGTACACAAGAAACAATCGTTAAATGAAAAATCAATGCTGTGACAAACAATCTTATAAACAAAAATGAACATAACTTTCCTGTTATACAACATTAAAAGGTAATTGACTACGTGAATGATGTATACATATAATTCAGAATTAAATAAATTTTTGAAGATGTATTGAAAGTAAATTTTAAATAGCAACATTAGACATAGGTTGTAAAGATATGAATGAAATTCAAATACACTGAAGGACAAAATAAATTGCTTGAAAAAAAAGGATACTTTATAGCTAATAATGATTAAATTAACTATGTAACAATACATATAGAAAAAAATAATTAAAAGAAGATAATATGTTTAATTATACTAGTCATGGATAAATTTTCTATCAAATCTTTACTTCATTGTAACTATCACAGATCTGAGTTTTTAGTAAATGAGTGATTGATTTAAACAAACCATAATCTGTTGTAATATATGGGCTATTAATAGGATGAGCTATTTTTTTATTCCTTGTATATAATGTATATTAGGGTCATATAAGAATAAGAATAGTGATATAAGAATAGTGATTATGAAAAGACAGTCTACAACAGTTGTCTCATTGGGTAGTAGTTATCAGAAGTATAAATACATAAAGTAGTTAATATTAAATTTACATTGAGATGGCAACTGGGAATAAAACTACAATTATAATCACAAAAAAAAGTAAAAGTTTTCGTATTTTGTTTCTTTATGAGTGTAATTAAGTTTATTCTAATCAGTGATGGTAGCAAAAATTTTCGATTCTCGATCCGGTACCGATATCAATAAATTTATTCTCATTACCGATACCTCAGTTTAAAAATAAATTTCTATTTTAAAACTTAATCCAAAATTAATGTGAAAAAGTAAAACCAATTGATTAAAAAAATGACAATAACTCAAGAAGTAAACTAGTAAACCGCTAGTAGAATTTATTATCTATAGCATATAATTAATGTTAGTAATTATAATAGAGACAATGTACAATAACATAATTCAGTACAGAAATTCTTTTTTACGAAGATGAACATTCAAAGGTTTCATTTATTGATTAAGGAACAGAAAATGTTTCTCAACTCTTTCCTAAACATTGTAGATGCACTGGATTTGCTTTAATTGAGTATTAGAGTTTGAAAACTAGTATTTACACTTAGTACAATGGAAAATTAATATTTAATCTTAGACATATTGTCCTTTAAGAATAACAACAATTTATAGTAAAATAATACAGATTATTGTCTGTTTGGCTTTATTTCGTTGATTAGAGATATTAACTGTAATATTATTTCATTTTCCAGTAACAAATAAATATCTTCAAGAAACTGTGATTTAGCTTGCAGTTATATGAATTTGTTATTGAGCCATTTTCTTACTCAGTGCATCAAATTTGAAGAGCAGAGAAAAAAATTCTTAGGTACATACATTTCTGAATCATTGTCTATAGAGGAAATCTTAAATGTAGACTGTATTCAAAAATTAAATAGACTATATTATTTTGTAATATGTTGTGCCATTGACTGAAAAGCTAAATGTTATTTATTTTTTTTGGAATAGGGTTCTGACTATGGTCTTATTGTGGTTCGTTTCTAAATTACTGGGTCACTGATTCTCTGATTCTCTTAACCTTTAATTAAATTCAATAATGACTTAATATGAATAGGTGGGAAGTTATAAATCTGTAATTCTATATACCTTGTAATTGCATTGATCTAGTTATTAAGTTGATAATTATTTTTTATTTATTTTTATTATTATTGTTATTTTTTTTTAGGTAAAAGTGTCTAAACTATTTCTTTATATTTGTAGTACTTATATAATAATTTAGTATTATCCATATACAAAGTCCTAGTGCTGCTAGACTAAAAAATAATTGTTTTATTTCGTATGTTATTTGTACAAGAAATATCTTTTGCAAATAAATAAAAAAAAAAAAAAAAAAAAAAAAAAAAAAATATTGATTCTGTACAAAGGAGGCTTCAGAATTGATGTATAATAATAATCTAATTAGATATCATAAAACAACTGACTTTGGATCATCGATCTCGATACAGATTCTTTTCTCAAGAATCGATGGAACCTAGAATCGACATATCTCTAATCCAATCTTTACTCCTGATTTAATTCTTTAAAAGAGAAAAATTGTTACCAAGACATGCTGTTCCTTGAGGCTCCGACTTATATTGCCAGTCCATCTTGCTGAGCTGCAGAAATGCAGCTAGAAGAGGGACATCTGATATATCCGTTTCATCGCCCCCTGCTTCTAAAAGTAGTACATTCCATTTTTCAACCTCAGAAAGACGGTTCGCTAACACAGCTCCTGAAAATAAAATTTTATAACTGTCATGATAAACATTCCTTGAGTAAATTTTATTGATCACATAGTTGAAGAAATACTCTCATTAGTTAATATGAATAATGTGGATGTGGAAAAATGGGAGAAAGTAATTTTTATTGAAAAGAAAAATGTCAGGCTCCATGAGAAATATTGCTGATTGTTACTATGCCTCACAGTGAAATTGATACACCCTATAGAGAGAAAGAAAAGCTTAAAATAGTTATAGAAGACAAAATCAGAAATTCATCAACATATTTATTTATATCAATTTTTTATTCTCAAAAAAATTAAAATATTCAACTTTGATTATTTAAAAAAACAAAAAAACAAAATGTGAATAAGAATTATATATCAAAGTCAAAATGATACCACCTCACAGTCAAAACGATACACTTCACTTCTTATTAATTTTTGAATAGTATTAATTTATTTCAATACCTTGTATGCAAGCCTTTATTTTCGACCACTTCTTTTAGTCTGTTTGGAATAGAGTCGACCAATTGTTTTGGTGAATTCCAGGCTTATCGTGTTCCATTCTTCGAGGAGATATTTTTTAAACTTTTCTTTGCTATAAATCTTATGTTTTCTAATTTCTACCTCCGATTTTATCTGCAGGTGTTCTATCAAATTAAGATCTGGTGACTGTGCTGGAGTTTTAATAATTTTGGGGCAGTTAAAAAGGAGCCATTCCCTTAACTAACATGGTAGAATGTTTGGGGTCATTATCCTGGTAAAAACAAAACTTTTCTTTGAGCCCTGGCTTTTCTGCACTTTGTTTCAAGTTTCCTTTTAATGTTTCTAGGTAAACATGTTTGTTAACTATTCCATCTATAAAATGAAGATTTCCCACACCAGAAGCTACCATACACCTCCACATAACACTCCCACCCCCATTTTTCTCAGTTGGGTGCAAAGTTTTTATCGCTAGCTCTTCTTCTGGTTTCCTTCACACATAGCAACTTCCATTGGACCCAAAAATATTAAATTTACTTTCATCAGCAAATATTAAAGTTTTCCAAAACTCAGGGTCCTTCAGTAAATGTTAATTTGCAAATTGCACCCTAACTTTTTGATTTTTTTTACTGATGAAAGGTTTCTTCCGAGCTACTCGTCCATGGCAATGCGCTCTTCCTTCTTGGATCATTCCACTATATGCTGAACAGTTGAACAGGTTTTTAAAAAAAATTTTGGCTATTTCATTTAAACATTTCCGGTCATTAAAATGTTGAACGTTCTTTTAACATTGTGTGTTCTCTTCAACTCGCTTTGAAAAGAGCCAAGCACTTTCAACACAAGATTTTATCTAAAGTAAAATAAGGTAAACAAATATTGGGAAAACTAAGGTGTATCATTTTCATTATGATATAAGTAATCCTCAACAAATGTGTTTTATTTTTATGTTTAAATGTTTATATACAAAGTACATACTTCTAGGATATTTAGTGATTACTATAAATTATTGTTTTTAATGTAATATGATTTGAACTATTTATTTATTCAAAGACATCTATAAATATCCTGGTGTATCATTTTCGCTGAGAGCCACTTAATATTTGCCAGCTATGACCACACAAAAGATTTTTCTATTAATTTAAATAGTTCACAGTAAATGGGTTGAGGGAGGATCCTAAACCATCAAACCCACGGAGGGTCATTTGGTAAGGAAGTTCTGGATCATAACCAACAGTTATGAATTGAGTTAATGGTTGAGAACGATCCTGGCCAAATCACCTCCACCAATAACATTATCTTACCCTGTACTAAACCATAACCTTCATTAGCTGTAGTATTACAGATTTTTTCCCATCTTTATATGTTTGTTTAGGTTCCTGAATGATTCCATTCTAATCTTAAATGACTATGTAATTAAAACTAGTTTATATTTAAGAAAGAGGATCCAGGTTGGTGGGATTTATTATAATCTCAAAATTTGACCCGATTCTTTAAAGTTTGTGGTACATGATTAGAGAGCTTGGAATACAATGAATGGATCATTATTCACTTATGTCCCATATGTAGGCCATTCTCATACAAAGGTATAATTTCAATTCTAAAATGAGCATACCTTGCGTTACTGTAATTACAAAAAAACTTCTTTTTCTTCACAATTTTCCAAACATGAAATTAATATTTGAATGCCAGAACTGGAATGTGCTAGCTTTGATAAGAAGTAAAGTCGAAAAATCTTTTTTTTTAAACGTGAATATTACTTTTTAGAATTTTGTCATGAATAAAGTTGTCCCAATTTCTAAACGGATTAAACGCTGAGATAAGGCTGGAGAATAACGTTGGTGTAAAAGAACTTATTATCCTAAAGTGTAATATAAAAATCCAACTTCAGTCTTGGGACGTGATGTTTTGTACAGTTCCACCATAAGCTAAATCGGACCTCAGGGCAAATATATTTGCACGGGTCCCCTACCTTCCCCCCTTCCAACATCATCCAAAAAAATACAATTTCTTTTTTTACTAATAAACTACAATTTTAATTTATTTCATGAATTTATATCAAACAACACTTGTGATTATGTCAACTTAAGGTATGTCAATTAAATATGTACCTAATTAGAAATTCAAAACTTTAGCAATAAGATGTTAAAATTTAAATAACTCTGAAATTTAATCGGTTTCTAAAATTATGAATTCAAAAAAACTGCATAGACTGGGTTAACGGCTATTTTCATTTCGTTAACTAATAATTATTATTAACTTATTAATTAAATTGATAAAACAAATGATCAAAAATAAAGAGTTCAGTGGAAGTATTAGTGAAAAAGATTGCCTGTTAAAGTTTTTTTCGGCCTGAGTTGGGCCGATATTTAGAATTCCCAAGAGTGGTAATCTTAGCCCGGAGTCTCCTCTCCCCAGGGTTTTTACAATTCCTGCCCCCACCCCCTCCCGTCAGCAGCCCTGCTCTTTTATAATCGTGTAAGATTATACGTAGCCCAGTCAATGAGGGGTGTAGAGATAATTTTGTATATAGTATATGTAGAGATAATAGTGTAGATGCGATAATTTTTGACTTCATAGCTGCGTTAGAAATAGTTAGAAGGTAAACATACTAAAAGTCCCCACCCCTGGGGGGTTGAGCTAACGGTGGAGGGAGGGGAGAAGTTCAATTTTTTGGTTTTTCGATATCTCGAAAACGGTTGACTCTCGTAAAATATGTTTCAAATAAACATAAAAGCTAATTAAATTTCCTATAAAATTGATTAGTTATAAATTCTCTAAACTATAACCGTTTACGAGATATTCGTTATTGAAAATCGGTGATTTTCGGGAAAAAACAAATGTCACCTTACTTTTTTGTCAAACTTTTGCTTCTAGTATCTTCCACAATCGTTTCTCAGAAAAAACGTCAGAATTAAAATTGTAGAGCATTTAATTTACTATTTAGGTTTTAGTTGTGGTAAAGATATAGCATACAAAACTACAATTTTACGTAAAAAAAAATTATTTTTTTATCTTGACTGAGAACTGAGAAAATAAATAAATCGTGATTTTCATATTTCATTTTTTTTTCTCGGCTCCCAATGCTCATTGGCGGCTATAATTCTAGTTTTGCACTATTATAGGTCCCAAATACCTACGAAAAGATCGGCATTCAAAGCTGTGAGGTACTAGTCAAAATGTCTCCTTGTAATATGAAACCAAGATATCACACTGTATCAGATGTGGGTAATGGGATCTTATTTAATAGGACTTTTGGGCTGAAACTACGACGTAGAGTATAAGGTTAAAATGAGGTAAAAAATAATGTATGAGGTTTTGGTTGTGGTAAAGAGATAGATAATCTCTTTAATAATAATATCAGGTTTTGGTTTAAACATGAAATCCTGCATTAATTTCCGTGCAGCCCAATAAATGGGCATGACAGATGAGTATAAAATATGGCAACAACGGGAATCCATAATGTGACACGGCGGAAGCCAGTATTTTCAAAATATGATGAAAATTTCCTTATTATTAATTAGCTCATGTTCTCTATTTATAACAGCTATCGTGTAGTTACAAGTTAGAAACCCCCTGATCTAGGTTACAGTGAAGTATGGTTCTTCTCGTCAAACTTTCATAAAGGTGAAGGGCTTGGTTTTTGTTGTGTCTATACATACCTGCAGAGCCTGCTCCTATAATTATAAAGTCATAGTTGGGATAGAGCTGGGTGGGATCCACATCAACAGCGTCTAGCCTCGCCTCAGGGTCGATCTGGTCGTACCTGAAGTAGGCGATGACGGCTGCCAAGATGGGTGCTACCACCGCAGCATTGTTCACTGCTCCAGCAATCACTCCTGGAAATCCTGCCGCCGAACTCATGTTGCCCCACTGCTGCAACAGAAACGCACGATCTTAAAACTTTTAAAAATATAAACTACATTTTAATTTATTAATTTAATTAATTGGATATTGATTTCCATTTGTTAAGACTGAAGAAAAGTAAAAATGATTAAAGATGAAAAGGAAAAGAATTCGTTAATAGTTGTTTACAGATAATTGTCTTTCAACTTATTCAGGTTTTCCCGGGGACGAACTTATTTTGTATTTATTTTTCATGTTTTTTTAATTTTTATATTTTCCTTTTACATTTGTTATCCCCAAAAACTATTATTCCATGAGCAATATAATATTATGCATGAACTGGCAATTAAGGTACTATATAAAATGCATGGAACGTGATGTATTGTTGTCAAATACACGCCTCTCCCATAGTAGTCCAGTCAAGTGCTGAAATAAGGGGTTTAGAGTGCATGGAATATGCGAAAATTTTTTACTTCACAGCTTTGTTAGGAGTAGTTAGAAGGTAAACATATTAAAAGTCTCCGACCCTGGGGGGTGAGCTAACGGTGGCGGGAGGAGAGAAGGTCCCATTTTTGGGTTTTATATCTCGAAAACGGTGGACGGTGGAATCGATAATTTTCGCAAAAAAAAAAAAGAAAAAAAAAAAAAAAAGCTTTTAACCTTACTTTTGGTCAAACATTTGGAAATTTAATAATTTATTTGGAAATTTTGATTTGTAGCATATTTTTCTAGAGTCCACTGTTTCGAAGTTATAATCGAAAACCCAAAAATGGGAACTCCCCCCCCCCCCTAAGGGATGGGAACTTTTAGTATGTTTAGCTTCTAACTACTTCTAACGAAACTATCAAAACAAAATTTTTCGCTTATTTCATGCACTCTACAATTTTTTTATTGAATGGACTATAGGGGTACGATGGAAAGGATAGCAAAAAATGTTTTTAATTAGCTTTAAGTTATTTAAAAAAACTAATTAAAATTAAAATAAAATCTGAAAACGTTACCCATTAAATTTAAAATCTACATACCAGACTTAAAAGAGAATTTACATGATAGTACTTAAAACCATTTGGACATACGGCGTTGAGCTTTGGAGTTCCACTAAACCTTCGAATTCTTCTGGTATCCATTCCTTATAAACCAAAATCCTTCGTAAAATCCTAGTCACAAACAAATTTATCCATCTTAATGTTACATACGTTGCTTATTTAGCCCAAAACAGATACCATAGTAAACCATTTCATAGTAAACTCCATACCCACTAGAATCCACTATTTTCCCAACTTGCTTCACCCTCCATTCCCGATAATTATCCAAGGCGTAAGAAAAGATGGCCAAGAGACCTTTTAATGTAGAACTATTGAGTGTTACTGGTGAGGAATTCTTCGCATGTTATTGAAATGTCATTGTAATCGTTTCCCTCAAATTTACTTATATATAATGTATACAGTTGTTAATATCAATGAATAGTTAAAAAATAATAATTAAAATGAAAACAAAAATATTATCTAACTTATTATTGAGATAATTATAATTGCTTAAGCTCGCACAAGTTGTCCAGAGAGTAAAATTCTTCAAGGTTTAGTGCTGAGCATTCTGCATTTTGCTTTTTAATCATTTTACTTTCTCAGCTACTTAAGGTAGAGAAAGTAAGGCAGTCGGTCGCCAAGTCTTCGAGATCTCATTTGATTTACGCCGTTAAGGAACCACCGAGTCCAAATGAGTGATTTCTAAAAAATATCGTTGGAACTTTATAGTGAATACTAGTTAGTTCAGAATCGGGGCGGACTGTATATTTTGAGGAATAATTGTTTTTAAACTACAAATATTTTTTTGGAGGCTTAAAAAACATGATACGGTTAGTTAGTTTTTTACGTAATTACTTAGTAATAAGGTCAAAATAGATCAAGGAGCTCTTGTCCTCGAATATTCGATTTAATTTATAAATTGAGGCTTGATTTTCTTTGAAAGTGGTGTTGGTTCATTTTTCATTATAATGAGATATTTAAGAGTTTATTTTTGAATGGTTTGACAAAAAAAAAAAAAAAAAAAAAAAAGAGCTAATTTTATGTTTAAATTTAATATTGATTTAAGTTTATAATGCGTTAGTTTAAAAATATATATATCTTTGATGTTCTCAAATGGAACTACAGAATTTTCGAAGTCAGAAAAACATAAATAACAATATATTTGTAAAATATATTTTATCTAGTTTCAATCCAATTTTTTTCAATGTTATGAAAAAAAAAAAGGGTTTATTTCAATATTTCTACAGGTAATATTATTTAAATTACTTTTATTGCAAATTTATATTATTAGTCTTATTTAAAATTTTTTAAGTTGCAAGATACCGGTGAAACAAAGCCTCTCAGTTTAAACAAGAGACTTAAGGTCTTGTATCCAATTCTAAAAAAAAACGGTCTACATTAAAATTCAGACAGCGACTAAAAACATATACTTATTTACACAAACCCATATGGAAATACGCCACACAAATATACGGAACTGCCAAAAATAATCACCTTAAAAAAATACAAATATTTCAATCAAGAATACTAAGATTGATCGCGAAATCACCTTGGTACAATACAAACCTCACACCATTCAGATTTACATGTATTCACAGTAAAAGATCATATACATAATCTTTATAAACGATTTCTTGGTCATAACTTACTCACACAGCCATGTATGACGACTGGCATACCCGGAAATACTCTTAAAAGCCTGAAAAGAAGCTGGAAGAGAGATCTGCACAAATGATAATTTTTATTTATTTTGACCCATGCTAATAGGAAGTACTGTTGAGTGATATTCTCTCGTATTCCTGTCAGGCTACTTATATTATTAGCTCATTCACTTTTAGTTGATTATATAACAGATTTTAGTAAAGAAATGAAAGAGAAAAAAAATATTAGAAAATATTTTTTTATATTTTATTTCCAGATCGGCCTGGTAAGCCTTACATGGATGTTTTAACAATATTAATAATGAATTAACAATAGTATAAGGGAGGGTATAGTCTCCTGCAAGAGACACCCATAACAGATAAGTTTTATAATAATTTTGGAATAATTATAACTTTAGAGGAAGTATATAATAACAATAAATTATAGGGGAAAGAAAGAAAAAAAAATTCAAAGAAGTAAAAATAACAAAATATAAATAAATTAATAATAATAAATAAATAATAGTTATATACAAGGCAAAATCAGGTGATTAAAAAAAAATAATAAAAAAAATTAAATAAATAAACAATAGCAGAAAAGAAAGAATATATATTATATAAGAGAATAATAATAAAAAACTTAATGAATAAAGTAAAGAATACAGAAAAAATAAGAAATAAATTGTAGTAATAAGAACAATAATTGGTGTTGCAGTAATTACTAGGTGAAGAAGTAATTACTGAATGAATA
Organism: Euschistus heros; assembly: GCA_003667255.2. Classification (NCBI taxonomy): domain Eukaryota; kingdom Metazoa; phylum Arthropoda; class Insecta; order Hemiptera; family Pentatomidae; genus Euschistus; species Euschistus heros. The sequence continues at coordinate 1,792,321 of RCWM02000032.1, read as the reverse complement.
GTAATGTTGTTTACATCAGGAAGTCTTGCATGAGTCTTGGTTTCAATCTGCGGGATATTCTTTGAGCTCCTATGTTGAAAGCTACTGCACCTTTAACCGTTGCTAACTTACTATGAAACCTGGTGAAGCATTTTTTGATGAAATCGTCTATTGATTCCATGTCTAATTCACAGTGTAGTTGACTATTACTTATAAACCAGGGAGCATCTACAGCAATTCTCAGGATCTTGTTTTGGAAAGATTGTAGTTTTTTCCGTTTGGTAGAGGATGCAGCTCCCCACACTTCACAACCGTACATCATTAATGGCCTGAGTACTGTTTTGTAGACTAAAAGAATTATATTTTCTGTTTATTATCGGGTACAGCACTGCCAGCCTTGCGTAGGTCTGTGTAAGTTTAATATTGATGTGTTGATTCCAGGTTAGGCGACGATGTAGTTGAACACCAAGGTAGAAAATATTTGAAAGGGTTCATGATAGACTGGAGGAAACAAAGTAATGGATTTATCATGTTGAATTTTTCGGATGTGATCGACCGTGATGACGTAAAATGGATTTACTCCACTTTCAAAATAATAATATATGTATTTAACTGCATAAAAGCTTTATTGAATTTGAATATTATAGAATATTATATTCAAAATTGATAATTTTTGATTTTTTTTTTAGTGGGGGTTATATAAAAAGCTTATACCAAATAGTAACCGCTTTATTATTAAATTATTTTTTGTCAAAAATGAAATTACAACAGATTTGTGGAAAACTACTCGATTCAAAGTTGTTCTTAGTGATCATCAACAATAGTTATGAATAATGTTTTATTGTTTAAAGTAAATTTTGTTGAGGGGTTTGGTAGATGAAAGGGATATGTAACAAACAAAATTTTAAGTAATTTATGTTTAAAGTTTTTCTGTTACATTTTCGTTTAGCAATAGAATGTTACATAGCCCCTTCATCTTCTTCATATTTTTTTTTCTAGTTTTGAAATATTCAGATTTTGCTACACTTTTGCACACAAATCCTCCATGCAATTAACTAGATTGATTTTTTTTTTTTTTTTTTTTAATGTGACATAACCCCATTATCCATCAAACCCTTCAATTATGACAGCGCCATATTGATTTCTTCGGAAAATGTAACGGTGGAAAAGTTACTATAACACAATATAGCTATACATATTGAACTATTTATCATTTTTTTTCCACCAGATCAAACAATAAATTTTCTAAAATTGATTTTAACTTTTATAGATGTATTCCATTATTTAAAACAGTTTATTGTTAAATGTGTACTGACTGTATAATGTCTAATTGGTTGATTATGAAATCGAGCCACATTATTTAAAACTAATTGGATGTCCTCCATTAGCTAATAGTTTAAAGTTTGCAGTTATGATTCAATGGCTGATAATTCCGGTACCTTATGAAAATGATAATGACTTTTTCTTATTCTGGGCACGGACCACTTTCACATTGTGTACACATAAACGAAGAAAGTTTGTTCTCACACAGCTAGTAGTCTGATTTAAAAAAAAAAAATAAATAAATAAAATATGTAATTTCGGAGAATTGAATAAATATATTAGAGTAAAAGGAAATACCTAGTTTTCTAATGTATTGTTTATATGATCATTCTTAAATTCCTATGACATGAAATTAGCTCACCATTCGAAATAATTTGAGTACTAATTATAGTGATTTATGTTGAATTTATTGTCCTTAGATACTAAATATTGGCCTTCACTACAATATACAAGTCTAACTACATTTTGGCTGTCGACATTTATCCATGAGTCCACCATGGATTAAAAGTTGACACCTACTGACCGTAATCGAAATTGAAAGAAGTGTCAAGTGGGGAACAGTTTAACAAAAAGAGTGATTTTTATTTTTAGGAAAAAAAATCCTCATGTAAGACTATAACAACAATAAACAGACCTTCGTTTTCGAATACTTCAACATTTACTTGACAAACGTTCAAACCTTCCGATTACAAAAGACTCATTTGCATAACAGTAATTAGACCGATTTGGACATATGGAGTTGGACTTTGGAGCACTAAACCATCCAATTCATATCGTATCCAATCCTTAGAAAAGCCATAAATGCTCCTTACTTCTTTACAAATAAACTTATCCACAAAAGATCTTAATATACCTTACGTTTCTGACCTAGCTCAAACCAGATATTTATCATTTCATAGCGAACTCAACAACCATTCAAATCCATTAGTATCACAACTTGCTTCTCATTCCATTCCAGATAGCCCTTCGAGACGCCTGAAAAGAAGATGGCCTCGGGACTTTTTAATATAATACTTTACTTATATAGAACCTTTATAAGTGATACCAATGGGTCGTTGCTTTAAAAAACAAGTGACGTGTCATGTTATCATTATCCATCACATTTACTTGACATATAGTTGTAAATTTCAATAAAGAACTAAAAAAAAAAGAAAAAAAAAAGTTTATTATATCGTCTTCTAAGCATTTACTATAAAACCAACAGGCTTTAACTTTCATATTAGGGTAGGAAAAAAAAAATATTATACTTAGAAGCTACTTATTTTTTTACTCATCTGAAATTACAAATTTGTTACTGCGTGCACAAGAGTGAGGACAGTGGAATAGCCCTAGGGGTACAGTATTACAACAGTAGACTAAACATGTAAAAATATGATATATCATATTTTATTGATAAATAAAATATAAAAAACTTTTATTGACTTTGATGAAAAATAGACAACGTTTTCAAGTTCAAAAAAAGTAGGTTACCTAAGTTCCTTATTAAGTATTGTAGAAGTTAACGAATTTATTTTTGTTAATATGTTGATCTTTCTTAAATTTCTGTAATTGATTAAAAAAAAATTCCTATTCCTAGAATAAAGAACAAACTGTAAAGATTAATCTCAAATTGAAATTTTAACCAATAAAGGCCATGTCTAAATTTCAATAAACTTTTTTTTAAGAGTAGAAGTAAAAAACAAAATGGCCGACTAATCACTGACTACATAAGCAGCCGATTATTCGGCTTTACAGAAAGGTTTGGAAACATGTAAATTCGATAGGAAAGACAAGTAAAATGAAATATAGAACAGCACCAGAAGAAAGGTCCTAATTACTTAGTGTGGGTATTTTTGAAACAGTACAGAAATTTGGAAAGGTAATCACTACGTGCGACAAATATAGACTACTATAGATCGAGATGGAAAAAGTAGATAAAGCTCCACTTATTGTAAGCTGAAAGGAACTGAGGAGTTAGTAAAAGGAAAATTTTCTCCAGTCCAGTACGCGGATCATATAAAAAAATATTTTCTTAAATAAAATCTTGTTGATTTCTTTAATGTTAGTTATACTTGGAGAGTAGCATAAAATCAATTAAGATCTAATAATCTAAGAAAAATAAATTTTCGTAATACGAAAAAAACTCAATTTCTCCATGACTGAGAAAAACAATAGATCGTGGATATGTCTATAATCTACTGCTATTCCCAATCTGCATTTTAGAATTAATAGGATCAAATAACAAATGACAGAAGATAGGAGGTTTCAAATGTGACTTTTTTCATTCAAACCAAAATAGCTCCTAAACAGTAGATCTTAGCAATAAATGTTATATAATAGAAAATATTCTCCATTAAGTTTCTGATGGGGATATAGTAGGCTAATTTTGAATCCTAGCGACACCATAGCTAGAGCGGGTCAAATTTTTACATTTTTAGTGCGAAAAATACTTTTTAAAAAAGTATAGATCCCCAGACAAAAGAGATATCCATGTAAAAAAAAATAAATATATTTTTATTGTCAGCTGTTTATATTCCAATCCTTCAAAAACCAAAAAAAGGCCTCCTATATTCATGACCTCCTTACTTCATTCATTTCATAAATACTGGAACCAAACATACCTATAATATCTGTACTTCCTCTGTATGGAATTCCTTACTCATCTCGATTTCAAAATTCTCCTCACTACAGTAGTGTGAAAAATAGACGCAGCAGTTTAAAAACCTGTACTTACTTTTAAATATGTATGTAGCCATGGGCTGGCAATGTCCTATCGAGAATAGTTGAGGGACCTACACCTTTACTAGAAATACAACCCCAGACTATAACACTCACTGGAAACTTACTTTCGATTTTAAACATTGAGTTGTTAGGGTCTCAACTTTTCTTCGTCTCACAAACTGTATTCCATCTTTGCCATTGATATTAAATTTCGATTCATCGGAAAATATGACTGAGTTCTAATATTCTTGTGTCCGGTTTTGATGTTTTCGAGCCCAACAAAGACGAGCCTGCCGCATTTTTTTTTGTTGCCGCAGAGTGGTTTTTAAAGTAATTTTGGTTTCATATTTGTGCTAGAGGAAGTCTTATAATGTTTGTGATTAATAGCATTCAATTTCAGTACCTCTAATCAGTTACAAATCTTACAAAGGGACGTTTGCAGTTGTAACTCACAGATTCGAATGCCGATTTTTGAGTGGGTAATAGGGACCTATAATAGTGTAAATCTATAGTTAATGGGCAATAGGAGCCGAGTAAAAAAATAATTTTTTTTTTTCTCAGCTCTAAGTCAAGATAGAGAAATGTTTCTTTCACGTTTAATTGTAGTTATGTATGCTATTTTAAATAAAAATACTTTCGTTATGCTCAAAACACTACCCGGCTTTGGAGTGCTCAAAACCTCCAAAAAAATGAGATATTTTTATTTCAAATTGCATAGAAATCCTAAGATTGATGAATAATATAAAAAAAGGTTTTAGTTAAAAAATATGTATTTTTTTTTTTTATGGTCTTATTTGAAATTTAATGTGTAAAAACTAAAATAATAATAGAAATAGATCATTTTAAAATGTCTTATTTATATAATATAGGTGAGGTAAATTTTTAAACAAAAAACTGATATTATTTCCAGATTCCTCATCTCAAAAAACATGTAGAAACTTAATTTTGTCGAAATCAAAAATAATTTTTTTTTTACGTTTAAAATTTTGTAGGATTTTAGAAGGCAAGGGGCTGTCAAATTCTGAAAAAATGTAAATAATTTGCGCTATCTCACATATTTCGCAACCGATTAAAACAAAATTTTAAGGTCATCTGGAAGCCTTAAAACTGCATAGTTTAGCACAAGTCCGGAGGTCGCTGGATTTCCCCTTATTGAAATATCTCAAGTTATAGCTGACCTTGAATTTTTTCATTCACATCAGTTTTTGTCCACTAAAATCGGGAGTAAATCCAGTGTTATACGCATGGATAAAAAGCAGAATGTATGCTGATTCGAGTGATGCTATTATTGTTGTAATCGGTTGAATACAGCAGTTGTTATGACCGGTAGAAAATGTTGATGAAATCTCAAATTCAAATTTTTAACCTTTGATAAAATTTCACATATAAGGGTTTTATGGTGCGCTAAATTAAGATTTAAGGTCATTTGTTCATGAAAAAAAGTTTCCACTGATTTACAGCGGATTTCCTTGGAATTTTGTCATTTTTTTGGAGGTTTTGAGCACTCTAAAGCCGGATAGTGTTTTGAGCATAACGAAAGTATTTTTATTTTAAATAGCACACATACCTAAAATTAAACGTGAAAGAATCATTTCTCTATCTTAGAGCTGAGAAAAAAATAAAACGTGATTTTCATATTTTATTTTTTTACTCGGCTCCTAATGCCCATTGGTGGCTATAACTCTAGTTTTGCACTATTATAGGTCCCTACTACCCACACAAAAATCGGCATTCAAATCTGTGAGTTACAACTGCAAACGCCCCCTTGTTAGTAATGTATTAGATATGGTGAATTATTTTCTCTAATTATTAGAGTTTGTTAAGTATTTTTTGATATTGTATTCTTATCAACTACTTGGTTGACTTGACAATGATTTCAACTAATTGAAAGACAAGATTTCATTTATAAATTTAGTATGATTTCTGTAACCGTTTATCAATGGTTGAATTTATTTTAAGTTAAGATCTGCACGTGCATAGAATAATAAAGTCGTATTTAAACCATTATTACAATGAAAAATTGGCTATGGTTGGTAAGGAAATTCCAGAGATGGACTACGTGGCTCGCGTCATGTTCTTGAACCTAAATGGGGTCCTGTATCCGGCCCTACTTTTCTTCTCTACCATCGCGACTTCGGTTGCCTAAGTCAACTTACCGGCTTACTGGAATCCTGGTCAGTATTAATCTATAAAGGGATGCCAGGAACCATTGTAAATATTCTAAAATAATTAATTAATACATTTTGTCTCGATTATTACACCTAAATCTGAAACCTTCATTATATCAGATATCTTCTCATAAAGGTTGAAAATGGGATCAGGATAATAAAGTTAATTTTTAGAAGGAATACTCTAAAAGAATTTATTGAATGAGTGACATACAACTAGTTAATAAATTCGATTGGTTACATGTAAAACAATAAACAATACAGTCTCGATAATCCGACTCAAATGGGACCAGAAGGGTGCCGGATTAACTAAAATGACGGATTACTGGATGTAACCAAAAAAAGCAACTTAAAAACAATATATTGCATTTTTATGGTTGTTATTAACATAGCACTACGTCCCTGATAGTAGAGACTTGGCATGTTCTAGCAGCGGCTTGCTGCCGCCTTCCAGTTTCTGACACCAAGTAGAGTTATTGAATCAGTAGCAATACCTCTCCCAATTGCTGTTTGAGTCTTCCGATACGCAGCGTAGCATAGATTCAGCAAGAGCCTTTACATTTTCAACAAACATTTAAAAGCTGTTCTGAAAAAAAGAAGCCTTATATACATATCTAATTTGTGACATTGCCATTGAACCTCTGATCTTTTGATAATTTTCTGCCGGGAGCCGAATCGTCATTCCTGTGAAAAAAAAATTTTCGGTAATAGGCTAGAGGCAGCAGTTTTTCTTTTCTGCGTGTTGACTTGTTCTGGACCCAACACTTGGATTTTGGACGCAAATTTGTCTTGGAAAAGTTTTCTCTCCTGCGATATTATAAGAAACCTTATCATCACTAGGGCTTTTAAATTTATCTAGCCATCCATGGCTTGCCGTAATACTGTCTTTACCAGTGGATTTATTGTATAACACTTTAGCCTTTTCATTTAAATTTTCACCTGAAATTGATGTTTACCGCTACCGTTCATGAATGAACCGTTCAAAGAAGCCTCGTTGGCAGCGGCGGATCGAGGAAGAGAGTTATCAGGAGAAGGCCGAATTATCGAGATTGTTCTGTGTATTGAAGCGATGGTATATTGAAACAAAATTCCAATTATAAAAAGAAATCATTACTAAATCTAATTTCTTAAGTGATAACGAAATCATAACTTAAGCTAAACTTATCTGGATTAACATATCGCACATCTATTTGTAAAGTGACACAATTCAAATATCTATATTAAAAAAATGTAAAATTCTTAGTCTTTTATGAAATTGAATCGTAAGTGAGGAGTATCAAGAGGGATTTGAAGGTATTTTTTTGACGTTTCATAGAAGCCTATTGAACTTAAACATGAAGATAAACAAAAAATACAGATTTTTGAGTTGTGTTACTTCAGAAATACATGTGCGATATGTAGAATGGCGCTCGCCACCTATCGTTCGAATTTCACATATTTCACAAATTAATTGAAAACCAGTAGATTTTATTATTGCTAAATTTTGCTGGAGCTATAAAGATGATGTAGTTAAAAATTGCTACAGATTGGTTCTGTATTTTTCGTGGTTGGTGATCACAAACTAAAAATGGCTTGTCCTTTTATATAAGAGTGTAGATTGGCAATCTGGTTTAGGCATTGTCTTGTCAAGTAGCTTGATTGTGACATTTTTTACGTAAATAATGTTAAAAACCTAAGCAATACCTCTAAAGCGGTGTTTGAATGGTTCAGATCCAGAAGAAACCTTATTTAGTTTAAGTATTGAAATTATTAGTCATATTTTTTATATTTTTGTTAAATATCATTTGAAGGGTTTTAGGCAGAAGTGGGCATGCCTGGTAACCATCGTCCAGAGTGTATCGCTTAAAAGAAGGGTTTTTATTTATTTTATTTTTTTTTTTATATCCATTTATTGAAATATACAACTGTGCAAAATATATACATCAAGTAAATATGTTAATAACGATTACAATAACATGTTAAAACTTGAAAAGAACTACACATCAGTAGCACTTCAATAAAAATTCCACATTAAAAGGTCTCAAGGCCATCTTCTTTTCAGACGCCTCGGAGGATTATCAGGAATGGAGTGGGAAGCAAGTTGTAAAACTAGTAGATTTGAGTGGTTTAGGATCATACTATGAAATGGTAGGTATCTGGCTTGGGCTAAATCATCAATATATGGAGCATAAAGATTTTTATGGATACGTTTATTGATTACAAAGTAAGGAGCGCTGAGGATTTTTCGAAGGATTTTGGATGTAAGGATTGGGTACAAGATGAATCGGATGCTTTAGTGGAGTCCAAAGCTTAACTCCATATGCCCCAATAGGTCTAATCACAGTCATGTATATGAGTCTTTTGTAATTAATTGAGAGCTTTGAACGTTTGTCTAGTAAAAGTAGTCAGAAACGACGGGCAGTTTCTTGCCGTTTTATTGTTATACCATTATTTCGAGTTGGCAACTGTTGGAATTTCCGTGGGGAAGGTAAACCGGTTAAGAACGAGGAAAAATATGTGATATGATCACCTTTGGAGATAGGGACATACCAAGCAAAAATTATTTTGCTATGATTAGGACGTTTCAGCTCTTGCTATACTGCGACAGATTTTGAAGTATGATTACTGCTAATGGGAATTACTTAAAAAAGTATTCCATATGCATTTTTTTTACCAATTCCTGAACCAATCTTCAAAGTTTTATTGGTTCGCTAATTCCTTTTTTGTTCTTTCAAGTCAGCTTTGAAGTGGAAGAGTGTTTACAATAACTTTTTTTTTTTTTTTTATTGGAGATTAACGTTGAATTCGCTTTTCACTTTAACCAATTAATTGCTACTTCGTCATAAGTCTTTTAAGGTCAACGATTACATGGTAGGGTGCTATGAAACCTCCCCTTTAATCTAGTATCAACTGTAAGGTCCATTTGTCTATTGCATTATTATGTTACGTATGAATAATAGTAACGTACTCATTTGCTCAAAATCTTTTCAAAAATAAATTATTAAACGTTCTTCCTAAGTGCTGATGTAATTTTATCATGAATTATTTGTTTAGGCCTGCTCTATAGAGCTGTAAACAGAGCTGCTACTGTATAGGAACGCTAGGCGTTCAAGGAGCTGTTATTTTATAGAGAAATGTATTTTTTTTTTTTTTTTTTTTTTTTTTTTTTTTTTTTTTTTTTTTTTTTTTTTTTTTTTTTTTTTTTTTTTTTTTTTTTTTTTTTTTTTTTTTTTTTTTTTTTTTTTTATAGATAACTAAAATTTATTATGATAAAAGTATAGATGACTGTTTAAATGAATGGAGAACAAGATAATGATGGAGGCAGTCAAAGAGGAACACCATGTCTAAGTAGAAATACGTCATCAGTCATCGTTCCTCTCCAGTGTGGTTTGGTGGTATTTTGTTCATTATAGCCCTGAAGAAGACCTGCAAGGCAGGTCGAAACGTTAGCACTCATTAAAGTATTTCTACTTAAACGTGGTATTCCTCTTTGACTGCAACCGTGATTATCTTCTTCTCCATAAATTTTATCATTTTTTTAATTTTTTTTTTAAAGAGAACAGTATTTTTTATGATTTTTTTTTTATATAGGGAGAGCGGTATTATTATTTTTATAGAGAATTATTTCATAGACCTTAGTAATCGATACATGCCATGTCGGCTTATATATTTCGTATTTTAAGCCATTCGATACAAGATAAACCAATAGGTGCTTAATTTGAAGGTGATGAGTTTTTATAAATAAAATTTTTTATTTTTTAAATAAAAATAACATTGAAAATTTAAAAAGAATTTTAAGAATGTTTTTTATTTTCATCGCTCTTTTTATCTGGATATATATTATGAGTCGTCTTTATAAGTATTATGCCCGAATTGAATATAAATTGTTTTTTTTTAATCTATCAATATGATTTATTATATTATCTTTCAAATATGCTATACCTCCTTCATAGCAGGTAATTAAAAAAAAAAAAAAATTTCCCACTTTTTTAATTCTTTAAAATTTTCAAGAAGATAGATAAGTCATTATGGTGTATTCGATTGTATCTTCCCCGCTAACGACTTCACTGTAATATGCAGTGTAAAATTTACATATTCAGTTATAATGTTTTAAGAAAATTGTTGATGGCATTATACTTCTGAAATCTTTAATTCATCCTCATTTGTTGATATCTCATGAAACTCATGATTTTTGAAATAACTTTAGTTCATGAAACTTCCATATTTAATATTCTTCTTATATTATTCATTGTTGTGAGACTGTTACAACACGTAGACAATATAAGGCGTTTTTATATAACAAATTAAATTTTAAGATAGACAAACCAAAATAAGTTATTTTATTTATTTTACATGGATCTACCCAAAAGGGTCATTAGCATAAAATAAAAATGTATGTTTTTTAAATTCATTAAATTTTAACATAGTGTGTTTCTAATTTCTCCATGTTACACATAATTAATTAAGATGATGAAGGTCTCCAAGGTCTTCAACTTTAAAGTACTGACCTGAAGCGTGTCTCGTTTATTTGCAACCCAAAACAACTGGTCTGAAATAAGTTATTTATCTCTTTTTAATGGATTCCATTAACGGTAAAAATTATCCGCTAGTTGCCAGAATTCGGAAAAAAAAATCTACCAAATTAGTCTTCCAGTGGTTTCTTCTAAGCAGGTAGTACCGGTTCTCAAAGTATTACTTTGATTCAACAGTTCGTTCCTATGTCAACGGACTCGATGTTCCGTTATTTTATCTTGGACTGATTGTATGTTATTAAGATAATCCGTGTGAAGAAACAGTTATTGAAGGAGATTCACTAACAGAAAGTTGTTTCTTTGTTGAGATCCTCTTTACTAAACTGTAATATCCCAGCATTTTTTTTTTTTTTTTTTTTTTTTGCCCCTTTGGCTTTATGAATGTGTTTCGAATGTAGGTGATGGTGGACGAAATTCGCGAAACTTTATGATCGTACGGGAACTTCACACAGAACCAAAAAGTCTGTATTAACCAGGATCTGGGAAAGAATGCATGTAAAGTTATAGCAAAATATTTAAAAAAACAGCGTGTAAAATAAACTTTTGGTGGAACTTTTTAGTAATACGAAATATTACGGTTAATGGTGCATCAGGATGTATTTGAGTTAATGGTGAATAGAATAAATAGCAGTAAATATAGGAAATGAAATTTTATCGCATATTTGTAAGATGTTTAAGAATTAAAAGTTTCCTAAAAAAAAGGAAGATGATACAAATAATTATTATTAATTCTGATTTGAGTCTTTCAGTAAGTTTTTATGACACACCAGGGCGGTGACGGATAAGAATTCATCTGAAATATTTTCACCAGTAAATTTTTGCTTATACAAACTATGTCCATTGCTTTTGTTAAAGCCTCACAAATCAATGTCATATTTGAGTTTCCCTGTTCTATACATTTTGAAGATCTATTTTAGCAGATTGGTCAGCAATAGCTAATCCTTCAGGTATAAATCGATCCGCGGTTAGCTTCAATTCGTACAAACTTGAAAAGAAATTTTCATTAACGGAATAAAATATAGATCTAAAAATTTTATGTGATAAGCTAATGTCAAAATAGGGGATACGTTGGGTCTTTACTTTGAAACTTGGAACATTTGCTGTCAGAGTCTGTTAGGATATCCTTTTCGACCTTTGAACTGCATACTCGAGTTTTTCTTATGATCTCGTCGTGACATGATCGTGGACGCACTTTTTCTCGGACCCCATCGAACTCTCTCCGAAGGAGATCGTTGGAATGCCTAATTTCTCTGTTAATATGTAAATGCCTAATATGTTCTGCAATATTGCAAGTTAAGTGTGAAATCTGGACTTAACCATTTTTTTATACCAGGAACATTTCCATTTCATTGATAGCGTAATTTACTAAAAGTGGACCTTGGTGTTGAATTCTTATCTGGGACCAAAAATGTTCAATTCATTTGTAAAAAAATCCCTAAAAGAGGCCTCCACCTACTTGGATAAAAACCTCCCTCCTTTCTGAAAAAAAATATATGAAGCTTAATTTCATGTTGTATAAAGTAAAAGCAGGAGGACTTGAGTGGCATCTTTTAGTGCCAGAAACCGCCACGGGTAACGTTATCATTGCTGGTAGCAATAGCTGATTCTGTAGTGGACCTATTTACAGTGATGTCCTCGTTATGTGAATCGTTACCATGGTTGCGTGGTTTTTGGTTTATGGAACATTTCTGTTGTTATCTTCTTTGAATTATCTTACAGAAAGGTCACCATGACAACCGATTGCGTTAGACGGAAGTTATTGACCATATGATTGTGTCTAATAGAGGGAGCGATTGGCAATTGTTCACTGTTATTATTAATTTCTTGATCAAAATGTACAAATTAATTCTCTTTTTATTTAAATTCGTTCTGAATATTGTTGTCATTGTCACCCTTGGGCATTCTGTGGATATGTGACCCGGTTGCTTACTGAAAAATATTCTGTATGGGACATTGTCATGTCTTAGTAAGGACGGAGGAAGATTATTTAAATCTTCAGGTGGAATATAAACCTGCCGTCTGAAATTTAAAACGGGTGCCAACCTTGAGTCTTCGTATCGGGCACTTGAGAATATGCATGGGAGAAACTTATTTCAAACTTAAGCTTTTAAGTTCATTCTCAACTGTTTCATGTTGTATAAAAAGCCACGCGTTAGAGATATCAATTCGTTTAGCCGCGTTAATGAACGTTTTATAATGATTCCTTTGTTGTCGATTACTATTGATTTGTGGTTCTTAAGTAGGGTATCAACTGCTTCTTTATTGCTGAAATGGAGGCAAAATTTTGAATGAGATATCCTGGAGGTGCATTTGATAGATTTCAGGTCAATTAAATCTGCATTTTTAGAATGTATTCTTTTTGTTTTGTACCTGGGAATGTGTGGAAATTATACCATATTCTCGTCTTGAGAAATGTTCTGTAGCGGCGGCTTAAGAGATTAACACATTAAGAGTTGATGATATTGTCACTGAGCCAAAGCTCTGTGCGCCTGTATAAGGCGTTAAATCGATTAACTTCCAATACATATACCACCTTTTTTTTTATCAATAATGAAACACGCAAACTAAAATTGTTCTAAATAAAGTCAATAAACATGTCTCAAAATATATAAATATTTGGGACAGACCTGAAGCGTGCCTATTTCAAATGCGATCCAAACAGCTGACCAAGGATAACTAGTTATATAATTCCTAGGGTGATAAACTATTCCTTGGAGCAGTCGGTCAATAAATCTTATAAATCTGAACTATATAATCAATATACGTCATATATTTGTATTATATTTACTATCCATAATGGAAATGCAATGAATACATTCTATTATTCATTACTTCATATCACATTTGCGACTCATAGTAAATAGAAATAATAGGTCTCCTTAACGGTATATTGTGGAATAAGAAGGTCTCCCTAGAAACCAAAAAGAGGATATACCACTCCTTCTTGATCGGCACAACTTTATATGGCTCAGAATCATGGGTGGTGACAAAACAAAATGCAAATAAATTACTGGCCCTAGAAATGGATTTCTGGAGAAGTTGCGCCATATCCAGGTTACAGAAGGTCCCAAATGAAATTATAAGAAATCAGGTAGGAGCTAAAACCAACATTCTCAATAACATCAGTGAAAGAAGATTGCTATGGTTTGGACATGTCATGAGAATGAATGAGACACGATGGCCCCTTCGAGCACTTAAATACTGTCCTGAGAAGAGAAGAAGACGCGGAAGGCCTCGGAAACAGTGGATAGAAGAGGTCAGAGAAGAAATGGCGGCTAGAGGGCTGACTGAGGAAGACAGTTTTGACAGGAGATATTGGAAGGAAGGCGTAATGGGGACCGGGATGTGATAATTTCGCATAATCCTGAAATAAAAAAAAAAAAAAAAAAAAAAAAAAAAAAAAAGTAAATTTGATAGTCCGATTCCACCTATATACATAATTGCTGATTCTTGACTTTTTTTGCTGTATGTTTCAAAAAATCCACTGTCCACTGCATTTCAGGTTGGATTCAGCTTTACCAGGAAAATGGGAGGATTAAATAGAGATGTGTTTAAGGGATAATGTAAGAAGCTGTATTCTTAAATCTAAGATTTAACAGTTTGTAGATTCATTTTGTGAAAGGTGTTATTTAAAATAAACTAAGTATGGTTTACAATTTTTTTTTTAGGACTCCGTATTTTAGTCCTGACACGATTATATAGTATTTGAAATAATTTACTTGTTTCATCGGTTAAGTGTATTAAAGTTCAGTAAGAATGTCAATATTATCTTGTCAATTACTGACGTTTCCGTAAACAAAATAATTATAAAGCTATAAATAAAATGTTTAGAATACTAATTAGCTCATTTTTCTTTAAGTATAACCAACTGTTGGAAAGTCCGCTGCGCTCCGATCCGTAGTGTGCGCTGGCTTAGGACTTCTACTTAAAATTCATCCTGGTCACGTCATTCACACTTGCAAATACCCACGGTACAGGATCATAATTTTTATATAAAAGATTTCATGACAAAATCCATATAAATAAGTTATTCAAAATATGGCTACAATAAGCATGCCAGAAAAAAAAACAACAAAAAAGGTTGAAAATGAGTTGGTCGAAGGATCTCCTCGGGTAGAATCATTTTAAATATCATAAATACTGATGGGTGCTGACCTGATGTACCAATTATATTTTAAACACATTCGAGTAACGTTATGGGATGAGCGACAGGTGTGGTTTAAACATTAAAAATAATTTTTAAAAAAAATTATAAGAAGTTCTTTTCGTCATTGGTAGGTTTATATTTTCAAGGAAATGGAATGATGAATATCGTATCCTGGAAATTACGATAAAAAGTAATTAAAATATATTTAATTAATCATTAGTTATCTGGTTTTATCATAAGTCAGAAGAAGCCTATAATGAAACGATTTGGTATTCGACGAAAGCCAAAGATATAATTTTTATATTTTTTTACTATTTTTATGTTTAATTGTTGAACAAAGGATATTACTCATAGTTTATATATTGTAAAACATTTTCCATATACTATAGTACATTTTTTGATATGAATGGAAATTCAATTAGGGAATGATGAGTCCAGATGAAACTAGAAATATAAAATAAGCAATAAAATAAAATTTCTATCACGTTTTATTATTAGGATTGATGAATTAATTACCATTTCTATTATAATTATTTTATCAGAATACTAGTTTCGAAGTCTCAACATTCATCTTCAGTTCTAAAACATTCAAAATTTTCAACACATCAGCACTAGATTACATAGATTATAATCTAGCTTTATACTAAAGTTTTCCCCTAAAATCCCCCTTCCCCTTTCCACGATGGATATATTTCAGATATCTGTTAGATCTCCTCAGGTGAGTACCAATATTTGATTTCAAGTCTTACATTTTTGAAAACATTAGTATATATAATCTATGTAAAATAGTGCTGATGTTTTCAAAATTTTGTATGTTTTAGAACTGAAGATGAATGTTTAGCATTCGAAACTAGTTTTCTACTAGAATAATCCCAATAGAAGTGGCAATTAATTCATCAATCCTAATTGTATTGATCCTTCTATACTATTCATCCGTACCTCAAGTGACGTTTTATTATTTTTTTCTTAGTTCTTAGGAACCATTGATTAAAAAAAGTTTTTTCAATGTAGAATCAGCATAAAATTTAGATCTATCTAACATTCCGGAAGGTACCCTAGAATGTTTAACTCGTATGCCCACGATTTATTAAGACGTTATAAACTTTGAACAAGATAGCTTCTGTTACGGAATGTTAGTAGCAATTCAATAAAAAATCTACACTAGAAGATCTCTAGGCCATCTTCTTTTCAGACGCCTCGGAGGATTTTCGGGAATGGAGTGAGAAGCAAACTAGTGTGGATTTAAGTGGTTATGGAGCTTACTATGAAAGGATAGTTATCTGGTTTGGGCTACATGATAATATGGATATGGAACATTAAGATCTTTATGGATAAGTTTGTCGGTGACAAAGTAAGGAGCATTGAGGATTTTTCGAAGGATATTGGAATGTAAGGATTGGATACCATATGAATTGGATGGTTTAGTGGAGCAACCAAACCCAAGTCCGTACGTCTAATCACTGGTATGTAAATGAGTCTGTTGTAATTAATTGAGAGCTTTGATCATTTGTCTAGTAAATGTTGAAGTAGTCTGACTGTTTAATTAAATTAAAATTACTGTTTACGCTTGTTGTCCAGTAACTTTAACATTATAATATCTAAGACTATTGTCTTACCTAGACTCTTTTACTGGTTTAAATGTGACTGCTTAGAGCAGAACTAAGAGAAGAGCAGTGCTTATAGTTTTCAAAAATATTTTTCCTAAAAAAAATATGAGCCCTTTAGAGAATTTAGAAGGTTGCACAGAGCAGGATTAAGGAGGATTAACGCGGTAAATATAGTTCGACAGGTAGTAGTAGTGCGACCGTTTAAATATGTACGTTAGTTGTATTGAAAAATAACTGAATTCTTTATGCGATGCCTTACTCTTTTAAAAATACGACTGATTTCCGATATTGTCCAATTTCTATCACATAATGTTTTAGTTGCGTCCTTTTCACTATCTGACTACTCATTTCCTCTTGGAATTGCTGGATTAAATTTAACCTGGTCAAATACAAAAACTTTATGTTTTATAACAATGCAATTAGTACAAGATAAAGTTAAGAACTGAGAACTTTACCTTTTCGCATGAAAATATTAATATTATCGATATTCCGTGAGAAATAAAAATCAAAACTGAACATTCATAGGTATTTTTAAGTAATAGTGTGTACACAGAATTATTTAATTGTTTTGAATGAAGTGTTACATTCTACAACAACATAACTAATACTATAGGGGGTGGCCTATAATTTTGTCGGGGAGCGTAGATGAGGTGATCTTGTGGATTTGGTTTCCAATGGGATTTAAACATTTTAGTTCGCTAAACCTTTTTTTTTTTTTTTAATTTTATTTATTTATTTATTTTTTTATTCATTGCAACCTTGGAAAACAATAGTGACGGCTTAAGAAAACATATTAACTTAAAGTTAATTATTATGAAGTTATCGTTTATTTTTCTAAGTGAAGGGTTTCTCTCGGTGCTTTTATAATTTTTTACGCAATCCAGAGGAATCAAGATATGTACAATTGAAGGTTAATTATATTTTTTCAATTATAATATGAATGTTTGTATCAAACACGCAGAAATAAATTAAACATAATTGATTGTAGAATAATTAAATATGTTTTATACAATCATGACTGTTCCGCTTTATACCTTAAGTTGTTTACTTACTTCCCTAATGATTACTTACATTCATTAAGAACAAACACATTGCTAAAAGAATTCATCATTTGTGATTACCAATAGGTCGGTTCTACGTGAAGCTAAGGAAGCTGAATTTTCTTGAAATGGTATACGGTAGCACCTACATTTTCTTTAAAATAATTCAGATCTAATTATTACAATGTAAATATCCTAACATACTTATTGAAACTCATCTGTACAGTCAATGAGTGCCGAAATGAGGGGTGTAGAGTGCATAGAATATGCGATTCTTTTTGATTTCATAGCCTCGTTAGGAGTAGTTAATAGGCAAACATACTGAAAGTCCCCGCCCCTGGAGGGTGAGTTTATGGTTGGGAGAGGAGGAGAAGATTCCATTTTTGGGTTTTTCGATTATATCTCGAAACCTGTAAACTCTAGAAAATTATGTTTTAGATAAAAATTAAAGCTAATTAAATTTCCTATTAAATTGAGTCAATACATTTTGCAAAAATAATCACGTATGCCATGCACTCTACTACTGACTGGACTACATATGGACTTACGCATTACAAATTTATGGTTTATTAAAAAAAAATCATAACTTTACAAATAACAAACATTACGAAAAATTACAGAATTTCCATGGTACGTAAGTAATAGAAAACTACACATACCCAATAAAGTACAGAATATTTTACAACAAACAATATGACCATCTAATACATGGCTGCAATAAATATTTCTGCCAATCTGTACTGAAGGCTAAAAATGAGATGGTTGAGAGACCTCCTTAAGTAAGAAACAACCTAAAATAATGTATACTTTAGTACTAGCATATAACTAAATAATTAATGTTCAGGAGGTGGTACCGATAGTATTGGTCCCGTTTAAGTTTTATATTTATTATTTATTATATATTTTTTCAGCACATTCTCTGGTTGTCTTCATTCGAAGACAGGTGTGAATCAATAAAAAAAGTTGAAAAATATCCTAGCGGCCATTACGGAAGCAGTCTCCTCTGCCGGTGCATTAACCTTCCTTTTTTAAAGATGAGATTTTACATTGTAATATAAAAAAAAAAGAAGAAAAATATTTATATGTAATCTTTAATTAGTTACATTATTCTGCAAAATAATTAATATAACTTAATTAATAATATGAAGAGATCGGCTTACTTATAAGAATTAGTTAAATTTAGCGACGAAATAATAGACAATCAGCTATTTACTGACATCTGACAGGCGGTCAAAATTCAAAAATAACATGCCCATTACCATACTATCCCAATAGTGGTGCAACTTAACAAAAATATTTGTGGTAAGAAGAAAATAGTGAAAACAAGGTCTAGCTGAAACCTTGAAGGGCTTTCATATAATTTATTTGTTATTCGGAAACTTTCAACACAAATAATATTTTGCGACTCAATATCGTTGAGACGAATTCAACATATGAAACTTCCAATTATAATGACTGTTTGAAAAATTAATCTCTTCCTGAAGAGATATTTTATGATAAAATTTTATGAAAACTAGATTCAAAACAACATTTTTTAAAAACTATTTTTATTGATCCCACCTGTCTCGAATTAAGACAACCTGCGAATGTGCTGATAATATTTAATAAATATGAAACATAAAACATAGGGGATACCAGTACCCATCGGTACCTTCTCCTAAGTTGTTTCGTACTTAGGGTCCATAATCAAGCTCCTTTTTAACCCTCGGTAAGTAATGTCAGGAATATTTGTTCTAGCCATGTTTTGTATGAGTTTGGATGGTCATATAGTTTGTAGTGAAATATTCTGTTGTGTGTGTATGTGTAGGTCTGTAGTTAAGTATCGTGGAGATAATATATGGTAATTAGTTACAATGTTTGTAGTTTGTATATATGAGTTTTTTAAGCTGAACCATATATCTGTAATAAGTCTACATGGGTTGAGGAAGTAAGTGTATGTATTCAGGTGCTGTCTTAGATATTCTATATGGTAGAGGAAATAAGAGTGGTTAGAGGCTTTTTTAAAGTAAGTCACGTCTATTTAACATCAGGAGTCGATGTCATCCTTCTGTCGTATGTTAGTCCTAAGTATTTTACTGTGCTAGTCTGCGGAATTGGTTTGTAGTCCAAATATAATGATGGAAAACAATAACCTGAACTAATAAAACTTATAAAATAGTAGAAAGAAGCTTAATTTTACTAAATATTAGTTCTGTGTCGAGATGGCAGAAGACAATGATCTTTTTTTTTTCTGTTGGCCGACATTTGTAAATGTTTTTATTCACAATGGCGGATTAGAGAACAACATTGATTGAAAGTGAGATTTGGCGTTGGTGGTACTCCACTTTTCTTTGAGCCGCGCCTGACTTTCTCCTATCAACAAGTCATGATACCCTCCTTCAATATTCTATTATCATTAAGCAGACAATATTTTTGTTGTTATTTATTTATTTTTTTTTTTTGGGGCGGGGGAGGAGTGGAGGAATAGAAACCCTGAATTGGCGATAAGCTTACGTTGTCATGATTTTGTCCGTATTTTATTTTTTAATTTAACAGAAGTTTCCAGAGTTTACAATATCCGTGATGTAAATTATAGTATGAACATTAAAAAATAATCTATTTTCGACTCGACAGAATCAAATCATTACTAACAGAATTCGATATGGATATCAACGAATCTTTTAAAAGGGGGTTATCAATGCCACAGTTGTGTGATATTCAACACAAAAAGTAACATGCAATCGTTTTCGAATCACATAGTTTAATATTAAATTTCATAATATGTTAAATTTTGATATGAAAATTTATTTTGGCTGGGGGTCTATAGCTTTTATTCATAATGTTTTTTCACCCTGAAAAATGTAAATTTGACACGCTCTAGCTCTGTTGGTGTTGCTTGGAACAAAAATTAGCAGACAGTTTCTTTACAGAAATTTAATGGAGAATATCTTTTATTATAACTTTTCGCCGGCTGACATGTGATAGAATAGAATAGAAAATAAACTTTATTCTGGGACGATGTCCCCTAAGAATAATATAATGTACATAAATAAATACAATGAGTCTAGCTTTCATAAGATGAAATAAAATAAATTAACACTCTGGTTAACTATTTACAATTTTACAAATAAAGAACAAAAATAGAAATAAAAATTACAAAATCCAATAATTGCAGGAGAAAGAATAAAAACCTATTTACATCTACTGAATGCACTTCTTTTTTTTAGTGAAGTTTTGTTAGTCAGTATCATTCTGGAGGGAAAGGAGGTATTGAAAGAGAAGGGATTTAAATGTGGACAGAGATGGAGCATTACGGATATTACAGGGTAGTGAATTCCACAAGGAAGTAGCACGGGAAATGAAGGAGTGGTCAAATGATGTACTCTTTTTTTTTTTTATTTCAAAACATCTTTATTCAGAATAAAATAGTACATTGATACATATATTATTAAAATATAATGTATCTAGACAAAGTTTTACAAAATATCATCCTTTTGGATGTTTTAATGTGATGGAGTGTTAGTTAAAAACATAGTGTTACAGTTAAATAGCGACATTCAGTGGCGATGTTACACTGAGATTAAGGTAGCAACAAAGGAAAAAAAGAAAAGGTTAGATAATTAAACTGATAGGGAAAAAAAAAAATAAAAAATAAAATTTAAATAAATAAATAAAAAGAAATTAAAAGAGAGTTTTAAGACGAGAATTCGTCCTTCCATTCCAGTTGGTTGGCTTTGAAGGAGGATTTAAAGAAGAAAAAAAAAGAGGATTGGACAGGGTAGGAAGCATGTCGTAAAATTTGATGTGACAACGTTTTATGTACTGAACAGGGTTTTCTAGATTAAATCGAGATGCAAAATCAGTCAGTCGGTCTGTACGCCAAGGGGACTGTCTTCGTATAGTCATTAGTGTTCTGTTTTGGAGTCTGTTTAATTTATTGATGGTATCTTGAACTAAGTGCCGAAAAAGAGGAGCTGCATGAAGAAGTCTAGGACGAAGGATAGCTTTATAAAGATGAAGTTTCAATCGGACAGATAAAGTTGGAGAGCGAAAGAGATGTGAAAGAGAAGTGAATGTTTGACGAGTGAAGTTTAGACGATGACGGAAATGACTGGAAAAGGTTAGGTGTCGATCGAGGCGAACACCAAGGTAGTTAATAGATGATGCAATCGGAATTTCGGTATTATTAAGCTTGATTGGCTGGATCTTTTTCCTTTGGGATTGACGGGAAAATGAGAAAACTATGGCGTCAGTTTTAGAAGGGTTTATACAAATACCTAAATTGGAAAGGGAATCTGAAATTTGTTGAGCCACCGCTTGTATATTTTGAAGGGCTTTTGTAGTGCTGATGGAGGAGCTGTAGATCGCAATATCGTCGGCATAAGCTGATATTTCGACGCGTGGGTAACGAGTGCCGATTACATTTGCTGTGTAAATGGAGTAGAGGATAGGAGAAAGTACAGAGCCTTGTGGAACACCAATCCGAGAGGGCTTATATGATGACAAGGAGTTTCCAACTCTATAACAAAAGGAACGATTTGAGAAAAAAGACCGAAGTAGATTAAAGAGGAAAGGAGGAAATTCGTGATGAAGAAGTTGAAGAAAAAGTTGCTCATGTTGAACGCAATCAAAAGCTTTTGTACAATCAAGGGAGATCATAGCGGTGGCGTGATTTTTAAGAAGAGCAGTGGTAACATAATGTTGTACTACTTCGTATCTGGGAAATCATCCACGTGCAATGGTGAATGGAACCTTGGGCTACCCCTGATGTCAATGCAGGTTCTGGGAACTGGCGCTTGCGAAAAATCATGGTTTTGAGTAAACGCTGATCAAGAATTTTTTTTCTTTGTCTACTTTGGTACTGACATTACCTTATTAAATATGTTAAAGACCTGAAATTGCCAGTGCTTTAGCATTTCTGGCATGATAGACACGAGAATAAGTAATAACAGTACTAGAAAACATTTCTATTTTAAATAATTTAAGAGAAAAAATATATCAATTTAAAAATCATTAATATTTTGTTAGTAACTTAAAAATTACATATATTTAAGCCATTGGTAAACTAGTCATAATTTTTTTTTTTTTTTTCAAAATTTTGAATTTAGTACACCCTAAAAATCCACACGTTTAAAAGTATTGGCTTCCAAGAAAAAAATGGATTTTTAACATGGAACATGTTTTACCAGTGACCTAGTTAGTCAAATGCGATACGTTTTTGGGGAACGCGGGGACATTACGCCTAGTTTGATATTATGAGAGTAGAAGCAGTAAGGAGCTCAACTCTTCTTATATTAAATTACACTATCCTGACTAGGAGGCAGGTTCTAGTGAGTGAGCTCCTTTTGACTCTGTCTCTTCTAACACAAAATAAAAAAATTTAACCCGGATTTGACCGATCTTGTTCGACCCCTCTCCTCTGTGCGATAAATGATTATATCATATGTATTAAAAAGTAAAATTCTCATTAAAATAGTTTTTCAATATTAAACCATTAATAATAATTTATATATGGGTTGGTAAAACTTTTTAGAAAAGCTTTAGTGGAATAGTCATTAAAAATAATTAGTGAGCTCAGATTCAATATGTGGATGAACCAATAATTAAAAAAGAAAATTACATTTTTTTGTTTTCTTAAAACTCAATTATTTATATAATATATTACTATTTTTCAGTTCCTAAAAATAATCGTAATCGCATTTCAATACTTATAAAACATTTATAATGAAAAATGTAAAAATAAATAATATAAAAAATGTCATTGCATTTAAATTGAAAAATTTAACTTTGAAATTAATGCCAATTTTTAATCTAAATTTTATTGGTTTTATACAATTGATCAACAAAACTTTTATATTTTTAAATGAAGGAATAGCATAATCTTAGCTGCATTATGTAAAAAAAATAATATATTTTTTGTAAGCATTCATAACCAAAGTTTCTGTAATTGATTTTTACTCGCCCCCGACAGAAAAGAATAAAGCTCGGTTGGTATAAATATTGGTCACTCAAAAATATTTTTAAAAGCAACCTAGCAACAGCACTTAAAACCGAGGTCCATACAACATGCGTATACCCTCGGTCCTCTACTGGGCCCAAACATGGACATTAACCAAAAAACATGAACGTAGATTAAATTCCATGCAAATAAAGCTTTTAAGGAGCTTAATGGCAATTATGAAGAAAGATAAAGTTAAAAATGAATATATTCTTCGCAAAGCTAATGTTAAAAGCTTTAGGGTCTAAGCTAACCGGTTGAAATGGAATTGGGCAGGACATTTGGCAAGGAAAAAGGATGAAAGATGGTCCAAGGCATCGTTTATCTACCACAAATTATCCGGTATGCGGATTAGGGTGGGCCGAAAAAACACTTTTCATTTTTATTTTGAAATAGTAATAGCGCGGAAAACTTGCGAATTATATAGACAAGAAAAAGGAAAAAAAAATTTCGAAATCGGTTGACATCTTCCGGTCGCGCATAGGCTTGACAAACTGTGAAAAAAAATTCATTTTTGCGATAAGTTTTTCAATCTTTGAATTAGATGTTTTCTTAATGTCATAGTTTGTAAGGTCTTCAAATAGAGCCCAAGTAAATTGTGTTTTAATTTGGTTGAGATCTGTTAATATCTTCCTGTCGCGCATAAGCCCCAAAATATTGAAACTTTCACATTTTTTCCGAAAAAAATTGTTTGTATTTTTAATATACTTTTTTAAATCGTATTAGCTACAGTACTTTTATTTTTGAACAAAATAACATTGTATTTTTTTTATGATGTAAATAAATTAACATCTTCCGGTCGCGCAATGACCTCAATGCTATAGAAAAACAGTACCTAAAAAAAATAGTCTTATGATATGAAGGTTGATAACAGTATCGACGGGCTTCGTTCTTTTCAACTTGCTCTATATTTGACTCAATGTCGATGTGCAATGACCTCATCGTCACTGATGTCTGCCAACAAGGTGTGAGAAGATAATTTACCGTCCATCCAGCTGGTCATTTTTGAGTAATATTGCTGTTTCCCTTAATCTGCTAGCCTTGATTCTTCGAAGACCAAGCTTTTTTATGCGGTCCTTGTCCTGACAACATCTAGAAAAGGTTGTGGCAAATACCTGGTAGATTGTATTGATTAGTAAAAAAATTTCGGGCCTTTTGTAAACTGCTTATTGGTTTTGATAGTAAACCACATTAGCATTTATGATTTAAATATAAACAAAACCATTTCTTGAAGTTCAGAAGGGGATTTCTTCACTTATGCACAATCTGAGAGTTCTATTTGCTTCAGTCAACCACTTTGAATGTGATAAGTACCGATGATCTTATACAGCCAAATCTTTGCAGGTTCTCGATTTTATGGCCTTTGAAATATCAAGTAGGTATTGCTGATTTTTTCTAAGCTCGTTTCTGTCTATCTGTTGGATCTACAATCAAATACTAACAAGGGAACGTTTGGAGTTGTAACTCACAGATTTGAATGCCGATTTGCGTGTGGGTAGTAGGGACTTATAATAGTGCAAAACTAGAGTTATAGCCGCCAATGGGCATTAGGAGCCGAGAAAAAAAAAAAATATGAAAATCACGTTTAATTTCAGTTAAGTGTGTTATCTGATATAAAAATACTTCCGTTATACTCAAGACACCACCCGGCTTTAAAGTGCTCAAAAACTCTAATAAAATGACAAAATTCCAAAGAAATCCGCTGTAAATCAGTGGAAATTTTTTTTCATGAACAACTGACCTCAAATCTCGATTTAACGCACCATAGAACCCTTATATAAAAAATATTGATTTTTTACCCCTTTCGAGGAGGTTAAAATTTTGAAGTTGAGAATTCATCAACGATTTCTAACAGCCATAACAACTGCTGCTTTCAACCGATTACAATAGTAATAGCATCACTAGAATCAGCATACATTCTGCTTTTTATCCATGCTTTTTATATAACATTGGGATTACTCCAGATTTTAGTGGACAAAAACTGATGTGAATGAAAAAATCCGAGGTCAGCTATAACTTGAGATATCTCATTAATGGGAAATCCTGCGACCTCCGGATTTGGGCTAAACTATGCAGTTTTACGGCTTCTAGGTGACCTTAAAATGGTTTTAATCGGTGGCGAAATGAGATAGCGCAAATTATTTACATTTAGTCAGAAATTGACAGCATTTTGCCTTCTAAAATCAGACAAAATTTTAAAGGTAAAAAAAAATTATTTTTGATTTCTACAAAATTTAGTTTCTACATGTTTTATGAGATGAGGAGTCTGAAAATAATATCAGTTTTTAGTTTTAAAAATTTTCCTCACCCATATTTTTATTTCAAATTGCATTGAAACCATAAGATTGAAGAATAATCTAAAATTTATATCAGGTTTTGGTTTAAAAACAAATTCCCTTACCTATAAAATCTGGAGTAATCCCAATGTTATATGCATGGATAAAAAGCAGAATGTATGCTGATTCTATTGATGCTATTACTATACTAATCGGTTGAACGCAGCAGTTGTTATGGCCGTTAGAAATTGTTGATGAAATCTCAACTTTAAAATTTTAACCTCCTCGAAAGGGGTAAAAAAAAATCAATATTTTTTTATTTTGATAAAATTTTACATATAAGGTTTTATGGTGCGTTAATGCGAGATTTGAGGTCAGTTGTTAATGAAAAAAAAATTCTACTGATTTACAGCGGATTTCCTTGGAATTTTGTCATTTTATTAGAGTTTTTGAGCACCCTAAAGCTAGGTGGTGTCTTGAGTATAACGGAAGTATTTTTATATTAAATAGCATACATAACTGCAATTAAGCATGAAAGAATCATTTCTCTATCTTGACTGAGAGCTGAAAAAAAAAAATAAAACATGATTTTTATATTTTATTTTTTTCTCGGCTCCTAATGCTTATTGGCGGCTATATCCCTAGTTTTGCACTATTATAGGTCCCTACTATCCACACACAAATCGGTATTCAAATCTGTGAGTTACAACTCCAAACGTCCCCTTGTAAGAACAATACTGTCACTTAAATATTTGAGTTTTTTAAATTCAGAGCATGTTGAAAAGTACGAAGCCCGTTGTTACTGTTATCATCCATCATATCATAGGACTATTTGTTTTTTAGGTACTGTTTTTTTTTTATACCATTGAGGCCACTGAGCAACAAGAAGATGTTAATTCATTTACATAATAAAAAAACACAATGTTCTTTTGTTCAAAAATAAAAATACTGTAGCTAATACGATTTAAAAAAGTATATAATAAAGATAAAAAAAAAAGATTTTTCGGAAAAAATGTGAAAGTTCCAATATTTTGGGGCTTATGCGCGACCAGAAGATATAAACTGATCTGAAGCAAGTTAAAACACAATTTACTTGGGCTCTATTTGAAGACCTTACAAACTATGACATTAAGAAAACATCCAATTCAAAGATTGAAAAAATTATCGCAACAATGAAATTTTTTTCATATTTTGTCAAATTTTTGCGCGACCGGAAGATGTCAACCGATTTAGACCATTTTCCCCCCTTTTTCTTGTCTATATAATTGGAGATTGGATGAATTCGGTTGGACTGTTTGAAGCAAAGCGGGTAATCGGTGTTTAACTGATTCTCTAAAAAATTAAAATGACATCTTACCCATTTGGTGGTATTTTTAAAGTGTAATTTTGAAGCATTGAAGCGAATTTGTTTTTTGTTTTTTTCAGCACGGATATGTGTTTAAGCTGAGCGTCTATACTTTTTTGGAGTAACGTTTTTTCACACTTAAAACTGTAACATTTTAACACGCTCTAGCTCTGTTGGTGTTACTCGAATCGAAAATTTGCCGAAACTTTCAGATGATGGAAAATCTAATCTAATCTAATGGAAAACATTGTTTGTTATATATCATTTGTAGCTAGAACCTACTGTTTAGGAGCTACATTGGTTTGAATGAAAAAAGTCACGTTTGCTTACGTTTTATTGGTGTTGAGGCTTTTTTGACACGATCTATCTCTGTTGGTGGTACTAGGATCGAAAATTTGATGACAGTTACCCGATCAGAACTGTAATGGAGAATATTTTTAGTCATATATCATTTGTCGATAGGACCTACGGTTTAGAAACAGTATTGGTTTGAATGAAAACAGTCACATTTGGAACCACTACTTTCTCTCAACTTTATTTATTTCGAATAATGATTAATTGTTAATTTAATTTAATTAATAATTGAAGTTTAATTATAACTTTTAAATATAAATTGGGAAAAGCTGTAGATTATAGACAGACATATCCATGGTCTATTGTTTTCCCAGTCAGCGGGAAATTGGATTTTTTTTTTCAAGCTAAAATAAACATAAGAATAAACAAAGGTGTATAAGGTAAGAACACAAGCAGAAGACGTACCTGATAAGAAGACCGGATAGCATCGCTCCTTGCTGGTGACTGGTGAAAGAAACTTATAACGGTCTGGCTGCTACCTAGCGGCCCACTCTCACCACTCATCCACTCATTCGTCCTCTGCTTCTCCACGCGACGTCATAGAGTGGGGCGAAAACGCTAAAACTAGGGAAAAACTGAATAAAAACGAAAGTAGTAGGGGAAGAATTTATATGTTACTAGCTGAAAGGACCCTGCTCCGCTACGGTTTAATATCATTAGGATGAAGGACAACTTAAATCAGTAAAAGTTAAGCTTAACGTTGATAATAATTATTACTTAACTTAAATAAACCTATAGAACTTAAATAAACCTATAGACAATTTGCAAAAGTTAATTTTATATTATTTTGATAGTCCTCCAGTGAAGCTTCGAAGCAGCACTACCATCTTACCCAGCTCTGATACCAGACCATCAGGGCCTTTTCTTATGGCATACTTTAAGTGAATATAGTCTCAACTTCTCAACTTTTTTGATTTATTCGAATAAAGTTTAGTCTTTCTGTTTCTATTTTTGCTTACATATCAAGCATAAATTGGTTGAGGGTGGCTCTGGACCTTAATACAGAACTTAATATAACTTCTACCGTTTGCTAGTTCCTTCATTGAAATGTCATTCATGCATCAACTTTAACGAAGTTAAAGTAAATAAGATTCTTCACCTCATAACATTTAGGCGTAAAAATCAGCTTCAGACACGGTTTTCTTAAGTGGTGTATTAGTGTTTGGGTCACGCTGAGGGATGTTAATACTGTACCCATCATCTCCATGGTAGAACATGAGACGATACTGAAAAGAATCATACACTTGATAGAACTCACTGATTCTTATCAGTTTTTTGTCCCTACATCGAACTGGCCTTACATGTCATCACCAGAGAACATAAGTCTTTTAACCTCCTCTTTAACATAAGTCTTTTAATAGCTTATCGTCACGAAACAACTCTAACTTATAAGTATCCACCTTTGCAGCCACCATGAGTTTACAGAAAGTACCAATATTATAAGGTTTCAACATCGATCGTATTTTTGTTTGTTTACAACTAAAAGGAACTTTATTTGTGGTCAAAGTGTGCAGCTTAAACATCTAACCTGTTTTTTAACTTAATTTATCTCCAAATACCATATGGCAATTAATCTTTTATTATTCACCCAATAAAAATTGTAATCGCATTTTTCGCGAATTAGCCGCGATCCAGGCCGATTTTTTTAAATTCCTTTGTTAGCGAGCACCTAAGGCCCTAGAGGAAGCTACATATCGAATTTCATTCCAATCCGTTCGGTGGTTTCTGAGATTTCGTGTTAAATGAGTGAGTGGTATTTGACAAATATATAGTAGATAATTCATTCATAAACCGATAGGAAGGATAGCGTATCTTATTATTTGTGCTCTATAGAATACGATTTTGTGAATTGTAGACGGGAAATAGTACCAATAGTATGCTTGGTGACTGGTATTTTTGAAAGAATGCAGTGTCAAGAAAACGTTTAAAATTGTATTTGGTGGCTCCATGCTCTGTCAGACATTGTATCAGTTTGTAATGTGTACTTTTCAAATTGTTGTAGTTTCCTGGATTAACGTCAGATACAAATTTGTGAACCGGTCGTTCTCTGGTTGTTTGTTGCTATTGTGTGCTCCAGTCTAATTGTGTCGTTTATTAAAGTTTTCTTAATGGATGAAATAGGTGTTAAAGAATATTCAAAAGGTAACGTGAGTCGTTTGTCGATGAAGATTTACCTAGTTCGTCAGCCCGTTTATTCCCGTAAATCCCAGCATGTCTCATGGTCCTTGTTAGTTTTACATATTTCTTCATTTTTTTAATTTATGAAAATTCATTTTTTTTTAATGAGTGGGTCATGTATTTTATTTTTCTTTTTTATAGAGTCTGACAGTATTCTGTTTTCTGTAAAAATGTTAAAAGCCTTTTGCTTGTGTTATTTCGCAAAATGTTATCAAGTGGCTTTTCATAAGGTTAATTTTTCTACTTCGTTATTGTTCGCCATGTTTTTTTATTATGCTTCTCTACTATAGCACAGACTGTATTCGGTTCAGTTTTGCTACCGTCAGTGTATATATCGGTGCTGTTCATGTCATCTGGTTCTGTTTCGTTTAAGTATTGCATTGATTTAGCGTGAGGGGATCGGTGTAGCCAATATTTTGGTGTCATTTTCCGTGAGTTATGGTAGATTTTTGAAGAAAATTGAATCGTGATTCGTTGGCGTCATCGTGAATTTTCCAATTACGAATTTCTCGTGCCACAAGGTTGTTTTCTAGCCTCAGTTTTCTAATAATCACATTTTTCTCTGCTTCTGAATTGGTTTCTACTAGCAGAGATTCTTTCCGCACAACTAACCTATCTATTCCTATTATTATTCCAATTGGCTGGATTATTAATGTTTTAAAGTCTCTATGGATTTTCTCTGAATTTCCAGACAGATTACTTTCCACAATTAGTTTAATTTTTTTTTTTTTTTTTTTTTTTCTGTTGAAGGAATATAAGTAATTTGTGAAAAGGAAGGTCTAAGGTTAGATCCATCACGTGCTTTTAATTTTGGTGCTATATGAGCAGTATTGTTTACATACTCACGGATTTGATCTATTATAACAATCAGGTTTTCCTTTACATCCGTTCGCAGCACCCTCCAATCTGCTATTTTTACTAATGCTTCTATGTAAATCCTTTCAGGATAACCGTAACTACTCACCATATTGACCATATATGGCCTCTACACGCCATATTGAAACCATAGCCAGCATAATCTGATCACCTGCATGGAGCTATGTTTTCAGTTTAAGAAGTATTATTTTTTAAAGAACGAAATATAAGTAATAAATTCTACCACTGCACAGTTGCGGCCAAAGTTGGGATCGAAACTAACAACACTGTTTCTGAGATACATGTACTCCAATTAAAACGCCTATAAACAACTCAGCTTAATGGAGCTTTTTTTATAAGATCATCTTCTATATATATAAAAATGAATGGATGTAAGTCTGTACTCGATAGATTAAAAAAACCGTACATCCAATCGCCGTGAAAATTTGGGAAATTATTAGGTACATCCCCGGGAAGGTTTTTGAAAAAAAAATTTCAAAATCAGAGTTGGGGTTCTAGGTGAATGTAAATATCAAAATAACATTGATTTTTTATAAACACTACTTCAGTGCAGGTGTTCGTAAACAATTACCAATAAACCATATGTTCTAAATTAATCTATATATATATATATATATATATATATATATATATATATATATATATATATATTATTATATAAAAGGACAAGTCATTTTTCGTTGGTTATAACGGTACAATGTTATATAGAGCTAGAAATTGATAATAAAATTGCATTGATTCAAATAAATTGTTATAAAAAAAAGCTACAAATATTTAGTGTGACGTGTGGGTCCTAGGAATATTTATTAATCGAACGATTTGTGGTTAGTGGCATTCTACACCAGAGTTTGCAATGGTAAAATTATTAAACCCCTCTGTACCAAACTACAAAATCTTCATAATTCTAGAAAATTTTAAAATAGTATAATTTACTATAATAATAATTTAAATTCACAGTGTTAAGTGGCAGAAGTCTGTCATACTTTTATACTTTTATAGTTAGATAGAAATTAAAATCCAACCAAATGAAATCAATAAAATTATTTTTGCTGCACTAAACATTATTGCAGGTTTTAAGAAGACTAATATTTCAATGATTTCAGATTCATTTTAATGTGTCAGGTTTATTTAATAAATTGTACCATTGGTTGTGTGAAAGAGCAGTAATATTACCAACAAATACTATAGCAGAGAATATTAACAACATTATTATTGGAAAAGTAAATTGTGACATAGAGAATATCTCTGTTGATAGGGTTGTTAGCACTGATAATGCAGTCCATTATCCGCCAGAGTTTCTTCCTAAAACGTCTCTGTCCATTTAAATTACCAACTCGTAGATTAGATTTAAGGATTGAATATCCAATAATGCTTTTGAGTAAATCATTGCAACAATACCGGGTTACAGCTTTGAGTGAAAATATCTAGAAATATTGTGAGAAAATAGTTCTCAACTGCATTATAAGATTTTTATTGTTAAAAAATAAAACTTCTGTTATCAGTTAAACCTATCTAAGTTTGTTACTTATAAGCCGCGACTGGGGATGCTAGTATGAAATAAAAACTTGTTAATCCACTAATACAACCATACAACAATCTGTGAGTGGATTTATTGTAATTTCTCATATTTCCTCAACCTCTCCTTTCATTTATTATTATTCCGACTTTATTTTCTTTATAATTTTCCTATCTTACCTTTCTTCTCCCTCACCCTTCTACTTTCTTACCCTTCTTACCTTTCCCATCCTTTGCTTATATTTAAATATGTATTTATATTTTAAAAAAAAACTGTTATTAAAATCGTGCTATTCAAGGGGGTAGGTAACAAAATCAGAATATTTAAAAACAAATAGAAACAGATATATGAAAAAGGTGAAGGGGCTATTTAATATTTTCCTAATAAAAAAACAAAACAACTAATAATAATTTTAAAAATAAATTACTCAAAGTTGTGTTTTGTTACATAATCCTTCATCCACCAAATCCTTCAATTATGTAATGAACTCTAATTCTAATTATTTCTATGGTGAATTAATTTACTTTGTTCACATCCAGTTTTTTTGCTATTATTTGCCATAAAGAAGAACTGCTATTCGAAACGTCGGCATTCCGTTATAATTTTTTTTTTTTATATGGATATGTCTTTTGGCTGGGGGTCTATACTTTTTTGTTAGCTCTCTTACAGTTGCTCTAATCGAAATTTTGACGACAGTTTCCATGTCAGAAATATAACCGAGCAATTTGTTTGTTGTAACAATTGTCCACCGTTTAGTTTTAATGATTAATTGAATCGAATGAAAACAGCCACATTGTAAAGTATTTTTCACCATCAAATATGTGACTTTACATCGAAAATGTAATTAACTAAAATAGTTTCACAATCTTACCATATATTCATGCAGGTATTCAAAAATTATTAAAACAATACTCCGTAAATACTTAAATTTTTAGGTTTATTTTTCACTAATTTTATACTATGCGACACATCTCCCCTTATAATCCTATCAATCTATATAAAAAATGGGCTATCAGAGGAACTAAAAATACTAGCTCCAATTTTTCCAGGAATCTGTAGAGGATGGTTCTCTGAACAAGAAATAATAAAGTACTTTAAGAAGCTTTCAGATGGCAAAAAAAAAAATTAGTAAGTGAACTAAATTAATAGTTTCGGAGTTATACGTGTTTTCGCGGAGAAATGCTTGAAGAAGTGTTTGAGCGCGTCAGTTTTGAAACCGCACACAATTACGTGATTTTCCGCAAAGGCTTATGACCTACTGAGTGTAATTTAGCTGTTGTATAAATTTCAGCTGTTTATGTTTGTGCGTTGAATGGAACATCAAAATTTAATTGGGAAATAAAGATTTGTCGTTGAAATCTTAGGCCCAATTCACACAGAACGGACGTCGGGTAGAGACGTGGCGCGAACTTTTGTCTCTTTCGCGTCTCTCCTATTAAACAAAGGGAGGGCGACCGCCCGCGCCACTTCACTTCTGTGTGAATTGGACCGTTCGTATAATATGAGAGACGCGGAAGAGATAAAGGTTCGCGCCACGTCTCTACCCGACGTTCGTTCTGTGTGAATTGGGCCTTAAAAGGTGAGGGCGTTTTTAATACAAATTGATATATGGTATATATTCTTGTTGGATATTTAATCCTGTACAAGATTTATTTTGACGACATTCCTCTAAAATTAACGTGTGAGGATCTAAAAGACAACTTTTCTGTAGCCGGTAGTACGAATACTGTCAACTTTTTCGCAAAAAATGTATATAAACAAACTTGTAGACAATTTAATAATCGTTCGCTTTGTCCAGTAATGCTGTTTCACTGCAGCGCACAGTTTTCGAGTTATAACCAAAAAACTGAAAACTGGAACATTTAAAGCACCCCTCGCCCCCCAGCGGCACCATGGTTTGAAGGGAATCAATTTTTTCTTGTTCAGTGGACCATCCCCTACACATTCCTGAAAAAATTGGAACCAGTATTTTTAGTTCCTATGATTTTCCTATATCGATTGGGCTATTATTTGGCAACAGTTATAGTAAAACCAGTCAGTTCTGAAGATCCATTCTTTATTTATTTGCATTAAGAATTTTGTTGGCATTCGTATTTCCATTATTGATATAACTTTCTCCTAAAACGGTTGCATCATCGTCGTCTTCGTCCGCCTCTGGTCTCGCCAATTGTTTTTCGGAGGGATTCTTATTACCAATGACCTGAGAAGAATATTGTCCTCGGCTCTCCTTGGAGTTGCTCTCCAAAAAGTGTATGATATCGTTGTTCCTCTCCGACATCGGTGTTATTTTAAGCGGTATCCAGAAGTCTCCACATATGTTGCTGTTTGTGATTTCATTCCAATTCTCTCGTTCTTCCCTGTAATATATATCTGAATATCCATATATAAGAGGTCTTATAAAAAAAAATTGGTTTTGGTATGAACCAATACTTTGTGAAGTGTTAAAATGTATACCTATTATACCGTATTGTAAATATTTTATTCTACACAATTATTTTTCAAAGCTAGATGCAAATAATCGTTAAAAAAAATAAAAATAAACACCCAAGGCTATAGACCAAAGTGTCAAGAAAGCCAAAAAATATGTATTTAAACTATTTGATTATTTTGGTGTTGATTGTTAAGTAACATAAAAAGAAGGTGATCAGGGATGTAGTCAGAATAAAGAACAAAACACTCCAGTAAAAAAAAACTTTTATAAATTACAGAGTTTGTTGGCATCTCTGAGGGAAAAAACTATCCATGATAACTTAAAGGTGAGCTGCTGATCGGGACGACAGCTTCATGCGTTTGTATTTATTTATATATATTTAACAGTTACTTTTGGGTAACCAGTTACACTATTACCGGCGCGCATTCTAGAGGTACCCATTCGAAATTAGAACTCAATTTTCCCTCTCATCAGTAAATTTACTCGTATAAAGTTAGTATTTATACTAACTTAGCCAAGATGTTTTCCAGTCTTTAAAATTCCCTCACTGCTCTTCACTACGGTCCGCGTTTTCAGCAAAAGCAGCCACAGAATGTACATTTATTATTCTATATCACTTTTAAACATAAAATAAAAGAGAAAATTGAGTTCTAATTTCTAATTTGAACCACTAGAATGCGCGCCGGTAAAACAGTAACTGGTTACCCAAAAGTAACTGCTAAAAGCAGTAATTTTGATAAACAACACAAAATATTGGTGAATGAGAAATGTAAATAGTTCTGTTCACGGATTTCCTCTAATATCTCGAATACATCAACATTAGCAAAATACTAATACAAAACTAAAGTATGGCAAATTTCCTATAAAATAAAAAAATTTATTAGCGGTTGGAAAGGACATTTGTTGTTTCATGGGGATGAAATATATAACAGATACTGACGATTCACAGGTGAAACATGCCTATTTTGGAAAAATCAAATCGCGATATCCAATTATTACTATCAAACTAATGATATGAAAAAATCTTCTTTTTAGAAAATTAAAAAAAAAAAAATATTTTAATTATTAAAAATTATTTTATTTCTTTGGATGAGATGTACTTATACGAGTATATTCAATTTTATACTATATATATATATATATATATCGTATATTCAATTTTATACTAGGAATTTCACCATACTTTACTTTGTTTTTTAAATATCGTTTAAAAAAAAAATATATATAAATTACATACACCAATCTAAATATCATTGAGGTTGTAGGAGGAAGAATCGTTCTTAAAATAATTGCCCAAGGAAGGACTACCGTATCGAGGAAGTTTCTTTGTGACATAGCCAGTCCCATTCGGTCCATGGACTGAAATTTCTTAGATGGGTCACATTGCTCCTAAAACCAAAAACATACATAAAAATTATTTTTTCAAAATAATGTTAAAGTATTTATGACACACATTAGGTGTCCTAAATCCAAGCATGGTTATTTCTGTGTCACCTGTGAATAGTGTAATTTCGTGAATTTTGTTTTATGGGTACAGTAGAACCTCGATAATCCAGAAGAATAATGAAAACAAACAAACAGTGAAAAGACGGGTATATATTTATTTACAATTAAAATGGTTAACTCCAAAAAAAAAAATAATAAGATAATATGGAGTTACATTTTTATAAACATTTGAACAAGGCAAAACATATTTGGGATTGAAAAAGTCCGTTATTTTCGATTGAATTGTATTCTGGAAATAGTCCATAGGAAATGGAAAAATAAGGCTCCAAAAGGGCGTTTTCAAGGAAAAACTGCGAACCTTTATCCTCAACAGAATAAAAGATTTTTAGATTGTTGAATCGAATTTAAAAAAAGTGTCCTTTTAAGGACAACAATGGCGGAAGTCCGCCATCTTAAAACCGTTAAATATTTTAAAACATTATCCTGGAGGACAACAATGGCGGAAGTTATCCTTCGGATAACTTAAAAACCATTAAAACGGCATCCTTAAGGACGAAAACACTAATAAAATTCCGCCATCTTAAAACAGCATCCTTAAGGACGAAAAATAATTCTAATTGTGGAAGGAGAGAGTGGCCAAGGATGTCCTTCGGCCTCAAAAAATCGTCAGATCCTGGCAGATCTGTAAAACAGTGTCCTTATAGCAGGCTACCACGGCAGCCGTCGGTTCCATACCCAAAATGGCGAAAAAAAAAAAAAAAAAAATACCGGTTATTTTCGGGTTTTTACCTATAACAGAACTATAGGATATATATATATATATATATATCATATATATATTTATATGATATATATGATGATAGAGTTATAAGAAAGGCCTATCCATGAATTTAAAACTCGAAGCAAATGAT
The DNA here is from genome assembly GCA_003667255.2 of Euschistus heros. Taxonomy (NCBI): domain Eukaryota; kingdom Metazoa; phylum Arthropoda; class Insecta; order Hemiptera; family Pentatomidae; genus Euschistus; species Euschistus heros. Next base: position 1,755,536 of record RCWM02000032.1, on the reverse strand, counting down.
ATCACCTCGAAGCAAAGGATATCAACTCGAAGTAAAGGTACTGTATGCGTTTGACGTTTTCGGTGAAGTCCAACTTCGATATTGTTATCCAGGATTCTTCGATTATTGAGCAGTGAAATTTGCATAAATCATACATTTAAAAAATCCAATTCAATGTAGTCATCAATACTATCAAAAAAATTAAACTAGTTCGTAAGCTCGAGCCCTTCAACATTACCACCTAAATTAATTGTTGCCGCCGCTCTGTTGGATATTTATAAAGGATGGATACAAAAAAGTTAAGCCTAAAATCTTAGCACTATTCCATAATCTGAGAACTTTGTTCGAAAGTTCGCAGCTATTAGAAAGTAGCCAACCAATACGTGCTATCCCAGACTTGAACATAGAAATAGGTAAATGGGTGAAGAGCTATTATAGCTGTCAACTTGCCAATCATCAGAAGCATAGGCGACAACATTTGAAACCTGAATGTAATTCCAAGGTAATATGAATAAATTACCTGATTAAATTTTTTTGAAGATCTAAGTGCCCTTTGTATGTGATATTCCACTGAGAGTGAAAAAGGTTTGAAGTGCATTGAAAAACCAGCTACAACCATTACACAGATACGCATCAGCTGCCTAAAAAAATATTTTATTAATTCCTTTATCATCTATTCAAAGAACTTTCCCACTGCACGAAAAAATATATCAATAAAAATGTGATAATTAGGATTGCTGAATTATTTGCCACGTCTATTAGAAGTTTTTATTCGACTAGTTTCGGATGTTAAACATTCAACATCAGTTCTAAAAACTTTCGAAAAATTCAAAACATGACCACATTAGTACACAGATTATATTTATTAAATTTAAAAAACTTAAGATAATAATCCAATGATAACTTAATACTCAACTAAGGAGGCGAAATGGAAAGTCTTCTAAAAACTATGAGTACCTAGATTAGACTCAGCGTAGAAACTAAAGGGAGGGGGATCGGTTATTTAGAGTTTGATCCCTATTATTAATAATAGTTAATTATTAATTAAATTCTAATTTTTTAAAATTTTATTTATTTTTTACAACCCTAACAATCTAAAATTCTTCGTAAATTCCTCGATGATCCGTACTATAGACCAGTCAATTAGTCCTAAGTGAGGGGTGTAGAGTGCATGAAATATGCGATTATTTTTTACCTCAGGGCTTCGTCAAGAGTAGTTAGAAGATAAAAATACTAAAAGTCCCTGACCCTAAGGGGAGGGGAGAAGGTGCCATTTTTGTGTTTTTTGATTATATCTCGAAAACAGTGGACTCTTGAAAAATGTGTTTCAAATAAAAATTAAATTCCCTATAAAGTTGTTTGAATACATATTTGTCGAACCTTTTTCGAGATGTACAATATTGAAAATCGATATTAAAAAAAAACAAAAAAACTTTTTACATCTTTTGTCAAATATTTGCTTCTAGTGCCTTCCACAATGGTTTCTCAGAAACAATTTCAGAATTAAAGTTATAGAGCATTAAATTTACTTTAATTTTATATATATGACCCTGGCACTAATCTGTCTCATTTATTTGATACATTTTCGTTGTACACTGCCCAGAGTATAAAAAGACGTTAAAACATCCTAAACGTAGCAGTCCAGTCAATAAACATATTGTTGAGTGCATGAAATATGCGACTATTTTTGACCTCAGGGCTTCGTTAGGAGTAGTTAGAAAATAAACATCCCCAAAAATAAAGAGTTCCCGCCCCTGGGGGGTGAGCTAACGGTGGGGGAAGGGAGAAGATTCCATTTTTGTGTTTTTCGATTATATATGGAAAACATTGGACTCTAATCAAATAAAAATTAAAGCTAATTACATTTCCTAAAAAAAATGTTTATATACATATTTCTCGAACATCAAGATTAACGTTATAGAAAATCGATAATTTAAAAAAATTAATAATAATTCTGACCTCATTTTTTGTTTAACATTTGCTTTTAGTGCCTTTCACAATCGTTTCTCGGAGTCCACTGTTTCTGAGATATAATTGAAATACCCTAAAATTGCACCTTCTCTCTTCCCCACCTTTAACTCATCCCCCAGGGCCAAGGACTTTTAGTATTTTTATCTTATATCTACTCCTAACGAAGCTTTAGGATGTTTTCACGCCTCTTTACACTCAGTCTACCCTGTACAGTGTACAACGAATATGTATCAAATGCATGAGACAGATTACGAATCTTATTACAATCAGTGATTTTAACGAGAAACTATCCATCAGTAACATTCCAATAGAAGCTAAATATTAGGAGGTTCCGGAATTGCTTCTTTTTTTTTCAGAATCCTCATAAGACAATCGGACATCGAATGGAAAACAAGATGAGGAGTACTAGGAGGTTTTAGTGGGTTTGGAACGGTAGGTATCTGGTTTCTACTAAATCAACATCTAGGACATTAACGTCATTATGCTTTCGTTGGTGAAATAATAAAGAGCATTAATGATTTTACCAAGGATTTTGAATTAGTTTGACATAAAATATAAAATTTAAATTATTCTGTTTTTTATGATATGGAGATTAGCTTAATTATATTTTTATGCAGATTTATTTTGACAACTTAGATCATTCTCCCATTGATGATTTACTTTAAAAAGGAACTATTTTCTTTCGCTTCATATTTGGATGTTTAAGAGATTTGATTATTTTTCACAAATAAAAAATGTAAGTTGATGGAAATGGGATTTTGAGGGAACAGAAATGTGAAGAATGTTTCTTTGAGAAAGAAACATTACAATATGGTTTAAGTTAAAAAAAAACAACTATGGCGAGATACCTGGGTAACATTTTAAGTTTTGTTGAACCAGTGACCCCTTATTGTTTTTAATTAAATAAATAAGCTGAGTGATTTTTCTTAGAGTCTGGGAGTGAATAGTCTAACAGAAATACTTCAGCAAGTGCGTCTTTTATGCACTGTCAAGAAAATAAAGAAGTGTAACTTTAAACGGATTCAAGTTGCAACTTTATATTTGCGTGGATTCTCTCCATCAAATAAATTAATAGTTAAATGAATCAATGGATTTGTTACAATACCTGTGTCTTTGCTTCTTCAGGTCGAACTTCTTGTTTGCGAGTAGCATGACTATCTTTCCTATCTTCTCTCCTACCCTGTCATGATAGCATGCCTCCATGAGTTTGCTCATTTTTCTTAGCATTATTTCAGTTTCTTCTTCATCACTAAATATTTTACAGTTCTGTTTATAAAACATATAATCAATGTTTGGTACAACTTTTTATAGTAGTGGAATCATTAATAAAGGATATAACTGAATAAAATAATATAAAACTATGATATGATGGTTCTGAATCAAAGCAGAAAATAAATAATAATAATGTAAATAAAATAATTAAAAATAAAACCAATAAGGTTTATTGAAGCAGAAGGAAACCAAAATATTGTAGCATCAATAAACATGCTGAAGCAAAAACTTAAGTTGAGTTCAGTATCTAATTTTGTAACTACTCATAGTGTATACGAATTTAACATTTTTACAATGCAAACTATTTTTTTTATTTTATTTTTTTATTTTAAAATTTAATTCCCTTATGGCGTTAAGTAAATATTAGTGTAACTACAAAATAATGTCAGTATACCTTTTTTACTCGATCTAGTAACAATTAAATTTTCGAAATTCTACCATCTGGATACATCATTATCCAGCTTCACTCATCTTTATTAACCTCCTCGTTTTTACTTATATATTTCTTTCTCTATCCGATATAGCGAATATACAGGGAAAAATTTCTAAGAATTTATTTGTATTGGTAAACCAAGAAAAACTCAATATTGCTTATCTACTACGCTATACCTTTGGACACCTGAATCGTTAATATGACAAGTACTCTCATTTTCTATTTGAAAGTTAAAACCTATTGTAAATAAAAGAGTAAGTTTTCTGACAATTAATTTTAATACGGAATAACACTGTAAAAAATTCCTTTCCCAAGTTTAACTAATATTAAATAATACTTGACGTGTAAACAAAAAAAAAAATCCTCGCAATTCTATTCATGTAAAATGCTGTCCCTCAACAACGATTTTAATTTAACCAAACCAACATAGGATATTTTGAGGGCACCTAAAATGTTGTGAATCTGCAACACTATTTATCAAAGGGTTAAATTTTAAGGAATTAAGTTTAAGAGTTTAAATTAACTAAGTTTAAGAGATTGATATTAAGAGGTAATAGGACGAAGCGGGGTGTTGGATTTGTGGATTTTAGGAAGACAATAATAACGGGGAGCTACGGAATTATAGGAAATAAGGTTTCTATAAGTTGGATAATTAATTTGTTTAGATTTTAATCAGGTTTTAATGTGATGGTTAAATTTGGTTATGAGGGAAGGAGCAAGGTTCCTTTTGGTGGAGAGATAGGTGGTAGGATCAGAGAGGAAGTATTGCATCTTGTCATGACTAGACCAATGCGATCATTGGATTTAAGGAAGGATCGGGTGAAGGATAAATCTTTAAAGAAAAGAGGAGAAAGGGTGGACATTTGGGAAGGTGGGTGCTGAAGGTGGTTGGATATGATGTTACTGACGGTAATATGAGACAATTCTCTCTCTTCATCACTGCATCTAAGAAGGTAATCTCTGTAACTATATTCTAGGTCGCTGATTAATTGAGGGAGGTGGCTAACTTTAGACTGGGGAGTAACATATTTGGGGCCTAAACTGAGAATATTTGCGGTTTTTTGTATATTGTTTTTTATCCATGCCATTCTGTGTTCCATTTGTCATCTATTTATCGGTCTGTTATTTTTGTCGCTTCTGTATTTTGTCATTATAGCCCTGAAGAAGACCTGCAAGGCAGGTCGAAACGTTGGCACGTATTAAAGTATTTCTACTTAGACGTGGTATTCGTGTTTGACTGCATCCCTGATCATCTTCTCCAAATAATTATCTGTCTCAGGCGGATTCAAACTCGGGGACCAGATTTATTGCAGCCTCTAAAGCCTAATTTATGAATTATATAAAGTAACATGATATTCAAAGTAACGCGACGTGCTAAACTTTATGATTAATGAAGGTAAGTAAATTTATTGATTTTATCCAAATTGATGTTTCTGTTGCTCATACTTGCCTCATAACGGGCACTCAAAATCACGATAATAAAAGTTATTTTTAAAATTACTGGATGTTACAATTACATCGTTAGATAATAGACACCATCTGTTATTTAACATTCACACTAATAACAGTGTCCAATCTCTCCATCTATTATATTTATTTACAGTCCATCGTTTTGTTCCGTTAGGTTATTGTCTGTTAGTATTGGCTGGTGTAATCAATAATAGAAACTAAATTTGATAAGATACGGGAATATGATATGCTGTTTTTTTGGTTACATTAAAAGAAGCATGTGTTTTTCTTTCTTCCATATAAAAAATCATTTGGAAAAAAAAGTACGGTTCGACACGGTAGTTACTCTGTGTATGTTAGTTTCGTCAAGTAAATTATTCATATGATTACTTAAAAAAAGTTCGAAATCTCCAATCATAATTCTGTGCCATTTGGTAAAAACTAGATAAGTTCGTTTTTGTCCACAATAAGGTAAACACTTTGGGCAACCCATATTTAGGACCCATTAGGACATATTGGTGTCCTTCACATCTTGTAAAAGTAGGCAAGTTGTAATGTCAATGGTATAAAAGGATACTATTGCCATTACAACTTGCCTACTTGTACATGATTGGTATGACTCAAATACGGGTTTCTCGAAATGACGTGTATTATATACTAGATAATTGTCAAATCTTCGGTGAAGATAAATATAGAAATGATTTAATGAATTACTTGCTTTAAAAATGAGTTTGGTGTAGTAGAAACTGGAACTAAAGTCACAACTAGCAGTTCCTGGAAAGAGGTTCAAATGGTCAACGGGATGTTCTTCTATTACTGGAACATTGATCTGGTGGCAAAGAGCGCTGTACATAAGCAACTCTTTCTGTAAAGAAACATGTATTTAATAAAGTTAATTTCATGCATTATTACCATTATTTATAATTATTCCTCGTTGTACCTCCACCATCGTGAAAACATCGGGACATCTTATGATGATAGACGCAACGCAATGGACAGAGCAGAATATCTTCAAGAAACCCAAGTATTCCGAACTTGAGGACGCTTTATGAATCATTAGTAAGAATCTGGCCCTGTCTTCGATTGGAATTGCCTTCCACCTGTATATTATATCTGAGAATATCATGTCGATAATCTTGCAGAGCGTGAGGTAGCTTTGGTTACTTGGAGTGTAGGCTATTCTGTTGTGGGCAAAACAATGTCATTTACAATTATTAGAGATTTCAATTTAATTTTATAATTCTACATTGACCTAATTTCACTTTCATAGCAAGCTTATACACAATGTCTGAAAAGTGTGAAAGTAGAGCCTTAACTTTCACGGCTTCATTTCAAAAAATTATAGGTTGGAAGGATCTCGGTTAGAGGGATTCTGTTTTCACTTTAACTATTTTTTTTTTCGTATGAGACTTATTAACTGCATGATATATAAATCCTGATTTACTTAAATGAAGTTACTTTTATTTTGAATTATATTGCTCATAAATCTAACCAGGATCCTCTGTATGCTGAGATGCTATAAATTGCAGATTAGCTAACTAAATATCTGTTATTTTTTTAAAAGAATATGTGATTGAATAAATATGAAGGAAGTGACAGATGTCTAAAGCTGAAGATCTTGATTTTATTATGAAAAAATAAATAAATAAATGAGAGCCGTAAGTCAAAAACATTTCTTAGGGAACATTTTAATGGATAAAGACCGTGTAACCTACCAAAATACTTGTTTACATTTATTTGGTTAAGTTAATTTTATAACTCGTATACATGTCTAATAATTTAAATTATTATTATAACTTAGAAATAAAAAGAAAATAATCCAACCTGATTTTATTTATTAATATTCTATAAGTAAAATTTAATAACTTATTATATATATAAAAAGGAAATGGGTAATTCAATTTTATATTCTTCAAGAAAAGAAAAATTAAATTACATTTTGAAATTAGTATTTTTATTATTTGAACTATACTTAGAAAGATTGTGGTATGGTTAAAATATTCCGAAGTGTTCGATCAACTAATTTAACAATATAAACTCTTCATATTCTAATAGATTAGAAGTTTTAATAAGTAACACTTAAAGTTTTGAGTGAAAATAATATATTTAAGAAAACAATCAAAGTATATTTTAAAATGTTATGTTGGTAAACCAAATGAAAGAAGAATAATTTAAGATATACAGTGATGATCAAGAATGCAGTGAAAAAATGGAGATCGAATTCTTTCCAAGGAAGAACCTTCAACAATTCGATAGTACATAGCAACATTGGAAAAATTAAGATAGAGGCATAAATAGTAATAAATAAATAGTCAAATGCAAAACGTTTTTCTTTTTTTTCTGAAGTCCCAACTAATATCTCTTCTTCTTATACACAAAATAGTTATGAAAATGTAAAACAAAATTTCATTTTCTACTAATGTACAAAAATGAAAAATCACAGGTAATAAGTGTTTTTCTAAAGAAATAAGAAGTTACTTTTTGTTAATACTCACGCATATAAATCTGGGTCCATCTCGACCTCAAAATTTTCATATTCCATCTTGTCATGTTGGCAGGGTTCGAAATGTAGTTGAACTGTGTCATTGCGGCTTGCCAAGCATGCTTCCTGAAAAACCAAGTAGCGGGCTTATGTAACCAACAAAAAGGATTAGGTTCGGTGTTTAATTATATGTTCTAAACCATATACCTATATAATAAAAAAAACAAAAAAAAATCGGTATAGCAATATTATCTCAGTTCAAAGCTGGGGATAATCACTGGCATGGAATTATCCATCCAAGTTTCGCTGATTGCCAAATAATCAGATTGGTTGATGATTGTATCAGTAGAGATGTCTTCCCAGTGCGCGACTAAGCTTTGTGCATTAATTGCGATAATAAGTATAAAACAATTGCTGATCAGGAACACTATCACAAAATTTTTGATAGTATTTTTTTATTCTAACACCTTATTATATTCACTGTCACTACTTTAAACTAATGTTTTGTATACAATCGGTAGATTTTGGCGACAGCTGATGATTAAAACTTAAACGAATATCTTAGCTTCTCCGACTCAAAAGTTATACTAATTTTAGAACTGATTGATTTATGTGTTTTAATAATAACAGAAGAAAGCAACGATGCAGAAGAATATTGATTTTACTTTTTTTTTTAAATAATTGTTTGTTTGTATCGTTGTATTACAAGTTTTTATTTGTTTTGCACTTCTTTTTAATATATTGGTTGTAGTTTTATGCTTTTATACAAATTTTGCTTTTATGATTTTTCAGTGGATATCATTTTAATGTTAGTCAAGTTAGTTTTCATTTTAAGCAAAAAAATATTTGAAAATTAATGATTAAAGATGACTTGTAATTTGTTTATTTGATCCTCTTATCGAATAGCTGCCCAAAAAGTAGAAAGTGAAAAGACCAATGGGAGACCAATACAAAATTATGCACAAATCATTAAAGAATTTGAATACTAATAGTTAGGATGTTACTTTTGGTGTATGGGCAGCTTTTTGCAGCCACATCCTCAATTTTTTCATATATACTCCCAATAAAAATATTAATGATTTTCCTTTTTGTATTTATATTTTCCTTCAGGGCGTTCAATTAAACTTAGTTTTTAAAAAAAATTTGAAAATTAATGTTATATCAAAGTTTTTCCGCTGAAATACTATCAAAAAAATAACATTACTGTATATTCTCCCAACATCTACTTTGTTTAGCAAATAGTTGAATTTTATTCATACCAGTTTACTTATTTCCTCATAAAGTTTGTGACAGGAAAGGACATAGTCAGCGTGTAGAAGAACATTACTAAATATCTCCTCATCTTCAACACCGAACCTAGTATTATCCTGTTTATTAACCATCTCGGCAACTCCTGAAACGAAAACCATATGATAGGAGTATATATTGCCAAAAGTAAGGTCTCTTATTTTTTATTAATTTTTTCGATCTTTATATTCTTTAGTCGTACATCCATCTGTTTTTCTCCCTAATCCCCAATTCGGTGATTGCATGTTTGTAGATGAAGAGGCAGCTTTTGTATACCCAACTCGCCGCCTTGTCCTTGAGGAATAGTTGAACCTCTTCTTTCACCTCATAGTCGCAGCTAAACCGCCTCCTGCCAAATGTTCTTTCAACTTCTCAACCAAACATTTTGCAGAAGCTCAACTTTTTTTTGACGTTTGGGAGTGAATTTTCATGGAGAACGCTCAACTCCTAACTCAACACTCCTCTTCTCCGGTTCTGAATTGCCCGTCTGAGTTTTTTTAGAGTTTCACAATTCCGCTCAGCATTTATTGTGTTGTTGGGTATAATGATGCGGTGGAAGAATTCTTGAATAAAATGGCGACGAGCGTGTACTACATGGAAATATATGAGGAGGTAACTTTCAAAACGTGTTTTGTCACAGTAATCCCACTTTTCAGCAATAACAAAAAACGTATATTATGAGATGTAATTACCCTTCAGAAACAAAAAAAATCCTAATTAAACTTATAGCATCTGAAAAAAACACATTACAACGAGGATCAGAAATATTCTTTACTCCTAAAATTAGCATTTCTAATTTTAAATATGGACAAAACACGTTTTTAAGGAACACAGTGGACAAAACACGGTTTGATGAAATAACAAAATGACAAAACACTGTTTGAAGTGGCTATATTTTATTTTACAAAAGTCACTGTTTGCTCAAAAGTACCCAAAATAAAAATTAAATATACATAATAGATGATGTATGTTAATGACACTCATTATTTTCGGGAATATTTTGATTTTCTTAACATTAACTAGTTTTTAAATATGCAGTTCACATCTTTCATTTTTTAAACAGTCACAAGTTGCAACCTCTTCCACAACACTTGGAGAGTCAAAAAGTACAACTTGTACCAGTGTAAGCGATTATTGTAAATAATGCAGCGTTCCCATTGGCTTAGTGGACAAAGCAAGGTTTGAACTGAAGACAGGCTATGAACAAAACACTCATTGCTTAAAACCCTGATTTTGTTTACTAATTTTGGATGGGACAAAGCTTGTTTTGATGGGTAATACTCATCATATATTGCAGGGTTCTGAAAAACAAATCTAGTGATACCAAAAACTCAAAAAAACACGTTTTGAAAGTAACCTCCTCATATAAGCTGCTATTGCGTCTACAAAAATGCATTTACCGAAATGGGGATCATATAGAAAAATTGTTAAATGTTCGCATTTTTAAATGAATGCAAAGTTGATTGAAAATATATTTAAACCAACTCACCTCTGGAAGCGGCATAACCGTTTGAAGTTGCTGACAAACATGACGTCACTATAACGGGCTTGTAAATATCCAAATTATAATTCATGAACAGTTCTTCTTTTGTGAGATTTAACATTTTGTTTTGTCTACGTGTCTCCGACGCAACAGTCCTGGTCTCATGTCTGAAACAGGGGAAATTTATTTGTAAGTTGATTAGCATGTAATGAAGGCATGATCTCGTTAGTATCCCAAACTGAAGCTCACCCGAAAGATGTTTTTTTGAAATGGAAGAACTTCTCTAAATTCATGAACATATCATAATTGACGTTATCGGCGTTTCCATACATGTCACCAGAATCAGACACCATGTAAAACACGCTACACTGAGCGTTCATTACTTTGGCAGTATAGCTCTAAAATGTAAAATAAATAGTATTAACCTTTCATTGTATCTTTCCAGAACTATAAAACTATGAATAAAAACATTTCATTGAAATTAGTGGGGATTATTTATTAAGCTTAATCCATTCCACATATAAAATAATCATGTTGCATATATCAAATTTTAGTCAAATTTTGTTTTGTGTGTCAAAGGTTTCGTAAAAAAAAATAATAAACAAATAATTCGGAGTTAATCCATTTCATAGCCAATTAGGCGATACTAAAACAATAAATCATGGATATGTCTATCTATAATCTACTGCTTTTCCCAATTTACATTTTAGAATTAAAATGATTAAGTTACTTAAATTAATAATTACATTAAATTAACAATCAGTGTTACACTGGTCAACACAATTTTTGTTTCCTCCATTTTTTTTTTTTTTTTTTTTTTTTTTTTTTTTTTTTGTTATTGAGTATTTCAAAGGCCCTGACTATAAAATTTTAGAAGATTCTTTCGGTAAGTTCAGATCCCTCACTAAGTCATTTAATTCTTTATGATTAAAATGTTGAGGTTCTGAAAGGCTTTATTTGTAACCGGTCTTATTATTGAGTCATTACTTGATATATTTCGTTAGCGTTCACAGAGATTTGGACCATCAAAGGATTTAGATGTGCTGGATTGTACCTCTCGTGATTTTAATTGAGGTCGTTGAGCAGAAGCTATGTTAGGATATGACCACTCACTTTTATTTCCAGGGTTAATTCTATTTATTTTCACAACGCAGAAGTAGCAGTCGTCTTGATGGTTCTGGGTTCTCGCCAAATCATGGGAGTTACGAACTTCACTGCATCTCTTTTACTACTGAACCATAACCGTAGACACACAACACATATTTGGCAAACAATGTGAGGAACCCATGGCTTGTCCTGATCGTACAAATCGATTTTGAAGTATTGATGATATGCAGCTTTTACAAACTCTGATATATGTTTTCGATTTTTTTTCAAATATATATTCGCCACAAATATAGCAAAAACAATCCGGATTAAGCACACAAGACTGCCTGGACAAACGCATATCGAAAACAACAAAGATTATATTTTACTGTCCAACAAAAAATACTAAATAAGGTTGATAAACTATAACTCAAAAACAAAAGCTGTTAGAGAAACATTGTTGTCATATTTACAACATATGTTTCAATTTGAGTTAAAAACAACAAAATAGTCACAGGACACAAACTATTTCTTTGTTTTTGTTGACCAGTATTATCCATAGTAAATAATGTCGAGAGGAAACAGCTATGTCTAATGAGGATTTTTTCATTCAAACGAATATGGATACTTAACGGTAGGCCCTAGCGACAAAGGTCCGAGCTACACCAACACAGTTAGAGCACTGCAAAATGTTACATTTTTGAGGATGAAAGAAACGTTGCATATTTGATGGTGAAAAAAACGTTACAGCGTGACTTTTTTCATTCAAATCAATGTAGCTCCTAAACTAGAAATGTTATATAACGAAAAGTATTCTTCATTAAATTTGTGACAAGGAAATTGTCGTCAAATTGTCGATCCGACCAACACCAACAGAGCTGGAGCGTTTTAAAATGTTACATTTTAGAATATGAAAAAAAAAAACGTTACAGCAAAAAAGTATAGACGCCCAGCCAAAAGACATGTCCATGTCAAAAAGATAGTTATTTCAGAATTAAAATCTCATTGAATAAATGCTAACAATTATTTTCTAATCTTAATTTTTTTTTTAAAAAATCTACAGCCGTAATTCACTTTATTCCATATTCAACAAATTAATTCTGAAGAAACAAGAAAATATAATCTAACTATGTAATTTAAAGAGGCTTTCTCGAACAATAATTAATATGGAACACAAAAAATTCCATAAATTTTTATTGAATTATTACAACTTATAACTTGTAAAAATTATCATTCCATGTAAACTTAATAGCAGGTTTAGTCTACCTAAATGAGCCAACTTAAAATGCTAAATGGTTAAAAAATTGTTAAAATATTTCTACTCGCACAAGATGACGAATCAGACTATTCAGACTAGGTTATCCTAGTACTGGAACGTGCCAGTAAACAATAAAAAATGAATGTACATATTTACAGTAAATTGTGCAATTATTATTCTACATCACTGTATAAAAAATATTACATTGACAAAATTATACATACTTTATTTATTTTATAGGTGTCGACCCAAAAGAGTCAAAATAACATAGTAATATATGTTGAGTGTATATTCAGTTAGATTAATCTATATCTACATCTATACTAGACATGAGAGGTACGTAAACGAACTAGTTCATTGAACTAGATCCGGAAAATGAACTATAAAGAGCGCTCTCTGTTTGGTGAACTATAGTTCTTTTACCCCACCACTCGGACAGGGGACTGTCGGACCTACGATCGAAAGAACTACTGAACTAAGTGAACTAGGTAGTTCGTCTTCACATCGTTCCTCATTTCGAGTTTAATCGTGTTGTGTCGTGTCTTCCGCCGAAGCACGTAAACAAGCTTGAACAACAAGAAACCTCCCAATTTGCTCCTACTACGACTAGCGTCTACTTTCTATTTCTGTTTTGTTTTTTTAATTTCATTTAACGTCACTTTATGCTTCTATTTCTGTTTTAGTGTATGGCTATTTTTAAGTAATCAACGGAACTCTTATTCAAAGTTTTATACTTGAAATAAATCCGAAATAAAAATTATAGTTTTAAAAATCTAGAAAAACACGCTTTTATAGCAAACCTAACTAAAAAGCTGTGTGGTGAACAATTTGCAGCAGTCAGACCTTTTAATTTTTAGAGTTCAAGGTTCGAAGCTAATTTCCCTATACTATTCGTGAATTGTTTGCAATTTTAACAAAGTTTATCCAAATTCAACCAACAACTTTTGTTTTTTTACATATCTTAGATTATTCAATGGGCAAATTTTTGCTTTAAAAATCATATCTTGCACAAAATGTTATGAATGATCTACAACTTTTAGTATATAACATTTATTGATTGGATTAGCCATTTCTGTGTTATGGACTCTTAAACATGACCAAAACTAACTTTTTTTGAAAGTTTGCAAAATTCGTCGATGTTTGACAATCGATTGTTGCTAAACGCTTTTGACAATCAAATTCAGCTTAAGGGATGTCTTTAGATGCACAATTTAAGAAACTTTAGTTTTGTAAATATAACATTAACGATGAAACCATTTCTCTGTTTTTTCAAAAATCTGAAAAAAGTTCAAAACTTTGAGTTTTTCCCCCCCAAACATTTTCCCCTTATCAAATTAAGATTTTTGATATTTTATTCTCAGGACCCACCTGGTCCATAAAAAACCTTAAAACCTACTACTCCAGCTTTTGCAAGACTGACCCCCATTTTGGGGTTAGTTTAACTAGACTAAATGAGAATATTAGAACAAAGTTGGGCAATTATTGTATAGTCATTGGTCATTGAAACGTGTGCAAATTTTCAAGTTAATCAGATTGCTGAAAATCAGTGAAAATTACGATGAAAGATTCAGTTTCATACAAGTGATGTTAATAAAAGCTATATATGTTAATAAAAGACATAGAAAATAAGAGTAATCTATATAAATATATCATAAGTATTAAAAAATGTAAATAAATGCAGAAATAAGATAGAAGTGATTTTTATTTTTTCTAGAACCTTTCTAGTTCTTTTGACTTCTCAGGTCCTCTCATTTTTTCCTTAGTTCAATTCCTCTCTTAGTTCAGTACATTTCTGAAGTTCTTTTGAAATATGAACTATGTAGTTCATTTGAACTAGTTCATTAGAATGAACTATCTCAAAAGGAACTACTTTGCCCACATCTGGTCTGTACTATTATATAAAAAGATAAGCCATTTTTCGTTTGGGATCACTACAAAAACTACTGAACCAATCTGTACCAAATTTTAACTACACCATTTTCTCAGTTGAAGGAAGGTTTAACAATAATAGAATCTACTGATTTTCAATTAGTTTGTTATTAAAAAAGTGATAGTACGTGGTATCAGTGAAATTTAAAAATCAACCAATAGGTGGCGAGCGCCATTCTACATGATCTTACAAACGTACGGTGTTATATAGAGCTTGGAATTTATACTAGAATTTAAATGTACAATGTTGTGTGGTAGAAACGATGTTTTATACTTTATACTGCTATATACTTTTATGGTACGAAATTAAAATCCAACAAGATGAAATCAATACAATTATATAAATCAAAACATTATTACTAACTAAAAATGTTGAACCTTTGCTTTTGTTTGTTTGTTGCGTTTTGTTAGGGCATAAAACTGCAGATGTCATCAACCTTTGCTTTTTATATTTTGTGTAAAAATGTGATTTATAGGTCTTTTGTTGTAAGCATAGATAATGTATTCCATTAGCCGCAAGACTTTTTAAATAGTCTCGGTCCATGTGGATACATTAAAATTAAAAATTGTATGTCCAATAATGCTCTTTTACACAATCCTAACCATGTCAAAAATTACTGCTATGCGTGAATATATGATTATAGAATGGATCTTTAGAATAGGTGTCCAACCCATTTATTTTTTTTTCCTTCCAATTGCTCAACAGACTATTACTGGTATCCTCCAATAACTTTCGCATTTCTGCTCGTCGTTGGGCAGCTCTCCTCCAGTTTTCGAATGCCCAACCCCTTCTGAGCAGAATATTTAGTAGCAACGTTACCACCACCCCACACTTATGTTAGTTTTTTCTTACAATTAAACATTTAAATTATTTCATATACTTACTAATAACTCAGATATGTATTGCCTGAAAGGTATATCCTCAAAGAGGTAGACGTTGAGGAGATTGTGGAAGTAATCGTACATGGCGGCTTTTTTCCTCAGGCCTAAATTCTTGTGTGTACGCTCTGATGTAATTCCAATCCATTGGCAAGTGTTCAAACACAATTCCAGTTCTAACTGGAATATATACATTTATAAGACATTAATATTGATATTAATAAAAATAACCTTAATTTAGGTCCTGTTTCCTTGATCTATATAAAAGGACAAGCCATTTTTCGTTTTTGATCACTATCCACGAAAACTACAGAATCAAATTTTAACCACATCATCTTTATAGTTCCAGGAACATTTAGCAACAATGAAATCTACTGATTTTCAATTAATTAGTTATTAAAAAGCGATAATACGTGATTTCAGTAAAGTTTAAAAATCTAACGATAGATGGCGAGCGTCATTCTAAATGAGAGGTTACAAAGGTACCTACCAATTATACTAAATAAGCAATATAGCAAAAAATAACTATGAACATTAAAGTAGCTACTAAATGTTGATCCAAATTTCATTAAAAAAAAAAAATAATAAATCTGATACTAATACGTATATTTCTTTGAATTTCAATCTTAAGAGATTGAAGTTTTAAGGTAAAAATGTGTTACTTACTAAGCTGTAAGGCTCCATATTAACATTTCGAGACAGTTGTAAAACTGCAACCAGTTCATGGCTGGGTGTCATGACAGGAATACACATGACACGCTGAGCAAGTGAATCTGAAAGTAAAGGAATTAGAATATCATAAATTAATCTCTCAGGTTGCCTATTGATATTATTAATATTTAAATAATCAACTAATTAATTGTCACAGTTTTGATAGTAAACGCCAGTAGAAAGATTAAAAATTCAAAACTTATCAAACTAAACTAAAAAAATTGTACTTATGAAAAACATATCCCAATGTATTGAGTTTATTACCTACAAATGTTACATCTTCATGTATTTACCTACAGCTGGAACCTACTACTAAAGAATCCAGATATCCTCCGTGGATCCTAAAATTACAAATGGTAGATCTAACTCTTAAAAAATATCCAAAAACTAGCACCTCAGGTATAATATACGTAGCAGAATTTAAAAAAATAAAAACATTCTAAATACATTTTTACAGATGGCTCAAAAACGTAGGGTGTTCCGTTGTTATTGACACTAAAATTTTGTAATATAAACTTCCACCAACCATAAATAACTTTACAGCGCAATGCGGCGATACAATACGTTATGCATCTAAAAGAAAAACACTTTGCCATATTTATGGATTCCCTATCTGCTATAATATCTCTTCTCAACATATGTATAAACTAAGGCTCCAATCATTAGAAAAGCACAAGCATATACCTCAATGTTAAAAGACTTTCCAAAGAGCTTGGTACTTATCTGAATACCGTCCCACGCGAGGATAAAAAGAACGAAGCTGCTGAGGAGGCAGCCAAGGAAGCAGCGATTTCCTCACTAGATGTCAAAAGTATTTATACCCCTTTAGACATATGCAACTTCTTACAATATCGTGGCAAGAATACTTCGATTGAATTATGGGAAAAAAACTCATAGAGATAGTAAATTAAAACGTATTACCTAAAAGCGACATAAAACAATGGAATACATCGAAAAAAACAAAAGAGAAGAAGTGACACGACACTCTTATATGAGAACCTTTCTTAAGTTACCCAGAACGCAATATGTCCGCATTGCCCACAATGCCTATTAGAAGTCACGACGGACACCTGTGAGTGATGAGTCTGGGTTGTTATTGTTAACAATTAACCTTTACTAATACATATTAAAAAACCGAAATAAGCGCTTTAAATGTAGTTTCTTTTGCAACAGGTTATTGGATCTCTTATATGAACTGATAATTCTGTGATAATTAATATTAATATACCTATATTGTATATAGAACTTTTATCACAGACGGATATGCTATTGTTTCTTTATGCGATTACCTACGAGTAGTCAAAAATAATTATATATGTGTATAAATACACTGATTGTCCACTCTATAATTAAGTATAATTTAATAAAATAATCAAAACATGATTGTACTTTTGTTAAAATCCAAATCAATCGAATTTTCTGATTTGATCACAAGAATAATATGACTATAAATTACCCTTTTTATTCAGTCCCTTGGGATAATTTTCATTGTTGATTATATCATTAACAAATACATATGTCTTGGTATAGGCGACGTAGGCAGCCAATGTTGTTCCAGGACCTAAGGTGGTAAGTTTTAGTGAAACAAAATATTACAGTAATTTTTTAATAATAATTACATGCAAAATTACAATGACTTGTTTTAGGATCAAATAGCGTACAGACGATTTGAAAAATTGATGGAAAATCTGTAAGGGTTAGTTTCTGTTCACAATGCGAACCTGTAAACCTTCATTAGGACTACAAGAAAAACAAAACAAAAATAAATGATAGAAAATGAAATTAAAGAGATTACAAATAAAGATAAACGGTATGAAAAATAAAAATACAACTGGTAAAAGAAAACAAATATATATTGTTCATGTTATAAATACTTGCATTTTAACTATTTTTTATTACTAATACATTATTTCTCTGATTCTGTTTATTAACTATCACCGCTTATTTTGTTTATCTTATTTGTATTTTTATTATTATCAATCTCTTTAATTCCATTTTCGGTCAGATATTTTTTTTTTTGTAGTTCTTCTATACCTGGTGAAGGTTTGCATTGTATAATGGAACCAAAATAAATTAATACGATTCTATTGTGATTTTTTTTACTGTACACCCCAATCATCTTTTTCCTTATAATGTAAATTGTTCTAAAAAATATATTATACTAGCATCCCTGTCGCGGCTTCGCCCGCCCTCCATAAGTAAAGCTAATTTCAACTAAAAATTAATGTTTTATTTGTTTATCGATAAGATTCTTGTATTTTAGCATGTGGTCCAGCATTATTTCTTCAATGATTTTTTCACGCATAGCAGTAATTATTAATCTAGTTATAATCGCACTGATTAGCAGTTGGAGATTGCGTAAAAGCACCATTAGACATAAAATTTTTAATTTTAATGTATGAATTGGTAATCAAGTTGGATAAAGACTAAGAAACTTTTGCGGAAAATAAACTGCATTATCAGTGCTTACGACAGAAGGCCCGTGGATCATATTTTTACACACAATATAAAAAAGTAAAGGATCGACATTTTGATTTAGTAATAATTTGTATTCGGCAGAAATAACTTTATTGATTTCATCTGGTTGGATGTTGATTTCGAACTATAAAAGTATATGACAGTGTGGCAAACCTCAGTCCTGCCTCTCAACATTGTACATTTAAATTTTAGTTATAGTAAATTTTACCATTGCAAAACCTTCCTAGAATTATAAAAATTATTTATTTAGATGTCGGTACAGATAGGTTCAGTTTACCATTGTTAACTCTATTGTGGGATGGTGCTATACACAATCGTTCGATTTTCAAGCTTCACTGGGATCCACATATCGCACACCATATTTAAATCTTTTTTAATAATTTTCTTTATAGTTTAATAAGTAAATTTTATCATCGATTTCAAGCTCTTTTGTAACCTCTCGCGTAGAACCTCTCCACCTATCGGTCAATTTTCAAACTTTGAAGATGATGTAGTTAAAATTTGGTTCAGATAGGTTCATTAGTTTTACTAAAACGCTATTGTCGCTTGCCACATATTTATAGCTTTTTGGATAACAATTTAATTGAATTAAGTAACTTTATTATCAATTTCTAGCTATATTTAACACCGGATCATTGTAACCTCTCTTAAATGGCGCTCGCTTTACTGCACTCCACACATTTATCGCTTTTTAAACAGTTATTTAATAGAAAATTTTTTTATTATTGCTAAACCTTCCTTGAACTATGAAGATGATATAGTTATATTTGGTACAGAATAGTTCTATAGTTTTCGCGGTTAGTGATAACGAACGGAAATGGCTTGTCCTTTTATATATAACTTCATCATCCCCCGTCGAGGCTTCGCCCGCTCTCATAAGTGAAGATCTTAGATAATTTTAACTAATAATTAATTTTTTTTTAAATATTTATCGATAAAAATCTTGTATTAAAGTGAAGAATTGAAAATTTTATTTTTGATGATATTTTCACGCATAGCAGCCATTATTAACTGGGTTAAATTTAGATTGATTAGGTGTTTGAAGATAACATAAAGCATAATTAGACATCCAATTTTCAATTTTAATATATGAGTTGGTAATCAAGATGGACAGAGACTATTACGAAACTGCATTATCAGTGCTCACAACTAAAGGTTCAAAATTCATATTTTTACACACAATATTAAACAGCTGAGGATCGGCATTTTGATTTTTAATAATTTTCATTCGACAGAAATAATTTTATTTGATTTGATCTGGTTGGATTTTAATTTCTAACCATAAAGGTATGTGGTAGTGTGGCAAAACCCGTTTCTAACACTCAACATTGTACATTTAAATTTTCATTGTTGCTAAACCTAGAACTATGAACATGATGTAGTTAAACTTTGGTATATTTCACTCCATATAGCTGTTTTTATAACAATTTAATTGAAAATAAGTAAATTTTATTATCAATGTTCACCTCTATGTAACACTGTACCTTTTAACCTTTCATGTAGATGCCATTGCCGCCATTTTTGAACCACTGTTATCCACTTATTATTCATTTTTCAATAAAGAATTAGTTGAAAATCATTAGATTTTACTATTGCTAAACCATCCTATAAAGATGATGTAGTCAAAATTTGGTAGAGATTGGTTCAGTAGTTTTTGGCGGTTAGTGAACACAAACGAAAAATTGCTTGTCCTTTTATATAATAGTATAACCTTATACCGCCATATGTTAGAATCGTATAGAGCTAACAGATAATTGTGACTTACAGATAATATACAAATAATATTGCGACTATAAATTAGGATATAAGGTATCCTATCTTTTTTGTTGGATCAAACTGCACACGGTATGCAAATTTGATTAAAATCGGTTCAGTAGTTTAGGTGTTAGCCGGCCCCTAGGCGGCGACACGTAATTTTATATATTAAGATAAGATTATTGGAAAATCTATTTTAATAACATTTTTTTGAGAATGATGATTACAGTTCATATTATTGAAAACTGCTATTTTTTTTTATTACGTTTCATTGTGAATTACACCTTTTACCATAGACTTTTTCAAATTTATTTGTATAATGAATCGATGTTTATCAAAATATATAAGTATTTTTACAAACTCTTAACGCGAGGATCGCCATTTGATTTTACTCGTTACCGTAACTGGAAATAAATTTATTGTGGTACAGAGGAGCTTAAAATAATATACATAAACTTAAGAGTATTGGGCAGGTTGTTGATAATAAACTATTTGGAATTTTAAAAAAAGAAAGTGATCAGATAATTAAAGTAATCGTTAAGTAACCTAACATTGTCACTTACCTATTTTATGACGAACTAACTGCCTATTTTCTCTAGGTGACCGAGGGCATCTATAAATTTCATTTTTCAAAGCATCAATAAAAAATAGCTCCATGTCTGTGAAATATATTTTTTTAAATAAGCCTTTGCTAGAAAAAAAATTGGATGCGATTTCTCCATTCCAATTCTAGTCTAAAGTGAGAACTATTTATAAAATATACTGTTAATATTTATATTAATGGTAATATCTATGTAGTTATTAAGTTTTAATCAAAGAAATATATCTTCCCGTAATGTTTATTCTTTATTCCCAATGCGCACCTCGTTTACAGTTTGGTGCAGTTAAAAGGTTCTTTCTGTAGAGCTTGATCCATTCTGCCCGGTCCTGAGACTATCACCTTCTCCTTCTCCACTCCAGATTGCTGCCCACAAACGGCTCCAGACACCTTCTTCCCACGTTTTTCTGGGGCATCCTCGTCTCCTTTTCCTATCCACCTTCGTATTATAGGTCAGCTTACTCAGTTTATTATCGGTAGGTTAGTATAATCAAAATACAGGGAGTTATTGAGCTACCAGTAATTACAGGGTGCTGGACTCCTGATCACGGGGTCAGGTTACCTGATGTTGATATATTTTTTTAATTTACTCCAATACTAGCTTGATACCATCAAGCTTCTATAGAGTTAAACCCAATGGTTAAGGCTGGGTGCACATGAGCTGCAAAACAATCGGAACGCCGAGATTGTTTTCTATCCTATCTCTTGATGCCTATATGAGTTTCTGTGCACATGGAAGATAGGGCGCGGCGTTCTATCTATTTGATACCTGGGAAATTTTCCAACTGGATGAGGATTCTTTCTTCTTCAGAATTGTGTGTAGTTTCTTCCGAGATGAATCAAGCGAAACGCGAAGGATAGAAAAAACCGCAGATAGGGGGAGAAATCAGCGGTTGCCCAGGTCCTAGCAAGATAGACGAAGAGTGTCCGATAGCCGTCGGCGTGCCATGTGTATCAGTCCTATATTGCCAATGGATCTCTGACTATCCGATTAAAAACAATCTTAGCGTTTTGATTATTTTCCAGCTCATGTGCACCGAGCTTAAGACTACATTTTTTTTACCACTTTGCCTGTTTCAACATCCCAACTCTACAATTAGTTACTAGATCTTGGCAGCCTCAAGTCACCTTCCACCTTTCTCTGTGGTGGTCGTACATCAGTTCCTGATTCCAAGAGTTTTACTCCATCTATTTACACGATGATTTTGGCCACTTATTATTCATTTTTCAATAAAGAATTAGTTGAAAATTATTAGATTTTACTATTGCTAAACCATCCTATAAAGATGATGTAGTCAAAATTTGGTAGAGATTGGTTCAGTAGTTTTTGGCGGTTAGTGAACACTAACGAAACATTGCTTGTCCTTTTATATAATAGTATAACCTTATACCGCCATATGTTAGAATCGTATAGAGCTAACAGATAATTGTGACTTGCAGATAATATACAAATAATATTGCGACTATAAATTAAGATATAAGGTATCCTATCTTTTTTGTTGGATCAAACTGCACACGGTGTGCAAATTTGATTAAAATCGGTTCAGTAGTTTAGGTGTTAGCCGGCCCCTAGGTGGCGACACGTAATTTATATATATTAAGATAAGATTATTGGAAAATCTATTTTAATAACATTTTTTTGAGAATGATGATTACAGTTCATATTATTGAAAACTGCTATTTTTTTATTACGTTTCATTGTGAATTACACCTTTTACCATAGACTTTTTCAAATTTATTTGTATAATGAATCGATGTTTATCAAAATATATAAGTATTTTTACAAACTCTTAACGCGAGGATCGCCATTTGATTTTACTCGTTACCGTAACTGGAAATAAATTTATTGTGGTACAGAGGAGCTTAAAATAATATACATAAACTTAAGAGTATTGGGCAGGTTGTTGATAATAAACTATTTGGAATTTTAAAAAAAGAAAAAGTGATCAGACAATTAAAGTAATCGTTAAGTAACCTAACATTGTCACTTACCTATTTTATGACGAACTAACTGCCTATTTTCTCTAGGTGACCGAGGGCATCTATAAATTTCATTTTTCAAAGCATCAATAAAAAATAGCTCCATGTCTGTGAAATATATTTTTTTTTAAATAAGCCTTTGCTAGAAAAAAAATTGGATGCGATTTCTCCATTCCAATTCTAGTCTAAAGTGAGAACTATTTATAAAATATACTGTTAATATTTATATTAATGGTAATATCTATGTAGTTATTAAGTTTTAATCAAAGAAATATATCTTCCCGTAATGTTTATTCTTTATTCCCAATGCGCACCTCGTTTACAGTTTGGTGCAGTTAAAAGGTTCTTTCTGTAGAGCTTGATCCATTCTGCCCGGTCCTGAGACTATCACCTTCTCCTTCTCCACTCCAGATTGCTGCCCACAAACGGCTCCAGACACCTTCTTCCCACGTTTTTCTGGGGCATCCTCGTCTCCTTTTCCTATCCACCTTCGTATTATAGGTCAGCTTACTCAGTTTATTATCGGTAGGTTAGTATAATCAAAATACAGGGAGTTATTGAGCTACCAGTAATTACAGGATGCTGGACTCCTGATCACGGGGTCAGGTTACCTGATGTTGATATATTTTTTTAATTTACTCCAATACTAGCTTGATACCATCAAGCTTCTATAGAGTTAAACCCAATGGTTAAGGCTGGGTGCACATGAGCTGCAAAACAATCGGAACGCCGAGATTGTTTTCTATCCTATCTCTTTGATGCCTATATGAGTTTCTGTGCACATGGAAGATAGGGCGCGGCGTTCTATCTATTTGATACCTGGGAAATTTTCCAACTGGATGAGGATTCTTTCTTCTTCAGAATTGTGTGTAGTTTCTTCCGAGATGAATCAAGCGAAACGCGAAGGATTGAAAAAACCGCAGATAGGGGGAGAAATCAGCGGTTGCCCAGTCCTAGCAAGATAGACGAAGAGTGTCCGATAGCCGTCGGCGTGCCATGTGTATCAGTCCTATATTGCCAATGGATCTCTGACTATCCGATTAAAAACAATCTTAGCGTTTTGATTATTTTCCAGCTCATGTGCACCGAGCTTAAGACTACATTTTTTTTTACCACTTTGCCTGTTTCAACATCCCAACTCTACAATTAGTTACTAGATCTTGGCAGCCTCAAGTCACCTTCCACCTTTCTCTGTGGTGGTCGTACATCAGTTCCTGATTCCAAGAGTTTTACTCCATCTATTCACGATGATTTTGGTATCCCACTTTTCCTTTTCCTTGTAGTTCCATACAAAGCAGCTTTTTTTGAGTAAAAGTCTCCTCCATCCGAATAATATGGACCGCCCACCTGAAACCACCTTGCTTTCCCAATATGCCTTACCACATGTAATTTAGCTGGCTAGTACGTGGTTATGATTTATTCTCCTTTACTTCATTCATATATCTTTCTTATGATATATTTTCCCATCAACGTCCTTAAAATTAAAATATTCATATATAAATAAAAATATTAATGATAATAGAAGAGCTGGTAGACCAAAATTGAGATGGGTATAAGGAGTAGCGATTTGCTGGGTGTCAGAAATTGGAAATTGCTTCACAGAACAGGGGTTATGGCGGAACCTGATTGAGGAAGACAAGACCCATTAAGGGTTGTATAGCCAATTAGATGGATAGATAAAAAAAAATGCATCTTCAAAAAACATTTTTTTTTTTGTTTTCAATTATTAGAATTATTCCTCTTATTCATCTATTCTATTGTTACAGGACAACGAAGTTATCCTGTTCAGTGACATATCATTTTTTAAACTACACAACTAACTTATAAACCGACAATTTTTTTTTTAAATCAGACAAACCAGAAGATTTTGTGTAATCCATCATGGCCTCTGCGGTTCTAAGCAGTTCTTGACTGAACTGGTATGACATCGTCATGTAGCTGGAGATGTGTCTGAGCGGTATGGGAGGAGGTCTGCTTGTCCTTAGGGCCGTGAAGGTGCCACATAAGAGGGTCTGGGATTCATCCATGAGAGATTCCTCCATTTCGGTCATCCGTGCCCTTAAAATGAACAAACATTCATTCCATGCAATAGATAACTTTCATCTTACCTATTTCATTACGAATTAATACTTTTTCTCCGGCCTATTCAGTCATCTAGATCATTCTATTCGGAAATCTAAAAATATTTGGTACTTGTAAGAATTAATATTTGGTACTTGATTTACAGTTGGCGCCTAAACTGTTACCTTCTATCGTCAGGGGTTGATTCTTCCAGAGTCATTTTACTAATAATTCTCAAATTATTTTACATTTAAGTAATCAAATAACTCAAATTTAAGTAGTGATCAATTTGGAAGGTGTGTAAAAGGAGAAGATCAAGTATCTGTGGCACAAACATCAAGAGGTTCTAAATCGGGTGGTGAAAGCCAAACAAAGCCTGAGTAATAGTTATATAATATAGAAAACCACGTGGATAAAGCAAAGGGGTGACTATGGACCCCTATTATTCACAGGTACCTTATCCTATTTTAATCAATCATTTTTCACGTTTCAAGACTAATCATAAAGATATATGGATAAAAGATATGAATAAGAAAATATTCATTAACTAAGAAAGTATTATTTAGTTGAAAATAATATTGAGACACTGCCTTACAGAGGTAAGGCTTCAAGATTTTCGGTTGTTGGCTAATTTTTTACATTGTTAGTTAATGTGCTCATGTAATATAGTAGTGAAAGCATCTAAAAGTAGTACGAATGTAAGGTGTATTAGTTAGGGACGGGCAACGTAAGAAAAATAAATATATTCCATATTAAGCTCTGAACATCGATATATAACATACAATAGTTATATATATTTTGTCAGATAACAATATTATAAAGTCAACAATTAAATCTCACATCAATGATATGTAGGAAAAGTAACTTTCCCAAAAATTGTCCACATAATATAATCCTTGTGGGTGAGATGGCTACCCCTGCTAATTATAATTCCTCAGTAACCACTGAAGTGGCAACAGTAGGAACATATTTCTAACCAACCTACATAAAATTGAAAATACTGTCTCTAATTCCAGCCAGCAGTACAGAGGGTACCTTGCAAGGCTGCTGAGAGGGAGGGGGCAGGAGGAGGTAAAAAGCCCCAATGGCGTGCTAAGGTGACCTCTTACAATTTTACCTTAAATAAACGATTCTATGGCGGTTAATCGTATTAGGAAATTAATCAAACATTGTAGTTTATTAGTGAAAAAATACATTGTATTTTTAGGATGATATTGGGAGGGAGAGGGAGAGTTAAAGGGCCCGGGAAAATATGATTGTCCTGGGTTCGACTCTAGCCGGCCCTGGTCCCCTGTATTTTCCACTAGAGCTCGTAAATACAAAGAAAGTTCAGAGTGGAGTTTCTGTTCTGCCGGATCCTGTCTCCAGTTGGTGTACCTCGAACGTCAAAAGATTATGTTGTGATTAGTGCTGATAAATCTGCTCTATTGTGTGAAACGTTTTCATTTGCTCGGATTTTATTCTGTAAACCCTCAAAAACTTAATTATTATTTCCAGAACTTTATTGCCAACTTTACCTTGCGCTTAACATTAAAACCTTTCCCTTATTAAAACCAATTTATATTTATAAATTAACTTACGAATCGACAAAATTTATCATTTATCATAGTTTTATTTATTTTAATAATAGTCGTGAACTGAATCCGGTAAATAATTGATAAACAAAGAATAAGAAAAATTCAATTCACAGCTATTTATTTAGCAAATACTAAACATAAAAAAGCGAATTGCCTTTTTTTAACTTTTTTATTTATCTTTCTACATTTTAAAATTGTTAAAGATCGCTATTTTAATATAACGGACAAAGTTAGTAAATTTATTTATCACTGTACCATTACAATTAAAATGACAAGTTATTTTTTTGGTTTTATCGGAACTAAAATTAAAATTTGTAGCTCATTAATGGAATGTATCGTAAGTGCTAACAAAATACCAAAGGTGAAAATTTTCTCTGAATTGTTCAATGAAATTTTAATTCAAACTTTAAAATAAAGACAATTCCTTCATGTTGGTCAATTGGTTGAGAGTGAGCTTTATTTTTTATTTTTTTGTAAGGAAGAGGGGAAATACAACCCTAATTCTATAGGATACACCTCCTGATTTGGCTTATTCGATGGACATCATCCTATGATCCAGTTGAAGAAAGCTAGGACTGTCTAGCAGAATGCGAATCATAGATTTTTTTAGACACTTGCACCGATTTTTAGAAGATGAAAAATTTCATAATTGAAATTCGATAGAAAATGCGTTTTTAAAATTTAACACCGAGTAAGGAACAGGCTGCTACTTCTATGCAGCTAACTAAAACAGCTCCCTGTTTACTCAAGTAATACCAGTGGTATTAGCACACGTATCAGCTCGGCGCTTTACAAATATTGTGTATATACATAATTGAACAATTAGTGAAGTTTTCCGGCTAGGTGAGTCCCTAGAAACTAATTTATAAAGGTGAACTTTAAGTGTTTGACGGGATAGTTGGGCACGACGCACAGTGGTAAAAACGCTCAATCTAGGTGGACATTAAGAAAAATTTTCATCTCAACGGAGCGTGGAATGGACTTTTAATGTTATCAAGAGATGGTTGACGAGATATAAACAGAAATGAGAATACGATTTGATGGATTAACACTAGTGTAAACGTACATTCTTTCCAAAAAAACATGTTGTTCTCACATCAGTATTAAGTGCAGGGCACTTCTATTGTGCCCAACCATTCATAGTGTGTGTTACATATAATAACGTCTTATATAATATATCAAAGGTCTATCTATTAACGTTTGATGGTGAGTGATACATATCTTAAATTTTATCCTTATGGGTGTATTTAGTTGAGTTAAGTAAATTTATTTAACAAGTTAACAGATTTTCTTAATTAAAAGTATGTAACTTTTTTTCTCCAAAGTCCTCCGCCTTCTGGGCGGCATGGTTTTAAAGAATATACAACAGTTGAAATTTGACCTATCCCGACCCATAGAGCAAAGCTATTTATTGTTTTTTTTTCAGAATAAAACTCCTCTTTTAAAGTGCTGTATTTGATATAGGGTGGCCATGACTCGCTGAAAAACTGTCTGAGGTCAAAAGGCATTACTGATGAGGTCACTCAAGAATTAGTTATGAAAATAGTGGATTCCTTTTTAATTCATATTCGTTCTCGATGAATCCAAAGTAGATGGAGCCGTCAAAATTTTTGAAACAAAATTCCGATTGGCTGAAGGGAAACTTGGTAAATACCGAGGCACTTGCCCTTGGCCCAAGTAGCAGTAAATCTCGTGCTATCGAAGCATTTAGCGATCTGAGGGGAAAAAAACAACGACAAATTCAACATTTGTTGGACAATTATTCCTATGAGGAGCTGCACGCCTCAGCTTGTACGCAGCTTTATTCATCTAAACTATAGTTCAACTATGTCAATTAATGAAGGCGATGCTTTCTTGCCTTCTGATCCTAATGATAAATGTTTCCCGGATGAATTATTAAATTTTCTATCTGAGCCAACTGGCTAATAAAATAGTAAATAAAAAATGGTCTGCGTTAAATTTAATATTCAAATTATTTTTTTTTTTCATTTTATTTATTTTATCCCCACCTGTCACTCAAATTGTAACAATAAGTGGATATGATATGAGAAATTATGTAAAATTGGCATGTCTGGGATGAGGGAATATTTAAGTTATAATAAAAAAAAACTTAAACATTCTGTTCTATATATTTAAAAAAAGTTTTAGTTCTTTTTATTGTTTTATTTTATTATAGTTTATTGTATTTATGCAAAAATAAAAATACTCAAAAATTTTCAAGTGATTTCAACTGTTTCTTTAGAAGTTGTGAGCAATGTCCACCTAGATTGGCCGTTTTTACCACTGTGCGACGTAGGTAGTTTCGACCTGCTGACGGCAAAAACTGGCTATCACTTACATAGGCCTACCATGAACTATCATCCAGCGTGGTGAGTAGAGTGCCCATCGCCTATACTCACAGACAAGAGTTCGTAGGTCGTTTAATAGAGATTTTTATAGATGTGTTTTTATTTGTATATGTATATTATTTTTCTCTCTTTAAATAATATTCTTGTTTAATGACTATTAGCAGAAATATTAATTTATACCATGGAGTGTGAAAAATCATCCTGCTTCGACTCCGATGAAGAAATGCCGTGTTCCGACTTCAGTGAATCTAACTCGAAATTCCTTAAGGGTAGAACTTTGTCAAAAAGACAAAGAAATACTGCACTTGAGCCCCCTGGGAACTCTCCGGACAAAAAAAAAGAAAAAAAGCCGAATCAACCTTCCACTCCACCACAAACACGCAGTAAGGCTGCCATCATAGCAGTTACACCTATCGAAACAGCTAACAGATTTCAGCCATTGACTAACATGCCTTCGGATAGCTCAGTTCAACAACCACCAAAACCTCAAACAGATATTAAGCCACCTCCTATCTACGTTACCGGCGTAGATAACTACATTCAATTTCGTCTTAAAATTTTCGAATAAATTAGCCAAACAAACTTCCAATGTCACTCCAGATTCCACGACATAAACATAAACACAGAGACGAAAGAACACTCTAAATCACTGGTAGCCCACCTAAAAACTAAAAACATTCAGTATCACTGCTATCAATTAAAAGAAGACAAGGCTTACAGGGTAGTACTACAGGGATTTCACCAATCAGTGCCTCCCGATGCAATCAAAAGAGACCTGGAGCAGCTAGGTCATAGCGTCAGGCAAGTCTCCAACGTACTCCACCGCTCTAAAAAACGCCCACTCCCATTGTTCTTTGTTGATCTGGAGCCAGCAGATAACAATGTGGAGGTTTTCAACATCAAAAGTGTACTGTGGTCAAATTCGAAGTACCTCGAGTCAAAAAAGAAATTGTACAGTGTACCAGATGTCAAAACCTAAGCCACACGAAAACTTATTGTAATCGTCAGGCAAGATGTGTTAAATGTGCAGCGCCGCCTTTAACAGCAACTTGCTTAAAAACACGAGATACGCCAGCTTTGTGTGTCCTCTGTGGTGATAGTTATCCTGCTAACTGCAAGGGCTACCAGGTTTACAAATACAGGCAGAAGCAAAGAGCCTCCAACTCCACTACAAATAGAAATCCTGTTTCCGAAACATCCGAAACAATAGTAACTTCCTTTCAGAATCAACAAAACATTTCAGTCAACAATTTTCCTAAAAACTTTCCTCCACTGCCATCAACATCAAGAGCTCAACAACCTCAGAATCAACAACCCATCGACTCAGCCGTTCAAATTGCAGAATCTCAGCCATCAACCTCAACAGCGGTGTCTTCTCAACTTCACCAACCAACTAATGAATTCACAACGGTAGAAAGAAGAAATCGACGGCCACAGAATCAGGCGCCTCAAACATCCCTTCCATCCCGACCTCCCAAAATAATCAATCCCTCTCCATCAACTACCCAACAGACCCCACAACAAGTAAACCAACAGACCAAGACTCCACTACAAATTTATGAGCAAATCATACTCAACAAAACCCAAGCCAAATTCCATTCCAAGTACCGTCATCAAGACAGTTTAACCTTCCGCCTCAAATGTCAGAATCCTATCCTATTTCCTCCCAAGATTTTGGTGATATCTCATCGATTCTCTCCTCCTTCCCCCGTGAACTCCAAGAAACGATCAGACCTTTAATTACCCTTCTCACAAGAGCCCTGACAGAAATCACGCCTATTGTTCCTCGATGAACCGAAACTCCTTGGCAGTTCTTTTATGGAACGCAAATGGTTTGCTCAATCACAGAAATTAACTAGACATATTCTTACACGACAATAACATTCACATTGCCTTAATTACCGAGACCCACTTGACACCTACCTCTTATTTCCACATCAAAGACTACATCACTTTCAGATCTGACCACACCGACAAAACAGCCCATGGTGGTGCTTGTATCCTCATCCATATGGTAGATCACTTACCCACACCCTGATTCCTTCCTCTCCAACTGGCACCATTCAGTCTACCGCACTAATCCTATCCTGCCTTCCATTTAACCTTACTCTTTCAGCTGTATATTGTCCTCCTGGAAATAGCCTTTCCCAAACTATTCTGCAATCCTTATTTCAATCCTTTGAGCGGCGCTTCATTGCAGGTGGGGATTACAACGCTAAACACCAGCGATGGGGCTGTAGAACATCCAATTCCCGAGGTAGTGTACTTTCCCGTGTATCATCCTTAAACAATTACCCTATCCTTTCACCTAGCAATCCTACCTACTGGCCTACATCCCTAAAAAAAAAAACGCAGATATTCTGGACATATTCGTTACCTCTCAAATACCTACTTCCCAAACTACAATAGATTCCTTAGACGACCTTTCCTCTGACCATAGCCCAGTTTTGCTTACATGACACTCTACTCCTAGTTATCAAACCTTCTCCTCCATCCTTGATAACTAGAAGAGTAGACTGGGACAAATTCCGTTCGGCTTTAGAAAACCATATAGACTTAAAAACTCCTCTAAAAACATGTCAACAAATAGATGCGGCAATAGAACATCTTACTAAATCAATACAAACCAGCATAACATAAGATAACTCACAAAATGGAATAACACATTCAGAAGGCATGGTCTTACCTCAATATATTCGGGTTTTACTTGTAGAAAAACGGCGAGCTAGAGCCAAATGGCATAGAACTCGATACCCATTTGACAAATCCAATTTAACCAAATTAACTAACAAACTTAAATCAGAACTTAAAAAACTAAAATTTGAAAATTTACAGAAACAAATTGAACAACTATCTATTTCCGACAAATCATTATGAACAACGACCAAAAAACTTTTAAAATTCAAATCCTTCAATCATCCTCTCCTTACTCCAGCCCAAACCAGGACCAAATCTGATTCAGAAAAATCACAGGTATTTGGTGAACAATTACACAATACTTTCAAACCTCATTCTGACATCCTAAATCCCAACCATGTAGAATATATTGAAGCAGAACTGATTATTCCTCTCCAAATGACCCTTCCTCCTAAAGCATTCCACCCTTCAGATTTAATATCCATAATCTGTAGATTGCCCTCCAACAAAGCTCCTGAACACTACCTTATTACCTCAAGAATCCTCAAATGTCTTCCAAAGATAGCAGTATTATTCCTAACTTATATTTATAACGCTATCCTCCGTACTACTTACTTTCCCGATTCCTTGAAATTATCAATTATTAAAATGATCCTAAAACATAAAAAAACCGCCGGAAAATCCTTCCTCATGCAGACCTATTTCTCTCCTACCTATCATGGGCAAAATCCTTGAAAAGCTCCTTTTGAAACGCATTTATCACTTCCTCGATTCCAATTACATTATTCCTGACCAACATTTTGGTTTTCGTAAATTTCACTCCACTACCCAGCAGTGCCATCACGTGGTGGATGTTATCTCATCTGCATTGGAGCGCAAGATGTATTGCACGGGTGTCTTTCTTGACGTTGAACAGGCCTTCGATCAGGTATGGCATCCAGGACTGATTTATAAATTTCGTCAATTCCTTCCTCATCCTGCGTTCCTACCTTTCTAATAGAATATCTAGAGTTAATCACAATTCTACATACTCATCCTTCTTTCCTCAGACCGCTGGTATTCCTCAAGGTAGTATCCTGGGTCCCATTCTTTACACAGTGTATACAGCTGATATCCCAACTCATCCTAATACTATCCTCACAATCTATGCTGAAGACACCAGCGTGTTATCAGTCAATGAAGATCCTTTTGCTGCATCCCAGACACTCCAATCACATATCACTTCGCTTGAAGAATGGTGTCACAACTGGAGAATTAAGATAAATCCCAGCAAATCCCAGTAAATAACATTTACTTTCCGTCAAAAACCTACCTCATCATTTCCTCCTGCATCCTTTAATGGTGTACCGCTAAATAATGTGGAACAAATACGATACCTGGGATTTTATCTGGATAAGAGACTTACCTGGAACCCTCATACAAGATTGAAAAGACAAGAAGCTGCACGTCGATTTCGACTGTTACAACACTTACTTTACAATCGTTCAAATCTCCCGATTCACTACAAAAAACTCATCTATATGACGATTATCAGACCTATTTGGACTTACGGTATAGAGTTATGGGGATCCACCAAACCATCGAATTCTTCCCGCATCCAATCACACCAATCCAAAATCCTTAGAAAAATCCTTAATGCTCCTTACTTTGTCACAAATGAAATAATCCACAATGACCTTAATATCCCATACGTCGCTGATTTGGCACGAATCAGATACCTCTCCTTTCATAATAAACTCACTCCTCATCCAAATCCACTTGTTGCACAACTCGCTTCCCATTCCATTCCTGGCAATCCTCCGAGGCGCCTGAAAAGAAGATGGCCTCGGGATCTCCTCCTTTTGTAAATTTCATTAGAGTACTACCAATGGGTAGTCTTAATCATGTTATCATATTGTATTGTATACAGCATATTTACTGGATGTATTTTCTAATACAGTTGTAAATTTCAATAAATAAAAGATAAAAAAAAAAAAAAAAAAAAAATTAACACCAAATACTCAAATTCCTCTTCACAAAACATAGAGAAGTTACTAACTTTTGAAATGTATTGAGAGTAATAGAGAGTATTTTGATCAGGTCATTTTTTTTATATTTTAAAACACCATACTTTAATTGATTTCATCATTGCAATCCAATAATATACAAAGCCAATGGCATAAAAGATGTAAATAAATGAACAAAGTCATTAAATAAATGTATGTTGTTTTTAAATTGTATTTATTAAAAGTGATTCATTATCATAGTCACTCCTCGTATAGAGACGCATGCAGAATGTGATCCTTTTCTGTTTAGCATGGACCAAACTTCACGTCCCTCAACTACTTCCCATCTCTTATTCCTTTCCAGACCTCTCATAGCAAAATATCTTTTTACTCCTTATGTCAGAGTCTTCTTCGATTGCTCTCCATTCTTGGCACGTGCCCAAACCATCTGATGTTGCTTTTTTTTATAACATCCTCTGTTAGGTTAACACCGAGGTTTGTACTTATGGTCGTAATGCGGATTTGGTCACTTTCGTCCTTCCCCTCTATCTTTCGAAGGAATTTCATTTCTGCTGCTTACACTTTGGTTTTGAGCATGGTTGTTGCTGGCCAAGATTCTGTGGAAAAGGTTAATTAGGGTGAACATCTTTGCGATTGAGTTCACTCTCTCCTTTATTTCATTATCAATAATTCCATTCTTATCTACGTGAGCTCCAGGATACTCATATTCTATGGGATTTTTTTATATTAACAACCCTCATCTCTTGTCGATGCATTCTGGCCATTCTCATCGGGGTTTTTTTTTTTTTTTTTTCAGTATTTGTCTCCTAATTGATTTATTCTAATATAGATTCTGTCCCAAGTTACAGAATAGCCCCAACTATTGGTGCCTATTATTAAATGTGTAACCAATTCTACTCTAATTGGGATAGATTTCATTCAATGATATTATAAGGCTAAAAGTTACTATGGATGATCTTACTATTATTCTACTCATGGGTCAGCATAAAACTTATAATAAACTCTTATTACAAGCTGTTGACATTACATAGTACTTAGTTTTAGTAATAAGGTCTAATTCGGCACCGCAAGTTCTACCTCTAACTGGTCTCTCATCACCCATCGTGATAGGCCGACCGAATAATTACACACACACGATCGGTCTTCTCTACATGATAAAGACGGGCAATGGGAAGCAAGACGGAAACTGTCCGAGTATGCATTATTACAGTTTGTCAAAAATAAAAAGAAGAACAACGGGAAAATAGAGTAGAACATTCCGAGTACGCACATCGATTTCGTCAACATAAAAAAGACAAGTAACGGGAAACAAAACTGAAAACCGTCCTAGTACGCTTTGCTGAAGTTCGTCAACAGGAAAAACAAGAAGAACACGAAACAAGAGTGGACCTATCCGAGCACTCACATCGAGTTCGTTTACATGAAAAAGACGTGCAACGGGAACCAAGATTGGAAACCGTCCACAAACGCACTGCTGAAGATCATCAATAGCAAATAGACGAGCAGTGCAAAACAAGAATGGTAGCCATCCGAGTACGCATTGCTCTAGTCCGCTATAAAATGGACCAGCAAGGTGAAAGAAGACTGGAGTCCATTCATTATGCATTCCAATCAATGCTATTTATCACTACAGCCTTTATTAAAGTTGGATTATAAGAAAAACGAGCAAATTATGTGTGTCAAACAAAGAATCGAATGCTAGGAAAGTGTGACGTAGATAGAAGTATGAAACTTCAAAAATTACATTCACCATGATCAACATTGATATCCTGGGACACAATCGAATCGAAACTTTTCAAGGCAAACACACACTAGTATAATTTATGTTTCCAATTAATGACAAAGTTCGATCCAACATATTTCATTCGCTGGAGTTGCGTATATAGATTATGCTAGACCAAATTTATCATAATGCTGGATCACCTCCACCACTACCGGAAGCAGATAATGAATTTGCATCAATTTATTTCGTGGGAAACAACTACGGACAATGTCGCACGTTTTTCATGGAATTTAGCCTGTATCACTTTTCTGAATAATAATTGTGATTGTAGATCCCAGCATCAATTCCCAATGGAACAGAGATGTTTAGGAAAGACATGGAACATATACTTAACTAAGAATGACTTAAGGTTGTATTAATCCCCTTCCCTTTTTCGATTTACAATAATGGTAGGACATTGATTGTCGACTGAGAGTTAGGGTAAATATTCCGAAACTGCCTTTCTGTAATACCTTTGCTACCTTGGGTTAGCTTACTACCTTGCTGTCAACCGAATGTGAAACAAAACAATAAAAACAGAGGTGTCCGCACATGGCGAATGATGATTTGATATCTTACTGCATGGTTTACAACGCGTTCGATGCCCAGATAATTTTTTTTTTGTACCTTTCCTATGGGTAGAAGCAGTGAGGTGAAGTTTCTTGCGATTGGCCATAGAAGGTTCAAAGTCAATGGCTCCCTTCCCCTGTCTACAGCGAATAATTTTCTTTAGTACCACCTTAAAGTACTTTTTAGCGTTTTTTTGAGTTTAAAATGTAAAAAGAAACTTTAATAGATTTGATGCTTAATACTCCAGCATTTTGAGACCAACATTACTAGATTGTGTTGGTAAGAGATTAAGAAAGTAGCTAAAGAATTGAAATTCCACGCTGCCAGATTTGAACCAATAATCTCGATTTACCAGACTCTTTGTCACAAGTGCGTTACCTATGAACTATGCCCTCCCCACATTTTAACTATCATTCAATGACCACATGTATCTCACCTAATTATAAAACGACTACAAGATAATAACAGAACTATGGACTCGACTGCACTGTTATGTTTAATCCAACACCCATCCTAGAATCCGCAAGGATAGTCAGGATGAGACCACAATGTAGTACAAAAAGACAGTTTTGGGATGCGTTTACCCGTAGACAGGAGATTTAAAAATCAACAAAATATTTTGATTGGTCATTTGGATAAATTTTAATCTTGGGTATGTCCAATAAAAAAACCATTATCTAAAAACTAACCTAATATAAATATATGGGGCAATGACTGATTGTATGTCACCTCGCTTGTCACTTAGGAGATGAGGGGAAACTGACAGCATCCTTTTCCTCGTATTCTCATTTTCTTGACATTCGTGACTAAAAATAACAATAAGTAATTATTTTTAAAAAATGTTATTCATTTTAGGTATTTTCTATAATCAGTTGATCGATGTACTTTTTTTTTCAAGTCCACCTCTCATTTCAAATAAACCTAGTTGGTTGACAAGAGGCTAAATATCGTATTGTAAACCGAACGTAATATGTAAAAGTTAAAATTATTAGTAATTTGTATTGATTATTTTTAAATTTTTGAATGTCCAATAAAGCATTCAGTACCGATAGACTGACCTGATAAAAATATAAGGGGCAATTACGGAGTGTATGCCACTTCTCTCTGGCTTGCTTAGAAATTGTGTTGGAACTGTCAATAGTTTCCTCTCCATATTTTCGGTTTCTTAAGCTTACTTTGCAAAATAACTAACAGAAACAATAGATAACTATTTTATTTAATCGTTTTTATATCATATGGTTTGTAGAATATTTGGTTGATAAATGTCTATTTTTTCTATTTTATTTGTAACGCTGGTTATATCATACTATATTATACTATATTATATTATATTATTATATAGAATATAATACTATAACAGGCCAGAATTTCTAATCGCAGCTTTGTCCGCTCTCATAAGTAAAGAACTTACAAGGGGATGTTTTGACTTGTAACTGACAGATTTTACTGCCGATTTTTGTATGGTTAGTTGGGACCTATAATAGAGCAAAACTAGAGTTATAGCCGCCAATGAGGATTGGGAACAGAAAAAAATATATATAAGTACTAGCATCCCCGTCGCGGCTTCGCCCGCCCTCATAAGTAAATAATTTCAACTAAAAATTAAAGTTTTATTTGTTTATCGATAAGATTCTTGTATTTTAGCATGAGGTTCAGCATTATTTCTTCAACGATTTTTTCACACATAGCAGTAATTATTAATCTAGTTATAATCGCACTGATTTGGCGGTTGAAGACTATGTAAAAGCACCATTAGACATAAAATTTTTAATTTTAAAGTATGAATTGGTAATCAAGAAGGATAAAGACTATTAAGAAACTCTTGCGGAAAATAAACTGCATTATCAGAGCTTACGACATCATATTTCATAGTGGATCATATTTTTACACACAATATAAAAAAGCAAAGGATCCACATTTTGATTTAGTAATAACTAGTATTCGGCAGAAATAACTTTATTGATTTCATCTGGTTGGATGTTAATTTCGAACCATAAAAGTACATGACAGTGTGGCAAACCTCGGTCCTGCCTCTCAACATTGCACATTTAAACTTTAGTTACTGTAAATTTTACCATTGCAAAACCTTCCTAGAATTATAAAAATTATTTATTTAGATGTCGGTACAGATAGGTTCAGTTTACCATTTTTAACTCTATTGTGTGATGGCGCTATACACAATCGGTCGATTTTCAAGCTTCACTGGAATACACATATCGCACACCATATTTAAATCTTTTTTAATAATTTTCTTTATAGTTTAATAAGTAAATTTTATCACCGATTTCAAGCTCCTTTGTAACCTCTCACGTATAATGGCACTCGCCCCCTATCGGTCAATTTTTAAACTTCTCTGTTGTCCACATATTTTCTTTTTTTAGTAAAAAAAAAAAATTAACCTTCTTAGAACTATGAAAATGATGTAGTTAATATTTAGTACAGATTGGTTCAGTAGTGTTCGTGGTTAGTGATCACAAACGTAAAATGACTCGTCCTTTTATATAATAGTATAAATTATTATTATAGTAAACTTTCTAATTGTAAATCTTTCAAGAACTATGAAGATGAAGTAGTTAAAATTTGGTTCAGAAAGGTTCATTAGTTTTACTAAAATGCTATTGTCGCTTGCCACATAATTATAGCTTTTTGGATAACAATTTAATTGAATTAAGTAACTTTATTATCAATTTCTAGCTATAACCGGGAACTGGGAGTTGATCGACTTTAACAGGCTCACAGGGCGACACCATGAGCTTCTCCACGTCGCATCTGGAGCTGTGGAGTATAACCTTGGAAACTCCATATCAAGAAGATTAAAGCCTAGGGCTTACCAAGATTTACCTAGATTATAACATTTCCCTTTCTTCAAACAATTCGTAGATAACATTTATTGTTGAACCGAAATTTAAATAAAGTTTATTGTTTATTTTATATATAACTTCATCATCCCCCGTCGAGGCTTCGCCCTCTCTCATAAGTGAAGATCTTAGATAATTTTAACTAATCGATAAAAATCTTGTATTAAAGTGAACAATTGAAAATTATATTTTTGATGATATTTTCACGCATAGCAGTTATTATTAACTTGGTTAAATTTAGATTGATTAGGTGTTTGAAGATAACGTAAAGCATAATTAGACATCCAATTTTCAATTTTAATATATGAGTTGGTAATCCAGATGGACAGAGACTATTAAGAAACTGCATTATCAGTGCTTACAATTAAAGGTTCAAAATTCATATTTTTACACACAATATTAAACAGCTCAGGATCGGCATTTTGATTTGTAATAATTTTCATTCGACAGAAATAATGTTATTTATTATTTATTGATTTGATCTGGTTGGATTTTAATTTCTAACCATAAAAGTTATTACTATTACGCTTGATAGTGTAGCAAAACCCGTTTCTAACACTCAACATTGTACATTTAAATTTTTATTGTTGCTAAACCTAGAGCTATGAAAATGATGTTAAAATTTGGTATATTTCACTCCATATAGCTGTTTGTATAACAATTTAATTGAAAATAAGTAAATTTCATTATCAATGTCAAGCTCTATGTAACACTGTATCTTATAACCTTTCATGTAGATGGCAATTGTAAATTTCATTATCAATGTCAAGCTCTATGTAACACTGTATCTATTAACCTTTCATGTAGATGGCAATTGCCATTTTTGAACTTCACTGTTATCTGCTTATTATTCATTTTTCAATAAAAAAATTAGTTGAAAATCATTAGATTTTACTATTGCTAAACCATGCTATAAAGATGATGTAGTCAAAATATGGTAGAGATTGGTACAGTAGTTTTTGGCGGTTAGTGATCACAAACGAAAAATGGCTTCCTCCTTTTATATATAATAGTATAACCTTATACCGCCATATGGTAGAATCGTATGTAGCTAACAGATAATTGTTACTTGCAGATAATATACGAATAATATTGCGACTATAAATTAAGACATAAGCTATCCTATCTTATTTGTTGGATCAAACTGCACACGGTGTGCAAATTTGATTAAAATCGGTTCAGCAGTTTAGGTGTTAGCCTGACCCAAGACAGCGACATGTAATTATATATATATATATATATATATATATATATGTATGTATGTATGTGTGTGTGTGTGTGTGTGTATGAAAATCACGTTTATTTTTTTCTCAGCTCAGTCAAAATGGAGAAATGATTTATTCACTTAAAATTGTAGTTTTGCATGCTATTTGAAATAAAAATACTTTCGTTATTTTAAAAACACGACCCGGCTTCAGAGTGCACAAATACTTTCAAGAAATCACAAAATTTCAATTAAATCCGCTTTAAATCTGATTTACTCTTTATTTTGTTAAAATAAAAAAATATATGTGATTTTCATATATATATATATATATATATATATATATATATATATATATATATATATATATATATATATATATATATATATATATATGTGTGTGTGTGTGTTTAGTAAGGTTCTTGAGGTTCAGTCAATAGATGGGACCTATAATCTATTCGGAAAGAATTTTTGAGTACTGAGTTGCAGGTGAGCTGTTTCTCGTGGACGCATCAGTACGTATCCACGCAACCTTTGTACGTCGGAATATCCTAGTGTAAACACCACCTCTGACTGTAAATACATTTATTGTTCTCATTTTCATTTCTACAATAAATCAGTTAAACCAAATACTTATTTGAAACGGGCCTCACGCGTTTTGATAGTAGGCTACGGCCCTCATAATATACTCCCGGGAAAATGCGAAATAAATTAATAGGATTTCGATGGTAATATTTTTAACCTTATTTTCACATTGGCGTGGCCATTATCATTTAACATTGTCATGGTCTGTTTATGTTCCATGCAAATGTTAAGATACCACGACAATGTTAAAAAATTCATTTTCAAATAATTTTTAGAAAACTGTGGCCGAAATTTTGTGTTATATTGATATTAAAGTGAATTGATGTGATATTTGCAGTGATATTATTTGAATTATGTGATGAAAAAATACTTTAACGTTAAATAAAGACTGATATTCGTTATGAAGCAGGAATGTTTCATGTTTTATTTATTTTTTACTATGGAACCTTAAACTACTAAGATCCCTTTTTCATATGTATAAAGTCACATTGGTGTAGGGGTAAATTCACATTGGTGTGGGGGCATTCACATTGTCATGGGTTAAAATTATAAACTTAAATTTAAAGAAAAAGTACAGGGATTGTGTTGCTGCACATCTATAATCTTCACAGGTAGCCTCCAGGAAATATCAAATGTTTGCAGCAAGATTTATCAACATTTAAATTTAGAATTTTGGTAGTTAAAAATTTGTTTGTTGTTTGAGAATCACCCATAAGCTAGCTGACCCGGCAAGCTTTGTACCGCCTGAGAGGCAATGAATGATGTGTTAGCTTTAACTAAACTTAATTTATTATTTATTAACATAAGTAGCTTACCCGACATACGTTGTCCTGTCTTACCTATAAATATTCAATTCGAACAGGAATAAAAACGGTATTTTCAAAACATAATGTGATGTGCAATGTTCAATTAATTTTAGATCAGTTTGTATTTTTAGCCATTTTATCGAGAAAACGCTGATAATTCAGGTTTTCGATTGAAAGCTATTTATTCAAGTGCATTTGGATACACAGTATTTTGTGGGTTTTTTTTCCTGGCGCGTACATAAATAAATCAGAAGAATTTACAAAGGAGCAGGCCACATACAGCTTTCCTTGTGGGAAGCATGGTTTTTCAAAATTCAGTCCACACGCTTCCAGCGATTGTTCTTGTTCTTTGTAGATGGCCATTGCTTAGGCGAGTCACTCCAGAAACCGCAAACGTTTTGAATTGAATGGCATATCTGTTGAAATCGTTCGGATGTGTGGCAACATTGCATCTACCCTTTAAAATTTAAAATTGTACCATCGATTATGTTGTTCATCAACTTTTTCATCGTGAGCCTAGTACCACTGCGAAATTGTGGTAGGATTGATGCTTCTTTAAAGAATGTAGGGCACGCTAATTTTCAGTGTTAGAACGTGCGATGGCATGCTTGGCAAATTAAGGGAATTTAAGAATTCAATCGGATAACTGACAACTTTCTCTTGATTCATTACAGTATCGACGTCGTAATTTGCTTAACTTATGATTTCTGTAATTTCTTGCTATATTTAGGAAAACTTTGTCAATTAATTGCTGGTTGCTGCTTGAAATTTGTAGACAATATGATGCATTTTGTTGATTCGTCCATGGCCATTTTCCTATTCCCAATATCCAACAATTGTTTTGCGAATCTATCAACCAATGCATTATTCTGTAGTTGTACACTTATATTGGTCTTCCAGTCCAGTTTGTGTACGTTTTGCCATAAAACTCATTATTTCAGACATGCATTGAGCTTATTAGCGAATATTGAACGTGATATAACTGGTAAAGTTTGTCGAAAATCTTCAGACAATACAATGATTGCGCCACCGAAGAGCAGATGATTTCCTCTTAAATCTTGTAGTGTACGATCAGTTCTTCTGCTTTTTTTTTTTTTTAGCCGTAGATCATTGGTCCTATACATTGAGTTTACATGTTTGGAGCATTTTACCCATTTTGGAGATTTTTAAAGTTCGTCTTTCAGTGACTACCATCCAGAAGAGTAGCTACAATTCCAGATGATGCGATTGCCAATGCAGTATCATTTAGCGATCATACGGTTAACAAAATAATTGAAATGGGAATTATCTATCCAGTAAATACAATTCGCAGCTTTTGCTTGTGATTGCATACATAATTCTGTCATACGCTATGCGTTGTTCTGGGACCAAATTTGGAAGATTCGTTTGAACAAACCTATCTAATTTGTCTTTTTTGTGGCGTTGTAACATTTTCGCTGATGCATTTCATAAATAATATGCTTATCAGAGTAAAGTAGCGTCTTTGCAAAAATATCTTTGATGCATAGTGAGAAAATGGAGTTTATGGTGGTGGCAATGCTCTTGTACCTACGTTATCTGCAGTGAAGTACACTCGCTGAACATTTTCAAGGTGCACTGCTAAATGAACAATATGTTAGAACGTAGTGTCCCTGTTGATATCAATTGATTAGGTTGTATTTCCCACACCAAAAACTGCCATACAGCTTCCTTTGGTGATATATTTGCAAATGTACTTGATTGATAACAACGAATCGTAATACTCGACATTGATGTGTTCTTTGAATGTCGACGAGAGTAGCGGTGAATACAGAGCAATCCAATAATTATATGCCACAGAAATATAAGCATATCTATTATCTAAACTTATTACTGCAAACATAGTTTAACAAACTCAGAAACCTTCATGATATACTTCTAACAATTCCCCTAAAGTTCATCCCAATTGGATGAAGGGTTTAGGTGAGCATAAGAGACATACAAATAAACATTCGTTTTTATTTATATTGATGCACCTGCAAAAGTAAAGTAGGTCACATTGGATAAACTTTTGACCTTGATTTTAAGACAGCCAAGATGTACATAAATCATAATAGGATAAAATAGCTAAAGAATTCTTGCAATTCACATAAAAGAGGTTCTTTTCAATATAAAAGAAAACTCTCATAAATAATATATAGAAATTTTCAAAATTAAAATATATTTTTTTTAAACAAAAATCATATTCATTTACAAAATAAATATTTCTATAATACATTGTATAAATTACT
Source organism: Euschistus heros (assembly GCA_003667255.2). Classification (NCBI taxonomy): domain Eukaryota; kingdom Metazoa; phylum Arthropoda; class Insecta; order Hemiptera; family Pentatomidae; genus Euschistus; species Euschistus heros. The sequence continues at coordinate 1,711,843 of RCWM02000032.1, read as the reverse complement.
TTTTCCTGACACCAGCAGTATTACAAGATAAGTTTTAAAAAATAAGTTTAATGAATAAAATAACATACATAATTAAATTGAGCTAAAATTTAACTATGAACCAACAATAATAAATATTTTAAAACGTTTTTTTCCTGAAAAGTAATATAAATCATATCAACATTAATATCAAATACCTATACAACTAAATTCAAAAAACGATACTGAAAACTAATAGTTCGTAGATTTCCTCTTGAAGTGATACTCAACTAATGGAGACTTAAATACACAATTCCAAAATCAATTGTAGCATATTTTGCAATACAATAGAAATAGATCTAAATTATGTTTTCACACTGACCATAGCCATTTATGATTATTTTATGACACACTAACAAATAAGTTTTAACTTCAGAATATAATTAACTTATAACAGTAAAACAGAAATGCAAAATAAAAACGTAAATGAGCTTGAAAGCATTATATACTTCAGTGACAAAACTCATATTTAAATGAAACATACCTCCATAATCGCGTTTTTTTTACTGATAACATAAAAAATAACAATATGAAATAATGGAAATCCAATTTGTTATCAAAGTATTAAGATTACTTCCCTTATTCAAGATCTAAATTGATCTAAGGTCGTTTAACAATATTCTTTATCAAAGTCATATTTTATACCATAACAAGACAACACCAATAATTAGATTCTTTATTGATGATTGCATAAGTAATTATGCAAAAATTAGTTCTTTGGAATACTTGAAAAATAGCATCTTTCGAGAAACAGGAGACTCTAACAATTAAATATAAAATAATTATAAATTATCTCCCGGCAGTGTAGCCAGGAAAAAGTAAAAGCAATGCAGCCTGAAGGTGTTTATTTTGTTGCATTTCAAATTTTGTACCAAGTTCTGTTCTGCAATAAGGACAAGTGTAAACTTCAGCACTGAAGGATCTCTGCAAGCAAACCTAAGAAAAAAAGTTAAATGTAGTAAGCCATAATAAAAAGAATTATTTAATAAGCTATAGCTATAAATCTGATCCAAATAAATTATAAAAATAAGTTTAAAAAGAAAGCAGGAAAGGAAAGTACTATTAATATATAATAGAATAACAGTGGAACTACTTCTAAACTTAACACACAAAAAAAATTATTGTTTTGATGTAATAAAATTTAATGCTTATCAAAGAAAAACTTTTTTATTTTCCAAAAATTAAAAACTGGAAACAAACAACAAATAGTTAAAATCCAAGAAATAAACAAGTTTTTTAGAACATTCCTGTTTTAAACAATATAAAACAGCTAATCGTTATTGTACCAATAACTAAGAGACTAATTTTTGACAGTTTAATCACAGCCCAAAAAAAAAAAAAAAAAAAAAAAAAAAAAAAAAAAAAAAAAAAAAAAAAAAAAAAAAAAAAAAAAAAAAAAAAAAAAAAAAAAAAAAAAAAAATCGATGAAGTATTAAAACGACAAAACAAAAACAGGGAGCCTAGAAACCATTATACAACAAGAACATTCTGGTTAACTCTCACTAACATTTTTTTTTTGTTTTTTTAAACCTAATATATTATTATTGTAGTTAAACAAATGAGTGCACAGTTAGGTCAGATTGTTGTAGTAATGTTTGTTTGTTTACGAGTATTTCGTTTAATGTCACTTTATGCTGCTATGGCTAATCGGACGATGCTATGGCGGGAGTCCTAAATTTTGCCTATCCAGGTATAATTAGGATAGGGATCTTTAAAGAGTACCTGACATCGCACAGGCTCGGGACCCCCATTTTACGTCCCTTCCGAAGGACGGCATAGCTAAGGATTTTTTACTCCCTTTAAAAAATCCTAAGGTCATCTGCCGGGCTGCGAACCCGCGATCTTGGGTTTAGTAGGTTGCTATGCTTTTACTTGAGGTACGCATGATGATATAGAAGGATCAATCCTAATTGCTATGCTTTTGTTATGTTTGTTATGTTGTAGTAATGTAAATGAGTGCATAGTTCAGTCAGAAGTGCAGATTGGGGGAGGGGAGGGGGGGCACTTTATTCAACAGATCAGTCAAAATCATTGGTTACACAAACAATCTAGACATAGTTGGAAGAAGCCTAGCATCGGTAAGAGAGGCCTTTCTTGCTCTCCAGGGGGCAGCTCAGGGAGTGTGTATGAAAGTGAATCAGGCAAAAACAAAGTATATGAAAGCAGGCTTGCAAGGAGTGACTCGATAGCACACCCAGATAGAAATCACAGATGAAGTCAAAGAATTCATTTATTTAGGAACTCATGTGAACTCCAATTACATGTAGCAAGAAATAAATAGGAGGTAAATAGCTGCAAATAAGTGCTGTTTTGGGCTCTTAAAGCACTTCAGAAGTAGAAACCTTTCCCATAACACTTAAGTGCAATTGAATAAAACCCTCATAAGACCTGTTATGACCTATGCCTATGATTGCTGGACAATTTCTATATCACAAGACACCATGCTCCTGAGATTCTAGATACAAATTCTTAGAAGAATTTTGGGGCTGGTTTTCAGAAAGAACACTTGAAAACTGAGAACAAATTCAGAGATTACACAACTCTATAAAAACGCATAAATTGTTATATATACTAAGATTGGAAGGTTTTGGCGATTTAATGTATCATGTGTCGAGGAGTCCCAAAAAAACTCCCATAGGAAAAGATATATGCACGGAGAAGAGTTGGCAGACCAAGACTGTGGTGACTGGTGGAGTGGCAGAGGATGTGTTGTCCATTCTGGAAGTGAGGAACTGGAAAGCAGCAGCAACCTAAGATGACTGGCAGTTGAAGCTACAAGAGGCCTTGACTCACTATGAGTTGTATGATTATAATTTGTATGAATGTATGCATGTATGAAATGAAGTAATTGGTTTGTTAGAAAAGATCTCAAGAAAATTTAAAAAGTGAGTCATGTTATTGAAAGTTAAGTAATCAATTTTCTATCAACTGCACTAGTTTACAACTTCATTTTAATGCAAGTAATGATTTTTATAAGCAACGCAACATAAGATGTTAAATTAAAGAATATTTAAATATCACTATAGATAATTTGATACTTACTAAGCACATATTATGCCCACACTGAGTGGTAATAGGTTGGAAAACTAGTTCTTGACAACAAATGCACATAAACGTTTCTTCAACTCTAGACAGAAATTCCTGGAAAAAATAATTTTTGTTTAGTAGAATTTGGTACATCACAGATTATAAAACAAAAATTTGAAAAGATAAGTGGTTTTACCTTTTTACCCGATTCCAAAGCAAGTTTTACTGAATCCCAAAGTTTAGAATTAGCAGTGTCTTCCTTGATTTCTGCTTCTATATCTGCTTCTAACTTATAGGCCACAAGCTTAGCTTTTTTTTTCTGTGGACTACCTTCTGAATTATCCGTGAAAAATCTCTTCAATTTTGAATTAGCAGGTATATTTTCCTTTTCTTTTTTTTCCATCGCTGCCAAATAACCATCTGGAAACTACAAATATTCATAAAATTTATATTAGTAAAGACCTAAGCAGTACTACTAACAGAGATTTATAAGAACAAATTTATTTATCTAAATTACATACCACCATTTCCAAACCGAGTGATTCAATACGAGCTTTTCCTTGTTTAGTCCATGGAGCAGGGGCAGGATCATCTCTTCTCAGAAAATATCTCCACACAATATATCCAGACTTCCCTTTTTCCGGATAGTATTTAACTACCTTGTAAATACCATCATACCTACAATTTCAAATTACAAAAAAAAACAATAATTAAAAATGCTATAATGAATCACTTAACTATCTAGAGGTTGGTAATTGGGAGAGAGCAAAGGAATGAGGTGAAACGTATAGCTGGAGAGGAAGATTGGTGTGGGAATCTCTTGTACTCTATTGAGTCATTGGGGTACATTGCCCTATACCTCTTACCCAATGCCTCACAGCATCCTTATCATTGTCATCTAATAATAGTTATCAGAACGCCTCCTATTCTTTTTTCTCCGACCAAATGAATAAGCTTGTGTTTGTACAAGTGCTGATCCTTCCCTTTGTGTGAACTTTAGATCGCATGTGCTTCTCTTGGAACTGTTTAATTGGATTAATTTATTGTTTTCACTCCTCTCAAATACTTTGGATATTACTTTTTTCTTATTTCCCTTCTCCTTAACATCATTCGACAATCCAGTCTCTCACACAGTATCTACCAAGATGCATCATTCGTGAATTGTTTATGTACTTCTGAAATTCTGAAAATCACTCTGGCTAGACAAAAGCTTATTGGAAAGAATGTTTCTGAGTCCTCTATTGAGACTTTTAAGTTCGATGGGACATTTTATATTTTGTTTGTTTTGATAAAGTTGTATCAACTACTGCACAGTTTTTAGTAACGCAGCACCGTTTTATATCCAGCTGACATACTCTTCCATACCTGTTGTTTTTTTTTTTTAATATTCGCCTTGACTTTTTGAATAATCTTACTCCAATTGTTTCTCTTTTCAACACAATTGGTTACTTAAACTTGAGTTTGTACAAATGTATAAGTATGTATTGCAATTTTTTTATTTTTCAAAATGACGTAGAAAGTTGTATATTTCAGGTATTTAATTGCATATTTTACTAAATATATTTGCATATATGTGTGCATATATTTCAGTTTTTATTTCACATAATTCACAGCCTTAATTATAACATAGTAAAAAAAAAATTATTACATTATTAAAAAAATAACCATATTTCTAGATAATATTTTTTTAATGAATGAATAAAATTTACATTCAATTTTTTAAAACAATAATAATATATTAGCAAGAGAATAAACCATTTTATTACCTATTTCCGTCTTCTGGGGCATATTTAGAATGTTTACCAAGTTTAAAGTTTCTTACAACTCTAACAGGTTTACCACCTCGCCAGTCTTTAGCTTCAGCTCCTTTAACGGCATCAAACTTAGCATTGCAGTTCATAGCTAAAGCTCTGAAAAAAAAAAAAAAAAAAAAAAAAAAAAAAAAAAAAAAAAAAAAAAAAATTCAGTCACTTGTAAATAAAATATTGAAAAACCATGTAACACTTTTAAAATAATTAAAATAATTTTTACTTGTTCATTCTTGTGAGTTGTTGATCTGAGCTTTGTTCTGCAGTTCTCTTGTTTCCGGATAAATCCCTACCACCAGATCCCGTGTAAAAAAATTCTTCACCCGAATCTATGTCATCTTCATATCCCCCACTCAGAACTAGTGAAAAAGCTCCATCGCTTTCCCGACCATGAATACCCGCTACATGGGGTCTATGAACACCTGCCTCAGAAACCTAGACACAGATAATAAATACTCTATTTTATTCAAAATAAATATTAAAATCTTTGATCTGGATTGAGTAAGGGTGATTATATTAAAATTAAAAATCAGTTGATAACAAATAATCAAGCTTTGAAGTGATATGTGGCCCATAAATACTATTTTTCAATAAATAATTTCCATTATTCAAAGATTAAATGGAATAAATAGCAGTATGAATAAAGATCTAAAAAAATAAAATTAAAATTAATTAATTAAATAAATAAATAAAAAAAGTTGTGGATAGTACGCTCAAGGAACAGAAAGATAATGGTTAATTCCACTTATCTAAGACTATTAAGATGTTGTAAATATAACATATTCAAGATTAAGATGTAATACTTAATAGTGGATCCATTATTTTTTTAATACTAAAATAATATAAATAAATATTTTATTTTTGAAAATATTACTTAGTTAAACTATGAAATTATTGCAACACATGTATACTCAGGGTAAAAAACAACAATTATTAAAACATTACCATACTGAATAAGATATAAACTAAGGCTAATTTATTTATTAGATAACATAGAACAAACCTGAACTCTAAATTTCCAAGTAGTACCAACTTCCACACCTGGAATTGGTCCGAAATGATTGGGCGGGACAAGAGTACACTCTTTTGTTCGCCCCACACATGCCATTCCTTTTCCCCAGTCACGCGAAGTATTGTTTATGGTAGATGCCATTTTAGCTTTCTTTTTAGATTCCTTAAGTTTTTCTCCGGCTTTTACAATTTCATTTTCGTCATTTTTGCAGTCTGAACAATACCTGTGGAATAAGCAATTTAAAATCATTCAAGAAAGTTTATCTTTAAAACATAATTTCAATCAATATAAAAAAATGATAAATGTTTTGTCATTTATAAAATGTAATAAACATATATCATGTTAAGAGGGAATAAAAGTATATAGGCCACGACATAAGTGATTTCAGTTTTTTCATCAGGCATTTATTTTGCTCTCATTGAATAACAAATTTTTTCTAATTAATTATGTATTCACCACTATTATCAATAACCTCCCATCTCCCAGGCAGTTTATCAATTCCTTCTAAAATAGGTTAGAGTTTGACTGGAAGAGGTTTTCGACAGCCTGCCTGACTTGCTCAACAGAATCAAAGGTTATATTGCCATAGGTAACTGATTTTTCATCACCTGTTGCAATCATGTTTAAAAAAGGCTCAATTTTTACCAGTAAGAGCAAACTTCTGACGATTGACCTGCTATCTTCTTTATTCTTTTTACTGAGATTGTGAAGTATCCATACTCCTAGCTTGCTGACTTCCTAATTTCCTCAGATGGGGTTTAATAGTTATTGTGAAGTATTCAAGCTTACTGCTATACCTCTTGTTGATTGAAAATTTAAAGGATATATGCTCCAATATTGCCTTTAAAAGGTTGTTGTCAAAATCGGAAGGACGTCACACCCTCTGTTCTTTTATTAAGGTATTATCTCCAGAACGGCATTTTATAAACAAATTTCTAAATGCTTGCTATGTTGCTCTTGGGGTTTGTTGAAAATACTATGTTACTATATAAATAGAACCCCATTTATTAATATCTTACTTCTTACCTTTATTGGATTCTAACCTAATACGGGCAAACCAATTCAATATTAGTTAGTGGTATTTAGGAAATTGAATAATAATAATGATTATTGGACATACTTTATTTAATATAACTATTTTCGATATTTAAAGATAATAATAAATGCTATACCTAATCTAAGTGAGGGTCAGCACACAATTAACAATTTATCTACTTAATACAGATTATTACAAAATATTGGGTACTTATCAATATGGGTCTTCAGTCGGCATGTTTGGTATTGCCTTAATCAGAGCTTCCTTCCTGTCTCTCTAGGCTGGCCATCCTAGAGATCACCACTGAGGACCTCCAGCATTTTGCCCTCAGTCCGAGTCCTATCAGCTCGGTCTCCAAAGACTCCTCCACGAACTCTCCGTCGATCAAACTTTCCTTCTCCGTTTCCAGGGCCACTCATATATGCACCCTCATCCCTACCTTTCATTTTAGGATTTCTTTTGTCTCCAGTAAACTTTTGTGGACGAAATATTTTGAATATTTGTTAACAAACATTCTCTGCCTCCAGGTGTAGACGGCAGCTGTTCCGAAAGTTCACCAACTTCTACCTGGCTCAAAATCCACTTGATGGATTTAGAGCTAAATCCTCAAACTTCAGACTTCAAAGGAGTGCCGGCAATTTTTTCATCTCGCCGCCTCATTAATAATTATTAATAAACTTTTATCGCATACCCATAATACATTGCATGCTCATCAGTTATTAGTTCTTTACCATATACACTGCATATTTTTTTAGGTGTCCCTTAAGCACTATTGACTTGTTTCAATTCCCAAAGCATTACATGACGAATATGTATGTTTTTACTCTCCATTTCAGAGGTTAAAAAAACAGTTTAACTTAAAATGTATCACACATAACAGTTGACCAAAGATTAACTCATCTACATAGTGAAAACAAAACTGTTATGTCATGGTAACTCATAGCAGGTAGATACGAACAATAGATTCTACTTAGCTGCATCGAAAGTTCCTTATGACTTGACCTAATAATAAAATAGATTTAATACAAAGTAAAAACATGCTGGTCTTCATACCGTTGTCTTAAATCAGTATTTAAATGTTCCCACAACATAAATGCCAGTCTCAGCTCATTCGGTACTGAAGGTTGTAGGTTCGAATCCCACCTGGGCGGGTTAAAATTTATTTCGTGGCGAACCCACGAATAAATTTTGACCTTCCCATCCTGGCTAATATAGGACTTGGGGAAAAAAATAATATATGCCTACCAGAAGGGATAGAAATGTTAATGAAATAGGATTATTTTTAATACAGTCAAAGTCAGTTAATTAGGAATGAGAAGATACAAATACATGTTTTATTTATTTGATTTTTTTAATGATTTTCTTTTAGTTATATTAACTTATTGATAATTATGTTAGCAATCACATGAAGAAAGTATAACTCTGTTGATTGTTTGTTTATTTCGTTTAACGTCACTTTATGCTGCTATGGCTAATCGGACGATGCTACGGTGGGAGTCCTAAATTTTGCCTATCCAGGTATAATTAGGATAGGGATCTTTAACGAGTACCTGACATCGCACAGGCTCGGGACCTCCATTTTACGTCCCTTCCGAAGGATGGCATAGCTAAGGATTATCTACTCCCTTTAAAAAATCCTAAGGTCATCTGCCGGGCTGCGAACCCTCGATCTTGGGTTTAGTAGGTTGCTATGCATAACTCTGTTGATAATCTACTGCCATTAGCATACTTTGGTTGATGAATAAAGACTAAATACAACTAGTGTACAAAGTATTGGAACACCAACAAAAATTTTGGTTTTACTCGTTTTTTAACTAGAATATATTTCCGGAGAGTACACAGCTGATATTAATAAAATAGGAATAGACTTAAGATTAAATATATATGGAAGATATAAATAATATATAATCGTGATATTTCAGCTATATCCAGAATTAATTTTATTAATACCGGGAAATGCCAGAAAAACATGCGCAAAAAATATTGGAACACTATGACACTGATATATAAAAAAAGGGGATTATGTGGATTATCCCTGAGTTGTGAGTCAAATTATGGCCAGTAATCTTAGGGACATTATCATATCCTACAGACATTTAATATCATTCATATTTTTAATGATGGGATGGAAAGAAAAAGGAATTCCTGCTGAATTACAAAAAAAAAATAATATATATATATATATATATATATATATATATATATATATATATATATATATATATATATATATATATATATATAAGCACAGGGATAATCCCCAGTAATCCCCTTCTTTTATACATCAATATCAACATAGTGTTCCTTTTTGCACATGTTTTTCTTGCATTTTCTGATATTAATATAATTAATTCTGGTTATAGCTGAAATGTCGTGATTTTTTCCATATATAATTAATCTAGAGTATATCCCTGGAGTATTGATACCAGCTGTGTACTCTCCAGAAATTTATACTAGTTAAAAAATGAGTATTAACAAAATTTTTGTTGGTGTTTCAATACGTTCTGCACTAGCAGTATATATATTATGCATCTTATATGCTCTTGATACTTAAGTTTTAAGATATAAAAAACTATAATAGTGAAACCTAAGGTTGTTTCATCATGTAATAATAATCCTTGCTGATATCAACTGATTGTAGGCACATTTTTGATTGATAATTATGCTGTAGTAAAGCAAAGTTTCAGAAGAATTTTAAATAATAAAGTGGATAATGGAAAACCATACGGAATGGTTCGGTCATACCTTTGTGCTTAAAAATTATTCAAATTAAGTTGTATGATAAATAAAGTGATTTTTTATGAACAGCAGATTTTACAGTAGATCTGCTTAACTAATCCAATGAAAATACTATTCTTAATATAAATCTTAATACAACTGTTGTTACTAATTAGAGGAATTTAACACTTCATAGATAATGAATATGACTACATAATTAGTTTAGATAGAAAAATAGTCAATTAAGAATATTGAAAACTAAGGTTCATTTTTAATAAAAAATTATTACATTAAATCAGAGAAAAATAGTTTCATCAGTTAAATTGTTAGCAGATCATTTATAAGTAAATGAGTAATCTCATAACATAATCAAATATAAAATTCAATAATCTTTAAAATATCACTTATGTTAATGTAAAATGAAAATAAATATTAAAATATTCAAGATATCTATATAATTCTAACTTCTACAAAAAGAAAAAAATACCATTCATCAACTTCTGGAACTTTACTTAATGGAGGTTTGAGACATGAGATATGAAAAGCCATGTTGCATTCATCACACATAACTTGCTTCTCAGGATCATTTTTACCACCACAGTTGTGGCATCCACATTCTCTGCATTTTCTACGAGGATTGTCAGAACAGTTTGGACAATATGGGGCATTTACACCTGTTGAAGGTAATCGTAAAAATTAATATAACCACTAAATAATTACATTTCAATAAGCAGTTTAAAAAAGTATATTTCAATTAACATAATTTAAATATAACTAACAAAAAATGAAGTTTAAAACATTAAAATGGCAAGATCTAAAATTATGTTCACCACATGTGTGGTAACGATTTTTTAAAAACCTAATTTCATTATAGAATTCTTTTTCAAAATTTAAATTGGGCATTGATATTTTTAGAATTCAGAAAAATGATTAGTAAGTATTGGTGATCTTTTCTTTTCGTGTCTAATTCTGATTCTCGGAACCTAAAGTAAACATCTGCTGTGAAACATTATTGACTATTCATGCCGTGTTTACATAACACAACTAATTTACAAAATTCTTTTTTCTTTTTTTCCCCTCATTCCTTTATTTTCTCTTTCCACTATGTACATTTATAATTATTTTATTACTTATGCCCCAATATTTATCACTCCTTTACTGCTTTGTACTTCTCAATTTTATACTTAATATATTTACTACCAACTATATAGCTAACTTTTGTTATTAATCTTATTCTATAATTTTTTGTATAGAATAAATAAGAATTTCTATAATAAAGAAGAATTTAGGAAAAGCGGTGGGAGAATATAAAAACATGTTAATAGCCGATGATTTAGAAAGGGTAAATAATTCTACCTTTAATCCCTACTATAAGGAAATAAAACCCACACACATTACTGGTGCCAAATACATCATTTTAAATGCCCCATTTTACAAAATAAGAATAATATCACAACTCAGGCTTGCCTCAGATAAAAAAAATTCAGATTTATTATAAAAATAACAAATACAAAATAGACTCCGAAACCATATGCAACTTATGTAATAAAAATGAAAAAGAAACCTTAAATCATATCCTATTCAACTGCCCTCAATATCAAATATTCAGGCGGATTTTTTAAATTAATAATAAAATAAAAAACGCCTCCCATAATATAGCCACGATTTTATCAATTAAAGATGAACAAAAAATTAACGAATTATATAATTTCATAACAAATGTCATTAAACTTAGATAATTCCTTTTGAACGAATAATAACATAACACCCAAGAGGATTAGTTACAATAATAAGATAATTTTTTATTTTAATAAGTAATTTTTTGTTTTATTTTAGTTTCGATTTGTTGTTATAATTTAAATTGTTAAATTAGGAAATTATGTTATATCACAAAATATTATTATTTTAAAATTAAGATTTTGTCTTATATGTATAAAATCAAATGGATCTATATTTTATTTTCTTGAAAATATGTAACTATACATGTGTATTTTGCTGTATAAATTTAACTAAATTGGCCAAGCTTTATTGTAACAAGCGTAACGCTTATTCAATAAATAATTTCATTCATTCATTCATTCATTCTATAATTTTTTGTATTTACTCACCATCTCATTAACTTTGTATCTACTCTTTTTTATATTTACCAATTATATTGCAGTATTTACTCATTAACTTTTCATTAACCATTACTATGTTTAAGTTCCTTTCAATTTTAATGAATTCATTAATCTGTATGCATTATACTTCATGGCCATTAGATACTAACTCATTAACTGGTCCTTACTACTTCATTAACTTGGTGTCTACTCAGTTTTTATGTTTACAAATTATACTGTATAATTTACTCATTAATTTTTAGATATCTATCACTCCTCTTAATTTTAATCTTATTTCAATAGTCTTTATGTATTGTTTTCTTTAACTTTAGATATTGCCTTAATGTTATTGTTTTTACTCTTATATATTTATTCTTTTCATACCTTTGTTTTTTATACTCTCTACTATTTAGTCATACCTTTTTGTTTATTTTCTACTTCTAGCCCTGATGAAGGCTTGCAATGCAAGTTGAAACGTTGGCATTAAAAATTAAAAAACTTATTTTTTAATTGCTGTGTATCTTTAAGACTGCATACCCCAACTATCTATCTACTTCTCCTAATACTTAACAGTCAACTATACCTCATCAAAATTCTTTTTTAATATGGAACCCCGTTTTACCCGTAGCCTATTTGGTCAAAAGTGTGGTTTTGTGAGAACGCTAGGGCGTTACTCGTGTTTTGACACGTTCTAGGTCTGCTAGTGTTGCTTGGATCGTAAATTTGCCTTGAAGTTGGATCGTAAAGTTTCCTTATCAGAAATTTAAGGGAGAACAGTTTTTGTTATATCACAAATTGTCACTAGGACCAACCGTTTAGGAGCTATATTGGTTTGAATAAAAAAAGTCACATTTAAAATCTCTATTTTTAAGTGTAGGGGCTTTTTTACACATTCAAGCCCTGTTGGTGTTGTTCGAATCTAAAATTTGCCTGTAGTTTCCTTATCAGAAATTTAATGGAGAATATTTTTTGTTATATAACATTTGTCGCTTGAACCTACCGTTTAGGAGCTATATTGGTTTGGTCATTTTTTTCACTCTTATGTGACTATTTTTTATGCAGTTTATTGGACAAGGGTGAGTAGAATAGATATGACGATGGCACCATTCAATTCTGTGACCAAAAATACACAGAAAATGACACCAAACTCAATCATTTAGCTTCATTATAAATATTTTCAAATTTGTTTTTAAATTTTTGGTATACCGCACCACGATCCCGGTTGGCAACCACCGGTTTTCAGTAATTTTGATCATACTGAACGACTTTCAGAAGAGTAACCAGGTCCGAAAATTTTGCATCCTCATGCTCCAATACTCCCTCTCCCTCGTCTATGAGGTGTCAACAAAGATTTTGAGGCCATCCACACACCCAATCCCACAAAACAACCCTGGTGTTAAATGTACTGTAATTCCTAAGTAATTAAGTAATAGAGTATATAGTAATTAAGACTAGCTACAAATGGAGATCTTTAATTTCATGGTAACCTAAATAATGGTAAAACATTAAGTAACATAAACTTACGTTTCTTATCTGTATCACTTTGCATTAACTCTAATTCATCTTCAGTTCTTTCAGTTAACAACTTTCTTGGTTCGATTTTCATAATTTCATCAGTAAAGGCTATGACACTGTCATCAAGGTTAGTATTTTCTGTACCAACATAAAGAGTTCCTTTTATAATAGGTTTCCTTCTTCCATTTTTTTTAACACTTTTTACTTTCAAGTCATACCAATACCCTCTCTCTTGGGCTTCTTCAATGTTATAATTTACCATAACTAGATCTCCAACATTAATATCGTCCACAGGTATAATATTTCTTGCTCGAGGTCTAATGTCTTTTAAAGACAAAAGTAATGGTGGATCATCAGGATAGCTGTAGAGAAATAATAAAGTCATTTAATATTTATATTAATACATTTATAAAAAAAAAAATAAATAAATAAAACATTACATGCAAATATTATTACCAGAAGATAAACTAAATAATTAATGTCAACACATATGCAAAATAAATAAACCTATTAATCCAGAATACTGATTATGTTGATTCTTCGATAGGATACGTATGCACTAACTATTGTCTGTCAAGGAATGTAAAAATTGTTAAGAAAGTCTCTAATTACAAATGTCCTCCCAATCCTAAAAATCTGTCCCATTCTCAGAAAGTTAATAAAGAACTGAATAACCAATTGCTAAGAACAATCAATTACCAAGCCGAAAATTAAATTACAACCAAACCCAAAACTTAAGCTACATTGTTCGGCCAAAAAACCACAGCTTCATCTAAATTGTTAGGCGACTTTCTATTTGCGAATGTCATTTCAATTTAACAAACCTATTTCACAAGCAGTCAGGCTAGAAATAATCTAGCACCAAATTAAGAGAACAATAAATAAGGATGTCAAAGGTAAATTACAACCAAACCCAAAATAAATGCTATAAAGAACAAGGGAAGCAAATACTGTAAGCGTTCAGGGTGTATTCTAACTCACTTACATGGCCTCACCAGCCACCTTGATCATCACATTTTCCTATTTAATAATTTCCCACTTTTAATTCGTAAATAAAAACATAACCCTACTTAAATTATTATGTGAACAAAACTAAAAAGCAAGATATGACAAAAGAAGCATACTCCTGGATATTTCTGTTTTGGTCTAAATTATAATATCTATCTTATTTGTTGATCAAAAGCAGGTATGAATTAAAATAAGGAGATACTCCAGAATATCAGAACCTCATCAGCAAAACACCAAACAGCATAATTTCTTTGTCACTACTGAAAAATCGCTATCTCTAATCATTCTGCCCTAATAAGCACAAGAGAGGTAACTAACATTTTGGTTTATATTATATTTGTAATATATCAATATCAATATTTGTAATACTACAGTATTTTTCATGAATTTATTGCCGTAATCTTAAATTATATATAAAATCACAAGGCATCAAAATTTCAGTTTACCATACATGCCAGTTACCCACTGGTTTGGTACAGTCACATTCTAGTCATTTCTAGTATTTTTTTTTTCTTCTCCCTAATCAACTGAAAATGATTTGAGGAGTAAGTAGCATTTCAGGGTAAGTGGGACCATAAGACCAGTCTAACCAATTGTACTAAATACAGTAGAACCTCGATTATCTAAGCTCACAGAGGTGCCTACGATGATATAATGATCGTAGGCATTTCTATTGAAATAACATTTCACTTGAAAGGCAAGAGGAAGCAACTGTAGTTCAGCTGCTTCAACTCAAAAAAATAAAGGACTCGACACTGACAAAGAAAATGAAAAAGTTGAAGCAGACGAACATTAAAGATTTTTTAAAGCCAACCGAAATAAAAAAATGAGGCTTTTTGTATGAATGTATGTAGATAAAACATAATATGTACATATTTAGTTGTAATGTACATTGTAATTATTGAAGAAGAATTGACATGTATATAATGAGTTTTTCTGGATTTCATTTAACAGACCGATTTTTTTTTTCTGCTTCTATGTACAATTTTCCACCTCAATTATCCGAATCAATTAGTTCGGATAATCAAGGTTCTACTGTATACGATAATGATAAGCTTCTATAAAATATTGTAAACAAAGCTGAAACAAATCTCACTCACTTTAACTAAAGCTCTACATAAATATCTAAAATTATAGAACTAAACTAAAACTAACAATAGAAATGATAAAAATGAAAATGGTACCTTTGAAAGTACACCTTGTAAATTAAACAATCATCTTCTTCAGTTGGTCCATCATTAAGTTTTTTAACATCTTTAAAGATACCAACAACTTTACCTTCAAACCAAGCTCCATAGCACAAATCTTTAGCATCGACGAAGTCACCAATCTTACAAAAAAACCATATAATAAAAAATTGATCAGCATAAAATATAAAAATGACAAGCATCAATCAACCACATTGAAAGTAATATTAAGCTTTATGTATTATTCATTACAATAACTTTAATTGTAATAATTTATTATTGTAATTGCATCATGTTTCAACTAAAATACACCTAAGATGTGGTTAAAAAAATTGTATGACTAACAATTAACAATGTGGAAATATTTAAAACAAAAGATTAAATTAAAGTAAATAACTTAAAAAATTAAATGTATCTATTAATGAAAAAATAATAATAGCTTCAGTTTAAAACGAGCTGGAATGTAAAAAATATTTACTTATGTCCTAAGATTAAAAACGAACAAAGCATAACAATTGTTTTGTTTTTTTAATAACATATAAATTGGCTGAACTTATGAGAAATAAAGAATTAAAATAAAATATCCAGTTAAAACAATCATACTAACCTTAAAATACAGGCTATCCGTCGGAAATTCTTCTTCGTTCTGAAAATAAAATCATTAAAACCTAAAATACAACAATTCCAAATAATGAAGTAAATCAGTCAATAAAAATTCTTCTATTTTACCAATTTTTTTGAACTATCAACTTTAACCTCCTCAGATGTACTAATATCACCAGCATTATTTGAATTCCTGTCATCCTTATTTAATTCAGGTAAATCAGGTTTTATCATAAGCTGGACTACATCATTTACATTAATGTTATAGTCAAATATTTTATAGTCATCTTCTAGCTAAAATATAAACAATAACAAATAAGTTAAATTGAATTTTTATTTATGAGTTATGATTAAAAATACAAAACCTATTTTACAGTTCACTAATTTTTAGTAAGAAAGCCTACTTTACATAGCAAAAATTAAATAAATACCTGTTTTCCTCTGAAAAATAGCCTCTGTTTTTCACATTTTACACCTAATTCCTTTTCCACAATTTCCTTAAACTGCACAACAGTTGTAAGTTTCGAAACTGTGACAGTCACATTTTGTTTTCCATCAATTGTTCTAACTTGAACATACATTTTTACAGAATTCTTTGGGAAGAAATTGATTACAAACAAAACTTGGACAGTGACCTGGCAACCCAATCTTGGCGCCAATTCATCTTTTGGCGGGCTTTAGTCTAGTATCGATATCTGTAAAAACAAAGAGGTTCCGAAAGTGAAGAACGTCCAACATTAAAAGCAAGAATCATAAATAAAATATCTAATACATATTTATCAAATACCACTCACTCATTCATCACGATATCTCAGAAACCACCGAACAGATTGGATTGAAATTTGGTATGTAGCTTCCTCTAGGGCCGGTTCCTCCACTAAGAAAGGAATTTAAAAAAATCGGCCTCAGGAAAAACGCGAATCATCACAAATTGGAAACTCTTTGAAATAACATTAATGTTTGTAATGAAACTTAATTCATTGTTTTTGTTAGATGTAAGATGCACGATAACAATTATTTTCATAGTAGTTTGTCCTGTATCGGTACTACAAATGGGTAAAATAACAGTACTAATTTTTATTAGGTAAATAATAATAGATTTATTGGTATATGGTGTCTAAGCTAAACAATAGGTTTGATGTTTCAGCCGCACACTTTGACCACAAATCAAGTTCCTTACAGTAGTAAACAAACAAAAATACATTACTGGCATGTCGAAACTTTATTATATGGTACTTTCTGTGAACTTATGGTGGCTGCAGAGATGTATCCTTACAAGTTTTATTAACCTGCTATTGAGAGGAAGTTGAGGTGGTTAAAAGACTGATGTTCTCTGGTGAAGGCCAGTTCTACGTATATATTCCCTACGAGCAACCCACCAACCTTGCTTTACCAGTAGCTTCGTCCCCAACTAATCTTCCTTCAGCATTCCGGTAACAAAATAATTGCTCTGAACACGGCCCTTCTCAAATGGGCTTTTCTCAACCAGGCCCAAGTTGTGATTCTTGAATCTGAACAAGTGTACCTAGCCTTTCTGAATTTAAGTCCTTAACCTAGAATATACCTTTGTTCTCAGTTCAGATGAGTCTATTGTAACATTGAGTTAAACTCATCAATGTAAAAGTAAACAACGTAGGAAATGATTCACAGATTCAGTTCGCAACAAACAACTAAGGAACTCGGCTGCAAATTATAGTCAAGCACATGTAGAGGTCAACAGGGAAGCTGTTAAGAAATACAAGAAAAACCATCCTGAAATTTGCAGAAAAGCGGTTAACAACATAAAGAGAGCCAACCCGAAGTTAAAAGAAATGCTGTACACACATATACTGAGAATCACCCAAATATACGAGGGTAAGTCAATAATTATCCGCAATATAGTTATAAAATTTTATTGAAATGAAATAGGAAACTTACAAGTACATCATTTTTCGACATAGTCCCCTTGCTTTTCAACGCACTTGGTCCAACGTTGTTCAAGTTTCCTGATGCCCTCATGGAAGAAGGTTTTGGGTTGAGATGCGAGCCAGGAATGCACCGCTTCTTTCAATGCTTCGTCCGAGGCAAATCGACGGCCCCTAATTGCCTGTTTGAGTGGACCAAACAAGTGAAAATCAGATGGAGCGAGATCCTATATGGAGGATGATTCAATACTTCAAAATTGAGTTTCTGAAGCGTTTCCACAGTGTGGGCAGCTGTATGCGGACGGGCATTGTCGTGCAACAACACATTGTCTGCTGTAAATGATTTCGTAGGCAGAACCGTGGCTAATTTGCAGACGATTTGCCACGTCGTCAACAGTTATCCGTCTGTCTGAGAGAATCATTTCACGTGAACGCTCAATGTTTTCCTCGTCTATGGCGGTAACTGGTCGTCCAGCTCCTTCATTTTGCGTAACACTTGTGCGACCATTTTTGAATTTTTCAATCCATTCATAGACACTCCGTTGTGGCAAACAATTGTTCCCGTACTGTACCAAAAGTCTTCGATGAATTTCGGCCCCTGATACACCTTCCGACCACAAAAAACGGATCACTGAACGTTGCTCTTCTTTGGTGCAAATAGAAAGTGGAGCGGCCATTATTAACAGCACGACAGCGATAACAAAACTAACCTACCAGCTTGATACGCACATAAACATAACAACGAATAAACAAAGCATGCACCATCAACACAAAAGAACAGTACTGCCAACATAAACAAAAATATAGCTATATTGCGGATAATTATTGACTTACCCTCGTACATAGAGGATCTGAAACCTATCCTGAAATCCATAGAAAGCCTTCAAAAAGTACTCAGAAAATAATCCTCATGGTAAACGTGTAGCTGTAACAAAACACGATGAAAGACGTTCAATGGAAAGGTTACAGCCATGGACCGTAAACAAACATTCAGGTTACAAGTATGACCCAAAGACTGAATATGCAAAAGACAAAACAGTTGATATTGGACAGCGGTCAACTTGCAATTGGTGTTATGTTGTAAAATGGGAGGACGAGAGCCCTGCTATTTGATGAAGTAACGGGAAAATCCAACTTCCTCAATTTCAAGAATATTCTAAACTCTTGCACAACCTCCTTACTTACGAACATTCTGAGGCTGAGCATTTTCTAAATAATATTTGGAAATAGAACGGTTGTTTCCAAATGACGTCGTTTGGAGCAAAAGAGATAAAAGAGGGGCATTTCATGCCAACATTTAAGGTTCTAGGACAGGTATATCACAGAATTAAGAGTTTGATGCCTAGAAAAAAACATCAGCCGTCTTTTATTTAGATAAATTTTGTTGGTGGTGACAACCATAAAAGAGAAATTCGCTGTGATTTCTTTCAAAATGTCAAGTCTGCATTGATAGGCCAACTCCAGAAAATTCTTCATGAACATAACAAGTACATCCTGACAAAAAGCCTTCAAATGCTCACTGAGGACGTTACAATACTCCTACCACTAACGAAGTTGTTGTCTTGATTGTTGGCCAGATGTTTAAAAAGTGACATTGTTCTCCACAGCTGGGACAAGAAACTGATAAGAATCAGTGAGTTCTATCGAGCGTATGATTCTCTTCAGTATCGTTCGTTCTTCCATGGAGAACATTATGTAGGGATGTATTAACATCCCTCAGCGTGACCAAACACCACACTGTTTTTTTGTTTTTTTTATTTGTTTCTTTTTTTTATTAAAAAAAAAAAATGTGTCTGCAGCTGATTTTTGTGCCTATATGTTGATGGAGCGAGAAGGCAAAGAACCTTATTTACTTTGGTTTGGTAATCTGCTCAAACAATTTATGCTTCATATGTACACAAAAATAAAAACAGAAAGACTAAACTTAATTCGAATAAAACAAAAATTTGAAAAGTGGTGACTACTGGGAGGATGCCAGAAGAAAAAGTGATGGTCTGGTATGTTGAAATAAAAAACAAAACAAAAAAACTTTTGAATATTGTGAAATATACTTATTATTTTAATAATGGGATTCTTTAGGTTTATTTAAGTACTAATAATTATCCAAGTTTAGCTTAAATTTTTCTAATTTAAGTTATCCTTAATCCTAATGATATTAAACCGTAGCAGAGCACGGGTACTTTTTGCTATTTTTACATGAATTGGTGTTAATCTGGTTTCTTATCATATTACAAATTCAAATCATCGTTTTAATGTTAAAACTATTTATTTAATTATTTATTTTTTGGTAGTTTTGATTAGAGTCAACTGGGAAACAGCAAAACAAAGTAGCATAGTGTAACATCAAGATAAGTCCTTTACTAATTTGACTAAAGTGCCTCTAAGCGTTCTGTAGCTCCATCTTAAACGACTGTCATCGGACTTCAAATTGCTGGGTTAAAGGAAGAATGCTTAAATTGATGTCAAAAAAAAAAAAAGAAAAAAGTTTTGCTATTGGGACGTTGTGGAATTTCTGATAAATAAATATATCACCCCTTTGATCTTCAATTTTTGGCGTCATAGTAAACTAAGCATATTACGATTTCAAACCAATATAATTTTAATAATTTCTTGTTTTAAACAGAATAAACGGTGTGCAGGGTAACATGTTATACTAATAATAATAATAGCCTTTTATTATGTCCATAACTCAACAAATAAACCATAATTCAAATAAATACAATAAAAATAAAAATTTAACATATCTACAAATAAGTCCACAATTATTATCATATTTACAAACAAAATTCTTCTGTGAGTCTGAAGATGGGCCTTCCCTCAGGGAGTATAGGTCTAGACTTTCCCAGGTGACCAGCCTACTGGGAAGCCGGGTTCGCGATTTGGATCCACTTCTCTTTTCATTTATCTCTGTTCCTTGCCATTCTCCACCATAGTGGTCCGGCTTTCTTCTTAAAGAAGTCACTCCATCTTTTCAACTGTCTTCCTCTTCGCCTTTTGTAGTAATAGGGTGTCCAAACAGTCACTTCCATTGACCACCTTTTATCAGTTCTCCTTAAGATGTGCCCCGTCCATTCCCATTTTTGCTTCTCGATATGGTGAATTATGTCTTTCAGGCCAGTCTTCTCTCTGATGATACAACTCCTAACCTTCTCCTTCCTACTTATCTTTATCATATTTCTTTCTATTCCTCTTTGCCAGCTTATCAGTTTCCTTGTTTGGGCTTTCGTTAGGGACCAAGTCTGACTACCAAAGGAGACGGCTAGAAGTATACATGTATCAAACACTTTTTTTTTTATCTCATTTGGGAAATCGTTTTTCATTATTGTTTTCAACGACCAGTACTTAGCCCAACCTATGGATGTTCTTCTGTCCGCTTCCTTCCACGATTTATTTGTAAAAGAGACCAACTGTCCAAGGTATTTATAATCTTCTACGTATTGTAAGCTATGATTTCCAACTTTTATATCTACCTTTTCTGCGTTCGTCATTAGCTTTGTTTTATCAAAATTAGGTGAGAGGCCTACTTCTGTACATATCTCCAGTAAAGTTTCCATCATCATTTTGAGGTCTGCTGCATTGCTCGCCAACAAAACAATATCGTCTGCAAATCGGAAACAGTTTAGCCATCTTCCGTTTATCTTTATGCCGATATTCATCCAATCTATACGCCAAAATACTGTTTCCAACACTAAGATAAACAGTATTGGTGATAGAGGATCTCCTTGGCGCACTCCTCTCCTGACTCCTGAACATGTTATACTATGCCTCCTTTATTGTTGTTTTCAGTAAATTCATTTATAGGAAAATTTTTGAGAGATAATGATTAAGATTAATATGACGTCAATTATCTACGCACAAGTAGTAAAGTTTATGATGTCTTTTACTTTGCTTTAGTTCCGGATCTTACTACTGTCGGATATCATCGGACTGGATGATATTGAGCTTTTATTGCTAAAAAGAAAATGAAAACAAACAAACAAAACCTAGGGCTGATTCCTTCTCATTCTCAGAAAAAATATTGAGGCAATTAAACTAGGTTAAGAAAACATAATATTTTCATATTATACATTAGTATATCTTTAATTTTGACTTCCAAAAAATTGTTATGAAACACAATTAAGGAAAATTGTTTTCTTATTTTTTTGCGTTAGATGTAAGTTTAGATACTGTTTTAGTGTACCTCATCGTAGATCTTAGGTACTGTCCTCACTAGGGTGGGCTATAGGCATACATTTTTGATCCGTTGTATTTTTATTTTTCCACTTTTTTATATATAAATATATATATATATATATAAATCATATAGAGAGATTTTTTATTAATAAACCACCCTAGAAAATGTAATCGTTTAAGTCCTGAGAAGCCACTTTACGGAATATCCTAAATTATATTTTTAATTTATTTTAGGTTTTATGTAACTACCTCAGTCTATGGTGACTCACCATTGACTAGGATTGCAGTTGTAACTAATAATTTCTTTGTTTCAAATATCGCTGATTCACAATTTCACCGTGACTCAGACAGTACGTCTTTGTTCTGATTCCATCGAAAAATGATAGGTAACTGCTTCTTAGGGATCTTTGGATGCATTTTATAATAATACAAGTAAAATTAATTGTATAAAATATATTGTTTTATTATGGCTGTGAATAATCTAAAATTAGATTATTTAATAGATACTACATTTTCAAAAAGTTAATCTTTATTTTTTTGATGGTATACTTATAATTTAAGTATTGCAATGTTAAAAACATTATTACTCGCAATTATTTATTATTATTAGTATAATGTAGTTGTTACCAGTTTACTCTTTATTTTATTAATGCATATTACATATTCCTTCCTCTTTTGGGCCCATAAAAACAAAGCTGTTGAGAATGTTTAGACTGAAATAAATAGAACTGATTAATTCGTTATCAATATTGTATTTTACCATTATCTTATAACTCCACTTTCATTTGTCCTGAAGAAGATATTCATAGATTAAAGAGATAACTCAGCAACTTTTTAAAATACTAATAGATTTTTTTATTACTAAATATTTCATTTTCATAACAATCGAAAATGGAATTTGATTATTAGACATAAACAATAATAAATCTACTATGGAAATGTGGACCAAATCCAGATTATTCCAGTGAATATAGTTACACTATCGTTTAGACATCTCAGTTCCTTAGTGACACGGATAGAGTATTTGGAGTGGTAACGATGGATTCAAAATCGATTTGGGACCGTATTAAAAACATATAAATCGCGTGATTGAAGTCAACAAACAAAATGTGCCGTGAAGGCGAGAAGGAAAACGTTTGAGACCGAAACCTAAGTGTCCCATAACATCTTTCGTAAATATACTGTTTTCCAGCTTCTAAAAAGTAATTGAAGCAAAAATTTATAAATCAGATGACGTTTTTCTTTTAATTCCATTTTATTTATTAATTTATTTTTTGCACTCAAAGGCACCTCTTCACAATGTTATCAGCGTAATCCAATTTCTGTGGTAATAAATCGATAAAAATAGAGCAAACATCAGAACAACATTTTTATAAGATTGTTTCATTGGTGTACTTAATTCCATATATTTCTTTTAAACAAAATTTCTATAACTTTTATCATTGTAATTTCTTTTTTCAGAGGAGTAAATACTGAAACATAAAACGAAAAATTGGAAATATGTTGAATGGAACTAAATTGAAAACCTGCTTGTTCTACATACATAAGATTATCCCAGTTGGAAATTCAGTTAATGATATTGGATATTCCTGCTACCAAGTATTCAATCTTTTCTAGCAACTAGCATGTAATTAATTCCTTTGTCATAAAAGATAATATCAAAACAATATACTAATTTTGTATTCCAACAAAATTCAACAGAAAATCATTCTGTGTTGTTAATTACACACACACACAAAAAAAAAAAAAAAAAAAAAAAAAAAAAACCCTGTTATTACCCTATGTATATACTTTTAGAGATTCAAGTAAATCATTCCTGACTATCCATTTAAGAGAACCATTATTAATAATAAATATGTGATATTTTTATAGAAACTGTGAGAATGGTTTATTTGATTTAAAACATCAGAAATTAAATTATGCTTAAGTGACAATCATAATAAAAGTGGAATGAAAATGCTGATAAGATAATTCTGATCTTGAGGACATTTCTCATTACTTTAAACTCTGGGCATTTGGGTAATTTTTCATAGTTTTATAGTAAATAGAACAAAGAGTGATGTTAAATATATATATATATATATATTATTACAATGATCTTTAAAGCATTTTCTATTACTACTCTTTTTTTAATGGATGTATATAAAAACTGTTTTGTTCTTGCATATCTTTAATGTTTTTGTAATATGCAGTTTTAGTTGGGTTCATTATGGTATTCAAGAATTAATAAAATCAAGCCTGAATATTGAAGGCCACTTCATTTAAAGAGGATGAGCTTCTCAAATCAGTAAATACAGAAGCATTGCCATAGTCCCAGAAAAGATATTTAGCATAACAAAGTATTGTTAAAAAAATAAAACTTTGTGTGATTTATTACATTTTTATATAATTTGAAACATAAGTATCAACTCAGATTACATTTGATTTTAATGTTGAAGCAATCAGCACTCTGCGAATATTATTCGAAAAAATAATAAATAGAAACAAAATTAAAATTATCATTCAGAAAAGTATATTTTTGATTCAGAATATTTTTTTTTCCTAACCGTTTTCATATCTGATGGTGTGAATTTTAGTTGTCATTTAGCTTACTCTGGATTTGAACAACAGTGCGGCAGCTGAGAGCAACATTGGGATCTCTTTTGGGTTGGAATTAGCCCCCAGGAAGTGGGGGATTAAAGGG
Source organism: Euschistus heros (assembly GCA_003667255.2). Lineage (NCBI taxonomy): Eukaryota > Metazoa > Arthropoda > Insecta > Hemiptera > Pentatomidae > Euschistus > Euschistus heros. The sequence goes on along the minus strand of RCWM02000032.1, from coordinate 1,687,052 downwards.
AAGTGGAGCCTAGTCAGGGTTCCCACATTTACTCCTTTACCTCACCTTTACTATATATGCAGTATAGAAGAAGTTTAACTTTTTTTTTTGTTCATTTTGTTTTTTAATTTTATCATTTTTATTTTCAGTAATGATTTTTCTTCACTTTATATAAATATAATCATTGTCATATTTATTACTCATTGCACTTGATTTTAATATTCTTGGAATAAAAGCTGTTTTTATTGGGACAATAAATATCTATCTAATCATTAAGTAGAGCAATATTATTAATTCGTTTATGGATTATTGTAGCAATCTATATATATATATATATAAACTGCTTTTCTAACTTGAAGGTAAATTCTATTGGTGTATATTCTTCCCAAAATTCAATTTTTTTTTCTTCTTCAAAACATCTTTATTATTAATTAAAAAAAAAAAAAAAAAAAGAAGGACATTAATACATTATAGCATTAAAATATAATATATTTAAATATAGGTTTACAAATTATCATCTATTCAGATGTTTTAATGCGAACAAAGGTAATGAAAATTAGTGCTAAATATTACAGAGTTAAATTCAGTGGCGATGTTACTCTGAGATTTAGGTATGTTACTATAAGCAAAGGGGGGGAAAAAAAATGAAATGGGGATTAATTAATAATAAAATAGAGAATAAAATAAATAGATAAAATTAAAGGGATTTACAGAAATTAAAATGAATTTTATAACAGGAATATGTCCTTCCACTCCAGTTGGTTGGCTTTGAAGGATTGTTTAAGGATGAAAATAGAGGGTTGGACAGGGTTGGAAGCATGTCGTAAAATTTGATGTGACTACATTTTATGTATTAAACATGGTTTTCCAAATTAAATTGTGTTGCAAAATCAGTGAGTCAGTCTGTACACCAAGAGGATTTTCTTGCTATAACAATTCAATTGCCTATGATAAAATACTCTTTTCTAATCTGATACACTAATTCCTTAGCAGCAGAGTTGGGCAAAATTTAATCATAGCTAATAAATAATTAAAATTTAATCATGTCTGACAACTAATTTCCTGGAACCAACCACATAATTTAATAATGATTAAATCTTTCTGTCATTTTTTAGTGAACTAATGATAATTTTACTGAAAGATTTAATCATTATTAAATTAGGTGATTGTTTACAGGAAACTAGTTGTCAAATAGCTTTTTTTTTCTTATTTTTTTTTTTCCTGATTCCTCTAAAAGAAACAAAATAATATTAAAAACATTCATATATAAATAAAACCTATATATACATCATAAGAAAGAAAGAGAACAAAATGATTACTTTTTTCTACCATTCCTACCTATTATTTGAAGGTATGCTGAGATTAGTCGGTAGGATGATACAAGGATCCTTAAAAAGCTTAGATTGAGATTAATGAGAAGTGAGGATACTATGACAATACTATAACAAATCTTATAACTAAACTATTTACATTATTTACAATTTATTCATAATGTGATGAGATCACAGACATTATGACAACATTTATTGGTATGATGTGATGTCAAATAGCTTTGATTAAATTTTGTCCAACTCTGCTTAGTAGAGTGTTTAGAACAGACAGTGGATCATAAATAGCTAAAGTTACTGAAAACTCATTTAAATGCAGATTATAGTTTTAAAAAATAAGGAGAACATATTCAAATGTCCAATAATTACTTATACAAGTGATGTTAAAAACTCGTTTAGACACAATTAAAAGATTTTTTTTTTTTTTTTTTTTTTTTTTTTTGAGCAATGGTGCCAAGATGTAGACATTTCTCATTACTTTAAACTCTGGGTGTTTGGATAATTTTTCATACAGTTTTATAGTAAATAGAATTAGGAGTGATGTCATATATATATATTATATTACAATGATCTATAAATCAATTCCTATTATTACTCTTTTTCTCAATGGATGTATATAAAAACTGTTTTGTTTTTGCATATCTTTAATGTTTATGTGATGTGCAGTTTTAGCTGGGTTTTTTCTGGTATACAAGATTAATAAAATCGGGCCTGAATATTTGAGGCCTAAAAGAGAATCCTCAGGCATGAACTTCTCAAAACAGTAAATACAAGAAGCATTGCCATAGTCCCAGAGAAGATATTTTGCACAATAACACAGTATCACAGTTAAAAAAAAGTTAGACACTCACAGTTAAGCAAAGTAAATAAAATGTATAATATAAAACCAACGTAACGACTCAGATTAGAACAGACAGTGAATCATGAATATTTAATGTTACTGAAAACTCGTTTAAATGCAGATTATAATTTTAAAAAATAATGAGAACATATTGAATTGTCCAATCATTATTTATACAATTGATGTTAAAAACTTTCTTTGACTATTAGTTAGTTGTTTTTTTTTTGTTTTTCTTTGGGCAACGGTGCCAAGATGTAGACCTAGAGCGCGCCACAAACTTGGCTCAGACAAAGAGTGGGAGTTGGGAAACCAGTCTTGCGGGTCAAGCCGTCCTGCGTGGTTCTCAGTATATAGAAGCGTCTTTGGCAATATTCAGCTTGTGTTTGTGTGTCGTGCTATATTGTTGTTATTTGACCTCATTCTTGGACACAGATCGGAAAGGTATAGTTTTATTTTATTAAAACGATAATTATAATTTTATGTAGCCACATAACTTGTAAACAAACTTAATTCAACTGTCTTGATACTTTTATAAGTATTGTTTCCACTCCGTGGAATTTCACATGAAGTCATTTTTCTATCAATCTGTTTTTGTAACGGAGCTAATTGATTAGATTCTAAAGCTTTATTTGTTTAATAATATAATTTAAATATTTGTTTATATAGCTGTCATTAACAAAAAAAGTATCTATATTTTAAGAAGATGAATTATATATATTATATGAGTATGTTCAGTAAAAACAAAACAAAAACAGTTTGTGTCATTTATTCTTCATGCGATCAAACTGTAATTTTTTTCTAGATCTAATTCTATTAATTCAATCCTCTTGTATAATATTTAATAAAAAAATATTTTTATATTTTTAGTCACATTAATTTCTACTTATAAATTTTCATTCTCATTTTTCTTCTGATTATTCAATATTTAAGAATAATTAAATTGTAAAAATTTCATTTTTGTAATATAAAAATTTTTCTCTTAAAATTTTCAATGAATTAACTTGCCTCTAACTGCAAATTTATGTATATTTTATGTAGTGCTAAGTTTGTTATTTTTTATATAAAATAACAATGAATATTATATTATTAATTAATTTTATCATAGAGTTAACATAATATGCTATTAAGAAAGATGAATTCTTAATATTAATATTATGAACTTTCGGTGACCAAGGGCATTGAAGGCTCCCACCTGTAGCATTGGCTGCCTTCAACTTCTTTTTCTTCTTCCTTAGCTACCTGTTGATATGAAAGACCTAGATAAATTTTTTTGTCTATTTTGTTAGTTGACTTATTCGGAATTTTTTCTTAGTATTTTATTTGTTGTCCAATAGTTGGTCCTAAAAACATTATTAATGTTTCGGATAAATAGTTTGATATTAATGCAATAAAGTTAATAGTTTTGCAAAACGTTGGCAGCATCACGTTCGATTTCTTTAGGATATTCGATCAACATTAAAAGCTTTTCCTCTATGAACTGTGACCTGAACTTCTGAAATCTTGTTCCTGGATTTTGGTGATTAATAGAAGTGTCGAATCCAAGATATATAATCAGTTATTATGAGACATGCTCATGAACTATTCCCATTCGTGGAATTCAAATTATGTCAAATAGAAGACTTCCTTTGTAAATAATTACGTCTGCCGTCTCAGCACCGTGGCTTATCGTCAATTTGTTTGATTTTCTTTAGAAACGAGAGTAATTGAATCATACAAATTTTAACTGAATCACAATAGTAGCAGTTAGAAATTATTTTCATTTTATTTAAAGCCAAACAAATTCATCTTATCAGTCTTATCTCAGGTATTATGTCTGTTCAATTACGTGTGATTGATCACTGTTAAATGATGAGTTTAGAAATTTTTAAAACTGAAGAAAATGTCTTATTTAGATCAAATATCAGTTTTCATAGGTCATTCGATTTCTATAGTTATAAAAGAATAGCTTGTTAGAAATGCGTAACCTGTCATTACAAACTATTATATATATATTTGTGTGTGTGGCTCTTACTCTCAGCTTAAATTTAATTTGAAAAGGAAAAAAAGAATTAAAAAAAAAAACTATTTATTTATATTTACTACTCTATACATTATAACAAGCTAATATGAGGAAAATGATTACAATGGTATGCCAATAACATTTAAGGAACTACTCACTAGTAGCACTTCAATAAACGTTCTACACAAGAAGGTCTCTTGCTCATCTTCTTTTCAGACGCCTTGGAGAATTATCGGAAATTGAGTGCGAGGCGTCTTGGAAGACTAGTGGATTAAAGTCATTATGTAGTTTACTAAGATAGGATAGATTTGTGCCAAATCAGCAACATATGGAACATTAAGATCTTTATTGATAAGTTTGTTTGTGATTTGATAAGGAGCACTGAGGATTTTACGAAGGATTTTGGATTGTAAGGAATGGATATGGGAAGAATTGGAAAGTTTATTTCAGTATGAAAAGAGAATCTGTTGAAATTCCTTTCTGTGAAACTCCATGTATCCTATGCTCTTAAATAATAATTCACTAATAATTAATAAAAATATCCCGCCAAAAAGAAACTGTATTGTCCTAGCTGCAAGAATCGATATTTTAAAATTTCATGAAAACAAAAAGAAATATTTTTATGATCCAATGAGCAGCTGGCTTGTTGATTTTTCTTATCCTCCCGGAATGTAGAATGGGAAGAATGTACCTGCAACCACCTGCTACCACCTGCTGGGGGACTGATAAGACCTACTGCACTATTTCAGGAAGTTTATCAGTAGTTCTTAAAATACTGAAAAAATCCATGATTTTTCCCAATTTACATTTACGGTAGGTCCTACCGGCAAATGTCATTTAACAAAAAACATTCTTCATTATATTTCTGACTAGTAACTGTCTCCAAATTTTTGATTCGAGCAAAACCAACAGAGCTATAGCGTGCAAAAATAACTCCAACACTTAAAAGATGTAGGCAAACGTGACTAATTTCATTCAAGCCAATATATCTCCAAAACGGCAGCTCCTAGCGACAAATATCTTATAACCAAACATACTCTGCATTAAATTTCTGATCATGAAGCACAAGTGAAATTTTTGATCCGAGCAACTCCAACAGAGCTAGAGAATGTCAAAATGAATGTAAAAAAAACAATGTAACACCAGAAAATTTAGACCCTCCACCTAAAAGTGACATCCCTGCCAAAAACAAACATTTAGTCATTTTTTTAAAAAAATATTTCTTGTACATATAAGTTAAGTTAATTTATTTGTCGAATATACTGATCTTTATGGTTCATTGACACTGGAAGGTATGTGGATTCTCACTCTAGTGTAAAATGACAACTGTATTTATAATACAGCCCATTCTTAATTAATCTGCTCATTCTTCGTTCACCGTCTCGAAAAAATATATTTAATTTAAGATTTTTAATTATTCAATTAAATCAATCGTTTTTTATTTCTCTGAAGGGTGAAGAAATATATAAGTAAAAATTGTGGACTTTTCATTAGGAAATATTTTATCGTTTTCAAAATCCTGTAATTACTCTAAAAACACCATTTGTGCCAACGGGATACTTTAAAGCCCTATTAAGATGTACAACTTAACATTTTTTCGCACCGGTGATATCTGCTAAAAACGACCGTTGAAGGAACAGTTAACGCATTTTCAAGGTAATTGGACTTATCGACTCCTTCACAAGAAAAATAAAATTAAAAAATATTTAAATGCTCTCAAAACTTAGATTTATATCGTCTTTACATTTTTAACTATATTATTCTTATATCATATACTTTTAAATTTAATGTTTCAAATATATCTCTGTTTTATTTTTTTTCATTTGGTTTATTCGTAAATAGGAATCGAAGAGTATATATCAATACTAGAATAGAATAGAATATAAAAAAAAATTATTCTGGGACAATGTCCCTTAAGAATAAGAGTTACATGACTGAGCATAAATATTATCTGGCCTAGAGATTATAAATTAAATAATAAAATATGATAATTAAAAATAAAAACAACTAACCAAAAACCAGATAAGTTAGACTATATATACAAGCGGTAAAGGAAAAAAATATTATATAAAAAGTTGATTTAACGATAGATTTCTTATGTTACACCGAGTAAAGCATGAAGATTAATAATATTTGTTGAGAGGGAAAAGAAAAGAAAAAAAAAAAAAAAGATAATGAAAATTATTTGAATAAAAAAGAAAACATTATCATAAGAAGATTGTTGAAACAGGCTTAAGTTTTATATCTGATACGCTTGGGTGAAATTCATTAAAGCATCGATATAATTAGATATCATCCTACTGGAGGGAGAAAAGGTGGTGGAAGAGGAATTGTTTTATATGTTCCAAGGAAAGGTGCGTTGCGAATAGAAGGAGGAAGAGAATTTCAAAGAATAGCGGAGCGGGCAAGAGAGGAACGTTGGAATGCAGTAGTTCTGTAGGATAGGGTGTAGAGGTCTGAGAGATAGGACCTAGTATGCAGTGATTGGATTGAGAACTTGAAATGTTCGATATTGTGAAATGTACCAAGGAAGTAATCTCTACGGAAGGAAGGGGAGAGTCAATTTAAATAAAGATGGGACTCATGAGATCGCCTCGAGATTCCAAAAACAAATCTTATAAAGTAAAACTTACTATCCTTCAGTGTTGCTTATTGTAAAATTAAATATCTACAAAACATTGATTCAAGATTTAAGAATGAAAAAAAAAAAATTAAAATAATTATACATGCACTTCTTTTTATTTTTAATTTGTTTCCTGGTATTTACTACTATTTAAAACAGAATAACTTCAGTAAATGTGTGGAATAATGAAGTCATAGACATGTCGTTATGTCTATGACTTATGGAAAAAATAATCATTTTTAGTACTGCTACTTTTATTCTGTACCAGAACCCGAAGCCATCTTCTTTTCAGACGCCTCAGAAAGTTATTAGGAATCACGTGGGAAGCAAGTTGATTTAAATAGTGGGTTCGGGTGGGTGTGGAGTTATTATTATAGAAATGCTACGTTTCTGGTTTGGGCCAAATTAGCAACTTATAATACATTAAACTTATTATTGATAAGTTCATTTCTGACATAAGAGCATTCAGGTCCCTAGGCTATCTTTTCAGACGCCTCACAGGGCTATCGGAAATCGGATCTGAAGCAAGTTGAGAACTAGTGGATTTGAGAATGTATGAAGTTTATTGTGAAAGGCATGGTGTCTGATTTGTGCCATATCAGCAACATATGAGACATTCAGATTTCGAAGGGTAAGTTTATTTGTAACATAAGGAGGAGCATTCAGATTGGATTGCAATAGGTTCAATTATAGTTATGAAAATCAGCCTTTTATAATTTGTTAGAAACTTTGCTACTGAACTTGTTGGAAATAACGATCAGTTTCATGTTTATATATTGTATGAAGATTACAATTAAAACATTTGTCCAAATCAAGACTTAGTCTTCAATTTGAAATAAAATTAACAATTTATTCTAGATATGTTAATAGAGTCGTTTGGTATCAAAACCCGTCCATGTATATTTTTAAAAATATTACAGGAGGACAAGAACTTAATAAATACTAAATTTTGGCCAGACGAAAAATTTGATCACACTTTAAACCCATCTTCAATATCGTTTAATCGGAACGGTTTTAAGCTTGTTTTCAATTTTAATGGTTTCATAAGCCATTATTTTCTATTTGTTTTGAAAGTCGGTCGATTAATTAATTATTCGGTAATTTTTGGTTCTTCTCCGGATTTTCATAACTCGTTTATTTATTATAGATTATATAAACTCCCCGCCAAAAGTATCGCAAAACTTTGAAATATTTGAGTTTTATAACAACTCATTTTTTTTTTTCATAATACAGAAAGGTTCTGAAGTCTATAATAAACATTCCTAGACATTAACAAGTTTTATTAAAATAAATTACAATATTTCTTCCAATGAACAAAAAAGTTAGAAATCTTACTTTTTAAATTTTTTATTTTTATGCAATTTTAACTTTTAAATTTATATTTAATAAGACATATTGCCCCCTCTGGCTTGAATTACTGCTTCGACTAGTTTTGACATACTTGTAAATAACGAAACGAATGATAAAAATGGACTGAAGGAAATTAAAAAAAAAAATTATCTAAAATTCCATCGTTTGTTATTAACAGGGAAAAACATTGTTGTGTTTAATCCTTATTGTCTCACGTTCACTAAATAATATTAATATGAATATAAACCAAGTATGAATTAAGGTAAAAACACAAATACTTTTGACGGGGAATTTATATGAAAATAAATATATATAACAAAGTTCTGATGTTTTGAAATCATTAAATGTTTTTAGAACTGTTGGTGAATGTTTATTGATATTAATAAAAAAAAAATGGACTATAATAATAATGGATCATTCCTTATTGATCCTTCTATAACATCATGCATACCTCAAGTTACAATTATAAAAAATTCATATGATTCACTGAAAACTGCGAGTGTGTACATAAACTAAACAATTTGTAAATAATATATGCAATAAAGGCCGATTAAGATTCAATTCTTGTTGGGATCCAGTGATTTTTGATCTATTGCCTTTAAGCCACAAATGAAGGTGCTTTAAAACTTGTATTTAAGAATATGTATATATATATATGCTTTTTTTTTTTCTGAAAAAGTTTGGGTTTTGTTCTGAATGACTCAATTGGTCAGTTAAAGGATTCAGCCAAACACCTCTGCTGAGCGACTTCATTATTTTAAATTATACATAACGCGTGAAAAAACAAAAGAATTCATTATTGCATCAAGCATTGCTTAAGTTCTTCACGTGTTTCATTTGTTTCTCCCCTCAACGAAAACATTTTTCACTGTTGTGAAATGAAAATCCTTAATACCGCTTGGCAAGTTTCTGCTTTAGCGTTGGTGTACCGTGTGGGCAGCCATGAATATGTCCCCACCTCTTGTCGTTTCATACTTTCTGAGTTTCCAATGCAAGGATAATGTTACATAACTGGAATATTTTTAACGTTTTCTTATTTTCCCTACATCTTACTGAATATATTGTTATAATCCATAGTGGTTATAATATTTTTCTGTTGTAACATAATGCTGTTATCTTAACTAATACAATATAACATTAAATTGTCTATAACAATTCATCCGCTCCTGATAAACGCCATTGTTGATCTATTTTGTGATAGTTCTGTTCTTATGAAAATAAATTGTTTATTTACTAATATCCTATTCTCCCTAATGAATGAGGACACCGACTTTGTTATTTTCTGATACCAAGTGTATACTTAGTCTGTTTATTTTCCCAAACTGGTATCTTCGGTAAACACTGAGTTCTCATTGTGCATTTTCAATTATCATTTAGAGATCTCTAAAGATTCATTGTTTTGTGTATTGCAATTTTATTGATGGCCTGCATTGTTTGAGAAACATTTTGATAAATAGCTGTTATTTTCTCAGGCATTGTAAATAATTATGTCCATCTTAATGGGATCTTTATTCCCCTTTAAATAGTTTCTCAGTATAAATTACTTCTTTTTTTTTCTTTTCTTTTTTTTAAGCACTTTGTAACGAGTTTGTCCTTGCAAATACCAATTATATGTGTGAATATATCTCTGCAATAATATATCATATAATTAGAAGGAATATGATACATAAAGTAGTATTTTGTGCACTATTATTTTTTTAAATTGAAAAACTATTGAAATCCATAGGGGTTATCTATTTATTACGTGAGCTCAAAATTGGAGAGGATTCCAGCAAAATCAAATATTGGGTTGTTTCACATGAAATGTCCGATTTTATAATATTTGAAATACATAGAGGATTTTGCGAGTCTCTGTTGTTTACTTCCAAAGTTCACATATCATAATCAAGCAGTTACTAATCCTCTACTTTTCTTTTATAAACATTAGCTTCCCAATCAATTACACACTGTTTAGTATACCTTCAAATATGAACATGGAAACACGCGATTTTCGTGTAATATTTTTTTATGAGTTTAAACCAGGTCGTTGGGCAGCTGGATTGCTTATGACAATCAGCGTCGTTCAGGGCAGTGGTTAGGCATCGACGAAAGCCCAGGACAAATGCCAAAACCAAATTTGCATCCGAAAAAATTGATGGTTACAGTATGGTGGTCCATGGCTGGAATCATACATTATTCCTTTTTGCCTAGAGGTGAGACCATTACCTCTACAACCTACTGCAATGAAATTGGCCAAATGCACGAAAAATTATTGAAAAAACAACCTGGATTGGTAAATCGGAAGGGCCCTATACTCCTACACGACAACGCTAGACCCCACGTTTCAAAACTTACCATGCATAAATTGAAAGAGCTGGGGTACGTAGTTCTTCCGCACCCACCATATTCTCCCGACTTGTCTCCAACAGATTATCACCTTTTCAGGAATTTAGACGACTTCTGCAGAGGAAAAATTTTTGCAAATGATGTTGAAATCAAAAGTGCGTTTTCAGATTTTGTTTCACTTCAAAGCTCAGAGTTTTTCAAATCCGGGATAAAAAAGTTGTTGTCACGTTGGGAAAAATGTGTGGAAAAAGAAGGTAAATACTTCGAATAAAATTATATTGTTTTCATATTGTATTTTTACTAAAATCCCTTTACCTTGAAAACGGACATTTCATGTGACACAACCCAATATTTTTAAGCAGCGGGGATCAATGAACAACTTTTTTATTCAGAGAAAGAAGTATATAATATAGATAATTATGAAATAAGTATTAACGATTATGTCTTTTGTGATATATAGTAAAATATATAAACAGGCATAAAGATTAATTTAATAAATTGTAAATCATGAAGTAAATCTTAACAGGGGAGATTCCTGCCTCACCATATCCAATCTCATCGAGGCGATGGAAGGGTCATAATAAAAAACACCTCACATACTGAATGCGCTCCTCTACACTTTGAATATTAAAATTTCTTGTGGAAAGAAAACATGGGCTTTGTTATGTTGGGAGTGTGGTTCACCTTCCTTAGTACTCTTATTGCTGGAAAAAAAAAAAATGTTTTCAAAAGGGATTCAGGATATAAATCAGTTTCAGTAATTTCAGTACATTGCTAATCATTACTGTAGGCAAGCATAATTTTTTTATTTATAAATTATACAGCTGTGAAACCTTGCGATTGCCAAGAAGATTGAAGGAGCTTTTAGAAAGTAGATATAAATTTCACGAAATTTGAACGATTTTTGTTTTATTTTAATTCAAAATTAATATTGCACAATTTTTACCGCCATCAATTTTAATCATTGAGCAGGAGTTTTGAATGCAGCACTTCAATCCTGTTAATTATTTTCGAATGCAATTCAATTCAATTAGCGAATACTTTCAATAATAATTTAGAATTTAACAATAAAACTTTATCTTATCTTTTATTTTATTGATAGGATATGAAATTACAGATTTAAGAGATCATGCATGAAGTTCGATATAAAAGATATTTCTTTTTAAAACATTTTTTTGCGAAAAATATCGATTTTCAACAACTTATATCTCGAAAACCGTTGGAAGTTCGACAAATATGTAATTTTGTAGGAAATTTTATTAGCTAGAATCTTTATTAGAATCATATTTTTCGAGAGTCCACCGTTTTCGAGATATAATCGAAAAACCCCAAAATAGGACCATCTCCACTCCCCCCAACGTTAGCTCACTCCGCGGGGGCGGTACTTTTTTTTTGTTTATCTTCTAACTAATCCTAGCGAAGCCCTGAGATTAAGAATAATCGCATATTTCATGCACTATACACCCTTAATTTCACCACTTATTAACTGGACTAATAGATTATAAGCTAAAATTGTCATAATCAGGTGTATTTTCGAAGTCGATGCCTTCAAAAATGTTATCTTAGTTCAAAAAATAAAAAATATGACATTTTTTGAAAGTTTCAGTTTTGAAAACACTGGAATACATGCACACCGATTTATGGTGTGTACCTTAAGTTTTGTTAAACTTTTTTAACGATGGATTAAGTATATCGGTAACTATAGTTCATTCAATGAATAAATTTGTTATTGGCTTCTAGAATTATATTTCAGGCGCTTAGACCATTTCTTCTAACTGTAGTAATTTTTTGACGTACTATGATGGATGTATTTCTTAACACCTCGTGGATTCATTTCGGATGCATTAGTCAAACTAATTTTACCATGAAGCAAACGAAAGAATACGTCTCTCTGATTAACAAACTTATCCAACACTTCTTTGAACGAGTTTTTAAATATTGTATCGTGTTGTCGAATAACTTTCATATCCATTTTTAAATTAAAAACTGACTTTTAAAAGTCTGTATTTTTAGATTGCTATTTTGCAATGCCCGAAATGCTAGACGACATTCTATTCGGAAAAGTAAAACGGTTGCAATCATATTGTAAAATACGGAAGATAAATACAGATAGCTACAACGAAGTGGAAAGGTCTGATGTCATTTTAACCAGATTAGGCACACACGATACAAGGACTTTTTCTGTAAGATATGCTATGTCTGCTGATTTTTTTTTTTTTTTAACCTATTTTTACTTTTAATAATGATTGCATAAGTTTTAGCAGGCCAATGCAGAAATCCGAGATAGGACACGGGTAGAACTACTGGCTCATCAAAGCTAATACGCTGAAGTAGGTCAGAATTAAGAAGATCCTTGGCAGTTGGGGTTTTTAAAAATTCATTCTAGAGTTAACCTATGATTGGAAGTAGGTAACCCATTTATCGAAATCAGATATCTCATAATTTAAATAATTTAATTTCATGAGTTTTACGTATTTATTAATTTTTTTATTCGGCCTTATTAAGTTAGAAAATCTTAATTATTTGATAACTATTCTACACTAAATATTATTAAAAATTTTGCATCGCTATTCTTTTTTTCAAGAACTTTTTTCTTTATTTTGCTTGTTCATTGAATTTTACAACTTTACACAAAAAATTACATCCAGTAAATGTGAAGTAACTAATAATTATTTTTTATAGTTTTTAAAGTACTGAATATTTATCTCTATATACGGTATATTATTGTGTATATTTTAAAACATTTCATAATATTGTCAATGATATTATGGTAAAATTTCATGATGAAATTTGATTTAAATTATATATATAGTTAGTGACTTTCATATCGATACACCATGGCCTACAATGTATTTTTGTTCTATCTTTTAAACATTGTTTTGCAATTTTAGAAAAAAAAACTCATACCCTTTTAACAAGAATTTATTTTATATGAAATAACAATAAATTTATATTGATATTTATATAGGAAGCAATGAATAAATAATAATGCTTTTAATTTATACGAATTTCATTTTCATACAGTTCTATAGTTCATATTTTTAAGATATACCTTTTTTTGGTACAGTTTTTTGGCTATAACTAGAGTTAGGAAACAGTTTGCTGTTTTCTCGTTATACTAGGATTATTTTACTAATGCCATCCAATAAATAAATTATTTTTCTTATTCAACAATTAGCAATCCCTATTACATTACAATAGAGCTTGGCCAATCTAGTTACATTTATACAGCAAAATACACATGTGTAGGTACATATTTACAAGAAAATAAAATATTTTAGACATATAAGACATAATCTTAATTAACAATATTTGTTGATATAAAATAATTTTCTACTTAATTTAGTGGTTTTATTATGTACAAGTAAACAATTTAAATTATACCAACAAATCGAAACCAAAATAAAAACAAAAAAATTACATCTTATTATTGTTACTAATCCTCTTGGGTGTTATGTCATTATTCGTTCAAAAGGAATGTCCTAAGTTTAATAACATTTGTAATGAAATTATATAATACGTTAATTTTTTGTTCATCTTCAATTGTTAAAATCGTGGCTATGTTATGGGGGACGTTTTTTATTTTATTATTAATTAAAAAAATCCGCCTGAATATTAGATATTGTGAGCAGTTGAATAAAATATGATTTAAGCTTTCCTTTTCATTTTGATTGCATAAGTTACATATGGTTTCGGAGTCTATTTTGTACTTATTATTTTTATAATAAATCTGTATTTTTTTATCTGATGCAAGCCTCAGTTGTGACATTATTCTCAGTTTGTAAAATGGGGCATTTAAAAGCAGGTATTTGGCACCAGTAATGTGTGTGGTTTTTTTTCCCTTATAGTAGGGATTAAAGGTAGAATTGTTCACCCTTTCTAAATCCTGAGCTATTAACATGTTTTTATATTCTCCAACCACTTTTCCTAAATTATTCTTTATTAGGACAGGATCCTGATTTTCCCATAAATAGGTATTGTTTGATATCAGTAGTAATTATTTTAGTTGGGCAATCCAGTTATATTTTATTTCTTGAGGATGTGCAATATGAAGTTCATATAATTTATTGTATAGGATACAATCACTATTACATATTTTATCATATATATGATATTAAGTATATATATTTATATAAAAGGAAAAAACAAAAAGTGCAATGAAAAGAACTGTAGTGTATGTCAATGTCACTAAATGTCAGACTGTCAATAAGTGGATTTGATTTTACTTCAAAAGTATTTTTAATGATTTTAATAATAATAAGTCCATAGGAAATAAAATATTTGTTTTTTTCCTCATCTAATATTAAAAAATAGAAACTGTTCCTTTATTGTCACTACCTTCAAAATTTGTGAAATATAATTATTATTTGATTTTATTTTTGTATGAGGCTTCAACTATAAATTTTTATTTAAAAAAAAAAGAAAAAGTATTAATGTATATTTTTAAAATAAAAAATAGCAAAAAATATTTAACATAATTAAATAATATTATATAAATACCAAATCAAAATTTTATTATTAATGAATCCCTTGTGAAAACATCTATATTTAATTAGTTACTTATTCTTAACTATTTTTACTGTGGAAATGGTCAGGATCATTACTGTCGGAATTCATTGAGTTCAGCTTTGTGTTAAGGACCTTAGTCTGGGAAACTTCTTCCTGCTACGTGAGCAGTTAGATAAAAAAAAAGAACAAAAACCACACCTGACCCAAATAAGCGGCTTAAAACGGTGATGGACCCCGGGTCTACTGTACGAGCTCTACGGTATTATATCTCACGTATTCGTCTGTTTGTTTATGTTTTGTATATGTATAGACATATTAATGATGCCTTGGTACTAAATATTTTTCGATTTTTGTTACTGATACGATACCTTAGTTTAAATTAAAAAAATAATTATTATTTCTTGTCATTTTATTTTATGTATTTATTTTATTTTTATTATTTGACATGGATATGGCTGGGGGTTTATACGTTTTTTCACACTTGAAAGTGTAACATTTTGACTCGCTCTAGCTGTGTTGGTGTTGCCCGGATCAGAAGTTTGCCGACAGTTATCTGATCAGAAATTTGTGGAGATTATTTTCTGTTTCATAACATTTGTCGCTAAGACCTACCGTTTTGGAGATATATTGGTTTGAATGAAAAAAGTCACGTCTGAAACCCCGACGTACTTTCAGCATTGTTTATTTCGAATAATGATTATATGTTAAGTTAATTTATTATTAATTGAAGTAATTTGATACTTTTAATTGTAAAATGTAAATTGGAGAATGCAGGAGATTATAGATAACGATGACATATCAATGATCAATTGTTTCTCCCAGTCAGAGATAAATTGAGTTTTTTTATTTAAGTATTTTGTTAACATTTATATGGTATCATTACATTTATATTTATTTTTTTCCTTTAATTTATTATTTTTATATACTTATTTATAGTTACATTAATTACAAAATTATTAGCAAACTTACCTAATAATTTATGTGCGTCTCTTGCACATAAATTATTAGGAATTATGTGCAAGCTATGTGCGTCTCTTGCAAGAGACTATCCCATAACGTTTTCCACTGTTAAAATATTATTAATATTGTCCTTGTAAGGCTTAAAAGCACGATTTGGAAATAAAATGAAATTATTTAAAATATAAAAATAAAAAATAACCCATTTGAAAAAAAAAAAAATATTGCAAAATTTTATAAACAAGTTTCATAGTTAAAACAGCAATAATAAGTCAAGAGATATATTAGTAAAAAACAGGTAGCATTTATTACCCACAACAAATAACATGTGGAATTAATTACATAATTTAGGCAATGTGCAAATAATTATTTTTTAAAATGTTTTTTATCAGAGTAATATTTCTTTTGGAACCACAAATGTTAGCGAAACCTTCCACAAAACACTGTAGATTATGGATGGACAAATATATCACTGCAAGCTGTTTTAATTCTGAAAAGGGGCGTTATAGCAGTTGAAATTACTCATTCTCCGAGGATTACAAATCTCAGATACGTTTATAGTCACATAATGCTTGAAATGATGTGACCTGCAGCTTCGTAATCGCCTCCTTGTAATGTGAACAAATATCTCCCATACCAATATTTTTAAATTTCTAATTTCTGTGTCACCTGTGAGTTGTTTGTTAAGTTCAATTTTTTTAATTTTGTTTTGTGGGTATTAACGGATTAATAATAAATGGGCAGAGAGAGTTCTTTTTTAAAAACGTAATAAATTATTCAATTTCCAAAAAAGGACAACGGCGGAATTTCCAAAAGCATAACAATGTTGGAATATCCTTCCGCCATCTTAAAAATCTTTATAATCAGGAAGATTTCATAATAGTACCATTAAGGACGAAAATTATCAACGAAATAGTAACCTTAAGGACATCAACGGCGAAATATTCTGTCGCTATTTCAAAAATCGTTAAATCCTGGGAGATCTCAAAATTGTGTCCTTTTAAAAAATAAAACAGTTAAATCAATTTTCAAAAGGACAAAAACTAAATTGCCAGGAAGAAGTGGCCAAGGATGTCCTTCGGCCGCCAAAAATCGTCAGATCCTGGCAGATCTGAAACTTCCTATACATTTATTTTTTGTTATTTGTGTCTAATGGGCTATATAATGTGGTCATTACTGGGATGATTCTTTGTGAATCATTCAGGAAAAAACGTTTAAAACTTTCAATTATTTTTCCTGATTACTAACTAAATATTTTTGCACTTACACATAATTCACTAGTGCCACTGATTTGAAGTCGGCTTCATTAGTTTGGTATTGTAGTTCTTCTTATTCCTAAATACATGTCAAATACATATCAACAATCTGATGTTTATATTATGTAGTGGCTCTAAATTTTAGAAAACAAAAATGCCCTCATTCTAGATGATGAAGATGAAATAATATCGTTTTTCTCTTTAGACAGAAAAATCGATTTATAATATTTACATAAATAGTTATCTAATTATCATACATCATAAAGACAACAAAATTATCGTTCTCGTCTATACATATCGTACGATCTGACAACCCTGACCTGAACTTCAATGGCATCGATCGATAACTAGGAATCGACTTTGATTCATCGATTCTTGACTCCAATACTCTTCGTATTGGAATCCATAGTATAGCTACACATACATATATTTATAAATCAATGTATATACGTAAACATAACCATTAATTGATTTCAATAACATTTGTTTGTTTATTAGGGCTCAGCGTTCTTATACACTTAAATTAGGACAGAAAGGAATTAGGGCTTAAATAAACCCCTGTTTATTTGTGTATTAATTTGTGCTATGTATTACTAGCATTTCATGTGTGACACCATTATGATAGACTCATTCTCAACGGTTTTTTAGTATGCTAATAGCGTAACCTCTTAGGATCTTGGAACATCTGTTCGGTTGTTATTGCTGGCATTTTTTTTCTGTTGGTGTTGCCTGGTAATGATCATCGTCTAATGCGTCTTAAATGACAAGATAACTGTAAT
This sequence comes from Euschistus heros, assembly GCA_003667255.2. Classification (NCBI taxonomy): domain Eukaryota; kingdom Metazoa; phylum Arthropoda; class Insecta; order Hemiptera; family Pentatomidae; genus Euschistus; species Euschistus heros. Next base: position 1,669,106 of record RCWM02000032.1, on the reverse strand, counting down.
GCTTACAGATTTCCATGTTGTAATATAATGTTATATATCAGTCTTGCCCTGATATTGTCATGTCCATAACAATCACATAATGAATTTCTGAAATATATATACGCATATACGTTTTCAAATTTTAATTAAGTTTTTAAAGGATTAATTAAATGTTTTTTTAATTAAAATTTTTTTATTACTTCGCAATTAATTAAAATTTAAAAGGATTAATTAAATGTTTTTTTAATTAAAATTTTTTTATTACTTCGCAATTAATTAAAATTTTTTAATAATTTCAAACTTTTTTTATTACTTCGCAATTAATTAAAATTTAAGAAAAATCAGTCGTCTTATTAATAATTTCAAAAAGTGCGGTTTTATTATGATTACATCGAAATAAAATTAAACACCGAATAGAAAAACATTTATTAGAAGTTTATTTTATTATAAAATTATGTAAGCCCCCAAAATAATGTTATTTAATCCAATATTTGCTAGAAACCTGTTTCAAGTTTCATTTTGGAAGGTGGAAATTGTTGATTTTTTTTTTTAATGGAAGGTATGTTATCAATTACATGAAGTGCAATAACGGAATTATGTATCATAATTAATCTTAATCTTAATTATTTTTCTTATCATTCAATTCTGCATGGTTTATAAGAGAAATCTAAAATTATTGTGGTTTTTATATTTTCTGTAAGCTGTGCAAGTTCATTTTATATAAATCGTGTTTCAGCCAATAATCTCGAATAACCTTTGTTCCTCAGTTTATTTTGTATCTTATCTGATTAGAACAAACGTTTATTGTGGTTGTTTTAGAATATTAATGAATTTAAATGTTTTTATTAACGGCTGAATAGAGTCTTGAAGTTCTTATACTGCATAGACTGCAAGCTCAGGCATCTCGATGCAAGATACAAGCCAAGGCCTTTGGGATATCAACCTCCAAGGGCAGCTGTGGCTAGTTTTTGTACCGCTCTTCCTACCTGCGTCATAATTATTAACTATTAGTGGAAGCCATTTAATTTTTAAACTTCTTTCGGTCTTAGTTTCGAAGTACATTGTCTAATTTAATTTTTTTTTTTCAATATCTTAACACATCTTCAATACATAAAGAAAAAAATATTCAAAAACCGGCTATTTTTTGAAAAACACTGAAAAGGATTAGTATAAGTTGTTCGTCCCATTACATGTTATTTTTTCTAATGTTAGTTATTATGTTGATGTTTAAAAAGTGAGTATTCAGTAGTTTAGAAGAACGAGAGGAACTTATAATAATGATAGAATACGTCTAAACGAGTTTTTATGTAAAATCTATTTTTTTATAATGATTTTTTGAAAAAAATATACATTTTTCAATATTTAGAATCGACCATCTGTATATAATTAGTATATCTAATACACCCCAGCCAGCACAATAAATATGTATGCTTGGCAAATTATGACGATTTTGAAATTTTCAGTGGGCTCTGGCTTGGGTTTATTACGGGACTCCATAAAAATTTCTGGTAGATACTGGTAGTAAATTTTACCAGATTTTAGTTGAAAAAAAAGAAGTTTCAGATCGGACAAATAGCTTCGGGGAAAATGTTTCAAAAAAATTTTATAACTAGAGTTATAGCCAAAGAGTAGTGTGACCCCAGTCAAAGAGTTCTCAAGTGAAGGGAGTAGAGTGCACGAAAATGCGATCATTTTTGACTTCACATCTTCGTTAGGAGTAGTTAGAAGGTAAACATACTAAAAGTCCCCGCCCCTGGGGGTTAAGTTTGCGGTGGGGGAGAGAAGGTTCCATTTTTGGGGTTTTTCAATTATATCTCAAAAACGATGGACTCTAGAAAAATATGCTACAAGTAAAAATTAAAGCTAATTAATTTTCCTATAAAATTGTTTCTATACATATTTGTCCAACTCTCAACGGTTTTCGAGATATACGTTATTAAAAATCGATAATTATCTAAAAAAAAAAAATTGTTACCTCAATTTGTGTCAAATATTTGTTTCAAGTGGCAAAAAAGGTATATACGAAATTAAACTAAATTTAATGCTCTTCAACTTCGGTTCTGAAATTTTTACTGAGTCCTTGGTGGAAGGCGTTAAAAGCAAATGTTTTTCCGAACCGGTGCGGTCTTCTTCTCCATGCTATATCCCGAAAACTGTTATTAATGTTAATATATTAAAAAATTAATGGAACCAAAATTATGAGCATTGTTTTATCTACATGGTTTGTAACATTCTCGATTGACTCGAGGCATAGAAATCTATATATTTGAAAAAAAAAGAAAAGATTTTTGTGACCTATGACCTTGAATATCTAATTATTGTAACATGCTGAGATCGGTTACTTTTCATCCTTTATTTAGAAGACCGGAACGAGGGTATATGCAAAAATTCAGCTTCTTTGCTTTCGTTCCGAGATATGCTGAATAAAACTATTTGACTGGCCTATCAGTTAGTCCTACGATAAACGGCAGTGTCCAATCCTTAGCCTTGTGGTAATTACTTCCTCCCTCTTGTTATTATGGACTGTTATTAATATTTGATTTAACTCTTTTGACTGTGGAATTCTTCAATCGATTTTTCAATCGAAACTTCTCAGTTTCAAGACAACACGAGATTACTTAACAGCTCCGTATTTGGGCATAGCCTATAAGTTGTCGAAAGAATTAAAACAATATACATACATATGTAGTTATTTTTCGAAAATATTTAAATCCAGTGCATTACGTGCTCTATATTCTACATTATTTATAGGTCATGATGTAATGTTTTGTTGAGACAGTACCCTCCAGTTTCCATCATATCGATCTGTCGGAGGGTGACCCTATCGCGGAACGGATAGGCGGATGATCCGGCTGGGTAACCTTAGAGCTGCTGACGCAATAGGTCTTGTTCCCCTGCGTCTCTTCCGTCTCAACAACAAATGCCTTAGGTGTGTAGTAAACTTGGATGTTTATCAGTAAAAAATAAGAAATATTTAGAAAGGCGATATTGTTTGTCTATTGTTATGAGGCGTAAAACCCTCTATGATTATCAACGCCTGTGTTTGTTTGTAAATGTTTATTTGAAACTCTTACATACCTACGAAACATTAGGATTTTTACTACTCCATATTTCTTCACCTGGTATTATTTAAAGCATTGATTAAATAAAAGCAAGCAGTTAAAAAAAATAAAAAAAAAAATTACGAAATTTTAAATGGTTATTTATTTAGAGTTGTAGATTGTTGGGGTATGCAACGAAATGTAAAGGGGGAAATAAACCTTATTAATTAAATATTTCTTAAATTGATAGCTACTGGTTTTTTGTTTTTTTAAGTGCTGCTTTTATTTAATTAACTCTTTAATTTTTAAGGGTGCCTACCACAAGGAAATGTCGATATATTCTGAAAAAAGTCGGTAATAATTGAGGAATTAACTGTAAATTTCCGGAAGTCGGGAAAAAGTAGTCGTTGATTCTAAAATTTACTATCGTTCTTAAATTTTCATGATGAAAATCCTCCGTTTATAGTTTGCATATTTCTAATGCATTAATTTTTAATTCATACTATAGGACAAACCAGAAGCTATTGAAACTCTTAAGTAAATATTCATACTATAATTATAGTAATTACAGTAATTTTTCCTTAATTACTATACTTTGAGCTGAACAAGAAAGTTCACGCCAAAAATTATTACTGGAATTTATTTTACAAGATAGTTACAATAAGTAATGTAAAATCAATTATTGACACCTATGGATATCTTTTAAAATACAGACAGAATTGAAAGTACTTATTTGGTGCTCAATTGAGTTGTAGGATTTAAATGGAATTTTATGATAATTTTTTTTTGTCTAAATGTTTTTTTGTTTTGTTTTTTCTTATTTTTTAGTTAGGGTGTCAATAACTGTCAGGTTTACCCTACTTATTCTAATTCATATGTGCAAAATCACAGCGGGTATTAAAATGTTATACCTATCTGCCAATGCCTGTTAAAATCTTTCAACAGAGCATTGAATCTGATTAAAAAGAAAAATCTCTTCTAATATGTATCATATATTGAGTTATAGCGATTTATTTTTTTTGGAAAAATTAAAATTGAATTATTTTTCTGAAAAAATGAAACCGACAGTGTAATCTACATTTAAATTTCAATTCATTTTTTAAAAGATTTATTGTTTCCATTATTTTAAATATTTTTTTTTTTAGAATTAATTTTTTTCTGATTAAATTACATGATTGATTAACTTTTAACAGTTTATGAATTTTCAGATGGATTTGTTTTGAATTTGAAAAAGCAAACGAATTTTCAATGAATAGGATTTGACGTCGATAATAATTCTTAGAATTTTGATAACCATTACATTATTAAGATATTGGGGAATATCTGTGACTGTTTTTTTTTTTTTTTTTTTTTTTTTTTTTTTTTTTTTTTAATTATTCTATTCACTCTTACCTTAAATTTTAGTTTATTGGGCCAACGCTTAGGATAAAGATTTTGTTCTTGCTCTACTAACACATTCGTCTTTTAAATTATTTAATTTAGTCAAATACTTTCACTTAAATAACATGTAATTAAGGATATTATAAATTGTTTAAGTGTGGTATGTAAAGTAGAACAGTATGCTTTGATTTATTTGTTTGGATTATTATTGCAAGAGTATTAAAGTATCGATAGTCGGGAATTTCCAGAAACATTCTTGAAAAAGTTTCGGGGACTCCGTTTACCGAAATTGGTTTACTTCATGTTATTCTTATACGTTTCTTATGTCCCGGGTAAAGTATATGGGGTTGTAAACCGGTGTTACTATATACAAATAAATACTCAGTACCAAAATAAATCTTTTTAATTAGGTGAAAACCTTTAGAGGTTCTTTGTATTTGCCCAACTTCAGCGCTAGCTGCTACCTATTCATTATAAACGTACCCTTGCTGAACTAACTGAACAGCTGAAACAAGCCGTTAAAATAAATATATAAATTTTACTAAACTTATGAAGAAAAATTTTCCTTAGTTCTCACATAGGGGTTATATTTAACATGAAACAGGTGGAGCGTAGTTTTTAATTGTTTAACTCGCCCTTCTCTTAACTGTCTACGTTGTATCCGTTTATTCGAAATATCCTACAAATGGCCCCTATATAAATGAGGTAGTACTTCAAGGGAGTAAAAAAAAACAAACAAGAAGAATTTAATGGTGCTGGAAATTTCCAGAAAACAGGTAAATTAAATTAAATACAGTAGAGCCTCGCTAATTCGCATCTTGCTTGTCCAAATCTTCGGATAATCCGACCCTCCCGCTAGTACCATGGGGTGCACGGAATCCGGCGCCTAATACGGGCGGAATCCGTAATAGTCTAATAAAATTGTAAAGTTTGGTGTGCAAGTTTGGTTTTTAGTTATCTACGTATTGTTAGTGCTTTCGTCAATATTTTCGACCTGTTCTACGTTTCACCAAAATATGTACGGCACAGTTGGTTCTGAAAAAAAAACATTTTATATCCATATCTTTACTAAATTTTCTGCATTTTGAGCAGAAAATAATCTCGGTAGCTTAAACGGAGTCCAAAATACAAACTTTCAAATTTTTGGATTCATTCAAAAAGGCTAATTGTGTTTTTTTTTTTTCTTTTCGATTTCCTCTATGTGTCCTTAAAAAACGGCGTTTAGAGCATACTTCATTATGAACGATTTTAAAGATGAGTTAGTATTCTAAAAATCGAACAAAATGTAGTGTTTTTACGTCCAATGCTGCTATGTATATTACAACACATTTTTGCAAACTAATAATATATTACCATAGTGTATATATCGTACGTTTCTGTTTCCTTTATTTTTTTAAATATGTTAAAATATAACTTTTAATATGATTATGATACACTTTTAACTATGAAAAACATGTTTAATTAAAATCTTCGGTTAGTTTGACCTTTTGGCTGTTCCGTCCTACCCCTTAGTCCCTTAGGGGACTGATTAGCAGGGCTGCCGATTGGGGGGAAATTTTAGAAGCCTTTGCACTTTTGGGGGTAATTCGGCGGAAATTCGAGCAATTATTGGAGGTTACACGCCATCAGCAGGGCTGCCGATTTGGAAAATATTTTCTCCTGCGGGGGAAATTCGAATTGAATTTTTTAATAGATTTGAATTTTAATAACTCGATTCGACCCAGTAGCGTATAAGTTGGCTAAAATAAGTATTCTTTTTTATTTCATAACAATACCTAATAAAATAAAATATACGAAGAATATCTTAATTTTAATTATTTAATTTTTTATTTTTATATTATTATTTAATTAATAATTATTTAATTTTAAGACATAAATATATTTATAAACTTTATGCCTCATTTTTAAATTTTAAAAGTGTTTTAATTCTTCAGTAAAGGAGTATTTGATAAGTTTTATGTTTTATATATTTATAACATCATAAGTTCTTAACTTATGAGAACGGGCGAAGCCGCGACAGAGAATCCTAGTTAAAATGTACAGATATTTATAACCTTAATGTATCATTATTAAAATTGATAAGCAACATTACTTTGTCATTTGGGGGAAATTTTGAAACGGTTTGGGGGAAATTGGGGAAGTTTTGCTTTGACGCGGGAGAAAATGTTATTTCAGAATCGGCAGCACTGCATGATTATATCTAAAATTTTTAACTCTTTCTGATGAGAAAATGTTCTCGAAAAGTTCACATCCTTTTTTTTTTTCTTATTTAAAATTATTTTGATGATTACATAATTTATTCTTACAGGACCGGATGTTTCAGGGTACTTCAATGGGTTTTTCTAATTAGTAGCTAAGGTTTACCACTGAAAATTCATGGCAACCTTGTTCCTTCCAAAGGTCATCTCGATATTTATATTAATATGCATAAGGTTGAGGTTATAATGAGAAAATAAACTCGTTTATAAACAAGAGCTTCTGAATAATAGAATAATCTGAGGCAGCATAATTACATTTGACATTACAGTATTTCCTGGGGAACTATATATTGTGTTAGAGAAGCCATTGGACGTTTAAAGTTCAAACTACTGCACTTGCGATAAGATACATTTAAACTATAGCAAGTGAATCTGGAGAATCCTGGTCATAATTTTCTTTCAATATCAACTATTACTTACGTCAACATACCAGACTTAAAAGAAAAGAAACTGCTCGTCGTTTCCGAATACTACAACATTTACAAGACAAGCGCTCAAAGCTTCCAATAAATTGCAATAGACTTATTTACACAACAGTAATTAAACCCATTGGGACATACGGAGTTCAGCTTTGAGGATCCACTAAACCTTCCAACCCAAAATCCTTCTTAAAATCCTAAATGCTCCTTATTATGTCACAAGCAAAGTTATCCATAAAGATCCTAATGTTTATATGTTGCTGATTTGGCCTAAACCCCAGATAATTTGAATGTATACTCCATACCAACTCGAATCCACTTGTCTCTCAACTTGCCACACACTCAATTCCAGATTATTCGAGGCTTCTGAAAGGAAAATAATAGAAACAAAGAAATTTTCTGAAAAGAAAAATATTAGAAGAAACCTTCTAGTATAACTTTTATTGAAATGCTACTAATGAGTAGTTCTTTACATGTTATTGTAATCATTTACCTCAAATTTATTTGTTGCATTGTACTTGTTTGTAATATATACTGATGTATTATAAATTAATAGCTACACAAATAAAAAAAATAAATAAATACAGTTTGTAGTACGCCCAGATTGTTTTTTATATTTATATTGACTGTAAAATAGTCTTGAAATCTTAAGAGTGAATCTTATAGAGACAATATTATTTCAAAAAAGATTTTTAGATGAAACTATTATTATTATTCCTATCTTAAATCCATACAATCTTAAGTCCTTCCTTATGGATATTACTTGAAAATGTAATAACAAGTATTCACAATGTCTCATTAATATATTTTTGTCTTGCAGAATATCTTTGTGTTTTTAAAATGAAAAAAAAAAAAAAAAAAAAAAATATATATATATATATATATATATATATATATATATAAATATATATATTATAAATGAAGTCTGCTATAAGCAAAAAAAAAAATTGGATATGTTTTTTTTCATAAACAAGTAATAAATTAACGTTTTGTGAGGTTATCTCTACTTTTTAATCCAAGATCCTTTAATATTCTACTTAATCCAAGATTTTTGCCAATACTCTAACCTTTAGTGGATGTAGTTAAATTACTTCGAAGTTTTAAAATAGGAATTATTACTTCGAGTTTGTAACACAACACCTTTATCCTCTCATCTCTTCAATTAAGAGAATAATATTTAGATAAATTAAAAAAAAAAAATCCTCAAAAAAGCCCCAACACTTAAAAAACGTTGGCAAAACGTTATTTTATTCATTCAAACCAATATAGCTCTTAAGCGGTAGGTCCTAGAGACAAATGTTATATGACCCCAAAAAAGAGCATAGATGATGGGTAAGGATAAAACACCGATAGAGCATGTCAAAAAAGCCCCATCATTAAAATTTTGAGGGTGTCAATAAAGCCACAACACTTAAAAAATGTAGGCAAAAAAGCGTAAAAACTTTTTTTCATTCAAACCAACATAGCTCCTAAACAGTAGGTCTTATTGACTAGTGTTATATAACATAAAAGATTCTCCATTAAATTTCTGATCAGGAAAAAAAACACAAGAAACCCACAGACCCCCAGCCAAAAGGCGAATCGATTTAATTCCATTTAAAATAAAAACAGTTACTCTCGAAAGCCTTCTAGCTCATTGAGAATAGAAAACATTGAAATGATTAATTTTCTAGAATTGTCTGGTCAGTTGCATGAAAGGCAACCTCATCCAAAAGTTCTTTCTAAAAATAAAATGTGAAACATGCCAAAACGATTGAGATAGTTTAAAATTGCTTCCATAAACAAATTCCTTTTATTGATTATGTTACGACAGGAGCTTGTTTAGTGAAGACTTAGTGTTAAGCTGAAGAAGTGATCGGTTAATGCCCTATTCATGTATTTTAGTCTCCTGTGACCATGTTTGTTGCCAAGCCTTATATATGTTTACGTGATCGGTTAATGCCCTATTCATGTATTTTAGTCTCCTGTGACCATGTTTGTTGCCAAGCCTTATATATGTGTACCAGATCCCGATTTCAATGTCAAACATTGAAATGATTTGCCTGGTAAAATTATCATTAAAACATATTAGATACTTTTATCCTAACATAAATAGAGTTTATGTCTGATAATCTTTTGTTTTCTATGTTTTGTAGGGAGTATGTGGTTTCCGTTTATATCTGTGTGTGGTTTTGTAATTGATAACACAAAACAGATTATTGCTGATAATAATGACATAATTCTTGTTTAAGATAAATCTTAAACGCATCAAGCTATACTTAAGCTATAATTAATACTAATGTTTTTTTTTTGTTTTTTTTTAATATTATAAATGTTCTCGGAGATATTAGGTATTATATAAAAATCTAATATTTTTTATAATTTTCACGAAGTGACGGATTAAACGGTATAACGCTGAAGAAGGTCTATTTAAAGCAAAGAAGGTCAACGGCCATTTTGTAGTCTCGTCATGATTCTTTTCATCCACACTACCCGGAACAGTCCAGAAAAATCACGACTGACTCCTCAGATTAAACTATTTATTTCATTTTTATTTATTTTGTTGTATATAAGAGATAAAAATTATTGGTGACTAATTTACTTAATGTTTATATTTAAAACTGAACAGTGTACTCTGGATTTTTTCCTTGATGTAAAAATTTGTTTCTCTAAAATTTTATACCTTTCACTTATTTACACTCACTAATATTTGTATCACTATCACACGCTCATGATACGTTTTATCGATTCTAATTTTGTTTCAAATTAGTCGCTACTTTTCAAGGGGGAAGGTTTTCTCCTTCTTTTACACACTAACCTATCCATTTTCAAAATTAAAAAAAAAAAAATATGGTGTAAATTCAATTTATAGAAAAAGAGCGTGGGGTGAAACAAACTTCTTTTACGGAGGGACGGATGGACCGACACCATTGAAATTTTATTGTTTTAATTTTCATAGTAACTATAATTTCATTAATACCAATAAAATTTTTGTAACATTTAATATCAAACACCCCACGCTTTTTTTAACTATAATTTTTTTTTTGTTAATAAATTAAACTTTACTTTAACTTTATTCCAAATTAAATAATCATAATCGATTGTCTGTCTTTCTATTGCCTTAACAAAAACTATTCATGAAATAAATTGTTTTTTTTAACAATAATTTATTTTCTTAATTTTTAGTCTCCAAATGATATCAGTAGTATTTATAATCAAGTTTGATATAAACCTTAATGATATAAACATATAAACTTCGAGCAATCAAGTTCTTCTATTAAATTGCTGGAGCGACATTTGTGGTACCACAACCACGATTTTTGACAATTGATTGTGACTAAACGCTTGAATAAAACTCAGCTTAAGGGATTTCTTTAGACGGACAATTTAACAACACATATTTCTATTGAAAGCATTATTATATATTTTTTGCAAAAATCTGAAAAACGTGCCAAAATTGTAGGGGTTTTTGCCTCCCAAAAATTTCCCCTTATCAAACGTCGTCACATTTTTGATATTTTATTCTCAGAACCCATCTAGACCATATAAAAACATAAAACCTTAGACTCTACCTTTTGCAAAACAGACCCTCTTTTTGGGGGTAATTTGACTGGACTAAGTGAGAACATTAGAGCAGTTGTGCAATTATTGTATTGTCACTGGTCCTTGATAAATGTGGAAATTTTAAATTTAATCAGTTTAGTGAAAATTACGATGAAAGATTCCGTTACATACATGTCAAGTTAATAAAAGCGTTTCAAACATTAACCTCTGTTATACATTCCCATATTAAAATGAAAAATAAGAAAATAACGTGGAAGCAAGAAAATATGAAACACTAAATCAATGTCGATTTAATATTATAGGTAGTAAATCAGAATTAATAAAATACTAAATTGCTAGAAAAGTTAGCTTCTATTCAACTTTCTGATGTTAGGGAAGTGGAAATAATAATTCATAAATACATAAAACACAAAATGCATGTTGGTTATTTATGCTATATTTTCTTACGTTAGGGGAGAGGAGATAAGACAATACGAAACTTCTGATACACTTTCTCACATTTCTTTTTAGATCGAAGTGTTTTATAGAATTAATATGACAATCGATATTACAATATTGTAATTGACACCTTGGGGGCAATAAGTGATGTGGATGACAATGAATCCATTCACACTGTGCAAACTAAAAATCACATAAGAGGAGTGGAAATTAGAATATAAATATATAAAAACTAAATTCGTGTAGAAACTAATGCTGTGGTTTTTACCTTCTATTTCACCTTTTTACATTTAATAAGACTACAAACTAAGATATTAATAAGATAATACATCAGACAACACAATCCAAGTTAAAACTGTTGAAATAGATGTGAGGTTATAGGAAAAAGTTATCGATAAATGTTGAACTCGAAGTGAAGAGTGGGAATCGATCTCCTAGTGCATTGCAGGCCATTTCCTCATTGATAGTGATACCTTAATTTTATACTTTCTACTTCTTTTGATAAAATTTTGTGTGTGAATAATATTTAAAAATATTTAAAATTTAGGGGAAACGTTAAATACTGAGTAAAATGCTGAGTCATCATAGCATCATGAATGGTTGACGAAATAAGCAATGTTATTATCATGCTGCCCTGCATCCGATTCTTTTCGTTATCCTCGCCACGTTTATGGTTAATGAATAAAGCAGTTGGGTGATCGTCTGATTGATACCAACAGAACTATAAGCTATGACTATTGCCCAAAACCAAAAGTATGATATTCTGTAAAATTCAATAAATTTTGTATCAGATAATTTTAAAATATTGTTACTATATTTAAACCCATGGTTCTGTTACTAGTAGGTGAGCGATCACAGCAGCTTGCCAGGTTACTGTCTAAACACGTACTTCCTCCAGGTGTCTGGTCGTTATTAACCTCTTTACAACGATGACTTTACCTACTTCAGTACAATTAGAACAATGGTAAATCCCCTAAGTAATTTATCGTAATACCTCAAATTAAATATAAAATGATAAATAATAACTAGTTAGAGTCTCTAAATAAAAATATTATTATTGTTATGTTGGTATATGAAATATCTGAGGAATGTTATTCGAACTAATTACATGATAAGTTGATAAATAACAAAAACATTTTATATGCATTGTATGAAAAAAATATTTCAAAATTGTGTTATTATGTAAATTAAACTAAAACATGAAAAAAGATCGTATGCATGAGCATAAATCCATTATATTGTAAAATTTAAATAATTTTATAATCCCAATAAAATATTTGAAGCTAACGCAAAATTATTTTTAAAGATTACACCCACATTTAATAATTAAATGTTTTTATAACCCAATTTATTATTTTCTTTTAATGTATCAATTTTTTAAATATTAATGTTATTTTCTTTAATTTTTTAAAATGTTATATTTATTTATTTAAATATAACACTGTTTTGATCAGTTAGATACAGTATGTAAGTAAATTAATTAACTGTAACATTTAATAAATCAATCAAATAAAAAAAGTAGGTAGACTTTTTTGTTTTTCTAATTATTTATTTGTTGACATTTAGTTTGATGCCCTACTGATGGAACATAATGTAGCAGCACTCGGCACTTAGGAGTCAGAAGAGATTCAAGTTTTTATTGATTTTTTAAATAAATCCACTTTTTAAAAATCTAAAAATCAATTATTTAATTGGAAACCTTTCTAAATTTGTAGCTTGCTCAATGATCCACTGTCTAGGATTCAGTTTTATTTTTATTCTTGTAAAATCTACATTAATAATTTACAACTATATAAATATACATATTTGAGTAAAACGTTTCACTACCTATCTATTAAACAAATGCATAGAAGTATGTTCTTAAATCTAAAATTTCTAAACTTTTTGAGTTTTCAAATTATTAGGTGGTATCACCCCACCCTATCATCTCGTAGGTATCATTATCAAAATGTTTTTATTTCAGTATTATGCAACTTACGTTTTGCTATTTTCTAAGCATTCGGCTATTCCTTAAGAGTCGATTTTAAATATAGCTTCCTCCATTTCATAATAGACTGATGATCTGTTTTTGTTTTTTTTATAGTACTATTCATGGAATACGTAAGTAGTATATATGTAATTGTTATCCTTACACTTTAAGCCCTGCTCAAAAGAGTTCTTCATTCGCATTTTTCACCGAATTGCTTACTCTGTCTACCTCCTTGCAGTTAAGTAAGTTACAAAGTCTTATCAAGATCCGTGTGGTTCATTACTGTCTTTTGTAATATAAGCTTTAATTGCAGTATCCCAAAGCATATCCTGTTGCCAGCAACTTGTTAACTCGTGCGGCGTTATGTGTTCCGCTGACTTGAAAGTTATGCAATTCGTTCTGATTTCTCTCTGTATGAGCCCAGTGTCGTTGAAGTTCCTGATTTCTTTTCAATAATGTGCAAGTGGGTGTACGCATCACTCCTTGGATAGTCCTGAAGTTTTGGTCATTGCTTAGAATTTTATATTACAGTTATGGAATTGTTGTTGATTATTGGGGCTTCCAATCTATTCTTGCCAGGGTGAGGGACCAAGATAGATTTCGAGGGTCTACCATGAAATAAATCTTAATCCATCCAGATGGGATTGGAACCCATGAGCGCCCTGAGACCCTTGCCCCAACTCACTCGGCTATCGATTCCCCGAATTATGGATTGTTTTAGCGTTTATGTCGATAGGGAATATATGGTTTAACTATGGTTTCGAGTAGAGATCATTCCTATAAAAACAGTATTTAAACAGGTTGAGATCAGTTTGGTAAGTATTTTTCTTTTCTAAGTCCTTTCCAGAATTTGATCCCCAAGTTCTAGCCCTTCTTTCGTAAGCAACACCTTCCTAACGACGTGTTCTAGTGATAAGTTAAATAATACCGGAGAAAGAGAATCTCCCTGTTTCAAACCAGAACGCACCTCGAACTTTTCGGAGTAAAAAGTACCGGATAGTATTGGTCAATCAAAATATCAAACAGTTTCTGGAGGTTAATTGAATATTAAGCCTTTTGATATGAACAGAAAGGCTCTTCGCCCTTATATCTTATTTTTTTCTAAAATTTCTCGTAGGGAAATTATTGGATCGATAGTTAAATGATTCCGTCTAAAACCACAATGATAGTCTCCGATTATTTCCTCTGCATATTCTGTAATTTGTTTGCTTAGAATTGGTGTAAATATTTTATAACTCCTTGGATGATGGTTGATACACTCTGTTTTAGGCCCCTTTTGACGTATCCAAATAAGTATAGAATCTTTCCATTCTTCGAGCATTCTTTTCTTTTTCTCAAATCATTGTTACTAATTGTATTTTAGAAACCCCAGGTTCTCCTCACACTTTGACTAATTCAGCTGGGATATTGTCGATTCCGACTACTTTATAAGATTTTAATTTTATGATCGCTATTTCAACTTCCTCCTTACTCGCTTAAGTGTTTATATGCTATATTTGAACTATTATTTTTTATATATTTTTTTCTTGTCATAGATTATTCATTTAATTTTTTGCGTGTATTGTATAAATGGATTATTTCACATCTCTATTGCTTATTGCCCTTGAGTGAGGCTGATTATAATATTTTTTTATTGAAAATATAGTTAAAAATAATATTCATATAGAAGTTATTTAGTATTACGTATTAGTAAAAATGCTATTTTTATCCAAGTATACCATTTAAACTGTTAAACATCCAAGTTTACCATGTAAACTGGGCAGTTTAGCAATAAGTGGTTGAGGTGTTAACTTTAATATTTTTTTTTTATTGATATAATAAATGCTTTCATCGAATAATGTTTATGGCTGCCTAGTCAGCTTTACGTACTGCAACTAGTTGTTCACGATGGGAAAGCAGGACAAGCAGTCAATTGATTTCAATTAGATCTGTTGAGCTTCCTATAACAACTGAGCCCTATGTTCCCCTTCTGCCTATACATTTTCTAAAATTCAGTTCTCTGTGTTACTTAAATTTATTATTATTATTATTATTTAAAAATATAGTATTGAAACTAAATAGTTTTCTTCTGTTTATTTGATAATATTCAAGTTAAATATTTATTTCGCTTACAATCACTTAAATAAATAAATAATTACCTATGGTTAACATGTTACGTGATTTCTTATTATGAATAGTTAAGAAGAATTATTGATTGGAATTTTAACACTTATAACATAAATAAACAAAAGTAAATCCTAAATAAAAAAAAATAAACAAAGGAATGTAAAGAATACTTCAGCTGATTAAACCAGGCTTAGAACACACCGTTTCCTGAAGTAGAAGTCATTGATTGGAAATATTGATGTTGGTGGTCTTCTTTTCTTTGCTTTACGTTTCTATTGTTCAATTGATGTAGGGAAGTTTTCTAGTTGCTTCCTGTTCGTCTTAAGAAGCATCTTCCAGAAAGGCCGAGGGTATCCATTCATGTAAATTATGCCAGCCTTGATAAGGTTGTATCTTTCTGTTCATTAAATCTGCAGTCGTATAGTTTGTGTTGAAATGTTTCTGTCCGTAATATTCCCATGTTTCTATTCTCAAGTGAAAACGCTTAAGGTAATTATTACTCTATGAATAATTTGTTAGAGGTTTGTCCCATCCAATTGGTGAATCCACTTATACGTTTTTCCTAATTAAATAAAACAGATTCTTAGTTCACTTAAGTCTGAACTGAGACTCACCAGTCTATAAAGTTGCTCGCTGGTTACCTTCAATTCCACTTTGGACTTTAATAAGTATCGAATTGATAGGCATTCCGCTATTTATTGGTTATACAAAGTTTTCTTGATCCGTTGTGTCATTGATTCTTAGTGTCATAAACAGAATATTCCAATGTTCTGTTGCCTGTGGAATTAGCGTATCCGTGGTTATGGCTGTATTATATTAACTAGTGTAAGTCTGTATAGTTCGTTGTATTGGATAACACCTGCAATGTCAGTAAAGGTATCTATTTAAATTATAAACATTTTTTTCAAAAGTACCTTTATCATTAAAAATATGGACTTGATTGCCGAACCATTTGGGGTGAGGGTCTCAGCTAAATGCCGTGGGTTCGAATCCCATCTGGGCAGGTTATATCGTAGTGAACCGACAAAATGAATCTTGATTTCTCCTCCCTGGCTAGAATAGGTTTGGTAATCTGTAGAATATCCCGTCCTGCCTGCCCTAGTTGCAGTACCTAAGGACGTTAAGACCAATAAACAATATATGCTCCTTCATTGCCTGTACATTTCTCCAGTGAACGAACATTTTGTATTCCCAAACTATAAAAATTAGGTGTCAAGGATAATGGTAAGCCCTGTAAGGCCGATTTGTGCGCGTTTTCTTCGTCATTTTTTTTTTTATTTTATAAAAAGTAATCCATCCAATGTAAAAAACAAAAATCATTTGTTAAAAGATCCGATGAAAATGGCGGGAGGAGAAGGACCTCTATGTTCAGGTTCTTCAGTTTCTGTTTGGTTGGTCTTAAAAGGTGTGGTTGGACTTGAGTTTCCATGAGAATGTTTTTTAAGAGAAACTAGTGATCATTAATTTTTTGGGTTGAAGGTTTGTTTTAAGCTTAGAAATATTGTTCTTTCGTTCACTTAATTTGCATTGCATTCATAGCTCCTAGAATTTCTGCGGTGGTCTTATTTTCATTAAAATGGATTTTTCTATATGTTTTACTTTCAGGTTGAAAACTAAGACTAATAACGAATAAGTATAAAATAATCGTTCCAAAAAATAAAAAATAAATAAACCCATAAACCAACATACTTACGTTTCATCTGTAAGATGTACATGTGTACTATTGTGTGACCCAATTTTTTAAAATTATTAAAAATTCAAATTAGTTTCCGTCCTGTCTTTTGTTCGTATTTCCCTCCATCTGAGTAAATATTAATAATTTTTGTGTCTGTATCTATAACAGTGATGGGTCGGTACCAAAATGTTTCGATTCTCGATACTGGTACCGATACCAAGAAATCGATTCTTATATCGATCCTCAGTTTAAAAATAATATTAATATATCAAAACATAATCCTAAAATAATAAAAAAAAAAAACAAATCGATCAAAAAAGAGCATTTATTATCCAAGGCATATTAAATTTGTTATTAATTGTAATTTCGTTAATTGTATAGTTCGAAAGCCAAATTCTTATTTATAAAGAAAACATTCTTTTTGATTAAGGATTTGAAAAAGTTCTTTTTTTTTTTCATTAAACATTGTAGATGCATATTTGTATTAATTGAGTATTAGGGTTCGAAAGCTAGTATTTACATGTGAAATACTATGAACAATAATAAATTTGGTAAAGGTTCGGATGGCTGACAACAACCCCTACGCGCGCACAGAATACCTTTTATCGATTCTAACCTTGTTCCAATTTATTTCGATGTTCTAGTCGCTACTTTTAGAGGGGAAAGGTTATTCTCCTTCATTAACGGAGAAACTCTAAATCCCTGTTCAAAGTAATATTAACTTCTGTTTACCTTCTAGTATTAAAATGAGGTATAAGGAAATAATGAAGTGGAAATTAGAAAATATCAAAATATAAGGCACTAAATCAATTTTGAATTAATATTTATTAAATCAAGAATTAATATAATGCTAAACCACCAGTAAAGTTAATTCCTGATAAACTTTCTTTCAGAGAAGTGAAAATAACAAATTATAAATATATAAAAGACAGAATCCTTAAGTATTTCTTTGGCATAACTCCTATTTATTTAACATTTGTAGCTACATGTTTCAGAGACAATGCTCCATCATCAGGCTTCTAAAAACACATTAATCTATAACATTATACCAATAGTTTTACAATTATATAGTAATGTGTCATTTACCTCTTAATCTGTGATTATTTTCACATTGTCTATAATGTTATAAGCCATTATATAATATAAGATAGAATCCTAGTTGAAAGTGATGATGTTAATTTCTGCTATATTTTCTCAAGGGTCATGGCAGTTTGGTGGTGTCAGCTATTCGAACCTTTACCATAAATTCTATAATGAAAACGGATGATAATATTTATTTTTGGACATATCGTATCTTAAGATAACAAAAAAAGTATAATACAATGGTATTGTCTGGGTGGCATCATTTCGTTGATTAGAGATTTTCATCTCATTTCTTCACTTTCCTATAACGGTTAAATGTCTTTAACAAACTGAAGTTTACCTTGCAATGGGATTTTCTTTTTCTTTCAAGTGACACGGCAAAAAAGGTTACCCGAGGATGAGAAAATGTTCCAAAACATGTTGAAGGAAATAACATTGTAAGGAGTATATGATGATCCATGTGAATATATTTATTTTTAATTTTGTAGAAAGGTGTCTTGCTCATAAGGAGAATAATTGATGTATAATAATCACATAATTATATGTCACAAAACTATTACCGACGTCAGCGATATCGATCGGTTCCTAGGAATCGATTTTGAATAATCGATTCTCGATACACATTCTTTCCTCAAGGAACCGAGAATCGACCTATCCCTAATCTATAATATGCCTTGTTGATGATACTAAGTTGGTTTAGGTAAATGGAAAGATAGTTTTGTTTTTATAAGTTAAATACTTGAATAATATATTAGTTAATTTTAAGATGCATAGATAGTGTATTATCTTTTCGTCCTACTTAGATCTATTCAGTTTTTAGGCATGATAACGTTTAAAGGATAGTCATAAAATGCGATAGCGTGAAGTTCTACTGTAGAAAGTGGGCAGAACTTCCTTCAAACAATCAAGAAATTTAAGTATCTATTTTATTATCTTGGTTTTACTTCTTCTAGTCTTCTTGTAATCATAATAAAAAATTTTCAAAAATTCATTGCCAGGATATGGTTTAAAATTTAAAATTAATTCTAAAGTAATTTACTAGACAAATTAAAAGCTCCCAATTCATTACAAAAGACTTATTTACATGACTGTGATTAGACCTATTTGGACTTACGGATTTGAGCTTTGGGGCTCTACTAAACTATCCAATTCATTTCGTATCCAATCCTTACAATCCAAAATCCTTCGAAAAATTCTAAATGCCCCCTTACTTAGTCACCAATAAACTTATCCATAAAGACCTTATTGTTCCATATGTTGCTGATTTAGCCCACACCAGATACCTATCCTTTCATAGTGAGCTCCGTAGCCACTCAAATCCATTAGATTCTCAACTTGCCTCCCACTCCATTTCCGATAATCCTCCGAGGCGTCTGAAAATAAGATGGCCTAGAGATCTTCTAGTGTAGAATTTTTATTGAAGTGCTACTGATGAGTAGTTCTTTTCAAGTTTTGACATGTTATTTTAATCGTTATCAGCTCATATACTTGATGTATATATTTGTACAGTTGTAAATTTCAATAAATAGATATTTACAAAAAAAAATAAAAATAAGATATAGTAAATTATATTCTTCTTATAAAAATTTACTAATTTTATTTTTGTGTTATATTGATTACATGATAAACGTTGTACTATGAAATCAAGCATTTTATTTATTATAAAACATAATAAAATAAACGTTAGTTCATCTTTAGTACTACCAAGTTAATATGCCAGTTAATAGTTAAATGAATGTTTTTAAAATTAAAAGACATAAAACAGTTCAGCTAAGGGTTTTGTCCTTATGCTCTACGACTGGAGCTGGAAGCCCGGGTTAACCTACAGGTTACTAACCTATTCTAGACGGAGTGGAAGATCGACATTCATTCCATGGGTGCGCTGCGAAATATATTTCATCCCTCCAAGGGCGGATTCGAACCTATTCTGCAGAGGTTATGAGGATGCTTAAATGTTTGACACTTTAGCACTCTTGATCACCTCTCTTTCAAACTACTTATAAATAAACGAAGCAGTTTTCATTCACATACGGCTTAAAGGAAACGACAGTTTGAAAAAAGTACAGTTATCTCAATAGGTACTCGTTTCTAAAATCCATTTATTTCTGGATTTTCAACTTTATATCTCGATAATATATTTGTATTCAACCATCCAGAAATTATTCTTTTTCTGTATCTGTGCTTGTTCGTCCGATACCATACGTTTTATGATTTTTCCAAATTCTTTTTTTCCTTTCGATTTGAAAACGGTAAATATAATCATCATTTTCTATTAATAATAAGCCATAAAACCAATGGCTTACCATTAATTGTAAATGCTAATTTTTAGTCATTAAGTTATTAATTAATATTTGCCACCTTCTAGAAGGCAGTGGTGGGCTTAAGCTGTTAAAATTTTTATCCATTTCAGAAACGTTGACATTTTTTAATACTTCATTAATTTTTGGAAGATCTTTATCGTAGAGAGTAAGATATTTTTAAGTTTTGGTCATATAGAGCTTTTACATATCCTGAGCCGAATACTCCAATTAGGTTTGGATTGAAAATGGCCTGATTTGCGACACTTTCTTACAAAATTTATTTTAAATATTAATACTAAATCAGCCAAGTCTCTAGCAGTTGATATTTGTTTTATCAAATATGTCAGCTGTATATATGTGAAATAAGATAGGCGACTCTGTATAACCTTGTGGTACTCCAGATGTCAACGAGATGGCTTCGGATAAGGTATCACATGACGTATCAAATTGCTTTAAAAAATAAAGGATTTTAAAACTGAATTTGTAATATTGGATAAGTAATTTGATTACAAACAGTTTAAATTTGTATCTCTATAGAACCGTATTGCAATGAGATATAATATAGGTTTCAACCAAATTCTTTTCAGATCGTATTAAGTATAACTGTGTAAAATTCAATGTTTATAATAGAAAATAACTATTACTTTTATTTGTTTACTATAACTAATATGGATTCGTGCCTCTGCTTGTAAATTAATAAATATATTAATGAATAAACATTTATATCGCCCATGCAACAAATAAGAATACATTTATGTACGTCTCAATTAAGCCCATAATGGCTAAGTTATTAATTGGAACATAATCATATTCCATTCTTATGATTATTCAAATGAATAATGCTCCCGGTTCCAGTGAATCAAGAGATAATGCTTACACGATAGACCTATCTCATCTCAGAGGAAATATGACGAGTCCACTTTGGAAGCTGAGTTAACGATATCTCATTGTCATTTTGTTTTTTTATCTTTATTAAACAGTGAAAAAAAAAATTATAAATGAATCATATATACCCTACTCTAATCAAAATTTTATCTAAGTGTGACAAGCTTGTAGGAACTTACGCCGGTTGTGGTTCCAAAAAATTAGTTTTTAATATCTATGTATATGAATAAAGGAATATTGTTCTTATTCAGCTTAGTGAATAATGATTTGAAACTCTTAGATATTTCTTTTGACATATATGACATTTGTGAATAGTAGGTGCAAAAGTCTTATTTTAGGAAAAAGCAATTTTTTTTTTTTTAAATAATTAACAAACTAATCATCTATATATGGTGATACCAATATCCCTAAATTCCCAAACACACACAATACATTTTTGGTCAAAAGTTATCAAATAACATAGTTTTTAAGGTTAAAAAGACAATAATTAAGTAAGAAAATAGTTCTTTTGCCATTATCTCCTACGTTTTATTAAAAATTTATCCTGCTGTGGGGTAATGCAATAAAAGGAGGGGTGGATTCGTATGATAAATAATCATTTCAACAAACTATCGTTAAGGTTTTTCCTAAGACCTGTCGTTTTTTTCAGAAATAAACTTAAAATGGAACAATTGGAAATTTATATCTTAAAAATAATCCTCTTGCATTACCACCCACTTGTTGAGTCCTAGCCTGAGTCCAAGCATAGACTGCCATTTTTCTCTACTATGTCCTGCTGCCCTCCAGTTTCTGACGCCAAGCAAAGATGTCGCATCAGCAGCCACACAGTGTTCCCAACGCAGCCTTCCCGTCCAGTCAGCCTAGTGCCATACACTTATTCTGACAGAATTTTCGATGGGATTTCATTTAGATCCATCCTTGCGACGTGACCAGCCCAGCGAAGTCTTGCTATCTTCACATTCAAATACAGTCACATCTAAATCCTTATACATTTCATATAACTCAGTATTATATCCTTCTTCTCCAAGTTCCCTTTTCATAAATGCCTCCGTATATACGCCGAAGGACTTTTCTTTCTAACCTGAAGAGGACCTGTTCTTGGGCTCTGCCAACATTCTGAGCGATACGTAAGTATTGGTCGGAAGATTGTTTTGTGAAGTCTTTCTTTAGAGGCATTGGCTAGTGATCATCTTAAAAAAAATGTTTGTTTATAGAAAAATAGGTGCGGTCCGCTGAGAGGATTCATCACTGGATCTCTTCTTGTATGTTGTTCTGCAGATTAACCTGGGACCCTAAATATATTAAGGATTGTACCCTTTCAAATCTGTACTTCCCTATTGAGACATAACTTTTTATCATCTTCGCGATTAGGTAGGGTACATATGAGGCGGTCCGGATACGAAGGGCGAACTCAAGAAAACTTAATAACTTAGACACTGAGTTCACCGTTTGTATCCTTAACCCTATTGCTTACTTCAGTTAGTTTCTCAGCGCTAAAAACTAGAATTACATGGGAAAGAAGGACGAACTCGGCAAGTAAATCGTATCAGCTTGTACTACAACGCCATAGAAACATTTAAAAAATAAATTTCTTTTTGTTCAAGTATCCAGACCGCCTCATATATACTTTTTTTTTTCGGTTTTAACAACCAGGTCCATGCTGCATGGCAGAGGAAGATTTATTTTAAACGATTTCATTTTTTATAGTGATTATTAAATATTTAAATTTAGACTGTTATCAAAATTTGATATTTGTCTCAGAGGACAAACTCACCCCGAACGGGTGTGTACACGGCCCGATATCAACCAAAGTCGGAAAGGAATAAGAGAGTTTGGATTAAATTCCGCAGTTAAAGTAGAAAAACCATCATCATCCTATTTTGTTTTTCATCTAAAAAAAAAATACACCATTTCTATGCTCCGCAACTAAACTGCAGTGAATGTGAAGCTGAATACTCGAGAATATCTGGACGAACTCTAAATCAAATATTAAACGAATATATAAAAACATATAAGGAATCTACGGCTCTCATCTCAGCCGTCCTGGTGAGCAGATCAACGAAGTGACTATTGAAAAATAACCCTAAGCCAATCAGCTGTTTATGTTACACAACTTTATATTAACAAGTTTAGAATCTGTTATTTAATTAGAATTTAGAAAAAAATAGAATTTGAGTATAAAACGATAGGTTGAAAGTTTTAAACATTAGTAAGTAAGCCGTGGATTACCTTCTAATTTTACCAATTTTCATTTTTATTTAACCTAGATTTTTCATTTTTTTATTTCATCACATTTGTTTTGTGACCAGAAAGTTCGTGTTTCTGTTGAAGGTTCTTATGTTTAAACTGTTACAGATGGACCAATGCGATTTTTGTTTGATGACACTGCATTTATTGCATTACGTGCATTTTTACCCATTGAAACTGGTTATCTCCGTGACAAATGAAAACTCTTTCACTTGGCCTAGAAAAGTGAGAATTGCTTTCGCTCTTATAAAAGTTTTGGAAAGTCACGATGATCGTTCAAAAGAATTTTCAGGGAACTTGGGAGGTTTTGTGACATGTTTTCATATGAATTTCAAGGGGCTTTAACGATATAACGAGTTTTATATGAAAAAAAAGTATATTTAATAAAAGTGAAGTCTTGATTGTAAAATTATTTAGCAATAATCCATGATTTTTATCTTTATTATCAGATCGAAACATTAGCACATGGTATGCAATGTTTGTTGGCAGAAACTTAAAACGCAACAGGCTAAAGTAGCAACTTTTCAGGGCAGCACTACTCAATTTTGAACTTTTACTGCAAATCCAGTTTTTGAAAAATAATTTTTTTCTATATCAATGTCAAAAAAATGTTGGAATAATTAATTATCTTAAAGAAATTTTAATAGTGAAGCCATTCCAAGATTTTTCTTTAGCTAGCTGATTATTTAACATAACTTTCTAATTTATTCATCGGACTTTTTTTAGCAACCAGCTACCGTATTATAAACCATGGTTTTTATCATGCTGAAGTTGATATTCTGTTCTTTGTATTTCTTTTATTACAAAGTTCTTTTAAATGTAGACCTAAAGGTAATATAGTATGTAGGCATCATAGAAAAAAACAACTAGGTACAAGAAAATGTTTTTGTTACAATGTAAAATAAAATAGAAAAAATTAGTATGATTATTGTTTTAAAGAAAATTAATAAAATAAAAAAAAGAACAAGTATTTTATTCCATTTTTTTTTTTATTATTTTTTTTCTTTTTTTTTTTTTTTTTTTTAATTTTAATAGTTGTTTTTATAATTTGTTGGTAGAATAAATCAAATGTCGTTATCTTCGGCTTCCATTTAAGCAGAAAAAATAACCTTAGGAGTTTCCAACTTATTCACAGGATGTAGGAGGCTATGATGGCCATAGTGGACTTAAATAATTTTGGCCAAATAATTGTTAAATAAAAACTTAAATAATCTTTCTTCTTACCAAGTCGTCTTTCTTCACTTCTTTATCGATCTTCTATGAAAAGGATCCTATTAAATTTAAATTAAAATATTTAGAATATTATTGCTATTGTATTCGCTTCTATATTAATAATTGTCGTTGTACCCTGCACATAGAAGTCAGGTGATTCTATCAGTACAATGATCACACCTAGAACTTTCTCAGCTTATTGATACGCCATAACGGTTTGATTTGTATTCCATATACAACAGGAACGATTACTTTGGCTGTGGTTTAAATATCATTATTAGCGATACAGATGGCTTATTACTAGTCAATGCGTACTAGATCGAATGAGGGCAGCGATGAGAGAAATGTTGCGCATTGTTTGAATACTGTGTCAGCTTTTTGTTAATTGTAGGTAGTTTTAGCGGTGTGTTCTAATTGCGTACCAAGCTGAACAAAACATTAATTAATTTGCCCAAAACAAATATTTATTTAATGTACAGTCTGTTCATTGAATCAATTAGACTTTACTAATGTTCGCCCTTCTTCCCTTTGTTAGTTGCTAATTTACCTATTTACGTTCAGGCGATTCAAATTAAAACAATAAATAAATATATAAATATAAGTGAAGTATCGATAGATTGAAAATGATTTAATTTATTTTTGATTTTTAAAAATGTATTTAGAAATTTGTGAGATATTGAACTACATACTTTAATTAATCTGTAGAAATAAGTTGGTATAACAAACAGTACCTCATTTTCTTTTGTATGCTACTATCATCTATCTATCATTCAACTTTATTGGTTAGACCAAGGTTTTGTGGTTTCTGTCTCCTGCTCAGAAAAAAAAATCCTTTTATATATTTTTAGTGAACTTATCATCAATGTAGTTACTTAAAGTATTTAATAATATAATCAGAAAAAATAAGACTAACACTTATAAAAAGTGTAATTTTCATTTAAGATCAAATTGTAAAGAGAAGTGTAGAAGATAATTCTCTTGCTTAAAATATCATCCAATGCCGAAATTTCTTACTTTTAGCCCAGCCATAATTTAAAAATCATTACTACATTTAGACTGTTAAGAATCACGAAAATAATATTGTTGTTGACAAGTTACAATGAAACTGATTGGCTCTGATAATTTTTACATTCCCAATTATAGTTTTATGCCCGATTTAAACTTGGTTGAAATTGAAAGTGGTTATTCTTAATTTAATCCACAGAATAATTCTATATCATTGAATTCGATTAATCATTAATTTAAAGAATTAAATAGGTGGAAATTTGTCATTTAATTTTAATTAATGAAAATGAGAGAAAGTTATTGTCTGTTAAAGTCAATTATAATTTTAAAAAAACAAATTGTGGAATACTTGAAAATATATTGTTCCATTTGTTTAAGTATTTTAGTAATTTGGTTTGAATTTTCAATTAAACAATCAGTTATTTTTATCACTTTTTGTCGAGAATCGCTAGGGGTGCAAATTTGACAAAGTTAATACAAAAGTTTTTGCATTTCCTTAATCTCAAGAAATGTTGTTGATGTTCATTATTTTTTATTTAATGCTAAATATTATTATTAATATTGTATTTTTTTTTCTTTATTTCAAGGATATGTTTGAAAAATTATTTTATGTTAATTATATTTAAAAATAATTTTTTTTATTTGAATAAATTTTGTATATGATTTTGTAATGCAATAATTTCAAACATTACAACTACGTACAGCGTTAAAGTTTTTTATTTCGGTTTTTAGTCGATTTTTCAAAATATTTATAATACAGAATTATTATGAACCTTCATATTTAAGTGTTAAACTATTTTTTATTTATTTTTTTTATTTTGTTGCGTTGATCAATCGAGCTCAAATATTTATTTATTTATATAATAACGACTTGCATAATGAACATATATAAACTTATATATGTATATGAAATTATTTTATAATAGTGCGATAAGATCTTTGTTTTATTTCTGTTTTATTGATTATTTTGAAGTTTTATTTTATTTTTTAAAATTATAAATAGATAATATCCAATTTAGCCGACTGATTTCGATATCTTATTCCTTATCGGTATAACTGCCATGATAATTTAAAATATCTTCCGATTTCATACGCAAAATTTATAATTATCCTTTGTATTTATTTTTAAATATTTCTTTTAGGCAAGAATCGAATGTTTGCTTTAATTAAATGCCAAGCGGATCTTACAAGCTCAGTATAATGACATTACTTCCTTACGTCTCAAAATATTGCTACATTTGTTATGATATTACGATAGTATTGATGATGTTATCATAGTTGGATTTTATAAAAATGTGTAGAAATAAAAAAAATGATTGATTTGTCTGTACCTTTTACAGACAAATATATCACGTAATTGCAATATTGAGTAAGATAATGTTAAATCGAAATTCTCAGAGATCCTTGTTATAAGAGGTTTAATCTGAAAGAGTGACATTATTAATAAATAATTAAATGTTTTCTTTATAACATTTTGTAAACTAAATATACATTCTTTAATAAATAAGCTTTATTTTATAATCAGAAAAATAATGATGTTATTAGAAAAATAATTCATGTTGTAATCCACAGTTTTTATTATTGTTTTAAATGATAACAGCTTATTTATAGGAATAGTTGACTCAAGGAATGTTTATACTGTTTTTATTTATTTACATTTTATTATACTTTGTCAATTATTTCAATATTAAATAAAAAACGAACTATTTGGATAAATCACGAAATACTTTTATCTTAGGCGTTATCTTAGGTTTATCGACTAAACTTATATATTTTTTTTTTTGTCTATTATTAAAAGATTCATATTTTTTAAAGATATTTATGAGCTATTTTTTTAAAATGTATAAAACAAATACTTGTTTTTCTCATTTCGTTCATTTCTTAACATTTCTACAATAAACGTAATTTACTTAAGTTTTGGAATAATAAAGGCTATGATCAGCAAAGAATAAAAAATAAAGTTTTGTCTCTAATTTTTTTTGCTTTGTATCACATGCTTTAAAAAAAAAAGAAAAAAAAGATGGAATTCTTAATACAAATATTTCAAATTTTCTTTGAAATTTTGACTTATGCCTTCTCTCGAGTTGGACGAGCTCAGAGAAAAAAAATTCAGTTCCGTGAGAAGTGTAAATAAACCAAGGTCATACTTTTTTTAGCAATTTTTTTTTTTTTTAACTGCTTACAGCAAACGTTAGGTAGTGATTTATAATTTTTTTTCAAAAATGCTTAAAATATAAGTGTTCTGTTGTTAAATACCATTAATAGAAATGAGATCTTTTATACCGTCAAATTAACTTTTATTCTCTAATTATTTATAAAAACTACTAAACCTTTTTTTTTTTTTTTTTCCTATTTATTGATATTTACAACTATATACAATATACATCAAGTAAATTTGAGGAACATTATTATAATGACATGTAAACCACTTGAGAAGAACTACTCACTAGTAGCACTTCAATAAAAACTAAACTAGATGGTCTCTTAGCCATTTTCTTTTCAGACGCCTCGGTGGGTTATCTGGAAACGAATCTGAAGCAAGTTGGGAGACAAGTGGATTCAAGCGGAATGGAGTTTACTATGAAAGGATTGATGTCTGGTTTGAGCTAAATCAGCAACATATGGAACATTAAAGTCTTTATGGATAAGTTTATTTGTGACAATGTAAGGAGCATTGAGGATTTTGGATTGTAAGGATTGTATAAGAGAAGAATTAGATGGTTTAGTGGTGCTCCATAGCTCGATTCCATATATCCAAATAGGTCTAATAACTGTCATGTAAATGAGTCTTTTGTTATTTATTAGAAGCTTTGAACGTTTGTCTAGTAAATATTGGAGTAGTCTATGACGACGGGCCGTTTCTTGTCTTTTTAGTCTCGTATGTGGATTCCAAGTGAGACGTTTGTCCAAGTGGAGTCCCAGGTAGCAGATCTGTTCAACAGGGATTAGAGGAATACCATCTACTAAACCTAAATTTTTTATGTCTGTACCTTTTTTCCTTATTCTGTAACACATAGTAAACCATGTTATCCAAAAATCATGTTTTTTTTTAGACGTTTAAGTAAAAAAATATTGCCTGCTTTCGCTCACTTGTTTATGTTAAAATATTCTAAATGAAATTTAGAACAAAAGGGTTTGATGTTCAAAAAAACTATCTAACACTTTTAAAATGTTTTTAATTTTGTCAACATCGGCGTTTACATGTTAATTCCTTTTTTATTTTTATTGTTTGAAATTTTTTTTGTTTTAAATAATAACTGTATGCCACAATGGTGTTTAATACGAATAAGTAATATCTATTGAGTATAACGTATTTTATTCAAAATAAAAACATAACTATTAAAAGAAAATAATATTATTATAAAAATTAAAAAAATAAAGATTGAACTTCAGATAAATAATAATTTGACACATTTATAATTACTTTGTATATTAAGGATTTTTTAAAAAGCTCTTCTAGCCCGTAACATCACTTGTTCATCACTTTGGAATTTTCCTTTAATAATAATAGGATCTGTTAATATTTTGAATATGTGTATATGTTTATAAAAAATCAAACGGTCTTACAAATGCAGTTGATAATATAAAACAATCTTTAAAACTTACATTTTAAACTGTCTGACAAGTGCTTTAGAATCTTATATTATCAGTGTTAAATATATTTTAAAAAAACATTAATTCATTATTATTTAATAAACTACGCAACAGGTTTATTTTGTTTATAATTTACTAATTATGTACATCATGTAACTAGTCACGTCTGGCAAAACTAATTTCATATACAATAACTTTACGGTTATTGCACTACAATTTAGCGGGGCCACGGGTTATCTAGCGAGGCATTCCTTATATAAATACTTCAAAAGGATAAAGTTGAATTTATTGAGTACATACATCGTAAATAATTGACAAGATAATTTAAGATACGGAGTTCAAGAGCATCTATATCAAAATCATTTTAATTACTCTGCCGATTTTTCAAATGTTTTTTTAATTAAAAGTAATTAATTTCCTAGTAAAATTTTAAAACCATATAGAATAATTATGATGGCAGAAATAGCAGTTTACCATATAACGCGTAATCACATTTACTATTACACGAGTTTCTATCTTTGTCTTATTATACAATTCTCCCTCTTATGCGTCGACCGTTTAATTACTTAGATATAACCTTTCAATAAAAATTGTCTATGCTGAGATTATTCTATAACAGCTGTGATTGATCCATCTATCTGAACTGGAGAAGGCATTCCACTAGTTCCAAAATGCAATCCCAGTCCATTGGCTCAACCGCTATGCTGTGACAACGAACTCAAGGAAAATCTTCCTTCTATACACCATTGCCTTAACTAATAACACTCCTTTTCGTTTTAATTACTCCATTTTTACCCTTGGTCAACAACTGTCCATTTGTAATCCAAATCCTCAAATCACTTCATTGCCACCCTTAAACAGCTCTTCATATTTCAGCTATCTCCTCAAAACATTCTAATTACTTTTGTTGATGTGTGTAAGCGATTTCATGCGATAAAATATTAAATAATAAATAGGTTGATTAATTCATGTATTGCAGTAATTTTGCATCTGTGTGCTTTTATACATCTGTGACATTGTTGTTTGTTGGGACTTAACGTTTTTATGCAATCTAAGGAACAAAGAATGGGTTATCATACAGGTTACCAACCTGTTCTAGTCAGATCCAGATTCACTTCGTGGGCTCTTCAAGAAATTAATTTTAACCCACCCAGGATTCGAATCGGTGCAGCTAAATATATGAGAATGGTTGCCTGACAATCCCACACTTTTGGCTCCAAAACGTTTGCCATTGATTTAGTTTAGATGTCTCAAAGACTACCTTGGCTATTCAGTTTGATCTTTACCTACTAATCTCAGTTTACGTTTATATATTATTCTTTTACCATGTTTTTAAAACTGTTTTCTTTGATCCCACTACTCTTCAAATACCAATCATATTATCATCATTGTATCCCACTCCTATTTTACCACTCTGTCGTAAAGGGATGCCTTTTGTTGAGTCTGGACAAGATATATTAATCCTATGATTGTCCTATTCTCCCTTTCCTTCGTATTCCTCATTTCCTCAACATCCTGGTGACACTGGTCCTCCCATGTATTGCAGGACCTTCCTTTAGGTATTTTCCATTCCACTCTATTTTCCATCTAAGTGTCCTAATTTTCCTAACTTGTTCTCCAGCACAGTATTGACGATATAACGTTGATATTATCTTGTAAAGGTGGCGTTCTGTATCTTATTGTATCCAGTCTTTCTTTACACTTTTTGCAGCTATATCATAAACATAGATAATCGAAATTCTGACCATTCAGATTCAAATACCAAATAAGATCGAATCTTTTCTAATTTGAAATATATTACTAATGTCTTCTTTATATTTTCCCCACTTCAGTTCATTCTAACATCACTTATTCCTTCTCTCAATCCTGTTAATTTTATTAATTTTCATTAAATATGAGTGCAACTTAGAGGTATGGATTGAGAGGAAAATGAGAGCTAGACTTTATGCTAAATGTTGTATTAATTATCTTCATTATTTGATGATTTGAAATATGTTTCATTTGATTTCACCAATAAATAAGCATTAGAAATTGATTTACTTTTTGTTAAATTGTATTTTCTAACTGCGTCTCCCAGAAAAATTATCTTGAGATGTACTAATGTAGTACCGATTCGAAGCGGAAAATAACACAGTTGGAATTTCTATCATTGCTTTAATTACCTATTTTAAGTACTCTTTTTAACAAAGTACTCTTAATAATACAGGCTTGTTAGAGTATTGAAATTATTATTTTTAATAACTTGAGGTACGCATAATGTTATAAAAGGATCAATACAATTAGGACAGATGAATTAATTGCCACTTCTATTGGTATTATTTTATTAAAATACTAGTTTCGAATGCTAAATATTCATCTTCAGTTCTAAAACATGCTGCATTTTCAACACATCAGCACTATGTTACATGGATTATATTTACTAAAGTTTTCAAAAATGTAAAATCTGAAATATATCCACTGTGGAAAGAGGAAGGGGGCAGGTAGGTAATATTGTTGGGTTTTGCCATGGGATTTCCCCTATGGCTCATTTGATTTTTCCGTTCCTATTGGAAACAGATTTAAAATGGGGCAATTGGAAATGTTTATCTGGTCATTTAAACAAAATTCTGGATCGGTTTTAAACGATTTTATTATTTCTAATGATTCATAAATATTTAATTTTAGGCTATTTTTTACTTTATGTATTATTATTACTCCCCAATCTTTATTGAATCGATGCTTATTTGCATTCACTATCTATCTAAATGAATATATCTAAATATCTGTTTTCTCTCCGTTTCCTTTCGGGTTTGCTATAATTTCTTCTGTAACGCTTATTCAATAGTTATTAAACATGTACAAGCCCCTTGAAGTTGAAAGGTGGTGTTCAAAGACTTAGAGTGACAGCCAACCTTGGTTTCGATTTTCTAGATCGTTGGGCCACTTCTCTATTCATCTAGCTACTCATTTGTATTTATGAGTCTGATAGGGTTCAGTTCTGAAAGCATCTTCAGTACTCTAAGGTTTTCTTATGTGGAACCTTGAACCGAGATCGTGCCTCCATGGTTTAGAGTGGCGCAACCCATATTTACCGCAATATTTTTATTCTTTATTGTTCGTTTCTCTAAAAGTAATGTCAAGGATCCGGTTTCTTTGAAAGAATATTCCATTCTTCTTTACAGCTTATGTATTGAGTGGTTATCGCATAGAAGTTTATTTTCCAATTATATTTACAACAAAGTTTTGTGAGTTATTTCTTGTTTATCAGAACTAATCTGTTGAATTTCGATTGATTTTGTAGTATAGCTGGAGGTAACTTAGACAGTAATAACGAATTACTATATATGAAATATCTTGAGCGATGTTTATTGATAAAGAGCTTAAAACCCTATACTGTGGTATAAATCTGATCTAGCTTACGAAATTTTCCTGAACAAATATTAGTGATCTTGTCAGATGTAAGGATTTCCGTTTATAGATCTTTTTATT
Organism: Euschistus heros; assembly: GCA_003667255.2. Classification (NCBI taxonomy): domain Eukaryota; kingdom Metazoa; phylum Arthropoda; class Insecta; order Hemiptera; family Pentatomidae; genus Euschistus; species Euschistus heros. The sequence goes on along the minus strand of RCWM02000032.1, from coordinate 1,636,504 downwards.
ATATTCAGCCAAAAAGATGAGCACTTGATTATGATAAGGAATGAGGTAGGGGGATATGAATCTTTAAATCTATTCATACAATACACCCTTATACAAACAACTTTTTTTCAAAAATGATTTTATTGAATTAAAATAATTTACAAGTTGCCTATTCAAAGGGCAATGAGTAATATGTATGACTTAAGAATCCATTTATAAAATATGTATAGTAAAAAAATATTAATATAAAATAAATCAGAAAATAATAGTATGATGAAATTAAAAATAATAATAATAGTATAAAGAAAAAAAAAAGATAAGGGAAAGTAATCCCAACGGTATTTTCTCAGACGCGTCACTAGTGTCAAAATCCAGTGGAGGATGAGAGAGAGCGCTGTTTCACAGTCGCTCAGGACATGAGTTGAGAAGGTGACCATTGTCAGAACTCCAATAAAATAAATATTTACAATAGGTCTCGGGGCCATTGCCGTTTTAATCTGCCAGGCTTATAGAGAAGTGTGGAACTGGATAATGAATAAGCCAGATGTTTAGGGAGGTTGGGAAGGTTTTGATGGAATTTTGAAAATTTAAGGGTTATCAGGTCGAGGACAAAAGATATTTTGAGATCATTAAGGTTATGTTGGAAGTACGAAGGACTTTGCGTTGGAAGGATTAAATGCGATTGATATTTGATTGTTTTGCTGTCCCCCACAGTTCTGTACCAACAAAAGTAAATACGTATTCTCATAACATAGTTAAATAATTTAATGCTTAGTGCTGACTACACTGTCTTCAAAGTCAATAACGCTATTTAGTTAATTTTATCAGAATTGGTCCTTTATAGGCTGTTGGGACTTCTAATAATTTGATATATATTTTTATATATGTATGTATATATATATATATATAGATATATATATATATTATATATATATATTATTATTATATTTATTTATATATATATTTATATATATATATATATTTTTATATATATATATATTTTTATATATGTATGTATATATATATATACAGAACTGAAATATAATTTATAATTTTTGCTAATATTATTATTATTATTTTTTTTTTTATTTTTTTTTTTTTTTTTTTTTTACAGAATTTTCTTAGAAAGCTCTGCTGTACAGAGAATCACCTGTGGTAAGACCACCTTTACTTACTATTGTTGCTTCTTAAATTAAAAAAAAAGAAACATGAGAAATTCTATTTTCATTTTACTCTTTGTTTATGAAGTATTGTTGCAACTTTAACAATAAATTATAAGGGTTACTCTCCTTAAACGTGTACTCAAATTTTTCTGTTACAAAATCAAACTAAACATTATATAAATTGCATTATAAAGTATTGCAACTCCCATAATTCTCGAGATTTTCCTGGTTTTTACCTTAATCCATACTTGGTTTATATTCATATCAATATTATTTATTAAACGTGAAACATTAAGGATTAGACTCATCGATGTTTTTCCCTATTAATAACAAACGATGGAATTTTAGATTTTTTTTTTTCAAATTTCCTTCTGTCCATGTTTATCATTCGTTTCGTTATTTACAAGTATGCCAAGACTAGTGGAAGCAGTCATTCAATATGTCTTATTAAATATAAATTAAGAAGTTAAAAGTTAAAATTGTAAAAAATAAAAATTTTAAAAATTAAGTTTTCTAACTTTTTTGTTTATTGGCAGAAATATTGTAATTTATTTTAATAAAAATGTTAATGTCTAGTCTAGGAATGTTTATTATAGACTTCAGGACCTTTCTTTATTATGAAAAAAAAAATAAGTTCTTATAAAATTCAAATATTTCAAAGTGTTGCGATGAATAAATAATTTTAATAATATATTATAATTTATATAATATTAAAATTTTATTTATTATATAAATAAAATTTAAAATATTCAGTTTACTCTAATGAAATTTGATTCACCTAGTTTTTATTCTTTTAAGGGAAATTAAAACTAAGTAGATATTCTTTTTTTTTACCAAGAATATTAGTAAATATTTAATAATATTCAATCTATAATTTATAATGAACTCATATGTTAAAAGGAAAACAGAACTACGGCGATGACGTGCAATTTTGTGTTCTTTTGTACGTCGTATCTCACACGTCATATTTTTCACCGAAAACCTAACCACAAAACATTTTTTATTATCTAAGTTTTTTTCTAATTTTATGAATGATTTCTGTTTTTCCTTATTTTATATGACTTCCGACGCGGTGTCCGCCACTGTATCGGTTAGTTATGTGCATATATAATTTATATACATACTAAATTCTTTATTGTTATTGCCATTGTTTTTTTTTGTTTTTTTTGTTTGTTTTTTTATTTACAACCATTAGATACTTAAAATTACAACCAGCGAAAGTGATGAGAAGGTTCTGGCATAAAGGCATGATGAGCAGCATTACCCAGTGGCACCTCCATCTCTCTTGTTGATCATTTTTCATTTTATTCTAGGAGGTCTCTCATCCAGCTCCTTTTCAACCTTCTACGGATATTGTTTAGCTTCACTGTTGCAGACATGTCAAGTATGAGTTTATTGGGGTGACATTAAAATCTATTGTGAGATCTTTTGTAGTAGGTCTTTAGGTGTTCTTTGATGGTAGGCATATCTACGTGTGCAGAATTATGTTTGTTACATTCCAAGGCGAAAATAGCTGTTTAAAATGATGAACATTTTTGGTTGACAATTTTTTACGTGTTTTGTAAAATACTCTAAAACTATAAAATGGAATGAAATGAAAAAAAATGAATTTTTTTTTTGCATTTGATTGATTCTATTCTGTATACTAATTTTTTTCGTTCATGCATATAAATAATGACATAAATAAATTAAGAAGGACTAAGAGACCTTGAACAATTTACGAATTACACCGGAACAAAGAGCGATGACAACATTATTTCTTGCAAGACACTCCCTGGGCGTGTCAGCTTCGTGATGCAAGGATAAGATAATTGATATCTGAAAAAGTATTGACAGCCTCCCTACATATTTTTTTTTTAAAACTATTTATTGATAGTATACATACTATGTACAATAAGTAAATTTGAGGAAATTATTACAATGACTTGTCAACAACATGTGAAGAACCACTCACTAGTAGCACTTCAATGAAAAGAAAAATAAATCTATATAAGAAGGTCCTCGGCCATCTTCTTATCAGGCGCCTCGGTGGAATATCGGGAATAGGATGAGAAGCAAGTTGAGAGACTAGTGGATTAGAATTGTTGTGGAGTTTTCCATGAAAGAATAGGTATCTGGTTTTGGCTAAATCAGCAACATATGGAACATTATGGTCTTTATGGATAAGATTATTTGTGACTAATAAGGAGAATTAAGGATTTTCCAAGTATTTTTGATTGCAAGGATTGAATACGAGATGAATTAGATATTTTGGTGGAGCCCTAAAGCTCAACTACATATGTACAAATGAGTCTGATAACTGTCTTTTAATTTAATTTAATTTAATTTTAAGTATTTTTATATGAATAAAAACTGAGTTTCTGGCCTCCCTTTAATTTCAAAATAAATTTTGTTCATTATGAGAACAGGCGTTATAGAATTTACCTAAATTAATCTTGGAAAGTACGTATATAATTTTCCCTTGAAGGTTCGTATCATTGATCCTCTTGTGGACAAGTTTTCTTCTCTGAAAGAAACGTGAATATTTCACTTTTTTTAACTGGCTAGTTTAAATAAGGAATATAATAAGTTTGGATCCATTTCAATGCATTCCTTTTTTAGATTAATAATATATTTTATTTTTTATTTTTAGCTTAGTAATAATTTCGCTCTCTATACTATCATACAGACATGAATTTTAATATTAACAATGCTCCTCAGCAACTCAAGAAATAAGGATCTTATAAGGTATAAGACTCCTATACCTTAATTTTTTTATAACTTAAATTCATTGATCAGAAATATGAAAACGTTATATTATCACAACAAATGATAATAATTACCATAGGATTCTATATTTAGTAAAATGTGTGAAGTTCCATAAATCTTTGTCAGTTCCTAAAGCAGGCAAGTTGCTGAATGGTGGAAACGTTCAATCTCACAGTTTCTTGTTGATTTTCCAAATATTAACTGAACTATACAACAATTAGATACTAATGTAATGAAAAAATTAAAATAGAATTCTCTGTCTGATATTTACTGACAGTACGACTGCTTTAAGATACAAAAGCTATTAAAAGTCTATCATGCGTTTCTTTGATAAGAATTTCTTATCTTTATAAGTGGCCAGATCAGCAGATGCTGCCGAAATAAAATATATATAACATAATGTTTTTTTAAACAGTGAAATAAATCCGAAGTGTTTGGTGATTTTATTTTCATGTAGTGTGAAATTTCAGTAAAAATTATTATTAATAATTTAAAAAAAAATGATTAAAAAGTCATCGAATTATCAATAAAACTTTGAATATTATGATTTGTTATATTTTATGTATAAATTCTACAATTCAGCGGTAAACAGCCAAACGAAATAATTTAATAAAAAATAAAATAAAATAAACAAAAAATATTATTTTTTGTTCTATAACATTTCTCGCTAGATCCTACAGTTTAGAACACAAGCAACGTTTTACTTTCCGCTGCGGCGTATTGCGTTTTTTCGAGCTGAACGTGTCATGTCATGTTGCTGTATTGGTTTGAATGAAAACAGGCACGTTTGAAACTTTGTTTATTTCGAATAATCATTGATTTTTAATTTAATTTAATTATTAATTAAAATAATTTTGATCCTTTTAGTTCTAAAATGTAAATTATGAAAAGCAGTGAATTGAACATAGATATATCCATGATCTATCGTTTTTTTCTGTCAGGAAGAAATTGTTTTTTTATTTTTTTTTCAAACCTCCGACTTCATTGAAATCAAACGAATAAACAATAAGTGATATAGGTCTTGTTTTGCCTTTCGGCGTTTCAAGAACTATCTTCTTCGCCATTTCTGGTAGTTCTATGTTGTCTGAAGGCACTCCTACATGAGTGTTGAGGAAACAGTCCGAGTTGGAAAAATCGAGTTTTTTAAAAAATATAAATATTAAATCTGATGTGATCGCTAATTGTGACGAGACTAGACGTCATAGTCTACAAATAGTTCTGTGTCTTGCTGTAAATTTTAGAGACACGGGAGTGAATTGATGGGTTCTTAAGGAGTGTTTTCCTAGCCACTTAAGCGATAAGATGGGCTCGGCGGTAATTTGCTACGACTGAATATAAAACGTTCTCTTAGAACGTAACGCAGTGCTTCTTATTATGTAATACACCGTAATGTTATTAATCATGTAATATTTATTATAAATTAACATGCCGCAGTGCATTGTTTTTTCATTTCGGTGTATTGCGGTTTGTCGAGCTGAACGTTGCTCGGTAAAACACGCCTTAAAGGAAATTTTTAAGGTTTATTTATAGATAATATTTAATCGCGTACATTTCCTTGATTGGATAACGTAAAGTGAGTATTTGACCTTTTTTTTGTTAATAGAATACCGAATAAAGTCCAGTGTTACCTCGAAAACATAAATGTGGTTGGGCTCTTTTGTGATCTGCGTGAGTCAGGTTAGAATGTCCTATCCTCAGCCTTGTTTTAAAATACCTATTGTTATGTACATCTTATTTCCACCGAAGTCCTTGTCTCTTTAAGGGAAGTCGAGCCACGGTTTTATAAATATCCGTATCCATCAAAGACGAGACTCTGCTCTCGATCTATTTCAGTATCCATTCACATCTGAATGCGATGCCAGTAAGTCGGAACCGAATTGTATTTTAGTCATCTATTTATAATGATATGATTTTGAAATTTAAATAATAAAATAACAGAGTTGGGGCCTGATACATAGAATAATAGTTTAATCTGAACGAAGAACGCTGGCTAGAGCACTGTTCCTAGGAACAATATAGTTTTAATCTTAAGACTGATTCATAGTTTAATATTCTTCTTCCTTAGCCCACTGTGGCCTTGTTGTCAGATATATCTTGCTTCATCTGAAACATTTGCATATATTTTAGTTGTTTAAGTACATAGGTGACATAGATTTTTTAAATTTGAATTTTTTCAAGCTAAAAAATAAGTGATTTATAAAATTAATCTTATGAAAATCTTATTGTATATTTTAATAATGACTTGTTTTAAACATTTTCGAATTATATTACACATCTCATCCATTATTTTATTACTTAATTGATTTTCTTTATGGATTTGTACATAGATAATAACTTAAGGTAATCGATTGTTTTCTAAATTAAAAATAATAAGTTCCTGCCCTACAGTATCCTTTAATGATATTCCACTAATCCCTGTTAAACAGATCCGCTACCTAGGACTCCACTTGGACAAACGTCCAACTTGGAATCCACATACAAGACTAAAACGACAAGAAACTGCCCGTCGTTACAGACTACTTCAACATTTACTAGACAAACTATCAAAACTTCCAATTGATTACAAAAGACTCATATACATGACTGTGATTAGACCTATTTGGACGTACGGAGTTGAGCTTTGGGGCTCCACTAAACCATCCAATTCATCTTGTATTCAATCCTTACAATCCAAAATCCTTTGAAAAATCCTCAATGGTCCTTACTTTGTCACCAATAAACTTATCCATAAAGATCTTAATGTTCCGTATGTTGCTGATTTTGCCCACACCAGATACATATCCTTTCAGCTCTACTATCACTCCTTTCCATTAGTTTCTCAACTTGCTTCCCACTCCATTCCTGATAATCCTCCGAGGCGTCTAGAACAAAGATGGCCTGGAGACCTTCTAGTGTAGAATTTTTAATTAAGTGCTACTGATGAGTGGTTCTTTTCAAGTTTTAACATGTTATTATTTTCGTTGTCAATACATTTACTTGATGTATATATTTTGTACAGTTGTAAATTTCAATACATGTATATATATAAAAAATAAATAAATAATAATAAATAAAACAAATAAGGTTTCTTAGTCAGCTGAGGTCTACTTCATAGTATAGAAGGATTATTACAAATAGGAATTAATGAATTATTTTCCGTTTCTAAGGTATTTAGTTTTTTTCAAAGACAAGCTTAAAATCTTTGTGAATTGTCATCAGTTCTAAAACACACAGACAACCAAACCTTCGGAAATTTTATCTACGGAATATATTTATTATTTAAACGTTAAAATTCTACAACTAATGCGTAACGGAGAAAATATTTAGGAATCACTAGTTGTTCAAAACCAATCACAATTTCTTTTAAATGGTCAAAAGAATATCTCGAATAGTTCTATTTGTTTCTGTGTTATCTATGACATTTTAATCATGTATATTATGTTAATATTGGAATGTATGATAAGAAATCAAATCTATTTGATGTCTTCCTTATCTGCAGCGGTCGATAAGAAATGGAAAATGATTTGATAGAAAGAAAGGGGAAGGTAATCAGATATTTATACAAAATTTAAGGGATTTTGCTATATATGGCAGGTTTTTCTGTTCTTGCTGAAAACAAATTTAAATTAGGACTATTGTAAATATTAACTTGCTGGTATAAATAAAACTTATGATTGGTTTTAAACAGTTTTATTATAATAGATTTTATTGGAAAAAACGGGGGTACTTTGACAAATATCAAAACTTAAGGGTTTTTACTACGATTTATAGTTTTTTCTCTTCCTCCTGAAAATAACTTTTTTTTTTTTATTTATTGATATTTACAAATGTACAGAATAATATACAACAAGTAAATGTGTTGACAGTGAATACAATGGCATGTAAATAACTTGTGAAGAACTACTCGCTAGTAGCACTTCAATAAAATCTACACTAAAAGGTCTCTAGGCCATCTTTGTTCCAGACGCCTCGGAGGATTATCAGGATGGAGGGGAAGCAAATTGGGAGACTAGTGGATTGGAGTGGTTATGGAGCTTACTATGGAAGGATAGGTATCTGGTTTGGGCTAAATCAGCAACATATGGAACATTAAAGTCTGTATGGATAAGCTTATTGGTGACAAAGTAAGGGGCATTTAGGATTTTTCGAAGGATTTTGGATTGTAAGCATTGGATACGAGATTAATTGGATGGTTTAGTAGAGCCCCAAAGCTCAACTCCGTACGTCCAAATAGGTCTAATCACAGTCATGTATATGATTCTTTTGTAATTAATTGGGAGCTTTGAACGTTTGTCTAGTAAATGTTGAAGTAGTCTGAAACGACGAGCAGTTTCTTGTCGTTTTAGTCTTTTATGTGGATATGTTGAAAATAAATTTAAAATATGACTATTGTAAATATTTATTTGCTGGTATAAACAAAACTTTGGATAGGGATAACATATGGATTTATGGCAACATTGAACAGTTTTGTGTGAGTTCACCATCTTAAACTCACTCATGTGTAGAAAGTCGAAAATGAGCTGGATGAAGGATCTCCTTATAAGAGGAATATAATTATCCATAAAGAAAGTGCCAATTGGCATTTCTCTCCATGACGCCTCAGATTTTTTAATTCGCATTTAAACTATACCAAATTTGCCATTTGTCAACTGAAATAAGCACCAAAAAAAGAATTCAATGATTTTTGTCGAAATTCCTATTCTTAAAATAACACAATAAAAAACGATGTTATGCACGTTATTCCATTTTTTTTTATTTGAATACATTATTGCAATATAATTTAAATTTTATGTTATTATATTTTTAGTATTCATTATAGTTTAATAAAATAATTAAAATCTGATTTCATAATAAGGGGGTAATATTTAGAACTAACTATTACACTTAAATAGTTACTATATTGTTTGATTATTATTTTTTAGCGTGTCTGATTTTTCTTTGTTGTTAATGATTATATTTTTATGAAAAATAACTATGTTGAAGAACTCCATCTTGAACGTAGTGGTTGATGCACTGGCATGAGCCGCTGGTATGTCTCCAGTCCAGTTGTCCTTCAACAAGGTCAGGCCGTCAAGGCACTGTCCTTTCAGTTGTTCTTATTCTTAGCATCATTTAAAATTACTTTTCACATTATTAAATGTTTTTATTTAAATTCTTATTGTTAGAAATTTTGTAATTAATAATAATAATAATATATGTTTTTGATTTTTTTATGTATGTCCCATTACATAATGTTAACCTGTCTCATTTATTTATGTTCTCTCTACCTCTTTATATGTGAAAATACAGCTGCTTTAAAAGGTTTTGTGTTTATAAAAATAAAATAGTGATGTATCGGTACAGAATTTTTTTTATTCTCTATATCTGTAACATTACCAAAAGTCGATTCCTGATATCGATATCTCAGTTTAAAAATAAATTGTAATTAAAAAAAAATCGATATGTGAGATAGTAAATCTTCTAAAAAATTATTCAAGAAATTAGGGATTTCATTATAAAACAATCAATTTTCAAATTTTACTGTTATTTTTTTTTGTCTTTATGCTGGGTTAATAAGTCAAACTTATAGTTTTTTTTAACATTCGATTTCTGTATTAACTCACTATTTTTCTTTATAATTAATTCAGGACAAGAAACTTCAAACCTCATTAATTCTGTTTTTATGATTAACGAAATGGTTTCGTGCATATTATAAAGACTGAAAAACAACTCTAAACGAACTAACTACTAATTCTTGAAGTATGAGTTTATAAAAATATTATCTTATTTATATGTTTATACATTAACACAAATAGGGAACTTCATTTATTTGAAATTATCCTATCTTGTTTTACTTTTCGAAAACTCCCCGTCGGATTTGATTATCTAACCCTACTAATGGTGCTAACCATATACCGCTCAATTTTCAAATTTCACGGGGATCCACATGTTGCAACATACATTTAAATCTTTTTTAATAATTTAATTGAATATAAGTAAATTTTATTATCAATCTCAAACTCTATCTAACACCGTACTTTTGTAACCTCTCATATAGAATGAGAGAATTTTATATAGAATTTTATTATGTATAAACCTTACTGATGCTATAAAGATGGCGTGGTTAAAATTTGGTTCTGATTGGTTCAGTAGTTTTCGCGATTAGTGATCACAAACGAAAAATGGCTTGTCCTTTTATATAATAGTGTAGATATAGATATCTGATTGTGCTATTATCAGAAAAAAAAATATTAATAAGAATTTCTAGTGTATTAACAAACATGTACGAAAACAATAAGTTTTGAGTTTAAAACGTAATTACTCTAAATAAATCCCTTTGCTATTTTGTGGTTTGGGTCAGTAGTGATAAAATCTAAACCTATTTCTTTGTGAAAAATATTTGCATATACACTACGATGTCAAGGTCTAAGGTCCTTATCTCTAATGCTAAGCTGTCTACACAAAATATTTATTTTGTTTTAGCACCTGTCTTGATTATTTTACCTGAACTCTAGTTCTCTCCAAAGTAAATTTCCGTTGGGATTAATGAATTAATTGCCACATCTATTGGAATTATTTTATTAAAAAAATAGTTTCTAATAAACATTCATCTTCAGTTCTAAAACATTCAAAATTTTGAAAGCATCAGCAATTTGTTCCATGGATTATATGTACTTAAGTTTTCGAAAATGTAAGACAAGAAATATTGATACTCACCTGAGGAGATCTAACAGATGTCTGAAATATATGCATACTGGAAGGGGAAGGGCCAGATAGGTTAATATTTTTCGGGGAGTTTTACCTTGGGTTTTTTCCTATGACTAATGAGTTTTCCGTTCTTATTGGAAACAAAATGGGGCTATTGGAAATGTTTATCAGGCCATTTAACCGAAAATCTGGTTTGATTTTGAACGATTTTATTATTTAAAATGATTCATAAATATTTAATTTGAGGCTATTTTCAACTTGATCTACTATTTTCGCGTCCGAGTCTTCATAGAATTTATGGTTATTTGCATTCGCTATCTATCTAAATGAAAATATAGTTTTTCCTGTGTATTTAGCTTTACAGTCATTACATTTTAGTTTATATACACCGCTTGGAAAGGGAAGCGAAGTTGGAATTTTGGGTCTTGTTAGTCAGTATTGTAAATTTCTGTATTACTTATAGTTGTTTGTTTTGGCTTAAGATCCTCACGTGCTCCAACTACGGCAAAAAGGACGGGTTATCATACAGGCCACCATCCTATTTTAGCCAGGGTGGTAAAGTCATAATTTTTTACCTCGAAATAAATTTTAACCTGCCTAGATGGGATCCGAACCAATCCCTTCTCTACTGGTTGAGCTGAAACCCTCGCCTACACGTGCTCTACCCAGCATTGCTTCTAGTCTATCATGTAGATTTTGGAACTATTATTGATTTGTTAAATACACTTAATTATATTGCTTCAGTTTGAATGTTCAAACAGAAAGACTCAGTTATGGCTTCCACAAAAATGTTAAAGCTAGTATTTCCATAAAAATATTCATTATTATGTTTTTTAAAGCATATTTTACTGTAAAAAATAATATCATTCTAATTAAAGAAAAGCGTGTGAATATAGATGAATAAAGAATAATGATATTTAAAAAAAAAAAAAAATCACAACAGATTCTACTCTTACTAATTAAGCCGTGGAAATATTTTACTGAGGAATAATTTTGTGTACTATTCCTCATAAACATTTCCCTACAAAATATTTAAATGAATTTACAGTTTCAGGCTGTAAATCTAAAAATTTATATTTCCAAGATTTCTCGATATAAATTTATCCTAAATTTGTGAAATCTGTTGGACAAAGAGTATTACTGTAAAGTGAATATTATGTTCTTGTTTTCATTAGTTTAGTGAATATGAATTTACAAATTACAAACGTTTTTTTATGACTTAAACCTGATTATAAATAAATTTGAGTTATGCTGTGGGTTAAAATCAATAAAGTATTTACAAGGCATGTGAAAAATGTTGAACCTTTAGAACATTTAATTTCCATCAATTAAAACACAAATTTGCACCTTGGTACGTAAGAAACATAACTCTACACACACTTATATACCTACTACAAAACATTTCACTATAGGTTTTAAGGTCATCCCAATAAACTCATACATGGCAGGTCCACAACAGTGATTCCCAACAATATCCGTAGAATGTTGAAAAAGAGCCGGATGAGAGATCTCCTGGAATAAATTGCAATAATTAACAAGAGAGAGATGGAGGTGCCACTCCTCCTCATAATGCTCTCTTGCCAAAACCTTCACATTGTTTTACAGCCATCTCATTCGCTCGTTGTCATTTTATGTATTTGACAGTTGTGAACTTTGATAAATGAAGACAAAAAAAATAAAATAAATAAAAAGTTAATGCTTCCTAATTCAACAAAGAACTGAAATCGATTGCATTGTTCATTTTTTTTTTTTTTTTTTTTTTTTTTTTTTTTTTTTTTTTTTTTTTTTTTTTTTTTTTTTTTTTAATATACGCCGTAAATAATGTTCAGTTTTTTTATTATATTTTTATAATAATGCATGATTAGTGATGGTAATGTTTTGCTTGCACATGAATATAGAATATGACCAATTAAAGTCCTCATGAGAGATACTTAGTTTTATTAGAAAACCAGTTGTAAAAATATAAAAACATTAAAATATAAGTAATGTGCTATACAGATTTATTATTTTAATGTTAAAATTCAACAGACGTTCGGGATTGAAACTAATACACCACATAGAAAGTTGTCTAAAATTGAATGAATATTTAGGAATATTAATGATAATAAAATCGTTTCTTACCAATCAAAAGTTTTGTTTAAATGAGCAAATAAATATTCCTTATAGCTCTGTATTAAATTTGTTTCTAATAAGAAGAGAAATGACACTCTTAGGGGAAACCTTTAAGTTGCTTAATTTACCTGAATACCTAACCTCCTTTCTTTTTATCACAACACCATTTTGCACCATCAGCTGCAACGATTTATATTGTTTTTCCCTTCACTTGGACTGTGCCAACATAGTTTAATTTCTTGTTTTAACTATTTTACATTAATATAATAAATATCATCTTTATATAGTCTACGACTCTGTAGAAAAAGAAAAAAATGTATGTTCGGCTTGAAAGGCTACGAAATCCAAAGAAATTAAAAACTGTCGAAATGTGACCAATACACTAACATAAGTCAAGTACTTTGGAATGTAAAAATGTTCAGAAAGTTCAACATAAAAAGAGGCCTTTGACAAGATCAACAGTACTTTTCCACCTAAATAAAGAAAAATGGAGGAGGTACAATTCACAATCGAATGATGCAGTATTTAGGATGTGCAGATGATGTACTCATTAGAGATAGAACTGTACCTAGCAGGAATTCCAGGCTTAGAAATTAATATTAAAAAAATCATGTACATGAAGATTTCAAGATCAAACGATATGACAGGAGAAGAGATACAGATAGAAATTAGGGCCTTTAAAAACTTTATTTATTATAGCATCCTCAGTCGTGGCTTCGCCTACTCTCATAAGATAATTTGAACTAATAAATGAAGTTTTATTTGTTTACCGATAAAAATAATTTGAGATTACGTAAAACTATAACTGGGCATCCAACTTTTAATTTTAATGTATCAGTTGGTATTATTATATTTATCACTTTTTTAACAATAATAATTAAAAATATATAAATTATATTATTGCTAAACCTTGCTTGAACTAAGAAGATGATGTAGTTGAAATTTGGTACAGATTAGTTCTGTAGTTTTCGCGGTTAGCAATCACTAACTATTTTATATAATAGTATAGATATTTACATAATTCTGAACCACATGAATGTGACTATTCATGTTAAGATCATATATTTTACGAAAATAAATGTATGTTAAACTCTTACTCAAAATTTTTAAATCTCCATCGAAGAACGCAGTAGGTTTTGGTTGGATATGGTCAAGTACCCAGCCAAGAATATGCATTGTTGTAGGCGTCCAGGTGTACCACCTGTTGAATACCCTTCCCACGCTCAGGTGTGACCATCCTACCTGCAGCCATATTTGATTTTTTTTTTTCATCATTAATCTGCATAAATCCGGCCTTGATATATATAGATTCAAGAATTAAGGAAAGCATATTCTGGATTATGACAGGCTTTAAGTAAATCTGAAAAAAAATATGTTGATTCATGTTAATTAATATGTTTAAAATTGAAGTTTTTCCTGTTGGTATTAGATTTTTATTCTTACTTTAATAGAACCTTCTCTGCCCACACATAGTCTGTTCTTACATCGTACGTTATCGTTGGCCAATCTCGCCAGGTGTTATTTCATTTTTGTTTTATTGGCATAACATAATTAACTTTATCTTTTTTTATGATCTATGACTCAGTAATCTTCGAATTTCGGCTCTCTGTTAGTAATAACTATAATTAAAAAGAATTTTTTTTTTCAATTTATCGAGTTTAAAACAAAATTATTGTTTCGGATAATTATATAACTTTAAATAAGTATTTATAACCCTTTAAAACTAATTTATCATAATGGGATTTTTCAATTTCTACTGGGCCTCCCTTCGTCGTAAACCTACGACATCCTGTCCTTCAGTATCCTTTAATAGTATTCCACTTGTCCCTATTGAACAGAATAACTACTTTGGACTTCATCTTGGCATAAGATTAAAATGAACTGTTTGTTTACAATAGTAATACGAAAATGAAAATAAATTAACGATTTGGTTAATATGATGCGATCTTCCTTGGCAGTGCTCCAATGTAAAAGGTCCTCAAACCATCTCTTTTTAAGACGGGTATGTAGATTATTGTGAACTGATAGAGAAGCAAGTTTGGAAACTAATGGGCTAGTTTTAGGAAGTTAAAATTGTTTTTCTTTTTAGGCTGAATATACATATAAGACATTAGAATAACTTCTTACTTTATGTATTATTCAGAGAATAAAACCTATTTACCTTTGGATGAATTCAAGATTAAGAATAGTTTTGGAATCCCAAAGGTCATCACCGAATGTACAAACTATCGATTATCGCCATGTAAATCGCAATATTACAGAAACATTGGAAGTTTGAGAACAATGTTTGAGTGATTGATTTACAAGTAGTTTAAAAGAGAAACCATCCAGAAACTAAAAATTGCTTAACGCAAATATCTCACTGAAACTTCCAATTTTCTTTTGGTATTGTAATCCACAGAGCCATCTAGAATAAAAAAAAAAAAAATCGATTCTATTTAATCTTTAAAATTCAAAATCATTTGATAAATCCTAAATGCTCCCTTTTATATTATTTTTGTAATATTATACATAGATGTCTTAATGTCTCATATAATGCATATTTAGTCGAAAACAAAGTCATTTCCTTTCGTTATAATTCAGAAACAAAAACTCATCAGTTTTAGCATTTTTTTTTCTAACAATTCCTTTAGAAAAAAAAACGAAAAAAAAACTGCTCTTCAGAGCGGTCTGCTTAAGTGATGGTTTCAGGAACTTGTTACATAAATTTGTCATCACAAGTCATTTAGCAATCATATAGCAAACAAATTTAGCACAATCATATAGCAACCTACTAAACCCAAGATCGCGGGTTCGCAGCCCGGCAGATGACCTTAGGATTTTTTGAAGGGAGTAAAAAATCCTTAGCTATGCCGTCCTTCGGAAGGGACGTAAAATAGGAGTCCCGAGCCTGTGCGATGTCAGGTACTCGTTAAAGATCACTATCCTTATTATACCTGGATAGGCAAAATTTAGGACTCGCACCGTAGCATCGTCCGATTAGCCATAGCAGCATAAAGTGACGTTAAACGAAATAAACAAACAAACAAGTCATTTCATGGTAGATTAACAGAATAGTAAACTTACATGTATTTTCATATTACATGTAAATTTCATTACAATGGAAAATTTACTATCCCGATGAATATGGATGGTATTTATTTAATATTTCTTATTTTTTAATTTATTTGGTTCTACAAACGTTTCCATTTACTTTACCATAAATGTTATTCTCTTTTCGACCAATGCTACTACTAGCCAACTCCCCCCTAAAGGCAATGTTCGTTTGACGTCATATAATAATTTGTTCCCACAACCGTTTCTCGTCAAAACTGAATCGAAATTACGTTGTTCGAAAAAAAAAGAAAAATGAATAGCTATTTAAAAATCCATTCAAAAGAAGAATTAAGCTATAAAATGAAATAGAAAAGTTTAAATACAAAGGCATAATGGTTGGACTCCACTTACCTCCTAAACACATAGCTTAATAAAAGAAATTGTCACAGGCTCCTCCATGTCACTAAATCATTTTATATCTTCTATACCCTCCTATTTGTTGTACGAGACCGACAACACATTATATACAGGAAGGATGAAGGCGGTTAGATCAGAGGAAAGCAGGACTTTCTGTATGAATCAATGTTCTGGTTTTTCTTGGTTATGCGTTACTATTATTGTGTCCGTTATCTCTTATGTCATTAAAAAAAGCCACATCTTCTGTCTTCTTGATAGAAGATGAAATCACCAGTGACTTTTTAGATAATATCTATGAAAATTGTAGTTGTAGTACCGTTCCGCAAACACGTCACCAGCCCCCAAGCGCGCCCAGAATTAATCCAGTAAAATAAGCCTCCAAAATTCCAGTTATTTTCGGTTTTATTTTACCTATAACAAGATAAAGAAGCGTTTCGAAGAAATTAGTAGCTGAAACTATTACCTACGAAATGAAAAAGACTGCTCCAAAATCAGACCATTTACCACGAAGATATTGTCTTGGTAGGACTTATGGTAGAAATTGGCCAACTGGCGGTCAGTCCCACTTCTTCTCGAAAACATGTTTGTCGTACTTTTTGTCTATATCTATTTGTCCGATTCGAAATTACTTTTTATCACCTTAAAGCTGATTAAATTTACTATTAGACTATTATATATGCAGTTTTAATAATGTTCCTTAAAAGCACGCTAAAAAAACCCGTACTGTTGTAAAATCTACGTTTTTTTGCACATTTTACACTACAACTCCGAAACTATTCGTCCGACACAAAATTTCTTTTCTTTATCTAAAAGCTATTTAAATTTACTATTAAACTTTATATATGAAGTTTTAAGCGGATCTCTTGAAATAAACATGCCAGAACGCCGAAGATCCCGTACTTTTATGAAGTTTTTTGTGCACATTTTTCGCTATAACTCCAAAATCATTTGTCCGATCCAAAATTTCATTTTATCATCCCAAAGCTGGTTAAATTTACTATTAGATCATATATATGTAATTTATATTATATGCCGTGAAACACCCACGCCAGCCCATTGAACATGCCATAGTTGTCATATTTTGCCAAAATACATTTGACATGCTAGCGTGGGTGTTACACGGTGTTTAATATAAATTAAATACATATAGAAATAAGAAAATATGAAGCCTGTGATATAATCTCTCACATTTACTTTAATCTCAATGTGTTTTATTGAATTAATAATAAAGTCTGTCTCACTTTAGGGTAATAAGTAATATGGGAGACAAAGAATCCATTCTCAAAATATGTATACTGAAATTTCTTTACTTAAATTGATACAACAAATATAAATATATAAAACACCAAATTCATATAGAAATCAATCTTCTTAACGTTTATAACAAAGTCTGGTAGGTTTCGTGGAGTCGCCTTAATTATTGATATTATTTGTATCCGAAAGATTACTTAGTGAGCTGCTGCAAAGATCATAAACCTAGAGGTTTCCGGCGCTTCGATCTAGGTTGATTTTAGATCAGAAATAATTATTACATTTTGTCAAATGTATTTTCAGTAAAAAAACATATTCTAGCTATTTGTATGTCCTGAGATGGATTTGAAGTTTGGACGTTCCTAGGCCCAAGAGATTTTCCCACTTCTCTTTGTACCACCAGTGTGGCTCAGTCTGGATGAATTAATATTTATGATGGCGATTTCATAGTAAGATCGCTTACATAAATAATGTTAACAAAACTATACTTAAGATCAATCAACAGTAACATTTGCATACAGCAGTTTCTTGTCTAAAAGTAATTCATGAAGTTTTGAACTTAGCATAAGCAATATTGTGTTGTTTGAATAGTCTTTAGCGTGCATCATCTGAATTTATTTACCCAACAAGGCCTAATTTGCCGAGTTGTAAATCCAGTTCTATTCCCGTTTGTTCTATGGATCCCGATATATAAAACCCAAAAAAGAAAATGTTTAAAACAGAAGAAAACCATAGAGATATAATTCTAAATAAGATAATAGTAGCTTATCCTTTGGCCTTTCGTTTTGCGTGAGGTACGTGAGTCTTTGGATTGATCTAAACCCATCATATATCTGATTGGCTAATTTGAAACTACTTCCGGCTACTTTCTCCACTTGCTTCGGCAATCTCCCTAACCGATTGAAACGAAATTGTTGCTCTACAAAGTTGCTGCACTTCCATTTCAGTCACTTTCTAGCGTTACCTGGATTTCATCTTACCATAAAACCGAATAAACTACATTTCGAGTTTTATCTCTGAATGCTATGAGAATGATTTGATTGTTAGGGTTTTGAATTCTGGATACTGTTAATCGTGAGAAAAACAGAGATCCACAACAACGTTTTTGTGAGTCTAGCCTTGTGATTTGTTTTTAATTGTAATAGCAAACGAAAAATTAATTGGGAATTTTTATGTAACTGGTAAACTTTCCTTGAACTATGAATATCATGAAGTTAAAATTTGGTACAGATTGGTTCCGTTGTTTTCTTAGTTAGTGATTACAAACGACAAATGTCTTGTCCTTTAATATAGGTAGTATAGTAAAGGTTTAGTTGAATTGTCTTACTTCTTATAATAGTAATAACAATCAGTTTCCTTCTTGGTATTATTTTTGCCGAGGCTATTTGTATATTAATTAGGAAATTTATTTTGAATTATATATTTTAAATTGTGTTTATCTTTCAAGTAGATTCTCGCTTGAAATTTTGAAATTGAGAAAGATAGAGATAGTGTGTGTGTGTGTGTGTGTGTGTGTGTGTGTGTGTGTGTGTGTGTGTGTGAGAGAGAGAGAGAGGGAGAGAGATAGAGATTGAGAGAGAATCTTGTAGAAAATGAACCTATTTTAGAAGGGCAACAATTAGTTTGTCGGGAAGGAAAACTCAAAATGGTAGAATATTTGGTTGGGAAGATGATGGTTTATTATCGTCTCTATCTCTTGTTACTCCAGAATCCAAAGTGAGATTTGCTTTGTAAATAATTGAATAATAAATTTATTTACTTTCAAATATTTAAATTTGGGGGACTCAATGGCAGAGTGAGTTGGGGCGAGGGTTTCAGTGCACTCGTAACCAGAAGGGGTGGAATCCCATCGGGCGGGTTAAATGAATCATGACCTTCCCACCCAGGCTAGTATGGGACTTCAATGGAAGTCTTGCGCCCCCCCCAAAAAAAAAAAAAAATCATTTTGATGTATGTATAGTTAGTTATATCATAATTCCTTATTATTAGATGATTATTAATATTCTTTGAATTATAGAGTTGGTGTGTCAGTTTTTCAAACAACCCCTTCTCTCTTCTCCCTCTCCATTCACCTTTGAAGAGAGCTGTACCCCTCGCCTTCATTTTAAAATGATACACCATCACGTAATTTATTGGATCTCCATTTATATTATAGTAAACTATAACTATATATAACTATGATCGCATTGGTTTAGGGTTTGAAAAAAAATTTCCGCATTCAGAAACGTTTTTTCCAGAATTCATTTGTTGACTACTGTAACTGTTGATAATTCCGTTTAGATAAATCGTTTTCTCTATCTTTATCCTGTAAAAAGTACTTTATGACGGAATGTTCTGAAATAAATCAAAATCCTGTTTTCCTCCTAGTTTTCTGAAAACTAAAGTAAACACCCGTTCGATATCCAAGAAATATACCCGAGTTATCAATTTTCGCCCTATATCTTCGCAAATGTTTCGTGTATATCTTATTGCCTAATCTGCTTGGTATGAACTTATGAAATCTTCAATTGTCGATCAATAAAATATTGAAGCCAGGAAAGATGAAAGGTTCGAAATGAACCAATGACAACAATATCTGTATGATTTGTCCGAGTTACGCCAGTATCTCAAAGACTAAAACCGCGATGATGTCGATAATTCCGTGAGATATTAAAATCCTCAAGTTATCGTGACCTAATTTTCTCAAATGATTTTAATATGGTACGATCAGTAAACCTTTCTTTCGTTTATATAAATATGACACGTACCTATTATCATTTATTGATAATATAATGGGAGAGCTTCTTATAACATCATTACTTTATCAAAACATAAAACTGTTGTTTTTTAATGATTTTATATTTTTACTTGTTTTGTTACTTTCGGCTACTTAAGACAGATATTGTATATTAATATACTAAAAAATAATTTTTTGGAGAGATACTTGATTTCCGAAAACAATTTTTTAGGCACTCGTCCCTTGTATACCTCTCATTCTTTTTTCTATTGTGAGTTAAGGCCATGGAGCTGGAATATTGTTGATTTGGAGATAAACTTATAATTTCATTTGTTTGGCTGTGAAATAAAAATAAAAAACTACATCATAAAAAATTTCAATATTATATATATTGACAAATCAAGTTTATATATATATATAAACTTGATTTGTCTTTAATCTTCAGGATCATTGGCAGATCATCTACATTGTAAGTTCATTCTTAGGCTCATCCATAAAAATTGATGGCGTTTGGAACTTCCAGTAAGGACCTCACTGACTTTTCGTCATTTCAGCATGTGGTACTTCGATTATTTCCCTTGAAGCTGAATACCGTAGACAGTTATTTATCTGTCAACATTTTTTTTTTAGTATAGTATTTTACCGTCCGAGGTTCTTGACAGTTGACAAAAGTAGAGGGCTCTTAAACACGGAGATTATAGCCATGGAGAATTCACAGTAGCAGATTCTCAGACGGCACGAAATGTTTTCCTCTTTTCTGGAGCTCCTACTACTTTTTTAAGCAGTTTGGCTCCACGTCCAATAATTTAGAAGGGTATGTTGTCCAAGACTCTTACAACTTCGTTAGAATCAAGGATCTTACATGTCTCATCCAGTCTTCTCTATGAATTAGGTTGGTGGTTTTAATACTATCATCGTAACTAATTCTAGCTGACTAAGCTGAATCAGCTCTCTCAATTCCAGACGCAATGTGATGGAACCCAATTGAAAATGGTCCTATTGCCTTTCTGTTGTATTTCCCATATAATGTCAAGAATTTCTAATACTGTCACATGTTCAGAGCAATAGTTCATGATTGCCAAACATGCGCTTTGATTTGAATTGAATTGAATCTGTGACAACAACTAAATTTTCAGGATATTTGAATCTATTTGAAGTATTTCAGAATCTATTGTTCTAGAAATTACTAAACAAAAAAAAAATACTAATAATAATTATAATTTTAGAAGGCGAAATGCCTAGGAAGATACTAGAAGAAAAATTTAGGGAAGTAGAAAAATTGGAAGATCTAAATTGCGCTTGATAGATGATACTCCAAATCAGAAACGGAAAGCAGCAGCATTAAATTCAAATGATTAGCATTAATTGTTGTTCAGAAATGCTACCACAAAGACTATAGTAGTAAATAGTTTTAGTTAAGTTTTCTACATTATGCATTAGTTGATCATTCGTTAGTTCACCTTGCATTATCTTTCTGAAACATACACCTCAAGCCCGAAACAAATACACCTGTAGGTCTTACAAGGCATACAATACAATAAACGGCCAAACAACTCTAATTTTTCCTTAAATAAAAAAATATAGGAATTCATTTTTGCAGACGCCGTTTATCCTTTGTGGACGTCGGAGCAAACAAAAAAGAAGAAATAATGGAATATGGTGACGAAAATTCGTTTATTAGTTTTAAATATAAAAAAATATATATGTATATCTAAATGTAAAATGTTGTAAGATTATGAACAATGTATTTATTTAGGACTAACTAAGCATTTAAGTATTTTTCTTTCAAAACGGTCTAAACGTTCTGAAGATACCTTCCAGACCGTCCAAGTCTCGCATGCATACGCAGCAACTTCCCTAATAAGGGTTTTATACAGCCTAAATTTATTAACAATGTATATAACACATATATGTAATAAATATTAATAAGTTTTATTCCCTTTTTAAAATTTACACCCTAGCATATTTTTGCAAAATCCATTTTTATCGCTATAAACAAATGCGTTCACAGGATGCAGTTTTATAGCTGAGTATCTCGGTTTACTCCCACGTATGAGTAATAAAAGAAGGATGCAGATAGTAATATGCGATTATCTCTATGCAATTCTAGTAGAAGAATTAAATTAACTATTAGGAATACTAAGTAGAAAAAACTTGGTTTAGGCTATGTAAACTTCTCTCTCTGTTATAATTTTGGAAGTATAGGTGTTTTCTTTTGCATCGTAGGGTGAATCCAATTTTCCAATTTTAGATGTGACCTTTTTGTTATACAAAAAGAAAAAAGAGAAAAAAAAAAAAAATTTTTTATATATCGTCATGATAAAATGAATAAATGAATTCATGGGTATGAAATTCATGTATCTATGAAATATCAAAATTGTACAGAATTAACTTCAAAATCCTACCTTTTACAGTTAACGTTTTTCGTTTCTTTTAATTTTTATACGGACCTCAACACTTGAAAAAATAATTAAATATTGTTTTATTTTAAATCAAAATAATACTTTTTTTTATTTTTTAGGTCAGCAGTTCCTAGAGTAATATGTCTTAATTTAGCTTTTTAGTAAATATTTCAATTTACTATAGGAGGCAATAGTTTCAAGAAGCTTTTCTTAGAGCTGATAATGAATGTTTAACATTCGAAACTAGTGTTTGAATAAACAATTCCAAGGGAAGTGGCAAATAGTTGATCAATTCTAAGAAGTTTGTTGTTGATTGAGATATACTGTTAATTTATCGTTTGAGTTCTTGTTTCATAAATCAAATTTCTTGATTCGGCCATGCCTTGAAGGAAATTCTTCTATATTTTAATTCGTTTATATCGTATATATCGTTCTGACTGCTGCAGTCTTCTCGTTCCGTCCATCGCCTTTTCCTTTTTCTTTCATCCTCTGAACCCTAATGTTTTTAAGACGGTTCCGGAATCTTTCTCTATCCAGGCAGTCTCCGTCCGTGATTCCAAGTCTCTTCACTTCTTGCATTATCTGCTTAACATAACTACTTTGGCTTTTCAGATTTTATATCTTATCGAATATCTGCTTATTCAACCTTTTGGGATCCACCCTAACCATGTGCCCTTAGAAATTCATTCTAATTTCAACTGTTTCTAAGTCCTCTGTCCATTCGTTTATTTCATTATTCGATCTAAATATATCGTTATATATCGTACTTCGTTTTATAAAATATATAAAACTAAGTTTTATAAAAATTATTTACTATCAAATCGTATTAATGAATTGATAATTCGAAGTACCTGTAAGAGAGAAAAAAGTTATGATAAAATGTATATAGGTTGGAACCTTCGAACTTATGCTGGATTATTAAATTTAAAAAATCTCTGGTGATATAGTTATAGTGCCTGTGCCTCCAGGTTACGTTCAGAAACGGAACCATTTTACACGAAGACAATACCTGTACCTAGATTGCCTTCCTTCGTTCAAGATGTAATTGACTGACACGGCACGCTCAGCAAGACGTGTTCCCGCAGCTTCATGGTTCAGCTTTCTTTCTCACATCACAGAGAGACCTTGAGAATTTTATTCTTATTTATGAAAGAAACAAGAACCGTGATGACTTTAATGTATGTGATGAGATCGGCAACAAAACAATACACCGTACTTTCTTCGCATGTCAGATGACAGTGTAAGTCTTAATCTAATACCCAAACGCAGGCACTAATTTAGCTTATTTTACCTTTTTATTTACTGCTATTTATCTTGATACTGAGGAAAGACTGCACCAGACGATGTAATGTGAGAAACTTGTAAGCTGTTGCCATATTGTATTACATTGTTCTAAACAAGGAGGAAGAAGTGCAGATACACACTTCAGTGTTTGACGTTATTTGGTTTAATTGATTATTTACTAGCCTAATTTGTTGTTTTGTTTTTTATTACTTTTTATTGTCTGTTGATTTTTATTATTTAACTTTCAATGGAATATATTTGAAAAAAAGTACGTTGAACCCAGAGTTAGCTCAGTCATGTCGGGGTAGGTTCTATCTCATTGTTTCCAGTTATTACGTATATAACGGAATTTGTTTAACAAGAAAAAATAAGGTTACAACCATAATTGTTTTTATTTTTATATTTATTATTTTTATTTATGCATATAATAATTATGCGCTGTAAATAATATCCATTACAGTAGTAAAGTAGCTAGTGAACTCATCCCAAAACTGCTTCGAAAAAATTAAGAGAATTTTCCTGTCAGACTGTAGCTTAACTCATAATTTAATTTTATACTCTTTCTTGACGTTATTTTTATTTTTATTGATTCGAATTGAACAATTTATGATTTTTGACATGGATATGTCGTTTGGCTGGAAGTCTATAATTTTTAGTTTAACGTTTATTGACACTCAAAATATGTTTTTATTTTCTCACACTCAAAGATGTAACATTTCGACACGCTCTAGCTGTTGTTGGTATTGCCCGGATCGAAAATTTGCCGACAGTTTCCAGATCATAAAATTAATGGAGAATATTTTTTGTTATATAACATTTGTCGCTAAGACCTACTATTTAGGTAAAACTTATATCTCAAAATAAGTTCTAATAGTTTAAATAAAAAAATTGATTTTGTAATTCATAATTAGGAATATTCCTTTGAAACTTCAGTAAACAGTTAAATAACTCATCTTTAATTTCCAAAATTAATATTTTAATAAACTATTTACTGGTTGAATTTACTATTATCACTAATTGCAACAGTATCAATAATAATATTGTGAATAAATCACCTCCTAAGATTTGGATTAATTTTAATCCTACAAACAATTATAATCGCCATAATCACAACTATTATGCTAAGAGGAGCTCTAGTATTATTCATTTATAGAGCTAGAGTCGCTTCAAATGAAGAATTTAATTCACCTGTAAAATTAATAAGAGGGTCAATTACATTTTTCTTAACATTGAGATTAATTACAATAATATCTAATAATGAAACCCATATCAATAATTACCTAAAAATAAATGATACAGTAAATCTAATCAAAATATCTAACACAATAACAGCCTATATGACAATTATAGCAATTATATATTAACAATAATTGTAGAATCCAATATTGATTTGAATGAAAAAAGTAACGTTGTGCCTTCATTTTTTGTGTTGGTGCTTTCTTGACACTAGCTCTGTTAGTGTTGCTCGGCGTCTGTTTTCTAAGCAAAAGCAGTACATTAAAGATAGAAATATCCATGATCTATTCTTTCCTAGTCAAGGGGAAATTGAATTTTCACCTCCCTACCTCCTTTTTTACAGCTAATAGGAATAAGTTGAATACAAACATACAAATTGTATTTTTATTTTTTTATATAAATGAAAACTGGGACGCTGGTATTTCTTTAATTGCAAAATGAGCTTTTAATTTTGTGGTGAATAATTTTCAGTAACAGATATTTCGAATTTTCGCTGAACACTATATAGTTTAGGTTGAAAATTTTAAATATTTTTTATAATTGGTACTGTTGTTTTGATTTGTATGTATTATGACCCATTTGTTTGGTTCTTTGTTTCTATTGGAATATGTTGTGATTGGACACGGTGTATTACTCAATGTCCTTAAAATTTGTAGATTATATTTGGCGTTAAAGACAGTTCCAATTCCCATTTTTTTTTTTTTTTTTTTTATGAATTGGAAAATATCTTTTTTTTTTTAATTTATATGTGTTTAAAATTTACTAATTTTCTTTTTGTTGTCAAAAAATGAACCATTTAAAAAAACTTTTTTTTATAATTTTGTTTAAATAAGCCTGCTACATTTGTTAAACTTAGTGTTAGATATAACGGTCATTGTCGGAGTTGTGATTAGGGTTGTGTGGAAGGAAATACAGAACATCTGCCGTCCCACGTTTCCGCCTTGCCATCCAGAGCACAACGGGCACTCACTTTCGAATCGTTGGTTTGAAGCTATGGTTCGACGCTCATCATTCGAGAACAATATGGGCCTTAAAATATATCAAAATAATCACTGATTATTGGCTGTTTAATATTAGGTTATGATGGCTGGTTTAATATTTATTTATATTAATATATGTTTTATTAATGTATGTATTTTTTAATAGCATCCCCCGTCACGGCTTCGCCCGCTCTTATAAGTAAAAAACTCAGATTAGTTTTGACTTGTAATTGAAGTTTGATTTGTTTATGGATAAAAATATTTGTATTGAAGTATGCAATTTAGTATTATTTCTTCAATGATATTTTGACGCCTTGCTGTATTTTAACTGTTTAAAATTGCACTCTTCGGGTTGTTGAAGATTACGTAAAAGCGTACATTCATTTTTTAATTTTAATGTATGGATTGGTAATCAAGATGGACAGAGACTATTAAGAAACTGTTGGGGGTAATGAACTTAAAACTAAATGCCCGTGACTCATATTTTTAAACACAATATCAAAAATCGAAGCATCGACATTTTTAATTGGTAATAATTTTCGGTCGATTTTCCAACCACTGCAATCTACATGTTGCATCACATATTCAAATCTGTTTTCGTAATTTAACTGAACATAAGTGAATGTCATTATAAATTTCTCTATACCAAACCTGGCTAGAATAGGATGATATCCTGCAAAATAACCCGCCCTTCCTGACCTAGTTGGAGTATATAAGGACGTTAAGCCCAAAAAAACAAACAAACCTATCATGTAGAACGGCGCTCGCCACCTATCGGTCAATTTTTAAACTTCGCTGTTGTCCAAATATTGCTTTTTTAATAAAAAATTTATTAAAATTTATCAGCTTTTATCATTGCTAAACCTTGCTTAAACTTTATGGATGGTGTAGTTAAAATTTGGTTGAGATTGGTTTAGTAATATTATTGATCAGTGATCATAAACGAAAAATAGCTTGTGTTAACTAATAGATAGATTAAAATTTGTTGTGCACTCACGATTTCAGTTTAGTGTCAGTGTTTATCTATTCTAAAGTTTGATAGCATTAATTCTGTTTACTAAACTATTAGTATACCTATTAAATTTATCGTTGAGCCTCGATGGTTATATCTGTTAATGTGTAACCTTTGTTAATAATTTTAATTGTTCAAAAGTCAACTTTTATTAATAATATTGATAATAAACGGCCTTTACACAATGGTAAGGTCGGTCTCATTTCTTGTGCTGAATAGGCACTAAAAGTCTGATTTCGTTATCGCACTCACAGTATTCACTATGATAATTTCACACTATTTTTTTTATTTACATACAACTTGTCCCATATATATTAAAATGTGTAAAAATAGTTAAGAAATCATTTCTTCCTATTTTAAATTTAATATTTAAAACATATCAAACGATAAGTTTATCCTTACAGATAAAATGAACAGTGAAAATTAGGACAATCTACTGTTGATAGGCAAGGTTTAAATTATCTTTTGATAATATTTTATTTTTCGAATTATTCTTGTCTGATGATTCATTTCTCTGAAATAAGTTTGATTATTTGAAGCGAGTGCATCCTATAAGTGCTGCTACCGTAATGCAGTGAACGATTCAAATGTTTAAAAATAGCCTAAAATTTGGCTTGTAGTTCAACCACCATCGGATTCTCAAATTATATTCTGCATGAAAACTACAACATCGGCTAAAATAGAACTAGGTCTGTCGTCACAATCGTCCAATTGAACGTGAAAGCGTAAAAATCCTATCGACGCCACTTTCAATGATATATTTATGTAAGCCTCGAATGGATTGTCCAGGATTTTTTTTTTTTTTTAATTTGTATTTAAGGAGTTACGGTATTTAAAAAAAAATTAATGGAAAATTATAATAAATAGAAAATCTATATCCTCAGTGAAATTCCACATAGGGATGGTTTCGTAAGAAAAATATTAGACCAAAAATATCGATATAATGTGATTTTTATTTATTTTTTTAAATTTATAAAATGCTTTACAATCACGTTACAATAATATTCCTGTTTATTTCATTGTTTAAGTCAATTTCGGGAGCGACATCGAACCATTGCTCCACCAAATTCGTCGATTACGATGCTTCACTTTGAGTTTCACATTAATCGATAGCTCTTTTCTTTATCATCACCTATAAATTTCTATTTCTATAGTTTTTGGCTTGATTGTGTTATTTAGTGTATTGTAGTGATATCAATACTATAAAATCAACTATACTATAAATACAATTGAACCTCCACATATCGTCATCAGTGGTTTATAGGTTTGTCCATTTAATTTATTCCTTGTGGGTGATGTTTCGCCCTGCTCTAAAAAATAATCGCTCTGCACTGGAGTGCAATTTCTTAGCAATCCTACATAAAATTTGAAAAGTTGCGTTATTAAACTTTTCCTTATTTAATTCATTTTAATAAGGTTTTTATTATTTTATTAAAAATATATATAGTCGTATGTTTTATTTTTATAATAACGACGAGAGAAAACGACGTCTCGTTAGGTTTGGATTATCGAAAGAAAAATATTGATATTTCCTTGTACCTGAATTATCTTTTAATCCCAACCGCAAGTGAGTTGTATCAGGTGTGATTTGAAGTTAATTCGATACATTTTTGACATTTCATAGAAAATTATTTAGCTTAAACATGATGATAAATCCAAAAATACAGATTTTTGAGATGGGGCACTTTAATTATTCGATTACAATATTAAGTGACGTGTACAACTCAGCTTAGAGGCACCATTACATTGTGTTAGTTATTACAATTCAAGATTATATTAGTTGAAACAAATTGTCTTCTTTGAGGAGGGTAAACAGTTTTTTTCGGGTTTCAAATCCTTGCAGTATCCTTGCAACGAAGCCCTGGGTGGTACAATTCGGGTGCAATCATGCATTCTTGTGGAGGATTCCCTTCAAGTAGGTACCGGTGGGTCATCTTGGTGTTACTACTATCTGTTCTTTCCTGTTTATTGGGAGAGGTTTTGCTGGAATAGAGTTTTCATATTTTCTTTTCATTTTATTTGTTTTAGGTACTTTTGACCAGAAGTTGAACCCCAAAACTGCAAACGTTAAATATAGATTTATTAAAGTCGTAGAGAGTAACTTTGGTATTGGGAAAAATTTCTAAATTTTCACTTTAGAAATACACGTGCGATCTGTTCAACAAACGGAGGCTTAGCTTAACAGTAGACATGTTTGATTTATGAATGGACCCGTTTTTAATTCTGTACAAATTATTAAAAATCTTTCATTAAACATGCTAAATATTTTTTTTTTATTTATCAGGAGAAGAATCGAAGTGTAATAGTTACATAATTAGGTATCGCAAAACGAACGGTTCCTTAGAATCAATTTCGGATTCTCGATTCTCGATACCAAACATTTTCTCTAGTGAAATCAAGAATCTCGAATTAGGAACTCATCCCTAGATGAAATCTATAACCTGTCTCAATCTTAAAATTTGTATTGACTGAGGTTACGTGTGATAAATTTGATAGTGCGAAATTACGTAACATTCGTCAGTTCTTGAATAATTCGGTTAAAATTGTTTGGTGAATGTTTTCATGCTGCTAAATGTGATCTGGAGGTTTACATCTCCCCTCTTGCAAAATAAAATGTTCCTGATATGCATTACTATCTATCTGATAGCAGTCTCATCGCTTTGAAATATTCTATCGGTCTAATCGAGGCCGCCCTGGGTCGGATGATATCCCGAAAGAGGAAGCGCTTACAAATATTTTATCACAACTTCCATCTCAACGTCCTGTATATGAAATACATAGTAGTATTAATTTTTTTAACAACTTTGAAATCTCGTTATCATTATATCAATGTGTCTAATAATATTTATGTAATTTTTAAAAAAAGCTAAGCACTATTACTCTCTTAAATCAATAAAAGGATTGCTATTGTATGAAAATAATGATTGACGATGGATGTAATGCCTTCCTCTAAATCTATTACAATTTTATTCAGACAATATACAAAAAATAATTCCTTTAACGAAATCTAAGAAGATAAATATTCTAAAACATTTATAAAAATTTTTTTCTCCGTTAGTTACGCAGGGAATAACAAATGAGACAGTAGGTGGGAGGATGCATTGATATTTCTATGAATGTGGTTTAGTACTGTATAAGGGTTCTAAAACCAGTAGTATGAGCATGAAATGAAATGAAAAAAAAATCTATTACATATCTACAACAATTGTACAATTACCTTGCACAATCATGGTTTCCAAAGAGCGATTTTTTTTTATCAGTAGACAAAATATTTATGTATAATAAATTCGTAATTTAGGTGTCACAAAAGTATTGCCAACGTCAACGGTATCGATCGGTTCCTGGAATTCGAGTTTGTATAATCGATTCTCGATACAGATTTTTGACACATCCCTTAATCTCAATTAGAAATAAAACTCTGACATTATAACCAACGCAGTCGCAAGTTTTGTATAAAATAATGTAAGTTCACAGGAATAACTGAAATCGTTTAAATTATTTCTGACTACCTCACAGAAATATGGTTCACCTTTTGAACGTTCTTACCGAACAGATCCCGTTAAGTTATTTTTCAAACGCATTCTCGTCATGGACTATTATGTTCCGGACTGTCAGACAAGTAGTCAACGCATTCTTTCGTTCACAATGGAACGTTGGATATTTTTCATTAGTATGGGAGTGTGGTCGGTTGAGGGCTGGAGTATGGAATATATTGAACCACTCATATGTATAACAAAGGGGAGTTCATTACCTCTTGGAGGACACCGCTTTTTGTTTATACATCCCTGATATTATTTGTCGGATGGAATTGTTTTTATACAGGAATTTCTCTAATGTTTCATTATTTTGCTAAATAAAGCTAAAATATATTTATATTTATAACAGCTACGTAGATGATTTCGAAAATTAAAAATATCATCTACTTAATGGTATGAAATATTTGTTATAATATGAATTAAATATTTTTTTTTATATTTGATTAATATTAATGTTTTAAATCTACTTGTTCTACTGCTCTTGTATCCGCATTACTGATCAATTCATTTGTGAAATCAATAATCGCTTCACGAGGGGATTCTCAATTCCTAATGAATTATATAGATATTTATAAAAAAAAAATAATAATAATAATAATTAAAAAAGTATGGTTTCTATTGAAATCATTTGGACTGCATTAAAAGTTAAATCTTACGAAATAAATTAAAATATTTATTAACGTCGATTCCATTTGCTGAAAAGCTAGATTTATTTTAGCATTGATAATATCGGCAATTTATATTGTCCCATACTACCAATTGCAATTTTATGATCATCTTCAAGTTAGTTTTTTCAGAATGTCAGTGCCCTTACAAGAAAAAAAAAATTTTTTTTTCTTAATCGTGGCGAAAGGATAAAAACTTAAAAACTTAAAAAAAAAAAAAAATGTAAAATGATTCCTAGAATAAGAAACGAATTGATGGCGAACATCTGGTACCTTGCTTTATCCTGTGGCGAACCAAGATTCAAGAAAAACAATGTAAAATGGTTTTTACTATTGAAATAAATAATTAAACTAAACTAAAGTTAGCGTACCCAATAAAAATAGTTGATGAACACTTCAGAGAAATTATAATGAAAAAAAAAAAAAAAAAAAAAAAGAAGAAGAAGGAAAGGTCACTCCAGAAAACATTGGGTTAAAGGATTCTTAAAAAATTAACAAAACTGAAAACAATTATTAATTTTCTGGATGAACTGTAACTTGTGTGGTAACAGTTTAAAGAAATAAGTTTTAAATATTTACTTAACACATATCCTGTATTGTCTCTGTTTATTGTTATTTTGTTTCGTATAAAATCTTTCGCTAGTCATGATTGTTTTTACAATTTTTTTTCTTTTAATCCTGTTTATTGCAATATTTGTAAGTAATTAAGAATAAATAATAGATTGTGACTTCTGTGAATAGCTTATTAAATAACTTGTTGAGCATTCATCTTCATTTACAAAGATAAACAAATATTCAAAGCATCTGCAATTTTTTTTTAAGTATTGATGTAAATAATAAATCTAATTTGTTTTTTTAATTGCTTATGATTTGAATTTGTATATGTCTTTGACGTATACGACTGACGATGTAACATTCCGAACTAGTTTTGTAAAAAATAAAAGTTATCTATTCCTCATTAAATTGGTGCTTCTATACAATAATGCCTGTACCAGCTGAGTTTTTTGTATGCAGTGAATTGCTCTGTAATTGACTGTACTGTTAGGCTATGAACAACTATGTTTTTTTGTAATAACATTTGAGTAAACTAGTAAATGTCTAAAGAAACTTTAATGCTTAAAATATGACCTTATTTTTATTATATACATAAGAAATTAATAATAAAAAAGAAGGTAAGAATTTTGTAATCCCTAAAAGAGTTTAGTGATACAGGTCGAATTATACTAATTAAAAAAGTCTGTTTTCCCCCACCCCTACCTCTTGCAGGCGACAGATAAAAAAATCGATTTTTAAATTAAACTTTATTTGACAATGGGTGTGTGTGTTGATTCTCTTAAAACAAATTGTTTGGAAGTTAATTCAGATATATAAATTTAATAAACACTATGAAATAAATTAATACAAAATATTTGATTAACCTAAATACACTAAATTGCTCTCATTACATATTAATCAATCTACGTTGATGACAGTTCCATTTATTGTGATTAAAACTTGATTTCACTAAAAACTTCTAACAACGCATTTTTGATTAATAAACTTTTTATCTTCTCTTAAAAGTTATCTAGACTTCTAGAATTCTAGATTGTCAATAGGTCAAAAGATTTGGAGTGTAGGATGGGATGAGGCACAGTGTTGCCAGGTGACATAAAATATTTCCCCCCCCGTCGAGTAGGATAAATTTCCCCACTTTTTACAAAATTTCCCGTTTTCATTACCCTTTCACCCTGAAATGCCCAATCCAAAATTCACACGTCAACCAAAGGTATATAATGTAGAAATATATATTTTTTTTTTAACAACTTAATTATTTCAACATATTTGTCATATAATGACTTCTTTTGTCTGATAAAATAGAGGCTTTTCATATAAAAATATTGCGCGGAAGATGATATTTATTTCAATCAATGAAACACAAGTCATATTCAATAAAAAATATAAATAACATAAATGTTTATCACTCTTTTTTTTCACGCCGGTTTTTAAAAGTTCCCCAATTCTTCTTGTGATTCTCTATTTCCCCACTAAGATCAGAATTGGGGAAAATATCCCCACACTTGGCAACGCTGGTAAGGCAGTTTCATTACCGGGATCAATTTCAAATACAATGCAATTTTCATAAGATGTTTTTTTGTACAGAAAAAAACCGTTTACAAAACGTTTCGAGCTTTGATACCTTTCCAATTGCTATGAGGTCCATTTTTTGACCGAGTGTTTCTCGGAAAGTTCAAAGCACTCAGAACATTTTAATTAAGTTAAGAAGAAGGGTACTTTAGACCTAGACATATATATGTAGGTACTAAATACACTTTATCCCTTTTAAAAAATAATTAAAATATTTTTAATGTATGTTCCTGATTCTTACTCTTTTTCACGACGGTGAAAACGTTCAGGGATAAAATATTAAAGTACCTAACTAAATGCTCTTTTTCCTTTTCCTTTGTTGAGATGCTATTTATGATCGACTGGGACAGGACCATAAACCTGGGGCAGCTTTTTCATTTTAGTTGTCGGAACCTTCTCTTTTTTCTGACTCAAACCCCATTATTTTACGGTTGTCATTCTATCTGTTCAATGGCTTCAAGTTAAAAATATCGACTCATTTTTTTATGAACTGTTAATTGCACAGTTATGTATAATTAAATTAAGATGAAGCAATAATTAGATAATGATAGAGAGTAATTTTCTCAGATCAAATGAGAATTGTTTCAGAAATAAATAAGTCAAATAAAAATTATTTATTTTTGTTAAATTCTAGTAACTGACGTTACAACGTCTCTTGATATTTATGAAATGGTTGGTTCAATATCCTCGGCTGAATAAACCCATTAAAATAGAGAATTCAAATGTATCCAAAAATAACACTGTATGAACCAATTGAGCACAAAATGTGTATTCAAGCTAAGAACATTTTCAAAGGAAACAAGTGCATCTCTTCTGCTCTAATGGCTTTAATTTCAATTTTATAGACTTACCTCATAATTATAAATTTTCTTGTCAATTTTATATAACATCCAATATTTTTTGTTATATTGCAGTGTTTCGAAGAGAGAACTAACGCATTTAATATAAATCGGGTCTGAATTTTCTATTTCTTTTTTTTATCTATAGTTATATGAAATACCTGATGCTTCCACCTGTGTTATTTGCAACTAGATCTACAATTCAATCATTCACAATTGAAGCTATTGGTGGAAGGAGGTGTTTAACCTAGTTTTTTTTTTAAAAATCATTTATTTTTTGTTTATTCACGTTTTCTCACCGGCAGTTATCGTTTTAGTACACAAAAATGTCAATAGTTAAGGCGAATTAGCTGAAATTTACTATTTAAAGATGGGACAAATCAAGACAATGATTTTTTTTTTTATTTAGCAGCGAGTTAGCCACATATTTATTTAGTAATATCAGAGTAAGGATAGCCATATAAACAAAATAAACAATGGATGGTAAATAGAAACAATTTTATAAAGAAAATACTAACCTCTGGAAAAGTTCCACACCTATGACGCGGTAATACTTCTTTTGGACATTTTAATAGAAGATAATTAACACCTTAAACTGTTAGCTTCGTTTTTAGTTCGATTGTTACCAGTAGTAATATTCTATTTCGTTTTGAAATAGAATATTACTAATTTCATTTAAAGAAAGTAGAACTTTAGAAGCGAGGTCCAATAGCTAAGTGGGCCAAGTTCAAGTTATTCTGAAGGCAGAAATTTTATATTCTGTTTTTTGCAGCCATGAATCAATTTTGAGACCCTCCTGGGGCACATCCAGCCTCTTTAAATTGGGTACCCTTCGTTTGGGAAAAAAATTTGGCAGTTGAGCGTGATTTCGGCTAGTAACAATGCATCCTTATAGAAATACTGAATCCAAGACCCGTTATGGGTTATAAATGTACCAGGAAAAAAAAAATCTTTAGAACCTTAAGGAATAAAATAATATTACAAAAGATCACGAATTTATAAATACTGAACAATTGAGATGTGATTTAGAAAAAATAAAGCCTAGGTAAATATTTGGATAGATAATTAAATATGATCCAATAGAGGAGGAATATTTGAAGAACCGTCGGAGGAAATAAAATAATTCCAAAGATTTAAAGATCGGATTGATGTCAAAAAGTACTGTACGGTGAGCTGTGATATAAAATCTAATTGCTGAGAAACTAATCCATGAATAGATGTCTGATTTAAAATATAAATTATTAGAAGTTTATAAGATAGCTGGATATTTTTTATCATCTGAATTTTCAAAAATACCTTCAGAGAAAAAACTAAAAAAAAGGTTTACCTGGGATACGTTAAAACATTGAATATTGTTCTTAAAAGCCTAATGTATAAAGTACTTGCTTACTTCCATAGTACTACAGCCCTGTGTGAACCTTGGCTTGCCGGACGATAAGCGTTCAATCGTCATTATCAAAAACCATCTAATTGGCTTGCTTCTCCAAGTCATGTCAACAACCATTTTCTGTAACGAGCGTCTTTTACTTCGTCTTCTTTATTATATGTATACATTTATAAAATAAAATAAAATACAAAAAGTACCTTTGCATTCTATGAAGGTTCTCGTTTGCTTGTTTTGAATTTATTTTGTTTAATAATAGATTGTTTGTAAGATAGAAATATACTTTCAGTCGGCTTCAATTGGCCAAAATTCATCAACCACCTTCAACCGTTTTACCACCAACCTAATGAAGGGGTAGATACACATTTTATAGATGCTGGGTGTTCCTCCAAAGGATTTTCCAACCTCTTATTATACACAGCTGATGCAATAGAAAATCAATTTTATGCCAAGTGTAGGACTCGAACCCGGTCCCGGAAGTCAGTAGTCCAGAGCCCTTACCCAATCAGTTACCTTCGTTCCGTAATTACCATTAACCGTTAACAGCCAATCTATTTTCTTTTTCTTCTGTTATTATTTTATATTACAGAAATCGATTTATAATTTTTTGCAATGGATTTGCTGAATCAGAGATTATCAATATGATTCATTAAATAAATGAGCACGAACCAAACTATTGTTAATTGTTTAGTTTATTTCTTAATATCCAATAAGGTTCGTGAACTTCCACTCCTCAAAACAGGAGCCGAGTAAAATTGGTAATGGTTACCTTTCTCCTTCGTAGTATTACCCTAATGTTCCGACCTTGAGTGGCTGCAGGTTGTCGGGATCTCTAAGAAACGGGAACGTGGAAATTGCATTCAGGTGTAGAAGTAATTTTATTCATGGCCATTTCAAATTTAGTAATTTTTTTTTTTCAAACTATAAATGTTTAATATTGGTTTGCTTGTTGTTTATTGGGGCTTAACGTCCTTATGTACTCCAACTAGGGCAGGGAGAACGGGTTATCGATGGGATCCAAAAACGTAAGCTGTTGTCGTATTTTGAGTTTGTTACAAACACTGTGCATCACTATTCTAGGAAAAGGAGGTGGTAAAGGATCTGGCTTCCTTCCAGTCTCCTTTGACCTGATTATTCTTTATACTGCTGTGCGAATCACCTTTGGCGCCGGAAGTGATTCTGATTTACGGAAATAGTCTCTTACCCAAAACATTTGAAAAATCCACTGCCTACTAAATCCGCCGCGAAATAGCTGAGTCGGAGCGAAACCACTGTCACTTTATACAGTTTTTTTTACTCTATTTTTAAATATTTGAGTTGGCATCACGGGGTTCGGACAACGATATTATTTAACTATTCACATCAAAAAATATTTATGATGTAAAAAAAAAAAAAAAAAATGTGAAATGACATAAAAATGCTGAGATATTATTAGGTAAAGTTTTGATAGCCAAGAATCTTTTACACTTGGGGTACGTATATAATCTGTTTGCCAACGTGCTGTTTTGAATTTGTTGTATGTTTTTAGAACTGACAATAAATTTTAAACATTCTAAAGTAGTATTTGAATAAAAAATGTCAATATAAACAGAAAATAATTAGAGATGAGCCGACAATGACTATGGCCGACTCGTCGAATCGGCTGTCATTGGAGTTCGGGTGACATCGGCAGTATTCAAGGCACTTCGCTTACAGCTTTATATGTAGCTATAGGTATTGGTTTACTTCTATTATTTCTTCTGTTTATTATTTTTTGCAAACTCACCGGTTTGTAACCGAGTTTTATTTAGATAAATAAAACTTAAGTCAACATTTATTTTGCTTATATAGTTTAATTGTGAAATTTGGAATTCAATAATTTCAAAAAAAATTTCTAATGTAAAAGACTTCTATATATAACGCAATAATGTCTTACATGTAATCTATACTATTATATAAAAGGACAAGCCATGTTTAGATTGTGATCACTAACCGCGAAAACTACTGAACCAATCTGTAGCAGATTTTAACCACACCATCTTTATAGTCCTAGGAAGGTTTAGCAATAATAAAATCAACTCTTTTTCAATTAATTTATAAGTAAAAAGCGATAATATGGGGATAACAGTGAAGTTTTAAAATCGACATAAAAGTTGCGAGCGCCATTCTACATGAGAGGTTACAATGTTACGGTGTTATATGGAGCTTGAGATTAATAATAAAATTTAATTATTTTCAATGAAATTTTTTTTTTAAATTTAGTGTGTGGTACGACATGTGGATCCCAGTGAGGTTTGAACATCGACCGATAGGTGATTAGCACCATTCCGCAATAGAGTTCACAATGGGAAAACTGCTGAACCCATCTTTACCAAATTTTAACTACACCATTTTCATAGTTCTATGAATATTTGGAAATATTAAAATTAACAATAATCAAAATTTACAATGTGTATATATGTAAAGAAATGCTAGTTGTAAATAAACACGTTTGTAAATTGCTAAAATAGTCGTGTTCCAAGCGTTATATTACATTTCAGTTAAGAATTAATATTTTTTTTTATATTTATTTATTTATTTATTTTTTTTTTAATGAAAACTGTGATTTTTAACTCAGTAGAAGTTATCGAATTTATTTTTTGTTAATATCATGATCTTTCTTAATGTTCGATAATTTATTACAAATAAAGGGTTCCTATTCCTAGAATAAATAACAGAGTGTAAAAATGAATCTAAAATAGAAATTTTAATAAATAAAGGCCCTGTTTTCATTGTAATCCACATATTTTTATGCGTGAAAATATAAATGAACAAAATGTCCGACTAATCGGCCCACCTTTACAAATAATTCATCAATCCTAGGTATCTTTTATCTCATTTTATGAAGATTGGATAGACTATATTGGAATAAATTAGTTAAATTATAAAATAATCTACTTTATTCAACGAAATCTTTATTAAAATGCGGAATATTGGTAATTACCATACTACGACCTTGTGGTTTTGCTCTATCATAGATTGGAGGCCGTTTTCTGTTTCTGAGAAGTTGAGTAAGAAACGCTTGTAAATTTCTCAGATGAATCATCTGTAACTATTCCATTGAGGTCCTTCCGCTTGCTTGTGTAAGACTCAGCTGATGGGTTTTTCTTTATCTTTTCCGGATATTTATCACGAAATTTATTTTTGAGAAGATTGTTTTTTTCCGCTAGACCGCAATCAGTGCAATTAGCAATCCATTAAGTAATTGCTTTAATGATACGTGAATAATTGCTTATCATTAAGATAAAAATTAATATTCATTTTTCAACATTTTTCATTTTTTTTAGATGATTAAGAAAGGTCATCGTAGACTTAGAGCAATTGTCAAACCCCAATCACCTTATGCGCGATAATGTTTTTATCTTATCCCAGTGAAGATAAAAATTAAAATCTATTTTTCTGCTTTTCTCTTGCTAAACTGGTGATAAGATACGGGTCTTGCAGAATTTCTAGGACTTCTTAGATAATAATTAGCTGTTACAAGTAAATGCCTTAATCTTATCCTGTTCAGTTGCTGTAATAATTTTAGTTTTTTGTTAGTTTTGAATCCAAATTCAATTTATGCGACTATAATAATTTTTAAAATATCATTTTATACAAAAATAATATAGTATATACAAAATAAAAAAAAGTCATAACTCAAAAATTTTGTTTTAGTTAAACTTATTAAATATGTGATATTTATCGATAATGTCTACGTATTAAGAAGCCTATTGGATTTTTTTATCAACAGTTATACCTTTATAACTAAAAGTAATTATTAATTTATAACAAAGGTAAAAAAATAAGATAAAAAAACTTCGAACCATTAAATTTTGAGTTATGTCCCTTTCATTCTTATTTGCTAAATGATGTCTGATAAACTCCGGTTTCTCTGTCCTTCGCGTATCCTAAGAAAAATTGTGTTCCAAACATAAGTATGTAGTTTAAAAAATATTTTTAATATTTCTTTTCTTTTTTTTCAGATTGCCAAGAGGGCCGAATTATCCTCCTTATTAAACGTAAGTTTAATAGTTTTATTTTCATGTTTAAAGTTATTTATTTTACATTGCCTTAAGGTATTCCGAGCTGGAAGATAAAAAAATTTATAGGTTATAGCATTTCGTTAGAACCTAAAAAAAAAACTAATAAAATAAATACTAATTCGTTAGAAAGATAAGAGTACCTTGATCATTATCTTTCTATCCTCTGTGTATGTTACGTGGAGTTTGAAAGAGACGAGTGAAATTTATGGAAAATGAATGTTTCGACTAGTGGTAAATCGTTTTTGAGAAAATTTTCGATACTTGTTTCTGATAATTTTATTTAAAGATAAATTTCTATATTATTATGTTTAATTAAAAATAATTTCACAATGATATCAGGAAAACGGAGATCTTAAGCTACTTTTCGTAGCACACCCTTAGTCACGTACGCTTTCAGGTTACATATGATATTGGCCATCTTTCCTAGGCGGAGTTGGTGTAAATATGGACATCCTTTCTTGGTGTGAATATGGACCGCTATTTCCCCGTGAGCTTTAACATATCTCTTGTCAGATGTCACAACTTGCATCTTTTGTGATGGAAAGTTCTCTGAAGACATTCGGAGAGAGGTGTCGTTAAAATGTTCCCAAATGTGGGAACTTAAATAGTGCCGAGACTGAAAGCCAATTTTTTTCTTTAATAAATAAACTCTCTACCGTTTCGAATTGTTTTAAGCTATTTTTGGTGACTTTTTGAAGAGGGCCCATATTTAGACTCCATTTTTCTGGGATATTTTGAAACCTTTTTGTAAATCATCGTTTTTGAATTGAAATAATTGATCATTGTTTTGCCTTTTCGCAATGGAGAAACTTTTTATAGTTGTTGATAAAAGACAAAAATCTAGAGTTTTTCAAGTTTAAAGTACCTAACTTTAAATAAAAAAACAAGAGGGTGCCCATATTTACACCTTTTCCTCTAATATGAGGAGTAGAATTACAAAACCAGCCAAGTTCAATTTCCATATTTTTTTGTTTTTTTAACTGCTAGTGAAACAAAAATAATCTTTACTCTAAGATAGGAAAAATCCCTTAACAATAATCAAAAAATATAAAATATAATCGTTTTATTATAAAATTGTGCCATTGCCTGGTTACATTTATTTCGCCAGGGCTTCAGGTTAAAATTTTTAAACTATTTCTTTATTTTTCAATCACGTATATTTATCTTCACTGATTTGGATTTTGACTTACACTAGCAATGCTTGGGTTTTTGAAGGTAATTATTTTAAATTCATTTACAACGGCGCATTTAAGTTTCTCTCTGGATCAGAACACTAATATTATCGCTTATATTTATGTATTATAAATGTAATCTCGCATCCCAGATGTATCAGTTGCGTAGATGATGGAAATAACATTTAGGAATTACACATGACATAATTCATTGTTATCACAGCTTCCTTAGAGCATCACATCCATTAATAGTTTTTGTAAACATGAAGATATTAATTCGGAAGCTATATTTTGGCGACATGCTTATTATAAAAAAATCTTGTCTTGTTGAAATGTGAGTGACTCAAAAAAATTTCGAAACGTTATTTTCAACATTACTCGTTGAAATATTTCTTAAATGTTATATCATTAAAAATTCAAGCTATGCCAACTTGTATCGTTTCTGCAAAAAAAAATATATAATTATTGTTTATTAATTAAACAGTTATGACAGTTCAAACGTAAAATTATTCACATTTTCCTTTTGTGAAAATCAGTTTTCTCATTCCATTGTAAATTTACTAGATTTTGTCAACAACTTTACGACTCATCCTAAGTTCTTTGGTGACATCAAATCCTTAAAAAAAACAGCGAAGAGGTTTTTCCGAAATAAATCAATTTCTCAGACGGTGTAATGGTTTAGTCATGGTTCTGTAAATAGATTTTTTGTTTCTATTACCTCATTCCAATTGCAATTTAGGGTCTTTTTCGTTAAATTGCCATTAGGAACTGTTACTTTTAATATAAGTTACATATAACTTATATTATAAATATATAATATAAGTTAGTACATATGATGTTAAAATATTGATATTTATTTATTAAACTATTATAATGTTAAGAAATTAAAAATATATGATAATATTATTTCAAAATGTCCTTCTTTTAATAACGAGGCAACAAAGATCTCGTAAATATTTCTTCCAGTTGGTCATGGTTTCTGTCGACACGTTTTATCACCACAAAAAGAAGAACGAATTAATTTGCAATCTAGTCGTGATAACACTTACACTGTATCAAACTTTAAATTTATCAAAATCACAAAATGCATTACCTATTCTACCTGCGTTGTATCAGTAAATAAATTTGAAAAACCTTGAAAAGCATTAGCAATTTTTAATCAGTTTTCAAGTGATTTTCAAAGATCAAATATCAGGCGTTATTCGTAGTACTGATAAATAGCGTACGAATTGGTACCATTTTCCATTGAGTCATATCACAAAAAAAAATTAAGAAAACAACTGTACTTCCGCTCCTATTCCCCTCAATGAGAAACAGATGGCGTGAGGCTGCATGTGGACCGAATTTCAAATCAAAACGTTCTTCGTTCTTATTCAGGTATTTGATGGTTCATGAAGACTTAATATTCTATTTATATAGTTAGTGAAATAACGATCAATCGTTATTAAACTGTATAATTAATTATTTTTTTACTGATGTTTATTTATTCAAGAAAATAAAAATACAAAATAAAAAGAAACAGTACATTTATGAATCAATTATAAATACAATCGATTATCACAATGCACTGCCTACTATATCAGTAATATGCGTTGAATCAAGTTGACTCTGGGGTTAATGTTTATTACGTAACAATTGTCTAATTTGCTATTGTATGTTTCTACATATAAATTATTATGTAATTCGTAAATACATTATTAAATTATATGAGTGTTAAGCTACGTATTAATTAGCTTTAATTTATTTATTTTTTTTTTAATGTTTCATTTTTTTGTTAAACCGGTTGAAATAGAGAACCGATCAAGCAAGAGTCAACATTTTCTCTTGACCTTATAAATTTTGTTATATTTTCTTCTGTCCTAAAAATTAATATCTGAATTGGTAAAACGTTGATCCATTAGGAATTTTATTTTAATATTCGGCCAACAATAATGTGTTGTTTTTTTTTTTCGGCCAACAATAATTTTTTTTTCTGTTGACTTTTTTTTCACTGTTGCCCTCCCCCCCCCCCCTCCAAATCGTCTGAAACTTAAAGTTATCTACGATAATTAATTTAAACTTTTCCTTTAATTAATTGCTTCAAAAAAATTATTGTTTCCTTGTACAAGGTTTTTTTTTTTCACCTTCAAAATGTGTAACTTTTTTTTCACAATCAAAATTTGTAAAGTTTTTTTCTCAATCAAAAATGTAATATTTCGACACGCTCTAGCTCTGTCGGTTTTGCTCGGATCGAAAATTTGGACGATAGTTACCTGGCCAGAAATTTAATGGAAAATATTTTTGGTTATATGACATTAGGATCTACCGTTTAGGAGATAAATTGGTTTGAAATAAAAGAGTCACTTTTGAAACCTTTATTTTCTCTTAACTTTGTTTATTTATCTAACTTCAGTAGCATAACAATCAATAATTTACCTCCTTTCTGTGATTTTTACACGTTGCCATTAACCCCCCGAAGATGATCAAAATGTTTTTCATCAAAATAAGATTTGTTTATATTTTTCTTTGTTATTGGACATGCTGAAGTTCATGAAAATAGTTTTTAAAGAAATCAGACTCACCGTTGGTCATAATTGGCCGTGTTCATATGATTATGTTTGCCCTTTCCCAAGATGATTTGTTAAGTTCGTAAAGGATGTTTTAAATTTTTGAATTTCATAATAGAAACGCTTTTATTAACAATGTATATATTTTATTGTAACTAATATACATCACAAACAAGCAATAAATCATTATTTAATATAGAATTGATTTTTTTTATAAAACCCCATTTAACGGCGGCTGTTATCTGGAGCATCAGTAAAAGGACATTAATAGTGTTACCTGTCAACGGTAACTTTGCTAACTAAAAGGGTAGATAGGTAAGAGAATGGAATGTAATTTGAGAAACTTTAACGATTATAACTACTTTTAGATTTTGCTAATAATGAACAATATTTAGGGAGAACATTATAATCTTGAATCAGGAAAAGGCTTTGATTTGTCAAGTTTACGCCTTATCTGAAAGTTAAAAAATGCATATTTATTTACCTATTTTCAACAAACAATACATTTTTTTAGACAAAAAATTGTCTTACCTTGGGGTAAGGCGGGCATGATCATATGATAACAGTCATATTAACAGCCATTCTAAAATCTTCAGGGTTATTATGTTTTAATGAAACTCATACTAAACTGTGATAAGACTATAAAGACTCTAACTCTATAGTCTTATCAGTTGAACAAAAATATCAACAAAATATTTTTTGTTATGATACTTGACGTTGGTGAGAACCGATTATCAAAATTTGACAAATTTCAAACTTTTTTTCTGATGAGAGAAGTGCAGGGAATTGGGTGGAAGAGCAGGGTGTCCTTTTGAGTGGGGGTACGTTTGGTGTGATCATATGGACAAGCCAGTCCTTGGAGGGTTAATATAAAATCCACTATACTTAGTTGGTAAGTGGAAGCCATAAGTGTAGACAATAGTTATAATGTTTGGTATATATTCATGCCTCATTTACGGGAGAATAAAAAATATATAGAAATTAAAAGCAAAAAAAAAATATTTCCAAATAATAAAATGTATTTAAAATTAATGCTGATCGTTCGCAGGTTATTGAGGATGTACTTAGACGCTAGACCTACGCGTTTAATTCAGT
The DNA here is from genome assembly GCA_003667255.2 of Euschistus heros. Classification (NCBI taxonomy): domain Eukaryota; kingdom Metazoa; phylum Arthropoda; class Insecta; order Hemiptera; family Pentatomidae; genus Euschistus; species Euschistus heros. Next base: position 1,592,098 of record RCWM02000032.1, on the reverse strand, counting down.
TCAGAAAACTGGAACTGAATAACCATGTTCCTATAATAATTCCTAACCACTAGGTAGTTCTGGATTTTTTAATATAAGAACTCTTTCATACTTCAATTTGTGTTATTCATAAGGATTTCCCGGATCTATACCAACTGAATACACCACAGTGGTTAGTTGTGTAATGGGAGTTACATGTATTATTAAGACTTGTCTCTTTATACACTGCTTTCCCATTTAAGGATGTCGCAACGTGTCTACCGATTTGAATAGAGACTCCAATTTACGATGACATCGATTATACGTAGTCTCATAATGACTTTTATGTGATTTATAAAAAAAAATATTAGCTCATTATATTCAAGTGACATCTTTATTTTTGATGCTGGCTGAGTGGGAATTTAACGATTTTGCTAATGTTAAATTTATTGATCTCGGTGTTATTTAGTCATTTAAAAAAATGTATTCAATTAAAGAAAATAAATCAATAATGTACCCAGTTCTTTGAAATGAAAAAGATTCAGAAGCCAATCCAAACATTCAATGAAATTTACAACTGTAAAAAATATATACATCAAATAAATGTGGTGATAGCGAATACAATAGTATGTAAATAACTTGTGAAGAACTACTCACTAGTACCACTTGAATAAATTCTACACTAAAAGGTCTCTAAACCATTTTCTTCTCAGACGCCTCGGGGATTATCAGAAATCTAGTGGGAAGCAAGTTGGATTGGAGTGGTTATGGAGCTTACAATAGAAGGATAGGTGACTGGTTTGGGCTAAATCAGCAATATATGGGGCATTAATATCTTTATGGATATGTTTATTTGTAACAAAGTAAGGAGCATTAAGAATTTTGGATTGTAAGGATTGGATACGGGAAGAATTAGAAGGTTTTGTTGAGCCCCACATATATTTTTTTAAATTTAAAGAATTTTCTTAATAAACATTTTCTCACAATATCATCATATGTTTAAAAATTTCTTTATTGATATTTACAACTACGTAGAACATATAGGAAAAGGTGCTGTTCCTGTGGACAATTTTCACTTGTAATTTTTTCTAATTTTTGGTGCTTTATTTATCTGAGTGGTTATTGTACCATTAGATAAGAAATTTAAGCGGCTATCGAACCCTGATGTCTTTATTTTGGAATGTAATTTCATTTTCACAGAAAATAATGTTTTGTAACTTACTGATTAGTATCCGTAGGTACCTTCCCCCTTTGTACCTGTGGACACTAGTGGTTGTACCAATGGACATTCATTTCTTCATAGGTTTATAGGGATAATTGAAATGATATTTAGAGAAACACATCAGCAATAATTTTTTATAAAATGTAATAAACAAAATAGAATATTTAAACAAGAAAAGTTAACTTGATATTATTGAACTAGAAGGCCGACTAGAAAGGTGACAACAATAAATTTAGCATATGAAAGTTAATATAAACTTAACTTATTTTTAAACCCTTAAACAAATTAAATCTTTTATGTACCTATAATTATTATTAACAAGTGTCACAGACTTTTTTTAGGAAAAAATCGAATCATTAAAGATCGTATCCATGAAAAGATATATGAACATGTAATTGTTTACATAATCTCCCAGTGCCAGTTATAAAAACGGCGGTGGTAATTTTCTTTTGATATCTCCAATTTCAATTTCATAATCAGTAGCGATGTCCAGAAGAATAAATTTTGAGGTTCTTTCATTTGATGACATTTTTTTCAAGTAGCAAATGTTGAACGTGAACGAGTCTACATTTTTTAGATCAAAGCTATAAAATGCTTTACAACACAAAACATAGCACCAACATATATTTCTTCATCTTCAATTTCTTTACCTTGTTCATAATCATTCATCAATTCATCCAAAAAATTACTATCTTCGCTAGATGGAACAGCCAAGATCACATTTGTGAAATCACCATCTTCACTAATTGAATAGTTTCTTGTAAATAGTGAGTGACGAGTTTTCTCCTCTTAGAAAAAAGGTTATACGAATAGTCGAAAAAATCATTGGTTGGATTGATCAGGATTTGGAAGAAAAAAACTTAAAAATAATAATTTCTATGAAACTGTTGATCTGAAAATCTTGAAAACACACGTGCAACTGCAGGGAGATGCTTGCAGCACTACCAATCTAACAATTTCAATTTCTCTCATTTCACTCTCTCTTTATTAAAAATATACACTGGTACAACTGTGCTTTGGATACAGCACCTTCCCCTACATCTATTAAATGTTGGGGAAAATGAATACAGCAACATGACAATATCTTGTAAAGCAACCACCCATTGGTCACACTTTAATAGTAGAAGCTCTCGAAGCCATCTTCTTTTCAGACACATCAGAGGGTTGACGGGAATAGATTGGGAAGCAAGTTCAAATATTAGTGTATTCGAGTGGTAATGAAGTTTACTATGAAAGGAACATTGGATTAAATCAGCGACATTTGGAACATTAAGGTCTTTATAGATAAGTTTATGTGTGACAATGTAAGAAGCACTTAGAATTTTGGATTGTAAGGATTGGATACGATAAGATGTCCAAATAAGTCTAATTACAGACATGTAAATGAATCTTTTATTATTAATTGAAAGCATTGAACGTTTGTCTATTAAATGTTGGATTTTCATAATTTTTTTAAGACTTCATTTTCCATGTTTCATATAATGAAACATTAAAGAAAAACGGTGTGGAGTTTTCCTGACTCTATACGAGACGTAAAGGATTTTTTTTACTATGACAAAACCTTTATTGAGATATAATTTTAATTCATACTGTATTGTGAAGCATTTACGTTTAAGTCAAATTTTAATTATATATTTTGACTGTATTTTAATCATGTATTTTGGTTGGATGTTTATAGTTTTCTAGTGTAACGTTTTTCGATCCCCAAAATGTGTATTTTTTTCACTATTTCCGTTTATGTTCAACTCGAGTGTTAGGATTTATACTTGACTTACGCTTTACTAAAAGAAGTTTCTCTATGCCGCTGCCTAAAGGAGTCACAATAACAAAGAGACATGTAATCAACCCCCTTCCAGTTCTCAAAGACCTGGAGCAATATCCATTGTGACACCCGCATGGCCCTTGGGCTGGGGCAGGCAGACCATGTGCCGGTCCTCACTAAATGTGTTTAATGAATCGTCGGCCTTGGTCGGCTCCCCTAATCCCAATCTGCCAGCGGCGGCTGTATCTAGCTCACCAATTAACAAATCTGCTGTAGCTATACTCTCGGATTATAAAGGCACTAAAAGCTTTATGATTGAAACATTTTATTTAATTCAAATAACGAGATGTGCAAATGTTTTTTTTTAAACTTTGTTGATTACAATTATTTATATTTTGCGAATAAATGACTCCGAAAGGTGTGGTTGAAAAATGTTGAATTTTAAGAAATTTTTATGAAGAGATTCCTAATACCCATAGGCCAATTTGGGTTATATAATCATAATACAATGTTTATCAAGTAATCAATATAACATAAATAAAATTAGTAAATTTTTATAAGATAAATATAATTTACTTTGGAATATTTTTTTTTTTTAATATCAATTTATTAAAATTTACAACTGTACAAATATATACATCAAGTAAATGAGCTGATAACGATTAAAATCACATGTCAAAACTTGAAAAGAACTATTCACCAGTAGAACTTCAATAAAAATTCTACACTGGAAGATCTTCCTTTCAGACGCCACGGAGGATTATCGGGAATGGAGTGGAAAGCAAGTTGAGAAACTAGTGGATTTGAGTGATTCTGGAGCTAACTATAAAAGGATAGGTATCAGGTTTCGGCTAAATCAGCAACATATGGAACATTAAGGTCTTTATGGACAAGTTTATTGGTGACAAAGTAAGGGGCATTGAGGATTTTTCGAATGATTTCGGATTTTAAAGATTCGATACGAGATGAATTAGATGGTTTAGTGGAGCCCCAAAGCTCAACTCCGTACGTCTAAATAGGTCTAATCACAGTCATGTTAATTCAATTTTACACGAAAAATAATAGTTTGATATCGGTTGGATATCAACCTCTAATATCCATTGGAGTCCAATAGTAAAAAAAAAAAAAAAATAAACTGATTAAAGTAATAGTATGAAATAATTGAAGGACATTAAAACCAAACAAGAAATGTGATCGAAAGTCCGCGCAAAGGGAATAATCAGCGCCTGGACAAACAGGAACTCATTCTTTCAACGGAAAACATGAATAGGAGCTATTTTCAGGGGTTTTTTTTAATAAACAAAAAAATTCAAATGTCAATTGCTAATATGTCAGATATGCATATAAATATGCAATTGCAGTACAAAATATGTATTTATAGCAGAATATGTAAAATAAAAGAAACTCAAACTGACTCCAAATGCTTCAAAACATATACATTTTGATGATACTGGAATTTTGATATTTTAGTTGGAAACGAGAAACACAGACCTGGTCATTAGTTGAATATCCCAGAGAATGTAACACCAACTATGGTTGAGAAACCAACTTAATAATCCTGATTTGGCTATCTAAATGTTTTCAAACAGAATGTTAGGGGGATTTATGAATATAATTTGTGGTTTTGCAAATGCTTTCCGGGGGCAATAGACGCGTTATCAGTTATATCGCGGTACAGTGCTGCCTTCCGTGACAGTGGATCCATCTCTACTCCTAGTTTCTGCTTCCTAAGCCTCTCTATGGCTATTCATTCCTATTTATTTTAAATTTATATTATTGTATTAAATTATCATGTGTTTATTCCAAGTTGTATAACTCGTTAGATAATAGTAGCTCAACTGTAGACTGCAGTAAGCGGAACTAGAGTTGGAGGAGCAGCCTCTGTAACCGAAGATCCTTTCACCTTTCTATCCGACGCTGACGTAAGAGGTCAGTAGACCAGTTCAGAATCGATTTGTCTTTATAATTAATTGGCTAGTTATTTATAAAATGGAATGATTGTAATAACTTTATCGTATATTAATTCTACATGAATACCTGCATAAAGTATTTTGGAAAGACAATAATTAAATTCGTTCAATATTAAAATATTCCTTTTCTAAATATTTTATTTTTATTTCAATAAAGTGTATTATTAAGACAAAGTAAGGGAGAATTAAAGTGACAAATAAATTCAAGTTCCTGGAGGACATTATATGTAACATATAATGTACATATTATATGTAGGGTCGGAGAAGGAAAGCATAAAGGATAAAATAAGTAAATTGGAAAGACTAAGCTTTGCGACAAGTAATTTATGTAATAAAAGGAGCTGTCATTCAACGCGAAGATAAAACCCAGCCTAAGGAATATGTTAGGGACAGAAAGAAGAATACTAGGAAGAAATTACGGCCCAAAGAAGACACAAGAAGGTTATAGGTTGATACCTAATAAGGCAATATAAAAAGAAATAAATGATTTGGAAACGGACATAAGAATAAGAAGATCAAGGTTCTATGGGCATATAGTGAAGATCCACCCATAGAGATTAAATAGAGAAATCTATAAAATGAGAGGATACAAGAGTGCTGGGGGTATATCAAGCAGACGAAGGAAGAAACTGAGAGATTGAAAATAACAGGCCAAGACTGTTTCAATAAGGATGACTATAGTAAAAGAAATCAAGGAGCAATCGGAAAGAATGTGGAAAAGGTAGGAACAGAGAAGGAAGGAAAGAAGAGGCGTGATAAGAAGTGAAAATAATTATATTTGCGTGGTTTCTAAGGCCGTTCGGTGAAAAAAAAAAAAAAAAAAAGTGTATTATTTATTCAGTAATTTAAGGGTTCAATCACCCCTGCTACATCAGTAATAGAACACCGCACTTGAACTTCCAAATAGCCAGTCGATTTATAAAAAATAAAAAAAGCTTATAAAATTCTTTTGAATTCTCTTCCAAAGATATTTTTTTGAAAACCAGTAGGGTCAAGTGGAGTACAGTGTAACATCATGATTAGCTCTGTCCTTTTGTAATTTGTTTTTGGTGTCTCTTCTTTTTTTTTTTTTTTTTTTTTTTTTTTTGTCATTCAATCTCAGGTACCCTCATCTTAAACATCTGTCATTGGAAGTCAAATTGTAAGATAGATGGAAAGATTATCGAATTCATGTTTTTTGTAAAATATTTGTGAATAATTGGGCAAGTGAAGTTTGGTTCTTGGATTCTTGCAGTTTCGAAACTTATCTATATTTTTGTTTCCATCAGGGTATGGCTCACAGTGGAACGTGGCGTGTTTTGCTGTACCTCTTTTAATTATACGTATTTTTTTTTAGGCTTGTTACATCTAAAATGGTTCTGAATAGGAAAAGGAAGACTGACATTAGTCTACACAATGCTAATGACATTGAAGAAGAAAATATGATGTTCTCATATTATAACTTCGTCTAGGCTTAATTTTTATTATGAAAAAATTTAATGGAACATAGTTAAGGTTAAACGTTTTCTATTTGTCATATTTTATTTTGTGTAATGTATGTTTAGTGTCTCCCATGTAATTATACTGTACCCCTATGGCTGTTACACTGTATCCAACCCCTGGGGCACACTGTAACTAATTAGTGTTTTCAGACTACTAAATAATATATCTAGCTTCTAAGTATAATTTTGATGTTATTTCGAGCCTAATATGTAGGTTAGAGACAATTAATTATATTATAAATAATTAAAAGACGATATAATAAACGGTTTTTTGTCTAAAAATAAAAATAACTTTTTGGTAGCACTGTTCTTTACTTGACCCTACTTTCTTCAGTATGCGGCGAAAATTTAATTGGTTAAAGAAAAATGTCAAAAATCACCATTTTCTGTAGAGCTGTATCTACGCAACGGGTTGGCCTACGGGTATTCTTTATCACCAAAAATCACATAGTTTTTGAAATATTAGTGAAATACTATAATACTAAAAATAATGCTAAAATTTCGGGTTCTTCGAGTACTACACAAATCACACTAGGTTTTCAGGGTTGCAAACTTGGATTTCAAATACCGCTAGATTGATGCATTTCCGAACCACCTAAATAAATAATTGTTTAAACCCCCTGGTCTCAGGAACTCTACTTAAGAAGAATCTCCAAATGGGGCAAGGATGGTGGGTTACCTGACAGGTTACCATTCATTTCTACCAAGAGTATTAAAAACATAATTTATGAGCTTTCATAAATGTCAACCACGTTAGCCGGTTTGGAACCGGCGCAGAGCTGGAAAGAAGACCGATCTAGCGGTACTAATGTCGGATTAGTTCTGAATTTTGGAATTTATAAGAACATCTCTTGTATTATCAGTAAGTAAAAATAAATTAGTGCTTGTCGTGTTTTGTGTATTCTCTGTTGTTTAATTTCATCTAGACACATGCCAAGTTCTTGACAAAGTAAGATCTGATAGAAATTAATGTTAAGTGTACAAAGCTAGGCGTTTTAAGGCTGAAATTGCTGATGATACTGCTGAAAAAATAAAATAAAATTATTGATTGGAATAATTGTGGATGAAACTCCATGTTATGCATCCTGTTGGATTACTCAGCGCAGCCTCCATTGAGTGACAGTACCTTCACTTTGTTAGTGGTAAAAATAGGATTATTATGGAAAACTAGCTTCTTAATTTTTTTTTTTTAAATAATAAAAATAGCATTTTTAACTGTAAATAAATATAAGAAAAACATGATCTGCAGTCAGGAAAAACACGTCCATGTAAATAACATTTTCTGGAGTGCCGTCGTTTCGACCTAGTCGCCAGATCTTCTTCAGGGCGATCGAACCAGTGAGGTGAGGAGAAAATAATTTTTTGCCCAGCTGTTCTTACCTTTGTATAACATTCATCGATCATCTCCTCTCCTGACTGGTTCGGTCGCCCTGAAGAAGTCCTGTTTCATAAAGTTTTTTATATGGACATAGCATCCCTGATTATCTTCTGATATTTTAAAATTTATCATTATCAATCACTCTTTTGTTAACTTTATAAACTCTCTCCCTCTAAAGAAATCCTAGTCTATGTTGCCTGTGGGTTTGAGGCGGCTTCAGAAGGCGAGAGGGTGTACCACTCATTTTGTACTAAATCGTCAATAGGAGAAAAAAATTCAGAAAATTTTAAAAAATTTCTGTGTGATAGAAAGCGTTGCGTAAATGTTTTTTAGAACGGCGTTTCAGATCAACTTTCGTAAAATTGTAGTAGCGTACCGGCTTACCGCCTCGCCTTCTCAAGCTGCGCCTACTAAATAATATATCAGGCCCTGTAAAAAATATCCTTAAAATCAACCCTGTTGTTTTCCATAAAATGAACATTAATCAACGTGAATTTATTTATTTTACCTTACCAAACCTTCAAATGTTTATAAAATTTTCGGATTGTGATTCTCATTCGTTAAGCTATAGCGTAAAGAAGGTCAGGGAGAAAGCTAATCACTTTTGCTCCAGTTACCTTCATGTTATTTTCCATTTTGCCTCCACTTAGCTTGAAAGCCGATAGTGAAACTATGAACTTTCAATAACTTTTTAATGAAACATTGTGATAAAAACAAGCGATGATGTGTGGAAATGTATTCCAGAGAAAGTGGGGCAGGCCTAGCCTTGGCCGTCGTAAAGGATACCGTTATACAAACCTTGAGGACCTAGGTTGTCTGTAGTGTCTTGTCTTGAAAGTATGGTAAATTAATGGTTAATTAGCCGATTAATATTTTATTTCTGTGTGTGTGTAAAATAGTGATGTGTCAGTACCAAAACTTTACGATTCTCGATCACAAAAAAACTATTTTCGATTACAAGTACCCTGGTTTGAAAATGAAGTACTATTGAAAAAAAACTAATCCGTATGAGAACTAAAAATCTCAAATCAACAATATTAAAGAAACAATGATTCTTCAAGAAATTAATTTGTTAACAGGAAACAGCTGTTATTACCTACCTGCAGAAATAGGAAAAATTTAATCATAGCTATTTGATAACTAATTTTCAAGAATCAATCACTTAATTTGATAATGATTAAATCTTTCAGTCAAATAATCATTAGTTCAGTAAAAAATCACTGATTTAATAGATTTAATTAAAATAGATTAGAATAGAAAAATAACTTTTTCCCTTAAGAATAACAAATTAGTACAGAAAGAAATAAAATTAGTTACATCTGGTCAGAGACATAATAAATAAATAAAATGAAAAAAAAAATAAACTAAAGAAGAAATAATAATATAACAATGATAATGTATACATAGATGCTAATAAAATATATAAACAGGAATGAATAGATTATTTAGATACAGTGCTTATTATATACAATAGAACCAAAATGTTATATTCAGAGTGAGGAAAAATTATTTTGATTGGTATCTAATTTGTGCAAATAGTTATTGAAAGTGTTTCAAAATAGCTAGATGTCATTTAATTGAGAAAGTAGATTGTTAGCAAGCGCCACCTTGGATAAGAATGAGGTACTGGAAACAGGGGTATTTAAATGTTTTCAGGGATATCTGATGATCTAGAAAATTAGTTCTCAAACAGCTATTCTTAAATTTTACCCAACTCTGTCCACCTACAATAAATGTATCAATTATAATTCAGACAATTATAAAAAAAAAAAATCATTCACAAATTCTCATTTTAGATGATAAACATTCCTTCATAAGATATGACGAATTCATGCCAGTTTTTATTTGGTTCTCACTTGTTGCTATTGCTGTGATAGCAGCTTTTATAGCTGCTCACCACTCAAGAAGAATAAGGGTGCACCCTATAAATAGTTGCAGACCGATTTACGGAGAGTCTCAGCATCTGATGCCTCAGCTATTAGAAAACAAATAACTTTTTTTTTATTTACTTTAAAAAAATAACTTGATATCGCTTCACATACTCGATGAGCTGCCCCTCAATATTCATTGCTGACGGTCTGATGCCTGCTGACGCGATCTGGGAATTTGTATTAGGTGCTGACACGTCAGGAAGCGTGTAGCGACATGTCACCACACGACACAACACGTCATAGTAGTGTGAGCACTTCTATTTAAAATAATGGTTTATATATTTTCATAACACGTCACGTCTGCGTAGTGTGAATGCTCCTTTAGTTCTGTAGCATTTGGAAAAAACTAGGGAAGTCCAAAATCGCATGTTTTCAGAGCAGCGCTTTGAATTTCTCTTTTTTCAGTTTAAATCGATATTTTTCGAAAAATTATTTTTCCAACCATTATTCATCAAATTCTCTGTATTTTATTATATAATGCTTATTGTGTCTAAAAATACCTAAGGATATCATTGACATTACGACTTGTTTACATTTGCACAATGTGTAGGACACAAAATTAGTAGCTAGCTTCCCAGACTACCTCACTTTTGACAAAAATCGACTAATCTTTTTTTTCCCAAATGGTACAAAATTTAACGAAGCTAACCTAAAAGTAAAATAATTGGGTTAAATTCAAACATACGATTTGTACTCGTATTTACAATGTTTGTTTATTCCGTTTAACGTCACTTTATGCTGCTATGGCTAATCGGACGATGCATTTACAATGTTTAAACAATATTAAAACCTCCCTTTACCATTGAGTACGGTAGGCCCAATTAAATCAATATAGTGTTTAAAAATAGTGCTCTATCCTCTTTTATATTTTTTGAATACCAATACAAAATATTTTTAGGATTCTTCTTTGTAATTTCAAAGTAGCGATGAAAAGTTTTTGATAAGGATATTTCTTGTTGAAAAACATTGTAGTTTCTGAAATATGTTGTATATATTTTTCAAAATTTTATTGTGTATAGAATACTGTCGCTGTGATTCATAGCTCAATGGAGTTGACCATGGTCCTCGGTTATATAATACTCGACTCCGTATAACAACATGTCATTATAGCGTTCGCTGACTATTCGCGCTACGACTATAATTCAGACATATTAGAATATATGAATAATTATTACAGTCGATTTAATTTGTTTACATAAGTTTATTACATCTTGATTTATCTTTATATACATAATTATTATATATCTTCAAAAGAGTTGTGGTAAATACCTTAAATCTCTGAAAATTCAGCCGAATATAAGTAATGTTAAAGAATTAACTTACATTCTGTCAATTATTATTGTCATCTATACATGTCGATTCCAAGTAGATCGGGAATCGATTTATAAAGTCGATTCCTAAGATCCAATCTGTGCCGATGGAATTAAAACCAAATTTTTCTCCCTTATGAATAAAAATAAATTTTATAAGAGATATTTTCCCACCTTTTTTAAGAGTGCTATAGATGTGTAGAATTCCAAACTAGCCACAATTTCCAAATTTTTTAATATTTTCCCTTTTAGGCTATCTTTAGGTAAATGGTTTTTTTTTTTTTTCAAAAAAGAAGTTAAATCAAATTGGAAACGACCTTACAAAAAATGAGGCCCTTCCTAATCCAGCCAGACCTTTACCTTTTTTTTCCAAGTGTGAACGATTTTTAAAAATGGGCTGGATTTTTTTTTTTGGAATTCTACGTCTTTTTTAAATTTTGTTTTATTCTTAAGGGATTTTTGTTATCGCAAAATGAAGATAATTTTTTATTTCTTTATAAGTTCATACTGCTTTTTTATCTGTAATATACCAATAATACGACAGTAGATATCAGTGTATCCGCCCATATCTACAGTTTTTAGCAACAGATTTTCATAAAATAGCTCCACGACCTAAAGTTACTCCCTCTAAAACAGCATGTCTTCGAACAAACCAAAGCATACTTTAAAAAAAAAAAAAAAATCAGAAAATTCCCCAGTAAAAGAAATTGGTAACTATGATAAAAATTCACTCAAAAGGCGCACAAAAGAACTAAAAATGTATTCAACATAAACCTACAAATTACTCGTCTGTTATATATACATATAGTCATAATTTATGTATGCTGGTTATTATATATTGATTATTTATATTTATTATTATTGTTTTGTATTTAATTATTAATTTGCATTTAATTCTTATTCTTTTTGACTCCTTCAACATTTACTAGAAAAATGTTCAACCTTCCGATTTACTACAAAAGTCTCATTTACATGACAGTTATCAGACCTATTTGGACTTATGGAATTGAGCTTTGGGGCTCAATTAAACATTCTAATTCTTCCCGTATCCAATCTTTACCATCCAAAATCCTTCGAAAAATCCTCAATGCTTCTACTTTGTTACCAATAAACTTATCCATAGAGATCTTAATGTTCCTTACGTTGCTGATTTGTTGCTCAAAACAGATACTTATCCTTTCATAGTAAGTTTCATAACCACTCGAAGTCACCAGTTTCTCAACTTGCTTCCCACTCCATTCCCGATAATCCTCCGAGGCGTCTGAAAAGAAGATGGCCAAGAGATCTTCTTGTGTAGAATTATTATTGAAGTGCTACTGATGAGTAGTTCTTTTCAAGTGTTGACATGTTATTGTAAACGTTTTAACACATTTACTTGATGTATATATTTGTACAGTTGTAGATTTCAATAAATGAGAATAAAAAAATTCTTATATATATTATTTTATATTATGTATTTATTTTTTCTTTCTTTACTTTTTTTTCTTATTTTTTTGTGTGGGCTTTTTTCCTTAGGTTTTTAATGGAATCTTGCGAATAGTAATTTTTTATTGTATGATAAAAGTGAGAAGTCGAAGGAGGCATTAATTTGTTTTCCATGGGGCATAGAATAGGGATGAGCTAAGTAGATCTTTGGAATCTGGAATAGGTCTGATAAAAGTGGAAGAAGTAGGATAAAAATCGGGGAGGTACTTTCTATATCTTACGGAAGTCTCGAAAAACATATTTACTCGGACTTAAGGACGCGCCTAAGAATTTTAATAGTTAAGTAGTGCCCTACGGAGATCTAGGGAGGCCATTCTTCAGCATCACACAGCAAGCTTGCTATGGGAATGGTTCTAACGCTCCTGTGGTCTACGTATCGTTGTGGTGAAGGGCAGTCTAGTTTTTTGAGGATATATATTTTTAGATGCCTCACCTATTACTTCGCATCTCGATGTATCAAAATGGGTCTAATAGGCACCGATATAAGTATTAGAGTCAGTTTCGAATCGCAGCCCAAAAAATCTTTCAGGCCTGAACGCAGTGTTTTCATAATTATTTTTTTGTTTTCGGTTTTTTTTTTTTTTTTTTTTATCGATATGGAATTTCCATGTGAGTATCTGAGTCAAAGACTATGGCCCAAGTATCGAAAATGATTAATTTTGTTTATACTGGTTATCAAGGAATAGAAAAGGCTTGAGTACATCTTTTATTTGCAAAAAAAAAAGTGGGTCGTGACAGATTTTCGTTACATGAGAAACGAAAGCCAGGAACGGTTTGCCCAATGTCTCTCATTCTGCCAAGCGTGTTCTGACATAAACGTCTGGACCAAAAAGCTATATCAGACGTTTTGGGAGATATATCAAGATATCGTCTGCAAAAAAGTGAAATTTTGACAGGCTCAGGCAAATCGTTGTTTGTTAATGTCGTTGATTGCTATGTTGAAGAGAGTGTTGGGACTAAGTACTAAGTACCCACATTCGACCGAAGAGAAGTTGTGGTACTCCACATTGTCGGGAAAAAAAAAAAGGAGTATTAGACATGTTGGTGCCTAAACGAAAATAAAAGACATAATAAATTACCTTTGAAATTCCAATTTTATTAATTATTTGATAATTTTTGATTTCCCAAGCAAGAGTCAAAAGGCACTCTCTATATCTAAACAAAGCGCTAATACATGTTGATTGTTATCAACGCTGATTTTAGGTAAGAATGAAAACTTAAAAAACTTGATGAATGTAGATCTTGATTTCCGGAAACCACACTGCTCATTATTTAAAAGTTTTCGTTTTTTCTTAATTCCCAAATAAGGCGGTTATTATGATCTTTTCAATATTTTACAAATAACAGAGGTCAGAGATATTGGTCTATAATTTTTTTCTATAATTTCGGATCTTTATCAGATTTAAGTAACGGTTATTTACTAATACTAAGAATTCAATATTGAAGTTGATCGAGACCTGGAGCTTTGGATCGCGACTATTTATACTAAACTGCAATCTTCCAACGTGAGACGCGAGTTATATGGCTCTCGTGTGTATCTGAAACAACTTCCGAAGCATTTTTCCTACTGTTCGTATAATCTTTAAAGTTTAAAACTATTTAATAAAGTATAAAACTATGTTAATCATGTAGAGGACTTTAGATCGGCACATGTATACTAAATGATTTGTAATTGTAAATATGTCAATAAAGACTTATTATTATTATTCATAAAAATTTAGGATCCCTTATGTAATAAATGAATTTCAATGCCTTTAGAATCTCTTAAATAATAATTTAGAAAATTAATTATTTTCAGTTAACTGATATATTAATTTTGTAGATAACAAATACTAATTTCGGTTTACTAATCTAGTTCTTGGATATTTTTTTAAATATATTTGATTGGCTTTTATATCTATCATTTGTATCATGTGTTGTTATACCAATTTATTTTTAAACCCAAGTATCGGTATCGAGTAACCATTTTTCGGTATTGGTGTATCGAGAATCGAAAACTTTTGGTACCAACACTATAATATTATGTTTGCCTAATAGACCTTTAATAGAGTGCGTATTTAAATAAAATTACTCATTGCTTACCATGAAGTTATATGTGATAAATCTATTATCAGTTTGTTTGATAGTAACAGATGGTGCTTGACGTTGGCTTCTAGTAAATTCGCGTTATCTTTCGCGAGAAACATGACTGGTAAACTTTCTTTTAATGAAAATTATAAGCCTCTGTTCAATGTCTCAGAGGTCACTAGCCTATATAAGGGCGCTTGATGTGAATTAGCTTGAGGTTAAATTATTGGTACTCTCTTAAAATTTATTACAATTTATCGATATTCAATTCAACATTATAAAAAAAAAAGAAGTTAAATATCGATTGTCTTGAACCCGAATATCGGATTGAAGAGTTTTAACGAAAATAAAATAAAATTTTATGATCTCATTTCTTTCTTACTTTTTTACTCATTTCTTTATTACATTTACTCTTTGACGTAGGATATTTCTCTGATCGTACAATACTTTGCATTTGCCTTCAACAAAAGCATAACTTAGGGAAATTGATTTAACAAAAAATATATACCTGAATGATTTTTTTTTTTTTTTTTTTTTTTTTTTTTTTTTTTTTTTTTTTTTTTTTTTTTTTTTTTTTTTTTTTTTTTTTTTTTTACATTGATGTATCTTTTTACTAAGGCTGTTTTTTTATTTTTTTTAAATGTTTTTTTCACTCTCAGAAATATAACCTTTTGACACGCTTTAGCTCTCTCTTGGAACCACGGTATAGCGAATTCCTTGATAAATCGATGTTTTTCTGTATCCCTTGAATCTGCCAACCATTCCTACGTTATTTTTACTTCTACGTATCGAAGGATTAGTTAAGAAGACCTTGATATATCGAATCTTCAAAGATTCCTTAGCTTACACCGCACCTCTACAGAACGAAGTTTTCATCGGAAAACCTCTATACATCGAAGTCGATTTTTTAAATAAGTAGAGTTTAGACTGATCAAAGATTCTACGAAGGATTAACAGTAACTCCCATCCTGACATTTGTTTCAGTTTCTAATAAACCGTTTTGTGTTGGTAAAGCGTAAAACCCTTTCGTATGAAGAAAAACTGAAAATTATTCAAGCCGTAAATGCCGGGGTTGACAGAGAGTGCGATATTGCAAAAAAGTATGGAATAATTTCCAAATTTTCAGATTTTTTCCAAAGGTCCGCTTAAATTTTTTCACAAATTTAATAATTATTCTTTCATTATTATTATTTCAATAAAATGTGTACATATTTTCTATAGTTAGCTTGAGTATTTTATTATAAACCTCTAACCTCTATATATCGAAATCCTCGATAATTTTAAGTTTTCTCTTTCCCCTTGAGGTTCGATATATCGAGGTTCCACTGTATATCATTTGCTAGGACCTACTATTTAGGAGCTTATTAGTTTCAATGTAAAAAGTCACATTTTCCCTGCCGTTTTTAAGTATTGTTGCCTTTTGACACGCTCTGTTGGAGCTACTCGGATTGTAAATTTGACGGCAGTTTACTTATCAGAAGCTGTAAAAGATGATATATTGTTTTTCTCAGTTAGGGAGAAATTAAGTTGTTGTTTTTTTTTTTTAAATCTATTTATTGAAATTCACAACTGTTTATAAAAAAAATAATAATAAATTAATTAAATTAAATTAAAATAAATGAAACAATGGCCCTCTTGAGCACGTCGGCTAAAGAAAGGATAACATGAAACGCAATTTCAGCTTGGATCAGGTTTTGACAAAACACTTTTGTGATTTTAGCTCAGATCACCAATGTGCATCAAAGCACATTTTGTATTTATTGTTCTATTAGGTGCTAAAATGTACAGAGATTAATTTTTAAATTATATAGTTTAATCCTGCTGACCGTCTATGCCCTTTCTTTTTTTTCTTTTTTTTTTCGCTTATTATTATGATTGTATTGTTTATTTCCGAAGGAGATTTTTTATACACAACAGCCGAGAGGGATACAGCAACATCAGTCAAATACAGGTTAAATTTTTATTAGGAGTAACAGAGTCAAAAGGAGCTCACTCGTTAGTTAGCTAGTGTTATTTAGAATATTGAGCTCTTAACTGCTTCAACTCTCAAAATATCTATCGAACTACGCGTAACGCCCTTGCGTTCCCCAAAAACGTGACGCTTTTACCCAACCAGGTCACCGATAAAACATGTTCCATGTTAAAACTCTAGTATATGTACTTTAATTATAAAGTTCATAATAAAATGTGAATTTTTTGTGAAGCATATCAAAAAATAATCCACGTGAGAGCAAAATTGCTGACAAACTCTATTAAAGAAACAATAATCATTCAAGAAATATATTTATAAACAGCAATTTGACGACATTTTCCTTGTCAGAAGCAGTATGATCTAAAAGCAGTAGATTACGGATAGACATATCCATGATATATTGTTTTTTCTAGTCGGGGAGAGATTGAGTTTTTTGTTGGATGGTTAAATTTTTTATTTATTTGTTGGCTACCCTGGTAATAATAAACGTTATTATGATAAGTATAAACATTATACTTTATTCATTACTACAACTTACCTTTTAAACAATATATATATATATATATATATATATATATATATATATATATATATATATATATATATATAATATAGTATATTCCATATATGTATTGTATAATCATTTATCCATTTATAAGTATATTATACCTAAATACGGAAATGTTTATACCTGCATCTGTGGGAATTCCACCAGTTTTGGGAAACCCCCCCCCCCCCCCCCAACCTTGTAACTGTTTTCCAAAAATTCCTTAGGTCAGTTATGTACTAGAGCTGTTAGAATTTATATAGTCGATACCATATCCACCAGTAACACTGTAAGTAGTTTCATACTCCTCTATATTCTGTAATTATATATATTTTTATTATTCTAACACATGTCCGTTATATACTTATATTGTAGCTAACTTATGTTTTGAAATAACTTGTATAATTTTAGTTTAACCTGTTTTTTCACTGTAGGATATGATTATGAGAACAATATAGTCCCGAAACGTCGCCAAAATAGTTGTTTTTATTTATTGACTGAACATCAAGAACCTTGCATATATATATTTATTTTAGATTATATTAGGAATCCTAAAACAGACTATACTAATAGGAATAAATAACTATACTTCTAATTATTTTTTAAACAATATGAATTGGACTGTTTCAATTTTCCCTTAGTCAAGAAAATTATAAAGGAACCACGCCGGATCGGAAAAAAAAAAGGCGTGTCTTTTAAGAAAGATAATCTTTTATCGTTATGTCAACAAAGATAAAACCCTTGAAATCTCTAATGCCATTAACTTAGAGATATTGATACGCAAGATACCACCATAGATATTTTGCATATTGAATTGAAAATATTGCTGTAATTATAACTATGAATATTTATAGGACATTTGTCATATCGTTTTGGGGTTTTTTCTTATAGCCTTAATGAAGACTTGCAATGTAAGTCAAAATGGCAGCACTAAAAATTAAAATTTATTTTAATAAATTTGTAAATACTGTGTATAAATACCCCATCAATATAAATATATAATGATAGTAATATAAATTAAATGAC
Source organism: Euschistus heros (assembly GCA_003667255.2). NCBI lineage: Eukaryota > Metazoa > Arthropoda > Insecta > Hemiptera > Pentatomidae > Euschistus > Euschistus heros. The sequence goes on along the minus strand of RCWM02000032.1, from coordinate 1,573,989 downwards.
GCGGAAATAACTCTGAAATGGAATATTCATCATTAGTCTATCCATTAGAAGGTTTATTAATTAATCGATCCTTATTTAATATTATTACATTATTATTATTATTACCAAGCTAACTAGATACTTAAATAGCCTGGAAACGAATGTTAACTACTTTTAATCATTTAAGACTTTTTCTTCTTAAATAATAATATTAATAGTTTAAGATACTGATTTAAAAAAAAATGCTATTACTATGTATATTTAATTAAATTCATTAGAATGAGTTCATTAGAATGATCCTTAGCAAAATCCCTACTCTTTTTATATGGATTGATAAAACCTATGGGATTTGTCAAATAAATAACAGTTATCTGTTAGCCAATTGGATTTAATTTGGTCAACGTAGTTTTAATAATGTTTATAGATTAGCAGCGTAAACAATAAAAATTAACATTTGATAGTTAGGTAGGTTGATTGTTTTTGGAGACACATCTGCAGTCTCAAGTGCCCGATCCTTTAAAGCATTGGTTCTCCAGCTTTTCTTTCCAGCAGCCGGTCCTGCTGAAAATAGGTTTTGTACGGACGTTTCTCTGATATATCAATATATCTGATTGTTAAACGAAACATTTGGTAAACTTTTGATAAACTATCTACTTTTCATTGAAAACGATGGAAAGAATATCTATTTTCAGTAGTGAGTTCACCGCTGGTAGTGGGTGCTTGTAGGAATTGAGGACAATATAAACTACAACGTATTCGGATTGCGTTGGATTTAGGTTGTTTCTTATGGTTTCTCTATGGAACTTCCTATTAATTCTTAATAGAAGTTCCTATTAACCATGTCACTTCTCCCACAGAGTGTCAGACAACATACGTCATAGTTTTTTTAAAAACTATTTATTGATATTTACAACTGTACACAATATACAACAAGTAAATTTGATCATAATGGTAACAATGACTTGTAAATAACCTGTAAAGAATTACTCACTAGTATCACTTCAATAAAAATTTTATATTGGAAGGTCCCTGGGCCATCTACTTTTCAGACGCCTCGGAGGATTATCAGGAACGAAGTGTGTGGCAAGTTGGGATACAAGTGGATTTGAATGGTTATGGAGCTTACTATGAAAGGATAGGTATCTGATTTGGGCTAAATCTGCAACATACGAAACACTAAGGTCTTTATGAATAAGCTTGTTTGTTACAAAATAAGGAGCATTAAGGATTTTTCGTAGGATTTGAATTGCAAGGATTGGATACGGGATGAATTAGATGTTTTAGTAGAGCCCTAAAGCTCAACTCCGTACGTCCAAATAGGTCTGATAGATGTCGTGTAAATAAGTCTTTTTTAGTAAATCGGAAGCTATGAACGTTTGTCTAGTAAATTCAACCGTAAATAAACCGCTAACATTTTACATTCTCAAATGTATCTTCTTCCTTCTCTCCCTCCCAGTGACTTTTAGTGTGGAGCGGCTCCGATCTGTGACTTCCTCTATTCATTTAGGTGTTTTTCTAGTTTGTCTCATTTTACTCTTTATATCGATGGTATTCCGTGATCTCTCTTCGACTGTTTTCAAGAAATTTTCCAGTTTCATGAATCTCATGCTTTCTTAAAACATGTCCGAACCACTTTTTATCTATTTCATTTCTAATTTTTCCACTTGTTACACCACAAGTTCTACTCTGGTTGTACCGTTCCTGGCGTGGTATTGGCTTGTACGGCCTACTACTTTTCTGAGGTGTTTTATTTCAACACTGCTTTCATCTTTGTATAGGGGAATACAGATTTTAATATAAAAGAGGAGAAATATTGTATTGAAAACGTTTAGTTTCAATTTTCTTTCAGCTTCTCGCTTTCCTAGTATCGTTATAACATATCTGGTAGTATATGCTAGCTACTTATTCAATTCTGTTACACATATCCTGATACATACGACCGATCTTTTGAAAAAAGTTCCAAGATATGTATAATCCTCCATTGATCTGAGTTACTCTCATGCAAGTAGGGATGGTTACCGTTAGAAAAATATCGATTTATTGACAATTTTTAGGGATTTGAATATCGATACACGATATATCAATTTTTTTTAATTAAATGCCTAATTTCGCTGAGTTTGATAGGATAGAATTTTCACGTAATCAATCTTTTATTTTTAATAATTACGAGTTTTATTTATTAATTTCGATATGAAATTTTCCTATAGGGATTATTATCACTATTGTTGCCATACTTGAGACTAAGACATTGACGTGAGTCATCTTGTTGTAAAACGTACCATATCATTAGTGTGAACTCTTTTAATAGGTGTTTCCTGTCGTAGTGGCAACTTCTCTCAACATTTCTCTTTCTGCAATTCTGGCCTTCATCCCATGTCTTTATTGTATTATCAGTATGATACTTGATAGTTTTATATTTTAATTTAGTTGTTATTTTTTAAATAAATCAAATATGAAACAGTTAACATTTATATTTCTGAGATATAAGAAAAAAGTGGGGATGTATCAATTCTATTATATATTTATATATTATAAAAAAAAATAATTATGATATATATTTAATAGAATATATGGTAACTATCTTTTATATTTTAGTTGTTATAACTTTCGATAGTATGACCAGTATCTATTGATGAAAAGCAAAAGTGAATCAGTTCATTATTCATTGTGTTCACCGTGTAACTTGTACGGATTTTAATGCTAATTTTATTGCAAACAGTTCTCATGAATAACCATTAAAAATGTTCGGTAATGAGGAACGAATGACGTCATTCAATTATTACAGAACTTGTGTGTTAATTCGACCATTTTCTTTAATATTATTGCGTTTTGATTTTGATTAAAGTTTTATTGCATTATTTATTAACCCTCAAAGAAGTATGCTGGGAACAGATTTAATGGAAAATTCCTATTCTCTCTCTCTCTCTCTCTCTCTCTCTATATATATATATATATATATATATATATATATATATATATATATATATATATATATAAAATCTGTACCTCGGAGGTATAAAACACCATGTCACATTTCCGTAACTTTATAGGAGAGCAGTTTGAATTAGTTTTATTTTTCAAAGAGTTCTTGCCCTAATTGGTCTAGGGCATAGTATTCTAAACTTATAGGTAAAGTGAAAAAAAGATGAATAAGAATAATTTATAATGTAGTTTTGGTAAGAAATGAACATAGTGTTCAATACCTCCGAGCTACATGTTTTTTAAAAAATCCATTTTTTTTTTTTAAATTGATAGATTAAATTGGTTCATCCTACATTCGATATAGAATTTTATATATTTGCAAATTAAGGCTACATTTCTTAAATGTAAATAAATATAACCCTCAATTCCTAATTGTTAAGCAGATCCATAGTTCATATCCACTCATTGGGACCAAATAGCCAAAAACTGAAAAAATATCTTTTTATCTAATGATCCTTTCGACTTACAGTTTACCCTCATGCAATTCAAAATGGATGATTGCATTAAAAAAAATAAAATAAAATAAAAACAAAGAAAAAAAAATTGTAATTATTAAAATGCGTTTATTATTGGAGATTTTAGTTATTCAGCAATTCCCTTAAGAAAAAGGTGAATAAATAAATAAATTAATGAATACAATTTAAAAAATTTAAAAATTTTAAAAATCGTTGTGATTCAGCTTGAAATAACTAATTTATTAAAAACGAAATTCAAATTGAGAATAAATACTAATAAAAGAACAAATAAACTTAAATAGAAAGTAAATAGATACTGAAGTTAACTGTTAAACTTAATATAATATAACAAATTAACTTAAATTGTATGTTTTTAAAATAAAATAAAATTTTATTATTTTTATAGCTACTATTTTTATAAAATAATTTTAACAATTTAAATCAACAACTCTAAGGGTTCTGGACTATGTGTCTGATGATTCTAAAACTTTTAAGTGAAAATTTTCTCCCAAATTACAATAACTACCAGTATGCAAGAATATGCATATGAATTTATAGGGATATATTCTACAATACATTCCGATATTAATACAATAAACGCCAACTTAAAGCGGGTTAACGGGTGTTCTATAATCTTGCTTCAACATTTTAGTTTATTAGGTTTTCTGTTTTTTAATAGTCTGTTTTAGGTGGCTACTATAATATATGTAAACTTCTACATATATAAATAAAGATTATAAAATTTTAAGTTTTACTTAAATGTATAACGAAAGTATAAAATTATATATAAAAAAAGAAAAAGGTTACATTAAATTAAAAACGAAAATTACCATATATTCATGTTTGAAAAAAAATGTCTTTGCTTAAGGAAGTAGGTTTAATTTCTTCGGATATTCGACAATCAAACATAATACAAATTAACTCCCGAATCAAATGTTGGATTTTGGATTTTTTCTGTTTACTCCACTGTCCGACATGAGCATCAAGAGCAGCTTTGACATCGACAGTTATAGAACGAACTGTGCCCGTTCGTGTGATCATAGTTTATTCATTGACCACCGGCTTGAACCATGACCTTGGGGTATGCAAAAATCGATAAACCAGAATCGAACACGAGCAGTTTCGATAGTTAAAAATCACTTATTTGTTTTGTTGGTCACGCATACAATTATTTCTATCGTGACACCGCATATTTATCTCATTTTTGAATGTCATCATGTTTATTTATATAAAATTTACTTACATATTAATTGTGGAGTGGGTCCTATCTCTAGGCCATCATAAATTACAAATATTTATAATAATTACTGCACTAAGATGGTGAAAAAGGTCTTCAAGAACTGAACTGTCAACTAGGAACAAAAAATATATCGCACGTCCAGAATGAAAAAGGAAAAACGCAGAACATTATCGTCAGTTCTTTTTTTATGTCTTTTTCCTAGGAATCTTTAGTTTTCCTGTGTAACATTTATTTACCCTAAAAACCAGTCAGGGAGACCTTGATATTTTTTTTTTGTATCATTGAGGCAAACATTCTTCTAATATTTGGCTAAAATAATTAAAACTGGTGTGACAGGAAAAATACAGCGATTCTAAATATATTGACCTTATTGTGTCTTTAATGTCCCCTTTAACTCCCTTTTTGAGTTGTCTTTATTTATTCTGGATGTGCGATGTGTATATACGTTTACATGTTTTATTTTCCTCTATAGCCAACACTCATCTTTCGTGCGTTTAAGGAAATATAATGTTGACCAAACATGAATATTCAGGAAATAGTGATGTACTGAGTCTAATCTTCCCCTACTTTTAGCAAACAGACTTTAGTAACTCATACCGTCGATGAATTTGAAGAAGAGTACATCCTTGTTACAGTTTTGATTAGGTGAGTCAGGAGTTAGTGTTAGCATTATTGAGCAAAAAATATATACCTATAGGACAATAATAAAATTATTACATTGTGCATATATTTCTATAAATCTAACGCCAGATTAGTAATAAAAATATTTTATTACAAAAGATTTTCAAAACGGGACTCTTACTTGTGTTAGCTATTGGGGGAGAGGAAAAGTATTGTTCCTTTACCTTGGTTATTTCGCTGCTTAAAAATCCAATAAACGGATCTTTGACCTTTTGTCCCGGAATTTTTCATTTTATTTTAGATATCAACTGTCTGGTCTTGTAAAACCATTGAAAAAAGTATCCATTAATCAATCACAATATTCTCCGAAACTATTGCTAATTGTTTGTTCAAGTAACAACGTCAATGATTCACCTTTTTTAACGAATGAACTATATCATGTCTAAATGTGAAAGAGCATAAAAAAAAAATTTTTTTTTTGTTCTGTGACACAGATTCGATCATCCAAAAAAGAATAAAAATAGATCGTTGGCGATTTGTAAAAAGAAAAAAAAAACTGAAGCAAAGTATATGTCAGTTTCTCTTATTTTTAACAGTTCTTCCGGCCTAGGATTAGAAGTTTATATTATCGATTAGCTTGTTTATTCACTTACTACTGTGGACGTTTCGTAGGAAATAGTTTGCTCTTTACTAGCTCATAACTGCTATTTTAGATAATTTTAGGGTAAAGCACAGGAAAGAAGACTGTCCATTACTGTTTTTTGTTAATTTCGGGTTAGCTGTAATGATCACTGTGATTTTGAACCTGTTACGAAACTGTAACAGCAGGCTTGATAACCACTCTCGATTCGAATGCCAAACGCTCTTCCTTTTTCTCCTCCGCCTATTTACTGAAGCATCGAATAGTTTCACTAAGATTCAATGGAATCATCTGAGGTACACGTTATGATGCTTCGAAAAATTTTACGACATGGAAAAATATGTTGACAATTACATTGTGGCTGGTAGTCGTATGCTCTGAGGCTACTTCGGAAAAAAAAACTTATTTGGGAAGAAATGAAAATAAACGTTACAAGAATCCTTGGAATATAGACAATTCGGTTTGAGTCGGATTGCCTGTGGAGATGATAACTGTATGGTAGGATACCCACAAGATAAGGGGAGGGCATACTTGGTTCGGAATTCCATTAGCTGAGTATGGTTGTAATATGACTGTATTTTAATTTTTTTTAACTACTATTTTTTATAACTTTTGTTTATTTAGAGATTATTTACTTTTTTTTTTTTGTTTTGTTCTTTATAATGTACATCATTATTATCTCTATTGCTGATCGATCTTGAGTAGGAATGAGTATCACAGCACAAAAAATATCGATATTTTTCTTTGACCATCTAATATTTTTATATCGATTTTTTTTTCATTAAAATATTGTTGATACTTTAAATCTTATCCTCTTTATAATAAAAATATCTATAAAAATAAATAATAAAATTGGCTTAAATAAGAGAAAGTTCTTAATGTAACAAAGGTGACAGTTGGCAAGGCTTGTGGAAATAATAATTTAGCACAAAAAAACTCCACAAATGATAGAGGTATCAATCTGCGACTGAAATCGATGTGCTGCAAGAAACACCTTGTTTGGTCACCTATGGATACGGGTACCACTTCAGTCAGAAGGGAAAAATATTGTACAAGCTCTTAACTTATTATTTAATTAACGCAATCAATGATAAACTGACAAAACCTAACTAAACAGTTTAATGAGGAAATGAAAATTTTTCAATCGATTGAGCAGATTCCTCAGTTATCACTACTCACGACATAATTCTTTCATGTTCTAGGTACTCTAACACTGGATACAGGAGCCAGCAGTGTTAACAGGAACTTAACGCTGAACTTTCTTTGTATGTGAGTCCTAAATTTACTAAAATGACTAATAAATAGGAATATCATGTAATGTGATTGGAATTAAGTGGTCATAAAAAATATTTTAAAAAACAGATTATATTGGTTTATCGATATTTGTGGCCCCTGATATATCGTGTACCTCAAAAAATTGTCCATATGGAGTATCTGAGGGTTGCAGATTGTGATATTTTACCAGTAGAAACGTTTTCTAACATCTGTATTTATAAATACATTAATATATGCTCCTACACATACATAACAAAACAAAACAAAAAAATGATGTTCTTAGATATTGATAAATAGTTATCTTAATGGTATATTTTGCTGAATAATAGTTGAAACTTAGATGTTAGGATGTAAAGGATTCATACATTTTTGTTAACCAGAAAAATATTGAGAATTTCTCTTCAAAACCGTCATGATTGGTTCTGTCAGTAGAAGCTGTATACTTTTTATATGTTTTTAAATAAACATTTTATTGGAAATAATATATATGGAAATATAATCTGCCACTATTGTGTATTAGTTAATAGCGCTGACTATATTTGATATTAACGCTTTGTCTCTGGCTAATTTACAGTTATTTGTTTTAAGCTATTTTTCTGATTCTGTCAGACTAATATCAATATTTGAATAAAATACCAAAATGACTATGAACGAATTCTAATACTGTGACAGATATACGAGAACAATAAGTGCACCTAAACAAATGTTTGATATCTTATTTCATCTTGCTTCTGATCGACGTCATTTCAGATTGACTTTATTAACAATGAATCATAATGAAACTGATTTTTGATATTGTGCAATGAAGGCATTGTGTGTAGGACAATTTCTTTTTTTTTTCAATCATATTGGTGGAGATGTGAATGAAGTCGAGGAGTCAAATTAACAACTGAATAGGATTAAAGCAATATTTTTCGTAAACGGTTTTCACTTCGGGTCGAATGAAAGCTAAAACTGTCACCTTCGGTTTTGAAAAAAAAAAAAAAAATCACTGAGGCTATTATCATCTCGTCTTGCATGTAGACCTAAAATAAGAGAAGAAAATTGAATGAGTCGCAAATGATTCATTGGAAATATTTTGATGAGTTTCGTGTATGGCTGGATGGTATGACCTTAATGATATCCGATAGCATAATATCGTGTATCCGATCGCAGAGTGGGACAATCCCTGGATCGAAGTAATTCGATGTTCTCTTTTGTAAACTTTTATCAAGCCATTATCATTTTTTCTACATTGCTCTATCTGTAAATATATGTGTATGTATATATATATATATATATATATATATATATATATATATATATGTATATATATATATATATATATATATATACATATACATATATAAAATTAGAGAGATAGATAGTTAAGGAGAGGGATAGAAGGGTGGGCTATCAACATATAGGACTGACGGGAAAAAAATCCTTAATGAACATACGTATCTGTACTTTTCAACATTGATATATTATTTTATCGATCTCTTTATAAGAGACCTGTGGCCGAACTTGTTAGAATGTCAAGCATTTAAGCATCCTGGTGACCTCTGCGATGCCGGTTCGAATCCATCCGGATTAAAATTTATTTCTTGGCAGACACTCGGAATGAATCACCACATTCTCCCTCTGACTACAATTGGAACCTGTAGGATAACCCATTCTTGTTGGAGAACATGAGTTCTTTTGACCCTAACAAACAACATTAATCTCCCATTTTACGAACTCATACTACTATCTTAATAATCTCTCTGCAACTTTTTAAACCTTTCTTTTATTTATTCTTCAATATAAATCAATCTTGCTAAGTCTTCTCCATGATACTCACTTGGACGTTACATGTGACTCTCTGATTTCGTATTTTACCAATAATAGATTATGCCCTAAGATGTAATAAAATGTATTTACTCAATTCAAGACACTTTACGCTATTATTTTTATATATTTTATAGATTTATGTATCGTAAAAACAATTAGCTGGAAATCTCGGTATGCTACATCGAAAATGTTTATCAATTAAAACTGAGTAATCAATGCAAACAATGAGCTAACTCACATTTTATGCAATATTTTTTTCATTGCAACTATGTCATCTTTCACTAATAATCTTAAAGGTAGGTAAAACCTTGGTCCTGAAATTTTTATCTAAACTTTTAATTTTTTTTTTTTATTACACTCAAACAATTTATAAATACTTAAACTGTCCACATTCTAAAATATATCGAAGGAGCCAGAAAGAGAATTCTTACCATTTGATAATTATTCGAATCTTCATTTAAAAAGGTTCAAATCTCCCGCACCTGCCATTAAATTATGCAAAACAAGAATAGATAATTTACAACTATATATATATGTATATATATATCTTGAATACAGCCTCATCCTAGGACTTAGAAGCCTCATCCGAGGCCTTAGAAGACTGAAAAGACAAGAAACTGCTCTTCGTTTTCGACTACTCCAAGATATACGAAACAAGCGTTCAAACCTCCCAATTAATTACAAAAGATGTATTTACATGGCAGGAACTAGAGCTATTTGAATGTACGGAGTTGAACTTTGGGGCTCCACTAAACCTTTAAATTCTTATCGTATCTAATTCTTATAAACCAAAATCCTTCGTAAAATCATCAATGCACCTTATTATGTCACAAATAACTTATCCATACCGATCTAAATATCCCATAAGTTGCAGATTTAGCACACACAAGTTACCTATCCTTCCAGACAAACTCCACACCAATCGAATCCACTAGCCTCCCAACTTGTTTCTCACTCGAATCCCGATAACCCTCTGAGACGTCTGAAAAGATGGCATTGGGACATATTTGAATGTATCCATTATATAATGCTATAGTTGAGTTGTTTTTTTTTTTCTTAAGCAAGAATAGATAGACCCCTTTCATGGACTATTATAATTTATCTTTGAACATAATCCATTTTTGGTAGGTACATTTTCATTCAGTTAAATCGTTGTCTCAGTCATTGATACTACGTATGATCCCGTTACATTTATTTATAAATAAAACATAAAGCTATTCTTCCATTTATTAAATGTCTTTAATGCCGGTTTGAAATTTTAGATATTTTGTATACATCAGTTTACATACCACTTTAATTTGTATAGATTATAACATTGTTTAATAAGCGTCAGTCGGACCTTAAATACATATTTATAAAAAATTCTATATAATGTATTCTTATTGTTAAATTTTCAGAAAGCTCCATCGATTTGGGAAAAGTTTGAGTCACTCATTGTTTAAATTGATTCATCAGCATTAAGGTGACGCAAATAAAGTAAATCTAGTTGGTTGAATGAGGGATAGATCTCCTTCAGCTAATATTTTATACTTCAAGGTTAGCCGGTTTTATTTTCCGTTCGATTATATGTCGTATAATTATTTTCTAAACAAGAAACTGTGTTGACTATTCATTCCATTCGTTGAGTAAAACATTTGGTATGAAAAATATTAAAAATATTTGCCTTGAGAACTTAATCGTCTCGGCCATCTCCGGACCACGCTATTTCAACTGCCTCTTCCTTTTGCCCAGGATTACCGCATTCGTTTCCTATGCTGTTCCTTTCTTGCTTCAGTCCACACCTTGCCAGATATTAGTTTTGGCTTTTGTTGGAAACCCTGGTGTTCTTGGAGTTTCTTCTTAAGTGAAACACGTTTCTCTATGTCCTCCTGTGTGGTCCCTACTTCTCGTAGATCGTTTTCCTCCTCTTTAATCCTGAAATTCCGTTTGCTCAATCTACTCGGATTCATACACGCAATGTGTCCTTATAGTCCAGGAGCCCGCCACATGAAAATTTAATTCCATGAATTTTTTCATAACCCATTTTATACTATATCCGCCTTGAAATAATGTATCGTGCTCTGGCAGCCTCTATCCGTCGGAACGCGGTGTGGCGAGTGCTTAATATCGCCCAAAATAGCAAATAATAATTGGAAAGGTATATTCTTAAGTTTGGTCTCATTTTTTAGTGTATCCTTTTCTAAACACGAATCAAGTGGTCTTTCAGACTAAACAGAAGATCGCTTTAGACTTAATAAAGTTATTGATTTTTTTCAAGCCATAAACTTTTTGATTTGCATTTGTAATAATGTTACTTACGTGTATTATTATTGCATTCACAATAAGTAACGTTTTGTTATAAAATAGATATACATCTGTATTATTTCAATTGTCCTACGTTATTTTTCCTTATGTATTACTCATACTTCTTTAAGGTCTCGATTAACCGAGGACTAGGTCATCCGAGCCGATCTATGTCCCAACCACGTCGGTTAATCGAGTCATAAGTGTAGTTCGGGTTCTTAGTAGATTCTTACAGTTAACATCCTACTTTTTACTTGAAATCGTACGACCGTCTTTCCTTTGTCAGAGATGACGTGTAGATAATGGTGAAGCCTAACCATCTATTGAAACTAGAATTAAATGTTTCCGTCTTAAGATTGGATAATGTCTATGCTTAGAGGCTCCGTATCAAGTATGTCTTGTGTTACAAATGGGGGAGCAATATCCCTAATTTTTTATTGCTTCTTTATTTAAAAAACAATTATGTTAAACATGATGACGAATCTTCATGATTTAATAACGACATGTCTGTTGAGCAGTTTTTTATTATCACTCAAGATTACATATGTGTATATAATTATTTACGACCGCATATTTCTTTCTTTCTTTTTTTTTTTTTATCTTTTTTATAATTTTGATCTTTGGAATCAAGATAAAGAATTCATTTTTATAAAAGACGAGTCACTAAGCACATGTGTCTAGCCGTTACAGATGCTAACAGCTATTAATCTATTTCTTACTGCTTGTTCTAAAGAATCTGTCTGTTTTTCTAAAAATAACAATTTACACATTTCATTTTGATTAGATCTTCTAAAATGTAATTAAAGAAATCAAATCAGCTGGATATGTGATGTGAATCATACATGTTACTTAAGTTCAGGATATTTTTAAAATTCAGGAACACGAATCTGAATACATATCCAAATATATCCGGATTGAACCGGATTTGCAGTCAAATGCGCATGATAAATATTCAAGCGATTTATTTTTTTTTTAAATACATTTCTTTCTTTGGCTTAATTATTTTTTTTTAAATACGGCATGATACATACGAAAAGTTTTCTATAGAATCAACAAGACGAAACATTTTTGAGTTTAAAACGTTTTTTTTTTTTTTTTTTTTTTTTAATTTATTGAAATTTACAACTGTACAAAATATATACATCAAGTAAATGTATTGACAACGAAAATAATAACATGTTAAAACTTGAAAAGAACTACTCATCTGTAGCACTTTATTAAACATTCTACACTAGAAGGTCTATCTTCGTTTCAGACGCCTCGGATGATTATCAGGAATGGAGTGGGAAGCAAGTTGAGAAAGTGACGGATTTGAGGGATTATGGAGCTTACTATGAAAGGATAGATATCTGGTTTGGGCTAAATCAGCAACATACGGAACATTAAGATCTTTATGGATAAGTTTATTGGTGACAAAGTAAGGTGCATTGAGGATTTTTCGAAGGATTTTGGATTGTAAGAATTGGATAAAAGATGAATTGGATGGTTTAGTGGAGTCCCAAAGCTCAACTCTGTACTTCCAGATAGGTCTAATCACAGTCATGTATATTAGTCTTTTGTAATTAATTGGGAGCTTTGAACGTTTGTCTAATAAATGTTGAAGTAATCTGTAACGACGGGCAGTTTCTTCTCTTTTTAGTCTTGTATGTGGATTCCAAGTAAGACGTTTGTCCAAGTGGAGTCCTAGGTAGCGGATCTGTTCAACAAGGATTAGTGGGATATCATTAAAGGAAACTGTTGGACAGGAAGTCGTGGGTTTACGACGGAGGGTAAAGGTTATTTGGTGAGTTTTTTTTGGATTTATTTTTATTCTCCATTTTTGACACCATTCTTCAAGGGTTAGGATATGGGATTGGATTGTTTGGGAGGCAATGAAGGGATCATTGTTTACTGATAACGCACACGTGTCATCAGCGTAAGTGGTGAGGACAGTGGTAGGATGAGTTGGAATGTCAGCTGTATACACCGTGTAGAGGATGGGGCCTAGGATACTACCTTGAGGAACAATGGCAGGTTGGGTAAAGAGGGAAGAATAGGAATTTTTATGGTTTACTTTGAAAGTTCTGTCACTGAGATAGGAACGGATAATTAGGAAGTATGTTGAAGGAAGGAATTTGCGGAGCTTGTAAAGCAGTCCTGGGTACCAGACTCGGTCAAAGGCCTGTTCCACGTCGAGAAAGGCTCCAGTGCAGTACATTCCGCGCTCAAAGTGTTTAAAACGTAAAACTTAAATTTAATTTATTATAAAAGAAACCAGAGTATATTAATGTTTAAAACAGAATTAAGAATTTTTTAATGAAATAAGCAACGTCCATTGTGATAAAATCATTTAATTAAACAAAGTACAGTACATGATGAAGGCAATAATACTTTTATAAAATAATATATTCATTTAATAAATGCCAGTTTGCCACATGGTATAGAAGTTTAATATTAAAACTTATTTACTAATTAGTGTTATGTTATTAATTACTTTAAGAATTAACACTTCACTACTATTAATAATTACTATAACTAAATTACTTATTACATTTTTAAATTAATGGTATAAACTTAAAAAACTCAAACGATGATGAAGAAAAATATTTTTTTAAAGCCTAATTAATTAGGGCAAAACTTTATTCACTCGATCAACCGAGCCTTCTATTTTTTTATTATTTCGTTTTATTATGTATTATTATCTTTGTTTGAGCATCCTCCAGCCTTCCGGAGGAAGGGGAAAACGGTATACTAATGAATCGTCATTAACGAATTTCTCATGAATAGGGGTTTTTTGGGTTGGAGGAGGCACTTCAATATCTAGAAGGCAGAACTTATGAAACATCGTTCGATTTTATGGTTTTTAGGCAATATACAGATGTTACGGTGGAACATAGAATGTCGGTACTTACAAAATTAATTTAGTGATTTTTTTCAAGTCATAAACTTTTTGGATTACATAAGTAATAACGTTATCAACCGACTTCAAAAAAGAGGAGGTTCTCAACTCGTCTGTATTTTTTTTTTTTTTTTGTGTGTGTATGTTACGCGATTACTCCGTCAATTCTGAATCAATTTTGATGATTCTTTTTTAGATCGGTAGGGCATACTATAGAGGTGGTCCCATTAAATTTATTTTGAAATCAACGAAGCACTTTTTAAGAAAAATCAAAAAAACAGTTTAAAAAATTTAAAAAAATGTAAAAAATAATAACGGTTTTATATATTTTATGATTATGATTATTTAAATTCTCCATAGTAACTAAATCTCCGTCCTAAAGAATAAAGAAATATCGCCACTGATGGAAGGCGGTGTCTACTTTTAGGCACCCTCTTTTTTCTGAAAGCTCAGTTGAAAGTTATATGATAAATTGGTACCAGGTATTTAATTTTCTTTATCAATGATTTTATATGTATGTACAAACAACATACACATACCTATTAATGAAAAATATACGTAATGATTTCAACTCCCATTTTGTGTCCAATTTTCCCAATTACATGAAGGTAAGTGGAATGATAACCTCGATAAGTCTTTGTTCAGTAACTCGAACTATTTTTCAGGGTACTCACTCACCACTAAAAAGTGAAAAATAAAAATAATTTTTAGAGAAAAAACAAAACCGACTTCAAGATTAAACCTACTTACACGAACTTAACTAAAAAATAAAAAATAATATTTTAATTGCTTCAAAACAAATACCGTTAAATGAAAATCAATGAAATTATCGATACTTATATACCTATTCACAATTTATGATCAGTTATTTTTGGAGTCGGTGCCAACCAAAACTAACAGAATTTGAAAAGAAATGGTAATTGTAAAGATCCTCCCACTGTTTCATCACCGCCACACCACTGTCTCGGGCCATTGGAAAGTGTATTGCAGAGGCAGGATCAAACTGCCATTCTTGGCTGGCACCGACTCCAAAAATAACTGATCATAAATTGTGAATAGGTATATAAGTATCGATAATTTCATTGATTTCCATTTAACGGTTTTTGTTTTGAAGCAATTAAAATATTATTTTTTATTTTTTAGTTAAGTTCGTGTAAGTAGGTTTAATCTTGAAGTCGGTTTTGTTTTTTCTCTAAAAATTATTTTTATTATATATATTATTATTGTATACATAATAAGCAATTTTTTGAATTAAATAGATGTATGCATTACGTCAATTTTCCTAGGTTATTTTTTCTTATTTATTTCCCTTACTTTTTTAGAGTCATTATTAACCGAGGATTTAGTTATCCGAGGCTGTCTCTGTCCCAACGATGTCGGTTAATCGAGTCTTATGCGTGATTATAATGACATTTCAATAAACAGTTATAACTGCCTGTATTAAAGCTAAATGTTAGGATCAAAATCCGTTTAGTCCACTTTTTCGAGAAAATTTTTTTTATTTTTTTTAATTTAAGTTTAAAAGCGCTTTTACGTCTGGCTTGTAGTCGAAATATCAAAAACTACTGAATTCCAACTAAAATTTAATCTTAATCGGCCTTTATCGCATATTTTGCTTATAAACTGTTAATATTATGTACACACTCCAAGTTTGCTGTGAAATTTATTATTTTAGTTGTCACTTGAGGTATGCATGAGGGTATAGAAGGATCGATACATTGCAACTTCTCACAATCTACTTTGCAAAATCAATTGCCACTTCTATATAAATTCTATTTATCAAAAAAATAGTTTCGAATGTTACAGATTCATTATCAATTCTAAATACAGATAAAAGTTTCAAAACATCAGCACTTTGTTACATAGATTATATAAATGAAATGTAAATATTTTATATATGCAATCTATAGTGAATAAAAGATTTATTAAAACTCGTTAAAGAACAAAAAATTACCTAATAATTAATTTTTGTGCTAACTTTCAGAACAAAACCCGTTATGTCCAAAATTGAAATTTTCTGCTTAGGCAAGCATGCATTGAAATTGAAGTTCACATTATTCTATGACCACTTCAAGAGCGCAATATTGAAGATAGGTTGATCTGTTTTGTTTTTTTTCAATCAAAAGTAACTTTTAGTATAATATGTAGAAATTGATTATCCCATTAGAAATAATTTAAAAGAGATCAATAAATATAAAAGAGATCTATAAAACAATATTTTGAAATTAAAACGAAGAGGTAAAGCTTTGATATTTAATAGGCTTTGTCTGTATAGAGTTTTTAATAGGTTATAAATACAGGCTTGAAGGGGGCCTTGCTGTTTAAAGCCAGATTAACTTGTAACTAACAAATTAATAACTATTTAAAAAATGAATATTCAGTGGTATTTTACCGACTTGTTATTCTCATAAATGCATATTCCTTTATATTCTTTTTCAATACTACATAATACATACGGTATGTTTTCGATATAATTAACTAAACAAAATTAGGACTTTTTATAATTAAATATCAAATACCATTCTAACAAAACCGTTCAGTATAACAATATGTTCCGTTCATGATGAAAACAATAATCCTTTTATAGAATAATAATTGCTCAAAAAAATTCTTAATGTTCTTTTCAATAAAATAAGCTTAGCAGTTAAAAAAAGTGACTATTTATTGGTAACCTTTCTCGACTTAATAAATTGAAGAATTGACGAAAATGTGTTCATAGTTTCGATTTCTGAAAGAATCCCACTCAACTGAAGAATTAATTTCATTTTTCTATTCAATAATAACGGGTCATCAGGTCACAATAACTAATTGAAAGATTTCCGATACCAGAAATATTTACTTTTAGTAGTTATGAATGCCATCAATCGATATCTTAGAACACGCTATTCGACCAAATAGATAGTTTTTTTTTTTTTATATTACCATTTGAAAGTATTATGTTGCTATTATTTATCCAAATGAATATTCATGTTATAAACGTTCTGATCTACATTCCTAACTTATATGCCTTTCGTCTTATCAGACTGAAATACATCATACTATTTGCTATGTATTCATTGTTATTTTAAGGGAGTAAAATGTCTCAGAATAAAAATATATGTTTATTTCGTTTCAATATGTAAAATTTTTACTATTGATACAGACTAAACATTTTTAGCAGAATATCGGCTCATTTCAAGAATTTGTCTTTATTTCCTTAAAGAGACTTATTTTTTTAGAATAAGACAAATCATTCATCACTGGACCTAAGTAGTAGAGAAATGATATAGTATGAATGTTACTAAATGTTTTTTTTTTCTTTGTTCGTAAATGTCAAAACAGATAATTTTTTTTTTTCATTTATTTATCTTTTCTGATTTTAGTCATGGGTTAAGGTTAAATTAGTCATAAGATTATCAATTGGATGAGTCTTTCGCTGTGAACCATGGAGGCTTCCCTCGTTCTTCCGTTATAAAACAATGGTTTCGAAAGATTTGTCATCAATATTTCGATTAAAACTGAGTAGCGTTTCGAATAATAGGGAGTGGTATACCAAATAATAAAAATTACCTCATGAACTAAATTTTCATTCACAGTCATTTAAGTAACTTCCGTTAAATTGTTAGAAGCTCAACTTTAGCGAAGTAGTGAGACTGGTCAACGATTTTCAGTGACAGTTTCATTTTCTCAAAGCTTGTATTTCGAAGTAAAAAAATGTATATATTTTTTTGTTTAATTAGGCTTAGAAGATTGATGAATTTTTTAACAGTCATTTGGACACATTTCATTTAATATAGGTTTAAGTACAGATAACAGTGAATTACATTCTATTCAGTGTTCTATCTTTTCGAACAAATGAACTTCGGCTTATCAGTATTTCTTTCCTATTGGTAAATTTTTTTTTAACTATTTCTTCAAAGACTCATTTAAGATCGTTATAAGATATTCTATTGCAATATTTTTGTTTCAATACATTTTAAATTTTAGTTTCACGAGCACATCGGAAGTTGCGTGTGGGAGTCATTTAAGAACGTTATTAACTGGGCTAATTTACTACTAGATTAAATAAAATGTATTTTTTTTTTCTTTTCTGATGGTCTGAAGAAACTGATTCAGCTCCATGAATCACAGCTTCTGTTAGTAACCCTTCTTGTCTTTTTCTGTATTATCTAATTATTGATTGCAAAAACATTATCAGAAAGCTTACTTTACTGATATATATATTAGTATCAGGAGTCCCAATGATAAAAAATTCAAAAACATTCTTATCTCCCTAACTTCTGGAAAAATTGTGTGAAATCTTAATCTTCTCTCTCTTTATTTTTTAATAGGTCAAAAAAGCATATAGTTTAATTAACCATTGCAGATATTGAACATTTTAAAAATATTAAATTTTAAGTGCGTGTAATAAATTCACATATTAATTAAAATCTTCATTTAATAATAATAACAGTGCTACTAAATACTAAGGTCTTTCATGGTTGTCTCAGACAGATGGTTGACAACACTGTAGGCAATAATCGCCTGATTTATTCTATGACTAAAGGCAGGTATTTTGTTTTTAAGATAAGAGTCAGTATCTTGAATTTGAACAATGGCCAAGATCATAAATTTTCTATTAAGAGTGATATTCTAATACAAGTGAGCTCAGCCATGAAGCAAACTGATTTCAATCAGATAATTAGAGTCAAGAACAGTATTTTGAATGGATATATATATTTTTTAATCTATTTGTTCCTTATGTTTCAAATTATGATTACTAATCACAACAAATTGGTGGTCAATAGGAAAAGCATTGGTGAATCTAAAATCATTACTTATTAGGACAGCATTTTTTAACATTAAACTTTTACTTTAAAAATAATCAATGTAATAAAACACTTATTTATTTTTATTTTAGAGCTTTCCTTTTAAACTATAATAATATTTTTTTAAATTATTGATTTATTCTCCAATGTTATAAAAACATTTTCTTGGACCTAACTTTTTTTTTCTGTAGTACTGCATTTCCTCTAGATCTGAATTTAAAAGATTGTTATCTAGGTTTTGAAAAAATAAACTTGGTTGGCATCAATGTCACCAAAGCAGGCTAATTAATTATTTTAATGAAAATTTAATTTTCTGTAGCCATTCAAGGATTCTTTACCTACCTGATTATTTACCAGAAATTGCCAATTTATGGACCTGACTTAACTAACTTTATTCAAAACTACATTAATATGAACCTTGGATTTTATCATATTCTAATGTATACCCTTTTCTTCTATTACAAATATATTTTAAATGTAGATATAAAGGAAATGTAGGTTAGTACTTCAGAAAAAAGAAAATTAAGAAGTATTTCTTAAAAAGAGAATTTTAGTTTAAAAGCAAAGTTATAATTTAAGAAAAAAATGTTTTATTTTGTTTGTTTTTTAATCATTTTAAAAATTATTTATGAAAGGTAAAAGTAGGAAAAATAAAATGTCATCCTCGTCGACTTCCATCAAATCAGAAATAAATTGGGCTAAGAGTTATTCACCAATTAATGAATTATTCTTATTCACAGAGTTCAAGAGGCTTAGGAAATGATTATTGTGTACTTACCACATTTTGGCCATTTTTCAACTTACCAACTTGAAAATAAAATAATAATTAAAAAAAAAATAATTATAAAAAAAATTAACTGAGAATAGCTGGTTTATCTTATATAATTAAATAATTACTATGTATGACATAAATTTGAGGTTATTTTTTATAGGAAGAAAAAAAAATCATATCAAATTTTAATTCCCCTGTAATTACTATTTTCACTAATAATGTTATCATATGAATAAAATTTATTATAGATTAATAATTAGTTGTAGTAATATTAATTAATTATGTTAAAGGAGGTTTGATACTAATCTGTCATTTATTTATAAGTAATTGGAGTAATATAAATTAAATATGTTAAAGAAGGCAGAGAGAGATATTTATTTAAAATATTCTGATATATTTTCCGTATTATTATTTATTATTCACACCAACTACATATTTCGGGATTCATATCCCATCCTGAGGCTACTCTTCATTATAGCAGTATTTCACATTGTCAGCTATAAAAATTTTGACTGTTTTAATAGTTGACAATCTGAAATACCACTGTAATGAAGAATAACCTTATGGTGGGATAAGAATCCTGAAACATATAGTTGGTGTGAATATAAATAATAATATGGTTAATATGCCAGAATATTTTTTAAAAAAGTAATATTAATTATTATTACATTATATTATTAATGTGTGTAATAATTAAGAATAATTTGTTAAATTTTTTTGAGAAATGCAGTTATTTTGTTAGTTTTCTGTCTGTTATGAATTTTATTATTTAAAAAAAAAAAAATTGTCCTGAGAATTCATGCAAGTTACCGAATAAACTTTTTGATTATCATGATTATTTGTAATTTTATTTTTTTTTTTTTCAGGCAGAAAAAGTAATGATGAACTAATTGGTTTCTTCAAAAACATAATAATTTACCATGCAGCCCCTCATCCTATTTGTAATCGTCTGTTTATTCATCGGAAGTATTATAGCAGAAACTGAAAATAATATTTTAGAAGGTCCAAACATATGCACACGCCAAGAACCGTAAGTTGGTTTACTTATTTTATGAAAAATTTACTTATGATTCTAAAAATATGTATTTGAATTTAATGCATTTTGTTCACTTTATCATGTTTAGTCAATAAAAGTTTAATTTTGCTCTAAGGGTAAAATATTTGACTCTTAGTTCATAGGTCAGGTTTAGAAAATTTATTTTCTGTTTTACCAGTGATGTATTGTTAATATTTGTGATAACTGGTTAAACCTGGTTTTGGAAACCAACCTAGGACTAACACATCCTCTTCCTTAACCTCATCCTTAGTTTTAGTAAACTTTTTAGCGTGACCTTTGCTATATTACCTCCCTTATATGACTGGAGAATGTATAAAACAATACTTCCTATCCAATACAGATCACAAGATGCAATTTATTTTTTTTTTTTTTTTTTGTTTTTATTTATTTATTTTTTTTTTTTTTTTTTTTACTCCTGTGTAGAGGGTTTAGCATACCTATAGATTTTTTATTATTTACTCAGAATCAAAATATGTCTCAAAATATACCACTGTTTCTGTTCAGATTTATTCTTCATAGAAACAATACTATTTTTCCTGTCAATTAAAAATTTAATACTCTGAAACATGCATTCAAGCCTATTGAGTGGGAATGTCATTTTAAAACATATTTATAACAGTATCTTTTCCTTAAAGTCACTTCTTATAATTAATGTCCATTGGAATATATATATAAAGCATTTAAAATTCTTATGGTTTTAAGTATAAGTTATGCCACAAAAGAATAAGAAACTTATCGAGTTTTATTTTTTTTTTTGTTTTTTAGGTACAATGTTACCGTTAGAGTTACAGCAAAAAAGCCAAGACAGATCAAATCCTACACATGGTGCCTGAAAGTTCCGCCAAGATGTTCGAAATATGAAATTGTATTTGATAATATATACCAAAATGAGGTAAACAAGATTTTCTTTTACCAAACAATGTACTTATTCCTATTAAATTCGTTAACTAAATATTTTATGTGTTCATTATTTTATATGCTTGAGTATGAATAATATGTTTTTAACAGAAATAATTTAAAACAGGATTCTTGTATATAATAATACATTCTAGTAAAAAAGTACTTTGAAAAGATGAGAATAAAAAAAACCATTTAGTCTTACTTATCTTTTACATGTTAATTTATTTTTATATTTTCAGTTAAAGTTTGTTTATTTTTCTAATATAAAAATACTAATCCCTCTTAAAGAATATTATTTATAATAAAAAAAAACGTTATATGCTTTACCTATATAAATTACAAACAAAATTAAAAGTTCTAACTAGAAAATGACAAGTTGCCCTCAAAATAAGTACAATAAGTGACAGTCATTTTGATACACTACATCTCTATTCATTGCACTGTTTGAATTTTATGAACATATATTTAACGTTATACATGAAATAAAAAATCTAATAGGGATTGCTAATTGTTGAAAAGAGAACAAACTTATTTATTGAAAGGGGTTAGTAAAATAACTGTAAAAACACTAGAAAACAGCAAATTGTTTTCAGATACCAGATACAACCAAAAAACTCATGGAATCAATCCAAAAGCTGCTTCACGAGGTTTTTAAAATGAGAGAATACCCAAAAAAATATTAGATTTTATTTTTACTTGTTAAATTGATGAATTACCAAACTGAATGAAACTGGTAGTCATATAAATTGAAAAACACTATTATTTATTCATTGATTCTGATATTATATATTAATATAAATTTATTTTTATTTGACATAAAATAAGTTTTTCTTAAATGTGGATGTGTTTTTTCTCCCAAAATCGAAAATTAAATTTTGGAAGTGAGAAAAAAACACATAGTATACCATGTTGTATAAATATGACTACCACTAAATGTAAATGTTTTTGAAGTAGCTTCTATTAAGATTTTTAATCTTGAAATTTGTTCTGGAACAAATTCCTTTGAGAAAAACATATAAGTGCAAGTAAAACTAAAATAACTGTATGAGAGACAATTAAAAATATTAAAATTATAAAACATATGCTGCTGATGAAACTTTTTTTTTTTCATTCATTAATAGAAATTGACTACTCTATTACAAAAATAAATCCAGTAAATATGCAGTAATTACAAAGCAAAGTAATGACATGACAAAGACTTGTAGAGGAACTACCCATTTGTAGCAGCTGATAAAACCTAAACTCATAAAGGGTAACTGATATTCTTGGTTGAGCTGAAATTGTAATATTTTGTCATTTAATTGCTTTAGGTTTAGTAATAGAGTATTAAGGTCATAACTTCATGGAAAATAATTTAATAACCTTTGTTTCGATAGTTTGACTTCCATATTTTTTACTTATTTCTAAGACAGTTTAGCTGTTAAGGGGCAAATATAATTTGAACAAAAATGTCAGTTACCTCCTGCTTATCAGGGAAGATTGCATCTATACATACGCGTTCATTACGAAGAAGAAAAAAAAGCAATAGTGAATGATTGTGAAAATTATCATTTAGAACAAAATTAAAATAAAAAAATATTTAATAAAATATTGAAATACTATAAAAATAGAGAGCAAAGAAATCTTATACAAAATATAACATTTATCATTAGAGAACAATGTAAATCAACATCCATAATACTAGAACCAATTATGTTTGGAACAAATTTAAAAGAAAGCATCTGTTGATATATATATAAATGTGATATTACTTCATAAGTAGAAGAAAACAAAACAAGTATTCAACTTTTGTTTATTGAATATATTAACGTTAATGTGTTACAGTGAAAAGACTGTGTTAATCATTTTAATTATTTATAATATTTTTAGGTAATCACAAAAACAAGACCAGTCGATGTCTGTTGTGATGGCTATGCTGCTTCTAATAACAAATGTAAGCCAGTTTGTTCCCAAGACTGTTTACATGGTACTTGTATAGAACCAAATAAATGCAAGTGTGAACCTGGTTATGGTGGTCCACGGTGTTCAATTTGTGAGTTTTTTTCTTTCTAAAGATTACGTATATCTTATTTTTCTTTGAAATAAATTTGTTTTTTAAATTGTCCCTCATGATGGACAATGGTTAAGGGAACTTATTGAGCAAGAAATAATTTACTCTAATGACATGTAAACTCGGAAATTGGCAGAAAATTTTTATCTTCACTGTTACGCCATGAGCTGTCAGTAAATATTGAATTCCACATCATAAAAGAAGCAAATCCATTTGGAATTTCATACTTTCTATCATTAGAATTCTTCAACTTCATCTATGATTCCACTTAGCTTTTTTTATATAAAACAACTTATATAATTCCTAAACTTCATTATATAGGTGTAGTATTATTATTTTACTCATTTAATTTGTTTTATTTTTTCTTTGCCTTCTTGGAACAGTTAAATGTAAGTACTTAATGTTTAAAGGATGTGCCTAATAAATATCAATTTTCTTACAAATTAATAAAATGATTTTAGAAAACATCACATATTATAGATTTATTTGATTTACTAATAAAATCCGTAATCTTACTGTGTTACCCAATAAATGGAAATGTTCTTATATCTTACTTGAAATTAAGTTATCATAACTTTGTTTATGGCCCTTATTATGAAATCATCATTTTAGCCATGGTAAATGTTTCAAGTTATATACATTAGATTAATCAATTAAGAGACATAAGTTAACTATAAAAAAAAAAATAAAATTAGAGAGTAAAATTATGATAAATTAATGCTTTAATTAGTTTAGCTGTATTTTAGTTTTCAATTGATTAATATAAGAATTGAATGTCATTAATCCTTAATAAATTTAATGTATTCATATTTTTAGCTTGTCCAAAAGGAAGATGGGGAAGAGATTGTGAGCACGAATGCAAATGCAAAAATAATGCTACATGTGACCCTTTCTCAGGAAGTTGTGAATGTAAGCGAGGCTGGTTAGGGAAATTATGTGACGAACCGTGTCCTGAAGGGAAGTATGGAGTTGACTGTGCTGAAACGTGTAGGTGTAAGAACCACGCTGGATGTGATCATGTTTCAGGCAAATGTATCTGTCCAAAAGGTTATACTGGCTCACTGTAAGTTGGTCAACTACCATTCATTATAGAAATATATTATTATTTCTGTAGTATAAATTACAAAATGTTTTTCTTTTTTATTTTCAGTTGTGAAAAAATTTGTACTCCTGGCCGTCACGGGTCAGATTGTAAACATGAATGCCTTTGTCAAAATGGAGGCACTTGTGATCCTGCTACTGGTGAATGTTTTTGCACTCCTGGTTGGACAGTATGTTTTATACTAATTTATAAATGCTATTTTTGAAAAATCATAATAAAAATTCATCAATGCCTTTAAAACCTTTTAGGGACAAGTCTGTGGCAATCGGTGCCCTCCTGGAACATATGGTGAAAATTGTAGTCAAACTTGTGACTGCAATAACAACTCATATTGTGATCATATCAATGGGTCTTGCATTTGTGGTGCAGGGTACAGAGGTGAAAAGGTGATTCTAATTAATATTATTTTAATATGTTGTGTTATTTGAAAATTAACATTCCTTATTTCAACTATCTAAATTTTACAGTGCAATGAAAAATGTCCAGCTGGAACATTTGGCTACGGTTGCACAGGAATTTGCAATTGTAAGAATGGAGAATGTGATGCATCTACTGGTAAATGTATATGTCAAAATGGCTGGACTGGAAAGACATGTGAAGAAAGAAACTGTCCTGAATGGTTCTACGGTCCAGATTGTAAGAATCATTGTGAATGCACTCCAAACCAAACTGTAACGTAAGTTAATTGATTTTTAAGGTATGATTGGTTCATTTATTTTTTATTTAATAATTTTCATGCTTTTCTATATGTAGTCTTTTGTTCATTGTTCAACACAACAAATTAAATTCCATTGTTTATATAAAGGACTAGTATTATGGAATAGGCTATTTTGAGTGTTTCAAGTTGAGCACAATATGAATGCCTTGTAGCTCTGGGTAGCTAAAATCAAAACATTATTTTAAATTCTTAGACTATTCTTCAACTAGTTCAGGAGTGATGAAGACTGTATTTTATTTGGGCATCAATATTTGGTTTTCATTGCCAACTAGTGGCTTTGAATTTATGACTTTCAACCTAGGACAGTCATAAAAAGCATGTTTTTTGGAATATTGGTAGAGTATTACCCAACTCAAGAATAACACAGAAGAGCAGAATCCCTGCTTGAACACTGAAAACTTTAAGAAAATAATAAAGCAATACAAAAAATGAAGAATAATAGAACACCTGTTGGTGAAGATGGAATTTCAGATGAGCTAATTAAAAAAGGTACCAAAGAACTCCACAAGAATCTATGGAGCCCATCCTTATACTCTTTATTATTTATAATAAGGTTGAAAATACTTGACTATTCAAACTATGTTCCTAGAAAAGATTATCTGGAATTCGAAAATTTTCAAATGACATTGAAAAAAGCATCCTTATACTTATTAGTGGCAGTGATTGGTTTACATATCAATGAAAAAAAAAAAAAACAAGTTTTTAATAATGGACAATTTTATTGTAATTATACTTATCTGAGTAATATAATATGATATAAATGATTTATGCCTTAATGCAAGAAAAAAAACTAATTCGTTTAGGTGTTCTTTCAAGCTATCGAAACTCCTTTTACCTTGATGAACAAAAAGAATGTTACATAAGACCATGATTAGACCAGTACTGACATATGTCTCAGAAATATGGGTGATATAAAAAAAACATGAATAAAGAATATCATACTTTGATTGAATACTTCTGCAAAGAATTATTGAGGCAGACTATATAAACAGTTCATGGATAAAGGGAGTGACAGACTATGCCAAGTGTCTCCCAAACATCTTGCCAGGCAACAGCTTTGAATAGAACCAGCTTTTAAATTGAGTAGAATAATTATAGACTGAAACAATTACAAATATTCTTAAATGTGTAGAGTATTCCTAATTCAGCCTGAAAAAACAGTTTGCAGGTCGATGAGCACCCTACCAATGGTTACATACAAAGTTAAGTTGAATTCCAAGTTTTGAATGGCAAAAATAATACCACATTAATAAAAAAATAAACTATTAATGGTGAATAATTTAGATTAACACGTGAAGATACTTTGCATGGAAGAATTAAATGCATTTTTTTTTTTTTTTATAGAGGATAAAACGTAAGTTTAAAATATTCACTTTAACTTCACTGATTATTGAATTTGTATAAATAACATTTATGGGATTACTACATAGTTATTTTATTGTATTTTTTATTTACTAATAACTCATTAAAAACATACTCTTTTTGAAATACAAAAAATTAATAATTACTAAAAGAAATTTGTTATCATAAATAGTCATTTGTCCTCTTAGAATAACATAACAGTACAATAAAAAGGTATTACTGTCTGACTGTGTACATATCAGGAAGCAACTTCTGTAGATTATAACATTATATTACATGACTTGTAATGTTATAATATTTTATATTATTAGGTGCCACCCTTGGACTGGAAGATGTGAATGTGCAGTAGGGTATCATGGTAAACAATGTTCTAATTCATGCCCATATTTTCAATGGGGAAAAGGTTGCAAAAATGTTTGCCACTGCTTTAATAATGCGCTTTGTTCACCAATCGATGGAACATGCCAGTGTACTCCCGGTAAGTCGGAAAAAAGAAATAACTTTTAATATTTTAATTAATATAAAATATATGCATTTTGTTTTGAACTAAACATTACTTTATTTTAAAGGTTACCATGGTAAAAACTGTAGTGAGCCTTGTCCTAGTGGATTCTATGGGGAAAACTGTGCAGTTAAATGTAATTGCAACAATGGAGGCAAATGTGATGGTGAAACAGGGGAATGTTTTTGCCCACCAGGTAATTTTATAGCTCCAAGTACAATCTATAGTATTATAATAATATGCTATACTCCTCTCATAAATGATTATCTGTTGTAGATATTTTTAGATGATTCATAATGTTATTTCTATGTTTATATATTGTAACTTTCTTACTTTAGGGTGGAAAGGTTTATTTTGTGAAAGACCATGCCCAGAAGATATGTATGGAAAGAATTGTTCAGAGCAGTGTAATTGTCAAAACAACGGTGCATGCGAGCCAGTAAATGGTATGTTCATATTTTATTATATAACTATAAATTAAAATGGCTAAAAATCATTTTAAACAATGGACTAAAAATTTATAGTTTCACTAATATTTGTTTATAGTTGTAGGTTTTTATGGTTTTGAGCTCTTTAGTACTTTTTTTTTTCTATTCAATTATAATTTTCTTTTTTTCTTTTATTACATCTTTTACAATCTTATCATATTAAACAATTGTTTAAAAATTACATCCCACCATACATGCAAAAAATGTAATATATACATATCAAATAGTATATAGCATCAATTGTTGTCAAA
This sequence comes from Euschistus heros, assembly GCA_003667255.2. Classification (NCBI taxonomy): domain Eukaryota; kingdom Metazoa; phylum Arthropoda; class Insecta; order Hemiptera; family Pentatomidae; genus Euschistus; species Euschistus heros. The sequence goes on along the minus strand of RCWM02000032.1, from coordinate 1,545,835 downwards.
CATATAATAGTAGAAAAAATATTTGAACAGTTAGTATAGAGTTTATACTGATGAATATTTAGCATTGGAAAATATTTTAGAATAAGTTATGTTTTTCTATTCCTTTTAAACTGTTGTGAAAAATAATTTATTTTCTTGTTTTAACATAATATAAATGAAAATTTGATTAAATATATATATTAACAAATAATCAGGAATAAATGTCACTTTGTTTATTTTTTATTGCTATTGCTGCTACTATTTGTATTATTATTATTATTATTGTAATTAGTATTAACTGTAAACTATTATGTATTAGTAAAAAAAAAAAATTTTTTTTTTCTCTAGTCAATTTTATTTATTTATTTACTTTTATTGTAATTTACATTATTATATCTTTATATAACAATATATGTAACATTTATACTGATTAAAAACTCAATCGCCATAAAGTTTTTACTTTAAAGTAATAAAATAATTTTTAAAAAATAAAATCCTATTTTAAGTTTTATTTGCAACAATAATTATACCAAATTTTTGTTAATAAAACCTTGAAATAACAAAAATAAATTTCATTAAAAAAAATTTTTTTATCTTCAAATTTCCAATGTTACATTACAATGTTATTTCAAATGTCCCTTAAAAATGTTTTTTAGGTACCTGTATCTGCCCACCTGGATTTAAAGGCCCTGATTGTAGTAAAAAATGTGATGAGGGATTCTTTGGTGTTGGATGTGAACAAAAATGTTTCTGTGATGAAGAGAATACTAAGGCTTGTGATCCTGTGACTGGAAGTTGTATTTGTAAAGATCCTTGGAAGGGTACGATTTAATAAACTTGAATTAATCTTTTTTATTTAATATTACTTTATTTTTAAAAGTAATTTTCATAATTAAACAAAGTGGAAATTCATTCATTCATTACATTAAGTAACCTAATGGAAAAATTCTAAGGTAGACAGACTCAAGTGGGGAACAATGTAACAATAAAGTCTTTTTATTTTTAGAAAAATAAAAACATTTATTATTAATGTCTTCATATTAAGCTTGAAATAATATCAAAATTAAACTTAGAAGCTGCTCATTTTTTTAGTTATCTGAAATCACAAATTTGTTGCAGTGTGTCCCAGGGGTGGGGTACAGTCATAGGAGTACACTATAACAACATGGGGACCACTGTAACAATAGCCTAAACAAAATAAAATATGAAAAATAAAGAACGTTAAACCTCAATTATGTTCCATAACAAATTTTTGGTAAATCAAATTAATCATAAACAAATGAGAATATTATTGTTTCTTCTTTAATGCAATTAATTAGCATTGTGTAGACCTATGTCTGTCTTCCTTTTTCTATTTCAAACAATTTTCAGGGTAATACAATTAGAGAAAATATATATATTAACAAAGGGAGCACAGTATAACAAGTTACCTTACACTGAGCCCCACACCTTACTGTTTAAAACAAAAATTTGTTAAAATTATATTGGTTGGAAATTACAATAAACTTTGTTTAATATTCAAACACCAACTAATTGAAGATTAAAGGAAACATGTACTTATTCACCAGAAATCATTAGTTTTCTTGCAAGAACAAAACTTCACTTGCCAAACTGTTCACATTTAAAAAAATAAAAAAAAAGCCAATTCAATTATCCTTCCATTTACCTATCAATTGGACACCCATAGACAGTTTAAGATGGCGGCACATGAGATTGACAAACAAATAAAGAGACACCATGGTCAAATTAAATGAGGACAGAAATAATCATGATGTTACACTGTATTGTTACCCTATTTGACCCTATACCTGAATGAAAAATTTTAAGAGCAAAATTAATTAGGTTTTATTTTTCTAAAAGTATTCATTGATACATTTAGTATTCAATATCCGAGCCCTTTGAATAAAATCTTCAGTGACCTTGTTTATAAAATCAGTAAATATACACCATTTATTCACTGCTTTTCTATTAATTGTTATTCTACACTATTATTATTATCTTGTATTTTTTTCACAATAAAACCTTGTGATTTAGGTATACTTTGCGACTCTAAGTGTGAACCTGGAAGATACGGTGATGATTGCTCTCAAGAATGTGATTGCGGCCATAATAGTTCTTGCAAGCAAGATAATGGAGACTGTGTATGTGCAGCTGGCTGGATGGGTGAAAATTGTGAACTTCCTTGTCACCCGGGTACATTTGGTACCTTATGCTCCCAAACATGTCAAAACAAGAGTTCAGGTTGGTTAAATTATATAAATGATTATTTCTGATTGTCACAATGATTGTTTTCTACTTTTGATTATAAAAATAAGAAGATTTTACTATTTCAGAATTCTTTTTTTATACTCTTAGACCTCAGTTTATATAATTTAATAGTAATTTTTTAAAGTAAATTACATTATTTAAATTTTCATTTCTAAAAAAGTTGCTATGTTTTTATATTCATATAAACTTAATATATATTAAAAAACAAAAGCAGTTAAATTTCATTATGAAAATGTATCAAGCTATTAAATTCTTAATGATTGTATTTTTCAGGTAAAAATATGTCTTGTGATCACGTAACTGGAGAATTTTCCTGTCGACCAGGTTATATTGGACCTATGTGCCAACACCCTTGCCCGAATGAAACCTATGGTCCGAATTGTCAGCATTCTTGTGATTGTAAAAATGGGGATTGTCATCATGTTACTGGTAATTATTTATATTCATGATTATGTCTTGTTTTTGCCATTATTTTTAAACTCACTATATTTTCTATTGATTCAGGTCAATGTCAATGTTTCCCTGGCTGGCAAGGTCCAAAATGTTCCGAGCCATGTCAAAATGGAACTTATGGAGCCAATTGTTCTTACGTTTGTAAATGCCAAAATAATGGAACATGTCGTCCCCTTGACGGAGTTTGTCATTGTAAGCCTGGATGGTTTGGCCATCAATGTCGCCAGAGTAAGTTATTTTGAATTGATTAATTTTATTTTAACTTTATTAAACATTTATAATATGCGTTTACAATGGTTATTCAGTAGAATCTCACTAATCCGACTTCTGCTATAATGACTCTCCAGTTAATCTGACCCTCCTGGGGAGCCCGGAATATGACCTTTTGGCCATTCTGCCCTACCTCTTGACCCCTTAGGGGTGGGTCTGTTAATCGGTTCTAGTGTACTCTTATTATAGATATAATACATAATTAATTTTTGATCCTTTTATATTTTTTATCTCTATACTTATTCTCTATGGGATTTTAATTTCCTATAGCAACAACAGTCTATATCAAAGAAAACAATAATAGTTGCGTACGAAAAAGTTGACTTTTTTGGTCTCATCAAATTCAGTTGCCTCCCAGTTGACATTGGATGTATAGACATAAGGCATTGGACAGTGTCGGTTGGTTTGTTTATGAGTATTAATGATCAATTGTTCGACCTGTCATTAACAGAGGTGAACCAGTTTAACTTTTGAGGTAGTGCCAACAATATATGTATGTAATTTTAAATAACTTCTGTTTATTTAAGAAATTAGTAATTTTCTACGGCATAATATGATCTTGTTTCATTCTGATTAGACCCAATACTTTCTTGACTTTAAAATATTTAAAAAACTGGAGAATGAAATCGATATTTTATAATAAATGTGATTTTTTTTTTTAATGAATGAGCCGTTGACTTAACTCCAAATGAGAATTCAACAATGCTTAGCTTAGTAACATCATTAGGTTAACCCTATTAGTTTTGTTAATTCTTTGATTTATTGGCACTTGAAATTGGTAAAATCATCAGCTAATAACTTAAACTATTGCAAAATATTTTTATGTTAACGATCCATTTTCCTTATTTTATATATCTATTGTTGTATACTTTCCATTTATTTATAGATAATTTTGACAGAAAAAAGCTGCTCTCACCAGTTCTGAGTAATTATTATTTCTTTTAGAGTCGATGATAATATTGTTTATTTTATTTTTTTTTCTATACTGAAGTTATAGAAGGTAGTGAGAATCAATTAAAGAAGTGGCTGTTGTTAACTTTTGTTATTCTTCCAGCCACTAAAGCAGTTCATTTATTGTTTATTTTTCTTATACATATAATTCAGTAATTTTATTTATTTTTATTTTTCTCTCATTTTGATGCTGAAAATTAGTAGAATTAAATATTTTCATTAGAAAATAAAATCTTCTAACCTTTGTTCTTTTTCTTTCTTTTTTTCACTTGCATTGGTTTATAAATGTAAGTATGCTTTTTTTTTTTTATGCACAGTTCCATCCTAATAGGCATGACATATTATCATCGCACAAAAATATATATTAAAAATTATACTAGATAAAGTTTTACTGTTTAATTTTATTTGCTTGGTTTATTTTACTCTAAAGTATCAAAACATTAATTTGATTTTTTTTTTTTTTTACTTACCAGATCTAGTTCTTTTAATTGTAACAATTATTTATTTGCCTTTTGCAGTTTGCCCAGATAATTATTATGGAGAGTACTGTATGAAATTGTGCCAATGCAAAAATGACAATTTCATCTGTCACGCAATTGACGGTTGTTCCTGTAGGAGAGGATTTACTGGTAAGTTTTATAGTATTGTTTTTGATTTTCAGCAATAAATTAACCAATAGGGTGAATTCTTGGAATTATTTGATTTAAATTAACTGAATTTAGTTTTTGAATTCTTCATACTTCTGCAAATAAGGTTTTTAAAAGTTAGTGTGATTTACCATGCCTTTAGTATCCATAATAAGGAATTCTAAAAATTCTTTCTACACATTTTCTGCTTAGGTGAGAACTGTGATATTCCACTATCAGAAAAGAGTGTACTTAATCCAACTGAGCGAGCCAATTCTAGTAGTGCTGGATCTATTGTTGGTGGAACCTTCCTTACCATTCTTGTTGCTGCAGTTCTTGTTTTAATCGTATTGTATTACAGAAGAAGAGTACAAAGCCTCAAGACTCAAATGTGTAATATCCATTATACAGCAAACCCAGAAGGATCTGGTATGGACAAATTTTATATAATTTAGTTATTACTTGGTTTTATTATGAAAGTTAAAAATTTCTACACCTAATGGAAAAAAAAAATCATTTATAATTTAATTCCATTTTATATAATTTGTATTATTAAATGAATTCTCATTTTTGTTTGATTAGAAAATTAATTGATGATTTGACAATTAGTATTATTCTGTTTTTGTATTTTTTCTACTATCTGTTTTTCTCTTAGCCTTTGTTTAAATTTTAATATTTTTTTTAAATCATCATTAAATATAAATCTTTAAAAAATTTACAAACAACTACAATAATTAAAGAGAAAAAAATATGTATGTGTCAATTACCAAGTCGAGGGCTGATTTAAATTCAGTCTGGTGGGTGGAAAGGTTGACCTTTATTTTAATGTGGACCAACAACAAATCTTGGCCTCCTTAACTCTGGTTAGAAAAGGTTATTAATATAGATAACCTTGCTCTTTCGCGCTAGTTGCAGTATATTAGGGTAGAAAACTAAATTAACAATTAGTCATATCTTTAAATTTCTACAGAATTCACAGGTTTCCCGATTTACTCCATATTTTTTGAAGTCGTAATACTCGCTCAACCGCCAGGTATTTTCCCCAATTAAGGGTACCCATTTAAACGAGGGTCTCCTAACCTTGAAGTTGAACCACGGGTGAAATAACAGAAAATAAATTTTCTGCCTTCAGTTGGACTTAAACTAGGCCCAGGAGCATGGTTGTCAAGTGCCTTACCTACTGAGCTATCGTGCCTCATAAACTTCTATGATAGGCATTACCAATTATCTGAGTTTAATTTAATTTAATTTTTTTTTCAAATGGCTGTGTGCATTGCCAGTAAGAATTCTTATTTAATTTATGTTGACAGCCTAAATTGAATATAGAAATCATTCTGCTGCCTCTATGATTGCTTCCTATTCATCTTGCTAGTAGCTTAGAATTCATTTTCTAATTCAATTATTGGAAGATATTATGATAATTGAACCTGTCAACTAATTACAACCAGTGAAATTAATATTTCCCAAGAAGTTTCCTTATATGGACTCTCTATTGATAGCTCCAACTCCATAGATATATCTTAACATTTAATGAAGGTTGATCTGAAACACAATATATATACCTATACATTAATGATTAATCTGTTTTAGTTAATATTATTCTTCAGGTAATTTTGAATTCTGCTTGAGTTATTTGTCAAAGCGTCTTCGATGTTTGTAACTATAACATTGGAAGGTGTAATATTAGATAAGAAAGGATGAGTAATTGTAATATAAACATTTCAATTAAATGTACTTAAACTAACAATTGATTATAATTATTATTGTTTTATTTATCAATTAACCAATAAAGATGTTTTTTATTTCTTTTAAACATTTTTTCTTTTTTTTTTTTGTTATATGATTTAACAAAACTGTATTTTATTTTTATCACTCACTCATCTTTCTTATGTAATATTTTTTTTTTCATAGACCGAAATCACTTCGATAATCCAGTGTATTCTTTTGGATCAACTATAAGGGATGAAGAATCACCTCTTAATAATCAATTTATTAATAATTTGAAAAGTTCAAACTTGAAAAAAGAGAAATTGGGAGCTTATGGAGTCGATTCTGGATTTCTGAAAGGTACTTATTAAAATGTTGAGATCTGAATTGCTGTTGTTTTTGTTTCGTTTGTTTTTGTAGTGTTGTTAGCTTCTTTCTTTCTTTGTTTAAAAAATGTTATGTCTACTACAGATGCTTAATGTGGAATGTCTTCATCAATATACAGCTGAACCTCATTAAACTCTTGGCAATGTCAGTATAAAGAATGGATGAACATCATGTTTGAGATCTGAATTGATGCTTGCAAATCTTGATACCTATTTATTCCTAGAATTTTTATTTATCACTATAACAATAAGTTAATAGTTTTAATATCGTTACTTCATTTTGAAGAAATTATTTATGTAATATTTACTTCACTATGATTAGTATGAAATTCATAACTTGAGCTTCTAAGAAAGTTAACAAGTAATCCTTGTTCCTATTATATTATAACAGTAGAAATTAATTTAAACATAGTCCAGTTTTTACTATGAGACTTCTTAATATATGTTTGAATCCCCTCAAGTCACAAGAATAGAAGTTCAATAAAAGACTGAAAAAAAATGGTCATCAGTTACTGGAAGAGGTCCAGTATTAAGAACTGTGGATATCCAGGGGTGGCCAGTAATGTTTAAAAATCTTAACTATTGTTTACCCGGATGAGAAATATGTAAAACGGGCCAAGAAACGATATTTTACTGCTTTTAAAATGACCTTGTAAATGTTTAAAACGGTATTAAAACTCACTGAAAAAAAAGCTAGTTATCCCTCATCTCATCTGTAAAATAACAAACTCTATTGATTTCATTGCTAAAAATATTAATGGATTCCACATAGTATCAAATTATACTAGGCATTAAAGTGTTGTAGTTTTAAACAATGCTAATGAGGTTCAACTGTTTTGAAATTAACAATTTGATTCCTTCCTCATTTTTATTCATTTTATTTATTTATATTTAAACTGTTATAGGGGCTCCAGGTGGTTCAATTTTAATGAAGAATAAAGAGGCTGATCTTGCCAATCCAAATGTTTATCATAATCCAGAAGAGGATTTATTAGATAAAGAAGATCATTTGTATGAAGAATTGAAAGATAATGCTAAGAAATTGCAAGGTAATGTATCGATTTTTAAAATAATAGAAATGTAAAGGGGGAGAACTCAGCTTTATAAAATTAATGGTTTTTATATTCTGTTGTTGCAGAGGAAACATATGACCACCTTGATTACAGTCGACCAGGAAGCTCATTAAAAACACATTACCACCAAATGCCAAACGGAATCAAGAAATCTGTTGATAGTGATGTGGGATCCTCAAAAAGTGAAGGCACATAGTAAATTTGGAGAAAAAGAACAACTCAAACAACTTGCTGAATTACAAAAGCTGATTATCAGCAAGTTGTAGGGTTTGTTAAAGTTAATAAGAAATGTAATTACTGCATTTTTGATATTCTAGTTTGCTACTAAGTATTAACATGTTCAACCTGACACGAAAGACTGATTTAAAAAAAAACATTATTAGGCTACTTAAACAATCAATTGTTCAGCCTTATATTTTTACAACTATGTCTGTATCACTACCAGCTATCATCAGAAGAATAAATCTGTCAATAATAAAGAATTAAGATTTCAATATCTTAAACATATATCATTTGAGTAAAGAAATCAGGTTGTGTTGAACATGTTAAGGGTTGATATCTGTGATGATTTTTATTCCTGTATAAAATTTTAAAACAAATAAAAAAGAAGTGCCTTAAAAATGTAAATATTATGATAGAACATCTTAATTTTAGAAAGAATAAAAGTTTATGTATATTGTGAGATGGAACTGATTCAATATAATATGTCAATATATCTATTTTACAATTTTTATGAATGGTTTTATTGGTAAAATCACAACATATTTTTATGTTTGCTAGTCGTGATTGTTTCTATTTTTATTAATTTATGGTATTATTATATAAAAGTTATAATAAAACAATTTTTTTTTTTTAATATCAGAACATTTATGTAGAATATACAGTATTTAGCATAATTTAAATATGAATAATAAAATGAACAAGGCAAAAATAAATTTTAAATATTCAATGTCCAAATTTTATTACAAACTTTATTGTTATCATTTTAGTTGACTATGAACCATATTATTGTGAATTTAAATTCTTGTTTATTGATGGTTACCATATTTCTTTTTTTTATTATCACAGGTTATTTTCCACTTGTCAGTGAATATATGAAATATTTAAATTATTGTATATTTGTTAAATTATTATGATTTTAAAAGATTTATTTGAATTTTATTGAATAACTGTATAAATATATGTATTTAGATCTGAGTGTGTTCCATTAATTTTTTACATTTCTTGATGAATAAATGTAAAATATAGAAACTCAGAACTGAAATATTATATATATATATATATATATATATATATATATATATATATATATATATATATATATATTATTATTTTAATTGTAATATTTTTATTTTTTTATATAAATTGAATCTCAATACTTTTAATGACATTGAATGCTTGATTTGGGACTGTTGGAAATATCACCTCTCTTTTTTGTAATCTAACTCCAAGAGTTTTTTATTCAATTATCAAAATTTCTTTAAATTTGTCTCATAAAGATATTTTTCTACAAACCTATGGTTTAGTGAGAAACAATTAATGTTAGAACAATTTTCTTCTATTTTTTTTAAGATTAAGCTCAACCTCTCCCACAATTACCAATACAATAAAATAAGTTAAGAGTATTGGTTATTGTATTCCACTTCTTTTTAAATACAATAAGAATCATTGCTGTTACTTTTCTCTCTAAGAATTTACATTTATTACCAAAATTTTAGTGTCTAACTAGGAATTGTTTTTATTTGATTATTTAGTTTTATATGCTAATGCTTACCATGATTCATAGAACCAAAGTAATAAATCATTAAGATTTGGTTAAAATTGTTGATACGTCAATGTTGAAATAACATAAGCATGGAATAATGGAAATGAATGTTTGTTTTTGTAATTATTGTTTTAGCTTTGTATTGTCATGTGTATATAAAAAATTAATTATTGTTGATTCATTGATTATTTTATCTGAGTGAAACAGAATGGTCAGTTTTCTTAAATACTTATGCATTTATCTATTCACTGTATTTTTTTTTTTAAGTTGAATTTATTTGTAGAACATACAAATTTCAGAGGATAGTATGAATTAGTGTGTTAAACTCCTTTAAATATTACTTTACAAAATATTATTGCAAACAAATTTATAAATTATGTCATACGGGATTATTTTTTTTTTTTTAATTTAGTAGTGATATTATGGCTTTATTTACAAATTTTAAAACAAAAATATTAAAATGTTTCTCATTAAAATCTATTTATTTCTTCATAAATTGTTTTATATTACTTTCTGGAATTGTATATAGTAATATTTTGAGTATCAATCATAATCATGTGTATATAATTGTTAAAATATATATATTTTATAGGTAAATAACATTTTTTTAATTTTTTATATCAAACAACTAGAGACATTCCTTTCTAATTTACAGTCAAAACTCAATAAGTTGAAGGGTGAACAAATTTATTTCGAGTTAGCAATGTTTGAGATAACTAATTTTCGATATTGAGTTCACAAAAAATATTTTTTTAAGTTATTGAGTTATTCCTATAATATGTATATACAACAGAAATACTAATGGAAAAAATTATAATAAAATACATATTTATTAAATTAAATAATTGAAAATAGTCTGTATCTATCTTCAGCATATATCTAGGGATGTGACAATCTGTGACATGCTGAATTGTTTTTAATAAAATAACAATTAACACAATAAACATGTCCTCCCTGAAATGAAACAGTACAGAGGATAAGTAAGGAGAGGGTTGAGATAGACTGTTTTGTACATGTTTATGGTTCTAGGAAACTTCAACTTATAGAGCCTTCCTCCCCAGAAAATTTGACTTATTGAGTCTCGGGAGTTGTAAATACAAAAAATTTTCTTAAGTTAACGATTGTTGGTTTGAGTAAACGAATACAATAAATCATATAAACGTAATCGGGAAATAGGGTTCACTTTGACTTACACAGTTTTTCAACTTAATGAGTATCAAGTTTTGACTGTATTTGAAATACTGTAACATGAACCTGCTGTCCAAATTCATAAATTAGGTATATTGAACCAAGTGTGGGGGCCAAGTTTTTATAAATGGAGACATTGCACATTCCCCTAACATTTTTCAAATAAACTAAATGTTGGTGGAAAGTCCATTTTTGCCAACCTGAAATGTCAGTGCTTAAAGAGAGCTCGTAACTGAAAATATTTATATTACAACATTCAGGTGAAAAAGAATGTAGCTCTGAAGTTATTAACGGGTAAATGTACAGGATATCAGAATGGTCCAAGTGATATTGTGAAACAAAGAAAAAAGCTCAGAGAATTTTCTACTTTATATGTAACTTTAATGTTCAACAAAGCTGAATTTTGCAAATATTCAAGAATGACCATATGATTACTTTTTGAAAAAAATTGAACTGCGCTCGACACTCAAAGGTACTACTTTCATATAGCTGATGGTATAACTCCTGCAGAAAAACTTATTGTGATTTTGAGGTAAGTAAAAATATAAGTTATGTATACTATAAAAGGTTTTTATTCAAAATATTTACAATTTAATTATTTATTAACAAAAGGTATTTAGATTTTAATTAATTTTACAATTGTTGTAACTCGTTACCAATTTATGATTGAAAGACTGGTGGGTGGTATGTGATACTGCAAGTTTCTGGTTGTCCCTACAATTGCTGATTGTAGTGAAAACAGCTGGAATTAGGGGGCTATAATAGCTTCCAATAGCCAGTCATTTATCTTCCCACGAAAACAGAGTTTCTGAATTTCAGATAATTTCCTCATAGTAGGCAATATGCTCATGAGAAACATATAGTCCACATCATTCCTGAGAGCTTCCTCTTCGTTTGGTTGGTTAAGCAGTTTTTCCATGAGTTTCATTTTTTTTTTCTCAATGTCTAGCATCTCATCTCTAACGTTGCCTCCCTTGTTTGAAAAAGATGTGGGATAAGACACAGAAGTTGCTGGGGATGCTGATGCACCCATTTCCATCTCTGAATCAGTAGAATCTTCATTATAAGAAATATCCACACTACATTCTTCTTTCACAAGAGGATTTAAATTTTCACCGGATGAGGCTGGTAACATTTCAGGCATAATAAACTTCATGTTCTCAAAATGCTTCCAACCAGATTGCCGTTCATTAGCTTTGTCCTCAGATCTTGTGATGGGTTTCTTTTTCAATTCTTTTCTGTATTGATCCCTTAAGTGCTTCCATCTTTTTTTCAATGTAAGTTCTGAAATAAAGATAAAACTGTATACGAGATTTTATGGACTTTCAAAAGTTAAACAGTTGATTAAATTTATGTTGAAAACAAAAAGGAATTAATTTTTTGGCAACAGGCACATCTTTTCCAGCCCTGGCGTTCAGTTTCCGCATGGGGGAAAAAATAGCAACTGTTGTATCAGTAGCTTGTTTGGCATTATGGCTGGAATTTGTTAACCTACATATGCCACCTCCAGATAAATGGATTTCATAAAAATAACTGACGACTATTTTAGTTTGTGACAATTTCCAAATAGTGTATGGCTCGTCAGATGGGGAACACTGCAGAAATATGTGTCCATCAAATTCTAGATGGGACTTTAACAATAACAAGATATTGCAGACACTAATACAAAAATTATTACCGTTGAGGTTGGAGGTAAAGGTAAACAGCAATGGAAGGACAGACTTTTTGTCATGCAAGGTTCAACACATTTATAGAAAATGAACAATTAAATGTACCACCTTTCACAATTCCCCTTGAGTGGCTCACAGCATAGGGGAAAATATGTACCTCCACCCAGCAAAATACCAGGAACAAGAATTGCATTGCTGTAATTGTTATATATATTCAGCGTATCCTCTGAAGACAAACATAATGAGACCTTTTTCATCAAGAAAAATTGTTGTATGAGTCTTTGGCGTTAAATATACAAAATGGCGCATTTTAAGAAAACCAATTGAGACAAATGTTGAACATGCATGCCTTTTTATAAAAACTGCATGTATCAAACACAACTTCATTTGCAATCTCAAGGGAAACACTGATACTGACAGGGCTGTATTTGCAAGGACAGGGACTATCGTCAGGTAATAATTCAAATAACTACAGCGGTAGAAACTACAGGTCTACAGTGGCAGCGAGGAACGTAAGTAGTAAATTTTCTGACGATTTTTGGGGAAACAGAATGTAAATTAAAGATTACGAAAAAAGAATTATGATTATTATATTACACTGGCCTAATATATGAATTAACCTTGTAAGCCGAGTTTTGTTGATAATTCCCGCCATAATTTTGCCTTTATTGCCCTATTCTTGTGATTCGGGTGAGCTGTCATCCACAGTACAGGGTTTTTTTTAATTTCAATAATAATATCTTCGAAGGACATCTTGCACGCACTTCCAGCCCTTTCTAAAGACTAGCAGGTTTAAGATGGACGCTGCACGCTGAAAGAAACAATCTAACACGCTCCCCGCTCTATGATCACGTGACTCTGGACACGCCCCTTCTCAAGCTCCACGCTACACGCTCCATAAAAACGCTTCATCACTCAGACCACACACATGTATTATCGGTTGTACGTCTACTAATCCTAGATACTTACTAAACCGGAAAGAGAATAACTCATAAAGGATACTTACCTATTAATTATACTCTGGAAATGAGAATTAAAGTGATACAATTCACTAAAATAGTAATCTACTATACCTAATCATTGGATGGTCAGCTTGGGTGTTCCAGATTTGACGGAACTTTTTAATTTCACCTCAGGAAACTTAATTTTTTCTTTATTAGTCCATAAAAAAAAATGTATTATGGACAGAGAAACCATAATAAAGTTTAAAGTTTCACTGTAAGCAATTTTTGTCAATAAAGGTTGTCAATTATAATATTTTTATTAAAAATTATAAAGACGTTGGTGATGATCGAATTGTTGAAAACAAACAAATAAATAAAAATTTACCCGCGCATTTAAACTATTTTATGTAAATTATATAAGAATTGTAAATATGACAAATATAAATAACGAATATTTCCATTTATTGTAGATCTGTACTCATTTTGTAGGTAATATTCAATATTTTATCATCATTACTTTTTTCATATTTAGGATGAATATCACACTTACACTTACATTAAGGGCACAACAAACAATCTATATTACTCGATTAAGGCCTCCGCCATTTTGTTTTATCTAATGCATCAGTCATCCAATCGGATGTATTATTCAGAAGGATTTTTGCATCAATGCGTATAACGTCGTCCCATCCCAAATTGGGCCTTCCTCCTATTCATTTTGAGTGAAGGACTTCTCTAGAGAACTTCCATGGAATTTCACTGCCTACCATTCCTTCAACATATAAGTTATTAACGTGATAGAATTTATTACTCGCGACGGGTTACAAATTTGTGGAGTACAAAATTTATTTAATTGAAATTTAACTTACGATACTCCGTCATCGGTAGATGCCAATTTGATCCAAGCTTTCCTAAGTCCAAGATTTTAATTTGTACTGAAGTTTTGCAAGATTAATCTCAAAACACGATTATTAAACATTATTCAGTTGAATATTGACACACTCCAATTTTATGATGAATGTTTTTTCAGACCGAAGAATGAACCAAGATGAATTCATTAGGTTAACATTAAAAGCCGAACAAGTGAGGTCATTGAACTTCCTACATCTTGGCCCCTCGACCATCATAATCAATATAATCGTAAATGGCACTTATACATTAAGAAATGAAGATTTATGAACAAGCTTATGAATTTATATTGTTTTTTTAAATTATTACTTATTATAGTACTTTTATTTAATTAACTTTTCTACATTTAGTAAATAAATCCACCTGATACTCTACTTACTTCCCCTTCCATTCATTTGAAAAACTCCCAGTTGAACAATCCGTGAGTACAGACCATAAAGACTCAAATGTTTCTGACATTCCAGAAAACATTGACCCTTCTATTGACATCCATACATGTAGTCATGCACTAACCAGTGATAACGTTCACCAGGACATACAAAATCAATAATCTAGATGCTTCTTTATACTCAAATCGAGTTTCAATAATTAATCACGTAGATAAAACAGGTGGTGCTGATACCACTGTCAGTGATTCATCTGATGAAAGGTCATTTGCTTCTCTTGCAGAAGAGGATAATTACATCTCATCCTCAAATAGCCGCTATTCTTTAGCCAATCAACATTGTTCAAAATTCCTTCTTATTAAAAATAAAAAATAAGAAACCAGTATGTTCACAAGGTAACCAAGATAGTATAACAAGTAAAATTCCGGTCTCGAATCCTATTGAAACTACCCTTTTAAAACACCACCAGTTGTCAATATCAAAAGGTCTGTACGATCTAAAATTTCGATGTCTGTTAAATTTTCCCCGGTAGGATTTGCTGATGTTTCTTCTCTCACTAATCATGCCCATATTGACTCTAGGAGTCTTTCTCCTACTCATCCCACGCAAGCCAAAATTTTTTGTTTAGGACTCAAGATCCCTCCTCTTTGACCAATTGCCAGGAACATTGGCCACCTCCTTACCGTGACCCCCGACTTAAGCACCAAGCCATTACCGGATCTTAAGTCTACTCCCATTGCGCTCATCACAAATGAACCTGACCATACCTTTAAACATTTTTCTGGGTCTCTCCTTAATATCCGTGCCGATAAGCCGGCAAAGCCGCCTTGTTGCAGTACTCCTTTCCTCGGTAGCCTGGAGGTCCTCAGGGTGGGCGGCATACTTGACAACGCCGTTCCTAATTATAATTCACAACGTTATAAGTGGACTTCAAATTCCAAGCGCCGTTGTGGAACCAAGAAACTGGGCGACGTTGTTGTGAGCAGGGACTGAACAGCTCCTCACTCTCCCGGCCTTTAGCTCTTATTTCCGAGCATTTTCAGGATTCTCTACTCAAAATTCGTACCGGAAAGCCGGCAAAGTCGCTTTGCAACCTGACGCCTTTCATCGACAGCCTGGGTGTTCTCAGGGTGGGCGGCCGACTTAAGAACGCCAATTTAAAGTACGATTCCCGTCACCCAATTTTGCTTCCTAAGTCCGCATATCTATCTCTGTTAATCTGCAAGCACTTTCACATTTCCTCCCTACACGCTGGGCCCACTACTTGCCAGGCCCTCGTGTGTAGCCGTTACTGGATTATCTCGTTGCGTCAGCTGTTAAGGAAGGTGATCCACCGTTGTACCACATGCCTTCGTTTCCGTGCTCCTACCGTGCAACCCATTATGGCTGACCTGCCTTCGTGCCGCGTTCGGCCCAGCAGACCTTTCTTCAACACCGGGATTGATTTCGCGGGGCCATTTCAGGTTCGCGCGTCGCGGCTTCGTAAAACTGCTCTTACCAAGGTAATGATTACTGTATACACACGGATAGCCAAATCAGCCTTTTTAAAATAAAAAATATAAATATCCATGAATTCCTAATAGAAGAAATCAGGCGAGAATTGATTTCTTGCTTCAGACAAGGGTTTCAAATTTCTTTCAAATGGATAAAAGCCCCGGCTTACTTGGAAATGAGCAGGCAGATATAGAAGCTAAAAACGCGGCAAAGGATACAATTCTTCAAATTGTATTCAAAAAGCACCAATTAGTGCAGTTAAGCACATTTTGAAAACAACGACTCAACAAATTTGGAACGAAAGATGGACAAAAGTCGACAAAAGGAAGACATACTTATGAATTCATTAAAACTTTAGACGACAGAAAAAACTGAATTAAGACTAATATTTTGATGCATTTGTGGATTATGTTGAATATATGGAACTCGACATTTGGACAGTGTATTTATAATTCTACCTCTATTTGTTTATATACGAGTATATATCATTTTTATTTATTTTTCATTTATTTATTTATTTAGCATCATTTTTTCCCTTTTAATATTTTAAAAAATTGTATTTATTAATTAAATTCCAATTCCATTAACTAATTATTGTTTATATTTCATATTCACTCAACGATAATTCCTAAATTATTTTAAAATATTTTTACATTATATATAACTGAACATGTTTGTACAAATATTAATGATAATATGCGTTATGTCGAGAGATGGTACGCGTAGAAATAAATACACCCATTGCAGAGTTACTGCAATGTGGAAAACTTGAAGAAGTGACATTGACTTAAACTTATGAAAACTTGACAATAAACAATGAAACGGAATGAAAAATAATATTTATTGTAGGACTCCCAGTCTCCTGAAAATAATGCAAACAGCGACTTTCCTCGGGGTACGTTGTTGATTAATCACTCTTTTGAATTTTCTATTGCCACCGAAGAAAATATTTAGGCAGGTTTTTTTTTTTTTTTTTTTTTTTTTTTTTTTTTTTTTTTTTTTTTTTTTTTTTTTTTTTTTTTATTGAAATTTACAAATGCAGATAAAGAAAAAAAAAACATACATCCAGTAAATGTGATAATAACGTACATAATACAGGACTATTGCTTGTGAAGCAACTGCCCACTGATAACACTTCAATAAAAGTTCTATATGAGAAGGTCTTGAGGTCATCTTTTTTTCAGACGCCTCGAAGGGTTGTCGGGCATAGAATGTGAAGTAATTTGAAAGGCTAGTGGATTTTAATAGTTATGTTTACTATGAAAGGAGAGGTATCTGGTTTGGCTAAATCAGCAACATATGGGACATAGAAGTCTTTATAGATAAGTATATTAGTGACAAAGTAAGGAGCGTTAAGGATTTAGACACATGGAATTAAAAACTTGTTTAAAAAAATCTAATTTATCGTCCTAACTAGAGTACTATATTGTCAATGTGTGCATATAAAAAATGCACATAATATGCAAGCCCTTTCCCATACCCTTTATTCATCAGTGCATTCTGTATGTGTCTAATAACCTTAGTTCAAGGTGAGTGATATTGAGTGTTTGAATCACAAAACACAAGCTGTCTACTCAAATGAGATATAAAAGAACCACCCAATGGTATACACCTAATTTGAATACTGTTTCTTTCGTGAATATAATTCGGAAAGTATGTTGAAGAGTGGATATGGCTTATTGTAAATATCCGATTATTTTCCGACAGGAATCAGGTTGAATACAATAGAGTAAAAGTCGAAATTCAGAAAAACAGCCAACTGTAAATTCAGCGATATTCTGCTGTTTGATTATTTAAAAAAACGAGCATCCTCTTACTAAACAAATAACGATTTGTTTAGCCATGGAAAAACTATCTCGATTAAAATCTGTATAGCCCTATGGTTCAATGAGATTATAATAAATAAATTTTATAAATTTACATAACTAATTATATGTGCATTTTAAATAGTCCGACATATGATAATGAGAATATAAAACCTATTCGGGACCTACTGGCACTGTGCTGTGGTTCACTCCTCACTGGACTTTTGGCAGAGGCATTGGGATAAGGTGAAGTATATTTGTTATATTTATAAACTATGTCAATATTAATGTTTAAATATTTTTATTAGCAAATTGTTTATTGGACAGTTAGTTGAGTAACCAGCTAGCCGAAATATTCAAACAAGGCGTTCTAATAATATAAATCTATTATTTTTAAAGATTGGCCGACTAGTTGGCTGCTTTTTTAGTCGCCCATTTTATTCATATATATTTCGACCCTTAAAAATAGCTTGATTGAAATAAAAATATGGCCTAAATTGATTATAATTTTTATTTTAGAATAATCTTAACAGTTTGCTAATTTTTTTTTTTAGTAATCAATTATCGAACTTTAAGTAAGATTAAGATGTTAGAAAAACAAATTCAATAACTTCTACAATAATGAACTTACGTAACCTACTATCTTTTTTTAGTCACAGTTTTGGTTTTTTGTCATAATTAAAAAATATCAATTCTCAATTGAAATTTAATATAGAGGTTGGGACACGAAAAGGAAATTACTATTTCAGCAATTTATATAGGTACGTCATTATTTACAAAAGCATGTAATATATATATTTTTTTACATATATAAGTCCATAAACACGGCATGTTTTTTGGCATGATTGAATCCAAAATTTCACAATTAACTATCTAAGTTATATAATGCAAATAGCTGATTTTTCTTCATTTTTCTAAAAAAAGCTATAGCTATAATGCTATAAACGAAACACCGCGAACATTGCCGATGTCACCCGAATTCTAACCGAAGCAAAGAGGGGATACTAATATTTCCAGGAATTTATTCTTCTATTTTTTATTTCTAATACTATTTTTTCCTCATTTGTTTTTGCTATGTTAACTGATCAATACTACTAGTTCAGATAGACACTCATTGTCTGTAAGTTCAATGCCTGTCTCAAAATACCACAAAATGAGTTAAAAACTAACGGTCAATGTGAATAAAACTGAACAAATCAACAATAGGACTCGCAAGAGCATACTAACCATAATATTTAATGGGGGGGGGGGATTTTGGCCTTGTGGGGTGTCATTCCTGCGATCGGTATTTGAAGTTGACAGCATGGACTTTTACAACTGCCATGGATCATACCGTCACTTGGAAGTTTAGGGTATATTTGGACAAAAGGAATATTGTTG
This sequence comes from Euschistus heros, assembly GCA_003667255.2. Taxonomy (NCBI): domain Eukaryota; kingdom Metazoa; phylum Arthropoda; class Insecta; order Hemiptera; family Pentatomidae; genus Euschistus; species Euschistus heros. The sequence continues at coordinate 1,526,581 of RCWM02000032.1, read as the reverse complement.
AGATTATTATGTTATGTTCTGATAATGAATCTCATTTATTTGATTTACTTTTAAATGACTCAATCACGGAATCAGAATTCGAACAAATTCTTAAGTATCACACACATATTGGCAACTGTTTCACCTATCACGCTTTTATTTTTTTTTCTTATCTATTATGGATCTTATTATTTCATTTGTGGTTCTATATTGCTTTGAATAAAGAATATTTAAGATTTAAATACATATTGAATATTGTTTTATTTAAAAAAATATATTTAAACATTTTTTTTTTTTTAACAATAATATTCTTTTCAAAAATTCTAAAATACAGCTGATTTTCGATAAGTTGAAACTAGAGGGATTACAGAAAAATAAAAAAAAATCTTTTGAATGAATAACTTCCATATAGCTTTATCTAGTGATTTTCTTAATTGATGAGAGCTGGTAAGAAATTATCTTTCATTTTCGACATCATCATTTACATAGGAGGAAAGGGTACATGGAGATGATTTCGTACACCCATAATGACTGGATTTGGAGGTCGTTCTTCATCATCTTTCTCTTTCTCCTGAGAGATTAATATATTTAAAATTTGTTGGGGAACATCGATGACATCTTCGACATGAACGAGATCTAAGCTCAAAGAATAACTCAATACAGTCAAGTAGAGGTCTCTACCCAGAGCTCGATGGAATACAATTTCAAATTTTTAAATCTTGCTTCAATCAGGGAATGTAAACAAATAATAAGTCTGTGGATGTTCATACCGCAAACAGATGTGGGGGGGGGGGCTTTAAATTATAGAGTGGAAGATTCCTAACATCAAAATATAATCTTGGAGAAGCATGATCCCGTTACCATAACTTGGAACTATCGAGGAGATTAAGGCATACTGATTCGTTTCAATCTATAGAGTATATTTCAAGGAACCGAAAAACATTTCAAATTACTGAGAGTTTAGAAATATAGAATGTCAAATAAATAAAAGTGTATTGTAGAAATTTCAATTGTTCAGCATGGACTTGAAAAGTTAAAAATGAGAGCTCATCAGATAATTAAAATTGCTTTAGCTGAGATGCGTGATCTGCTTAGAAACTGATCAATACTGTCTTACCTCTTGTTATGAGGCAACTGTACTCAGCGAATCGTCTCATTTTGAATCAAAAAAAGATATATGGACAAAAAGAGGAAACCATCAGAGTATGAAAAGAAACCAGGAATAGAATAAGTTATACCTGTGGTCTGATATATTACCCAGAAAGGCAAGATAAGATAAGTCATAGGAAGCGGATAACGAAAAACTGAATTTCTAAGAAAGACCTTCCAGGTGGAAACAGAAATAGAGGCTGTAATGGCAACAAGACGAAATTACCTCTCAGACATTTTAAGAGTTAGTATTTAAAAAAATATTAATAATTTTAGTTTTGAGTATGTGAACCGTACATATTACCCATTTGAGCGTCCTATCAGCGTTTGAGGACGATCATTAGGATAAATGGAGAAGAGTAGGGATAGAACAAAACGATGACGGATAAGTTTTCGATGGAATATGAATAATAAAAGAAAAACACAAGAACGTAATGTATATTAAGTCCCTGACATAGGAATTTGCAGAAACAGAATATGCAACAGAGTCAAAGACTCTCAGGACTTTGTTTTGATGTATTATCATTGAGCGGAATAAGTGGGAAGAATCTTTGATGGAAGATAAAATCTCCATAGAGTAAATTCAATCCATTGACTTTAACAGCTATCGGTAGCAAGATCACTCAGTCTGTAAGAAGATTATTGGAGGTTAAAGGATGCCACACAAAATATTTTGTCAATGGAGATAGATTTATGGAAGAGATCTGCCTGAGATTCAAATATGTCAAGAACACAATGTCAAAAAAGGTGGTATGTGTAGGCTAACGCAACCTTGAGCCACGATAATGCAGCGCACTCAACTATTCCTCTTTATAATAATGCAATAATGATTATGACAATCCCCCTACTAAATTTTATCGTTTCTAAATGTATAATTAAATTTTAACATTTTGTATTTAAACAAACATTGAAAACTATGAAGCATATAATCTAGAAGATACTGAGGGAGTTGATGAAGTCCATCAGTGCTTCTAAATTAAACATCGAAGTTTAAATTTAGAAGCCTATTATGATCTGAATGCTCAGGTGTACACGCATAAAAAATGGTAGTTAAGGTGTATCTGGAAGGAGTGCTGTAACTGCTCTCTTCTAGAGGGTTGTGCCCTTCTTCTGAATTGGATTCTGGATGAAAAGGTGTTAAAGTAACACAACTAGTCCTCTTTGGCATGTCATCGCGATTTTAATTGACTATGAATGCTCCGTGTCTGAAATCTTACATGTAAATCAGCCTGAACATTATTATTATTATTTTATTTTTTTTTTACTAAGTCGTAGTTGTCTAGAGGGGCAGAAACAGACACGCTTTTAGGACACTGTTAGTGAATTTTGCGTCACTGTCGGAGATAAGCGACCGTAGAAATCCATGAATTGGAAAGCTGTTCAATGGTTTTGAATGTCTTCGGGGTTTCATTGGTGCTGAGGACCTTAGATCAGTGTGACAGAATCAGCGAAGACTGCTTGTTTTTGGTTTAATATGAACGCTAGTTTGTTGAATCACTGATAGTCTCTGGAATTAATTTCTAATTATTAGGTCCAGTTATCGCTTAAATTTATTTAGATAGCTTATTCACATTCAGCAATACAAAATGAAAACACTAGAGGAAGGTGGGATCTCGATGGTCTCAGCGCGCCAAGTTCGGTGGTGGGATCGAAACCCATCAAAGCACCAACAAACCAACAACAATAGGAAGGTTAAATCTTAATGTGGTATATATACAAGCCACTATACTATCGCGGATACTTGATCTTAATGTGGTGCCATTTAAATGTATAACGTCTTACGGATTATAATACTGTTCTTTGGATTGATTTTTCGAAATTAATCAAATAATATTGTTAAAACATTCAATACATTTGAACGTCTAGATTTATTATATTATCACATAGAATTTAGAAATAAATCATACGTTTATATAAATAAATAAACGTATTTGACAGTGTTAGGAATGTCGCTGATATATTCGAAATGGAACGGACGATTGTTACACACACGTACAATGGCTAATTTACAAGCGGAAATTTGAAGATAATATTATACATCTAATTCTACTTGATAGCGTCAATAACCCGATTCAATAATATGCATATGTAAATAACAGCCGTTGTAAATAGCGCTTAACATCACATTACTATTATCGGAAATGAATTAAATCAACGTCATCCTTAAATAAATATATAATCAGTTTTGAAGAGGCGTAACAATAGTTTCAAGTCACAATCAATTTCTTGGCCCGTTAAATTCAATTTAAGAAATTCTATTAAAATGAATAATTATTACACCAAAGAAGTGCAAATTATATATATATATATATATATATATATATATATATATATATATATATATATGTAATTTTTCTTGATATAAATCAATATTATTGAATATATTATTTTATTTTTGAAGAGAAAAGATTTGACCCGGTCGGGACTCGAACCCTAGTTTCCACCTCTCTAGCGTGGCGCCTTATCCAACTAGGCCACTGGGGTCGTATCCGAACCAGGCAAATCTTCTCTCTTCAGTGATCCATAACCCCCGGGCACTCGCAAATCGCGATGTGATTCCGGGGATGAATGTTCATATTGAACATTACATTTAACTTGGATCTATTGACAATCCGTCACCGGTATATATATATATGTAATTTTTCTTGATATAAATCAATATTATTAAATATATTATTTTATTTTTGAAGAGAAAAGATTTGACCCGGTCGGGACTCGAACCCGAGTTTCCACCTCTCTAGCGTGGCGCCTTATCCAACTAGGCCACCGGGGTCGTATATATATATATATATATATATATATATATATATATATATATATATATATATTAATGTTTAATAAGGTTCTTGAGGTAGAGTCAATAAATAAAAATAACTATTGGCGACCTTTCAAGACTATATTGTTATCATAATCATGCTCTACAATGAATAAAAGTAATTTTAAAAAAATTAAACCGACTTCAAATTAGTAGATAGGTATACAAAATAAGAAACAGCCAGTGAACTCAAAAGAATAAAAATAATATATTTTAGGAATTACGGAAGAGGAAAACAATATTCAAAAGCGAATTTGTCTAAGATATAACTAATTCGGTACACACGCTGACAATTTTTTTGAGGTCGGTGCCAGGTTAAGTCCGCTTGCCCGAACAGAGACAGAGAGCCTTTGATTTTTTAACTTTTTTTTTTTTAGTTAAATTTATGTTTGCACTGCGTGATTATAAATGGATAAATGGTACACTATTCCAAACATACAAACACTATCAAAAATACTCATAAAAACGCTCACATATAACCATAAAACAGTTTACACTGTCACATTTAAATACACGCCCACTATAGATAAATTATTCACCAAAACCTAAGATACAGTTTAGTTGGAGTTACAGTCTAATTTAATTTAAATAAAAAGGTTTTTCATGTTCTTTGGTCACCTATATCGAATGCCTGATAGTAGATTGACAGGTAAGATTTTCAGATATCTGTGGGGTAAGAAATCAACAAGCTGGGTCAATGAAGTAAAAAGGGGTTTAGAAAAAAACAATATAAAAATAGAGGAAATAAATAATAGAGAACACACTTTCGGCGAAAAGTATTGAAAATGGAGGGATTCCAAGGCAAGAAAGTGAAAAGGACTGGTGCAAGATGGTCGGAGGACAGAAAGAGGAAACATGGTGAACGGATAAAGGCATAATGAAATAAAATAAAAGAATAAGGAAGAAAGAATTGAAATTGGCACGTGGTCCTCTGTTGGCCTATTCGAAAAAAGAAAAAAAGTTTTTGATTTTAAAAAAAGTCAAATTTTTAAATCAATCATTTCTAATACATCATGGGAATTTTCAATTAGTCCATGAAGCAGGCACGTGGTAGAAAGCATACCCTGGTGAAAGAATTGACAGAATTGGGAAGATAGGCCCCCGCCCCTATGCCTACCGCTAACAGGTTCACTTTTTAGCATTTTAAATTGCCCAAACAAATAACCACGATAATAATAAAATAATATTTCGTCGTACAACAATCATAATGGGGGAAATTAAGGGAAGTTTTTTGATTTTATTATTTTACTTTTTTTTTAGTTTAATTTGTGTTTGCACTGTGTGAGTATAAATGGATAAATGGTACACTATTCCAAACATACAAACACTATCAAAAATACTCATAAAAACGCTCACATATAACCATAAAACAGTTTACACTGTCACATTTAAATACACGCCCACTATAGATAAATTATTTACCAAAACCTAAGATACAGTTTAGTTGGAGTTACAGTCTAATATAGTTTACAAAATACCGTGTGAAGATAGTTGTGGAAAATCTTATTTCGGTGCATCGGAACAGTATCTCAAACGACGTGTTTATCAACATATACAGCAACTAAATACAGTTGCATGTCTATAACTAAAAACCCGAATAAACCGGACCAAACAGCTATCACCGCACATTACAGGCAAAAAAAAAAAATCTTTTTATTAAATCGGTTCTTCAATGATATTTTCACTCATAGTAGTAATTTTTACCTGGTTAAAACTGTATTCATTAAGTTTTTAAAGATTGCATAAAATCATAACTAGACATCTAATTGTTAAATTTAATGATTTCATCTGGTTAGATTTTAATATCTATAAATTATCTATCCATAAAAGTATATGACAGAGTGACTAAACTCGTTTCTACCACTCAACATTGTACATTTAAATTTTTTATTATTTTAAATTTAATTATTGCTAAATCTTCCTATAGCCAAAAAGGTAAGTTAAAATTTAGCAGAACCCCAAAGCCAAAAAAACTGGAAATGGTAACTGAACAAAAAATTATAGACTGCCCTTGGTGAAATAGTCACTACTATCGACGAGGAGCTCCACTCCACCGACCTAGTCCATAGGCTTCTTTACCTTAACATTGCATTTGGGCTTAATAATCAGTATGAACAGCCGATGTGAAGCATTAATTCAAATTAGAAAGGATCCAACACCCTACTAAAGTAGTAAAGTGAAAAACACAATATCTATTAAAATTTGTAAATAATAGAAATGTTTATATTGTAAAACGTTTTTATTTAATTTAAAAAAATACATTTTACTCAAATTTTGTTTGGTGCAATTTTTTTTTTGGTAGTAAACAAATACTATTTATTACCAATGCATAAGTGAGGTATATATTATACTCACAAAGAAACACATAATAACCAGAAGTATGGTTAAAAAATGGTATTACCCAACATTTGATGAGTGGTCGGTCCACTTCAATTTTTGAGGAGTTTACATGGATTTAGTGTTTTATTATAGCTGTATATATTTTGTTATTTCCACTTCCCTTATGTAAGAAATTTTGAGTTTGCATATCCTGTGAATGGATTCTTTGTACTTATATAAGGTGAGGAGACAGATTGTATATTAATTCAATAAAATTCTTCCATCTAAAACTAAATGTGAAAGAGAAAAAAATATATAACAGAAATTAACAGCATAACGTTCAACATGGATTTTGTGTTATATGTATTTATATTTTGTTATTTCCACTTCCCTAGCGTGAGAAAGTTGATCAGAAGTTCACAAACATTACTTGTGATTTACTATTACGAAGTTAGATATTCTGGGGGCGTGAAGGGGCTGGAGAGTCTCGTCGATAGTGACACCGACACATGAATTTAAGGGACTCAGATTTGGGAAGTTAATCTGACCCCTTCCCAAGACACTGTTTAACTAACGACTGATTGAAATCTCACGAGGCAGGATTTTGATTTTTCATTCTGCAGTATTACTACAACCTCATCTTTATAATATGTTTTTAAACATCTAGTAGGATTAGTGTCTTAACACAATCAAATATAGAAGAAACTTAAAACTTATTTAAATGTTCGGTCCGAGTAGAACGAAAGTCTGAAAATTATAACCTCGGTAACGGAATAATTCCAATGTAAATTCTATGAATGATAAATAATTAAATGGGCCGTTCCCGGAGGTACTGCAATACCGGGTCAACCCGCGACAGAGGTGGAGCAAGCCCCTAGCACTCCGTCATTTTCCAAAAATCAGTTTAATCTTCTGGACCTTCGATGAAGGTCGTACCAGATTAAGCTGATAAGAACAGATACTACACTTTGATCTTAGCCAATAGGCCGAGAAGCGATAACTACCAATTCTCCGAACCCTAATCTTATTAACTAAAGTCTTATTATAACGGTGAGAGCAAGCGGCGCCCCGAAATCCAAACATAACCTCTCAAAAATCGACTATATCGCGTATATCATCACGTCTATTGGCAGGACTTTAGCCCCGTTGCTTCCTAAATAACTTAATGCGACTTAGAATGACAGGAAGTTATTATAAATGACAAATCCTTAACAGTTTTCCACCACACAGTCACCTCTGTGCTGCGCCCTTCCAGCGAATATTCGAACTATCTCGATAAAACAACATGTGTGGCAGGGACTGCACCTGGCTCTACTATGAAATGAGCTTTATACTAAAATATAACTGATTTTGGTTTTAAATTTAAATGGTTTTCGAAAATTAAGAGTTTAAATTAATTTTTATTTTAATTTTTTCCAAAATGATTACCAAAATTTATTATTACATGCTTTTAAAATACAGAAAATACCTTTAATACTAATGCCCAAATGCTTTACTGAGCTTCAGGCTCTGTTTTCTGACTGTTTCTTCAAAGAAAGAAAAAAAAATATATGATATTATATTCCAAAAAAAAAAAAAAAAAAAAAAAAAAAAAATATTAATAATGAAAAATATTCTATCATCTTTTAATAGTACAAATCTGTACCTCAGAAGTAAAGTACACCATAATGGTTCGAGTATAAAAAAAAATTAAGTACACAAGTATATTTAACACTGTAAATATAGCAAATAAAATAGTATTTATATGAAAGGATTGTATTTATAACATTTTTAAACTTTATAAAAAAAAAAAAAAAATGTCGGGTACTTCAAAACTTTTTATGTTGGTTGATACATTCTATGAACACCATAATATCACAGTATACTGTATATACAATTTTATAAAACTTTATTTCAGCTCAACCTTATTACCTTAAAAATATATGAAAACTACACCAGCATCGAATAAAAGATTCTCACCTTGATTTTGCTGTTTTTCATCTGAAGTATCCATCTATACGCTTAATCTTACAACCCTTTCAAAAAGGGAATAATGGGGATCAGAACCCTTAACATAAATATTTTATTTTTCATATATTGCATTGATAGATGAAATTTTTCTTGAGTTATTTTAATTGCATATATTGTTCACCCCTCACTGGTCAGATTTTCAAAGTCTAACTTTTATACCTTTTACAACTTTACTTAAACCTTTTTTAGAATAGTTGAATAATTTTCAAGTTAGGTTTAATCAATTTCCACATTTATTTAATCTTTTCCAGTTATATTTAATCTTTTTTCATTTTTATTAAGATTTTACCATTTATATTTCAACATTCACATTCATATTTAATATTTCCCAATTATGTGTAATCACTCAAGAAAAGTTTTTGTCGAATAAGGAATATAAAAGCAGCTTTATAGACATGTCATGAATTAAAGTGGAAAAGAATAGTATCTTTACATAACAAGCGGAAAGCAATGCAGATAAATTAATTGTTGACTCAGAAATTAATTTATAATTAAAAAATGTTGTAACAGTTTCAGAAGATATTGATGTATTGGTTTCATTAACTGCTTTGGTGCATGTATATCATGAAATAAATTTTCTAAAATTATCAAGGCAAAATTCAACACAAAATATTTTCTTCGAGAAGTTAAGAATTTTTTTTACCAAAATGTAAAGAACATATTCTCTTTCAACATGTGTTTATGGGCTGTGATACTTCTGGATTTTTTTAGAAAAGAGAAAATTAAGTTAGAAATGTCAATTAAGACTAGAATAATATATTACAATCGGATGTATTTAATTTTTCCTAGTCATTTTGTTGCAAAAAACCATCTATTACGAGGTCTTTTTTTTTAATAAATAAAAATATGTTCTTTACATTTTGGTAAAAAAAATTCTTAACTTCTCGAAGAAAATATTTTGTGTTGAATTTTGCCTTGATAATTTTAGAAAATTTATTTCATGATATACATGCACCAAAGCAGTTAATGAAACCAATACATCAATATCTTCTGAAACTGTTACAACATTTTTTCATTATAAATTAATTTCTGAGTCAACAATTAATTTATCTGCATTGCTTTCCGCTTGTTATGTAAAGATACTATTCTTTTCCACTTTAATTCATGACATGTCTATAAAGCTGCTTTTATATTCCTTATTCGACAAAAACTTTTCTTGAGTGATTACACATAATTGGGAAATGATTAAATATGAATGTGAATGTTGAAATATAAATGGTAAAATCTTAATAAAAATGAAAAAAGATTAAATATAACTGGAAAAGATTAAATAAATGTGGAAATTGATTAAACCTAACTTGAAAATTATTCAACTATTCTAAAAAAGGTTTAAGTAAAGTTGTAAAAGGTATAAAAGTTAGACTTTGAAAATCTGACCAGTGAGGGGTGAACAATATATGCAATTAAAATAACTCAAGAAAAATTTCATCTATCAATGCAATATATGAAAAATAAAATATTTATGTTAAGGGTTCTGATCCCCATTATTCCCTTTTTGAAAGGGTTGTAAGATTAAGCGTATAGATGGATACTTCAGATGAAAAACAGCAAAATCAAGGTGAGAATCTTTTATTCGATGCTGGTGTAGTTTTCATATATTTTTAAGGTAATAAGGTTGAGCTGAAATAAAGTTTTATAAAATTGTATATACAGTATACTGTGATATTATGGTGTTCATAGAATGTATCAACCAACATAAAAAGTTTTGAAGTACCCGACATTTTTCTTTTTTTTTTTTTTATAAAGTTTAAAAATGTTATAAATACAATCCTTTCATATAAATACTATTTTATTTGCTATATTTACAGTGTTAAATATACTTGTGTACTTAATTTTTTTTTATACTCGAACCATTATGGTGTACTTTACTTCTGAGGTACAGATTTGTACTATTAAAAGATGATAGAATATTTTTCATTATTAATATTTTTTTTTTTTTTTTTTTTTTTTTTTTTTTTTTGGAATATAATATCATATATTTTTTTTCTTTCTTTGAAGAAACAGTCAGAAAACAGAGCCTGAAGCTCAGTAAAGCATTTGGGCATTAGTATTAAAGGTATTTTCTGTATTTTAAAAGCATGTAATAATAAATTTTGGTAATCATTTTGGAAAAAATTAAAATAAAAATTAATTTAAACTCTTAATTTTCGAAAACCATTTAAATTTAAAACCAAAATCAGTTATATTTTAGTATAAAGCTCATTTCATAGTAGAGCCAGGTGCAGTCCCTGCCACACATGTTGTTTTATCGAGATAGTTCGAATATTCGCTGGAAGGGCGCAGCACAGAGGTGACTGTGTGGTGGAAAACTGTTAAGGATTTGTCATTTATAATAACTTCCTGTCATTCTAAGTCGCATTAAGTTATTTAGGAAGCAACGGGGCTAAAGTCCTGCCAATAGACGTGATGATATACGCGATATAGTCGATTTTTTTAAGAGGTTATGTTTGGATTTCGGGGCGCCGCTTGCTCTCACCGTTATAATAAGACTTTAGTTAATAAGATTAGGGTTCGGAGAATTGGTAGTTATCGCTTCTCGGCCTATTGGCTAAGATCAAAGTGTAGTATCTGTTCTTATCAGCTTAATCTCTGGTACGACCTTCATCGAAGGTCCAGAAGATTAAACTGATTTTTGGAAAATGACGGAGTGCTAGGGGCTTGCTCCACCTCTGTCGCGGGTTGACCCGGTATTGCAGTACCTCCGGGAACGGCCCATTTAATTATTAATCATTCACAGAATTTACATTGGAAATTATCCTATACCGAGGTTAATTTTCAGACTTTCGTTCTACTCGGACCGAACATTTAAATAAGTTTTAAGTTTCTTCTATATTTGATTGTGTTAAGACACTAATCCTACTAGATGTTTAAAAACATATTATAAAGATGAGGTTGTAGTAATACTGCAGAATGAAAAATCAAAATCCTGCCTCGTGAGATTTCAATCAGTCGTTAGTTAAAAAGTGTCTTGAGAAGGGGTCAGATTAACTTCCCAAATCTGAGTCCCTTAAATTCATGTGTCGGTGTCACTATCGACGAGACTCTCCAGCCCCTTCACGCCCCCAGAATATCTAACTTCGTAATAGTAAATCACAAGTAATGTTTGTGAACTTCTGATCAACTTTCTCACGCTAGGGAAGTGGAAATAACAAAATATAAATACATATAACACAAAATCCATGTTGAACGTTATGCTGTTAATTTCTGTTATATATTTTTTTCTCTTTCACATTTAGTTTTAGATGGAAGAATTTTATTGAATTAATATACAATCTGTCTCCTCACCTTATATAAGTACAAAGAATCCATTCACAGGATATGCAAACTCAAAATTTCTTACATAAGGGAAGTGGAAATAACAAAATATATACAGCTATAATAAAACACTAAATCCATGTAAACTCCTCAAAAATTGAAGTGGACCGACCACTCATCAAATGTTGGGTAATACCATTTTTTAACCATACTTCTGGTTATTATGTGTTTCTTTGTGAGTACAATATATACCTCACTTATGCATTGGTAATAAATAGTATTTGTTTACTACCAAAAAAAAAAATTGCACCAAACAAAATTTGAGTAAAATGTATTTTTTTAAATTAAATAAAAACGTTTTACAATATAAACATTTATATATTATTTACAAATTTTAATAGATATTGTGTTTTTCACTTTACTACTTTAGTAGGGTGTTGGATCCTTTCTAATTTGAATTAATGCTTCACATCGGCTGTTCATACTGATTATTAAGCCCAAATGCAATGTTAAGGTAAAGAAGCCTATGGACTAGGTCGGTGGAGTGGAGCTCCTCGTCGATAGTAGTGACTATTTCACCAAGGGCAGTCTATAATTTTTTGTTCAGTTACCATTTCCAGTTTTTTTGGCTTTGGGGTTCTGCTAAATTTTAACTTACCTTTTTGGCTATAGGAAGATTTAGCAATAATTAAATTTAAAATAATAAAAAATTTAAATGTACAATGTTGAGTGGTAGAAACGAGTTTAGTCACTCTGTCATATACTTTTATGGATAGATAATTTATAGATATTAAAATCTAACCAGATGAAATCATTAAATTTAACAATTAGATGTCTAGTTATGATTTTATGCAATCTTTAAAAACTTAATGAATACAGTTTTAACCAGGTAAAAATTACTACTATGAGTGAAAATATCATTGAAGAACCAATTTAATAAAAAGATTTTTGTTTTGCCTGTAATGTGCGGTGAAAGCTGTTTGGTCCGGTTTATTCGGGGTTTTAGTTATAGACATGCAACTGTATTTAGTTGCTGTATATGTTGATAAACACGTCGTTTGAGATACTGTTCCGATGCACCGAAATAAGATTTTCCACAACTATCTTCACACGGTATTTTGTAAACTATATTAGACTGTAACTCCAACTAAACTGTATCTTAGGTTTTGGTGAATAATTTATCTATAGTGGGCGTGTATTTAAATGTGACAGTGTAAACTGTTTTATGGTTATATGTGAGCGTTTTTTATGAGTATTTTTGATAGTGTTTGTATGTTTGGAATAGTGTACCATTTATCCATTTATACTCACACAGTGCAAACACAAATTAAAAAAAAAAAAAAGTAAAATAATAAAATCAAAAAACTTCCCTTAATTTCCCCCATTATGATTGTTGTACGACGAAATATTATTTTATTATTATCGTGGTTATTTGTTTGGGCAATTTAAAATGCTAAAAAGTGAACCTGTTGGCGGTAGGCAATAGGGGCGGGGGCATATCTTCCCAATTCTGTCAATTCTTTCACCAGGGTATGCTTTCTACCACGTGCCTGCTTCATGGACTAATTGAAAATTCCCATGATGTATTAGAAATGATTGATTTAAAAATTTGACTTTTTTTAAAATCAAAAACTTTTTTTTTTTTTTTTTTTCGAATAGGCCAACAGAGGACCACGTGCCAATTTCAATTCTTTCTTCCTTATTCTTTTATTTTATTTCATTATGCCTTTATCCGTTCACCATGTTTCCTCTTTCTGTCCTCCGACCATCTTGCACCAGTCCTTTTCACTTCCTTGCCTTGGAATCCCTCCATTTTCAATACTTTTCGCCGAAAGTGTTCTCTATTATTTATTTCCTCTATTTTTATATTGTTTTTTTCTAAACCCCTTTTTACTTCATTGACCCAGCTTGTTGATTTCTTACCCCACAGATATCTGAAAATATTACCTGTCAATCTACTATCAGGCATTCGATATGGGTGACCAAAAAACATGAAAAACCATTTTATTTAAATTATCATTAACCTTCCGATAGACACACCTCCGAGAGCAATAAGGACGGGCGAGCGTACCTCAAAGATACCACTTGTATGTAATAAGTATATCTGCCATTTTAATCGCCATATTTATATTATAAACATGTTAGAAAATAAAGATATGTTAATTGGTATATTTTACTTGGTATATCTCATGGGTTTAAAAAAAATATATATATATATATATATATATATATATATATATATATATATATATATATATATATATTTTTTTAAAAAATACCAATTAAAAAAAACATTTTTTGTTTATAATATAAATATGGCGATTTTATTACACTGGATTTTTCTTTAACAGCTCAGAAAAACCATCAAAATTACATTGAGTAAACAATAAGCTATACAAAATTATAGTTAAAACTGATTCTATGAAAAATCACTTCGAAGATTAAATACAATCATTACAAACATTTTTTGAATGCTTCAAACAAATAAACTGCCAACATATCTCACAATTGAAACGGATGATTTGTAACCATGACCTATAGCGACTAAAGAATTATAATTAGATATAAGAAACAAAAAAGTGAATAGATAAAATGATACAATGAAAAGTGGTCGCGCATAGGTGACACATACAAGTCCATTTAATTTCAATGTTTGTTTGAATCAAGCGTAGATTCAATTTGTATGTTACTTTAAATTACAAATTTTACAATGAAGAATTTAAAGTAAAATGTCTTAAAAACTATGGGGATGGGCGTGTATATTCCTGAGATACAAAACACGTTTCTCTAACTTACTGTTTGCTCTAGGAATCCTCGGTCAAGGTTATACTAGGGTTGGATCAAAAGAAGAGGTAGTAAAGATGGGAAATTCCAATACGGCATAGGATCAAAGAAAATTAAATCAACATTTCCGCTGCGTATCTGATAGGTAGGCGCGCTTATCGGAAGGTTAAACGGTCTATTATTTCATTCCGCAAGTTTCAGCCTGAAGTATTAGTATAAATTATTCATCATACCAAATGTTTAATCCTTAAGAAGTCCCACTGTTAGCCGGGAAGACGACCTTAAAATATAAATTTATTTTTAACTTGAGGAATTTATTTCACTGATTATTCGAACTATTTATTATTATATTCGAACAATGGAATTCAAAGTGTAAAGTAAAGGACCAAAATATTTGTTTAATTTTCCACAAAAGGTAAATAAATCGAGAAATAATGAGTAAACTACAACTGTTTATTTAAAGAAGTAAAATTTTTAATTTTATTGATAACAGTTAACTAAGAAATATATAACTGTTAATAATTTATCAATTTCTAAGAACTGTTTCATTGAACCCTTCAACATGAAAACACATTTGTAATATAGAATGTAACAGCTGATATTCATAAAATTTGATAATCAAGCTTTTGGTATGTCTACTAAGAATTTCAAAGTAAAAACACCATACATATTAGGAGAAAATAATATTTATATGAACATTTTTTATTACTGAAATCCTAAAATTACCTTAATTATTCATTAGAACTTCATAATGAAAATAGAAATTATCTGGAATATAAGAGTTCTGAACTAACTACATCGGCAAAGAATTAAAAGAAAAACTTTTATCGGTCTCTGTAAGTGTAAATTCACTCTTACCAATTTGTTTCATTCGATCCATGAAAATTATTTATTAATAAATAAAATATAATTCAAATAACAAATGATATCTCGGAATAATAATAAAACATTGGACAAAAAGAATATTTATACCTTGAGAGTACTACTAGCTTAGTCAAATAAGGAGTTTTAGACAGCAAATCTCGAAAAGGAAGCAATGAAGCTAATTTTTTTTTTTTTTTTTTTTTTTTTTTGCATTTTGCATATACTTTCGTTTCGGCATTTTAAATAAGTGGTGAAAAGTCACCAACCTCAGCATGTTAACATAAAAATATTCATGGTCAAAGGTCAGAAAATTAGTTTTTTTTTTTTTTTTTAAATATCTCGATGTCTTTGCCTCGGGCGTCAATCGAGAAGGTTACAAAACTTGTAGATAATAATATTTTCTATGATTTTTTGGGTTCCATTCATTTTTTTTTTTTAGGATTAACCGTTTTCAAGATATAGTGGGGCAAAACAGTAGCGGGCCCCGGTTCGGACAAATATTTGCTTCTAGTGCCTTCATCAATCGTTTCTTAGAAAAAAAGTTGTAGAGCATTTAATTTTCTTTAATTTCGCATATACATTTTGGCACTTAATTAAAAATATTTGACAAAAAGTGAGGTAACAATTTGTTTTTTTCTCGATTAATATCTATTTTTAATAACGTATACCTCGAAAACCGTCGAGCGTTAGACAAGTGTTTATAGAAACAATTTTATAGAAAATTTAATTAGCTTTAATTTTGATTGGTGCCATATTTTTCCAGAGTTCACCGTTTTCGAGATATAATAGAAAAACTGAAACAGGAGATCTCAGGAGGAACCAACTCCAAAACTGTTTGCCCGATCTGAAATTTCATTTTTTTAAAAATAAAAATCAATAAATAAATAAATTAAATTTATAAAATAAAATTTTAGAAAAACTTGGTTTCGCGGAGAAGTGCGACCCCAGTCAGAGTGCTGAAATGAGGGTTGTAGAGTATGCACTCTACAAATAAAATATGCGACTATTTTTGACTTCACAGCTTTGTTAAGAGTCTTTGGAAGGTAAAGGTGACTTTTCGCCCCTTATTTAGAATGCCAAAGCAAAGGTATATGCAAAAATTAAGCTTCATTTCTTTCTTCCCGAGGTGAAATCCTTATTTGAATGGAGTTTTGGTGGAATTTTTCACTGGCAGTTCTATAATAATTTATGATTACGACAAAACGTACTGTACAATTTAAAATTATTGTAGATATTAGAATTCATTAGATTTCTAATCTGTACAATATAATCAAACCATTATGATCTTGTATCAAATTCTATAACTTTTTGAACTCAACAATTTTTTATGAAATCAGCAAAAGTACAAAAGCTTTTTTATTTTAATATTAATAAAGTAAGTAATTTTACAATATAGCTCGAACGTTAGTAGTAGTAGGAACTAAAACTTTTATGCAAACCCTCTTTCAAATTAAATGTTCACTCAATACGTACATTTGAGCTCTTTTGAAAAAAAAAAATAATAATAATAATTCAACACCTTGCAATAAATAATATTCATTATTGTTCATTAAATAGTAAAAAAAAAAAAAAAATATAGATATTCTATGAATCAGAGTTAGAAAAGAATTAGTGTCAGGATTCCAGGTGGGTTTGGGTATGGTTCTTGAAAAAACAGATAGACAAAACAGAGAATACTTCCAATTCGAAAATAAGCACATTTAATAAAAAAACGTATATATAACTAAAGTTGTTGCAAATTAGATTTGCTTTATGCATAGAACGAAAATGTGCTAAGAGTAGCGGTTTCCGAGTTTTTGATCAAATAGCTAAGAACATACGATGTACAACCCTTTCAAAAATGTTCTAAAAACAATGATTGTATAGGGATTATTATTGTTTGACTTTGATTCATGTTGACTACCGCTATAGTCCCGGCATCTGTAATAATGTCAACTCATGAGCTTTTTTACCCGATTTCATACAAATTATTGATATATTTTTTATATTTTGCCAGGAAAACATAACGAACCACACAATGTGATATGGCCGAGAGAAATCAGAAAAAAAATCACATTCTTCAATTGATTTCCACTACTTGTATTTACAACCAAATAAATCAAATCATACGAATATAAAAGGACAAACCGTTTTGTAGGTACATATATCCAACCATTAGTAGGAAATTACACTTTAAAATTACTTTTTTCCCGGTTATGTTTTTAAAAATATTTTATAATTATTATGGTATACGCTATGGAAAAATTACTTATCCACGAGACTTGGGAACAATGAAATTACCTTATATTACGGTAATTCTAAAACATTTCCAAGGAGCCAGTTATAAAACTGATTTTATTCATCGGTAATTGTTTAATTTTATTTACAATTTTTACAGTCAACTAATGTAAAATTATTGATTTTCAATGTTGAATTCGAACAATTCAGCGAAACAACACTACGTTTTTAAATTACATCATAGTAAATATTATATGGGTACGTACTGTTTTTCATTATCAGCTCTTCTTTTCAGTTCAGGTTTTCTTCGTCTAGCAGTTACGCGGAGATTCTTTTTGGATTTAGAACTATTTATATAAAAATATCTACGTCCAATAGATTGTTCTTCTTTGTTATCTTTACAAAGATAGAAATTGAACGGAAATACAATTTTGTTCTGAACAGGAAATATTTTTAATTGTTATTGGATTTTCCGGAATATCTTTTACCTGGTTTCTGTACTATCGGATTAACTTCATACACCGACATGCTACCTAAATTTATATTAGGTACAAGGTAATAAATTTACATATGTATTTATATATGTAAATTTATATATAATTATATAGGTATCTATCGGCTAGGTAACTTATGGAATTTATCTGGAATATTTTATATTTTTGTCCCAAATACATTACCGGTGAAAAGGGTCAGATAATGTTAGACTTCCTGCAGTAAGTAAACAAAACTTTTTCTCTATTTAAAAATAAATAGACGATAACTCCTTTGTTGACTTTATGAAAAGACATATTTATCACAACTATAAGTTAACTATGCAGCTATTATCAATTCACGATTTTTGAGATTTTAGGATCTTCAAAGTTCTGTACAACACATTATATTAAAAGTTTTTTTGTTTTTTTAAAAATATATTTTAATTACTATAGTTGACATTCAACTTGTTGGACAGTCAAACGCTTCAAGTGAAAATAAAAGTTTACAAATTATTGTAGCTAGGCCTGTTTGTTCCTAATAATTAGTCAGTGAAAAGGGCCAATAGATACCGCAATAAAATAAGAATTGCATAAACAAAATGTCGTTTTTTGATTTGGTAATAAATAGACAAATAAAATATTTAATAAATTTATCAAAATATATATTAAAACTTGAATTCAGCTTCTGTCAATTTCGAAAAAATTGCCTTATTCTTACTTTCTTACTTAAAATGAGAAATTGTTAATAGAATGAATCTAACGACACATAAAAAATAATAATAACAAAAAAACAAAATCATACAATTTTTCTTTGGCTCTTCACAAATCCAGGAATACCTATGTGAGAAACATTTCGGTAAGGAAGAGACCGTTTCAGCCGGTGACGCAATTTCATCAGGTTGTAATCAGAATTCGTATTTTTCACATTACGATCGTAATATGCATGCTACGATTAGTTGGAAAGTGTCATTCGTTTTAGAAAACGTTTCTACAGCTGACCATAACCTCATCTTCTTAAAAATATATATTTAACACCTATTTTTACGTTCTATTTTCTTAATTATTGAATTTATAGAAAAAAACGCTTCGTAGCGTGAATTCTGTGTTTACCAAATACCCAAAGAATTTTACAGATTGAAAATCAGACATTCCGTTCCGGAGAAATTCCGGAAATAAATTCTACGGTTTTCAGCGCTTGACTGAAAGGGGTACATTTAGCCTTAAGCCCTAAGAGTTAAATTTTGATCAATATAAGTCATTTGTACTGAAGTTCATGAAAATAATCTCAGTTGTTTGAAAGTGCATATACCCTAGCAATCTAAGAAGAGGAGAAATGTAACTCCAAAGAAATAAATTTTGACCTACATCACACATGTATACCATGTTTCATAAAAATGCCCTGAACTGTTCTAATGTACTATATTCTCACCCCTTACAAGAGGAGATGATTTTGTCTATAAAATGTGTTCCAAGTTTCTTGCTAATAATCCAAGTTTTTTGAAAGTGCTGAACGATGAAGTTATGCACACCCCATCCCCAAGAAGAGGATGTTGGATGCACACCCAATCCCTTAGAATTAAATGTTAACTAAAATCATACACCTGGGCCATGTACCATTGATATGCACTAAGCTACACTAACTTTCTCCTTCTTACACATTTGCCTGTTTTATTCAAATCTCTTGTTTGTTGTTCTTACGTTGTTAGCTAATATATAACATGGATGACCCATATGAAACTGGTGGGCTATTTCATAAAAATCCTTTAAGTCTTTTCGAAGTTCTGCTCTGCTATTAAAATCTTACTACTTCCAACAAAGTTTTTTCCACTTAAGAGATTTTTTTGTTTTACAAATATCAAGGATGAGGATTATGATTTATAGAATTATCCCTGAATTGTTACAAACTATTAATGAACTCTTCTCGCCCAAAACTTAGTTGCCCTTTTTTTTTTAACTTCTGATGACTCCACTTCCCTTCCTACGAACATGAGGCCTGAGTTTTCTTTATAGGATTGTTTTTTAACTGAAATCAAACATGTGTACCCAGTTTCATAAAAATGCACAGAGCCTTATCTAATACCTAAAAAAAAGTTATGATCAATCTCAAATTCTTACATATTAAAAAAAAAAAAAAAAAAAAAAAATGATTATATGCTTTAAATGGGCTTCTAATAAAAAGTAATGTTTTTATTTTCTATCTTTTTTGTTTTACTGAAATTTTCTATTAAAACCCTTCCCATTAATATTAGATTCATTAAAAATGCATTTCAATTTATAGTTCCATTCTTAAATTAATTAAAATATTCATTCTATAGATATTGATAAGAGTTATTTATTTTCGGAGATAATGATGTAAATATAGCCTTCAATTATTATCTATCTATATTCACTGATTTAAATAAATGTAAAATAAATTTAATCACAAACACAATCTTATTAGAAATTAATAATTTTATAAATACAAAAAGCAAGTGAACATAAGAATTAGGTTATTCCTAATTTTGTAATCTTGAGAGGTCTTCTTAAATGTTTTTCTTCTTATACTGAAAAACCATGTTCTTAAGAATGAAAATAAAGTATTTAGAAGTACTCATGCTATTTTTTTAAAGCAACTGTTATATTAGTCCCATGATTGATTTTATCAATTTTATTTTATATTTATATCACTCTGGCATTATGTATGTCTAATGTCATTTAATACCCAAAGATATATATTGAAGCAAAGCCTTGCTCATGAATGTTTCAAAACCACTGATGTTTCAGGACTTCTTCATGATAGTTTTGAGATCTGCCTGTTAACTTGTTCACATATAAATCTTATGAACTATTAGTAATGTTCCAAGAAAAAACAAAACAACAAACCATGAAATAATCTATTTTTTCCCGATCTTATTAATTTGTATACATTAAAATTATTGATTTCGTTAATAAATTAAAATTTTAATTAATAAATTTACCATTACTTTTCTAGATAATGGAGAACAAAAGTGAGGTAGTAATATCTGGCATCGCTGGTCGTTACGCAGGAGCTATTAATACAGAAGAACTATGGAAGCAGTTGCTTGAAGGTCATGATTTTATATCATTTGATGAGGAGTCGAAATTGGGTATTTTTATTTTTTTACATCTACTACTTTGTACTTTCTTTTTATGAATATACTTTTATTTAAAGATTTGTTTTAGTTAAAAATTGCTATAATTATCAAAACATGCTTTTAATTTTTTTTTTTTTTTTTTGTCAAACAATAAAATATAGGGCAATGGTGTGATTACTAATTTATAATAGAATGTTTATTAGATCAGCTAAAAAATCTGATAGTATTTTATAATAAATATAATAAAATTTTTATTTGCTTTTTATTCCAATGAAGAGTTTATTTTATTAAGAATGCATATTTTCATTGAGCAATTATCATAATGTTTTATTTACCCAATTACTTGATTTGTATGCCAAATAAAAACACCATGTTTTTTCCAGTTTTAAAAGTGAATTTATCTATGAAATCGACATGGAATCATTAATTTGGTTATATCATTTGAAAGCCGATTTCAATTTTCAAGATTTTGTGATATTTGCAACTTTCTGGATTATTTTTTTTATAAAATGGTCAGCGTTGAAGTATTATAAGATATTGTAACTTTCCTAAATAAGTTGATGATCTAGCTGTTCTTTAGGACAAGAGTTTGCAAAATTCAAGGTTAAATGTGCTCTGGTCTTATAGAAAATTTAATACTAAATCCGAAAATGTGGTCAAAAGTTGAAAAATGTTTGAGCAAAGTCAAGATATTGAAGCTTTTACCTATAAAAATCTTTGAATTATCATATATCTGCAATTGATTGGAATAAAAAGGTGCAGTAGGTGGCATTTTTCTTCATTTTTGGTCTAGTTTCACTCAATTAGGAAGTTATAGCAATATTTATCTGTACTTATAAAATGCTAAAATAATATTATATTACTGCAGATATTTTGGATTTACCTAAATATAGTGGAAGTCTGTGTTGGCAAAACAGCTTCGACCATACAATGTTCGGCATTCACACTAGGCTTGCTGAGAAGATGGATGTAAATACTTGTGTTATTCTAGAAATGGCTTTTGCAGCAATTTTTGATGCTGGTAAGTGAACAATTTACAAATTAATCGTATAGTATTATCTGAAAAATATTACTGTGGTCATAATTTCAAATCACTTTATCTATGATTGAAAATAAATGATCACCTAATGGTTTGCAATAAAACCTTTGATACTTAAATAGCAATTAAGTATATACAGAGAACCATTTCGAATTTTTTGATAAGTAATATAAGTTTTAGTTATTTCTCAGTAGAATTAAAATATATAATTTATAAGAATACCTATTATTTCTATAGAAATCAAAATTATCCATCTACTTTAACAATAAGGAAATATACCTCCTAAGAATTTAAATGTATAATGAAATCTTGATGAAGGTTCAAATAAGATTAAATTTTATATAAAATTCAATTAACATTTTTAATTTCATAAGTATTCCTTAGTTGTCAAGAGGATAAATATTTTCCATCTTAAATCCTTTCCTATGAATGTGAATTAAAAATTGGTTTTATTCAATATTCATATTTGTACTATTTTTCTAATATTCTGAAGATATACTTACACTATAATAGCTAATTTTATTTTTATCATGAATAAAAATTTTTCAAATTAATTTTTTTTTGTTATTTAAAGAAGTGTTATAGGTGAATATATAGTGTTAAAGCACATAAATGTATGTACAATTACTTACATGTCTATATACCATTGATAGTTCAGCATGAGCAGTTAAAGAATCTGTCATATTGTTTCTTCTTTTCCTTTTAGTCACAACTTTTGAATAGTTACTTCCAATTGAAAACCAATTTGAAAACTGTTTACTGTTGAAGATTTCTACCAATTATGTGATGAGAATAAATGCTTAACCCCATCCCTGCAGAATGAATGAACAAAAGAAGCAAAATTATAAATTAAATTATATGATAAATCATGGAAATGCCCACAATAATCCTCATAAAAGTATTTATCGAGTACTGTTGTAATCTTTGAATGGTTTGGAAATAGTTTAAGATCCTAAATTAATAAACTAAATGATCATTATTTATTATTTTTATGGCATTTATGGCCAGCCCATTGTAGCATTCTAATCTTCAATGATTGAACTATACCTGCTTCACCGTATTTTGAGTAGACGACATTATTTGTTCTCCTTCTCCAGTTTCCATCAACAAAAATTCCAACCCAAGTGTTCTGGTGGCCTTTAACAGGGCTAGAAATCCCTCTTTGATGGAATCCAATGCCGTCCCATGATGTCCATGTCATCTGCATACGCTAAAAGCTGGACCATCCTAGTATACACTGTCCTGTTGGTTTGCAGACCAGCATCCCTCACTGCCTTCTCATGTACCAAATTAAGTAGGAGGCTTGCTAATGCATCTCCTTGCTGTAGTCCTTTTTTCGAGGGAAACTCTTTTGTCCTTTGCTCACCAATCTGCACAGTACATCTCACATCTCTCATGGTCAGCTTTATCAGACCTATTAATTTATCTGGGATGTTGTACTCCTCCAGTGCCCTGTAAAGTTCTTCCTGGTTAATGCTATCATAAGCCACCCTGAAGTCCTCAAAAAGATGGTAGGTTTTGATTTGAAATTCGTGTCCTCTCTCTAGTATTGTTCTGAGGCAAAATATTTGATCAATTGTACATCTCCCCCTTCTAAATCCACACTGTTTGGGTCCTACATTTTGCACTGCAAAGGGTAAGAGACATCAGAACAGAATGTTAGAGAGGATCTTATATCCGCAATCCCGGATAAGAGATTCCCCTGTAATTCTGACACTCAAGTTTATCCCCTTTTTTGAATGCAGGAAATATGACTGACTTTTTCCCAATCCTCTGACAGAACCTCTTCTTCCCAGATGGTTAGAATCAGGTCTTGTGTTCTCTGTATCAGCTCTTCACCCTGCACTTGAAGAGTTCGGCAGGCAAGTGATTAGCTCCAGGTACTTTTTTGTTCTTTGGCCAATCAATGGTGTCCATTATCTCTTCATCATTAGGTGGTTTAAGACTAGATTCTGGGTCCCTGTCTGTCAAATCCTCACTCCTGTCTGCTCCGCAGAGGACTGGATTGAAAAGCTCCTCAAAGTGACTCTTCCATTGCAATAAGACCTCATCCTTGCAGGCAACTATGTTCCCATCCTAGTTTCTGCAAGTTTCTGGCATCATTGTTCTGGGTCTTCTCCTTCTATTGACGCTTCTGAAGAAGTCTCTTGATTCTTTTTCCCTCCAGTATCTTTCTTTCCTTTCCAGTTCATCCCTCTCTCTTTATCTCTTCTTTCTTTGATTTAGTCGTTTTTCCTCTCTCCTTTTGCTGTGGTATTCTTCGACAGCTCTCAGGGTTTCTTTCTTCAGCATATTCTTGTATGCCACGTTCTTGATATTAGTGGCAGCCTCACATTCTCCATCGAACCATGGGGATCTCTCTTCCTTTTCTCTCAGCCCCAGCACATTATCTCCTGCATTGCGGCCACAATGCTGGACCAAAGGAATTCTATTTTTTCCTCATTTACAGCATCAGTTCGGAGGTTTACATCAAGCTGCTTGGTATAAACATTTTTGGTATCTGGCTCCTGTAACTTTTTAAGAGAATAGCCTTTATGCTGTTTACCTGTGCATCTAAACTTCTTAAAAGAGATTTTAGGAGTGATGTGAGCGATACACAAATAATGGAAGGGGTCACCTGTGGTGTAGTGGTTAGCATAGCAACCTACTAAACCCAAGATCGCGGGTTCGCAGCCCAGCAGATGACCTTAGGATTTTTTAAAGGGAGTAAAAAAAATCCTTAGCTATGCCGTCCTTCGGAAGGGACGTAAAATGGGGGTCCCGAGCCTGTGCGATGACAGGTACTCGTTAAAGATCCCTATCCTAATTATACCTGGATAGGCAAAATTTAGGACTCCCACCGTAGCATCGTCCGATTAGCGATATCAGCATAAAGTGACGTTAAACGAAATAAACAAACAAACAAATAATGGTCTGAGTCCACTTTAGCATTTCTAAACGTTATCATCTTCTGTATCGAGGTCTTTTGCCTTTTATCAACAAGGATATGATCTAATTGATTAAGGTGTTTTCTATCTGGTGTTGTCCAGGTACCTTTATGTATATCCTTGTGTGCAAAGAAGGTATTTCCAATGATCATGTCCCTGGAAGTTGCAAAATTAATAAGCCTTTGTCCATTTTCATTAGATTGGTTGTGGAGACTATGTTTCCCTATCTTTGGAAGATATACCTCTTCTTTCCCAATTTTCGCATTACAATCTCCAGCTATTATTTTCATATCATATTTGGGGCACTGATCAAGAGTACGGTCCAGTTCCTCGTAAAAGGCATCCTTATCTTCCTCACTCGAAGTTTCCGTTGGAGCATGCACACTAATAATACTGTAATTGTAAAACTTTCCATGTATCCTGAGAACACAAATACGTGGGTTTACGGGCTTGAAACCAATGACTAGTTGTCTATATCGCCTCCTAACAACAAATCCCACTCCAAATTCATGACGAGCGTCACTGCAGCTGTAGTATATGGTGAGTCATCTTGTTTCATGGGTATCCTGCCAGTCCATCTGATTTCCTGAATGGCAACAATGTCTAGTTTAAAATTATCAATTTGATCTAGGAGCAGTTTCAATGCTCCAGGTCTGTACAAGGAAAGAATATTCCAATATCTGAGATTAAAAGTTCTGTAGGGTTGCTGGGTTGTTTCCGTTTATGACAATCAATATACAAGGCTGATTTTGGTTTCTGTGAAATACAAGCTTTGGGTAGGGGGGCTTCCAACACTCGCTCCATACCCTAGTATACTGATGGGGCTGCCGCCTTGGTGCCTGTGTACCTGCACCCCCATTCTGGGGAGGCTACTTAGGGAAGGTGTCCCTGGGGTGTGTACTTTTAGTGACCTTTGTTTATGGTGTGTGGGAGAGTGAAGTGTTCTGCAATTGATTTATTTGTGTGGGTGTCAGAGTACTGTTCCCTCAACCCGGAGGGCCAGTGGCTATCTGCAGTCATGTGACCGGGCAATGGGATCGCCACCTTGATCAAACTAAATGATCAAGGATATCAAAATTTACAGTAAAAAATTAAATTGTTATATTGTTAACAGCTTTATGAGTATTGCTGGTTTATAGAATATTGATAGGAAAGTAGTTTAAATATTAAATTAAAAGGAAATTATGATGTTTTTTAAAAATAAAATTACTTTTTTTTGGCAGTGAATTTTAAAAATAAAACACATTTATAGATTGAAATGGATCTGTAAGATAAAAAAAAAAAAAAACTGCAAGTCATCAATTTAATTAATCAAATTAAAGGCAATAAACTTTTCATTGCAGGAGTAAACCCTTATGATATTGGAGGTAAACAGACATTGGTCGCAGTTGCATCAGGTCCATCAAAATATGATCTTATTTACTCTGTTGAGAAGGCTAATAATGGTTTTAGCATTGTTGGAGGAAGTCAGTGTATGATGGCCAACAGATTGTCCCATGCTTTAAATCTTAAAGGTTAGTTGTTTTAACCTATGTCTAATTGTTGTTAAATTAATATTAAAACTAATGTAATATGGTTTACTGTTGTTATTTATGCAGGTCCAAGTTTCAACATTGATGGATCTTGGAATGGAATTCTGGAAGGATTAAGATATGCTCAATCGTTGGTCTCAAGTGGTATGGCTGAAAATGCTATTGTTGGGTGTACAAGTGTAGGAAAGTTAGATGAAGCATCTTTTCACTTCAAACAATTGGGTCGTCTGAATGAAGATGGAAAAACCAAATGTTTCTCTGATAATGGTATGAAATTTTATTCTATACAAAGGAATAGAATAATTAAGACCGTGTAGTTAATCTATATTTATATAACTTTTAATGATAATACAGAAGGACCTCCATTAAATGGGGCTCTATTAACCACCTCCATATGAACCAAATTTTTTTTTTTTTAATTTTTACACCACTTATTTTATTTGTCTAATATTTATTTAAATAAAAATTAATATGTAAGATTATTTATAATGATTATATAATTGTCAATTATTTTTCTAAGAAGTAATATAATAAAATAATGAATCCAATGTAAAATTCCAAGGAGCGGTTAGCAAACCCTTTAAGATTAATACAGGACTAAGACAGGGGGATGGACTGTCACCAATGCTCTTTAATGTGGTTTTGGACAAAATTATGA
This sequence comes from Euschistus heros, assembly GCA_003667255.2. Taxonomy (NCBI): domain Eukaryota; kingdom Metazoa; phylum Arthropoda; class Insecta; order Hemiptera; family Pentatomidae; genus Euschistus; species Euschistus heros. The sequence goes on along the minus strand of RCWM02000032.1, from coordinate 1,499,465 downwards.
AAGAACTCTGGAAGTCCAACAATGCAGGGGCAAAAATAGGTACTAAATACAACCACATCAAGGTTAAGTGTCTCGCATATGCAGATGATCAGGCTCTGCTAGCAGAATCAGAGGAAGAGGCAGTATGCCAAATTAACAACCTCAAAAAAATAGCTGAAAAAACAGGACTTCAAATATCTTTCGAAAAAACAGAACTGATGACCACAGATACAAACTTCAGAAAGAAAATAGTGGAAACTAAATACGGGCCAATCAAAGTAACACAGAAATTTAAATACCTAGGGGAGATCATCTGCATTAGAGGATTGGAAAGGGAGAGCATGAAGGAAAAGATCGCTAAACTAGAGAGATTAAGCTTTGTAACCAGTAACATTTACAATAAAAAGAGCCTGTCCATAAAAGCAAAGATCAGGCACTACAATACTGTAGTAAAGCCAGTTATACTATATGGACAGAGACCATGAACCTCCCTAACCTGGAAAGAATGCTGAAAGTAGAAAGAAAGATCCTAAGGAAAATTTACAGCCCTAGGAAAACCCAGGAAGGATACAGGTTATCAAATGAGGAGATCTACAAAGAAACAACGAACATAGAGACGGAGATAAGAATTAAGAGACTGAAGTTCTATGGACATATGGTAAGAATGCCTGAGGAAAGACTTAATAAGGCTATTTTTCAGAAAATTTGGGATTACAAGAGTGCACAAGGATACATAAAACAGCTAAAAGAGGAGACCAGCAAACTGGGGATTGAGGACCATGACTGCCTTGATAGAGAAGAATATAGAAGGGAAACTACAAGGAATAGCGGTTCTTGTGGACAGGAAGGAGCCAAAGGAGGGTATGGCCTGGACAGAAGAGAGGAAACAGAGGCAATCAGAAAGAATGAAGGAGATATGGATGATGAGAAGGAACAGAATTAAAAATCCATCTTCGTAATATTTGCGTGGTCTCTATGGCCTTTTCGTGAAAAAAAATAAAAAAATAATGAATCGAAAAACCACAGCAACTCATATCATATGAATGAGATGTTTCCTGTAACTATATAGCGATCCAATTCGTATTCTAGGTATGGTAATGTTTTTAAGTCTTTCTATGAAACTCCTACTGGCCTGTTTTCCTATAAAACAAAATTATTCACTCAGTTTTGCTTTTGTCTCCATTTATTTATGAACAAATAAAATGTTGCAAAAAAAAAAGAAAACGTGTTGTTTTAATGCTTAAACAGGAATTCTTGTATATTATAACTTATAAAAAATGTAAATAAAATGATTGTGTGCTAATAAAAGTGATGATTAACACATTTTTTTTTACAGTTAGCACAGTACCTTCTTAGCTATCACATTAAGCCAATAAAATATTATTTGATTATCCATGAACCCCCATACCCATCATTCCCCCGGATAACAGGAGTTATTACTATAACAGTTAACTACTGTTTCATAAACTTCTGAAAATGTATTTGGCTTTAGAACATTGGTGTTACAAGTTTTTACACTTGCTATATTGAGTTAGCTAGCTATAATAGTTATTGTATCATTATTAATGTGCCTTTCTCACTCATGAATTAAGCATATAATAATTAAATAAAAAAAGTTTAGACATATAATCAAATTTATATTTTTTAAAAAAATCAACAATAGTGATAAAATATTTATTTTTCTTATATGTTTAATAACATAAATTTCCAATACTGCTTGGTATTGAAAATTTATTATGGTACTTACAAGATAAAAAGACAAATTATTAATATGAGCAAGAAAAAGTTCTGAATCATTATCCATGGAATATTTCATCTTTAAATACCATTTTGTAGGTTTAAGGTGCTCATGATATTCGGTAATCACACAAAAAACTCTCAAATTTCAGCAAGCGGCACTGATATCTTACTTTTTACTAATCTAGCCTGTGAAAGTCTCTTGTTTTATACAGAATACCAAGCTCCACAGAGAACTTAGGAAAATAATTCATAAAAGACTAATTCGGAAAGTAGATTCCCTATTGTTAAAGGAGCAACTATCTATAACATAGGAGAAACAATCTTTAACCTAAAACTAAAACTGGCTCAAGATATATTTTTATTAAAAAAACTGAAATATATTACCATATACTAATATCATCTGTTAACAAATTATATGTTTTTGTTAATTAATATATAACATGTTTGGTATGTCTCTTGATCCCTAATTTAATAAATAAACAGTATCTGTAACTTCCTGCTTGTCACTCTTGTTACTATGAGAAAACATCCAGATCTTTATTATTTACACACTTTACGTGCAAAAAAAAAAAACATTAATAAAATGTGTAAATACTTATTAGCATTTTGTACAATTCGTAATATAAAAAAAAATTATTATCAATCATTTAATTTATTTTTTATTTTTCATGAATTTTGAGCTTATTATGAATGATTAAATCATTCCATTTATTTCTCTGCTACTTTTTTTATTTAACAATTCAACTCTATTAAAAAATTTAAAGCAATTACATCTTTTTTAAAATAAAAATTGTATTGCATATTCTTCTATTTTTCTTTAATGTTAACTTATGAATTCTATTCTAAATAAATTTTGTATGGATTCATGTTTTAAAATAAGTTCTTCTTAGAAATTATATATGTACAATATTTTTCAGCTGATGGATATACCAGAACAGAAGCTAGTGTTGTATTTTTCGTACAAAGAAAACAAGATGCCCGTAGGATTTATGGAACATTGATAGAAACCTTCATTGGAGATTGCTTCGATAAAAATTTACCTCCTGCTGATTTAGATGCTGAAAATGTTGGAAAAGTGTTGAAAAAATCTTATGAAAAATATCCTAATCTTGTAAAAGATTTGTCTTTCATTGAATGTGCTGGAGAAGCATTAAAAGTATGTTGGTAATGTAACATGGATGCTTATGTAATTTATATTATTATATAGTAAATATCATCTATCTTTAATTTAGTCTTACTGAATTTCTTCACTCCATAAACATGAAATAGTTTATGGCAAAGTAGTTAATACCAAATAAAGGTTACCATGAATTGTTGATAAAAATTCATTATTAATCAATATATTAATTCATGTAAATCTATATAGATTTCATACACGCAGATTTAGGAATTATTTTAACAAAAATTTAATGATTAAAGATTCAATTAAAAAACTTTACTTTATTCACTATTCAATGAATTCATACTCGTTTTTATAAAGTGAATTTCCAATATATATATATATACATATATATATATATATATATATATATATATATATATATTTTTTTTTTTTTTTTTTTTTTTTTTTTTTTTTTTTTTTTGTGAACCAGATACCTCAGACTAAAATGAAATGCTAATTTAACCTTATCAGTAAGTTAGATTTAAAACATATATATAACAGTGAAATTGCCATTCATTTAATTCCTAGAGATGAATTCATTCTTAAACAAGTATGACTCGTGTTAAAGGAGATTTCAAGGCACAAAGATTGTTTATTAGACTTTAAATGATTCTAATACAGTAATTAGTGTTGATATTTTTTAAATATATGAACTTTTGTAGATTTTATTGATATCAGATTCGGTTAATAGATCTTACAATCATAACTTTCAAAAAATGTCTATGATTTAGTTGAGCCAATTTTTTTTATTAATTGTCAAAATAATTTTTTTTTTTGCAAGAAAATATTACAAAGCCCCTTTATCTTCTTAATATCTCTTTTTTTAGTTGTTCTGAAATATTAAGATTTTTCTACCTAACACTTCTGCATATAAATTCTTCCATCCAACATCCAATGAACTAGATTGTATTTTTTAAAAAATGCAATTTAACTTCAATTCTAATAAATTAATAAAGCCAAAATAACACTATCAACTACTTGGTTATTATGTTCAGTTATAAATATTTTTCTTTATTTTAAATTTTCCACTTTCATAGTTTTGATATTTTTATTACAAATTAGTGGTAATTTTAAGTACACTATTTTTGTAATTTTGTGTAACTCGTACTAATATTTTTGATATTATTAACGTTAGATATCTTTATTATAGTATTGGGATACAGTCGAATTAAACAGTATTGCAAATGTCTTCATGAAAGAAAGAGAGAAACCATTACTAATTGGATCAATCAAATCTAACTTGGGCCATTGTGAAGATGCAGCTGGTGGTGCAGCTTTAGCTAAAGCTTTGTATATATTTGACAGAGGAGTTATTCCACCAAACTTGCACTATTCATCATCAAATAATCAGGTTCCAGCTCTTATGAGTGGAGCAATGAAGGTTTATCATTTATTTTATTTTTTGTTATGAAACATTATAATTGAGTCGTTTAGAATCAAAAACCGTTATATCCATTTTTCAAAATTTTACAAGAGGACAATAAATTACGAAATACTAATTTTGTAGACAGACGAAACATTTGATCACACTTCAAACCTATCTTCATTATTGTGTTCTTAGAGTGGTCTTAAACTTGTGAATTTTCATTTTCAATGCATGCTTGCATTAGCAGAAAATTTCTATTTTTGTTGAACATAACAGGTTTTATTTTGAAAGTCAGCCCAAAACTTAATTGCTCGGTAATTTTTGGTTTTTTGATTTATTGCCTTTAAGTCATAAGTAAAGGCATGTTTAAACTTGCATTTAAAAAAATATATACATATTTTTCGAAAAAAGTGGACGTAACAGGTTTTGATCCTGAAGGACTCAATTATTGGTTTTTTATATAGAATTTAAAATTTCTTTCATATCTAATATTAAAATTATTTTAACTAGGTGGTCACTGAGCCTACCAAGCTGGAAGGTGACTTTATTGGAGTCAATACTTACTCAGCAGATGGATCAATGTCACATGTCATTATTAAAAGGAATCCAAAAACCAAAAAAAGGGAACCAAAAGTCGGCGTTTTACCAGATGGTATCCCAAGACTTTATGTAGCTTCAGCGAGAAATGAACAAGGCATAAAACATATTTTAAAAACAGTATGTGATAACAATTTAATCAGTCTTAAATTTTATATTTTACTTATTTATTTTTTCATGATTCAAGTATCTATAAGAACTGCTGAAAAAAGGAATCTGACGTTTAAATATAAGAGTAGAAGAGTTTGCATAATAAGACAATGGAACATAATGCAGGCAACTTGAGATGTTCTTCCCACTAGTGATTAATCAAATTTTGAAGCATCAGAATAGGGTAAATCACTAGTTATGGTCATAGTTAATAGAACTTTTCGATTTAAAAGGGAATTTTGTTGATACAGCTTTGGTTAATACTTAGATTCTCAAAAGCGTATTCAATTGAATGTAAAATTGACAAATACACTAAAGCTTCCTTTCAAATAAATGTTTATATTTTTTTACAAAAAGCTAAAAATACCAGTTATGAGCATGTTGTACCAATTATGGTCATAGCCAGGACTAGTTTTGGTAATGTAGCAAAATATTCTTTAAACAAATGTTTTTAACAACTTAAAAATGAGTATTAATTAATGCACAACTAGAACTATAAAAATAATCTAAATACTTATACAACGCAGTCTAACAAAAAAGTAAAATATATATTTTAATACACAATCACTCGCACTCATTCATAAACTTTGTAGTTACTTCTTAGATCATAAAACCATCATGAAATGACAGTTGAAAATATATTAAAACAACTATTTATCAGAGTATAATTTATAGCCGCACTTCTTGTTGATTTTTCTTCAGTAACGGCATAAAATATCATTATCATCCCTACTAAAAATTAATGAATTTAAAGAAATCGGAATGTATTTTTTGTAAATTATCTACTTTCAATATTTTCAGTTTTCTTAAACAGCAATAGCCATCTGTGAAGTACAGAATATAACAAACTATATTAAGTAGCAATGGTCACTTAAGAGACGTAAGCTCTAACATGACAATTACAAGAAGGGATGTAGTATATAAATTTTAAAATGTCGTAATCAAATAAAAAAAAATCAATTTTGTCTTTATTAGCAGAAAGAATGTTTGTAACATCAAAGAAAATTGAAGTGGATAGGGATGACCATAACTCATATCCCGTATTTTTATACACCGGTTATAGTCAGTTCAAAATTATTGTTAATTAAAATTAGATAGTCCAACATAATGGAGCTTTTATGGACGCCTGAATTCTAATGAAAAGTTACATAACTCAAAAACTAAAAATTAATGAAGCAATTGCAAATAATTCCTTAAGAATTCTCACTTTTAAAACCAATCGTACTAAAAAAAGAAGTATTTCAGAACATTATTTGAGGAAAATATTTTTTAATGGCTATTGGAAAGGGATAGGAGGGAGAGTTTCATTATTAAATGAATCTTAAATCTTTTTCAAAATATTTATCCCTGTGATGTCACAAATAAATAGATTAGACCCTTATTATTGTGATAATTGTATTAGCCTGTCCATAACTAGTGAGGAGACCATAAATAGTGATTTACCCTACAAGGTGTAATTATCATGAAATTTCTATATGAGAAGAAAAATTTATGTGATTAAATGTTAAACATTTAACCTTTTACAGTGATTGTAAAAAAATGTTTGTAAACATTTATAAACAAAAATAATTTAATTTCTCCCTGACTAGTAAAAATTCATGGATATGTCCTGTTTTCCCAATAGAATGGATATTATATTAATAATTAAATTAAATTGACAATCAATTAAAAAATAAACAATTTTTTTCATTCAAACCAATATAGCTCCTAAATGGTAGGACCTAGTGAAAATGTTACACAATAAAGAATATTCTCCATTAAATTGCACTCAAAAAAAGGTTGCACATTTCATTGTAAAAATAACGTTACAACATGATTTTTTTCATTAAAACCAATAAATGGTAGACTTGGATATAGACAAATGTCGTATAACAAAAAATATTTTTCATTAAATTTCTGATGATGAAATTGTCATTAAATTTCCGATCTGAGCAACATCAAAAAAGCTGCAACACTTCAAAAATGTTGGCAATACTTCAATGTTTTTATTCAAACCAATATATTTCCAAAACAGTAGGTGCAAGTGAAAATTTTATATGAAAAAAAAATATTCTCCATTAATTTCTGATGGGGAAACTGTCATTGAATTTTTAATCCAAGCAACACCAGCAGAGCTTGAGTGTGTGAAAATGAATGTGAAAAGAACCTTACACCAAGAAAGTATAGACCCTCCTCCACCAAAAGACATGTCCATCCATGTCCATAAATTTATTTACAACCTTATTAGTATTAACTTTTTATACGTTGTATGTCATATAAAATTGATATACATAAATAAATGATTTAATATGGTTATTAAACAATGTTTTATGATTTATTAGGTTATTAAAAAAATAATCAATTCCACAGGTAGAAGAAATGCCTATAGATGAAGAATTTATAGCATTAGGACACAAATTATTTAGGAATATTATAAGACCATATACATTTAGAGGTTATACAATACTTAATGACAAATATGAAGTGATTAATGGAATAAAGGTAAGGACAATATTTAAGTTATTATAATTATAATTAAAATAAATGAAGGGTATCATTAAAAACCAAACAAATATCTTCATTAGCTTTTAAAACAAATATACACTGCTGATAAATTAAAGCATAGAAATGCAAAAGGGTATAAGTGCCTTAGAAAAAATTTATACTTGACTTTAAACTTAACCCACTTGGGTGAACTACATTCAGCGCTATACACCAATGCCATCTTTCAACCAGTCAATGAACTACTTTCTAACAACAAAAAACCACATACTTTTTTCTGAAGAATAGCTTTGGCACATAGAACAATTGTCACAAAAATTAAAAAAAAAAAATGTTGGCACTTATACCCTTTTTCATTTTCATAATTCAATTAGTTGGAGGTTTCTGTACTACATGTTGAACTGAAAATCATTCTTTTTTTTCTTTTTTTTTTTTTTTTTTTTTTTTTTTTTTTATTTTTTTTATAATAGAATAAATAATTAATCCATCTTGAAAGCCAGGTATTTTTAAAAAATAGTTTGGTTCACAATCCACTGTCTAAGATTTATCTAATTTTTGACTATAGGAATATAGCATGCATAAAAAACCTATTTGGTTCGTGTTTTCTGGAATGGGTTCACAATGGATTGGTATGGGTGCACAACTTATGAAAATTCCTATTTTTGCTGATGCTATCCACAAATGCCATGAAATACTCAAACCAAAGGGAGTAAACCTCATTGATGTTATAACAACTACTGATGAATCAATTTTTGACAATATATTAAATTCGTTCATTGGAATTGCAGCAGTTCAGGTAAATGAAAGTTAATTGAACATAATCAAAATTCCTTTATACTTAACATAATGATTAAGAGATTTTAGAATTATGAATGGTCTCACTACTGTTCAGAATAGAAGTATTTGTTGGTAGCTGATCGATAAAGCAAGTATCAAAAATGTGTTTTTTTAATTAAATTGAAAAAGTGATAATCTAAATCTAACTAATACATCAACTATTGTTACTGTCCTTTCTACTTATTAATATGTTCTTTGAAACCTGCCAGTTTGAAAGTCTTTATCTACATGACCACTTTGTAATTAATTTTAAAAAAAATTCCAGCTTTTCTTGCTAAATAAATATAATCATTGTTGGGGTGGGGGCTTTTCCCTATTGAAAAACAATTCCCACCCCAGGTGAACTTTGATAAAATTAAAAATAAATGAAAATATAAAGGAGAGAAAAAAAGATATGTGCTGTTCAGGCATGATAGATTTTAGCAATAAAAATCTGAATCCGTCCTGTGAAGAGTTGTTAATTAAATTAATGCCAAATGGCAAAAAAAAAGTTAATATTTATTAACATTTAGAGGAAAACAAAGAAATTAACAATATATACATATACAACACGAAATGAAATTATTGCTTTATATATACAATGATAAAACAAATAAATTTCCTTTGCAGCTGCAGACAAATAACGGAAAAAAATAATTGTTAAAAATAAAAATAAAACTAATTCTATTGAGAACAATTATTAAATGTAATAATGTATAAATAAAACTCAAAGGAAAGTATTTACAGGGCACTTTGTTAAAATCATAACAATTATGATAATTATGATGATTGTTCCTTGTATTAATTGCCATGGCTAAAGTATATCGCTGACTGACCTGATCAGTTGTGATATGGGGTACCCTGAGTACGTGAATGTTTACATCTTATGAGAGAGACACCCTGGGAGAATCTATAGAAAAGATGTTAGAAGAAAGTGAGAGAAGAAAAAAATACGGCGGCGAAAATGTTCGCCGACTGCAGTCATGTGCCACGATCTTCTTACTCCCTCAACAGTTGAGACAGCACTCGTCTTATCTTGAAGAAAATCATTGGGCAGTAAACATTGTCCGACCCTTGATTAAACTAGTATATAAACAACTTACGTTCCAATGCATTACACTTTACCACTAACAATAACAATCTCGGTCTTCATCTTCTTATTTATTTGAAATAAAAATTTAAATTCAATAATTAAATCCAATTAAAAAAAGAAAAAAATTAAACCCTTACTCCGAATATAATTATATTTACAAAAAAACAAGGAAAAATAATGAGTTACTTTGAAAATAAATTAAAACTGATTTAATTTAATTTAATTTTAACTTCAATTTATTCAATCAAATGATTTACTTTAAAACAATATTGTTTCTGAAACATGTGCAAACCTGAAAAATAAATAATTATTAAAAATATACTCCAGTATTAGAAAATTCAATATAATTGAAAGAATATTTTTTTACAATTCGAAATAAAAAAAAAAAAAAAAAACTAGAATCAAAAAGAAAACACTTCTTCGATTCAGAATACATTAAATTGCAGAAACAAATTTTCGCTATAATTAATAACATAAACTAAAATTTAGACTCTAAAATAATTACTATTAATTGAAATAAAATTTCACTTATCAGAAAAAAGAAAGAAAACAAAACAAAAATATATAAATCACTTTGTATCCTGACAATTATGGAGCTTGGCTGTTGGTTCAAATTATGTATAAATAAGATATGTACCACATGACATGATGTCTTCTGCTGTTGGTGAGTGTTCTTCTTAAACTTCGGTGGTGAAGGCAGAGGTCAATGAGAAAAAATACTGCTATCCTGCCTGAAGACTGCAGTGAAGAGTCCTTTTGTCTCATTGCTGAGGAGGTCTGGCTCATGAGTCCTGTAACTTTAATACGTAACATGAACCATGTCTTAATAATACCTAACTTGAACCGTTATATACATCCATTTACAAAACAAAATACATATAACTATTCACAACAGTCATTAATTATAAAACTAAAACATAATTTAAAGAATTACTCAAATATTTTACTTCCTTTTTTTTTTCATTATTTCTGTCATGGAGACATTCTAACATTCATAACTGATGGAGTAATAAATAATCAACATATTATTTTAAGTTTACAATTAAAGAACCAAAAAGCAGCCTTGATTTAAATGTTTAACATACAATATCCTACTTTTCTAATTAAAGATTTATTTAATTTAGATTGGTCTGGTTGACATATTAAATGCCATTGGATTAGTACCGGATGGAATTTTAGGCCATTCAGTTGGTGAATTAGGATGTGCATATGCTGACGGGTGTTTCACAGCTGAACAAATGATTTTGGCAGCTTATGCTCGTGGAAAAGCATCTTTGGATGCTGATCTGATTCCTGGAATGATGGCAGCTGTTGGTAAGTGATAATCCTCAAGTTCAATTACAAATAAAATGAATTACGTACAGAATTCTGGAAATAATGCAACACTTTCTGGAGGTCTGAATTATAAAAATTCAATAACCACATTGATTTATGAATTTAACACTCCATTTAAATTATGTTAAATTTACTCTATATTTATAGTTTTAGCTGATGGGTTTTTAACACTTTGACTGCAGGCATTAAAATATATAAATATCCCTGGGGGCGGAAAATTTGTTTCCTTTAATTTAATGTAAAAACTTGTACTTTGCTTTGAAACATGCTAATAACAACATTAAAACTAAATTACTGACAAAAAAAGTTACTACTACACAATGTAGTAGTCTGCCATACCGAATACAATGGGGTAAGCAACCCGCTATACAAGTCAACTACAAATTATGCACTTTTTATGAAATGCTCTTCATATAATTTTGTTCTCCTTAAAATACTTTTTAAAGATTAAAAGAAATTATTTTTAAAATATTAAATTATTTTTGGTGAAAAAAGAATAGTTTTAAACATTTGTTTTAAAATATTTTCTTTTTGTAAGTCAAGTTCAAAATATCTCTTATGTATATATAATGTTATAATATCTTATGTCTGATGTATATAATAATCAAGGGTATTACTCTATATATACCAATATACCAATAATATTACCCTATATTATATAGAAACATATTTTTATATAAGCATATATTTAATGAAAGTATATTTCAATAAAATGGAAATGAGTTTTTAATATGGAAAAACTATTTTTAATATGGAAAAGAACAGAATTAGTAAACATTTTTAAAATATATTTTTATTTTATAAATTGTAATCAAATTATTTCCCTCTATTAGCAATGTTATAACACTAGAAATATAAAACTTAACCTACTGCACATTGTTAAAAAGTATGTAAATAACCCTGTTCTTATTAATTTGTGGTATTAACTTCACTGATTAGTCAAATTGCAATAAAAAAATAAAAGAAAAAGAAAAAATTCAAAACAAAAGGAAATTTTTTAAATTACTGAACACTTGGAAATAGCGGGGCAGAGTATCAATATGAACACTGGAAAGTGAGAAACCTGCCAAGGCTATAAGTAGAATAAGTCAGGCTACTACACTGTGAAGTAGCCCGCCACATCAGATACCTCCCCACTACTACATAGTGTAGTACTCCGCAGTCAAAGTGTTGAAACCATTTATCAAATTAAAGAATTATATATTGCTTTGATAAAAGAATTGAGGAGTTGCGTTAGTCTTGCCAAGGTATTATTTTATATATAGCATTCCCTGTGGTGGCTCCATCCACTCTCATAAATTAAGAATTTAGATAATTTTAACTAATAATTGATGTTTCATTTGTTTTATTGTTAAAAATCTTGTATTTTGCAATTGGGCATTATTTCTTCAATGATATTTTCACGCATAGTAGTAATTTTTTACCTGGTTAGGTATTTGAAGATTACATAAAAGCATAATTAGACATACAATTTTTAATTTTAATGTATGAGTTGGTAATATAGATGGACAGAAACTATTAAGAAAAACTTTTGGGGATAATAGACTAAATTATCAGTGCTCACAACTAAAGGCCTAAGAATTATATTTTTACACATATCAAAAAGTGAAGGATCAACATTTCAATTTGGTAATAATTTTTATTTGGCATAAATTATTTTATTGGGGACTCAATGGCCGAGTGTGTTGGGGCAAGGGTCTCAGTGCACTTGCAACCAGAAGGTCGTGGGTTCGAATCCCACCTAGGCGGGTTAAAATTTATTTTGTGGTGGACCCACGAAATGAATCTTGACTTTCCCACCCAGGCCAGTATAGGACTTCAATGGAAGTCTTGGGTCAAAAAAAAAAAAATTATTTTATTGATTTCATCTGGTTGGATTTTTGAACCATAAAAGTATATGACACTGTGGTAAACCTTGTTCCTGTCATTCAACATTGTACATTTAAATTTTTATCATAGATAAGGGAGGATACTAGAAGTTTGTGTGTGGGTAGGGGAAGGAGGTGACGGGAGCGGTGAAATAGTTTTAGGATACCGATTGACCTTCGGGAGATTTGTGCAATATGGGGTTTCCAGGAGAGGGTTTGATCAATGGTTAAGGCTAAATTTTTAACAGAGGAATGGAAAGTTATTGGATGACCATTATATATAATAATGTGGGAAAGTTGGCATTTGAATGGAGAAGGGAATGTGATCCAATGGTAATTGCTTGAGTTTTAGCTGCGTTTAACGTTAATTTGTTCAGATTTGCCCAGGCACAGATTTCGTCTAGGTCTTCCTGAATTTTGGAAAGCGCAGCTAACATTTCGGATGGAGGAAAGCAGAGATAAATTTGGAAGTCATTGGCGTAAAGATGGTGGGAACAATGGTGAATTGAATGGGGAAGATCATTGATGTAGGAATTAAACAGTAGAGGTGAAATGCTCGAACCTTGAGCTACTCCTGACTGAAGAGTGAGGAAAGAGGATAGACGTTGGTTAGTGGTGGCAACTGCTTGGGTGCGGTGGGAAAGGAAAGATTGAAACCAAAGGAGGGCGTTGTAGGAAAAGTTCAATGATTTCAATTTGGAAAAAAGGATATTATGGCCTAAGGAATCGAATGCTTTAGAGAAATCAAGGAGGATCAGGATGGTCAGTTCTTTATTGTCCATCGCTGCTTGGATGTCAGTGATAATTTTAATGAGGGCGGATTGTGTTGAGAAGCCGGGATGGAATCCAGATTGGAAGGGATCGAGTAACTTGGAATCTTCTAGGAAATTGGAAATTTGGGATTGCACCAATCTTTCTAGAGGCTTAGAAAGGTTGGAAAGTATGGATATAGGGCGGAAGTCCTTTGGGGATAAAGGGTTTGGGTTCTTGTTGATGGGGTGAACTACGGCCTTTTTCCAGGAAGTGGGAAATACAGAGTTTTGGAGGGAAAAATTATATATGAAGAGGAGAACCGAAGGATTCCAGGAAGGCATAATTTCAATATTTTAACAGGAATGCTGTCTAAACCAGAAGAGTTGGATTGAGACTTCATAATGGAGGTAATGGGATCAGAGGGAGTGATATAAGAAAAGTAAAAATTGTTGTCATTAAATGCAGGCAGAGGTAAGGACTGAGAGGGTCGAGAAGGAGCCGATGAAGTGGAAGAGACGAAATAGGAGTTTAACTCATCCGGAGTAACAGGAAAGACTCCCGAGGGAGAGGAACTAGGAGGATCACACAAGGTAAGTTTGCGGAGGAGCAGCCATTTGGATTTAGGATCGGGAGCAGATGAAAGGGCTTCGGGGAAGAAATTGGATTTAGTTCGCCAGATCGTGGATTGTATTAAATTTCTAAGAAACTTAAACGCTTGATAGTCATCTTCAAGCCTGGTGGGTCTGAAGCGTCTTCGGGCAGCCTCGCATCTTCTTTGTAAATCTTTAATATCTTGGTTCATCCGAGGGGCAGGGCGACACCGGCGAAATGTTGAGGTTTTAAGAGGAGCATGGGTATCAAGGATAGATAGGAGATTGGTGGTGAGTAATTCAACCATGGTATCAATTGAGGAGCAGGAGTAAATTGGATTCCAATCTATGGTTTCAAGGTCAGGTGAAATCTTTTCTTGGGTAAGGGAGTCTATGTTAACGAAGGAGATTGTTTTAGGAAGGAACCGAGGTGTTGGGATATCATATGATATTTGTATCAGGTCATGAGAAGATAGGAATGAAACAGGTCGTTGACTTGAGGAAAGAAGGTTTTTTGGAGAATCTATGACATGCAGGTCCAACCATGTGTTGGACCCGTGGGAGTGGTGGGTGGGATTAAATGGTACAATAAAAAGGTGAAGGGAGAAAAAGAGGTTTTCAAGATAGATTTTGTCATAGCAATCAGATAGGAGATTGGTATTCAGGTCACCGGAGATGATTATATTGGTTATAATCTATATTTATAAAATATAAAATATGATTATATTTAAATCTGTTTTAATAATTTTATGGGGTATAAGTAACTTTTATTAACAATATCAAGCTCTATATAAAACTGTACCTTTGTAACATCTATTGTAAAATGGGGCTTGCCACCTATTGGTCACTTTTCAAACTTCACTGTTAAAAAATAAATTAATGGAAAATTAAAAGATTTTATTATTGTTAAATCTTCCTTGAACTATAAAGATTATGTAGTTAAATTTTGCTGCTGATGGGTTTAGTAGTTTTTGTGGTTAGTAATCATAAACGTTAAATGGCTTGTCCTTTTATATAATATTATAGATAGAAATACTTTGCATGTTTCAGGTCTGGGTTATAATGATATAAAAGATGAGTTACCTGAAGGAATCGATGTAGCCTGTCGAAACTCTGCTACAAGTTGCACTTTATCTGGACCGACCAAATTGATGGAGCAATATGTTGGTTCTATTAAAGAGAAAGGAGTTTTTGCAAAGTTAGTAAATGCTTCTAATATTGCCTACCACAGCAGATATATACAGCCAGCTGCTCCTGCTCTTTTAGAGAGTTTGAAAAAGGTATGAGAATTCGATTGTCATTATTAGGGCTGTGAAATAAATGAATTTGCATATATTTAACTAGCCAACTAAAACATCTAATATCATAAAAATGAATTTGTTTCAAAGGCATTTGGAATCAATTTGAGTTATTTTTACTTTTTTGCCATAAATACATATTTTTCTGGGAGGAGCAGTTGCTCATTGGGTAAGGCACTTGATTACCAAATTCCTGGGCCTTAGTTTGAGTCTGACTCAAGGCAGAATAATTTATTTTCTGTTATAATTTATTTCTCGGTCATAGCTGGACTTCAAGGTCAGGAGACCCTCCTGGAGCACACAGCCTCTACAAGCAGATACCCTTAATTGGGGAAAAATCTGGCGGTAAAGTGTGATTTAGGCCAAATCTTCTCCTTTCACAGTCGTTGGCCTAGTAACAGTTCATCCTTACCTAAGTACTGAACCCAAGACCCTTCATGGGTTGTTAGTGGTACAGGCTTATTTTTCATTTTTCCACATATTTTTAACCGAATTAAAAAAAAAGGAGGTTATCAATTTGACATGTGTGTATGTAATATTGCTGGAATTGGATAATATTTGAGTATGATGATCCATTTAGGCTTCCAAGCATGTGTGCTTAATTTCTTAAGTGTATGTTTGTTTGTATGTTTGTCCAAGAATTTCTCGAAAACTAAAAGTCATATCCAGATAATCCTTTTTGATTTAAGATAGGTACACTACAACTTAGGGAACAGTTTAAGTTTCATTAAAATCGGTCCAGTAGTTTTAAAGATATGGGTAAATTAAGAAAAAGTATATTACATCATTATTTTTATATTATATGACACACCAAGCACAGATATTAGCATAGTCTTTAATATCATTCAGAAATTCTTCTTGGCCTTGTACCCAACGATGTTGCTGCTGTGCGTTTTGATGCATTATAGAAAGACAGTGTAGTCTCTCTTCTTCATTTTCTTACAATCTTTGGATACAGCGTTTTTACTCAGGGCTCTAAGTCAATCTATTCTTTCATCTTTAGACTCTTGACACTGAATGTGTTCACTTTGAGATCGACGTTTTTGTAGTTTTCATCTAGTTTTGTTGTACGGAGAGCTTTGATATGATCTATCATATTTTGCAAATGCATAGACCTTTGTTTTTGGCTTCAAGAGCAGTTTATTTCGCTCTTATTCGGCGGCCTTCTGAAGACTTACGGCTTGTTCGGTTTCAGATTCAAGTAAACGTGCAATTTGCGCGTGCTCTCTCCTTTTTTTGAACATGCACGGCTCGTTTGTCTTCAGATTCAAGGGAACGAGCGATTTCGCGTGCTCTCTCATTTTCTGAACACGTATGGCTCGTTCGTCTTCAGATTCCAGAGCACGTATTTTACAGGTTTATTCTGACATGGGACTGCGTCACTGAGACCTCTGAAGTTGAGTTTCGGTAGAACGAGTTTTGCTTTGTCTCTCTCTTTGATCATAGAGTCTCTTTGTCCTTTCGATGCTACCCTCTGTCTCACGATTCTTCCTTTTTGTAGCAGAATCTCTGGATAAGGATCTCCTCATTGATATGAATTAATTTTTGACTTTTAAATTACTAATAATCAAACGTAATCGCTTAGATATTACTTATCTACCTATAATAATAATAATAACTAATAACTTCCTATTTACTTCTATCTTAGCTTCATTCATTCATTCATTGCTTGGATCTACAGCCCTAGATAGGCCTTGGCCTCACGCAGAAGAGATGACCATTGGAATTTATCCATAGCTTTTCTTCGCCATCCTCTTATTCCTAGATTTTTCAGGTCGGCCTCTACATTATCCTGCCACCTTATTCTAGGCCTTCCTCTTAATCTGGTACCATCTGGTCTGTCTTTCATCATCGTCTTTGGCAGCCTCCCAGCCACCGCAACCTTCCTTCCTTGATGACCGCCACTATATTCGGTTCCCCGAATAGCTCTTCCAATTCTTTGTTCCTCCTTATTCTCCAATTTCCATGGTCGTTTACTGGGCCAAAAATTCTTCTGAGAACCTTCCTTTCCCAAACTTAAAGTATTGTCTCGTTCCCTTTTGTTAGTGTCCAGCACTCACTTCCATACACTACCACAGGCCTTATGACTTCTATCTTAGCTTAGTACACTAAAAAACAAAGAAATAAAAGTATTTAAAAAAAAAAAAATTAAACTGACTTCAAATTGGTAGATAGGTATACAAAATTAGAAACAGCCAGTGAACTCAAAAATTAGAAACAGCCAGTGAACTAAAAGGAAAAAAATAATATTTTTTAGGAATTACGGAATAGGAAAACAAAATTCAAAAGCGGATTTGTCTAAGATATACCTAATTTGGTACATACGACAATTTTTTTGAGCAGCCACCACAGTGCAAGCACAAATTTAACTAAAAGAAAAAAAACTACCAGGTATGCAAGTTTAAAATGTCGTTTTAATTCCAATAAAATGTGCTCTTAGCCTATTGAAGGATTTGCTTATCTCTAAACGCTATTTTGTTTGTTAGTCATTTGTTTACAAAAGTCAGTTGTTTTTAAGTCGTTTACGTGGACGTATCATACCTTTCTTTGGTGTTAAAAATGTCTAATTTTAAGCCAAATAAAGAGCATTTGCGGCATGTCATGATTTTCTTATTTAATCAAAAGAAAAAGGCATCTGAATGTCATCGAATTCTTGTTGAGACTTATGGCGATGTTGCTCCAACCGTCAGGACATGTGAACGTTGGTTTCAAAGTTTCAAACGTGGTGATTTTGATGTTACTGATCAAAAACGAGAAAATCGACCAAAAAAGTTTGAGGACTTCGAATTGCAATCTTTATTAGACGAAGACAATACCCGAACCCAACAAATGATGGCAGAACAGTTGAATGTCACTAGGCAAGCCATTTCCGATCGCCTGAGAGCTATGGGAAAGATTCAAAAGGTTGGAAAATGGGTTCCACATGAATTGGACGAACGACAGATGGAAAAACGAAAAACTGTGTGCGAAATGCTGCTTTTACGCCACGAAAGAAAGGGTTTTTGCATCGAGTTGTAACTGGCGATGAAAAATGAATTTATTTTCAGAATCCCAAACGAAAAAAAATCATGGGTAACGCCAGGACAACCATCCACATCGAGTGCAAGACCGGATCGTTTTGGGAAGAAGACAATGCTGTGTGTGTGGTGGGATCAGAAGGGAGTAGTCTACTACGAGCTTCTCAAACCCGGCGAAACAGTCAATACCGAGCGCTACCGACAACAAATGATCAATTTGAGTCACGCATTGATCGAAAAACGCCCAGAATGGGCTCACAGGCACGCCAAAGTCATTCTTCAGCATGATAACGCTCCTGCACATTCAGCCAGATTGACTAAGGAAACGATTTCTTCGCTTGGTTGGGAACTCCTACCCCACCCGCCGTATTCACCTGACCTGGCGCCTTCTGATTATCACCTCTCCTCATCGATGGGACACTCATTGGCGGAGCAACACTTCAACAATTTCGAAAACGTACGAAAATGGCTCGATGAATGGATTTCAAATAAAGATGAAGCATTCTTTTGGAATGGTATCCATATATTGCCCGAGAGATGGGCAAAATGTGTAGAAAGCGAGGGTCAGTACTTTGAATAAAATATATTATACTTTTTTTTAAATTACTGTGTATTTATTTTAAGAAATAAACAACATTTTAAACTTGCATACCTGGTATAGCCCCTGTCGTCTCTATTCGGCCAGAAAAAAATTGTCGGTGTGTGTATCGAATTAGGTATATCTTAGACACATCCGCTTTTGAATTTTGTTTTCCTTTTCCGTAATTCCTAAAAAATATTATTTTTTTTTCCTTTAGAGTTCACGGACTGTTTCTAATTTTGTATACCTATCTACCAATTTGAAGTCGGTTTAATTTTTAAAAAATTAATTTTATTCCATAAGTAAACTGTAATTGCTTATTTATCTACATATCAGGAATATTAGCATTTAGCATTCGAAATTTTTGAAGTTTCTGAGCCATAAAAATCAAAATATAAATAAAAACTGAAAAATAGCTATCAGAACTCCTATTATTTTTTCCCTACCTAATAAATGAGTTTGTGTTTTTTCTAGGTGATGATTATTTCAGACCTTGCTTCTCTTAGAATTGTATAATAGGATTGATTTCTCCTTAAATAATTGGAATATTAATTAATTTTTTTTTTTCTTTCCCCTACTATTATTCCATTTCCCAGTCTCTCATGTAGCGTCCAACAAGATACATCATTCATGAAACGTTTATTAGTGTACTCCTAAAATGCCTTAAATCACTCTTGCAAAGACAAAAGATTTTTTTGGAAAGTTTGTATGTAAGTTCACAATTGAGACTTTTAAGGGTGATGGAGACTTATTTATTATGTTTGTTTTGATAAAGTTGTGTCAAATGTGTTTTTTATTAACACAGTTTATAAAATCAGCGAAGTACAATTAAAACAAAGGTAAAAAGTCAAAATTTGAACAAACTGTCCCTGGATCTGAAAAGTCTGGGTTCGATACTAATATAATTAAAATTAGAATTAACTAAATTAAATTTAAAATATTAAATTTCTTACAACTAATATAAAATAAAATTACATTAAGAAAATACAAAACTACTATTATGCGCGTTCCTTTATCATAATATGAAACAATCCAAAAAAAAAAATTTTTTTGAATGCTTTTCTTTATAATACAAAATATTGAACTTTATTTCTTGCTATTAGTTAGTATAACTTATTAAACCTTTAACCAGCTTCGTCGAGGTACCTTATTGCTTCTGAATTCCTTTAGGAGTAACCGCCTCTAACGGGAGCTGCCTGTGGACCACTTGTCTTATTGGTATCTCACAGTAGAATGCTGAGTAATTCTTCCATTTGCCGCTTCTTCGAGCAAGGTGGCGGTAGTGAGGCTCACTTGTGCAACATGGCCGGGTTTGTTCCTTACTCATCGTTCTAGGAATTTTAAGAAGGTGGTCTAAATCTTTCTTTCTGTTGGCCTTTCCATTTACTGTCACAAAGCAACCATTCTTCATCTTCTGAAGCCCATGCGCCGACCAAGTTTCCAAATTATCAAACTCGGCTAATAATAGCAGAACTCAAAATAGATATTGGAAAACCCAATATATTGGACAACTTAATATATATGTGGATATTTTTCAGTTTTTATTGCATATAATTCACAGCCCTAGTCATTATCTACACTTTTAGATTTTAGTAATCATAATTGTCATTTAGCTAATCATCATCGTCATCATAATTGACACAATAACCTTTGTACTTTAAATAATTGTATTAAAAAAAAAATCCTGTACCTCTACAATCCAGCAAGGGTCTTGTGTTTATAATTGTTGAGGAAATATTGTTGCCTGATACAAGTTATTTGAGGAGCTGGTATGATCAGCCTCCATACTCACAAAGTTGTAAGATTTTCCTCTCTAGGGTAAGACATGGGCTCCCAACTCCAGAGCCATTCTGTGGCTGACATTACTATTCAGTGATAAAAACTGAAATTTTATGTCTACAGCAGAATTCAAATCTGCTGAGACCTGATGGGTCCATGAGTAATAAGACCAGAATTTTAAATACAATGGTTTTTAGAAGGTTCTTTTGGAGAGATTTTGGCTTGAGATGTTGAGTTTTACACTTTGAGTTTTACTTACAATCATGATGTAACCAACTTAACTTTTGTTAAGAAATTTGGTACTTAGTCTTACTATTCTAGTCTATTTTTTTAGCTACTAAAAATGTCGTCTCAGAAATTTGAATTTTAGGAATTATTATTTTTATCTAACACATCTTTTTAAAAAGAGTTTTTAAAACTTTAGGTCATACCTAATCCTCAGAAGAGAACATCTAAATGGATATCAACTTCAGTACCATCAAAGGATTGGGAAACTGAAACAGCAATCTACAGCTCTGCTGAATACCACACGAATAATCTTCTTGGCAGTGTCTTATTTGAAGAAGCATCAGAATCTGTCCCGAAGGATGCTATTGTAGTTGAAATAGCTCCTCATGGACTGTTGCAAGCTATACTCAAAAAGTCTATGCCAAATGCAACACACATACCTCTTACCCATCGAGCTCAACCAGACAGTGTAATTTTTCTTTTGAATGCTCTTGGAAAGTAAGTACATCTACTAAATGTAGAGCTGGTTTAAATAAATTTTATTATTTGTATTCTAAATTTTAAAACACTTTATAAAATTAATAATTTAAACATGCCAAGTATGTATTAAACAATGGAGAAAGCCTGTCTTTTGAGATGCCCACGAATGTTCTGAAACTAAAAACACATTTTTTATGATTCTGATAACTTAATTTTTTTTAATAAGAGAAAGCAACATAATTAAATAATATATTTATGAAATTAAATTGTTCTCAATTTATAGCACTTCATATAATGAATGAGACTATATCGATATTAGCTATCGTCCCTAGTGACATAATACCTCCCTCTATTGATGTCTGATTTATTTTATCCTACCATGCATACCAATTTTATTATAATGTAGTGTCATTTAGGTCAAGAATAAGAATACATGCAACCTCAGTACAATGGTCCAAATGAACAAAAATTTTATGAATTATTTTGAGTCCTCTAACTGGAACGTTTACTTAGCAAAATATAAAACCTGGAGTTTTGTTCAAACCTATAACTCCATTTGATTTTTGTGACCTCAAGATTGTGATATTTTAGTCCCAAATTTGTACATAATTTATTTTACCAAAATTGGCCTCTATTCCTGGGTCAGGGATTTACAGATTCTCAAAAAATTCTTTTCAGCCGTTTTCACTTCATCTTAATATACATATTGGCATATAGTATATATAGACTGTACTGTTCTGCTAAGAAAGAATGCAGTATCTACCAAAATGGTCAAAATTGAGATTTTTATTTTGATTGATTCCAATACATTATGAAATTTATTTAAAATATTAAAATTGCAAATAAACTCCTTAATTTGTCTTAAGATTCATAAAAACATATGGCAATTTAGTTTCTCAGTCATAATTTTCAGATATAATACTAAACTAAAAAGCCGTATTTTTAATGAAAAACTAAATTTTATATATTTTTCATTGGAAAGCTCATATGTAAATCCTAAACAGCGAAAAAAAAAAAAAATTGATTCTACTTTATAAGATTTGGCAGAAATTGTAAAAAACTACATCAAAAGTTTGAGGCCATTTTTCTCTTTACAACAATTTTGGTTGATACAGCCTTCTTTGTTAGCACGGCAGTATAGACATATTGGTATGTTGTATGGATATGGTTGTCAACCATATTTTTGTTTTTTACTTTACAACTGTATATTTTTTTTATTATTATCAAGAAGCTTCATGCTACCCTGGGCAGTATATGCTATTGACCACCTTTTGTTATGTATAGCAATTAACATATTTGACTGAATAAAACCTCTTTAAAATAATAAAATAAATTTATGATTCAAATTCTATAATAGTGAAAATGTATTAGTGTTAAGAGCTGATATTATTGATTTTATTTCAAATGTTATTACAACTCTATAGAGGGTTATTATTTATTGTATACTCTGTGGATATCCTTACGGTTAATATGACAACAAAAATTATACTGTTTATGTTACAAGGTTATATCTAGAAGGAGTTGTATTAGACATCGATAAATTATATCCACCTGTTGAATTTCCTGTGTCTCGTGGAACTCCATCATATGAGCCTTTTGTTTTCTGGAATCATAGTTTGATTGTGAGCAATACATTAACAACTGTAAGTAAATACTAATCTTAAAATCATATAATATTCGTAGCTTATAATTGTCGTTCAGGCAGAAATACAAATTGAAATATTTTTCAATAATTTTTTGATTTAACATGTAGCTTTGTGATTCTAATATTTCATTTGAAATCAATATTGGTATTAAGGAATGGTAAATAAGGTGGTATATTGTTCTATTCAAAAATTTCATTCAAGATTTAGTATAATTTTTGAAAAATCAGAAATAATCTCGATTAATCATATAAGCATTACTATTATCACTACTTCTAGGTTCAGCAACATGTGGTCAATGAAAAAAAGTTGAATATTTATAGTTCTCAACCTAGCAAATAGTTAGCTCATGGAGTTATAGTACTATGGAGAGGCCCTTCCCTATATTGTTCCATGACCAATATAGACCAAAACATAACCGGCCACGCCCACTATGCCCAACTGGCGACTTACATTCTATATAGCCTAGGGCAATTGAAAGGGTTCCTAATAAATAAAATAAGTAAATCACTAAAGTAAATAAATCACTAAAATAAAATAACAGCAGTTTAAAGCCTAGGAAGCCAAAATTTGAACTGATAAGAGGTTAATATACTGATAATACGGTTCACACCAAAATGGCTGCCTTTTTTTTTTTTTTTTTTATTTCAAAACATCTTTATTCAGAATAAAATAGTACATTGATACATATATTATTAAAATATAATGTATCTAGACAAAGTTTTACAAAATATCATCCTTTTGGATGTTTTAATGTGATGGAGTGTTAGTTAAAAAAAACATAGTGTTACAGTTAAATAGCGACATTCAGTGGGGATGTTACACTGAGATTAAGGTAGCAACAAAGGAAAAAAAGAAAAGGTTAGATAATTAAACTGATAGGGAAAAAATAAATAAAAAATAAAATTTAAATAAATAAATAAACAGAAATTAAATGAGAGTTTTATGACGAGAATTCGTCCTTCCATTCCAGTTGGTTGGCTTTGAAGGAGGATTTAAAGAAGAAAAAAGAGGATTGGACAGGGTAGGAAGCATGTCGTAAAATTGATGTGACAACGTTTTATGTACTGAACAGGGTTTTCTAGATTAAATCGAGATGCAAAATCAGTCAGTCGGTCTGTACGCCAAGGGGACTGTCTTCGTATAGTCATTAGTGTTCTGTTATGGAGTCTGTTTAATTTATTGATGGTATCTTGAACTAAGTGCCGAAAAAGAGGAGCTGCATGAAGAAGTCTAGGACGAAGGATAGCTTTATAAAGAAGAAGTTTCAATCGGACAGATAAAGTTGGAGAGCGAAAGAGATGTGAAAGAGAAGTGAATGTTTGACGAGTGAAGTTTAGACGATGACGGAAATGACTGGAAAAGGTTGTCGATCGAGGCGAACACCAAGGTAGTTAATAGATGATGCAATCGGAATTTCGGTATTATTAAGCTTGATTGGCTGAATCTTTTTCCTTTGGGATTGACGGGAAAATGAGAAAACTATGGCGTCAGTTTTAGAAGGGTTTATACAAATACCTAAATTGGAAAGGGAATCTGAAATTTGTTGAGCCACCGATTGTATATTTTGAAGGGCTTTTGTAGTGCTGATGGAGGAGCTGAAGATCGCAATATCGTCGGCATAAGCTGATATTTCGACGCGTGGGTAACGAGTGCCGATTACATTTGCTGTGTAAATGGAGTAGAGGATAGGAGAAAGTACAGAGCCTTGTGGAACACCAATCCGAGAGGACTTATATGATGACAAGGAGTTTCCAACTCAATAACAAAAGGAACGATTTGAGAAAAAAGACCAAAGTAGTAGATTAAAGAGGAAAGGAGGAAATTCGTGATGAAGAAGTTGTAGAAAAAGTTGCTCATGTTAAACGCAATCAAAAGCTTTTGTGCAATCAAGGGAGATCATAGCAGTGGCGTGATTTTTTTTAAGAAGAGCAGTGGTAACATAATGTTGTACACGTGAAAGTGAATGTACAACATTTAGACGAGGTTGGAAGCCTGTCTGTTCGTAAGGGATAATTGAGAGTTCATCGCAATAAGTTTGAATATGCGGGAGCAATAATTTTTCAAACAGCTTTCCTAAATGGAAGAGGAGGCTAATGGGACGGTAATGATCCGGATTTAAGCCAGTTTTATTAGGTTTCAAAAGAGGTATAATAATGGCTTTTTGCCATGAGCTGGGGAAATGTCCAAGAACTGAGCAATTGTTGTAGATGGAGGTAAGATAATTTAAGGTTATGCGAGGAAGATGGCGGAGAAGAATAGCCTGTATATTATCTGGCCCAGGTGCTTTCTTAGGTGCCATTCGAAATATCGTTGCTTTAACTAATTTAGCATCAAAATGGGGTACATCGGAAGATTTAAATGGCAGAAAAGGAGGAACATGAGGAAGAGGTGCAGAAAAATGTTGAGCATAATGATCACAAAGAGCTTGTGCTTGCTCTTGTGCTGTAGGAAGCGGAGAGTGTAAAGTGGGAAGGTTAATAGAAAGGCGTTTATGATAAGATGATCGCGATAATTTCCAAAATTTTTGTAAATTTTGGGAGGCAGCTGTTATTTTATTTTCCCAGATTGAGTTTTTCCATTTTCTGTAAAGCTGGGAGATTTGTTTTGTAACAGAACGGAGAGCAATGCGGTCTTCTGGTTGATGGCATCTCCGCCACCTATTTAGCAAACGATGACGGACAGATATTAACCAAAGAATATGTTTCGGAGGTGTTTGTAATACTAAAGGTTTTGGTTGGAAGGTAGGGATAGAATGAGAGGCTGCTTCTTGGAGCAAAGTGGTGAAACGATCAACTGCGTTGTCTATATCAGCCGTGGTTGGTGTATCAGGTAAAGGGGGCAAGGAAGAAGGAGAGTTTTTGAAAAGAAAGGATTGAAATCTTATCCAGTCAGCTTTAGAATAATTGTAATGGAATGAAGAGTTGGGTGGGGTGCTAATAGAGGATATGTGATAGACTACTGGGAAATGATCTGAAAAGGAAATGTTGTTAAGAGTATAACAATAAGTAATAAGATGAGATGCATGGGTATAAAGTAAATCTATTGTACTAACATGGCCTCGAGAAGACTGAAATGTAGGAGAAGAAGGGTAAATAATAGTTCCTGGAAGTTGTGCGATGGCTTTTCCCCTCGGATTGGAGGAAATATTATTCCACATTTGATGTCTGCTATTAAAATTTCCTATCACAAACGATGATCTTGGAACAGATTGAAGGAACTGGGTGAAAGGTTTCACTGGAGAAGAAGGACGAGCGTAAATTCCATACAGCTGATGAGGAACTCCATTGACATATAAAATTATACCCAGAAGTTGAATTGAAGGATGAGGGGATGCGGTTTGAAGAAAGCGATGTTTAATGGAATTGTGAACAAATATGGAAACATCAGTAGTATGATAGGAAGAATAAGAGAGAAAACGAGTGTTTAAGGGAAGTGAACCAGTATCAGTAAGAATAAGAATATCAGGGCGTGCAGAAGTAAGAAGGGCGTGAATACCTGGAATGAAAGGAGAATGATTAATATTAAAGTTAACTACCTTAATCTCAACCATTAATGTCCACATTTGATGAGGCCTGAAGAGTGATAAGAAGTGGCTGAAGAGAAGCAGAGAGCTGCTGGATGCTTACTAAGAGAGCCTGGAGTTGAGTGACAATGGGCTGAAGCGTAGAAGTGATGGTTTGTTGTATTATCGGAGTTATCTGCTGAAGGAATGAAACTGCTGGCTGAGGAGAATGCGCTGAGCGAACATGTGTGCGAGATGGCTGCGGTGCCACGATATTAGGAGCTGAAGTTCGTGGAAGATTTGGAAATTCTTCTGAGGATAGTGGTGGCGGTAAAGGTGTTATTGTAGGCTTGGCAGGTTTATTTTTTGCAACATTTATGTATTCCAAACGTCGTGTGCATTGTCTAAATGAAGCCGTGTGCTCTTGATTACATCCTGCACAACGAAGTGGGGAGTCTTGAGGGCAGTCTTTTAATTCGTGATTGCCACTACATTTCTCACATTTAATAGGGCGAAAGCAGTAGGTGGAAATGTGCCCGAAGGATTGGCACCGAAAACATTGGCGAATTCCTTCTGACGGTCTTTTTTGTGGTAGTTCGACCCTGTATCTCATGCGATTGACTGATCCGGGAGCCTGGAGATTTTCAGGTTTTACTGAAGGGGATGTGGTGACTATAATCTCAGGGAGATTCATTTTGGTTCCATCTGAAAGTGTTTTCTTTAGTCTTCGTATAGATTTGATGCCAGGAATGGCCAAAAAGGTCCTGTTAATATCTTCTAAAGGAGGAAAGTCTGTTAAAAAGCCAGTTATGAAATATCGTTTATCATTGGGTCCGGATCCGTATGTATGATGGCTGATTTCTTTCGAAGTGAGCCAATTCATGATTTCTGTTCTCTCTTCAGTGTTTGCGGGATGTAGGCGAATGTCACCAGATCGTAGTGAGGAGAAAGAGGCAGTTATATGAGGTCGAGAGTTGAGAAAGGTTAATAATTCATTCCTCGTTATGTTTGAAATAATAATTGGTGGAATCTTTGGAGGAGAATCAGATGAAGGATGTGTAGAAGCTGATGTATTTAGTAATGGCCTTTGGTCAGGATGAAAATAGTCTAAATTTAGATCGGGAATTAAATTTCCATAAGAGTTGGGAAGCGCTTGTCTTTTGGCTGCTGTACTAGACTCGTCAGGCGGCCATGGCCTCGCCCTGTTCGCCATGGCAACCAACTATAATAAAGCTTGTTAATTACCTTTTTGGAGCTTCAATCCTAACCTCTCCAAATTATAACTAATTATTCTTCTTTAAAGTTGCCTATAAATAATATATAACTTCTTTAAAATGATCAATTTATTTAATAGTTAGATTTAAAATGCTAATATGAAATCTAAAACATTTCGTAACTTGAAGAAAATCAAAACAAACACAGAGAAATACTACAGCGTGTTCTAGCTTTCACAAATCATATGGTACTTTTTAAAATGGCTGCCTGCCCTGGCTATTGAGAGATTATATCGCAATCGGCCGAAATAAAAAAATAGGCGTTTATTTTTCAAAAATATTAGTCAAGAAATTTTTTAAACTAAAAACTGATTCCATTTTCAGATTCCTCATCTAAAAAAACACGTAGAAACCAAATTAGGTCGAAATCAAAAATTAAAAAGTTTTTTACCTCCAAGAATGTGTAGGATTTTCGAAGGCAAGAGGCTGTCAACTTGCTACGAAACGTAAAAAATTAGCGCTATCTCAGGCAGATTGTACATACATACATGTATATATAAATAAAGGAGAAGAAGATAGGGATGCAGTCAAAGTAACACCACGTCAACGTTCAGTCATCGTCCTTCTCACAAGTGTGGTTCGGTGGCCCTGAAGAAGACCTGCATCGCAGGTCAAAACGTTGGCACGTATTAAAGAATTCTTCTTTGACGTAGTGTTACTTTGACTGCATCCCTATCTTCTTCTCCTTTATTTATATATATATATATATATATATATATATATCTATATATATATATATATATATATATATATATATATATATGTATGTATGTACAATCTGCCTCAATTAAGGGCAATAACTAACAGTGCTAAAGAGAATTCATTCGTACCTTATATACAAGTTCTCATACATACACAATTAATAATAATAAGAGATAAAAATAAAACAAATAATCATAATAAAAATAAAAATAATAGTTTACTTACAATCATCAAAATAAAAATACAATAAAATAATAAAATTAATTGACAAAAAAATAAAATACAGACAAAAAAAATTTATATACATTCATGCTATTTAAGAAAAAAAATGTAGGTAACGAAACCTTATAAAAGTGGTTAATATAAGAGAAAGATTTTAATGGAACATTTCTATATTTGTGTAGGTTTGCTAGGAAATATGTTGTTACTGTTTTACTTCAGTACTATGAGTGCGAATATTTCTAGATAACCGTGAACCATCTCACCCACATGGAATAAAACAAACATGGGATGGATATACTCATTGTCAGTTTCTCTCTTTGGACGGATCTCTGTAAAGATGGTAGTGTTTAGTAAAAATTCATCAAACTAAATACGTTTCATTAAAAAGTCCACTAACAAATATAACTTTTGTTGGAGATTTTAAGATTATCAAAAATTTAGAAAAATAAATAAAATGTTTTTTATGTAGGCCGAATAATTTTCATTCTTTGATTATGAAAGAGTAAGAGGCGAACTGGAATTGCACGGTAAAAATGTAATACGTATTTTTTTTTCTCAGCTTCAAGGTAGAGAAATGATTTTTTTGTCAGTAAAAATTTTCGTTTTCTAAGGGTTTTAAAATACAGCCAAAGGAGATATCTATTTGTGTCTAATACAGTTTTAACAGTTTTCATTAAAAAATTTTAATATTACATAATCCTAACGCTTGCCGTAGAAATAGTGAGGGCAAATTCCTATCCGCACGGTGACCGTTTTATATTTTTTTTTCTCAGCTTTTTGATTTTTTGTTCGAAAATTGTAAATTTTCGTTTTTCTATTTGTTTTTTTATCTTTAAAACTCGAGAGGAAGCTGAAAAATATGACTAATCAAATAAAATCGGAAATTTTTTTTAAGGATTTGCATTCAGCGCGCACAAGAAAACCCTTCAAAAATTCGGGAAAATCTACCCCTTTCACCATTTTTGCGGTTGAGCATTTTAGCAACCACAACGGCTGTAACATTTTTCAACCGATTCAAAAAGAAAATCACTAGAATAAAAGCTTTCTATTAGGGTGTAATTTTTTTCCAAATTTTGAGTAGGTAAATTTTTTTTTAAAAATACTATCCTGAGATCAAATATAACTTGAAGTTATGCTCAGTATTTTCCGATTTCTTCTATGATGAATTAATGAAATTTGGTTTTAAATCGAGCGAAATAAGATAGCGCTAATTTTGTACTGGAATGACAGCCTCTTGCTAAAATCCACATTTCTTGCGAGGGGTTTTTTAGATTTCGAGGCAATTTTTTTTAGTAGGAATCTGAAAATGGAATCAGTTTTTTATTTAAAAAATTTTTTGACTCGCCTATTTTTTATTTCGCCGATTGCTCTTTTTTTTTTTTTTTCCGTCTTCTGTCAAATTTTAGTGTAGAGGAAATGATTAATTTTTTTGACAGGTAAAATTGTATTAGTGAGGAGCGACTGAGAATATCCTATCCGCACGCCCGTTTTTTGTAAATACGTTTATTTTTTTTTCTCAGCTCTCAGTCACGGTAGAGAAATGATTTTTTTTCAGGTTAAATAAATTTTCGTTTCTATTTGAAAAAAAAAAAACATTTTATTTCCCAAATGGTGTTATTCCAAATTTAGTGGAGATAATCATAAAATATATAGTATTATTATTTTAGTGTTAAAAACTCGGATCCGAATCAAATATAACTTGAGTTAAGCTCAGTAAAAGCTATCCTGCGAAAAAATTCAAAAATGTGTGGGAAATTTTTTTAAATGGGACAACTAATCTCAAATATAAGTATTAATCCCCTAATGTATAGTGTTAATTTTAATATTACTAATTAATTAATATGGATAACCCATACTCTAGATTGGTAGAAATAGTGAGGGCGACTGGAAAATCCTATCCGCACGGTCAGTTTGGCAATTTTGTAATACGTTTTATTTTTTTCTCTCATCTCTCAGTCAAGGTAGAGAAATGATTTTTTTTTCAGGTAAAATTGTATTTTTTCGTTTTCTATTTGAAAAAAAAACACTTTCTTTATCTTTAAAACTCGACTTGGTTTGAGGAAATATTAGTATTAATTTTTATATTATTAAATTAATTTCGAAAAAGATGACCCAAATTCAAATAAAATCCCCTGTAAATTAGGTAGAAAATTTTTTAATGGAAAACTGACCTCAGATCTAAGCTCCCTCCACTTGTCTATAACTCCATGAGTTAGCTATAGTTTTTAGCTCAAAAGTTAACATTTGGTTGAAAGAAACCCGCTGGTCATGCACTTTGAGAAAATATTCGCTTAATTTTATTCTATTTAGTATATTTACTAATAAACATAAAATATGAAAAGGAAAAAAAACATCAAGTAATCTACAAAATATTGTAATGTTTTACAACAGAGTAATTATTTAAATTAGTTGTATGGTTTATTTTACAGAGCAAAGATTTTTCTAAGAATGTCATCATTGAATTTACTGATAAAAAGTACTCACATATCAAGGAATGGGCAATAAAAGGCCAACCCTATATTCCACCATCAGTTTACTTGGTAATATTTTTAATTCATGTTTAATATATATCTTATATTTTAACTTTTTTATTTGGTGTTATACAATTTTAGTAGAGGAGAATATTGTTGGAAATGCAGTCATAAGAAACAACAGTATTGTGCAGTGCAAGCCAAAACACTGCACGGTGCAAGCCAAAAAATTGCACAGTGGTTCAGAATCACAATCTAGCATTGTCAGAATGCTACCTCTATGGAACTGGCGCTCTCTACCTGATGTAAATAACAATAGTGATGGGTCGTTCCACAAATTTAAAGGAACCGTTCCTACCGTTTCGTTACATGACAGGAACGGGTATTTTATTCGTTATGTTACCTATTCCTTCCTAGAAAATTTCGTTACCTGGCAAGCCTTTCGTTCGTTAACGTTTGGCTTTCGTTCTTAACAAGCAAAAAATAAAACAATAAAAAAAAAACAAAAAAAAAAACCATAGTTATTTTTTTATTAATTTAATAATTAATACAATTATTAAATTGTATATCGTTTTAATTACTATTTATTCCTGAAATGGCATACTAAGGGTTATTAACAGTATTGTAAGAAAAAATGACATTGGTACCAATATAATTATAATCCTAAATATTTACAATTCGTATTATTTAATATATGAGACAAAACACACGAATTAAAAAAAAAAAAAAATTGTATTCAACCTATCATAAACTAACTGAAAACAGTGCATATAACATAATACTTAAAATAAAAATCATCATTCTGATACTTATTTAAAGTTAGTGTTGAAAGTAATACAGTACTAAATCATTATTAAGAGGAAAAAATTCAACAAATTTTTAAAATTTGCTGGAGTGTTAAACATAGCGTTGCATAAATGTTTTTAGAACGGTGTTCAGGTCAACTTTGGTGAAATGGTAGTTGGTGTACCAGTTCACAGCCTCGCCTTCCAAACCTGCGCCTAGCATACTGGAAATTTAAGGATTATTCACCTTTTATAATACGATTTTAACGACATTGTTCTGGATACCTTTAGAATAATATTCAAAAATAAGGATTTAGCCCCAATATCGTCTTGTTAGGTTTATGAATATTATAAAACGATGTATTGTGTCGACTATTAACTATATTAATGTAAAGTGTTTAATATTATTGACAAGTGCAGAAAATTTTTTTACAACCGTAAGCATTATTTATATCGACTTAAATATTTCAACAAAATATATTAATTTACGCTTTTCAATGTTACAACAAAGTGCAACGTCATTTGTTATATTGCATTTAATTAATCAATGCTTGCAATATTGTAAAAAAAAATGTTTTTACAATAAAACTTTTAATACTTTCTGATACTCTGATAATAATGATACTCAGTGATCACATTTATCCCTAAAATTATTTTTTTTATTTTTTTAACATTGAGAAATATGGTTGGTGTAGAAATAAAAAGAGACTTTTTAAAATAAATATGTTGTAAATCAAAAAATTTGTTCTATTATATTATATTATCAAACTGCACTAATTTTATGTATCCGTTTGCAATTTTATTGTTTATAAGAAAGTTTATAATAAATGATTTTTTTTTTTTAAATTATTATGGAATTATTTCATTATTGTTTCGTTGTCCCGAGGTTGAGAACCACTGCCATAAGGTATTAGCATTAGAAAATATACAAAGACCGAAGAACGAGTGGAAAAGTGCTATAATGAAGAGAACGAAGACCATGTGCATCGAGGAACGAATAAAGAATGAGACCGATGTAACGATAAAATACCGAGACCGAAGTAACGAAAAGATATCGAGACTGATGTAAAGAAAAGATACCGAGACCAATGTAACGATGAAAGAACGAGACCGATGTAAAGATAAAATACCGAGACCGATGTAACGAAAAAAGAACGAGACCGATGTAACGAAAAAAGAACGAGACCGATGTAACGAAAAAAGAACGAGACCGATGTAACGATAAAATACCGAGACCGAAGTAACGAAAAAATACCGAGACCGATGTAACGATAAAATACCAATAGCTAGCCATACACGGACGGATTTCGTTGAGGGATCTGATCTGGCAGATCTGGTTTGAGGGATCTGATCTCTCGTGCCCCTTAACATTACCTCCGATCCGTCGAAAATCTGCGATGGAGATCCGTGACGGATCGGATCCGACGGATCTAAACTCTGCTGCTTCTTAACAAACCGTTCTGGTTTGTCAGATTTGAAACCGTCAAGCCACATCCGTCGATAATCTGCCCGTGTGTGGGGCAAATCCGTCGGATCTAGGACCGAAATAGACCAGATCCCACGGATCCAGATTTACGAGCATGCACGTCGGATTTCTGAATTCCCCCACGGATCTAGTGGCGTCGTATGGTTTATTAATCTTAGGTTAATATGTAAACGTTTCAATCCGCTACATAAAAATATATAACATATCGGTTTATTATTTTATACACTTTAAAGATTTTAAAAACAGATAGTGTTACAGTTTTTCCATGAGCATTCAAAATTTGAAGACAAGCCATATAAAATTCAAATTTATCACATGACAAAAGAAGAAAAATTAAAATTGACAAAGTGAAAAAATTTTAAACCTGTTTCTAAACATAATTTTCTTTAATCTTATTACATAAAATGATATCAGTATAGTACATGAAACTCTTATAACAGGTTTATCCAGATCTTTATAACTAACTCATCTTAACAATCACTAATTTTTTATTTATTTATTCATTTTATTTTATTTTTTTTTTAAGATAGTCGAAGATATAATTTCTTAGTAGAAGAATTAGATTGATAGAATTATTAAATTAAAAAAAAAAAATTAAAAAGTAATATTCAAAATCATTATGACCGGCCATCTTTTTTATTTTTTTAACAATTAAAGCTGTTTCGTTATATTATATTAGTCATTTTTATTTCAATATATTTAAACTAATTTTGAATTTCCTATAAATTGTCCACTTATAGTTCTTTCAACCAGCCAGACCTTTACCTTTATCGATCAGCTGTGAAAATTTTTAAAAAATTGACTTGGCTGGCTTGATTTGGATTTCTACACCTAATTTTTAATTTTACTTTTTCTCTTCTTTAACTTTCCCCATTATACACGTCTATCATAAACGTCGCTCCACTACTGCAAAATCCGAGCGTTAGGGGGTTTAGCGGTCCCCTCCCGACGGACCTGTGATTCACAGATAAATCTGAAATACTTCAAAATTTGTGAAAAAAAGGAGATGAAAAAAATTGTTAATTAAAAGAAATAAAATATCTTTATTAAAATTTCCTTTTACGTGGAAACAAAACATAATTAAATGTTTTTGAAAAATAAATTAGTTTTAAAAAGTTTCGTGATAATGTACGACATTGTAAATTTCAAAATATTTCTTAGTAAAATTATGCCGCCTGTCACTTAACATGCTCTTTAGCAAAGAAAAGGCGCGTTCTACATCTATGGATGTCGTAATAGAACAATTTTTGTAGCATGCGATTGTGGATGGATCCAGATTATCAGCTTCTATTTCCTTTCCGTTGATACAATAATTTAATTTTTTTTAACGAATGTAGCCGTAGTTTTTCTCAAGGATTGACTCGAATTTTGAAAACAAACATCTTCCCTTTTAATTTTCAATTCGTTTTAAGCTTTCTTCGAGAGTTTCAATAATTTCGATTAGGGAATTCAAGGATTGATTTCGGGATTCCAATCGTATCAGAGCGGTTGATGAACACCGATTAAAATATTACAAATGTAAAGGCCTATTTCGTTGGTAGTTTCATCGACCATGGCGTAGTGGTCTCCAATTTTTTTATCGAATTTTCATAATTGTCGAGGTAAAACAAATTCTAAACAGTTTTTCTCAGAGTGCTTTCGTCCGGTATTATTTTCTGAGTGTAAGTTGTTAAAAACGTTCGGAAAGATGGTGACTGAAGTTTGAATAAAGGGATATTAGCACCTACTAATGCTTGACACAGGCCAAAATCATTTTTTATAAATTAAAAAAAAAACTATTGTAAAAGCCTATTGTTTTCAATAGGCAGCAAAAACTAACCAGCACCTTCCCATCAAATATCTGTCAGTTTTTCTGACTCAGGGAAAAAAGAAACAACCGGCTCACTACCGAATCACACACATTGAAGGTTCAACTAAAACTCTGTATTTAACCCAAGCATAACATAGAGGGCAGAGCAGGACGTGCCACAGCCATACTTCCTGACACTCCCCTTCAATTTCAAGATATTTTCTATCATTATAGTTGAAATTGTCTCAATACAAATGCATATTTTTACATGTATACATTAAAACAAAAATGAATTAAGAATCTATAAAATAAACTAAAAGATCTCTAAATTTAACAAATTTATGTATATAGCTCTAAACTTTTAGTTAATATATCAGCCAACTGCTTATTACTAGGAACATATACAATTTTTACAAATCTTTTCTGAATTTCATCTCTAATAAAATGGTACTTAACATCAATATGTTTTGTTCTTTTAGATTCTAATGTATTGGCTATCTTAATTGCCGACTGGTTGTCCTCATAAAGTGTTACTGGAAGGTGAATTTTACAAATTAGTTCATCCATTAATTGAACTAAAAATTTGACTTCTGTTAAACACATACTAGCAGCAACATATTCTGATTCACAACTAGACAATGAAACAGTTGATTGTTTTTTACTTTTCCAAATAATATTATTGTCATTTATCTTAATAACATATCCAGATATACTTTTTCTGTCAGTTGTACTATTGGCAAAGTCAGCATCAACAAACCCTTCAAAAAAATAATTAGTTTTTGAATTTTTTAATAATTTTATACCATAATTTTGAGTATATTTCAAATACCTTAGAACCCCCTTCAAATGCTTCCAATGCATTCTGGAGTACATGTTTTGGAATTGGCTATAGTACATGACAGAAAAACACAGATCAGGTCTCGAGCCTAACATTAAATACATAAGGGCACCTAACAGTTCCTTATAAGGAAGAGATGAATGATATTCATTCACAGAGTCTAATTTTAAACGGGTTGCATCGGAATTTTAGAAACCTTACAATCTTGCATGTTAAATCTATTAAGAATTTTGTTAATGAGACCTTTCTGAATTATTGCTATACAATTATCATTGATTTCAATTTCCAGACCTAAAAACTTAAAATAATTCCTTTCAGAGATCAACTTCATTTTAAAATTAGCTATTAATTTATTTGTGACTCTTTACTTTACTACTTAAAATTAAAATATCATCTACATACAAAATCAAATAAATGTTCCCTTTTATATACAGACATGGATCTAATTTAGATCTCATAAAACCAATTGACATTAAATAATTATTAAAGGTCATATACCAACTCTTTGCTGATTCCTTTAAACCATACAATGCCTTTTTTAGCTTATATACTAACAGATTATCTGAATCTCATTTTATGTCCAGTCCTTTAGGAATTTCCATGTATACAGGTTGTTCCAAATCGCCATGCAGAAAAGCTGATTTCACATCCATCTGGGTGATCTGAAGACCCTCCTCGATTGCGATGGCAAGTAAAGCTTGAATAGTAGTCATTTTAGCGGCTGGAGAGTAGACATCTTCAGCTAATTTAGTTTGCCGAAAACCACGTGCAACAAGCCTAGCTTTTTATTTATTATATTAAAAGGCATAACTCCTCATTTGCTTTATTCATTTACTACATGTTTCGGAGCTTGTCATGTTGCTCCATCTTCAGGTTCTTACACTGTGATATTCTCACTGGTCATCTCATCTACACTGTCAGTGTAGATGAGATGACCAGTGAGAATATCACAGTGTAAGAACCTGAAGATGGAGCAACATGACAAGCTCCGAAACATGTAGTAAATGAATAAAGCAAATGAGGAGTTATGCCTTTTAATATAATAACTAGAAATTAATCTCCTTGAATGAAACATATATAATAAGCCTAGCTTTTCTTTTTACTTTTCCATCAATTTCCTTCTCACAGAAAACCCATTTACTATCAACTAGCACTTTATTAGGTGGAGCTTCGACAATCTCCCAAGTGTTGTTTTCCTTTAAAGAGTCTAATTCTTCTTTTATAGCTTCTGACCATCCTATATCTATTGCTTCTTCATAGTTTGTCGGTATTGTTTCTGATAATGTGTTTTGGATAGTTCCATCTTCCAAATGGTCTAACTTCCCCATATAACAAAATGCTTCATACATTTCCTTTTCAACAGAATGGGGAGTCATAACGTTGGCTTGATAAAGATCATATTCTTTATATTTATTAGGCTTCTTCATACTTCTTTTAGGTCTTAAATTGTACTTACTTCTGTCTTCATCCTCTTCATCTTCAAATCCAGAAAATGGCCCTGCATCACTGTCACTCTCTAAGTCTTGAACAGGAACCTCTTCATTTTCTCTGGATATTTCATCTTCTTCTTCAATGATTTTAGTTAAGAGTTCTTCTTCTTTTTCATTTTGAAACTTGATGTTTCTCTCATCAAAAGTGACATCTCTTGAGGTCTGAATATGCGGTAGCTCTGAATAGCTCTGAAAGACGGTAGCCATTAGGAGTGTACCCCACAAAAATAAATGGCTTAGCACGAGGCTCTAGTTTCCCCTTCTTAGGTAATTGCAGTGCCCAGGCCTTGGCTCCAAAAACTTTTAATTTTTCTAAATCAAATTTTCCATAATAAAGATCTGCTGGGATTCTCCCCTTTAACGCTGTAGTTGGGGATCTATTAAGTTGATAGGCAGCTGTTCTCACAGCTTCACCCCACAGAAACTTCGGCAATCCTGTGTCTACGAACATAGTTCTGACTTTATTTATTAAGGTCCCATTCATCCTTTCACTGAGACCATTCATTTGAGGAGAATATGGCGCAGTGTATTCGATCTGTATGCCTTTTTCTTGGCAAAATCTCCTAAGGTGACTGCTATTAAATTCACCTCCATTGTCACACCTTATTCGGTTGACTTGTCCAAATTTGTTTTCCAATTCTTTAATGAAATTCATTAAATTATAAGCTGCTTCATCCTTAGTTGATAGTAAATATACTACACAAAAATGAGAAAAACCGTCGACCATAACTTGAAAGTATTTTTCTCCATTAAGTGTAGCTGGAGAAACTGGCCCACTTATATCAGTGTGGATGAATTCTCCAATTCTTCTTGATTTGCGTTCCACACAAGGCCTAAATGGTTGCCTAACAGCCTTAGGCATCACAGACATCATTCGAAAAAGGCAAACCCATTTGCTGTAAACTTTTACGGTTTAATTGGCCTAATCTTTTGTGCCACAAGTCTGGATTGGAATATGTGATATGACACTCTTCGTTGATATGTAAGTTCATTACATATAACTTTCCACTGAGCTGTCCTTCAATCACATTTTCATTGTAGGCAATCAAGGCCTTATCCTTTTTGAAGATAACTTCTTTCCCTGAATCCACAATCTTCTTCACCGATAATAAATTCATAGTTAATTCAGGAACAATGAATGCCTCAAGTTTAATTTTTACTCCATTGTTGAGCAAACGGAGAATACCTGCTTCCTTTGCAATAAGTACATCCCCATTAGCCACATTAATCCTGATAGGGTTTTTCAGTTCTATAACATCAGACATGAACTGTTTCATGTCAATACGCACCAAATGGTCTGTAGAGCCGGAGTCCAAAATAAATTTAATTTCTCTATTTTTCATATTTTGGCCTGAAGACATAGCGCATTTACTGTTATTCACAGCAACAAATGTTATATCTTTCTTATCACATGTATACCCTCCCCTTGAGAGCTTTTTGTGATTGTCCTTTGGTCACTGTTGTGCAGGTCTGTTCTTTTCTCTCCTACCAAATCTATCAATATTTGCTTTATCATAATTGACAATATTTTTAAATTTCAGTTTTGGGCACTTAGCTATTAGGTGTCCAGGGTCTCCTCATTCAAAACATTTTCTAGAAAATTTTCCATTGTTTGGCCTTATGCTGAATGACGCTTCATCTGGAACGCCATCTTGCATATCCATCTTGAGTTCAGCGTCTAAAAGTCTTGACTTTACAAAATCTAAAGTAAGATCGTTATCCATCGCTTCTAGCACGGTAACAATTTGTTCAAATTTATGAGGGAGACTTAACAAAAGATGACAGACGCGATCATCTTCCTCCATCTTGGATCCCATGGATTCAATGTCTCTGACTATGACGTCAAATTTATTGAAATGCTTCTGTAAACTTGTCGTACATTTCAAGGTAAGTAATTTCTTCCTGGCAAGAAGTTTCGAGATGGTACTCTTCCTCTCAAAAACATTACTAAGCGATTTCATCATTTCCTTGGCTGACTTCGCGCTACTAATATAGTCAATATGGCGATCGGTAACACAATTGATGATTATATTCATCGCATTCTTGTCTTTCCTCTTGGCCTCATTGGTTTCCGATGCCCATCCATCTTCAATAGTTTCTTTAACTTCCTTCTCATCCAGCAATGAGATAAGACGAAACTTCCAAGTTTTGAAATTTGAATCATTAAGCTGTGAGAAAACTGTAGAATTGTTGACGGCCATTTTCTAC
The DNA here is from genome assembly GCA_003667255.2 of Euschistus heros. Taxonomy (NCBI): domain Eukaryota; kingdom Metazoa; phylum Arthropoda; class Insecta; order Hemiptera; family Pentatomidae; genus Euschistus; species Euschistus heros. The sequence goes on along the minus strand of RCWM02000032.1, from coordinate 1,459,740 downwards.
TAGTGACTTTAATACTTCAAATTCCCAAATTTCAATCTTGACACTATTCACTCTACACTAATAACCATAATTAACAATAACATCAACACTAATAATTAACTGGGTAATGATCTGGGCCCATAACCTGTCAGTTTTTCTGACTCAGGGAAAAAAGAAACAACCAGCTCACTACCGAAACACACACATTGAAGGTTCAACTACAACTCTGTATTTAACCCAAGCATAACATAGAGGGCAGAGCAGGACGTGCCACAGCCATACTTTCTGACAATATCAACTCTGGATATTCATTGTCAATTGTTTCAATTTTGTAGAAACACTCGCGGCCGTTTTTGGCATTTTCAAAGTTAATAGTTTAAAATCTTGTCAACAACTGGCCCTTTGTGCTAAATCAGAAATGGAGAATACAATGGTAAGCGGGGAGTAAAATTTTCTGAGGAAACGTCTTAGTTCTAGGAAGTATGTCGATCCTCAACGTTTGCCTAAATCCTCAAAGCTCCTAATTCAATACGATCATTTAAAAGTAGTAGGTCACAAAGACTTCCGAGATCTCCTCAACGATGAGGACCCTCCTCGCCAACTCTCAACTCGCCCAGTTCCAATTGAGGATCTACATCCACCTGATGAAGAGGAAATTATGTCAGCCATATCCAGGCTTAAAAATAATAAGGCGCCAGGCAATGACGGCCTTGGAACGGAGCTCTTCAGGCAGGGCGGGATGGAACTGACCAAGACACTCCAGGATCTCCTCACCTCTATCTGGGTGAAGGAAACTATGCCACGGAGCTGGAACAAAACGATAATTTGCCCTATTCACAAGAAGAGAGACCAGCTAGACTGTCGTAATTATTGTGGCATATCACTGTTACCAGTAGCATATAAGATCCTCTCTCTTGTCCTCTTTGAGCGCCTCCTTCCATGGGCTGAAAGAATTGTAGGTCCCTATCAGTGCGGTTTTCGGAAGGGCAAATCAACCGTGGACCAGGTCTTCACCCTCCGACAAGTGCTGGAGAGGGGTAGGGAATTCAACATCCGAACCCACCACTTATTCATAGACTTTGAAAGTGCCTACGACAGTATTGATTGTAAAGAACTTAATATTGCACTAGAAGAACTTGGAATGCCCCAAAAGCTCTTAAGAATGTGTCAGGTTACGATGGAGGGTGTAGAATGTTACGTAAGGGTCCAAGGCGGGATGACCGAGCCAATCTTCTCAAGTAGAGGTGTCCGTCAGGTTGATGCATTGGCCTGCCTTCTTTTTAACATCGGCCTTGAAAAAGCCATAAGAAGTTCCCAAATCCAACTGGGTAGCACCATATTTAATAAAACAGTTCAGCTGCTTGGGTATGCCGATGATATTGATATCATGGGACGATCGTTTCAGGCTGTCTCAAATGCGTTCCTTCTCCTGAAAACGCCAGGAGAATGGGTTTGGTAATAAACGACACGAAAACGAAGTACATGGTATCAGGAGAACAGGCAGTACAGGGCGAAGAAGTCAGAATTGGGGATTACAAATTTGAGAAAGTTGACGAATTTGTGTACCTCGGCTGTCGAGTGGATGTTGATAACAACATATCTGGGGAAATTAGGTCACGGATCAGCAAATCAAGCAGATGTTTCCATGGCCTACGTAACCATTTCCGAAGCTCCCTGCTTCCGAGAGCAACCAAGGTATAAAACCTTGGTCCGCCCAGTCCTAAGCTACGGTTCTGAGACCTGGACACTCACGAAGAAAGATGAGTCCGCATTACTTATCCACGAGAGGAAGATCCTGCGATCGATCTATGGTGGAATTATGTAGGGACAAGAGTGGCGTCGACGAACCAATCAAGAACTATATGCTCTCTTTAGCGAACCGAATATAGTAAGATTTGTTCGGCTTGGAAGGCTAAGGTGGGCTGGACACCTTGCGAGGATGGATGAGGGCTCCATTCCAAGGAGGACATTGCTGGAGGAACTTCATGGAACCAGGCGAAAAGGAAGACCCAAACTACGTTGGCGAGACGGTGTTGCACATGATGCCCGGACATTGCTTGGGGTGCGTAACTGGGTGGTGGCTGCGCAGAACCGGGACATATGGCGTGGGCTGATTGAGGAGGCCTTGACTCAGTAATGAGTTGTTGCGCCGCTGATGATGATGATGAGGTCACAAAAACATTTGATTTAAGCGACTTTTTACTTTCAATTTAAAACTAATTAACCTACTTATTATAAATAAATGTTGCCTAATAATCGTAAGTAAAATTTTCAAAAAATAAATGGTTAAGTGAATAAAATTAGATGAATTTGGTTCAATTGTGCAATTTCGTGCAGTAAAACCCGAATTCGTGCAATTAAGCTCAAAAAGTCAAATTTGTGCAATTTCGTGCAAAATAAAATTTGAGAATAAGAATCCTTAGGTTATAAATGAGGTAACTACTTGGGTTAGAGAGCGCTAAATCAAAGCGAACTAAATGTGCAATAACACAGAAATCCGGTCTCTAGTCATTACCATGTTATACCCTATTTCCCATTGAAAACTCTTTATCTGACAGGTTATGGGCCCAGGTGTTACTAATGCCCCAGAGTAATTATAAATAATTTGTGATTGTTTCATGTTTCGAAATCGGCTTCGGGAGTGATATAAAGTTCGTTTCGAAAATGGCGGGTAACGGGAATTCGACGGTCTATCCACAGTTGACCAACACAAATTTTAATAACTGGAAATTCAGGCTCATCGCTTTATTAGATGAAAAAGGTGTCAAGGAGGCCATTGAAGATGGTTGGAAAGATGACAAGGGAGACAAAGACAAGAAAGCGAGAAACATAATAATTAACAGTGTGACTGATCGCCATATTGATTATGTGAGGAACGCTAAAACGGCTCGAGAAATGATGAACTCTCTTAGTAATGTATTTGAAAGAAAGAGAATGATACCGAATTTTTTAATTCAAAAGAAATTGTTGACACAAATATAAAACAACACTACAAGACCACTTTAACACATTTGATGCGTTGGTAAGAGATCTCGAATCAATGGGCTCTAAAATGGAACAGGACGGCATAGTTTGCCATTTGCATTTGACGCTTCCCGATAAATTTGATAACATTGTTACAGTGCTTGAAGCAATGGACACAGAATTGATATAAGATTTAGTGAAATCCCGATTATTGGATGCAGAAATAAAAATGGACATGCAGGAAGGAACACAAGGTGAGGCATCATTTAATTTAAGACCTAAAACTGGGCAGAATATTAAAAAGTGCTTCCAGTGTGGAGACACTAGGCATCTCAGAGCCAATTGTCCAAAAATCAAGAATCCAAATTTAAAGAAAGACAAACAAGAACACTACTCATTCTTAATGCTCCCTTGGGCCGAAAAAAATATGTTCTTTCACTCTAATCTCAATTCGAAGGGAATAACTAAACATGTTGCTCGACAGTATACTGGACTCACAGTCTCTCTTCCTCAGAAAACTCCTCTCTCTTATTCACTTCCTTCTTTATTGGCACCTAGTCAACTTATATTCTCCTAGTCACACGCATTAAATTATTATATATCTTTATTTTACTAAAATATATTATTAATTTATATATACTTATGGAAAAATTTTCATAATTATATGGATTTGTACAGCATTTGCTATTAAACAAGTTTATCAAAAACATTAAAATATTTTAACTATGCCACTGCTATGAAATTATTAATTTCAAAATCAAATGTAAAGTTTCTTTAGCAAAATAAAATGTAATTAATCTTTCCTCTCTTTTTTAAAAAAAAAAAGAAAAAAGATTAATGAAATAATAAAATATTAAATGTAAGAACAAGGAATATTAAATTTTTATAATTTTAATTTTTTTTTTTTTAAAAGTCATATTTAATTATTTAAACAATTAAAATAAACATTTAACAGTAAGATCAATTAGAGTGCATCGGTACAATTAAAAGCAGTATTTTTATTTATTTTTATGAATGCATTTCCAGATATCTTTTCTTCTATTTATATTCATGGTGAACCAACCTACACCATTATACAATTTTAAGGATACAATAAATATTTAATATAAGTGATAGTACTAAGTCAATTAAATTGATTTCAGGATTTAGCGATAGATCACTACCAAAGAATCAATGGAACAAAAAACCCAGTCGTTATTGAAGATTTTGCAGTGGCATATAATCCAAAAATAACTAATGGTTAGTAAGTTCAAATATTTCTTTTAGACAAATTCATCATAAAGATTTTTTAAATATAGTTCAAGAAAATGTTGATTATATAGGACTTTCTTGCTTTTAGCCTTGGCCAGATCATAGTGGTTATTAAGTATAATCTTGCAAAAACTTAAACAGCTTATTTTAATTAGATGTAATAAACAGAGCTTATTAATTAGAAAAACCATAATAACAATAATAATGAGGAATCATATTAATTCTTTAAGATTTATCTGATTTCTTGGAATCAATTACATAATTTAATCATGATTAAATTATGTGATTGATTCCAGGAAAACAGCTGTCAAATATTTAGCTATGGTTAAATTTTTGTTAAATTAGTTTTTACATGAAAATTACCTTTTTTGAATAGGATTGTACATCATATTAATAGAATGTAATATTTGGTTGTATTGATTATTAATTGATGTTGATTGATTGATTATTGTAATACCTAATATTTCAAAAAAATCAACAGAAATTTTATTAAAAGTAGTTTGTTGAATCATTAATCTAAAGTAAAAGAATAATGATCAATTAGTTATAAAATAATTTTGTAATCCATGTTATAAACATTCTCTATATGTTATATATCAAACATATATTGTTTGCCATTGATAAAATGTTTAGTATATAACTACGTGTCTTAAGTGATCAATTACAATTCTTTATCATTTACAAGCAAAATTTTTTTATTTAATGTTACTATAGAATGAAAATAAATGAAGATATAAGCATTGAAATAAAAAAATAAAAAAAAAGCATTGAAATATGCCTGATATATTATTTAATTAAATTTACATTCAGTGGGGAAACTGTATTAATCTATTCACAGACTTTCAAGTACTAGTTCCAAAGATGGCTCTTTGTTTAGTGGTTGGCAAAGATTGGCTCTCACAGATTTAGTGATTCATAAACAGTCACTTGTTTCAAGAAATATGGGTGAAAATCTGTAAACAGTTTTTATAAGAATAGAAAATTTTGTAAAATATTCCAACAAGAAGAAGCATCTTTCCAAAATTATATTATGACATTTGTGCTGTAGTACTGAGTACTTCTATATTAATATAAGCAATGTTATAGCTTCATCACTAAAAATATTAGTTCAAATGTCCTTTGAATCACATTATACTAGCATCCTCTGTTGCGGCTTTGCCTGCTCTCATTAGCAAATAATTTAGATGATGTTATTTAATATTTAAAGTTTTATTTTTTTATCGATAAAAACCTTGAATTGAAATACACAATTGAGCATAATTTCTTCAATTATATTTTCACACATAGCAGTAATTTTTATCCATATTTAAATTGAATTGATTAGGTGGTTGAAGATTACATGAAAGCATCCTTTGACATCTAATTTTTAATTTTAATGTATGAGATGGGAATCCATATGGACAGAGACAATTAAGAATATCTTATGGTTAGTGGACTGCCGTTATCGGTGCTAACAACTATTTTTTAAATAATTGTTTGTTTCTTTTTATTTCAAGTTTTTTTTTTTTTGGCACTTATTTTTAATTCATTGATGGTAGTTTTATGTTTTTATACACACCATTTTCTTTTTTCAATACATATTTATTTTATGTTAGTCAAGTTTAATTTTTCACAAAAAAGACACTATGCAAAAAGGGCCTATAAGTTATTTTTGTGAAGCGATATGAAAAAAGATTAAATATGACTTGCAATTTGTTTAACTGATCCTCTCATCGTATAAGAAGAAAGTGAAAAGACCAATACAAAATTATGCACTAATCAATAAAAAATTTGAATGCTCATAGCTGGAATGCTGTATGGGCCCTTTTTGCAGCCACATCCTCAATTTATTTCTTACTTTGTTGTATTCTCTCATTTTCCTCTATATATCTTTAAGTTAGTCTATATATATATAAACTAACTTAATTGGATCTATATATATATATATATATATATATATATATATATATATATATATATATATATATATATATATATATATATATATATATATATATATATATTATATATATATATATATATATTATCTGTATTACTATGAATTTCTTTGATTTTATCAAAGCCTAGTTCTGCCAGGCCTAGATGCCCTTTGAAGGATTTATGGCTTAAGACTCATATTCCAGACTTCAAAGGAGTGCCAGCCCTTTTTCATCTCGCCTTCTTATTATTAATTATTAATAAACATTATTTTGAGTACCCATAATACATTGCAATATGTATCATGATACATAATATTTTGTAGCTTATTAAAAAAATTATATCAGGTATGTATCTATGGAATTAGATTCTTACAAAAATTGAGGTATCCATGACAATATTTTTCATAAAAAAGGGGAATGAAGACTGAGAAACAACTGAATTATCGTAATTTAAGGAAGACAAAAATTCTGATCAAGAAAAGAATTTTGAAAAAAATAAACTAGTTAAAGAAATTTAGGAAATAAGGTGATATAGATTAGTTCAAGGGATTAATTATAAAAAGAAGTATTGAAATTGAATTTAGGAAATAATTACTAAAAATAAATTTTGATTCTCAGGAGTTTGCGAATTGTATCTGTCCTTGCAAAATGGATGTGGTGATTGGGAATTTTGTCAAGATAAAATTGAAGTTTCACATGGACGAAAAATGCAAAACATTAAAGCTATGATACCAAAAAAACAACTTTCTGTGGATGGAATAATGATTTCCAAAGATGAAATTTACAGTTATTTTCTAAGCATGGGTGTAGAAATTGGAACATCCTGTCAACTTATCCAGTCATTCACTGTTTCCAATAATGGTAAGATATTACAAGCCAATTATGTAATTATTGAAATAATAGCTAAAAAAATGACATTACAAAAGTTTAAAAAAAACTGTTAGAATATTGTTGGAAAATTTATATATATATATATATATATATATATATATATATATATATATATATATATATATATATATATATATATATTTATTATTATAAATAAATAATATTAATTTATTTATATATTTTAGAATGCACAGCAAAAATAGTTTGGAATGGTAACTGGACCACATTTATGGATAGTGTTTTGTTATTATATTCCCTATTAGAAGCAGATGACAGCACTAAGCTAAAATTACTATACAGTATTCAGCGTATTATAATAGACTATGAAAACTTTAAATTTGACCTCCAAAAAGGTAATTCTTAATATTCTTTAAAAATTCTACTTTTTCTTAAAATATTTTATCAATATATCTTTCAGAAATTTCCGTATCATTTGAAAGAAAATGTGGTTTGATATGGTGTGAAGGATTACAAATCTTTTGTCCTAAAATGAAAAGTGCCAACGTTCCGAAAAGGCCATCAACACAGCTTGCTTGTAACACTTTGAAGTTTATACCATATTTGCTACCAAACTCTACTGTAAGTATTAATTTTGCTCTTAATTTTAATTAAACATTTGAATGAGTGGTGTGAATAACATTGTATGTTTGGTTTGATGATTCCTTTTTTCTGTTGGAAAATATTCAATGTAGTCTCAGAATACCAACGATTATTTAGTTGGATTTCACCTCTAGAGAATGCGCTATCTTATGATATACATCTTAAATCTGATCCCTGTACTATGTAAAGAATAACGTTGTATGTTGTCAGAGGTTCCTGCTTTGTTTTAGTGAAAGGTTTGAGCAAGGAATGAAAAAAATGAAAGCTTTAATTGTTAACCCACTAATTGAATAAAAATATGTGATTGGGGGTACCAAAGTAAATGATAAGTTTACTATATTTGAGATGAATCAAGAAGAATCTCTCCAATGGTTTTAAAAACAAAACAAAGCTCCAAATAAAATAGCATTTGTTTGTTACAAGCTAACTGCTGATGATCCCACCACTCCCTATATGCTCATGAATCCCACAACTTTCTAAGACAATGGATTCCATATCAAGTTTTCAATAATACTACACCAGTCAGCTAACACGGATTCCGAAACACTGCAGATTTTGAAGGAGAAGAAGGATTTGACTGCTTTGTCAACAACTTTTGAATGGGAAGCATAAAGCATTTTACTTAAATTTGCTGTCTCAATGAGGTTATGTGAATTTTTAATTTGTATATATACAAATACTGTACATATAGGTATTGTAAATTGATAGGCAAGTATTGAATTAAAAAATAAATGAAAATATAAATAAAGAATTTAAAAATAATCATTATGTTTGTACAAATATAATCATGTACTAAAGATTAGAATTACTTGAATGAGCAGGTTGGCTTTATTTAATTTTAATTTTTTTTTTTTTAACTCAAACTAAACTTCTTTTAATATCAGCAATTTTTGATTCATTAATATTTTTAAATGTTTTGTCTTCTACTTCCATATTGCATACAAAAAAAGTACTAATTGTATTTAATGCACCTAAAAAGTTCACTATTTAATGAAATTCATATTGTAAAAGAGTCTTGGAATTCGCGGAAACATTTTGTAGAATATCTACAAAATTAAATAAAATTCTGTTCTCAGAATCATTAAATCATAGCAAGTGTTGTTTCTTTTCTGATTTTAATTCAATTGTACATTTAATTTATTTTTTGAAACCTATGTTGGGTGGGATCAGTCAAAAACTATTTAGGCAAAGTTAATATCAGTTTTTTTTCTGATACCTGCTTCACCTCCCTTTCTGAAAAAATGGAAACCTATCTATATACAGTAAAACTTCGATATGGTGCTCTTCAAGGGAGTAAAGAAAAAGAGTGCTATACCCGTTATTAACTTTTCCTAAATATTTTTTGACGGATCCCACCCAACATTTTTTTCAATATATTCAATCATCCACTCAACACTGCTCTTCCATTACTTTTTTTTTTGTGAGCACAAAGGTAATTCAATTTTGTCATAATATTATTTAATAATAATGAAAATATTGTTCACCAAATGTTGTTTGTACCTTTCATCGGAGCGTTATAAAGTGGAAATTGGAGCTTTACAATGAGTAAACTTTCATTTGAAAATTTCCCATTGGTACTGTGGCCTAGATAAAATTGTTATATCCAGGACATTGTTGTAAGCAAGAGCGTTATATATCGAAGTTTTACTGTATATCATTGTTTATTTGTCAATTTTCTCACTATTTCTTGCATATTTTTTTTGTAGCCCAAATGAAAATCTACATTATTTAAGTTAATTTACATAATCCACACATTTATTTATGTAAAACTTGACTGATCCTTTCAAATGTAGATCCATTACATATTAATTAGGTTCATCAAGAAAAACTCTAGATAAGAAATACCTGATTGAATGATGAAAGATAAAGTGAGAAATCTGAATTGAACTTTATCTACCCTGCCAAATTTTAACCATCACATCTTGCCCTAATTCTTGAAATGTACACTGAATCCATTAATGAAATATTATGCTAGTCCATTAGATAAATTATAGTCACCATTATATTGTTTTTAATTGCAACAGTCATTTTAAGCTAATTATTATTATTTATAAATTTTCATCACTGTTAATGTTTTTTTTGTTTTTTTTAACAGGGTATAGATGCAATGCTTGAATATAGCTTAGCTGTATTATTACAAAACGTCAAGAAATCTGCTTCGGTGCCAAAAATATATATTATTGAAGTTGCTGTTGAAATTGATTTACATCAAAGAATACTTCAAGCTGTTCAAAAAATAAATGGTATTGAGGTATGGCAGCCTGTGAAACAATAACTTGGCACATTTTAATTTATTATATGATTGTATTAGGGGCTGGAATAGTCAAGTGTACAGAGCTAAATGTTTCAGTTGATTCACAGATTTACTTTTCATCTTTTTCCACTAATTTGCAACTATCCATTTATGTACATCAAACATTAGGAAACAGTAAATTTAAACATACATATATACATCTATATACTATTATAGTACATATACTTTAAAGAAACCATTAATTATTTTGTTCCTCAATGGTAATTCTCTCTTTCCTCATGTCTTGAAGAGGTCAACCATGTCTTGTACATATAATGATTATTAAATTTGTATCTACAGAAAGCTTAGGGTTTGCAATGAGGCCATAATTGATTTTAATGTTCATGTTTATTTTATGATACTCACTGTCCCAAACAGTCTATGGGGAATTTCCATCATTCCATTTGGTTTAAAAACAATTTTTATTGATGATGAATATAGAAATAAATTATAAGCAAATGTTTTTTCTTTATAGGTTGACATCTTGAAAGTGGCAGGAGTTGAAAATGTTAGGCTTGGTGCTGAAGAGGAATACCTTGGTGTTCTTATTGTAAATGCCTCAAGAGAATTAAATAATCCTGCCTCAAGAGAATTAAATAATCCTGTTAATATTTTAAAGCAGGTAAATCATGGATATCTTCTGTTATTAAATCAAAAATCACCTCCATCACTTACCACTGTACTGGAGCAGAGGAATGCTTCTGATTCATTTTTCTTATGTAAAGAGGTTTGTATAAGATATATATATATATATATATATATATATATATACATATATATATATATATATATATACATATATTTTATTTTACAATCATTTTAGCCTAGATTTATTTTTATATCTAATGAAAATTCCAATACAAGAAACACTAAAACTACTATGACGGGTTGAATGACCCTTTTTGGATTATGTATGAGAGGTTCTTGGGAAGAACCATGAATTAATTTGTTTGGTTTAAGTGAATCTATACAATTTCTGTGCCATATCTACATATCTCTCATAGACCGCAATAATGGCACAACTCAAAAAATCATTTTTTGAGATAAGTGGATTTAAAGTTTTCATTGCTAAGGATAATGCATAGGAAATGCTTTAGCTTGCTTAAACTAAATACTTTCAAGTTATAGCTTCTGTCGTTTAAGCAAACTAAAGTATTTCCTATGCATTATCCTTAGCAATGAAAACTTGAACCCAGTTATCTCAAAAAATGATTTTTTTAGTTGTGCCACTATTGCACCCCATGAGCGATATAATAAAAAGAAAAAGGTGTTTTATATTGTTAGTGTTGTGCTTGTGTGCTGAAATTCAAGTTTTGGACCTTGAAGCACCACAGCTTGCTAACTGGTAGCGTCAAAGAATCAAAACTTATAACCTCTTCACGTTTCACCAAAATATCAAGTGCACAGTTCGTTATAAAGCAATATTCAATATTAAACTAACCTAAATTTTCTACAATTTGAGCAGAAAATAAACTGTGTAGCTTAAACAGGGACAAAGATGCAAGCTTTCAAATTTTCATAATTCTCCCAAAAAGTGGCAGAAATAGTGATTTTTAGTGGTTTTTCTCTATACCTCCTTAAATACAATGTTTAGAGCATACTTCATTATGAATGATTTTAAAGATGAGTTAGTTTGCTACAAATCGAACACAATATAGTGTTACTATGGCCAATGCTTCTTTATATAAATAACTGGCTATAACATATCTATTCAAACATATCTAATAATATATAAATATATTATATTAATATATAAATCTAATAATATATATAACGTATATTCTATTTCTTACATTTCATTTTATCAAAATGTTAATATATAATAATACAATTTTAATTATGAAAAACATGTATTTTATTGAAATCTCTGGTTAATCCGACCTTTTGGCCATTCCGCCCTACCCCTTGGTCTCTTAGAGTGATTAGTGAGATTCTACTGTATTAATTATTTTTAATGTTTACAAATTTTACATTTCTTGGATTTATCACTGCTTACATGTGTTGTTTTATTTACCTAATATAGTTTCAATAAATTTAGGATCCTTAATTCTCTGTGATTTTAATAAAGTTCTACTCTTCTTTATTCATCTTGACAACCCATAGCATGGATATTCAATAGTGTTTTGCTTTAGACTAAATGATGGCCTTTTTAATAATTATATTGAAGATTTTCCAGGCACTGGTGAGAGGGTTCAAAAAACTTTTATGGGCGCCAATTTTTTGGTTTATATGGCATAGACATCAGTATTTCATTATTCATTCTCATTCTCATACTTCATACTTCTTACTCTTAGGGAACATATTCATGAATAAAGTTTTTTTTTTCTATTCTAGTTATTATGTCTTAATTTTCAGAATTCTCATTTTACTGCAACACCAAATTTCGTTCTGCTCTCAGACCCATGTTGGAAAAATATTTTAGAAGTGAAACTATCATGTGATAAAAATGTGGTTTATCTAGTTGGTACATCAGTGAGCTTACCAAGTATTCACAAAACCGTCGAAGAATGTGAAAGAATGCCCAATTCTTCTCGTATAAGGTTTTCCACAGTTTTATTCTTAGACTTATGTTTTGTACTGAGCCAACATAGAGTTTCAAAATGGTTTAGATAATTATTTTGTTTGGTAATATTTCCTTCTTTTATTAATTAAAAAAAATATTTAGTCAAAAAATAAATTTAATTATAATGCAGTGTTTGCAGATACATTATCATTATTTTGTATTTTGTATTAATTCAGAAAAGTCACCTTTAAACTAATATACCAATTTTTTATAACAGGTTTGTATTTTTTGACAAAGAAACATTTGATCTCTCTAAGCATGAAAGTCAGATAGCAAAAGATCTAAAGATCAACATTCATCACAATGGAAACTGGTGTACTTACGGGTCGAGTTCAAACATCATCAAAACAGAACAAGAACTGACAGATTTAGAAGTCTTCCCACTATCCAATTTAAGGTATTATTTTGTTTCAATTGAATTTACTCCATGACAAAATCTATTAAATATAACAAGGACTAAAAATCAATATAGAAACAAAAATACAAATCAGCATTCATTACAGATGCCCAGGGATCAGTTTAAGTACTATTGGAATTAATCTATCTGATGTTTCTGCTGTTAATAAAAAGGTAATTTTTGACTTTCAGTATAAAAGGGTGGTCTACATTCTACTTTGGCACCTCAATAAAGTTTTCTAATTAATGCAGAAAATAACTATTTATTTTAATTCAAAGATAGGAGTCATAGAGTATGTAGGTGAAAAGGATGGAAAAAAAGTGTGTGGCCTTGCAAAATTTTCAAGTAGATCAAAAACTCTTCAACCTGACAATCAGCTTTTCTGGCATAAACCTAAAAATTGGACTGATAGTGAGACATCATCTGTTCTTATGGTTTATTCTATGGTATGCATTTATTACTTATAAACAACAATGATTTTTCTAGTTCTAAAGTTTTAAGAATTATATGCATTTTCAAATATCTCTCATGCATCTATATCTTAATAATATCTGTGAATTAGTGAATAGCATCAACTTTTACAATCCGTGAAAAAAAGACTTAGATTTTTGGGGCTATTGGTTTTTGTCTCATGGAGATAACTAAGTAGCTATTTTAGTTCTCTGGTCACTGGAAATGAATTTGTAACCCTTCAGACGGAACATCTAAGCGTTATGAGGAACATCCACCTCACAGATGTTATTGGAATTTATATTTTTTTTCATTGACTCACCTTTTATTTTAAGCTATTTATTTACTCTGCTTACCTTTTTTGTCATTTTGTAAATAATATATTGTTCATAGATAATTAATAAATCAGCGATAGGAGCTTATTAATCGTAAAATGTAAAATTGTTCATTCTTTTAATCGATTGTGGAACATAATTACTGAGTATATGTCAAAAACAAGAAAAATAATATCATATAATAAAATAAACGGTACATAGGTCTACAGCGTAAAAAATAAAAGCAAAGTATGCACTAGACTGAAAGAACAGTACATATCATGGTATCATTTTCATTTAAGTTTGAAAATGCAGTTCAAAATATGTCAGTTACATAAGTATAATATAACGTCAGTTACATAAGTATAAATTAGTGTGGTAGTTTAAAATTTTAAATAACAAACAAAACGTGGTAATCTGCTAATAAGTAATAGAAAATTTATGATAAGTAGATAAAGACTCAATAAAATAATAAATAAATACAAATAAACTAATAAAATAAATAAATAAAAATTAATGAATACAAATATATAAACAAATAAGGAAAACAGGCTTCACAGGTAGTCACGAAAAGATTGGGAGATACGACACTGTACGTTTTTAGGAACACTCGCCTGACAGACAGATACAAAATTGTTATATTACTGGAAACATCTGTCTTATGAACGGAATATGTCCAAAGAAATGCAATCTTAGCTGCTTAAGGTCCGATGACAAACTGATAACATTCAGTCTCGGCAAAGAGTGGGGTTTTACTGAAGGACATACGAAACCAGCTCTTCAATCATTCTCCAACAAGATTTAGTTAATTATTTACAAACTATACCCATGTGACAGACGGATGTTCCGTTTGAAGGGTTAAGACAAAAGTTAATAAAATAAATTACTGTGATAATCTTATCTTTGTGAAGAAATTGTTAACTCTGGGTTTTAATTCTTCCTATTTGAGCTGCTTTGATACCATTAAAGTTTCTTTTTTTTTTTGTCAACAAAATTGATTTTCAGTAACAGTTCAAAAGCATTGAAATTCTAACCTGAAAAATGTTATTTTATGCTTCATTGTAATAGCTACAATTAGTATTTCTAATTATAATACGTTTATTTTGAGTATTGTGGAAGCTGTTTTGGATTATACATGTTTAGAAGACCCTTTTGTTGCTACTTCCTATTATCAATTTATTTTTAAAAAATGTTCTTAAGTAAATTTATATTTAAAACCATTGTTTTAATTTCAGTTGTATTTAAGTAGGATATTTAAATATTGAAAGAAATATAATAAGGTTTTGTGAACAACACATGAATTTTCCTGGATACCAGTAAGGGTAAATAAGATATAATTTTTTTTTTTCTTTAAGGCATATTACATTTTAAAAGTGGATAACAAATTGAATGAATGCGACACAATCTATGTGAGTCAGGCTGTACATCCTCTTTCTCAAGCAATAATCAGAATTGCTTTGAATTGCAAAATGGAAATATATACTACTTACAATGACTCAGAACAAAAGAATTGGATTAAAAAAAATTTCCCTAAGGTATGATCATAATAATACTTGATTAACAGATTTAATGAAATTATAATCTACTATTCTTGTGATTTCTGGTGCTTTTTTTTTTCTGAATTTTTTTCAATTCATTCAATTGCCAGTTTTAACTTCCAAGTCTTAGTGTTTGTTTTCTGCCCTGTCACTAGTCATTATTACAGGCATAATTTGGAATGTGGCCAAACTAAACCATCATATATTCTAATAATTCTATTTAATATAGAGAAATTTAAAATGGTAAATATTAGTTAGATAAGAGTATCTATAAAAAAATATTGTTATATCGGTATATAAAATATCTGAGGGATGTTTTTTGAAATACTACATATATAGATGATAAATAAAAATAATAACAAAAACTATACATATTTCAAAACTACTTCATTATATATAAAAAATCAAAACATCAAAAAATAATATATGGGTCATTCTCCCATTAAATACGAATTTCTGTCCCAAAGTGATTGTGGTTTCTTCAGGAAATTTCTTGTAACCCAACTGTAATAAGTAGCTGCAAAGTACTTACATCTTCTTCTTCTCCGTGGCGCTACAAACTTTGGTATGTTCTGGCCTCCTCAATGAGCCGCCGCCATTCGGCTCGATCTTGTGCAGCTGTTCTCCAGCACCTGACTCCTAACAGGCTTCGTGCATCTGCTGCCAGGCCATCGATACATCTTAATCTTGGCCTACCAGCATGTCGTTTTCTGTACAAAACGGTGTCCATGGCTCTCTTGGGGATCTCATTGTCTCTCATTCTTATTAAGTGGCCAGCCCAACTGAGTCTCCCCAGCTTTATGAATCTGATCACATCTATATCCTTATACAGATCATAAAGCTCCCTGTTCTTCCAAATCCTCCATCTATCACTGGTCCTATTATTCGACGGAGAACCTCTCTTTCGAATGCTAGGAGATCATTTTCATCTCTTTTGGAGATAGTCCATGTCTGGGAAGCGTAGGTAAGAACAGGGCGGACAAGGGTCTTATAGATGGTGAGCTTCATTCCCCTAGTCACAAGTCTGCTGTGATATCTTTAGGAGAGCGAAATAATCCCTGTTAGCTCCCACTAGCCTCTTTTTTATTTCTGCAGATACGTTATTAACTGGTGTTATCTGAGATCCCAGATATGTGAATTCATTCACCCTTTCAAACTTGTACGGACCCACAATTAGTGCTTCCTCACTGCCTACCCCCGGTGTACATGTATTATTTTTTCTTCATTAATGGTTTGTCCGATAGATGTGGCAGCATCAATGAGACTATTTGGGGCCTCTACTAATGCTGGCCGGGACCTCGCCACAATATCCAGGTCGTCTATGAAACCCAAAATATTCACTGTACTGGTGAAGACAGTGTGACTTGTTTGGATCCCAGACTCCCAAACAGCTTTCTCTAGCGCTCAGTCCCCTGTCAGTAGTAAATTCAGCAGAGAGGTCAGCTTGGATTTGCACATGACTCCTCAAATCCCTCATTGTCAACTTCACAAGGCGGATTAGCTTTCCTGCGATGCCTCTTCATTTAGGTGAGCGTCTTCATTTAGCAGGGATCTAAAGTGCCTTAACCATTGGTCTAGAATGTTGGTGAGGAGTGTTCCATTCACTTACATCTTAAACATAAGTAGTTTTCCCATGGTTATTGATATGTTTTCATGGTTAAATTTGAATTCAAAACATCAAATTCTATTTCCCTCGTGTCCCATGACATAAGTTGGTAACATTAAAGGCCAATAAGTTCTCTATTTCTGCAATTATTAGCTTTCTTTTGATCTAGTACCTCTGGTAAGTTGCAAGATATTGAATTTTAGAATTGAAATTGCGACTAATTGCTTACAATTACAAGAATAACTTCTAATGCCTGTGTCCCAGAGGCTCAGTCTATTTCCCACACATTATTTTTAAAAAGCCCGCCAAAGCATAACCAAGATTCATTCTATTATATTTCAGGCTGGTAACACTGCAGAAGCTTCTCACCAAACTGAGGGGTACCTTACTTACTACAAATTTCCTTTGTTAGTGTCAGTTTGAGTATTCGAATCACGACATTTGTCATTCTATTTTCCTTACATAGTGATTTTTCAAAGAAGATAAGTGTGATTCTTTTTTTCTTTGTATTGAAGTATATACTTCTTATGTAATCCAGAACTCCATTTGTTTTGTTTTGAATCTTAAATCAACCTCAAAATTCTAAGTTTTCTGTTAAAATTTTTATTTAGTGTTAATTAATATCTTTTAATTGGCTAATTGATCTCATTCCCATTAATATGTAATATTAATGTTTTAATTATTGAGTTTTGAGTGCTTTCTATTTCTCCCACACCCTCTCAGTTTTCTTCACTTTCATGATTTCTATCATGATCATAAAAGTGCATATAGACTACATTTCTATGAAGGGATTTTTCGCTGGTACCATTAGTAGACTATCAAATAAGAGAATGGCTCATATCTTAGAACAAATTCAATATATTGAGAAATATAAATTAAAACTACTATTACATTAAATATTTAGCACTAACATAAAATTATATTTATAGGTACACACTCATTTGATAAGTAAAAGTTCCTATAACCCAATTTACTATGTTCCCCAAATTCACTAGTTCTTGAACCAAAAGAAAAAAAACATTTGTATTGTACAACCTTCAATTTTCTTCTCTTGAACAATCAGCCATTTGCCACTTAGCTACAAATTCACAAATTCACAACTTCAATATTAATTCACTTCATTTTTTCAAATAGTTCTTGAAGACGATCAAGAGTTGTTCTTTGACTCGATCCTCAATTCCAAGTGAATAACTTAACATGTTGCCTGACTGGATTTTTAACTCACAGTGCTTCCCCTAGTCAAAATTCCTTTTTTATTCGTTTCAATACCTTCTTAATCAGCGCCTTCTCTTTGGTTTAATAACTAGTTATTTTTAATTAACTATAGAATTGTTCAAAATGTATTTTGATTTTTAAATTGCAATATTTACATATTTTAATTTTACTACAAATTTAAATAATTATGCATGGAAATATTAAAAAAATTATATGAAGGATGTGTACATTTGTTATTAAACCAGTTGATCACAAACGTTGAAATATTTTAACTGTATAATTGCCTGTTTAAATAATGTTTGAAAAATATAATTATTATTATCAAAATTAAATGTAAACTTTCATTTCTTTAAAAAATAAAATGTAATTAAACTTTTCCCTCTATTAAAAAAATTAATTAATGAAATAATAAAGTATTAATGTTTTTGATATTATTATTTTTAGTGTTATTATTTAATATTATTATTATTTTATTATTTTTATTATAAATTATCATTTTTTATCTGAGCTTAAGAATGAGGTATATTGAATTATTTTATAATTATAATTTTCTCCTCAAATTTTTAATCAGTTACATATTCCCTGTTATAAAATTAATATATATTTAAAATTAATATATATATATATATATATATATATATATATATATATATATATATATATATATATATATATATATATAGTTTTTATTTATTTTTTTAAAGTCTGGAACCTTTGGTTGACTAAATCATTGTAATATTGTTAAAAAATTTATTTCAGATTCCAGAAGATAATCTTATTAATTTGAATAACAAACAGATTGATTCAATGATAAAAATAAAAACTCGTGGAGAAGGACTGTCAATAATTGTAAATACATTACCTGAACCATGTATGGTAGAGAGTAGTCTAGGACTGATTGGCTTTGGTGGAAAATTTTACCAAATCAGCTTATCTCCTTTAAAATCAAATGAAACAATAGGTAATGAATTAGTAAGTTCTATTGCTGTTGAATACCTATATATATAACTACTTTTCTTTTGTGCTACGAAATTTAATTTTCAGGTATGTTCGTATTTCTTAGTCAAACCGCTATGGTTGGTTTAAGCCCTGAATCACTAATGCAGTTACCTGATGAAGAAAAGGAAGAAGTGAGAAATCTATTAATTCAAGGCCTTCAAAGTGGAGAGGTAAAACCATTACCAACCGAACAATTGACCAACAAGCACTTAAATATTGATGCTGTTTCCCTTCTTAGGTAATTAAATATTTGTAATATATTTGAATTCAAATTATTTACAATTTAAATTCTGTGTAATATGGATAATTTAACTATAAATTATATTATATAGCAGTAGTAAACAGCCATCTGATAGTATAGGAGGTGTACTTTATTTTTGAATATATTATTATCCGGAAATATTTTGTTGGTTGGATTGGTTCATCTGACTATAGCTTTGTTAGATTAAATAACTACTTAGAATATTTATTTATTTATTTTTCGGTGCAACAGCCCTTAGAGCAGGAGCAGGACCTCCTCAATAAGTTTTCTCCATCCATCTTGTCCGTGGCCTTGCGGCACCATCCTCTCACTCCTGCCTGGCGGAGGTCTTGCTCCACTCAGAATATAGTCCACATTAAATCGATACAAAACAGCTGAAGCTCTGAGCATCCAGTCCAAAGCCACTGGATGATATAAGTTTTTGTCTGGGTCTAATGATTTCTGACAGCTGAAGGATATCCTTGGCTATTCCTTCCCATGAGTTTAATTTTCATCCTTTTGAAAAATTATTATTTCATTTTTTTTTTTTTTTCTACCTTTGGGCTTTACTAAACCATCTAATTAATCTTTAATCTTGTATCCAATCCATGCAATCCAAAATCCTTAATGCTCCATACCCTGTTACAAATAAACTTTATCCATAAAGACCTCAAAGTTCCATATGTTACTGATTTTATCCGAACTGGATACCTATCCTTTCATAGTAAACTCCATTCTAATAGACTAGTCTCTCAGCTTGCTTCCCATTCTATCCCTGACTACGCACCGAGGTGTCTGAAAAGAAGGTGGCCTTAGGACCTTCTCATATAGAACTTTTAACTAAGTGCTACCACTGGGTGGTTGCTTCACAAGCAATTGTCATGTTATGTGCATTATTATCACATTTACTAGTTGTATGTTTTATGTACAGTTGTAAATTTTAATAAATGGATAAATAAAAAACTTTCATTTTTTAAAAGGATGCTCTGTCTTCCTGTTTAATCCTTTTGATTTTGGCTATTTTAGTCAATGTCTAATATAGTTGTGTAGTTGGAGATAGTCTCTTGATCCTATCTACCAGTATCTGTTGAAAGTTTTGACTAAATTGGTACAATATAGAACCGTGATGGTGGGTGGGGTTCTAAGATGGCCCCTGCATTGCACCCAAAGCCACTAAAGAATCCTAATCTTATCCCCTCCTTAATGGCTAGGCTGGACTACCATGGTCTTTCCCCATAACCCTTCAATTTTCTTGTCAGAAACAAATAACCACGGGACTATAGTGTTTTTTCCCATAAATAATAAGCAGTTTGGTGATGCCTTGTTATTTCTGGGGCATTAATTATTATTTTATGGCCTGAAATTTTGTGTAGAGGGAAATAATTATCTGGGTAAAGAGAATATTTTTTGAGAAAATATTTTTTCACTTTTTGAAAATGGATCATGGTGAGAGTTAAACTTTAAATTTTATTTTTCTATGGTATGATATGTGTCATTAAAATATTATAGACTTGATTAAACAAAAAAAAAGTTAAACATTAGTAGCTTGGTAGATTTTTTTTGCTTAAAAAACAGATGAAATAATAACTGATATAACTATAACGAAATGCTCTAACTGTAACATAATTTATTCAAAACAAACTAGTAGAAAAATGTGGTACAAATTTCTATGACTCTTGGAATAAGCAAGAAGAAAGGTATAGAGTGGAAACTCGTTATTTCGTCACTTGATAATTTGTCTTATTCTGTAATTCGTCAGGTGTTTTTTTAAATTGGCTACTATATGTAACAAAATTAAATATGTATGCAATTCATTTTTTTCCCTTGCTACTTATTTCATCTTTAAACCACCTCATTTGGTTTGTCCCTAAAAAATATGCCTATATTTATACATTTTGTAAATCATTTGATAGAAAAAAACAAACTGAACAAGCCCAGAGTCGATCCTTCCATAGATTGTAGTAAGAGATGAAAGGAAGTAAGAGTGCAGTTGACAATCCCCTGAATCAGTTAAGACTCTGATAAGTAGTAGAACCTCACCTGAGAAAAAGCTTCTTTCTCTGGTTTCATCTTTCTTGCTCCCAATCCATATCCAGGCATTGACTAGTTCGGTTCTCCGCCGTTTTTCTTGTCTTAATTTTAAGTTGTTAAATTTCCATTCAAATTTAGTGTGCATTTACGAGATGGCTTCCAAAACACCCGTTAATTATTATGCCCAAAAAAATTACAATTATATAGTTTAAAATGTTTTTTTTGTTACTTTACCAGCAAAATTCTGTAATTTGTCATTTCTGTTATTTCGTCACCTCCCCTCCCCCACTCATGACGAATTATTGAGTTTCTACTGTAAATACTCAAAGGTGTGAATGAATTTTAAATAGCAATGTGGAAAAGTAAGGAACATAGATTGCAGCAATTGGAAAACTCAGAAAAGATAGCCAAACTGCTCGTTGAGTTTTCAGTAAGGCATTAGCTGAAATATTGAACACCCTTCACAAACTGACTGTTAAAGAAACTTAGGAAAAATGAACAGGGAGAGGTCCTAATGATGATCTCCATGAAATCGACTTTATACTACTAAGAAGTGGGAATATTTTGAAAAAGTTATACCATCTGATAAAAGTCCTCTCCTAAACATAGAAAAATATGTAATAATAGACTGAAAAAGTACAAAGGGATAACAAAAGTGATAACAGATTCAGAAGATATCGCTCATCCAGTGGAAAAACAACGATACTACAAACATTTTTTTTAGTAGAAACATCGGCTAAATTGCAGCCTAGCCAATCCTCAAGTTTATATGAATATTATTTTTATTTATAATGTTGGTTGAAAGTATTTAATTACAGTTTCTTGCTTCTGTAAAATTTCATTTTTTACTGTTGCGTCTTTGTACTAAGGATGAGGGATTTGATTATTTATTGCACCACTTTGTTTTGGTGTGGAAAATACTTTACATGAAAAAAAATAAATAATTTTCCAAATCAATTCATAAAAGTTCTTCAGGTTCAAAACCTGATTTATTTTATGACCAATGGTTTTATATTCATGGAAGTGATCTGGTCAGCGTTTATGATATTTTTAAACTCATTAATCTTTCATCCCTAGATTGACTTTACTAGTGTTGAGTAAATGACCTACCATTAAGATATGTTTTATATTATCTGCTGATATTTCAAAATTTTCTAATTTTTAGTGTTTAATTATTGAAATAGTCTTGTTTTTTTTTCATTTCTTAAAGTGTAATGCACTATGTTTCAGAGATAAAAAATCATTACCTAAAAAACTGATTGTTAATATGGAAAAGAAACTCCCTGAAAGTACATCATCCAGATATTTCACAGTTTCACCTGATAGCAGTTACCTTATTATTGGTAAATATGGATTACTTTTTAATATATAAAAAATATAGATTGTTTTGAAATTACAATTGGAAAATATATTTCTATTTATCATTTATCATATTTATCAGATTAGTTTTTAAATTATTCAACAATTCATTTTTATCTTAGTGATGAAAGAGTCACCGTCAGTTCTGTCCATTTTTTTCCGGGAGCATTAAGAAATGGAAAACTCTTGAACCTCTCTCATAAAATTAATTTTAAATTGTTATATATCTTTATAAAAATAAAATAGATGTGATTATGAGTTTATATATTAATAAATAAAATATGTAAATAGATGTACGTATACTTATAGTAGAAGATACATGATATTGTTTTTTTATATTTCTGATTACATAGTAAAAGTTCATAGCATCAACCATTATTTTAAGGGATTCCTGAGGATGGCTGTTGGCACAAATTGTTTTATTGGCATTATAATGGAGATAAATTAATTTAATGTATAGCCTATTAAATCTGTCATTTGTGTTTGTTTCATTTTGATATTAATTAACCTTATTAATTCAACAAAACAGAAATTTAATATTACAGTAAAAGACCAGTTCGATGTATAATAAAAAAAATAAAAATAGCCATTCATTTTATCTTGATATAAAAAAATAAAAAATTAATTGACCTATTTACAGATCAGTTAACAATTTTACCTTAGTAAATGTATATTTAAAAAAAAAAATCAAACAGCATAAAATATTTCAAAGTTTCCATTCAACAAAATTGTGAAATCGATATAAATATTTGTTACAAGTTATTATTATTTTTAGATAGTATAATAATATTATTTTGTTTAATATTTGATACAAAATGATGATATTATAAAAAACAGAAACTTAATTATACCTTTCTTAATGATTCCTTCTCTTAACATTCTTGGATCAAATAATTATTTACATTTCTCATTGATATCATCATTAGTATTCAACAATATTAATAACCAATTCTACCATCATACAATATTTAATTTTTCTGACCTTTTTACTTCATCCTACTGAACTAATGTACTTCAACACTCTCTCTTCTTATTTTTAACCTGCTTGTTCCCTTCACACATTCAATGCAATCTGTGATCATTTTGACTATCCAGATATGTACTTCCTATTTAATTTTGTGATGGTTTCTGTAATAGTTTTATTTTAGAGAAGATAATTTTTTATCTAATGATTAAGTTTTATTTAGAAGAATAATTTTTATTTTCTAATCCTATAGATAAAGTTTTGTTTAGAAATTATTACACAGGTCTGTGATAGAAAAATTGTCTTAAATGTAATCAGTGAACTTTGTATTATTTTCAGCGCTTATTACAGGAAAAATAGGGAAAAAATTCCATCACGTACAGTTTTGTCACAAGCAGCGAGAAAAGTTTTTGCTATTTGACATATTCTTACTTAAGGAGCATGATAAAGTTTGAAAAGAATATTAATATAATAGAATATAATTCCAAATTAATTACAGTAAGACCTCCATAATCCGGCACTCTCTGGGATCGGACGATGCCGGATTATCAAGGTCTTCCTTTAAAATGGTTTAAACAGGGAATAAACTATAAATTAACACACATAAACTATCAATTAACACATATAAACTATCTATCTATATATATATATATATATATATATATATATATATATATATATATATATATATATATATATATATATATATATATATATATATATATATATATATATTTGGGTTGTTAAAAAGTTGTTACACTACCCAAACAAAAATGTAAAAATACATAAAATATAAACTGAATTAAAAATTGTTTCTTAAAAATAATATATACATAAACGCACTATATTTTTATATATATTTACGTATTATGAATGGGTTGTACAACATTGTTAAAGAGTTAAATATTTCACTTGTCTAACATTACAATAAACAACAAATTATTACATACAAACATTTCAACACAATAAACAAATATTACAACTCATAAAACAAAAACAGAACCAAAAATTATGTTTCATCTGAAGCCTGTGGGTTTCACACATTTTTTATGATTGCCTCATCACCAAGCTACTCATCTGTAGGTTCATCTTTATCAATATCGATCCATTCGTAGAGTTCTTCTTCTGGAAGACCGCTCAGTGGATTTTTTGGAACAGAAGAAATGGCATTTACAACCTGTGATTCCCCGGTTGATGGGTCATCAACATTTTCATCTTCTGAAGACGTTTTTTCAAAATGTTTTAGCCATAGCTTGCGCCATGCCAAGTGCAATGTTGAGCAGTAGATTTTTACACACGGTTTTAGACGGTGTGGAGCCAACAGATAGCTGAAATCACTCTAATTTATATTTTTCAAGATGATGGAAGCCAGACTATCGGGTCTGCCGAACTATAGAGAGCTGGATTATCGAGGGCTTACTGTATTTCAATTAGCTTTGAAAAGCTTTTAAAATTTAATGTGAGAAAGTTATAAGATTTTGTCATAGCCATTTGTATATTAGACATGTTGAATTAGAATCTACAGGCTTAGCTGCATCGTTTTCATGTCAGTGGGTGTCTATCAATGCTCATTCCCCTTTCTATCACACTCCTACTGTATTGTCATTCTTCAATTCACTTGTTCAATCTGTGCTGTTCACATGCTATTTCTAGTTGAATAAAGCAATGACTAAATTTTGTTCAACACTTTTGTGATTGATCCAAATACAATGGCTTCCAGAGGAAGAA
Source organism: Euschistus heros (assembly GCA_003667255.2). Classification (NCBI taxonomy): domain Eukaryota; kingdom Metazoa; phylum Arthropoda; class Insecta; order Hemiptera; family Pentatomidae; genus Euschistus; species Euschistus heros. Next base: position 1,434,438 of record RCWM02000032.1, on the reverse strand, counting down.
TCAAATCACCAGATTACTTCTGCTACATTTGTGGTAATTACACAGTTAAAAAGCAACAAATAAAGATTTCTGACTTTGTAAGAAAGGTGTACATGGCATACTTAGGCATAAAATTAGGTGATCAAGATAAGCCTTCCTCTCAAAGTTTGTTCAATCTCTGTCGAAGAACTAAGGCAATGGTCTCATGGTGAAAAGCAGTTCTTTCCCTTTGGAATAGGAATGGTTTAGAGGGAAACAAAAAATCATAGTGATGACCACTTTTGTTCTTGTAATGTGCAAAGTTTCAATTTGAAAAACAAAAAAGAGATTTCTTATCTGAACATCCTGTCAGCCATTTGCCCTATTCCTTATGGACTCAAAATACCAATATCTTCCCCCTTAAATACTTTAGATGATATTTTAGATGATCCCAAACCCTTGCCTCAATCATTGGATAGTGATGAAGTCTGTGATCAGGTACGATCCTGGCATACTGAGTGAACCTATACCATTTACCCTGAACTGAATGATTTAGTTAGAGACTTGGGATTACCTAAGTATTCAGCAGAGCTTTTAGGCTCTAGACTAAAAGAAAAGCATCTTTTGGCTCCAGGTACTTCCTTTTCTTGGTATCCAACTAGGGAAAAGGAGTTTGTATCTTTGTTCTCTCAAGAAGGTGAACTTGTTTTCTTCAATGATATTCCTGGAGTTATGGTGAGTTTCAAGATAGAATATGATCCAGAGGAATGGAGATTTTTTATTGACTCATCCAAATGAAGCCTCAAAGCAGTTCTCCTACATAATGGAAATGAGTATGCTTCAGTGCCTATTGGACATTCGATCCATTTAAAAGAATGTTATGAAAATCTTGAGCTGATGTTACACAAACTTCGTTGATCAGATCACAATTGGACAATTTGTGGTGATTTGAAAGTTATTTCAATATTGCTTGGTCAACGATCCATTACACAAAGTTCCCTTGCTTTTTCTATGAGTGGGACAGTCATGACAGGAAGCAACATTATATCAAAAAAGAGTGGACAGTCAGGAAAACCTTGGAGGTGGACAATAAAAATTTTGAGAGGAAAAGTCTTGTTGGTCCCAAAAAGATATTACTCCCACCATTTCACATTAAATTAGGTTTAATGAAGCAATTCACGAAGGCACTACCAAAAGAAGAGAAATGTTTTCCATACCTTTGTGAGCAGTTTCCTGGTTTGTTTGAGACAAAAATAAAAGAAGGAGTGTATGTTGGGCCTGGCATAAGAAAACTTATGAGAGATATCAACTTTGATAATAAAATGGAAACAAATGAAAAAGCAGCATGGGCATCTTTAAAAATTAGTTGTAACCAGTTTCCTTGAAAATAAAAAGGACCTAAATTACAAGTCAATTGTCGCAGACATGCTGGACAACTTCAAAAAACTTGGTTATAACATGAGCATAAACATTCATTGTCTGCACTCACACCTTTACTAATTTCCAGCAAACCTAGGGACTGTAAGTGAAGAACAGGGTGAAAGGTTCTATCAAGACATCAAGGAAATGGAAAGAAGGTACCAGGGAAGATGGAACATCAACATGATAGCAGACTACTGCTGGATGTTAAAAAAGATGATCCGAAATATGTACAGTTGGATGAGCACTAAAAGAAGCTGTGATTAAAAGTGAATGCGCCACTATAAGGACTTTTAAACCTGCAATTATTCTCATTTTTAATATTCTTTTGTGTAGATGAAAATTGTAATGTTTCTTTGGTGTTTAATAAAATCTATTACTTTAAAAAAATGTGGAAATTGGGTTAAATTTGTTTTTTCCCTCAAAATACATTCCTTGTTTGTGAGATAACCTGACTTAATAGAAAAACATGGATTGCATTTTTGAATACAGCGCAAAAATATGTACTTTTTTTTTTTTTTTTTTTTTTAAACCAGCTAACAAAGTACAAACAACTTTTAATAGGTATTATTTTGCAGACTTGTGTTATTGATTTGAAAAAAAAAAATATTATAATATATTTTAATCAATTGAAATAATTAATATTTGTCTATTCCAATTTTGTCATGGAGAATTATGTTTATAGTCATTTATTATATTTTTATTTCTTCTCTATACAAGGAATTTTTTTTTTCTTATTTTTTTGTACAGAAATGTTCTTTGAAGGTCTTTAGTCCAAGAAAAGATTATTTTTTTCATTTCTACTAAAAATTTTACTTCTTTGTTCTATTTTGATACTCAAATGGAAAATTTTCCAAAGTGATTGGCTTCATCATCTTGTAAAAGCATAGCATAAATGGAGCTGAAAGCATTCAACAATGCTTATTTTAAAGTTGTAATAAAATTTCAAATTGGTTATGTTATAAAATTTACTATAAATTGTCAAGTACAAATAATCGTAATGAGGTATATTATAACTTTTCAGATTTAGTATTTAGGTGCATTGATAAGTTGTAAATTATTTTATGTTAGGTGTTAATAATTATTTTTCTAATTATATTTAGTATGAACTATACAGACTAACAATAGAAAATAATTTACAGGAGATTCAATGAATTGCTGGATTCGTGTTTGCGAGTGGCTTATCAAAAGAGGAGCTCAAAACATTTATCTTGTCTTAAAAAAACTTTCATTTACAAGTTCTTCCAATCAGCAGTAAGTTTTCATAAGCACATAAATTCTTAAACAAAATTTTTTAACATAATTTTCATCAATAATTAAAGATAAAATATATGTATCTAAAGTTTTATTTTGATTATATATGAACACTAATTATCTATAAACTTTTTTCCCTACAGATTAAACAGACTTTTGCACTCCAATCCTTTATTGAACTTGAACTTACTTTCACTGAACCGAATTAAGGATAAAGAATCAATTGATTGTACATTAAAGGAAATAAATGCCAATAATAAGCTCTCTGCTGTATTTGTTATAGGAGAGGTAAGACATATCTTTATTTCTCTGATTTACATTTTATTTTATTTAATATACTGGTAGATCATTTTGAAGCAGAACAGTTTGTTCATTTGTTGATTTTTTTTTAATCTCTATTTTAAATTTCCCATTATTAAACAGTCATGGCTCGTTTAATATGTTTGATTTGTGATTTTTTTTATTTATTTATTTTTTTTTTTATTCTGACCTAAGTTGCTACACAAAATCACCAGTATGAAACTGTATTTTTGATGTGTGGCACCAGAAATTTCCTCTATATGTACAAACAAGATGAAAAATATTTATGTATAATTTTTAAGGTTTTCTGTTTATTACAGCGACATAGTTCTTCGTATTAAGCAACAGGGTTTATTGGAAATACAAAGCATGGGTCATTGCCTATTTGTTTATGTTTATTTGAATATTGAATCATTTATTTTTATTTTTATTGATTATACAAATAATAAATATTGATTTTCTTGATTAGGCTATAATATATTAAAAATCCAGACTAATTAGATACTCTCCATTTTGGCCCTTATCTCAGATGTAAGATATTTAAAATTCTTCTAATTCAAATGTTTGAACATCTTTTTAAATCTTTGGAACTCTTCTGATTTTAGTATGTTAAAATCAGAAAACACCATCTAGCTTATATACTTATGTAGCAGTCTGTTGAACTGGCTTATGGGACAATTGTTCAATTAGAACTGTAGGCTATGGATGTAATAACCATGGACATCCCCTAATAAAAATATATTATTTTAAAGGAAAATGAAGTGAATGTAAAAGATCTTTGTACTTCTAAAGAAAAATTCTTATTGGTCTCGCTTAATTCTGGTGGAGAAGCTGAATGTGAGGCGCGCTGTGCATCTGGATTACCATCCGTAGCCATTACAACAACTGACAGTCTTTTGAAATCAGATTTAATAATATCTACCCTAGATCAATTCATTACCCAGAAGAAACCAGTTGTATATATTTCAGAAGTGAAAGAAACAAAACCACAAGGTAATAAATTACTCATATTTTATAATGTGTATAATAGGTTGTAGAAAACAAATGTCAGTTTATGGATATAACTATTTTTATATTTCATAACTTACAAAGTAATCTTTTTTATTCATTTCAGTACACGATCTTACCATATCAGAACACTTTCAAAGTTTGCCAAACACATCTGCTGACCTTCTACAATTGATAAATAATTCAGAGAAGTCTACCTGGAAAGAAGTTAGAACTGGAGGTTTTAAAACTACGAGTTGTAGAGAGCTCAACCCTGTATTTATTTTACCAACTCTGAGAAAAAGTCATATTGGGAAATTCGTACCATCATTAATGCATCCAGCATTTGAAGCCATCATTCCTTCACATTGTAATAATATCACAGACATAGCTAATCAACTTGCTCAGGTATTAAATGGTTGCTCAATTAATTAAATCACAATTCTATATGTTGAACATTTCAATACTTTTTAATATAACCTTTTTCATCTTAGAATGATTATAAGCCTAATATTAATTCTAATATTGTTTAAATAGGAAATAATGAAATTTAAGATTAATGAAGTCACCCTGATATGCAGTGATTGGGCTTGGTCCTTGGGATTCACAATCGCTCAACTCTTAGAAGAGGAAGATAAAACAGTTTCCATTATAGCCTTGGACTCTTCAGCTAAAAGAACAGCGAAATCGTTAATTCAAAACTATATTAATGCAAGTATAAAATTGTAATAACGTTACTTTAAAAGGAGCTCTCTATTGCCAAGGTTTGAAAACTCACAACACACAATCTGTTCAATCAGTTAGTGTTTTAGGTGAAAATGATGTACGTTTGGGCTGTTTGAAAGATTATATCATTAGTTTAAACTTCCTAAAGTACTCTAACCCTAATCTTATATTGTTTGAAGCGGCTGTCATCTTTAGCCTTGATCCTTCCATGAGCTTGAATTGTAATAATTTGCATTAGCTGAGAATAAAGGGAAGCTAAAGAAGCTGATTAAAATTTTTTTAAAAATAAATGCAAAAATAGAGAATTAAAAAAAAAAAATATTGCTTTTATATAATAATCATTTATATACTAGAAATAAAAATTTAAAACCCTTTTTATAATAAAACGATCTAACAAAAATACCTTATTATAATTATAGAAATAATTATTAAATACACACAATAATTTTTTTCATATATTTTTTGCAGTATATAAAATTAAAGTTAAAAAATCAAGAAGAAAATATTTCAAATGGCTTACAAGTTTTAGAGAATAGACTTGATTTCATGCATTTACCAATGATAAGTGGTTCAACTAAGTACAAGGGTTTCTTGCACATTGTGAAACCAGAAACCGATCCACAGGGACATTTTGACATTGATGTAATACAACAGGTATGTTATAGTTATAAACAAGTTTAGTAGGTGACGATAGTGACAAAATTGCAAATGTAGATTTGAATATAATATTTCAAACATTATCGTAATTTAAAATTTAATTTTTTGTTATTGCAGTACTGTGAGAGACCAATCCGGGTTCATTCAATTCCTTCTGCCAACTTCTATACCCTGCTAAGTGAAAAGAAGACAGCAAACCTAATCAACTCACTGATATTATTCGAGCACAAAACTGCTGGCCGAAAGATAGAGAAACAATATTTTGAAAAAGGTATCATTGATTATACATGGAGAACAACACAGGGCCTAAGAAGAATTCAGTAAATCTTCACTAACCTGATGGATTCTGAAATTTACTATAAACTTCATTTCTTATTTATACATTGTTTACTTGTGATTACCAATCAAAGAATTAATAATATGTTTATTGTATTGAAATTACTTAACTTAAAGGTATATAAATGTATGCTATGAAAATATAGAATACTGAAATGTTAATTTTTTTTTTTACCTTGCATTTAAAAAAAAAAAAAAAAAGATATTTTCCTTTAAATCCAAATTGATTAAAGATAGGGATACTATACCTTCCACTGATAATTCTTTCCATAATGAAATTATAGACAGATCATTAAATTCTAAGAAAAACTATTTATTGGATGGATGGATGGAGATGGGCAGACTCGTGGGCTGCCTCTGTAGTTGGGGACTACTTGGCGAGTAGTTGGCAAAGAGTGCTGACTGGTTGGCCATTTTTATTCATTTACATTTCTATGCTTTAAATTAGGTTGATTGATATGAAAACATGCCCTTCATTGATTATATATATATTTTTTTAATTTATCTTTTAAGTTTATATAAGCTAGTAAGAGGAACTTTTTTTTTGTTCTAATCAATTATTGAAATTTAAGAAATATTATGATAATAACAAAAAATAAATTCGATAACTTCTGCAATACTGAATAAAGGACATAATTAACCTTCTGTTTTTTTTTTTTTTTTTTTTTTTTTTTTTTTATAAAAGTTTTGGTGTCATAATTAAAAAAGATTAGTTCTTAATTGAAATATAATTTAAAGGCAGGAAAACTAAAAGGAAACTCCCATTTTAGCAGTTTACCTACATGTTTATTTAAAATTACATGTAAGATGTTTTATATACATTATAGATTTTTGCTTTATTTTTCTAAAAAACAGAATAAAAAAGTATAAGGTAAACAAAAACCTGTAACAACTATAAAGAGCTTTGAACATGGCCAATGTCACCCGAATTCCAACAGAAGCAATAATCGGCTTTATGAAAGATGAATGGCATTTTTTGCCAGCTGACTAGTCAGCCAAAGTCATAGTTGGCCCATCTCTACTATTTATGTTTACTGAAGTTATTATTCTTTTAAAATTTTCAAATATTTCTCTGTAATTTCTTTATCTTTAGCTGTTATATGTATACATTTTTATATATTTGGTGCTAGACCACATGCATCATTAATATCATTCTGAAATTTACATCCTTTCATAATTTCAATTACTCCTTAAACTCAAACTTTTACATCCACTTTATAAAGTATACTTACTGTAGAACCTCACTAATATGAGCCCTATGGGACGAAAGGGTAGGGCGTGGAACAGGCAAAAGGTCGGATTAACCAGTGATTTCTATGAAGCGCATGTTTTTCATAAGTGCATTACAATTAAAAGTTATATATTAATATTTTAAAAAAGTAAAAGAAATAGAAATGTACACTATATACACCAATAGACTGAATTGTTTGCATAGATATGTTTTAGCCAACTATTTATATATAGAAGGATTGGCTGTAATGACCCTGTATTGTATTTGATTTATACCTAGCTAATCATTTTTTAAATTGTTTATAATGAAGTATACTGTAGCAGATTGTTTATAAATGTTGTTTGAGAGGTATAGAGCAAAAACCATATATATATATATATATATATATATATATATATATATATATATATATATATATATATATATATATATATATATATATATATATAAAAAAAAAAATCTGCCTCTTTTTGAGAGAATTCCGAACATTTGAATCTTGTTTTCCAACTGCAATTAGTCTCAATAAATAATAATAAAAATACTCAATTTCTCACTGACAGGGAAAAACATGACAATGATTATTTCAAATAAACAAAATAAGCGTTTTAAAAGTAATTTTTTTCATTCAAAGCACCGTAGGTCCTAAATGGTAGGTCCAAGAGACAAATGTTTTATAAAAAAAAAAAAATATTCTCCATTAAATTTCTGAGATGGAAAGTCTGTAAATTTACGGGGGGGGGGGAAACTGTACACAGCCCTATTCTTTAAATAAAAGAAAAATGTATATGTTTATGGTATTCTTTGAAGTATCCTAATTTACAATTGGGTAAATCATATTTTTAGCATCAGTTAACTGCAAATGTTTATAAAAAAAATGTTATTTGACATTTTACATAATAGCCCAGTCAATAAAGTTTTCCTGTCACAACTAATTAGGGGAAAGATGAATTTTTGCAGGGTGTTAGTACAAAATGTATACACTAAAAAAACACTAAGTCCCGACCCCAACCCCTCTTGCTTCCCCCCCCCCCCCTCACCCTTCAGCAACATTAGAAGTACGGAACTCTGGTTATATGCCGACAGCTCAAAACCTAATTATGCTATCGGAGTTTTCTTTTTTTTATTTTACTCCTAATAGTATTACAAAAAAGTAACGTTATATACACTTTTTATGTAGATAGCTTAGTATCGCCGTAATACTTAATCATATACAGAAAACTGCCACAACAAAAAACAAAAAGTAACTTCAACAAATTATAGATTTTTACCATTACATTTTGGGAAGAAAAGTGTCAAACAAAACTTATAGATAATATAATTAGCTTTAAAATGATGTGTCTCATAGCGCATAACATTAAAACGATGGCTTCATACAGAGTGCTGAAAGAGTAGTGGATACCGGTGCGCCGGTCCTAGCAGGGCCGTGCTGAGGAGCACAAACGCATATACTGCTGTTCATGATCATGAATAGTCAGTCAGTCATTCAGTTGAAATGCAGCAACAATGTAATAAAGTTTTTTTTTTAGGTTACTAAAAAATTACTTCCAAAGTGCATTTTTTTTTTTTTTTTAAATAGTTTATAGTTTACTCGTATACTGATATAGTACAAAATTTAGCATCGAAGATTCAACTCCAAAAATCAAAAGATCTGACGCTGGATATTGTTCACCAACCTTAGCTCAAAATGTGATAAAAATTCTTCCTCAAAATATATCTTCTGGTTTAGGGGAGAGAGGGGATGAAATTCGTATATTGTTGACTGATCTCGGAACTCGGAAAACGTTACTTTTAGCACATATATACATAAGAAAAAAGCAAAGCAAATTTGCAAAAAATGTCATTTTATTCCTCTCTTTCCCATATCATAATTTTAGAGCTATGGGAAAGGGAAAAATAGAAGATTTTTTACTAGAGGTAAGTCGTAGTTCTCCGGAGTAACACGTTTGTCGGTACTCATTTGGCTATAACTCCGAAACTATTTGTCCGATTCAAATTTCTCTTTTTTCATATGAAAACTGGTTAAATTTACTATAATAACTCAAATATTAAATTTTGATCTAGTCCCGTAAAACAACCACGGCAGAATATTGAGAATCCCGTACTGTTGTGAAAAACTCGTATTTTTCGGCACATTTATCACAATAACTCCAGAACTATTTCTCCGATTTAAAATCTATTTTTTCCATCGGAAAGCTGTTTTAATTTACTATAAGACCTTTTATATTATTTTGATTGAATCCTGGAAAATACCTATGGAAGCCCATTGAATATGTCAAAATCGTCACATTTTTTCAAAACATACATATTAAGCGTTTTGGCCTGGGTATTTCTCGGAATTTAATCAGAATTAAGTATAATAGGTCTAAAAGTAAATTTAACCAGCTTTTATATGGAAAAAAATTAATTTCGAATCAAACAAATAGTTTTGGAGTTGTAGTGATAAATGTTTCGAATAAAAAAGTGAATCCCGAAATAGGGGATTCAATTCAATCAAAATAATATAAAAGGTCTTATAGTAAATTAAAACAGCTTTCAGATGGAAAAAATAGATTTTAAATCGGAGAAATAGTTCTGGAGTTATTGTGATAAATGTGCCGAAAAATACGAGTTTTTCACAACAGTACGGGATTCTCAATATTCTGCCGTGGTTGTTTTACGGGACTAGATCAAAATTTAATATTTGAGTTATTATAGTAAATTTAACCAGTTTTCATATGAAAAAAGAGAAATTTGAATCGGACAAATAGTTTCGGAGTTATAGCCAAATGAGTACCGACAAACGTGTTACTCCGGAGAACTACGACTTACCTCTAGTAAAAAATCTTCTATTTTTCCCTTTCCCATAGCTCTAAAATTATGATATGGGAAAGAGAGGAATAAAATGACATTTTTTGCAAATTTGCTTTGCTTTTTTCTTATGTATATATGTGCTAAAAGTAACGTTTTCCGAGTTCCGAGATCAGTCAACAATATACGAATTTCATCCCCTCTCTCCCCTAAACCAGAAGATATTTTGAGGAAGAATTTTTATCACATTTTGAGCTAAGGTTGGTGAACAATATCCAGCGTCAGATCTTTTGATTTTTGGAGTTGAATCTTCGATGCTAAATTTTGTACTATATCAGTGATACAAGTAAACTATAAACTATTTTATAAAAAAAAAAATGCACTTTGGAAGTAATTTTTTAGTAACCTAAAAAAAAACTTTATTACATTGTTGCTGCATTTCAACTGAATGACTGAGTGACTATTCATGATCATGAACAGCAGTATATGCGTTTGTGCTCCTCAGCACGTCCCTGCTAGGACCGGCGCACCGGTATCCACTACTCTTTCAGCACTCTGTATGAAGCCATCGTTTTAATGTTATGCGCTATGAGACACATCATTTTAAAGCTAATTATATTATCTATAAGTTTTGTTTGACACTTTTCTTCCCAAAATGTAATGGTAAAAATCTATAATTTGTTGAAGTTACTTTTTGTTTTTTGTTGTGGCAGTTTTCTGTATATGATTAAGTATTACGGCGATACTAAGCTATCTACATAAAAAGTGTATATAACGTTACTTTTTTGTAATACTATTAGGAGTAAAATAAAAAAAAGAACACTCAGATAGCATAATTAGGTTTTGAGCTGTCGGCATATAACCAGAGTTCCGTACTTCTAATGTTGCTGAAGGGTGGGGGGGGGGGGGAAGAAGGGGGGGTGGGTGTCGGGGCTTAGTGTTTTTTTTAGTGTATACTTTGTGTACTAACACTCTGAAAAAATTCATCTTTCCCCTAATCAGTTGCAACACAGGCTAATTTCTTGCCTTCATTGACTGGGCTATAAGAGGACCATTCACTAATAAACAACTTACAAAACTTGTTAAAAAGTCATTAAAAAAAAGAATGTGTGCAAATGGTTCATTCTTTGTAAGTGTTCAATTGATGAGGGAAGTTTTGATCATTCAGAGGAAACGTATTAAACTTTGATGACTCTTTTGAAAACAGTAGGAATGAATGCATTAAATATATATATCTGCTATCTGCAAAAAATAGAAACAAAGGTACCAAAAAAAAAAAAAAAAAATGCAGGGACCTATAGAAATATTATTTTTCCTTAAAAAGATATGTATTAAAGCTATGCTTTCAATGCTATTTCGAGAACTGCCAGAATTTAACAATTTTTGATTGCCAAAGGATATTCCACCATTCTTGTACTTTTGAAAATTTATTAAATATCTTTGTTTTTTACATGGACGCTCTTTCTTCCTGTTTAATCCTTTGAATTTTGACTATTTTAGTTAGTGTCTAACATAGTTTTTGGGAGGTTGGAGATAGTCTCTCGATCCTATCTACCTGTGAAATTTTTTTACTAAATTGGTATAATATAGAAGGGGGTTTGAGGCAGAACCCCTGAGATGACCCCTGCATTACGTCCAGAGCCACTGATGGGTACTATCCTTATTCTCACTTATTGGCTAGGCTGGACTAATATGATTTTCCCCCCATGACATTTCAATTTAATGGTCACAAACAAATAAGAACTGGACTACAGTGTTTTTCTCCCCAAACAATGAGCAGTTTGGTGATGCCTCTTTATTTCTGCAGCATTAGAAATTATTTGTAGAGAAAAATGATTATATGGGTAAACACAATATTTTTTTAAATAATGATTTCTCCCTTTTTGAAAATGGATCACAGCGAGTAAAACTTCATTTTTCTTAAAATTCACGAGGTCGGACAACCATGATTTTTTCTTCTGGCCCTTCATACAGAATAATTACATTTATTGACTGTGGTATAAAATAAAGTTATTTATGAAGTATAATCGTATAATTGATTTTGAAAAGGATGTAATTGCATTTTTATTTACACCATTTTAGTATTGAATACATTAATTAAAGTATTGTCCTAAAAATATGACTAGTGGAGATCTGCATGAAGTCTCTGCATCTCTGCTATTAGACTTTTCCTTCCAGAGTAAAAGTTATTTTTTATATATAATTTCTAAAGTAGTGGTTTCCGAAGGTTTTTAATTAAATGTAAACACATAACACATAGGATATATTTAATTAACACATGTAAATATTAGACAAGTGAACAACAGAACACACACCCTTCTTTTTTTTTTTCTCAATATTCTAAAAATGTTTTCAGTATTGAATCATCTAATAAGTACTTCAAAACATTTCTTAAAATCTTGTCGGCTTAGCCAGGCTTCTAGCTTTTACCTTGTACCACTGTTCCCGGTCATTTTATTTATTTGAGTAAACTTACCACAATTCAATTATGAAAAATAATCCTAATTCATTTTATTGACATTTTACCAATCCTTTTTAAAAGTTTTCCTTGAGTAGATTAAAAAAAATAAATAAATAAAAAATAAAAATTGGTGATCATAGAATCTTTACAGATTAATTTAGTTTCATCTTGTTAAAAACTTTAGTGTTACTAAGTACATTTGATATATTTAATTAATATTGTGTTAACAAACTAATTATATTTAGGTCTTATTCTTCATTTTAAATAATAATTTCCTTAAATAAATAAGGTATTAATAAGAAATCAATTGATTCTTATATTATATAAGGATATATAAGCTCTCTGATTCGTACATAGTTGTGCTATACTTATTTGGACAGGAATAAAAACAAAACAAAAAAATAAAACATTTTCTTCTCTTAATATTTTTAATCGTAAAAGAACATTACATATCTACACAGACAACAATATTTATTTTTAAAGCATGTCATGGTAACTTTCATTCTTCCAGATAAGATAAATTACAATCAAGAACATTTTCATAATCTTTATGCATCATCCTGGCACGGTCTTTACATTCAAATAAAACATTTGAATTAATAAAGTTGGTTGTTACATTACTCTTTAACATACTTAGATAATCCACTTCATTAACCATATGTATGTTGACATTTCGTTGGCATGACTGAAAAACATCATAAATACATTTTTGTTAATATAAATGAAAGTAAATTGTAATAATTAAAATTAATTTATGAAGTCACTTGACTTTACTATATACAAAAATTACTTGACGGAATTCAAAAAATTCGTAAAAAACATTGATTTCCAGTTGCTGAAACTTAAGAAAAAAAAAAAAGGATTGGCAAGGACAAGAATTTTTGAAGAAAGCAGTAGTTAATTATGAGATCAACAGACAATCGTCTTTCAAATGATACAGTTTGTTTGTTTTTTTTCTTTCCTTTGATGAACCTATTTTGTATCTTATTTATTATTATAGACTTTGGAACCTTTCTTTATTATAAAACAACAAACGTTTTGGTAAATTCAAATATTTTAAAGTGATGCGATACTTTTGACAGGGAGTTCATATATACATACATAAAATTAGTTGAAGTACAAATGATGGTATAAAAAGATCAATACAATTAGGAACTGATTATTTACCACTTTTATTGTTGTATAATTTATGGTTTAATATATCAATAGAATTGATAGTTCATCATTTCCACATTATGTAAAAAATTGTTTATATCTTAAAAAATTGTTATACAATAATAAAATTTAGATCAATGTATGCCTGAAGGTGGGAAGAAAGTCCTGAAAAAAAACAACTTTCATGTCTATTAGTAAAATTATTCTAAAAGTCTGTAAAAAAAACGATTATTTTTTTTTTTTTTTAATACATCCTGTATCAAATTTAGAGTTGGAAGGATTGAGGTTCAAAACAACTTTCATGTCTATTAGTAAAATTATTCTAAAAGACTGAAAAACTGAAATATGAACTGTAGCAACGATTCTGCTTTTCTAGACCTGGATTTCATTAGGAGTTCTCAAAATACAACTTTGCAGTGTCCTTGTGAAATCAGTACTGTTGTATGATGACAAAGTACGTCGACTAACAATAAACCAAGAAAAGAGATTAACTTTAAGAACAGAAGTCTCCAGAATTTACTGGTGTTTATTGCAGGTGAAATAAAGAAACTTCTGACTGTAGCATCTGAAATTAGATTGAGAAATACCAGATGTCTTGACACATCATATCAAGCAGAAATTCCAAGTGGTTTTAAACAAGCGGGTATTCCAAACAGTTCTGATGGGTAAGAGATTAAGACCAATACTTGACTAGTTCTTGAATAGTTGGAATCTTTACTAGTTGGTTTTGGCCATCCAATAGATTATTGGCAGCCAGTAGCCTATATAAGAGACAAGTCATAAGACTTGGTGCAACATCAGATCTTCTGGATCTCAAGCTAGTAAAAATGAATACTTATCAACATAACATTTTACCTTTGAAAGCTGTTCCAAAGATGCATCTGTTGGCTTGGTAAAGTTAATAAGATGGCAGAATCCTTTGAACTGGACATTTTTGAGAAGGGAGGGACTTGAAATTAAGCGGACTCTCTCTTGTAGGATTTCCAACCCTTTTCCTAAATCCATCTTATTGTGAGCCTCTAAATCATTATTTGATGTGTCTTTAATGACCTAAAACATATAAAAACGATTAAACTGTCATAAATTCATATTCATAATGAATAATGAATTCGAATGTAATTAATTAAATTAATATAATATTATATCAACCTTAAAATATCGAAGGTGAAAAGCCTTACTTTTCTTGAGGCTCAAAAAATGTATTCAAACAAGATAGTCATTTTGATTAGTGATAATTTTTCATGTGAATGAATGAAAAAATAATCTTTATTCTGGGACGTATTGTCCCCTAAGAATAACAAAATTGTGTCATATAGTAAAATGGTCTGGCATATATATTTTCATACAAAGGTGTTTACAATACAATACAAGAGACATGCAAATACAGTTAAATGTAAATAATTGTATAAATAACTTTAGTAAATAAGCTAACATAAGAAGGAGAATTGAAATAATCTACAAAATAAATAAATAAATAAAATAAATAACCCTGAGAAAATGAGAAAAGATATATATACAGAGAATGAACTATATCTATATGTACATTGGATGAAGAAAATATTTACAGATATAATGATATAAACCTATATACACCGCACTCACTCACTTATATACCTATACACACAACCATACACATATGAATTGTCAATAGATAAAATTTCTTTGTTTAAAAAAAAAATGAATTTTTATAAAATAAAAAAAAAGAATTTTTCTAAAAAAATAAAATAAAATAAAATAAAATGATTATTTACCATTATGGAACAAATAAAATATTATTATTATATGAAAGAAAATTTATGAGTCAATTCACTGGAATCAAATTTATTCGATTTGACCATATTTAATAATAATTACTGTTCATATTGACTGGCATCTGACTGGGATAAGAGAAGATATTGGAAAAGGAGTGTTTAAATGAGCTTAAGGAAGGGGCATGTCTTATTTCAGGAGGGAGAGAGTTCCAGAGGGTAGTGGATCGAGCTAAGAAGGAATGCTGGTATAATGTTGTTCAATGGATAGGCAAGTATAGGTCAGAGGAACGTGATCTTGTTGTCAATCGGGAGTAGAAGGAAGACTTAAATTTCAGCAGATTATAAATGTAGGATGGGCGATGGTGATAAAGGAATGAACTAGGAAGTATGATTTGCGGGTGGATGGGTAGAGCCACTTCAAGTCCATGTACAGATGTGAGACATGGGAACGCCTCGGGGTTCCGAAAACAAATAGAATGAAGCAAATCCTAATTCGTTTTAACCTGTCTCGGAGACCCACAGAGAGACCCCCATACACCACGCAGCCATAGTCAAAGTGAGGAAAGATAAGCGAGGAAACTAGGAGTTTGTGAGTGGCTTGGGGGAGGAAATGACAGGCACGATTGAATAGTTTCAGGGTTCCAATTGAATTTCTGAATATTTGGGCAATTTGAGGCTTACAGGAATTGTTTTGGTCGAAGATGATTCCTAAATTTTTGACAGAGGAACAAAAGGTAATAGGTTGATTACTTATGTTTCAAGAGGGATAATAGGAGTTTGATCTGAGAAGGCCACTTGAGCCGATTACTATCGCCTGGGTTTTATTTTCATTTAACTTTAAGTTATTCAAATTGGCCCAGGCACAGATTCTGTCAAGGTCTTCCAGAATCTTGGAGAAAGCATCAAGGATTTCGGCAGGAGAAAAGGATAAATATATTTGACAGTCATCTGAATAAAGGTGGTGGGAGCAGTGTAGAATTGACTGAGGCAGATCGTTAATGTAGGAATTAAAGAGGAGAGGTGATATGCTGGAGCCCTGGGCTACACCAGAGGAAAGAGGTAGGAAGTCTGACAAGGGTTGGTTAGGGATTGATACTGCTTGGGTATGGAGAAGAAATAATGGAACCACTGGATAGAGCTGTTAGAAAAGTTTAAAGATTTTAGTTTTGAAAATAGGAAAGAATGGTCAATGGAATCAAAAGCCTTGGAAAATTCGAGGAGTATAAGAACGGTTAGTTTTTTTTCTTCTATTGCGGCATGGATATCACTGGTGATTTTGATTAGTGCGGATTGGGTAGAATAAACAGGACAAAAACCAGACTGAAGGGGATCGAGTAGAAGGAAATCTTCCAGGAAGCTGGATAATTGGGATTGCACCAAACGTTCCAATGGTTTGAGAGGTTTGAAAGGATAGAGATCGGACAAAAGTCTGCAGGACAGGTAGGGTTGGAATTTTTATTGATAGGATGAACAATGGCTTTTTTCCAGGAGGTAGGAAATACGGAGTTTTGAAGGGAGAAATTATAAATGAATAGAAGGACCGGCGTAAGTTCTGGGAGGCATAATTTTATAAGTTTATAAGTTTATTTGGGATACCATCTGGACCAAGGGAGTTGGTGTGGGATTTCATGACAGAGGAAATGATATCAGAAGGGGTAATGTAGGAAAAATAAAAATTATTTGCATTGAATGGTGTTTCAGGTAAGATACTGGCAGAGTGGAAGGGGGGAGTGGTTAGAGATGACGATACAAAATAGGTATTTAGGTCATTCGGTGAAACTGGGAAGTTGGTCGAGGTTGAAGATCCGGAGGGATTATGGAGGGAAAGTTTGCGAAGGAGCTGCCATTTTGTTTTAGGATCGGGAGCAGACCAAAAGGCTTCATGGAAGTAGGAAGATTATGCATGCCGTATTTTTGTTTGTACCAAGTTGCGGAGCACTTTGAACGTTAGATAATCTTCCACAAATCTCGTCCTTCTGAATCTTCTTCTTGCAGCTGCACGCTTTCGCTGGAGATCTTTGATTTCTTGAGACAACCAAGGTGCAGGCCGGCAACGAAAGGTGGAGGTTTTAAGAGGAGCAAATGTATCGAGGATTTTGAGGAGATTAGTTGTGAGGATGTCAACCATGGAGTCTATGGGAGAGGTGGTATAGATCTCATTCCAGTCTAGGGCTTCAAGGAATGGTAAGATATTATCACGGTTGAGGGCATCAAGGTTGCGGAAGGTAATGGTTCTAGAAAGGACCGAAGGGGTTCGGAAGTCATAGGATATTTGGATTAGGTCATGGCAGGATAGAAAAGACACAGGACATTGGGAGGAGGACAGGAGATTTTGTTGCGAATAGATAATATAAAGGTCTAACCATGAGTCAGACCAGCGGGAATGATGAGCAGGAGAAAAAGGAACGATAAAAAGGTGAAGGGAATAAATCAAGTTATCCAGGTAACGTTTGTTGTTGGAGTCGGAAAGAAGATTTGTGTTGAAATCACCCTTAATAATGATTTTGGGATAGAGAGGAACCAGGTTAAATAAGGAGGATTGAAAGGACAGATCGAAAGGTACAAGAGGAGGACGGTATACAACTCAATAAAGTAGATATTGGATACCAGCAGAAATTTCAATAAATAGGTACTCAATGTGAGGTAGTATGGATGAGGGAGAGAAATCAAGAATTCTTGTCTTTAGGCTGTCATGAACATAGATTCCTACTCCACCGCCAGTCCGGTCGGCCCGGTCATGGCGGGTAAGGGAATAGTTTTGAAGGAATACGGAAGAGGACAGAATGTAGGGTTTAAGCCAGGTTTCGGAAATGGTTGTAATTAGGGTAAATAAATAAATATATGTTTAGTAACAACTTCAGAAATTTTGCTAAATGAATAGAAAAAATGTTTTGTTTTTTTCTCTATATGAAAGGTTGATGCTATGTCTGAGATGAAATAGTGGATGCCAAGAATAGAAAAAAAATAAACTTTTTAGTTGTAATAAAAAAACAAGAAACGATAATGTGAGGTGGTTACATAGATATATAAATACACGAATATATATAATAATGAAACAAAAAATCATAAATAGTGATATATGAACGACAGTGAATAACCGAAGATAACAAGATGCAGTAACATTTTTGTAACCTAAATAAGTAAAAAACACATTAGTTGTGATTAGCCAGCGAAAAAACGATAATGTGAAGTGGTTATGCACATATATGAATGCACAAATACATATAATAGTAAGGTATAATGTAGTAAAACGTAATGAATAAGCGACAGTAAATAAACAGAGATAATTAGATGCAATAAAACTTAAATAACTAAAAGAACATTCTAGTTGTATTAAGCAAGCTAAAAAAGATAATGTGGAGTGGTTACATATATATATATAAATATATAAGCATATGTATTAATAAGAAATGAAAGCATGAATCGAAGTGCATAAACACCAGTAAATAAACCGAGATAGCAAGATGTAGTGAAACACAAACATATAAAAAAACATTCTAGTTGTAATAAGCATGAAAAAAACGATAATGTGCAATGGTTATAAAGAAATATAAATACAAAAATATATATAATAATGAGATATAAAATCATAAACCGTAATATATAAGCTATAATAAATATACTCTGATAATGTGAAGCAGTAAAACGTAAATAAATAAAAAATACAGAAATAATAACCTTGCATCCAAAAATAAAAATTATCTTCTAGGGTAGAAATGGTAGATGAACAATAAGAGAAAACACAGTGTTCAATAACGGAAAGTTTGAAAGACCGAGAGGGCGCAAGAAGGTAATGTATTCTGAAAAGTCAGCCGAAAATATCCAGGTCCTGGTTCTGATCAATGAAAACCACGGGCTGCCCATCATCTTTACAGCAGCGTACTCGTCCACCCGCGAACCACACATACTTTAGTCTACCAGCAGATCTCTTCTGACGGGCGAGCCAATACAGATGCCTGTTGGTCGGGGTCATCTCTTCACTGAGATATATCCGGTGGGAGTCGTTATCCTGCCAGCCGATATCCCGTGTTGAGAAATCCCGCTTCACTCTTCTTTTTTGTATTAACTCATCACTGAGCATCTGCCTGACAAAGCGAGTGATCACAGGAGGAGGTCGAGGTCCTCGATATTTAATTAAATCCCGAGCCCTGCACCTATACTCGACACCAAAGCCGAAGGGGTCTCTCCTGGGCGTACCGGGATGCCTCGAATTTCCAGAGATCTGTTAAGTAGGCCCTGCTCTGCTTTATTTACTCTTATCTCCAGCTGGCCTACTTTTGTTTTTAATTTTTTATTTTCATTGAATAACTCATTGATAAATTTATTTTGTCCCTCGAGATGACTTTCGATTTTTGAAAGTCTTTCACTTAAATCAAAAGTTAGCTCTCCATATTTATCTAGTGAATTTTTCATAGACTTTATTTCTTCGTTAACTGAGGCACCTATGAATCATTATTATCATATAATAATTTTCAAACATTTTTAAAGTTAGGCCAAGAAACAAAGTTGTATAAATAAATAAGAATGACTGGGAAAATTATCAACAAAATATATTAAAAATCAACAAAATTGGCCTGTTTAGAAAAGAAGAATTACAATTATAAATGCAAAGATTAATTATAAACTCCTTTAATTACTTGATCATAGACTCTTCTCACTGACTCAGGTTTGGCCCACTGTGGAGATAGACCAAGTAGTATTAGTGACACCGTATTTCCTGATTTTTCTAAAAGTGTTGCTAATTTTAAACCTAGCATCCACATCCAGTCAGAACAAACAATCGTAAATACTGAACTAGGAAATGTTTCCAATCCCTGAAAGTTAAAAATTTCATATTAACTAAATATACATATTAACTAAAAAAATAACTAAGATATTGCACTGTTCAACTCATTTTAGGATTCTATTGTATCAAGGAAATTTATAAAATACTAAAATTAAGAATAGTAGAGGGTAAAACAAGTTCAAATCTTTAAAAAGTGGTGTTCTGTCCCTTTTAAAATAAATAATTATTAGATCTAAAAGCTTTAGTGGACATGGGATTTATGTATGTAATTAATAATTTATATTTAAGAATATAAAAAATAAATTACAAGAGTATTTGTAAGACAGGCCAAAAGTGAAAAACTACATACACATATTATTACAGCCTTTAGTGATAGGGAGTTATGAACAACAAGGTTTTTAACCCGGCATTGGTCGCTAGGTGAGCATTTCCCTCAACCTTCTTAAAAATATTTAATAAGTTCATCAGAATTTAACTTCCATCGCTAACTCTCATTATAGCTGAGTTTAGGACATTTGCAAATAAGAATATTTGTTTTCTAAGTAAAACGGATAGTGGGAGATTTTTACTGAAAATTGCCATGTCCGCACTCATCAGTATCAGCTTATCTCTCTTGCAGTTTATTCGTGACATTTTCTAAGCGAGTTTTCTAATTTCTTTTGATTGATTAGTGATTATATAGGTTTAAAATGAGTCGTGGGTCTAACATGCTTGAATCGTTGGATAAAAAGCCAGTTGAGAAGATAAATTGTAAGTAATTAGTTGATAAATTGTTGTGAATTGTATTTATATTATTTTTGAATCATTTACTAGGAATCTGAAATTTTTACTATTCCAGATCCTTGTTCGTGGCTGCTTAAGGCAATACAAAATAGATCTGGTATAGGTGTGCTGAAGAAATAAAAAAAAAAAAAAAAATTAAAACAAATTGTAAAGTGTAATGTTCCAATTCACAATGAACATACTACATATACTTGTAATAATTGTATAGAAATAGAAGAAAAGATCTAGCTGATGAAAAATACATTCTTATGTAAATAGTAAAATATTTAATTTTTGTTTGTTATTTTTTAGAATAAATATCTTTGTAAATTTTGTAAATATATATTGTTAATCCTTATGCTACATTCTACAATTATTGATACATTATGATGATATTTATTTACCATTTATAACTACATATTTGGCAACATAAAACTGCATTTTTAATGAAAATCAAAGAAGTGAGGGAAATGCTCACCTAGCGAATAACAGTGTACTAGATTGGCTAGCGACCAATGCCGGTTCAAAAAGTGAGAATAAAATTATTTACCTTACACCCAATGACGGATTTACATTGGGAACAAGGTACAATGGGTGCCTTTGAGTATAGTATACTTACTGTAAATAATTGCTTGGCCAATTCATCTGGATTACTAAAATGTAAAGGAAGAACTGCTTCGAAAGCTGGATGATAAAGTGAATTAATAAGTTCTTTCATCTGTCCTTTTTTGAGCGATGGTAGTATAAAAACAGGTAATGTTTCTTTGCAGTATTTATAAGGTGATGAACTAGTTCTTAACTCTTTCCAGAATGATTTCTTTGTACAGTTAACAAGACTTGCTATTTCCTGTAATGAAGTAGGTATATGCTGCCAATGTCGTAAGGCAGATGAATCAGTATCTACAAAAATAAAACAATTATAATTCAAAGTTATTATCTTATGGTGTTAATAGTTAAAAAAGTAAAAACAATAATATCTACTGCTTCTGATGAGGAAACGGTTGTCAATTTTCGATCCAAGCTACACTAACTAAGCTAGAGCGTGCAAAAAAAGCACCAACACAAAAAATGTAGGTAAAACATGACTTTTTTCATTTTAACTAATATAGCTCCTAAACAGTAGGTCCTAGAAAAATTATGTTATATAACAAAAAGTTTTTTCCATTAAATTTCTGACTAGGGAACTGTCCCCAATTTTTTATTAGAGCAACACCAACAGAGCTTCTGCATCACAATATGTTACATTTTTGAGGGTAAAAAAACATTACATATTTGATGGTGAAAAAAATGTTACGTGACTTTTTCATTCAAATCAATATAGCTCCTAAACGGTAGGTCCTAGCGACAAATGTTATATGTATAACAAAATATTTTCTTAGTTAAATTTCTAACAAGGGAACTGTCGTCAAATTTCCTATCAGAGCAACAAAAACAACAGAGCTAGAGTATGGAAAAAAAAAAAAAAAGAATGTAGGAAAATGGGACTTTTTCCATTCAAAGCAATATAGCTCCTAAACGGTAGGTTTAGACCCTACTTAAGCCAAAAGAAATATCCATGTCAAAAAAATTATTTCAGCAATTAATTTTTAAATGTTAAAAATCTTAAGTCAATAATTTAAATATAAGTACTTATGGTCTCATAATAATAATAATAAAATATTTTGATGCCTTTAAGCCATAAATAGCTCTATTTATAATAAATAAAAATTTTAAGTGAATGAATAATCTGTTTATTAATATCATCTGTAATTAAAATAAAGTAATGTAATAGAAAAGATCACCCCATGAATTAAAAGAAAATCAATTACACCGTTGATCTGCTATTTTTTTTTTAAAAATGGAAAACAACTTAATTTTAATTTGAGTATTATAAATAATGTTCCAACTGAAAAAGAACATATTTTTATGTCTATACGAAAATCATAAATCCCATGCTAGTTACTTTTTATAGTAATAAGTGAATGAGTTATCACTTTTTATTGATATAATTTGTAATATCACTCATCAATAGAAGTAAAAACGAAAACAAATTATGAAATTGCATAAAAGTCAATGATGTAGTTGAGCTCAAATCTTCTTTGATATACTTCAATTACAGGTTGATACCTTATTTGGTAGGATATGCAATCCCTCAGGCACCCTACCAGGTATGCAAGTTGAAAATGTCGTTTATTTCTTAAAATATATACACAGTAATTTAAAAAAAAGTATAATATATTTTATTCAAAGTACTGACCCTCGCTTTCTACACATTTTGTCCATCTCTCGGGCAATATATGGATACCATTCCAAAAGAATGCTTCATCTTTATTTGAAATCCATTCATCGAGCCATTTTCGTACGTTTTCGAAATTGTTGAAGTGTTGCTCCGCCAATGAGTGTCCCATCGATGAGAAGAGGTGATAATCAGAAGGCGCCAGGTCAGGTGAATACGGCGGGTGGGGTAGGAGTTCCCAACCAAGCGAAGAAATCGTTTCCTTAGTCAATCTGGCTGAATGTGCAGGAGCGTTATCATGCTGAAGAATGACTTTGGCGTGCCTGTGAGCCCATTCTGGGCGTTTTTTCGATCAATGCGTGACTCAAATTGATCATTTGTTGTCGGTAGCGCTCGGTATTGACTGTTTCGCCGGGTTTGAGAAGCTCGTAGTAGACTACTCCCTTCTGATCCCACCACACACACAGCATTGTCTTCTTCCCAAAACGATCCGGTCTTGCTCTCGATGTGGATGGTTGTCCTGGCGTTACCCATGATTTTTTTTTCGTTTGGGATTCTGAAAATAAATCCATTTTTCATCGCCAGTTACAACTCGATGCAAAAAAACCCTTTCTTTCGTGGCGTAAAAGCAGCATTTCGCACACAGTTTTTCGTTTTTCCATCTGTCGTTCGTCCAATTCATGTGGAACCCATTTTCCAACCTTTTGAATCTTTCCCATAGCTCTCAGGCGATCGGAAATGGCTTGCCTAGTGACATTCAACTGTTCTGCCATCATTTGTTGGGTTTGGGTATTGTCTTCGTCTAATAAAGATTGCAATTCGAAGTCCTCAAACTTTTTTGGTCGATTTTCTCGTTTTTGATCAGTAACATCAAAATCACCACGTTTGAAACTTTGAAACCAACGTTCACATGTCCTGACGGTTGGAGCAACATCGCCATAAGTCTCAACAAGAATTCGATGACATTCAGATGCCTTTTTCTTTTGATTAAATAAGAAAATCATGACATGCCGCAAATGCTCTTTATTTGGCTTAAAATTAGACATTTTTAACACCAAAGAAAGGTATGATACGTCCACGTAAACGACTTAAAAACAACTGACTTTTGTAAACAAATGACTAACAAACAAAATAGCGTTTAGAGATAAGCAAATCCTTCAATAGGCTTAGAGCGCATTCTATTGGAATTAAAACGACATTTTAAACTTGCATACCTGGTAAATCCCCCACTCCCAACAGTAGTCACCTTAGCCTACCCCTTCTGTCAGCAGCCTTGTCTATAGATTGCTATTCGGTGTTTCAAAGAGCTCTAGTACCTATTGTGTGTACTTGTGTCATTAATGGTGAAATATATATATATATATATATATATATATATATATATATATATATATATATATATATATATATATATATATATATATATACTAACTATAGTCTTTCATATAAGAGTACAAATTAAATAAAAATAGCAAAAGTACTATTTACAATATATGATCAACAACTATAAAAGTATAACTTACCTAAATCATTTTTCTTGCTTTGTTTGATGTAAATAACTGGTTCAGAGAGACTCATAAGAGAATCCATAGTCTTTAGAAATTTGTCATAATCAGGACATTTTGATGTTTTTATAACTAACATTCTTGAATTTATATTTTGTTCCTCTTGAAATATTCCTGATTTATAGCAGATTACAATAAATCTTGTATTTGGAAGGTTTTTAGCCAATTGGTTAATGGTAGCTTGATTTTCCTACAAAATTGATAAAAAATTTTATACTTGAGTTGTAACTTACACAATCTCATTATTGATTTTAATACAATTTTTTAAACAATTGAGGAAAAATAAAAAGAATGGTTATTGTTTTGAAAACGATTTTTAGTTTAAATTTTTTTTTTTTTTTTCTGATGAACTCTGCAACAAGCAGTAGAATAGGAATAAACTAAAAAGAAATGTTTCTTTATTATAAATCCAACTGGATTCAATATGTTTTTTTACATCAGAAGAATAAATTGGGAAAATTTCCTTCCCTTTTGAAAAATGTTGAAGATGAATCAATTTGATAAATATCAAAGAACAGTTGAAACTCACAGACTTAACACTCAGTAGTTCAACTTCCTCAATAGCATGTGTATCTTTTTTAATCCTTTTCAGATTCTTATATACTAACCAAGTAAGTACTTTGCTATAATAATAATAAGTTTATTTTTTAATGCACAATGTGTTATCAGGGTCACCGCAATGTGCCATCTACGTCTTGGTCTACCCCTCGGTCATTCACCCGATCTCACAAAACTGACTACTTTTTTAGGAATTCTGTCATTACTAAACCCAATGACTTTACAAGCCCATTTTAACTGCTGTGCTGCTATTAACTGAACTATATTTACCGGAAGTAACTCCCGCAGTTCTACATTTTGAATCCTTTTAAATTCTTCAGTTTCTTCATCATTTTTCGGGTCAAATATTCTCTGCAGTACTTTATTTTTGAAAACTTTAAGGCACTGTTCCTCCCTTAATGTAAGCGGCCAGGTTTCGCATCCATAGAGAACTGTTGGTAGTATAATAGTCTTATATATCCTGATTTTTAAACTTCTGGAGGGTTAGCACAAACTGAGTAGTTTTGTGACCAAGAGATAACAAGCATTGCCGGCATTTGACCTTGCCCTCGAATTTCATTTTTCTTTGATAAGGTAGATGCTAGATATTTGATTTGCTCAACCTGTTCAAACTTTGTTCCGGAAATATCTACATCACTGAAATTTTCTACTACTAACCATATATTTCTTTTTATTGGTATTAATTAGTAGACCAATTGTGTTACTGATTTTCATGAGCTTAGTTGTTTTTAAATTTAATAGTTTCCTCGTTTAACCCAAAAGTACCAAATCATCAGCATAACCAAGAACCAGAATCACCCATCTCTAATTGTTGTCCCATAAACATTACCTTCCTAATGACGTATTCTAGTGCTAAGTTAAATAATACTGGAGATAGAGAATCTCCCTGTTTTAAACCAGACTGTACCTCAAACTTTTCAGAGTAAAAAGTACCAATTCAGACTTCATTAAATGTTTTGGACATGCACATCTTTACTAGATTAACCCATTTCTTTGGTATTCCCAGTATTATCAAAATATCAAACAGTTTCTGACAGTTAATTGAATCGTAAGCCTTTAAGAAATCAACATAGAGCTGGTGCACTACACCCTTAAATTCTAAAATTATGATAATATAGTAGACTCTTTTTAAAAATGGCTGAACCCATAGAATATTTTCATAATATTAATAAATGAATGAACTTTATTAAATGAACTTTATTTAACACAAGTGTCACCCAGTTTACATGTTATTTTATGCTATGTAAATATCAAAGATACCACATAAATATCAAATTAATAAAGATTTTATTAGCATAATAAGCTAGCTCACCTCTCCAATAATAAATGCAGTATCGATTCCAGGGCTGTTTTCAAACCTATTTATAAATATTTTTACATTTCCGCAACAATCCAGTTTTTTTGAACTGCATGTTGTGACAGTGACATGATCATTGATTGCTAATATAGTATTTAGTCTGAAACAATAAAATAGAATATTTTGTCAATTCATCTAATTTATGAACTCAGATAAATAATATTTAAATACAATTTCATTCAATAATAATGTATGGACCAAAACATTTTGGAAATAAAAAAACTGCTAATAGGAGTGAAATTTATTTATTGTGTCCAAAGGAAAAAAACAAAACATCTTAAATAACATTTTGGAATTAAGGAAAACAAAGTTCCAAGGCTGTTCAGACAGAAAGAGAAAAATATGACCCCATACAACGGAAGGTAGTATATCTAGATGCAGCAAATACTGATATATGACAAAAAAGATTCTTAGGCCCAATTCACAAAGAACGGACATGGCGGAGACGTGGCGCGGATGTGGCGCTTTTGTCTCTTCCATGTTTGTTCTATTAAAAAGTACATACATATATACCAACAATTAAATGGAGTGAAACATCACTTATTTAATTTTTTTTTTGGGGGGGGGGGGTTGAGAGTGAATCGGACATAAAAACAGCTTTGATGAAATTTGATATTGGAGTTACATACATATACACCAACAATTTAATAGGGGTGAAACATTACCAATTTAATTTTTTTTTTTTTTGGGGGGGGGGGCGGGTTTTTTGGGAAAATCAGTCGAGGTTTTTTTATGTCCGATTCACTCCCCCCCCCCCTTCTCCCCCCCAAAAAGTAAATCAGTGATGTTTCACCCCTATTAAATTGTTGGTATATATGTATGTAACTCCAATATCAAATTTTATTAATGTTGTTTTTATGTCCGAAGAGACAAAAGCGCCACGTCCGTTCTGTGTGAATGGGGCCTTAGAAAACATTTACTTGAACTGTAACTATTCTTTTAGAAGATGGTTAATTCTACCATCAATATATATATTAAAACAATCAATAAAAAACTTATATTTTACAAATAACTACATCTAAAAGTACAATTTAAATTTGAGTATGGTCAGGATTTGCAGTAAAAAAGTGGAGAAATGGTACTAACAGGTAACCACAAAGTATTACAGGTAAAGGGACAGTTTCAAATTATATTTTAAAAAATTGAAATAAATTCCCAGAGGAATTCAAATAAATATTGACAAAACCCACACTATCAAAATAAAATGTGAATAACTGTTTTGTTTTTTAACGTGACATTGAATAATCATCAGAATGTTTAAATTTTGCTCAAATTCACTTCAGAATTACTCTCCAGGATATAAATTAATTTAAGATGGATTAAATATTTTATTATTAAAAATTAAAAAATAATTTCGAAAAAGTATTTGAATGTTATAAGAAACATACTTTTGACCAGCTATTGTTGAAAGACCAGAAATGCATAATATGAATTTTCTAGCACCTCGCCTTATTAACCATTCCAGTAAAGTCAACCATCCATCTTCCTCATCACCTAAATATATATTTTTTTAAAAATTAGTTAAAATTTTGAATTGATAATAATTACTAAATTAATAAATATGCAAAAATTATTTTAGTTATAACATTAGAAATTACAAATTAACAGGCTTTATTTCAATTCATTATCTAATAATTGGAAATATTATTAAAAATTTAAGCATCTTTCAAAGGTGATTTCTTTCTTTTTTACATCAATTAGTCATGATTTTAATTATCTGCCATTTCTATTCTAATTATTTTTTCCTGATTCTTTTTTTCTGATGTAATTATATATTTATATTTATAAATGTATTAATTGTTACCATATATTTTTTCTGTTTTTCCCTACTTGGTTCTGTGATTTTTATTAAGTTTAACTTACAAGGGGATGTTTTGACTTGTAGCTCACATATTTGAATGCCAATTTTCATGTGGGTAGTAGGGACCTATAATAGTGTAAAACTAGAGTTATAGCTGCCCATGAGCTTTGGGAGCTGAGAAAATCTTTTGTCCTTTAAAATCTGGAGTAAATTTAATGTTATATACATAAATAGAAAGCATAACGCATGCTGATTCTAGTGATGCCATTACTATTTTAATCGGTTGGACACAGCAAATGTTATGGCCATTAGAAGTTGTTGATCTGAATTTTAAAAATATTAACGTTCTTAAAAGGGGTAAACATTTTTTTTTTTTTAATTTTGATAAAATTTAACATATATTTATTAATGTGCTGAATTGAGATTTGAGGTCCAATTTGCATTAAAAAAAAAATTTCCCACTGATTTACAGCGGATTTCATTGGAATTTAGTCATTTATTTTTGGAGTTTTTTAGCACCCTGAACCAGGTCGTGTTTTGAGCATAACAAAACTGTTTTTATATCAAATAACATACAAAACTACCTTTTTACACGAAAAAAACATTTCCTCTATCTTGACTGAGAGCTGAGAAAAAAAATAAAACATAATTTTCATATTTTTTTTTTTTCTTGGCTCCCAATACTCATGGGTGGCTCCAACTCTAGTTTTACACTATTATAGGTCCCTAATACCCACACAAAAACCAGCATTCAAATCTGAGAGTTACAAGTCAAAACGTCGCCTCGTTAGATTACCAGTATATTCCTTTTTTCCATTGTCATTAATTTTGAAGTTAAATTATATTTTGATATATACTTTTTTCTTGTTGTTCCAATTTAAACTATATTTCCACACATTTACTTGATGTATACATCGTAAACAGTTGTAAATATCAATAAATAAATTTAAAAAATATTGAAATTTAGTAATTTTAGAGTTTTTTAAAATTGATTAGTACCAATAAAGTAAAACTTAATGAACTTAAGATTTGGTGCAGATACTACAGACAGTATTTGTTAAAATGTTTATCTCAATCTATTAAAACACACCACAAGAAAGAAATCCAGAAAGCTAGCCCTTTCAGTACCGCTTTTACTTCTAGTCATCCAAAAAATCTAAAAATTGGGAATCTACTTTTAGCCTAAATAGCATTTTTTAAAAAACACATCACTTTATGATGAGTAGTTTGGGAGAAACAAAATGTCTACAATTGTGGACATTGGTACTCAATGGCTGAGAACTCTCAAATATCAGAATATTAAGGAGAAAAATAGTTATCAAGTAAAAATGCACCAAAAAGCAACATATATAATAAATAATTAAATTAATAAATAATATATAATAAATAACATATATAATAAATAATAAAGCAATGAATAATTGTCGAGTCTGCCATTTCAGTTTTGATACCGCCAATAAATAAATTATTTATTGTCTCAAAGACCAGGTCAATGAGATTAACAACAACGCCTTCTCTCAAACCAAACTACGCATGAATGCACTTATACCGAGTAAAGAATCCCAATATAGCCTTATCCTCGGAAATCTGAGGATTCCCATCATAAGATGAAGGCCTATGAGTTTGAGGATTTCGTTGGAGTCGCAGAACTTGTATGACCTTACTCCTTTTTGTAAAGCATACATTTAACCAAGCGGAAGCCATTGGGTACTTTTGTCCACCATTATAAACATCACATTACCCCTCTCTAACACACTTCTATAATAATATCTATAGTCCAAAAAACTTCTTTATAAACTAAAATATATATCATAGAATAAAACTTCTTTTTGATTATTGAAAAAAAAAATGCATTTTTAACAATAAAAACAACAAATCCTTTCCTTGTCTCTAAGGCGTGCCAGGCTGTGTTTCCTACAACTTAAAATGATTATTTATACGTTTCGGCTAAAACACTGCTAGGGGCAGCACTAACTATTCTCTTTAGGACGAAAAAATGATGTCAAAGTTGGTGTCTATAATTGTGGATGCGGTAACTGAAAGGGCTAGAACCCAAGACAAAGTTGGTTCAGGGCAGATAAGCTTTTTTATAAATGAAATGTAATTTTATAATAAAGTTGTAAGATTATTTTATCTTATATTATTTATCATTATAATTGAGGTAAACAAATACAGCTCATGTACTATGAAAAGTAAATAGGAAGCAAAAATAATTACATAAAAAAATATTTTGCAGAGAAAGGAGAGATAATTACAACTTACCAACAATTAAGTATAATTTACTTGAATCAAAAACGTGTGCATTTGTTTTTAAATTAGAGACACTCTTATCTTTCATCGAAACTATCAATTTCGTTTTTAGCTCATTCCTATAACAGAAAGAAAGGATAAACTTTAATTTTGTGAATTAAAAGTTTTGAGCATAACATAACATGCAAACAATATTATATCAATGAAAAAACACACTTATAAATCAAACTTTTGAAATATCATGAATATTAATGACACTAGACTATCTTCTTACCAAATAATATAGAACAAAGTACAAGATTAAGATTATTATTTCTAACCAATTCTGTTTGCATATTGTTTTATGTTACAAGATATTGGAAAAAGTACATAACCCTGATTAAAAAATACATATATATAGATTTTAAATATATATTACCCCCCTCACGGCTTCCCCCACTCTCATAAGTAAAGAACTGATTATTTTAACTACTAATCGAAGTTTTATTTGTTCATCAATAAAAATATTATATTGAAGTTTTCAATTGACCATTATTTATTCGATAATATTTTCACGAGTAACACTTATACACTGATCATGTGTTAGAAGATTTCTAAAACCATGATTGGACATCCATTTTTTAAACTTTAATGTTGAGTTAGTAATCCAGATGAACATAGAAGATTAAGAAACTCTTGCGGATAATGGACTGCATTATTAGTGCTTACAATTAAAGGCCCATGAACCATATTTTACACTCTATATCAAAAAGCAAAGGATCAACATTTTGATTTGGTAATAATTTTTATTTGGCATAATAATTTTATTGATTTCATTTGGTTGGATTTTAATTTCTAACCATAAAAGTGTATAACAGTGTGGCAAACCTCTTTTCTGCTATTCAACATAGTACATCTACATTTTTATAATTGCTTAACTTTTCTAGAACTATGAAGAGGATATAGTTAAAATTTAGTATAGATTGGTTGAGAAGGTTTACCATTGTAAACATTGTTCACTGGGATCAACACGTCATACCACATTCTGAAATCTTTTTTAATGATTTAATTGAATATAAGCAAATTTTATTATCAATTTCAAGTTATACAATACAACACCATGCCATTGTAATCTCTCATGTAGAATGGCGCTCGCTACCTATTGCTGAATTTTCAAACTTCACTGTTATCCACATATTATTGTTTTTTAATAACAATTCATTTAAAATCAGTAGATTTTATTATTGCTAAACCTTCCTGGAACTATAAAGATGATGTGGTTAAAATTTGGTACAGATTGGTTCAGTAGTTTTTGTGGTTTAGATCACAAACAAAAAATTCCTTGTCTTTTATATAATAGTATAGATATTATATTTATATTTTTATTATTATTATTATTTCATGTAAATTGTTAATTAATAAGAAAAAATATATAACTTACTTATTACCAGATAAAACTTCAATGTTAAGTGCTGAAGAAGAAATTTTAGTGAAGAATATAGGTTGTATTTCTCCATTTTTTAGACCACTATTAACTAAGTCTCTTAATGATATTTTTGTTTGAATTGGTAATGACAAAAGGGCTTCAGGGTATATGCAGAACATGCCTGATCCTGACAAAAACACTCCGAGACCTAAAAAAAATCAATTCATATATTATGTATTATTTTTATATTAAATGTTACATTATATACATTGATATTATAATATTGTATGTATTATATTGTACCGATATGATATGTTAATATTATATATATACTGTAGATATAACCTACAATAATGGTTATAATGACTACTATACAACTAGATTTCTTCAACTTGTCATCTACGATATGCAATTTTTATTTAAAAAGATTATGTTATCTAAATGGTGACCCTTATGCTGTAGGCACTCTTCTAATCGGGAACGAAGATTGGCGATCACATGCTGACATATAGCTCTCGATATTGCTGCCATTTCTGATGTTTTGCTTCAATTGCGTCAGGTTCGTCGGATTATTCTCATAGACCTTACTTTTAAGGTATTACCATGCAAAATAGTCAAGTGGACTAAGGTCGGGGCTTCTGGGAGGCCAGTTGATGTTACCCCTACGCAAAATGGCCTTATTAGGAAATAATTCGTTAGCAGCTTCCATTGCTTGATTTGATGTATGGCAAGTGTCCCCATCTTGTTGAAACCACGTTCTTGAGTTTTTGGGTGTCCAAAAAGAGTATCGGGTATTTGTTACTTCGATAAAAAAAAAACTACTTCAACAATTTTGATAACATACTCATCAGTGATGAAGCAACCTTCATCGGAATAGTCATGTCAATAAACCGAATTGTCAGTACTGGGCAGAGGAAAATCTGAGATGAAAGCATGAACGACCCCTGCACATCCAAAAAGTCGTTGTTTGTGCCGCTATGTCTGCTAGTGGCATAATTCTTATTTTCATGAAGATCGACAAGGCTTCAATGTGAATAGTGACCATTATTGCGGTATGCTGCAAAACTTTTTGGGTCCAGAGTTACAGGAATTTCAAGGTTTCAACTCAAGAACGTGGTTTCAACAAGATGGGGACACTTACCATACATCAAATCAAGCAATGGAAGCTGCTAACGAATTATTTCCTAATAAGGTCATTTTGCATAGGGGTAACATCAACTGGCCCCGACCTTAGTCCACTTGACTATTTTGCATGGTAATACCTTAAAAGTAAGGTCTATGAGAATAATCCGATGAACCTGACGCAATTGAAGCAAAACATCAGAAATGGCAGCAATATCGAGAGCTATATGTCAGCATGCCATCGCCAATCTTCGTTCCCGATTAGAAGAGTGCCTATAGCATAAAGGTCACCATTTAGATAACATAATCTTTTAACAAATCTTTTAATAATTAACAATAAAGTTTTTTTTATTTTAAGTAGTTTTTGTTTTATTGAAGTAACAATTACCCGATACTCTTTTTGGACACCCTGTATAACAAAAAAATATTCCCCATTAAATTTCTGATTTGGTAACACAAATTTTCGATCCGTGCAACAACAACAAAGCTGGAATACAAAGTGTTAGATTTTTGAGTGTCAATAAAAAGTTACACATTTTGTGAGTGAAAAAATGTTACACAAGAAAACTGTAGATCATATCCAAATCCAAAACTATGTCCATATCAATACAGATGAGATAGTTCATAACTTCATTCAAAATACCTTCCTAATAAACATAAATAAATGATAGAAAAAGATTTACCAATGCTAAATGTTGACTCCATTGAAGGATAAGCAACTTGAAAAAATTTAGGTTCATGTTTCGCAAGACACTTTAGTGAATCTTTTAGTATTTGAGTGTCAGGTAAAGTGTTAACAATTGCATCAAAACCTTCTCCCATTGTTTTAAGTAGAAATGGAATTTCTAACTGGGATTGGTTATAGTTTATGATGTTATCTTCATGTATCTGAAATAATGAGTCATTAGGATTATATACTTTAAATTATATATGTTTTCTTAATTATTAATATATTAAAATCGAAATTTTTACCTGTGGAAATTTATTTTTAATATACTCTTTGTGTTCTGGTTTTCCATCATAAGTTGTGAAAACCTTATGTTTTCGCCTGATGGCAAGATTGATTATAGCTTGTGATATTGGCATCACTCCATCATGGACAAGAATAGTGCCTACTCCTTTGCGAAGAGCCTCTTCTTCAAGGATGTAGTATGCCTTAAACCAGAAGGCTTTCTTAGAAACTTTAAGCTTTGATCATTTTTTAGTTAATCTTTAATGCTAGAATCTGATAAATAAAAAAATGTCGAATCTTGGATTGTGTTTTAAGTATTTACAGCTTGAAATTAAGGAGAGGGGGAAGAGATAAAAGTTTTGAACTAGTTCATGCACTATGTCTAGGAAAAAAGCGTAAGTTCATCTTTATACTGAAGGAAGGGTCACAGGATTAGAACCATTGTTTAATATAGCTTCAGCACAAGATTATGCTGATTACAGTGGCATTGTTTTTTCAGGCCTATACAGTTCTTTCCTGTTTGAGAAACTAACCCCATTTAGGATGAGGCCTAGTTCCTTAGAAGGTTGTTGATCCAGCTAAAGTGATGATATTATCGGAGGTATTAAGTGATAAACAACTTAATTACACTTACTAATGTGTATATAACTAGAACTGAAGAAATTTCTTCATGGGTCCAATTCTTAGGTTTAATCCACATGAAATGTGGGTCTGGTTGTAAGCAGAAGTTCCCATCATTCATTGTTGCCAACCCACATACTTCCTTCCTTTGGCAAATCCCACTATATTCAAACAGCATATGCTATTGAAAAAAAGAAAAATAAACTAATATAGTAATATGTATTAGTAATAAATAAGGGTATACAAATATATTCTTACTGATTTTTTCAACTCTATAGGAATCTAATAGGGAGAACATTAACACTAAATCTACCATGATAGGTCAAATGACCTTTTTTGGACTTTTTGGCAGAAGTTTTTGGAAACAACATTCATTACTTTGATTTTTGACTTTACAACTTACAAAAAAAAAAAAAAAAAAAATAATAATCTACTATATATTTGTTAAATACCACTCACTCATTTAACACGAAATCTCAGACACCACCGAACGGATTGGAATGAAATTTGGTAGGTAGCTTCCTCTAGGGCCGTAGGTGCTCGCTAAGAAAGGAATTTAAAAAAATCGGCCTGGATCGCGGCTAATTGGCGAAAAATGCTATTACAATTTTTATTGGGTGAATAACAGTAGATTAATTATCATATGGTATTTGGAAATAAGCTAAGTTAAAAAATAGGTTAGATGCTAAAGCCACACACTTTGATCACATATTAAGTACCTGATAGTTGTAAACAAACAAAAATACGATTGATGTCGAAACCTCATAATATGGTACTTTCTGTGAACTCATGGTGGATACTCATGTGTACCCTTACAAGTATGAGTTGATTCGGGACGAGAAGCTATTATTAAAAGACTTATGTTAAAGGGGAGGTTAAAAGACTTAGGTTCTCTGGTGATGAAATGTAAGGCCAGTTCAATGTACATATTCCTTACGAGCAACCCACCAACCTTGCTTCACCAGTAGCTTCATCCCCCAACTACTCTTCCGTCAGCTTTCCAGTCACAAGATAATTGTTCTAAACTATAATTGGCCCTCTTCAAATTGACTTTTCTCTACCAGGCCCAAGTTTTATTTCTTGAATCTGGACAAGTTATACCTAGGCTTTCTGAATTTCATTCCTTCATCCTAGAATCTACCTTTTTCTCAGTTCAGATGAGTCTATTGCAACATTGAAGTAAACTCATCAATCTAAAAGTAAACAACGTAGAAAATGATTCACAGATTCAGTTCGCAACAAACAACTAAGGAACTCGGCTGCTAAATATATTCAAGCACATGTAGAAGTCAACAGGGAAGGTGTTAAGAAATATATGACAAATCATCCTGAAATTAGCAGAAAAGTGTTAACAAATATAAAGAAAGCCAACCAGAAGTTAAAGGATATGCTGTACACATATATTCTGAGAATCACCCAAATATACTAAGAGGGGCTGAACAGAAGTAAAAGAAAACCCATCCTGAAATCCATAGAAAGTCTTCAAAAAGTACTCAGAAAATAATCCTCATGTTAAACGTATGACTGTAACAAAACACGATGAAAGATGTTTAATGGAAAGGTTACAGCCAGTATGACCCAAATTGGTGGTCTACTTAAGATTGGTGTTATGCTGTAAAATGGAAGGACGAGAGTCATATGCTGCAGTCCAACTTCCTCCCTTTCAAGAATATCCTGAACACTTGCACAGCCTCCTTACTTACGAACATCCTTAGGCTGAGCATTTTCTAAATGTTATTTAGAAATAGAACGATTGTTTCCAAATGACATCGTTTGGAGGAAAAGAGTTAAAACAGGGAGATTTCATGTCAACATTTAAGGTGCGAGGACAGGTACATATCACAGAATAGGGAGTCTGATGCCTGGAACACAACAGCAACCGTCTTTTATTCAGATAAATTTTGTTGGTGATGACAACCATGACAGAGACATTCACATTGGTTACTTTCAAAATGTCAAGCCTGCATTCAGAGGCCAACTCTAGAAAATTCTTCATGAACATAACAAGTATATCAAGGACTTCAGAGTTGCTGTTGAGTCTGTTCAAAGATCTACAACATTTCCAGGTAGTTATTGGTGCTAACACAAAGCCTTCAAATGCTCACTGAGGACGTTACAATACTCCTACCACTAACGAAGTTGCTGTCTTTATTGTTGGCCAGGTGTTTTAAAAGCGAGACATTGTTCTCCACAGCAGGGACAAAAAACTAATAAGAATCAGTGAGTTCTATCAAGCGTATGATTCTAATAAGAATCAGTGAGTTCTATCAAGCGTTGATGATTCTCTTCAGTATCGTCTCAAGTTCTGCCGATGGAGAAGAGAGATGGTTACAGTATTATCAGAGCATCCGTCAGCGTGACCCAAACACTAATACACAACTTAAGAAAACTGAGCCTGTTTTTTCAATATCCACTCCTCTCTCATTATTGTTTTAACCAAAAAATTGTGGTAGAAATATGTTTACGTGAAATGTTGGTAGCTTTAGTGTTAAAGAAACATGCCTCTTTCAAACTGGCATTTCAATCTGATACATAAGGTTTTTTAAAAAATGAATTATAAATGGGTATAATAATAATAGCATTTATGACAAAAAAAACAAACAAAAAAACAAAAACATTTACCATGAATTATCAGTCATTGCACTCATAATACTCATAATATTATAATGAGTATTACAAGTATTTTTCTAGAGCTCCCAGAATTAAGGAATGTTTAGACTAGTGCCCCTTTTCAAGATAAAAGCTACACAAAAAAATATTTTTTAAAAATTGTTCTGATAAATGTATTAATTGGACTACCTTTTTTTTTTCTCCAAATGTATTTAACAGATTCAGTCCCAAGGAGTGAAGTTCCAGGTCAGGACATCTGTAGCAACATATACAAAAACAATTAGTATTGAAAAAGAATTTTTATCAAAAATAATTTTTTAAAAATGGTTTATCAAAAATAATAAGAACTTCCCCAAATCTATAAAAATTGGAAAGAAAAAAGAAAAAACCCTAAAGATATTCTGTAAGACAGTAAAAACATGGTTTCTAGGCTGCTGTTTTCAAATCAAATCAAATACAATAGAATATATTTCAATGTGATACTGTGAATGAAACTTAGAGGTAGAGGCAGTAATTTAATCAATAAAATTAGTTTCTAAATAATCGATATTGATATGATTTTTCTTTTTGGTTGGATTACATTGCTTGCAGATATTACATTGCAGCCAAGTGCGGTCTCGTTCATTGCTTGTAGAAACACAAATATTCTAGAAGAGGTTATCAAAACTAATGTTGTTATTAACCATGGCTTATATGATGTATTGGTTCGCCACCACAACCTGTCAACTAGTACCTACAGTAACCCTTAATCAGGGTCAGATCGATCTAGATACATGGACAATGGCTGGTTAGGAAGAGAAGGCTGAATATAACAATTTTTTCCCTCTCCATCCTAGCCGTTTCGAGCATGGGGTTTTCCTGGTTTGGAGGAGGATGGGAATCGATACCACCCAGCCATGACTGAATTTGAAATCTATTGGTCCAATTCCTATGGTAACACTTTTTTACCAAGTGCATGCAAATTCATACAAACACTAAGACTAGACCTAGGATACACATCTTTAACGATTGTAGACTTTCCGATAGCTGAACCTATAGTATTTATTTTTACAACCTGGAAAATATCACAATTCTAGACAAGGTTACATTTCTAAAAAATCATCTAGCTAAGAGCCTATATAATGTAATTCTTGTTCATGCTGTAATATACATGCAATAGTTATTTTAAGTTAAATATAAATTAGCACTGGTTGAGAAGATGGTCAGGGATGCAGTCAGGTTGCACATCCAAGGTTAAAAAGTTTATATATTTATACGATGTTTTGACCTGTCTTACTGGTCTTCTTCTGGGCTAAATATTACAAAACACTGAATGTGACCTAAATGATACAAAATGAAAAAGCAAATTAATTTACCTAAGAATGTCGAAAGAGTTAATTACATAATTGAAAGAATATCTGAAGTGTTGATTACACAAATGAATATGAAATAGTACCAAGGTCTAGTTGAAAGATACAATATGTAATTGAATTATTTTTGGTTGAATAATACAAATTTTAAATTGCGTGAACTAATTGAATGATACAATTTTCATAACAGATTTTTTTAAATATAGAAAGGTATAAACAGATATTTAGATAAATTTAAGAAAAATATATGTAAAGGAGAAGGATAAGTTATAAAGGTAAGAAAGAAAATCAAGTTGACATAATAATTTCAGAGGTTGGGGAAATATAAGAAATCATAATAAATCAAATTACAGATTATGGTCTAGTTTAAGACACAGCCAACTATGGCAGATAAAAAAAAAAAAAAAAAAAAATCCAATTACATATTTTATCTATCAATTTCATATTGAATTCTGTAATTAACACTTCCGATATTGTTTCAATTATTTAATTAACTTTGTCGATATTTTTAGTAAATTAATGTACCTTGTTCATTTTGGTGGCACCCAGTTTTTTTTTATTATTTTTAGCCCTAAAGAAGACATTTAAGGCAGGTCGAAACATTGGCACTCTGTGTATAAAGTTTTTTAAACTTGAATGTGTAATTCATCTACCTGACTGCATCCCTGACAATCTTCTAAACCATTATATCATACAGTCAATCAATCTATTTTCATAAATTAGCACTGTTTCATATTTTAATTTTATGATATTGTAATGATTATGACTCTGAAACTATATTTCTCTTTCAATTGAATTTGTTTACATATCATAATTATTTATCACCTATATTTTTTCAATATCATCATCCAATACCATTTATACCAGTTAGAACTCTGAGAATCATTCATTGTAATTTATTTCTTATATTGGATATATATATTTCAGGTAAATGGAAATTCTAAATAACTTACTTAATGCGATGAAATTGAAATACATTATTGTTTCCAATTGCTGAAGACAATCTTAAGTTAACTGGTGTTAGAAGAGAGGTTCCCCATTTTCCATTGAGGAATATATTGACACGCAAATCTTTTTGTAAGCAGTCTTTATATTGGTCTAATTTAAATGAAGATATGTCTGAATCAGTAAACAGAAACCTGGAAATGGCAAAAATATTAATATAATAGTTATGAACCCTATTGTGATTATTTATTTTTTTTACATTATAATTTTTGTCATTGATTATGACCAAGTTTTCATAATCTATAATAGTTGATTTGTTTAATCAACAAATACTTTGTAATAAATTAATTAATACTTTGTAATCAATACTTTGTTAATACAACAAATACTACTATCTCGATTCAGTTATAACTTACTTAAAATTTATTCAACTACCTTAAAATGTTATAACTTAAGATTTATAACATTTCAACCTGGGCATCCATAAAATGTATTACCTTAAAAGATGAGTGTTTTTAAGGGATGAAGTTAGTTCTATTAGATCGTGAATAGCTGCTAGGGAAGAATATTTACTGACTAAGTAATATAATCTCTGTTTATCTTGATTTAAATAATTAGTAATGTTTGATTTCCAGTTATTGTCCTGTATAATTATAACTGATTCTTCATCTTGTTTCTTCACCTATAAAGTCAATATTAAAATACAGTTTCATTATCAATAAATAATTACTTTTTATTAAAGCAAACAATCATTAAAATTATATAGTAGTTGGAGTCTAAATACTAGTTAGTATTATTTTAATTTTTTTGTGTACCATACCTATTTTCTATCCAACTTAGAAATAATAATGTAGCTGTAATAGTAGGGTCAAGTGGTGTACATTGTGATAATAATAATTAGCTCTGTCTATAATAAGTGAATATTAATGTAACTACCATAATCTGGGGCTACTTTAGACAGGTTTCGCACTTTTGCATGGCAGCACGATTGTTTTTGTGGATATTTTAAATTCTCTTGAGCCAAATGATAGCTATACAACTTAGCTTCAAAATCCCATATGAGGGATTTTGC
This sequence comes from Euschistus heros, assembly GCA_003667255.2. Classification (NCBI taxonomy): domain Eukaryota; kingdom Metazoa; phylum Arthropoda; class Insecta; order Hemiptera; family Pentatomidae; genus Euschistus; species Euschistus heros. Next base: position 1,394,046 of record RCWM02000032.1, on the reverse strand, counting down.
TATCTTCAATATGAGAGAGAAGGGAGTATTTTTCTCTTGTTCAAAATAGTCCCACAAGTAGGGGCTACTCTGAACAAAGATGATTTTCTCCTCAAAAATGCTTCTCTGAGCCTTCTTCAATTCAACCCTTTTAATTATTAAATTTAAGCTTTTTAAAAATGTTCTCAGATTTTTTCTATTTCTATTTTGAGTCCAAAAAGATTGAAAAAAAAAAAATCACTTTTTAGTAAAATAGTTGATTAAAATAACTAGTTATTAAACAAAGGAGAAGGTGCTGATTAAGAAGGCACTGAAGAAATAAGTAGGGAGTTTTGGCTAGAGGAAGCACTCTTGAGTTTAGAATCCAGTCAGGTATGTTTAGTTATTTACTCGGAATCGAGGATCGAGTCAAAGAACACTTTTAGACCAATAATAAAGTAAATTAATATTGAAGTTAATCACATTTTTGAATTTATGGCAGAGCGGCGAATAGCTGATTATTCAAAGGAAGAATATTGAAGGTTGTATAGTATAAATGTTCAGCAAATGAACTAATAAATTTTAAGAACATAGTAAATAGGGTAATAAAAACTTTTAATTATCAAATGAGTGTGTTACCTATAAATATAATTTTATGTCATTGTTTAATATTTATTGTAATAGTAGTATTAATTTTTTTTTTTTTCAATATATTTAATTTATGCACAGATATATTAATTTTTTATGTTTTAATTTTTTATATATAATAAAATAATTTTGAAATTTTTTTTTTTTATACACTGCATATAGAAGATTTTCTTTTAATTTATCATCAATATATATATATATAATAGTTCGAAAAATATCCCTCTGATATCTTATATACCAAGATAATAATATATTTTTTTAGATACTCTTATCTAATTAATATTATTTTAAACTTGTTTATATTAAATAGAATTATTAAACTGTTAAATCACAGCTTTCACTCAGACAAAGCCTACTAATTTTCTGTCTATAAAAAAATTAATTTTAATTAAGGTGTATATATCTTTCACTTACAGTCTTACAGAAGAAATAGCTTTCATTCTTAATGTTCTGCTTGGTTATTACCGCTAAACCAGTCGGTGGTCTAGCACCTTTGTAAATAAGGAATCCTCCTTCCGAGTTATTAAGAACATTTAATGTATTTTCAAGAAGACTGCTCCCGCTAATGATCAGACTGAAACTGTCTGTGTTCTCTTTTAGGTCTGTATTCAACAGCATTGTGTCACTGGCTACTGTAGCCATCTTTACCTAAAGTTAAATATTAAAATTATAAGGAACAAGTTACAAAAAAAAGAAATACATCAGGGCAATAAACATTTCACTCATGTATTTTACCTCAATATCATTTTGCTTCCTTAAGATATCATCTACTATAGATGGTGTAGAAATATTTTCCAAAATTTTTATTACATGAAGTTTTGGATATGATTCACCATTTTTTCTGTACAAATTATCCAAGGCAATCATAAGACTGGTTTTAAAGAAATCATCCTGTAAAAATGTACCATGTCAATGATTAATCTTACATATTAAGTGATTATCTAATCAGAATGTATATATTGTTTTACTGAATAAATATTACAATCTGCCTCTCTAAAAGGCAATGAGCAATATGGATGACAATGTATCCATTCATACAATATGTATAAAGAAAATAAATAAAAAACATCAAAAATGAAACCCTCTAATTATACAGGATTATAAGATACAAAATAAACTATTGTATAAAAGGACGAGCATTTATTCCTTTGTCATCACTAACCACAAAAGCTACTGAACCTATCGGTACCAAAATACATCATCTTTATAGTTCGAAGAAAGTTTAGAAAAAATAAAATTTACAGATTTATAATAAAATTCATGTTAAAAATGCAATTAATATGTGGATTCCAGTGAAGTTTGAAAATTGACTGAAAGGCAGAGAACACTATTCTGAAAGGTTTCAATAGTACAGTGTTATATAGAGCTCGAAATTTACTTATTTTGAATTGAATTGTTATTAAAAAGGAAATAAATATATAGAATATTAATATTTTCTTCCTTGAATTCCAATGATGCCTACTAATCTGCCTTTTCAATTCTAACGATTAAAATATGCCATTAAAGTTTCTTTTTATATTACGATTAACAAATCATAAGGCCAGGCTTGCAAAAACGTTATAGTGGATCTCTGGTCTGACTATCATTATTATAATATCAGGAGGCAAAACTGGAAAAGTAGTTCATTCGGATGTCTTATGAATTTATTTTTCCATATTTTCTACAATGCAAGAATTTTATTGATAAATAAATAAAACTTCAGTTATCAGTTAAAATTATTTATGTTCTTAACTTATGAGAGCAGGTGAAGCTGCGACAGGAGATGCTAGTATAATATGAAATAAATCAGAAAATAATATTATAAAGAAATTAAAAAACAATAATAATAATACACAGAGGAAAAAATATAACAATATTAAAAATAAATAAAAAACAAAAAGTAATAAGAATGTAAATCCATATCTATCCAACAAAAAAAAATTGCTAATAGACTAGACAAAAGACACCTTCCTTTATTTCTGTAATTTGGTTTATCCTAAGTGTTCTCAATTCTGGGACATGCCTAAAGGGCCACATTGATAAAGTAATGACTAATAATAAAAAAAAAAAAATTCTGTAATTTAATCATGCCTGGGAACAAAGAGGTTAATGACAACTTTACATCCAGTAAGACAGAATTTTATTCTATAAATTCAAAAATTAATTAAGTGCTGATCTAGAGAATAATTTCTTTTCCCCTCCTTCCAAAGTTTTATTTACAAAATAATTTCCAATCGTTAAATGTTATAAATAGGATTTTATTGCTAGAAGATAAAAGGGGGAGCTAAATGCAACCCAACACCAAACCTATCGACATTTCATGTGAACCTATTTCTATCAAAATTTCTCAGTAAAAAACAATAATGAGAAAGGAGTGGATATTGATGGAGCATTGTAGATATATTTTTATTAAAAGAAGTAAAGTCAAAAAGCAAGTAATCAATGTTGTTTCCAAGAACTTCTGCCAAAAAGTCCGAAAAGGGTGATTTGGCCATGGTAGGTTTAGTGTTAAAATACTCACTTATAAACATTTATGATAGGTTGGAATTAAAACAATATTTTTAATTTGTTTTTATTACTGTAAAAAATTCAGAGTGGGTTGGGTATTAATACCTAATTCGTGGACTGTCTATGAAATGGATACTAACACCTGGTCAGTTTCTAATGTTTTAAAATTTCTTTCATTATTGTAAGGCATAGGTAGGACTAAATACAGGAATTTTATAGCCATCAAACTGAACATGAAATCATTATTGTGATTAAAATTATGCAACTTTAACTGTTCATTGAATACAGGAAATATGCTTTTTCTCACAATATATGTGTTTCTTGACAGATAAAAAGCAATATTAATGAGGATAAAATTATTTTCTTAGCAGTTAGAGATAGAATACAGTATAACCTCACTAATCCAACCCCTAAGGGACCAAGAGGGAGGGCGGAACAGCCAAAAGGTTGGATTAACCAGAGATTTGTATGAAATATAATGTAATTCATAGTTAAATGTGTATTATAATTATATTAAACATTATAAATTTAAATTTAAAAAAAGTAAAGGAAATGGAAATGTAAATTATATACAAAAATAGACTAATTGTCTAAATATTTTAGCCAGCTATTTAGGTATTGGTTTGTGATGTATTGGTGATAATAAAAATGTATAGCATTTCGTTTATAGCAAACTAAATTTTTTTTCAATTGTTCATGATGCAGTATACCCTCAAATTTGTTGATAAGGAAGTATATAACAAAACAATAAAAAAACAATTTCTGCCACTTTTTGAGAGAATTCTGAATATTTGGAAGTCCTTTTTAAGCTACAGAGCTTATTTTCTGCTCAGATTGTATTAAATTTAGTCTAGTCTAATTTTTAACATAACAAGAATTTCTTCAGAAACAAGTGTGCCGCAGATATTTTGTGGATAGATAGAAAAGTTTGAAATATTTGTTGCTTTTACGGTAACAATTAGAGAATGGTGGTGCTTCAAGATCCCCAGAAATTCCAAAACTTCAAGGTAACATTTAAAAAATCAAAACTACCCAACCTTTTGCGTACCAAAATGTAGTTTTATTTGACTATTAGATAGATAACACGGAAATATTGTTCCCCACCTCTTGGACTCTGTTCATGGGAGAGTCGGATTACCTAGAAGAGTTGGTCTTGCAGGAGACATATAATGATGTTCTACTGCATTCTAATAAAACATATTTTTTTTTATCTTTTAATAATTAAAACTTTTGTGTTCAATTGTTTTTCTTGATGTATTTTAAATAAAAAAATAATGAAATCAGTTAAATAGTATGGTACCAATAAACGGTCTAAATTATATAATATTTACTTACTTCAGTTTTGTTGTTAAATTCAAGATAAGGCATGAATTTTGGTTGTAAAAATTCTGTCGTCTTTTGAACTGTTGAATGTTTTAGCAGCTGCATATTAGGACGACTCGTACAAGGCAAAAGTATCTCAATACCTTGACCCCAAATGAAACCCATTTCCTTATTGTAGATCAATGTACAAACTATAACAACACTGTGTAAATAACAAGACAGAGAGAATAAAGGAAATAAAATAAGAAAAAGCATCATTTTACCTTTTCCACCCTCAGGAGGAAATGATGTGAGATTGATAGCAATTCTCTCAATAAAAGATATTAATTCTAGTTCATTATTTTCAAGAGATTCAAAATACTCAACAACTTTGAAAATATTGTCAAGAAAAGATAACCAGTCGCCAGTCCATTGTATTTCTACTTCCACTTCTACACAGGAATAAACAGTTGCTTATTTTTAGGTTTTATAGAATTTTCAAAATTATTCATTCCGCTTTAAATAAGTAAAAAATAGATAATTCCTTATGAATACGATACCTTTTCCAGATAAATAAATATTATTAATAAGCTGAAATTCAGGATGAACTCTGTATCCTAATACTGAAAGATAAGTATAAACTTGGCAAGATGAAATAACATTTGTTTTCTTTTCAATGATTTTTGAAGGTTCTTTGTTGTATCCTTCCATGTAAGTATTGATTTTCCCAGAAGCTACAAGAGTATTCTCTTTACATATTTCCCATTCTCCACAACCCCTTTGGAACGTCATAAAAACAGCTGTATCACCTATAAAAAGTAAAAAAAAATAAAAATAAAAATAAATATTAATAAAAGATAATTAATACCTGTGTGAGTCACATTTTTGACAGTAAAAGTTATTTTTCAAGATAATTGCAATAGTTGGCTCTGTTTAATATTTTTTGAAATTATTTAGAAATAAACGTTAACAAAACCTTACATAGTACAATGATCCTCTGTGATAAACTCAACCTGTATGCAATTATTGAAGGTATGCAAGTATCGGGGTTTATGATATGACAGACCAACTTGCTTAAAATGATTTTGAACTCCCTATCATGGGACCACAACCTTCACAAAGCATCTCCAAGAAACACCAATCTTGAACCTGAGAGGGGCATTCAAGGAATGGAGGGAATCCACAGGCCTCCAGCAAGCTACAATTTTAATTAGTCAACGCTCTTCTTCAAGGAAAAGTTGCTACTTAGTCTCAGCAGGTAGGAACTTCATTGAGATAGCTGATTCTTTTGAAACTGATCATGAAATTCAAAAGTTTCACACCCTACTACTAATGATTTCAGGTAAGTTTATGATCTCTTTAATCTTCAATTAGTTGGTGTTTGAATAGTAAACAAAGTTTCTTACAATTTCTAAGTAATATAATTTTAAAGAATATCTGTTGTTTTTGGGTGTGGAGCAGAATGTAACGAAATGTGATATACTGTGCTTCCTTTGATTGTATATATTTTGTTTTCTATAAGGTACATCAAAATCATTCAGAATAGGAAGAGGAAGATGGACATTGGTCTACACAATGCTAATGACATTAAGGAAGAAGGAAGAGATAATATTCTTGTGTCATGAATACACTATACACTATACCCCACCCCTGGGAAACACTGTGACAAATTTGTGATTTCAGATAAATAAAAAAATAAATAGCTTCTAAATATAATTTTGATATTATTTCAAGCCTAATATGAAGGTCAAAGACTGTTGATTTTATAGTAAATAATTAGTATATGCTATTATGACCTGTTTTATTTTTCTAAAAATAAAAATGACTTTTTTGTTATACTGTTCTACACTTGACCATACCTGATACAAGTACAAAAGTCCATTGGTATAGATTGTCACTATATGAATTCAAATATTATAATAGTACTACAAAAATTAGTTATCACCATTATTCTCCAATTTCAAGAAAAACATTAATTACTATGCTTCCATAAATTTGAATATATCAGGATATAAGTACCACATTATTCTGAGGCCAGCCAACAATAATTAACAAAAAAATATAAGTTTGAATATTCACAACTAGTATTAAATTGTGAATGATAAAAATAAAGATGTAAAAAGAATACAAATCCTATCTCATGGTAGATGAAAATAAAATTATAATAAATTTTGTTACACTGATTCCACGTTATTTATTTACTACACCAGTAAATTTATTGCTGGTATGAAGTATTCTATACTAGATGTAGATGCTATCAGAAAACACTAAAAAAAATAAAATCAATCCTTTCTAATTTTAATGCAGGGATTACTAAAGATGATGATGTCTAATGACTAAGAGTATATCTTTTGATTAAACTTACCTTCATATTTGACAAGATTCTCAAAATGTACCCCTTCAAATATTATTTTAGTAACATCTTCATTTTTGAATTTTAAATATTCTTCTAAAACTGTACTCTGAAAATATAAAGTACATATAACTTATCAGTGAAAAGAATAAATAAATATATAAAAAATCATACCAGCCATAAACAGTCATTATTTTAATATCTGATTAGGAAGTACTGTTTTCCTTGAGTTTGGTTTAGACTGGTAATTCCATTATGTAATGGGGGTGATTAGAGGTGATTCTGTCATGGTTACTCATTACTAAAGGTTTTACAGGCAAATCATGGAAAACTTCAATGTTAAAAATATAAAATGCATTTAGACTCATCAATTGCTAATTGGATATGTACTCTGCCCTTGAAACAAAAACCTTACTTGAACAAAACAGATTTTTCTGACTAAAAAAAGTTAATTTTGAATAAAAACTCTGCAAAAAAGGTCTTTCTCATAAGCTGATAGTAGAATATAAGACTGGTGGATAAAACGTTAAATATCACTTGACCACTTTATAATTCTAAAATCGTCATTGATATGATGGAGAAAAAAAGCACAAAGATTATCTATAAGAAGTAAAATAAATTTTATTTATAGCAGATATTCCTCAATCAGAAGATATTGATGAATTAAAATGTTTGTTTCTTGAACTTTTGTAAAAAATAAATGTTTCATTTAAAAAGATTAAGAATAAAATTTAACTCACTACATAAGCAGCACTTAATATGATTGGAGTTCCATCAAGTGCACAATTCATGAATTTTTCGTGTTTACTATTGCTATTCGTAAAAGTGATTTCTCTGCTAATTTTAACCTGGAACATGAAATCAATAACAATTTATTTTTTTTATATTTACTATGATCACAGCCTAAAATAAACTTACAAAATAATAGATTTTAAAGTAAGTATAGAGAGAAGGAACTAATTTTGTTACAATTATTTAAATGTTTTAATCGGTGGGCCTTCACTAGAAAAATCGTGCTAAAATTCTATTTATGTTAGTGGCTTTTTTTCTTACATTTTTTCTTCTTTGAAGGAATGTCCAGGGCCTGAAGGTCCCAGCATTGTTCCAGTTAAGAAGGCCAGCCAAATGTGGTGTTCCTCGAGACACAGGGAATTCTACAGGTGGATAAAGCTTTTCAACATCAACATGCACCCCTTCTGCAAACATCCTGAAATATTTTATGGTCGATAAAGGTAAAGGTCAGACTGAAATAGGTAGGGGAATTATTTTTTGTAGGGCAGTTTTCAATGTGATTTAACTAAGTTGTTGACCTTTCACCTAAAGATAGTCTAGTAAAAAAACTATTCAATAAAAACAAAAAATAAAAAATCTGGAAATTGGACTTTTTTTTAAAAGTAATTTTTGAATTCCACGCCTAAATTAAACACTTTCATCTTCACAAAATTAATAAACCTTTTATTTATATGGAATAGGTAAATAATTTTTAGAGTATTTGAGATAAATGTCTTTTCAAAGGGAAAATCTACGTTTCTCAGTATACTATATATTCTGCACCAATATTTTAGCTTTTTTGATTATGCTCGTAGTTCAATCAAAACAATAAAATATTATTGAAAATTTTCCAGGTAATAATGAAAACTTCAAATGGGAAGGTGCAGGATCTCAATTAATTGCAGAAAAGTAAAGCCCCTGCAGAGGATGAAGATGAAGGAGATAGTGATAATGGGAGAGCTGATGACGATCACGACCCACAGTTTGCTCCTATAGTCACTCTTCCTGAAAAAATTAAAATGAAAACTGGGAAAGAAGATGAAGATGTTGGTAAGGCATAATCCCTCCCCCCCCTAAATCTGGTGTATAAATTTGATTAAAATAATACTGATTTGAATTTTTCCAAAAATTTTTTCAGAGAGAGGGTTGTTGTACATCACAAAATTTCATGAAGAGCCTTCCTCTTAATGGGGTATTTTTATAAAATGTACTGCTAGCAGATATCCTCTTTATCTTCGTGTTTTTTTTTTTTTCCACATTTCAAGCAACAAAATATACAAAGACTCTGAAGGGGGCGGGGTATGATGGTCTGTTCTTATAAGTCCTGTATATTATAAATCAAGTAATAGTCTATTGCTAATACTATGTGTCAATATTGCATGAGAAACCACCTTTTAAACTATTAATATCTGTGAAAATTTGTATGTTATCAATTCTGAAATCTTTTTGACAAAAAAGCCTCCCTTTGTCTGAGTATTTACAGCAACACTTGCCTTAGGAAGTGAAATTTTCAACAACAAATATTGATAAGCACCTTAAAAAAGGCAAAGTTAGGGGAAAAATAAATTTTAAAAAATGTATTGATAACATTAGAAACAAATGAATACTCACTTTCCAATAGCAGCAAGAAAAAATTTCAAGGTGTCAGGTTCAGACCTATTGGTAAGTGAAATATGTGTAGCTTGAGGGAGCATCCTTTTCAGAATAGCTTGTAATAAACCGTGTGGAGCTATTTCAATAACAACAGCATTTTTAGGTATATGAGCACAAGCTTCTTCAAAAAGTACACTGTTTAAAAGATTATTTGTATGGTATTCAGCAGAACTGTACATTCCAAGTTCACTCTCCCATTCATCCTCTGGTACTGAACTAGAAATCCATTTTGAAGAACGAACTTTGGGAAATGGAATTATCTAAAAAAAAATATATCATATTATAATGTAATACATCAAGATCAAAAAGGCACAAAAGAAATGAATGTTTTGTGCAATCCTCTGAGGTTCATTTGCATAGAGTAAAGTAATATATAAAGCATAATACAATACTACAGTATATACGTACTTATGATATATAGATTATAAGAAATATTTTATATAATAATATACCATGATATACATAATTATAGGTATATAGTTATGAATTATGAATTAAAAGTTTGCTGATTTCATTCTTTTGATTTATTTATGATATTTAATAGTGGAAAATTACTTGAAATCATAAAAAACAAATAGGAGAAAGAAAAAAAATTAATGTCCTCCTTACCAGGAGGGGGGGGGGGACCTTCGAAACTTTTCATTGCAAATTTTGATCCAATTTTTTTTTTCTTTTTTTTATGGTGAAAATAAAAAAAAAAAATCTATGTAAAGTTTTTCATTTTGTTCAAAGAGACCTAAGAGGTGATAAAAAATAAAATAAAATGTGGCATAACTTAATTTATATATCAATTTTGAAAAAAGTTATAAATATAATAAAGTATATCTAAAAAGTTATTTCACTAAAACTATTTTTGTTTTATTTTCTATTTTCAAGCAGATTAAGTGAATAATATAAACATTCAAAGAAACATCACTTATCAATAATTTTTGTAATACTTATTATTTAAACATTTTTTTATTTTTTTTTTTATGTTTGAATCATTTGTGCAAATAAACTGTAAGGCTAGTTTGCTCAATGATTTGAAAAAAAAAAAAAAAAAGATTTTTTAATGTTTACTTTGCTTATTGCATATGTAAAATGAGTTAAAAAAATAAGAGTTTCACCACGTTATATGTTTTTTTTTCATCTCTCAGAGACCATTTTACGACAATAAAAAATATGAATCAATTATCAAACAAATTTGGAATAGATTGGGTGACATACAGTCAGGAAATAAATATTGTGATAAACAGATTGATTGAACTGTTGTAACATAACATACTTTTCTGGTTTGTTAGCTATGTAATATAGCGAATATTTTAGTTATTTATAAAATAGTTTAATTTATAATAAGTTTTGTATTGACATGTTATTTTAGTTTCACCTTTTTCAATTCATCTCTGAACAGTTGTCCGAGTGATTGAATGTACCTGCTGTGATATGCTATACCACCTGTCGCAACACTCCTTGCAAATATTCCTTTCTCTTGAAGGTAATCAACATACTTCTTTACATCTTCCAAAGGGCCAGAAATAGTACAGCTGTCCTGGGAGTTATGGCAGGCTACATCAATGGTGTCAGGTAAACTGAATTTCTGTAATTGTCCATACCCTAAACCTAAAAATGAGTTTTACGTAGTTGAATATGCATGGATCAATATAATTAACAAAGATGGAATAAAAAGTCATGCAGTAAACTTTAAAGCAATCATCCAAGATAATTGGAGGATTAAAGATCTCGACACTGGTCATTATTTTTTTTTTTTTAAATACAATTCAAAATGAGAAATTATTATTATTTATTTAGCACAACAACCCGCAAGCGAGTCTTGGCTTTCTCCAACAACAGTCACCACGCATCTCTATCCTGGGATGCTGTCATCCAATCTCCTACTCCGATGGACCTAGAATCCCCTGCTACACAGTCCGACCACCGTAGCCTGGGTCTCCCAACTCTGCACCAGCAAAATCATATCAAAATATCAGGATATTTTCATAGTATTTACCAGTTAAGATGCTTTGAACCTCAGAGTCGATGACTCAATATACATTAAGTTTGACAACATTGTAACCCTGTGAAAAGAAATAATGCAGAAATTTATTTTTTCTTCAATTTGCACATCCTGACTTTCAGACTAAAACACAGAATCATTCCTAATTCATTTTGAGATAATATTTAAATAATAAATATTTTTCTTTCTATTTAAATCATATTGATATATAAGCTTCTTTTAATCTACTTACAAGAAGCAATATAAGGAGGGTGGCTTTGTTACATGAATATTTTCAAATATATTCTAATTAACATATACTGTCAAATTTTAAGCAGAATGGTAAAAGTTGATATGATTCCTTGCTGTTGCAGGTGCTTCGTTCAACAAACCAAGAAGAAGATAGTTTAAATTTAAAACAAATAAATTTACTTAAATTATAGGCAGTTATTTCTTTATTTTAATATAAGGCTATAATTAAATATATTATCAATTATTTGGGGAAGACCAAGAAGCCCATGGAATGATGAAGTGACAAGATATGCGACAAATCTAGGAGTTCTTGACTAGAAACTCTCCAGGAGACAGAGGAAAATGGAACAAAATAGTTCGGAAGGGTCATACCGACCTATAGCGCCAGGGAGTAAATAATTAATATACAGCTAACATTCTGCATGTTTCAGGATGTCCCATCTTAGGCATAAGTGAATTAACATTAATCTCTTAAAAACTGTCACTGTGAAACCCTACTTAAGAACATAACAAGCAAAAAAAATATTCTGTCCAGTTTCGGTTACTCTCATTTTTGGCCTTACCGCTACAGTAATGTATTAGTTATAATGTGAACAGAATACTTAGACTAATCATCAACAGCATATTAAATCTTAACAAATTGTAACTACAGATAATTATTTTAGTTAATTTAATTAATGAATAAAGCATAGCATTTTTCATTTTACATCTGTTGGAAGGTCTACAAATCTTTGATAGCATCACACTGAATGAAATTGTTAAAGCTAATTAACTGAAAACTTCTGTTTTATCCATCTTACAAGTAATGATTTTCATTTCTGTCTACAGCTGTATTCAGGGGGGTCATAAAAATGTATCAATGGCTCAGCTATAAACTCATTAACTCTAGGAAATTTTCATTAAATGTAATTTTTTTCATTTTGATTAGTTACATAATTTTTATTTCTAAATTTTGCAATATTTTTAAAATTAACTTTATTCATTATTGTGTCATGGGGGCTAAACATTAATTACTTGAGGTAGGCATGATGGTTTAGAAGGATCGATACAATCAGGATTGATGAATTATTATGAACTTGGAATTCATTTAATTTGAAAAATATTTTCCAATGTTAAAAATTCATCGTCAGTTCTAAAAACATATAAAAAGTTTCAAAACATCAGGACTTTGCCACATAGATTATATATATTAAATTTTTACAAATGTAAGACAATAAATAAAATATGTTGGTACTCAACTAAGGAGGCGAAATGAAAAGGACTTCTGAGATATATTGAGATCCAGAAGAAACTTAATATAAACATAAGTGTAGAGGTCTGTATTTAAATTACACCTATCTCTATATTCAGTCTCTTCTACATCTTGATATTCATAAGTACTTTTCATTTTGGCTGATTAGGTGAGTACCAATATAATATTATCAAATCATATTTGATTTATTGTCTTATATTAAAAAAAAAAAAAATATATATATATATATATATATATATATATATATATATATATATATATATATATATAATCTATAAAACAAAGTGCAGGTGTTTTAAATTTGTCGAACTTATTATGAATATTTAACATTCAAAACTAGTTTTCAAATAAAAATAATTCCAAATGGCAAATAATTCATCAATCCTAAAACCTGAATTAGTTTTGTTTCAATGGAATGATTCTTACCAACAGCTGCCATCATCCCTGGAGCAACTTTGGCCTCAACGGATATTTTACCGCGATTGTAGGCAGCCATGATGGCCTGTTGAGCTGTAACTGAACCATCACAATATGCGCAAGCGAGCTCACCAAAAGAATGACCAACGATCCCATCGGGTTCGACTCCCAATTCTTTTATTAGATCAATCAATGCAACCTGTAAATCAACAACGATGGTGTGAATTCGTCACTGTTTAATAACATAAGAAGTTTTTTCAAATCGATTTGCATACCTGCATCGTAGTTATTCCAACAAACGCATTCAATACGTTGTCGAATAAAGATTTATCGGTATTCGTAACGATATTGATGACATCGATTCCCAGATGCTTGAGTTCATTGTGACAAAATTGTACCCTTTTAGCGAAACTAGGTAATTTCATTAAGCTGCCAGCCATGCCAGCCCATTGTGATCCCATTCCGGTGAATACAAACCAGAGTGGTCTGTTTTCACCTCCATGGTAAGGCTATAAAAAAAAAAAAAAAAAAAAAAAAAAAAAAAATGAATCTTACTTATCTCATTTTATTATTAATTTATTACATGCAGAATGGTGAGAATTATTATATGGCTATGTTATCAAACATCACTATTTATTATACACATATTTGTTGTCAAAAATTTAACACTTTTAATTTTTTAAATCTCTAGATATTACATCTTAATAAACTCTTAAGTATAAGACAATATTTACTGATATTACTGTCAGTTCAGTATTAAAAATGCAATAGTCAGAGAAAGGAATATTTTAAAATTTATGTCTGCAATCTACCACCAAGGCTAAATAATGGGATGAGTCGGAAAAGAATACCGTTTCCTAGGTGTTTTAACTTTGAATAGTAATTCATCTCTTATTTGGATTCGGGAGCTACAAAGTATTATAAGAAGTTTATGTTACATCCTCACAGAATCATTTGGTAAATAGAAAAAAAAATTGGAAACAAAAAAACTTAATACTATAATATTTAAATTAAGTGGGAACATATAAAAAAAGTACGAAGTTTATAGTGGCACACTTCTAGTTCCATCAATTCAGAGTTATATTTGGAACAACTGCAGAGAATGTACGAAGTTTTGGTCCAGCGATATTTGAATTAAGTCAACAAGAAGCAAGCATGTCTTGTTTCAATAAGAAAACGCCAGGTACCACAGCTTTTGACATACGTGAGAAAAACTAGCCGATTTGGAAGAAATCCTGCTTCTAACTAACCCAGCATATAAGCTATACCTAGCACCATTAGACTGACAGTTCTGGCCAATGGCTCATTTCCTTCGTGAAAAAACATTCATCAACTTGAATGAGGTTGAGAGTGGGGTTCGCGAATTCTCCTATTCAAAACTAAAAGAGTGGTATCATCGAGAAATCCTACAGCTGGCTTCCAAATGGTGTCAAATTTTGGCTTATATTTTGGTTTTAAAAATCATGCAAGACTAAAAGGACAAGAAACTGACCGTCGTTACAGACTACTTCAACATCTACTAGACAAACGTTCAATGCTCCCAAATAATTACAAAAGACTCATATACATGGCTGTGATTAGACCTATTTGGACGTACGGAGTTGAGCTTTGGGGCTCCACTAAACCATCCAATTCATCTCGTATTCATTTCTTACAATCCAAAATCCTTCAAAAAATTCGCAACGCTCCTTACTTTGTCACCAATAATTTATTCATAAAGATCTTAATGTTCCATATGTTGCTGATTTAGACCAAACCTATAGATACATATCCTTTCATAGTAAGCTCCATAACAACTCAAATCCGTTAGTTTCTCAACTTGCTTCCCACTCCATTCGTGATAATCCTCCGAGGCGTCTGAAACGAAGATGGCCTAGAAACCTTCTAGTGTAAAATTTTTAATGAAGTGCTACTGACGAGTAGTTCTTTTCAGGTTTTGACATGTTATTGTAATCGTTGTCAATACATTTACTTGATGTATATATTTTGTACAGTTGTAAATTTCAATAAATGGATATAAAAAAAATCATGCAAGCAGTAGAAAAATGAATCTTGATTTTTTAAATTTTAAACGGCCATTTTTTTCTGGCACATATAAAACAGCACAAAAGAATGTATATTTTTAAGTATTTAATTGTTGATTTGTTCCTTTTTTTTCTCGGTTCTTGCCAAGATATTTTTAAATAATTTATGAATTTGAAGTAAATTAAAAAAATTAAAAAAAATTACTTGTGTATTAGGTACCTTATTTATATATTAAACAAATTGATTAAAATATTTATGAGATATAATTATTTTTTTATGATGTCCAGATACCTTAATCATCCTACATTTCTTAGACGTGTCCTCATCTAAAATGGTGAATCCCCTGAAAATATGATTTTTTATCCCTTTTCCAAAAACTTTATGTGTCAGGGCAATAAATTCTTCATCAATGGGCATCTCTTCTACCTGTACAATAGTTTATAAAATAATTACAAACTTTTTAATTTATAAACTTTAAAAAAAAAATAATAATAAAAAAGGATTTCTAACAAAAAGAAAATTTAGAGTATATTACCTTATCCATAATATCAGAAAGTCCATTTTCCACTCGACCTGACAGTAGAACAAGCCGTGGTATTCCATCAGGTGGCAGAACCCCTACTTCTGGTTGCCTTTTTTTCGTTTTTGGGTTCTTCTTAATTATGACATGTCCAAAGTCCCCCGCAGCCGATATGTTATTAACAGCTAAATAATCACCTTTTAAGGGCGTTGGTTCGGTTACTACCTGTTTAGTATCAGAACATCAATTTTTAAAATTCACCGAGATGGGAATATTTTCCAAAGCGAAAATGTGATTCTTACCTCTAGTTTTCCTGATAACAAGGAAGGTACCAGACTATTAGGCTTCGAATAGTATAAATTTGGCGGAATCATGTCACATTCTGAAGTAATTATTGTTTTGAGTACTCCTAGGCATCCTGAAGCAGCTTCTGTATGGCCGACATTAGATTTTATTGATCCGATAAGTAGTGGGCCATTTCTCTCATTTAAAAATATTTCTGACACAGCATTTAACTCTGAAGCATCTACAACCTGTTGAAAGTAGGGTTAGTAATCGTCAATTTTTTTTAATACTTATTTATTTTAAAGTCTATTACTTCGTTACCTTGGAGGCGCACCCAGAGGCTTCTAGGTAACTTATTTTTGAAGGATCTATGTTAGCTTTCTGGTACAAATCACTTAAATGTCTAGCTATCGGTATTTCCGAGCAGTCCGAGAGAGGATTGTTCTTGGAGGCGTAAAGTGTAGAGTTTACACCAAGGACTGTGCCATAGTTTCGAAGTGCGTGCTCTTTTCTTTGCAAGAAGAATGCAACACATCCTTCTGATCTCGTGTATCCATCGGCTAGAAATAAAAACCGAATAAATATGTTTAAATGAGTACTTGAAACAACGGTCAAGTCTTCCATTGATAATCAGTTTACCATCGTCCGAAAAACATTTTGTTCTTCCGTCTTCATTCAACCTGCCCAATCTCTGGTAGTGGTACGACACTTGCGGCATAAATATGAGGTTGGTACAGGTTACCAAAGCTGCACTGGCTAGGCCTCGTGAAATCTGATCCTTTGCATATCGAAGTACATACAAACCACCATTCCAGGAAGAATCACACACATAACTTGGTCCTTTAAAAATAGCCCAAATAGGAATTAAAACCGTCAAATGAAAATTTAAAAGCATAAACTAATCAAATATGTTGCATAGTTAGACTATATTCCAAAAATCAAGTTTCTGGAAACACATTTTCGTCTATATAAAAAAAAGAAAGAAGAAAAAAAAAAAAAAAAAAAAAAGGACTCGTTTGGTTTGTTTCTAAGAATTTACTATTCTCAGGAGTAGACTCCTGCAAATATGTCTTGGACTACGTCGGATAAGCAAGAGATGTAAAATCATTTTCAGATATTAAAAACAAAAAATGGTCTTTTATAGTAATTCCCGGAAAATGATTATTCGATTACTAGCAATTTTTATAATATATCCGATTTTTTTTTTTTTTTAAATAATCTTGTTAATATTTTGTTGTAAAAGGAGGATATTTCGGTTAAAGCTCGTAAACTATGTAATTATTGTTGATAGATGATATACACTATTAAAGAATACTAATTTTTTTGACAATAAGCTCAAATGCAGGTCCGTAGCTCAACCGGATGTGAAGATACATCTATCCAAAAAACGATGATTTTTCACAAAATGTGGAATTTTTCGGTTACCTTCCGGTTCTCGGCAGCATACTGACGAAATTACTGATTCCCCAAAAATATCTAAGGGAAATACTGAAAATAGTGCTAATTTCGCGGTTTTTCGAGTACTACATAAATCACACTGTTTTCAGGGTTGCAAACTTGGATTTAAACTACACTTATGGGTCCTAACAACATACTAAAAGTTGGTAGAGTTCAATATAGGACCTAAACACGATGATTCATGCTTGGAAGTTACGATCATTCTAAAATACACCTATTAGTAATATAATTTGATTTTCATACTTACCTCTCAAATCGAGATAATACGCGATTCGATGGGCTTGCATTGATACAGCATGCGATAAAATAGTCTGGTCTAAACGCTTTTTTGTAATCAAGCATTCATATTCGGTTTCAGCCAACGAAGATCCAATCAAGGTTGCTGTGTTGGAACCGGCCAAATCGGATGGATTTACTCCTGAGGCATTTTGAAAATGAATTATAGCAAATTTTATTATGAATTATATATCATTATATCAATGAAGAATTATATTTAGTGTTAAGTATTATTTTTCTTTAGATAAAACTCATAATTATAGTTATTTATTTTGTAGTAGGTGTTATGAGTGAAGACATTTTTAATATATACACACATATTATGGGTAAATAAATACTAATTGTAAGATATTTACTAAACAGGTTCAAGATTGTTCTGTTCCACTATTTTAACATTTATTGGAAATAATTAAATTTATAATGCAACCAGAGTTGGGCAAAAAGTAATAATAGCTAAAAAATTATAAAAACTTGACCATTACTATTTAACAACTAATTCCCTGGAATCCTAATTTAATAATAATTAAAACTTTAAGTTAAATTATCATTAGTTAACTAAAAAATGACTGAATGATTTAATCATAATTAAATTATGTATTTGATTCCAGAAAATTAATTTTCAAATAGTAATGATTAAATTTTAATTATTTTTTAGCTATGATTATATTTTGTCCAACTCTGAGTGCAACCAATTTATGAACAAGTAATTTTCACTAACCTACTTATGTTAAATTTAATAAAATCATTACCTTATCATCATTACCATTACCAATTATCATCAGTACCAAACTGTTTTTCGGTTGGTTTCTATGATTCTAACTAATACACTATTACGCCTAGTCAATTAATTTGGGGGTATCCTAGATGAATAGATTCTAAAGAAATTTTATTTATCAATAATATTTCTTTTTTCTTACCCGCGTCACAAATGGCAGAAAATCCAACCTCCATAACCAGTTTGGTTTGCGGATCCATGCTCTCACCCAATTTCGAGTGGACACCGAAAAATGTTAAGTCTAAGGTATACGGGTCATTCAGTTTACCAAGGTAATGGGGCACACCTAATTCACCTGAAAATAATAGAAAATTCTAATTTTATGTTAAATAAATATTTTTGTTTTTTATCGTTTTTTTTTTTGTTAGCAGAATTGAAAATATTAAAATATGTATTTGTCCAATTTGGTCTTTTTAGAGACATAAATAAGTTATAAAAGAGTAGAAATACCAAAGAGGAACTCAATATGGGTGGTAAGGGGAGGAGGGTGTAAATCTATACATTGATGAATAGATGGCAGCCGATTCTTATAATGTTACGGTAAGTAAGTTAAAGTTATTGGTAATGTTCAAACCTAAAAAACGACACATAACTACTTAGTAATTGATCTGTAAACAGCGATAAAACAACTATTCAAGCCGAAAAGCATACAAATAAATTCAATCGAAAATAATCAATATAATAACCGAAACTTAGAAAAATATGTTATCTAAAATCCAAAATAAAAAAAAAATAATAAAATAAAAAAGCGTTAGATCTAGGCAGATCTCAAAAATGTATCCTTTAGTGTCATGTGAAAAGGATTAAACGAGATCAAAGAGTGCCCTTTTAAAAATTAAAACAATTTAATCAATTTTAAAAAGAACGAAAATTAATTTGTCGGGAAGAGGTGGCCTAAAATGTCAGCCGTCAAAAATCGTTAGATCCTGGCAGATCTGAAGCCAGTATCCTTCAGTGGCTTTATACTCTTTTAATCGTATGGAAATATTGGTAGGTATGTTAGGAATTTAATTACTGAATATTATGAAAATTATCCTAGACATTCAACAATTATAATTAACGCTTCTCCCTCTCCCAGAAATAAAAAATAATACACACACACACACACACACACAAACACACACACACACACACACATACACACACACACACTGCTATGTATCAAACCTATAAGTTTGAAAATAACAAAGATAAATTCGCGCGTTGGCAAAAGGGTAGCAACCTCCACAGCACCCCATGGGTGGTCCGAAATTTCACATCCTTTCATACAATAAAAGTTCTCTACCTGCTTGTCCCTTACCTTTTAAGATTCGGGGTAAACTCTGTATTTTGAATATTTCTAAATATCATAACACTGGGAAGTCGGTGGGCGTGTTCTTTGTCCAGAGGGGCGGAGCTTATTCATCAAAAAGTGACGGAAAAATTTTGTCGGGATCAGTCATGGAGAGAGTCTAGGAGATGGCTAGTCTGGTCCTGGTTCCTTCGGAGCTTGAGAGCTCCCGGCTTACCACCATGAAGCCGATCCCACCCACAACATAGCATCGCCCTCATATTCAAGATAAGTTTAGGCTAAGTTCCTTATGTTAAATTTAAGATATTAGGTTAGCTAATGATTCTTATTTCCTATCTGTAATTGTATGTGTCAACACCTGGTTTAAATATATCTCTGGATTTTTATTTAACAATAGTAAAATTCATTTACCAAGTTGCATGTCACTCATATAATTAATCTACTTTGATTACTCTTATTTACAATTAACAAACCTTAATCATTGGCCCCACGATAACCTTCTGGAGAAGATATTAGATAAATATTTAATTAATTAATTAGATAAAAATTCTCAATATAAATTGTCAGGAGATTAAGTCCTGGCTGGCATCCCTGTATTTAGATAAATGCATGATCCGGACTGGACACACACAGAGGACATAGCATTAAACACACACACACACACACACACACACACACACACACACACACACACACACACACACACACACACACACACACACACACACACACACACACACACACACACACACACACACACATTTAACTTCTGTTTTGATGCTATGGAAATGTTAGTAGATTTATATTTTTATTTTATAATTTATTTATTATAAATTACTTGCTACATTCTCTATGACATTTAAATCTAGTGAATTCTTGAAAATACTAGAATATGAGCAATTACTTCATTTTATTCACTTCACCCAATAGGTGTGCTATTAATGAATAATAATGAACTACCACACAAAACAACTTTCTCCCAACACATGTCTTCCATTACTTATGCATGCAGATTCATTTGCCGAATCGTAATTACAAGGTTGCATTGTAACTGCCTTAATGAGTTCGCTCACCTTTATCCCATCTCCGGTTGTCCGAGGTTACTCCACTGATCTTGTTGAACAGCAACTCCTTCAAACTTTCCACGTTGTCACAACCAGGAAAGCGCCCAGCGATACCAGAAATCACCACTTCGTCCTCCATTTTATTGGCTAAAATCTATAAATATGAAAGTAATCAGTATTCGTTTAATAATCTGCTAGTACTACTTTCAACCTTTCTTTTGTTTCTTTTATGTAAATCCTTATTAGCAAAAACTGTACTTTGTAAAATTGAATATATTTTTTGCATGGTCCAAATTAAATAAAATGAAATTTGATACAAGTTTTATATTTCAAACATGCTGGCTTGCCTTATATTTAATCTCTCTTTGAAAAAAGCCTTAAGAGATTCTGGAATCCAAACAGGAGGCACGATTCTAAACAAAAGTGTACAAATGCTTGGATATGCCGATGACATAGATCTAGTCGGAAGATCATTAGAAGCCGTTCAACAGGCATTTGCTACAATAGAAAATTCGGCGAAGAGAATAGGAATATCCATCAACGAAGACATAACCAAGTACACGTGTCTCGAGCCCCCTAGTCCGTCATCTGGTGGATATATAAAGTTAGGACAACATGACATCGAAGTGGTCCAGGAATTTGTATACCTGGGCACGCAGATTAATGTCCGAAATGCATCAATGACGAGATTGGACGGCGTATTATGACAGCCAATCGATGCTATTTTGCTCTACAGTAGCACTTAAGGAGCAGCATCTTGTCTCGGAATGCAAAACTAAGAATTTATAAAACACTAGTCAGACCTGTTCTCATATTTGGATCTGAATGCTGGACGATAGCAAAGAACAATGAGTCGTCGCTCTTGAGGTTTGAAAGAAAAGTCCTTCGGAGAATCTTTGGCGGTGTACACTCGGAAGGAACCTGAAGAAGAAGATCCAATGCAGACATACAAAGTCATTACAAAGATATGGATATCTGCAAGTTTAATAAGCTCTCCCGGCTACGATGGGCAGGCCATTTTGCCAGAATGAGACCGGAGGAGATTCCCGCGAAAGCTTTTACTGAACAAATTTATGGTATGAGGCATATCGGAAAACCGAAACTGCGATGGAAAGATAGTATTGCTGCTGACACATTAACTCTACTTGGTGTAAGAAACTGGAAGGCGGCAGCACTCAACTGTGAGGACTGGCGATCAATGCTCGAGCAAGCCAAGTCTCTAATATCAGGGATGTAATGCTATGTTAATAATAATAATTTCTATTTCAAAATTGCAGTAAAGTCGTGTTGGATGCACTTCCAATAACGAAAAACTTGTGGAGGTGATATTAAAAAAAATCAACAAATTAATTTCATCACTTATGTTGCAGTTCTGGAAATGGTCAGCTTCTTTACTCATGCTCTGAGCGACTGTATAGCGCTCTCACACAGCCTCCACTGGGTTTGGACACAAGTGACGCAGCCGAGAGAGCAGCATTGGAATATCTTAGGAGTTGGTTTTTCCCTTCACAAATGAAGAGATAGGCTTGGTCCGGGGATCCCTAGGCTGAGTATATATTGCATATATTAGTGCTGTGTCGGTAGCAAAATATTTCGATTCTCAATACTGGTGCCGATACCAAAAAATATATTCTCGATAACTCGATTAAAAAATAAATTTATACTACAAAAAACTTTATGATGGCTTAATATTTGAAACAAATCTATTTGAAAAACAAATTTTTTCAAGATTTAATTATAAAGCTGCAAATAGCATTTATTGTCTACAACATACAATAAATAAGTAAACTCTAAAATCAGACAATGAACAAAAACAAAACAATGAATTTTACAAATTAATTTCTAAGAAGATCAATATTAAGTATCTCAGTTCCATTTACTAAGGAATGTTCCTAAAATCTGTATTATTGTTTCGTTAATACGTACAAAGTTAAATACTACTTAACAGATGTAGTATACTGTTCAACCAACAGTTTAGAATACTAAAAAGAAATTTTCATCTTTCCGTTTATAACAAACTTCTCATATACAAAACCATTCCTAAACCTATTTCGACATATAAACTCAAACTGTGGGTGACAGCAAGTATACCAAATGCATTCAATCCTTCCAAATCCTACGAACTTTAGTTAGTGCTCCGTATTATGTGTCCAACAAAACTCTACATAATGATTTCAATCTATCTTGTATTCGATCTCACACCCCTTAAATTTTTGAAATTCCATCACAAACTTTTCTTCTATCCCAACCCTCTTTTTTTTAAGATCCTGTCTTTTTCGCCACTCATGATGGCTTTAGGTCGGACTAGTTAGTGCTGTTTATCAATTATAGCAAATTCAAGGGTTTTGTTTTTATTTCAAGGGTTTTTAGTGTCGTCTGCATATAGGTTAGTAAATGTTAAGGTATGTCTGGAGTGCATATAAAGGTGCTTAAAATATGATGAACGGTAATAAGTCTGTCATTTAGAAATGATACAATAATGAGGTTGTGAAATTAAGAAGTAGGTTGTGTGAAGGACAGAGATATGAAGGAAAGTAAGAAATATGACAGCTTCTTTGAGCGATTCATTAGGTACTTGGGGCGTTGGGCTTTCCTATAATGTAGATATTTCATAATAGCTCCAATCTGATTAGGCTTAAATGCCGAAAGTGATAAAGAAAGAAAAAGATACCATTAGGAAATGATTTCACTTTTCATCTTGAACAGCAATCGGAGGAACTAAGATCATGAGAAAGTCGGGGGAATTTCCTAACAAATTCTTGTAGAAAAACTTTTTTGATTCTGTAGATAATCAGTACCATGGTGAATCTAGTTTATCATAGAATTTAAAAAAACGAAAACCACATTGGTGACCTATGAACCAAATTTTGGGCAGAAGAAAGAGAGGATGGCATTTATAAAGAAGCTTTTATAGATTTTTAGAGGAGAGAAAAAATAAAAGTTTTTGGCAGTAAAGAGAAGATATTTCCAAAAGGTTGTTAGGTTAGTTAAACTATTTTAGTTAATAAAAACTTCCTTACGATTCAAATTATTCAGATATTTGCCATGTTTTTATGAGTGATATTTAATAAAATTGAAAAAGAAAAGAAAATTATTCAGGTGTCAAAGCAGTATCCAAATGAGTAATTATTGATTCTTGCAGATAATTTAAAATATTTTTTATTTTTATAAATAGTATATTTTGTTCAGTGGTGTAGTGAAGGGGGGGGGGGGGGGGGACATGATGCCCCGGGCGCTACTCACAAAGGGGTGCCAAATGGTCCGCAAAACAAAATATTGATGGATAATTTTTATTTTTAAGCCTAAATTTAAGTCTAGCTTGAGCCTATGACTTTAATTATTTTACTTTATTTATTTATTAATTTGCGAGTATATTTTACATATAATATTATATGGTTTTCGAATGGGGGGGGGAGGGGCGCTAAAAAGCTATTGTGCCCCGGGCGCGAGTTAAGCTCGCTACTCCACTGATTTTATTGCTGTTATAGTTCTAGGAGATCTTATCACAGCTCTTAAATCAGCCTACCAGGGAGCAAAAGGATTTATGAGGATCGATGGATAGGAGTCCAACCTTTGCCCATAAAAAGAGGCGTTAGGAAGGGAGACAGCCTAAGTACCTTTTCATTTTTCTTATTTATGGATGAAATTCATAAAATTAGTAAGCACTAAACTGCTTGGTCGGTCATCGCAAAATGGAATATGAAGAATGTTATGGTCCAAAGTTTACTAAATGCCGACAGCATTGTGCTCCACCGCAAAGGAATAGTCATTAACACCTCCAAGAGCAAGATCATGGTTTTATCAAAAGAGTAGCAAGAGGATGTCCAGCTGATCTCCAATGAGGAGGTACTCGATGTGGTGCAGGAATTTACCTACTTAGGGATATTCATTAGCAACTACCCCAACTAAGGGATATTCAACCAGGTCTACTACCCAATCTGTAATAGTATAGTGGGGCAGAGAGATATTTTTAGAGAAACGAAAATGCATATATACAAGTTTGTGTACCCCCCCCCCCCCAACACTCACATATGGTAGTGAAAGCCGGGTAATGCTGAATAAACCAGTCGCGTTACGAGTGTAGAAATGAAATTTCTGCTGAGAGCTGTTAGAAGGACCAGGAGAGATCGAGTTAGGAATGAACAGACCAGAAAGGAGCAGGAAGTAATGGAACTAAAGACCACACTCGAAAATCGATTGCTAAAATGGTTTAATCATGTTTGTCGAATGAAGGTAGAAAGAAAACCGCTGAAGGTAATGGAAGTTCGACCCATCGGAAATAGGCCTCGAGCAGAATTTTCCTTATGGAATACATACAGAAGATTGGAGGGAAGAGAGGCAAAAACCCTCAAGAAACAAGGCAGCTAGTAGGGTCCGAGAGGAATGGCTGTATTGAATAGAGACTCCTGCACGTTAAAAATGGCAGAAGAGGAAGACAAAGAAGAAGAAGTTATAGTAGACACCCCCAATCTGCCGTTACTGGTGCCGACACCGCGTCGGATAAGAGAAAACACCATATGCCAGAAAACATAAATTATAATTAGAAAAATATATTGATAAATACATCACTATCGTAGCATTGTTTTACTTCTTTTTTTATCGATTAAATATTACAATTTGCCTGAATTAAGGGCAATAAGTAATATGGTTGGTGGGTCTCCTTTTCTATAAAACATTTCAACAAATTTATTTTCTTTAAAAAAATTATAACAAGTAATTTTAAATTATTGATTGAATATGTACGTATGTAACACAATATTGTACAATATTACTATTTTATCTATTGCTGTATGTACCATATAACGATCAGTTATACGCAATTACTCGTAAATATGCAAACGATACAACTGATAGATTGATAATTAAACATTATTTTAATGTAGTAAATTTCATTTTTTGACATGAATAGGTCGTTAGGATGGGATCTAAAGTTTTTTGTTTTTGTTTTTTTAACGTTTTTTCACCCTAAAAAACGTAATATTTTGACACGCTCTAGCTCTATTGTACTTGCTCGGATCTAAAATTTTCCGACAGTTTCATAATCAAAAATTTAATGGAGAATAATTTTTGTTAAACATCATTTGTCGCTAGGACCTACCGTTTAGGAGCTATATTGAAAATGAAAAAAAGTCACTTTTCGAAAACCTCTATTTTCTCTCAACTTTGTTTATTTCGAAGAATCATTACTTGTTGATTTTATTTAATAATTAATTGAGGAAAGTTGATCCTT
The DNA here is from genome assembly GCA_003667255.2 of Euschistus heros. Taxonomy (NCBI): domain Eukaryota; kingdom Metazoa; phylum Arthropoda; class Insecta; order Hemiptera; family Pentatomidae; genus Euschistus; species Euschistus heros. The sequence goes on along the minus strand of RCWM02000032.1, from coordinate 1,368,057 downwards.
TTTAATTTTAAAATGTAAATTGAAAGAACCAGTTGATCATTGACAGCGATATCCACGATCTATCGTTTTTGCCAGTAAGGGAGAAACTGATTTTTTACGGATAAGTCAAATATTAGTTTTAATTTTATGTATAGAATTTTGCTCATTTGCGGGCACCGGTCATGGGAGCGCGCCGCTTAAGAAATTGCCCGATAAGAGAGAGTTTACAGTAATTAAAAAATTAACTAAGATCGATATAACACTGGCAATCCTACACGTGTACCTATTCTATATAAACGAAATGGAAACCATTTAAATTATGTTTCAGGACAACAATCTTACAAGTTAGCGGGATAGAGTGTACGAGCATTAACTTCCTCATAACGTTGTAAGAAAGTAAAAATGGTTTAATTGAAAACAATTGTAATCTATACATGTGTAACTCACCTACTCCACTCGTGTAAATGGCAACCAAGGTCTTCGGTTCTGATTCTATTCAAATATATGTTAATAGAAAAACGGGTCGTGCCCTTTAATTGATAGATTAATATATGTGAGATTTTAAATGATCGTGGAACGAAATTAACAAAACGTTAAGCGAAATATTATAATAATCAAAAGCAATAAAACTATAAGTCAACACAACAAAAATATTTTAAAATAAATACACGTTATAGAGTATTTTTGTTTTATTAATTTTACTACAAAAATACTTGGTGTACTGTAACAGATCAAAACAGTTATTTTGTTAAAATTTTAAAATAAATAAAAATTCGTCCACTCCCCCCCCCCATTTTTACGACTTAAACTTTAATTAATATTAGTTAATATTAATTAAGTTAATTAATACAGTGAATAATGATTTTTGGCAGAGCGGCAAAAAGTGCATTGTTCCCAAGAAGAAAAAAAAGGTTTTAATTTTTTTTTTTTTAAGTTTATGAACCTATAAATTGATACTGAATTTCTAGTCGATAGTAAATTTTGTCGAAAAAACTTTTAACTATCGAAAGTGAATGCTATAATTAAATATTATTTCATATTAGTGTTAAACATTATTAAAAAAAAAAAAAAAAAAAAAACTAAAATGAAATATTCGCAGTAATTTTATGTAGGTTTTAAAATACATTAATTTGTGCTAATTTATATACGGAATGGCAAAACTTCAGGAACTTATAGGGGACCGAAAAACTAAGACAAAAAGTCTTTTAGAGATTTGCTCGTTTTTGCTTAGTTTTAGAAAAAATCGCAAAAAAAAGAAACAAAACAAGTTTTCATTTTTATACTTATTTACTTACATTTATATTTATGTTATGTTCTTTTTAATGTAAATATTGCTCAAAATGTTGTCCTCTTGCACCAATACAAGCATTACATCTGGCACTCACTTGATAAATTGCAGCTAAACATTGTTCAGATGATATTTGGTGCACTGCATATATGATTCAGTCTCTTAATTGCTCTCTTGAGTTGATTGACACCGAATAAACTTTCTGCTTCAAGGCTCCCCATACGAAGAAATCCATGGGTGTTATATCAGGTGATCTGGGTGGCCAAGCCAACTACTCCTCCACGTCAAATCCATCGTTGTGGATAATTTATATCCAGCCAAGCTCGAGCAACTCTGCTATAATGAGCTGGACATCCATCGTGTTGGAACCACATTTCAATCCGCTGCTGTAAGGGAATGCCATCTAAATAATTAGAAAAGTCGTTCTCCAAATAATGTGTAAATGTGATACTATTCAATCTTCCAGGTAAAAAATATGGTCCCACCAGTAATCCGTTCCAAATTCCAAGCCTAACGTTAATAGCAAATTCATGCTGAAACCTATTCTCTCTAATAGCTCTAGGATTTTCCATACATGATAATTTCTTTGATTAACAATTCCTTCTCTTGTAAAGGTAGCTTCATCGGTCCATATAATTATCATAAATAAATTATCATTGCGAATTTTGTCAAGAAACCAGTTACTAAAATTCAATCTCTTGACATAATCTTGAGGTAATAAATTCTGAACTTTTTGAAGATAGTATGGGTAGCGATTATCACCTTTCAAAGTTCGCCATATTGCTTGCCGCAATATTACTAATGCAGGAGATGCTCTTCGGATGCTAGTCTCAGGATTGTTATCGAAGTGGCGTTGGACACAATTTCTTCTCCGATAATCTGTTCTTTTTGCTGCCTGGAATTGGTCGCCTTCATTACGTATTAAGAATGACCCAGTTTATATATTAAAAGTTAACGAAAAGACTCGTCGATTAGGCACTCTTCTATTTGGAAATCGGCGCGCATACTCCCACACCGCTTCTAAAGCATTACCGTAACAGAAATCATACACAAAAATCATATCAGCGTATTCAACATTAGAATATGTATGCGGCATTGTGGCTGATGCTATTCACACAAAAAAAATTTGTTTTAATTCCAACTAAATAACAAAGATAATTTTGAATTTTTTTATTTTTTCTGCAAATATAGTTTTTTATTATTTATTTATGTAATTTCATCGTAAAATTATCTCTCAGAAATTTCATATGCCAACAGAACAACTCTTATCTATGTTTTTTTTAAAATCAAAAACGATCATTAGGTTGTGACTCATTAGTAAATATTAAGATTGGAGTGGTAAACGCCCTAAAAGGGAAACATATATTGGAAATGGTTTCTTTTTTATTTGTGTTTATTTTTAGTTAACATCTGTGCTATTGACAAGACTTCTGGTAGCCCAATAGGGAACTTAAATAGTGGTACTGTTACAGTTGTTGGAAACACTGCTAGAATAGTCAGCCATGTCTGTAAAAGCTGTGGATACTCCTCGATGAATTTCATTCACAAAATTAAAAATAAAATGACAATTTTACCCTACTTATAATTTTCAAAATTAAACTGCCCAGACTTCTTTTTCCAATAATTAAAGCTTAATTCAAACGCATAAATATTATGGGTAACCACGAAAGTTCCTACAATCGTCTAGCGAATTAAGAATTGGATTTGAATCTTTCGTACCAGGGAATGTTAAATAATTTATAGTTGAAATTCGATATAAAAGGACCATTTCAGTCTAAATCTTATTTTAAAAAAATAGAAATATATTTCTTCGCTTCTTCAGATGCTTGGAAAAAAAAAAAAAATGTTTCTAATCTTTTCCCAAATCCTTAAAGCAGAAGTAGATAATGCTTTTCGGATAACTAAACTTCCTATTATGCTATTATTATATTACCATGTAGTGTAAATATTACAAACTAAGTTTTCGTAAAATTTTTAATGCTTAGCGGTTTTTCCTCCTGTAATACTATCAGCATACTTTTATGAAATTTAAACTGCATTGTGATCAAAATCATTTCCTTCTTTCTAGTCATTGTTTTAATTTGATCACCTTCCAGGATTACAGGGTATATATATATTAGATTTTAGCACCGAAGATTATAAGTATGGTGTAATATAATTATTAGTAATTTCAATTTTTGACTGAATAGAATTCTTAAGAAAATTTCAACTCAAAATAATACATTTTTTATACTTTTTATTTTAACTATATTTGTTACAACATATGTAACAATGTGTTCCTCTTTCTGATAGCACATCCAACATTTATTTGCGATGAGTGGTTCCAAGAGCTTTCAAGTTTTTTTAATATCAATAAAGCAAAGGTGCGAGGACATGTATTCCATTGAATGTTCAACGACTTTTTGCGAGAAATTTTCACAAGTTACCAGGTAGCATTACTAATAATCTGATTATTCTTAGTCACAACTACATTATGGAAGCATAAAATTTACGATCCTGTTTATAACCTGTTAAATGTTTCCTACTAGAAAAAATTTATGAAAAATTAGAAAAAAAATTGTTTAACCATTAATTTCAATTACTATTTGTGCATGTTGTGTACTTACAGATGCTACCAGCTAAAATTCGATTCCAACTAAAGCCAATCTCGGTTTGCACCACGCACTTCAAAAAATTTTCCAATAGTTACCAACAGATCCTTTTCAAACCTTTAACTCCCAAAAATATTTTACTATTCATATACTCATATTGTATGCAAATATCATGACAATTATAAAACAAAGCCTCTTAATGATTAGGACAATGTGGCGAATCTTAAGTAGAGGGACCAATGAGATTGAGTGATATGTCATTGTGCTAACATATTTTAAATACATAAATCCAACGCAAGAAACATCCAAATTTGCCATATCTGGTATATTTAACAATTGCTACACTTGAGTGAAAATAAAATTCTGATTTCGTCAAAAAAAGTTATCTAATACAGATAGTAAGTAACATTGATTGATCAAACTTCAATGCAGCTATCATCGTATGACTAAGCAATAACGAAATGTAGGGTATTTAACACATAATTTCAAGGCAGGTAAGGGCAATAAAAAACTCTTATACCGCAAAAGGCAAAAAAATATGTTCATGTTTGTATTTGAAGAAAAAATGCAACAAAAACATTTTTTACATCCACGCCTCTGATGCATTAAGAATATTTTTTTATTAATAAATTCTTAAAGAAAAAATGTTATATTGCCCGTTCCACCCCATTTCCTGATAATGACATATTTTCTTTCCACTTTTACTGGTTTTCAATCTATTTATATTCTGTGTGTGGAAGGGGGAGGTGTTGTTATACAGTAGTACTTTAAGAAACTGATTTGATTTTATTCTTCCTTAACGCCATGGATGTGTTAGTAGTAAGTAAATTATGCTTTTAACGCCTAACCTCCACAAAAAAAAAAAAAAAAAAAAAAAAAAAAAAAAAAAAAAAAAAAAAAAAAAATAAAATGAATAAGTGAAAATTAAAATACAAACAAACGATATACACTACATAACCTTGGAAGCCCGAATTGGGTTTGTCCAGCACTTACAGTGGTCGATGCCTGACTTCAAGAGATCCAAATGCTATCTCAGCTGCTTCATTGGTGTCGAATTCCAATGGAGGCTGAATGAGTTATCGTTAGTATTTTTATTGAATAATTTTAACACTTTATGTTAAAGATAATTTTGTATTGACAAAAAACTGACATTGGAATCCCTATTTCGTTATTATATTTATTCTTATTTTGCCATATATATTTTTATTCCAATTATTTTTTTATATCAATTTATTGAAATTTACAACTGTAAAAATATATACATCAAGTAAACGAGCTGAACAATATTACAATAACATGTCAACACTTAAAAAGAACTACTCATCAGTAGCACTGCAATAAAAATTCTTCACAAGATCTCTAGGCCATCTTTTCAGACGCTCGGAGGCCGTTAGTTTCCATGAGAAACTAATGGATTTGAGTGGTTATGGAGCTTACTATGAAAGGATAGGTATCTGTTTGGGCTTACTCAGCTACATACGGAACATTAAGGTCTTTATGGATAAGTTTATTGGTGACAAAGTAAGGGGTATTTAGGATTTTTTGAAGGATTTTGGATTGTAAGGAAATGATACGAGATGAGTTGGATGGTTCGGTAGAGCCCCAAAGCTCAACTCCGTCTAATCGCAGTCATGTAAATAAGTCTTTTGCAATGAATTGGGAGCTTTGATAGTTTGTCTAGTTATTCCAATTGTTAAATTCATATTTGTAAGGAAATGAATTTTATGATAATTTATATCATTGAAATGCACCGCTTGGGTTTGCAAGACATGGCGACCCCAATTGTACCTGATAAGGACTATCAATTAATATTATCAGTAGCTTTAAATTGGTCCGTTGAATAAATATGTCATTGTTTCCTAGACTATTAGACTCCCAAGGTGTTACTAGATGCTGTAAAAGTGAACTTTATAAAAAAGTATTCCTTTAAAGATTGTGCATTATCCAATATATAGAACTTATATCCTTTTTTACCGACTTCAAAAGAATAAGTATTGATCAATTCGAGACTATTGAGGCTTCTTCGTCAAGACCACCTGGTTTATGTCTATCACCTGTATCCCAATGACCAGCAACGACCGTCACCTGTATTCCTGGAAACATAATAAAAATACTGAAAATCTGGTAGATAATAGATCTACTTTCGTAATATCCAGGCCGGGAACTAGGGCGGGGCAGGAGGAGGGGGAGGCACGTACCTCGGGCGGCACATTTCAGGGGGTGGCAAAATTTGAAAATTTTATTTACAAAATATTAAGCTACTAAAAACGTTTTCAAAATAATAATATCACAATCAATATTATTTCACTTTATTTGATATTTTTGCATAATTTCTCTTTGTTCTACTGTATACTAAGTTAATTCTTATAAGACATATTTTAATGGTGAGGGAGGGAGGGCGGATGGGGTGCGGCAAACTGATCTTTGCACCCCCCCCCCCCCCCCCCCCTCTGACAAATGATATGAATATGACCCTGGTAATATGTTTAATTAAATGAATAGCAAGGAAGAATTATCGCTGAAGAGCATTCTTCCTCATACCTGACATGTTAATTTTTACATACATATTTTTCTTATGTTATACATTCCACTGATTACTGATTTGTATTCTTGACAGCTGTGGATAAATAAAGTTAAAAAATCTCACAAGAATTGATTTTTGTTAGAACAATTGATAGTTTTTTGGACACAGCTAATACAAACGTTTTCTTTTAGGAGTCGTAACTCTTTAAATTATACAGAGACCACTCGCGATGGAGCCCAGGCTGGGCAAAACCCGCGTAAGATGGATGTGCAATTCTAGAAATTCACTAAGTACGTTCACTCAGAACTTGACTGTTCAGAAATGTGTAAGCTCCATCCCTAATTCTAAGACCCAGTTCAGGTACGGCAGTACCTAGTCTACTTAGTTTTACATCTTATATTGTGTCATGAAAACTAATAAGACGGGATTTATCGTATTTTACGTGAACAACGAACCACGGCCTACAATGTCTGCTCATAAATTATTAAAAAAAAACATTGTATGCAATAAAAAAAATATATATATATTTCTCCTCAAATGAATTCTGATAATCGGATATCCGGAACATTGGGTTTATCTGGACATAGATAATATTTTTCTTATCAAGTGAAAGGCTCGTGCAGGTTTTAATCTATCATAACCTTATCTACCTGGTGGAAGTTAGAACTTCAGATTCGAGGCCGTTCAAAATTAAGATAAAAGATTATAAAGCTGTTACATAGTTATACTCTGTCTGTATTACTATATCAATAAACGTGTGTGCACATACTTCGTTTCATTTCTCTATTTTTATTCTTTTCTTTTTTTTTATTACCTTAAATCTGGGTTTACTGATATACACAAGAGCCGCTTGGTAATGTCGTTCTTAAGAGCTAGCATTAAATTGAATCATACTTTGTCAAAGAATATATGCAGTTTAATAGATGTCTCACATGAAGTACTGACAGCTTTAAATGAAAAAAAACCAGTGGTTGCTTTAGAATCCACTATAATAACCCATGGCATGCCTTCCCCTCATAACTATAATACTGCAGTTTCTGTGGAAGAAATTATTAGAGATCAGGTAGGAAAAATAAACAGAAAAAATAAACAATAAATCTATTCAATTAGAGAAATCCCAGGAACATTATGGTAAATGCAAAGTGTTATGCGATAAATTAATGTGGTCAATATATGATGTCTCATGATTTAATCTTTTTAAGAAGCTATGTTTTAGCTTAGTTAATGCTGATAGTTAGTTGAATAACATCATTGTTAATATAAGTCCATAGTTATCTATGTTCCTGGGACGGCAGTGAAAAACAAAAAAAATTATGTTTTAAATCTCTTAAATAAAATGCAGGACCTATTAAGTTTGATAATTATCAATCAAATAATCTTAGAAAGAAGTCGTAGTACTTCATTAAACACAATTAAATAAATATTTCTGAGTTATATCATGTCCGAAGAAAAAAATTTATCTTATAAATTATATCTGTTAAAAAAATTAATGTTTTTCTAAATTGAAAATTGACAATTGTTTTGTTAAAGTTTATTTTAACACCTAAATTGATGAAACATGTAATTATGAGGTGTTTTGTAAATACAAAAACTTGACTTTAGTTAATTAAAAGTATATATATTTTAAAGGGTGCCGTACCAGCTACAGTGGCAGTAATTGGAGGAAGAGTCAAAGTTGGATTAGACAAAGATCAATTGAAGTTCCTCGCAGATCCAAATACAAAAACAGTGAAAATATCAAGAAGAGATTTTCCATATGTTTTAAGCGAAGTAATCTTTAATTATTGTTTTTCTTCAGCATTTTCAATAATTTCATATTGTAATGAAAGAATGAATGTATGAATTATGTAAGAATGAATTGTACTGTAAAATGGGGTCACATTAGTACGGTGGGGTGAAATTGGTACACAATTGTTTCTGTGGTGATTTCCTTCTGACAGGTTGCTGTGTCGACTTTTACCAAATGAGAGCCCATGAAATGACTCATTCATGCGCTCTCATTTGGTAAAAGTCGACACAACAACCTGCCAAAAGGAAATCACCACAGAAACAATTGGGTACCAATTGTACCCCACTGTACTAATGTGACCCTATTTTATGGTAATGATTTCATCTTTTTGATTTATTAAGAGGGATCTGTTAAAGGAAAACAATTATGAATTGTTAATTTTTATTAAATAAACAATTCTTATTTTTTATTTCTTTGACTGAACCCTCTTAATAAATCTACGACACATATATTCATTCAGTCACATAATTATCCTCTTCAATTGTTTCCTTTTGAAACTAAAATTGATTTTTTTCTATTTAAATATGAATACTGCATCTTAAAATTGTTAAAATAATCATAGTTGAAATTCATACAAATGCCTCCAATACTTTTAAGGTTGATTTCAATTTTGAAAAGAGACATTTAGTTGCATCATCTGATCTTACTTTTTTCTTAAATGCATTGTTAATTTATAAGAACTATAAAATATTTGTATTTAAGTGAATAGATATTGTGGGTTTTGGCTTAGTGTCAGTATGTACTTCAACAAGGGCTAGAAAAATGGGGAAAAAAGTAGTATAAATAATATAAACCTGACTCAAACTTTTGTGTTTCGACAAGGTGCATTTACTTGAAAGTAATTACTTTTATTATATTTGCATTGACTATCTAGAGGATGCTGATATTGCTCTCTGCTAATATTCAGTTGCTGAGTAGTAATAGGAAACTTAACAATGTGAGACAGCCAACAATTATGTTATTAGCTGCTTTTAGAAGGGATCAAATCAAGATCAAGGAACCTTGGTGCTTTGGAACCCATGTGCCTTTTTTTTTCTCTTCTTTTCATAAGATTATATTTACTTTTATTGAATTATCGTTAATTATTATGTAACAAATTTTTTCTATTGAAAATTTTGTTAAGTAGTGTTGAACTTAAGTTGGAATCTTTCATTACATTTATTCATTTTATTTTTTGTTGAGATAGAACAATAAATTAATCAATATTAAGCTAATAGTGTGTTTATCTGGTGTCATGAAAATAGAAACCCTGTGGTAGTGAAAATCTTTAACTAAATATTCAGGATTTCATTTATCATTTATTTCACATTTCTACCTTCTTCTATAAAAGGTAGAAATACAAAGGAAGAAATAAATCTCATTATAAAGATTATTTTGATGATAGTGGAAAAGATAGTCATTTAAATACTTATTTTGTGGGAAAAATACAGTTATTTAAAAACATTTAGTAAATGCTGACATCTTGTCTTGTTTTGTAAACAAATATTTCCTTGTTACTACAATTATCTTTAATGTTTAATTAATTGTAAATACCTATATTTATGATTCATTAAAGAATGCATTTCAGAAATTAAATGGAGGTACAACGGTGTCTGGAACTATTGTGATAGCCAAGGCAGTTGATATAAATGTTTTTGTTACTGGTAAGAATAGTATTTTAAATAGAAATACATTATGAGTTAGTTGTTTCTTTTATAATTTAAAGTTTTCTGAACCGTTTCTAATGGAGGTATAAGAAAGACAGAGAAAAAGAATCAAAGAAAGAAAACTAATTATTTTTATCTAAATTGATTTGAATGTATTCTATTTGTTTAGGGGGTATCGGTGGAGTACACAGAAATGGGGAAAAAACATTAGACATCAGTGCTGATCTCAATGAACTCGGAAGGAATTGTATCTTAACAGTTTGTAGTGGTGTAAAAAGTATTCTTGACATTGAGCGAACTTTGGAATATCTAGTTAGTAAATAATTCTATTTCTTTAAGGTACTGATTCTATAGCAAAAAGGTTATGATTTCATACCTGAACACTTCTCATTATTCTTTTTTATGATGCTCTTAATGGTACTGAAACTTATACCAAGTCTATATGAAATTTTACAATTACTAAATCCACAAGAACACAATTTAACCACACGGATCAAATTAAAGCTGAAGTATAAAAATTCAGAAATCTATTTATTTTGCTTCCTAACAAAAATTTCTAACCACATACATATTTCTCAAGAAAATACATCAAAATAAATTTCTGAACAATGATCAACTAGAAAAAACGATATTTTTCATTGTCTTGTTATTACTGAATTTCTTTTTACTTCTTTTTCCTATTTCGTAATCTGCATGTTTTACTTATCTGAATCTTCTTAGTTTTATTTTAATTGGATTAGCAAGCACCTACTGTGTAGATGTGTAACTAGGCAATCGTAACAAAAGATGATATGGTTCTCATTTTTTACTTGAGAAAAAAATGTTGGAATCTTAATTATCATTAAAGCAATCATTATCATATAAAAGAAATTTCATTTCACTTTTGTAAAATATGTTTTTCTGTAGAATGTACTACTGTTAATGGTGTTGCCTTGTTAATACAAAGTAGCTTTTATACATTTATATACACTTAACAGTTCTTCTGAAAATAATTGGAATGCCTAGATGATATTGTATGATTTGAAAAATATAAATAAAATTATAAAACATTGTTAGAACTAATTATAATAATATATAACATATATAATATGTATAATATAATAATAATAATAATAATAAAAACTTAACGCTAAACTTATAAAATTTCGGTTGGTGAAAACCCCCGAAAGAATACAATCACCACTTTATGTGCGAATAAAAAAAAAAAAAATAATATTATAATTATAACACACTGAGTTTTTGTTTTATTTGTTGAAGATATATATATATATATATATATATATATATATATATATATATATATATATATATATATATATATATATATATATATATATATATATATTAGATGTTGCTCTTATTTAATCTTATTTAATATTTTTTATCTATTCACTTTTTTTTTAACTTATTATTATTATTATTTTAAAAAAAAATAATTGTGCAACATTTAAAACAATATATTATATGTTTATTTTACTTTTATATTAGGAAACTCAGGGTGTATGTGTTGCATGTTATGGAGGCAGTCTTACTTTTCCCGCGTTTTATTCTAAAGACTCTGGATACACAGCTCCTTATCAGGTACAAGAACCACGTCAAGCAGCTGGACTACTGAAATCTGCCTTGGATTTAGGAATGTCATCAGGTGTTTTATTAGCTGTTCCTGTGCCGAAAGAATTTTCTTTTGATTGTATGTAGTTTTGATGATATCTGCCATAGAGTTAATAAAAAAAAGTATATATATGTATACATACAGTAAAAGATTCTATTGTTTCATATATTTGAGAGCTACCTATTTTTGCCTTAATGTTTTAATGGATAAGAATAAAATGTATAATAAAGAAAATCATGGAATTCGGTTTTGCATACAATTTTATAAAATAAGAATGAAAGTTTGAATATTGTCAGCCTTATTCCATTCTTTTGGAAATTAAAAATGTCACTTTACATAACACTACCAACTATTACATTATTCACAAAATAAATTTCATTTATGTATTTTGTTTTAGACTATTAACGTATTCAAAATCTTCCATTGATATGTTATTGTTTTTTTTTTGTTACTTTTTTTGTGATTATAGATAATACAATGGAATCACATATTGAGCTAACATTACGTAAGGCATCGAGAGAACAAATCTTTGGAAAAAAAATCACTCCTTTTCTTCTGCAAGAATTAGCTAATATCACTGGTGGAAAAAGTTTAGAAACCAGTATCCTTAAATGCACTACATTTCATTAATTTAGTTATATAAAACATTTTATGGTTTCCTATATTACATACCGTAAAATGGAGTCACATTAGTACGGTGGGATAAAATTAGGTACACAATTTTTTCTGTGGTGATTTCCTTCTGACAGGTTGTTCTGTCAACTTTTACCAAATGAGAGCACATGAATGAGTCGTTTCGTGGGCTCTCATTTGGTAAAAGTCGACACAACAACCTGTCAGAAGGAAATCACCACAGAAACAATTGTGTACCAATTTTACCCCACTGTACTAATGTGACCCCATTTTACAGTAATAGTTTATGCTTAAGGTCCTAATATTTTGAAATTTCAGAAATAGTTGAGGAGTATGTTTCTAAAATTCATTTTACTTCTAATACTCTTCAATACTTTTATATTTATTAAGGTTTTCTTTTTTATACGTCGGATTCATTTGTCCGAGCACCTTTAGATTTTTACCATAATTCCTATCAATCAAGATTAACTGTGGTTTTAACAACTTTTATGTCTTTGTTTTTTCCTGAATATTTTGTACCTTTCATTCAACTTTTTTGGAATTCTTTCTACATTCTGGTATACATGCCTCTAAAATTTAGATCTTCTTTTTTCAATCAAGTAAAAAATATTTCCATTAGTTCCCTTGGTCATATTCCTGATATAGCTGCATCCTTTATATCCTGACTGATCTCTGGAAATCCATTTTCATCCTCAGGAGTATTTTTTTTATAACTTTGTCAAGATTTATCTCTATTGTTTGCTGTCATGGCGAATATTTGTATTTGTTTGACACTCATTTTTAATCATCATTAAATATTACTTTCTTTTAAAAAAAAAACAGTACATGTAAGTTTATATCATTGATTGTTTTCAAATGAGAATATTAAAAAAAAGGACAAACTATAAAGAAAAACATTATTTACTCCTACTATAATGAGAAGGATGGGTTATCCTATAGGTTACCAATCTATTCTAAACAAAATTAGATGTTTAGGGTTTATTTTGTGAGTCTTTCATGTTCTATAAATCCATTCATCGGCCATTTTCGTAGTTTTCGAACTCCGCCAATGAGTGTCCCATCGTGAGAAGATATGGTTTTAGTGAACTAATTGGTAAAATAGAATTTTGAATTTGGTTATGATTCCTGAATTTCTGAAACTTGATTCAATTGTATTTTTGGTGGAAGAAGGGCTTATACCACATTTAAAAAAAAATATATAATCTAGTTCATTGGATGAAAGATTTATGTGCAGAAGTGTTAGGTAGCAAAATCTGAATATTTCAAAACAACTAGAAATATATATATGAAGAGGATGAAGAGGCTATATAACATTTTCTTGCTAAAGAAAAATTTAAAAAAACAAAAAAAAAAATCCTAAATTTCTCAAAATTATGTTATGATACATAACCTTTTTTTCCAAACCCTCCAATTATGAAGATTCAGAAATAGAATAGAAGCATCAGTATTCAGAATTTAAATGCACTAAATTGATGGAATCTATTATTTCAGTACCTAATATAAAGTTTTAATTTATTTACGTTAAATTAGTTATTTCCTTACACAGAAATTAGATATGGCATTAATAAAAAATAATGCATTGGTTGGAGCAAAAATTGCAAAAGAATTGTCTAATTTAAACTCTTCTAGGTGACTATATATTTTTTCATAATTGTTTTAAGTTTAATCGACCATGTTTAGCTAATAGAAATACAAATTATAATATTTTTTTTTATTCCTGTTATAGAAAACAGTTAGAAACTTCATCTCGTAGGAAACATCCAGTAAGTATTAACATTTTAACATGAAGAGTTGAAAACTTAATTTTATTTTGTAATAAAAAGTAATGAAATCATACTGGTAAATTATATGAGCTTATTATTATTACCCAATGAAGCGAGATATGTTTTTTAATAAAATAATAATTTTTAATGATTTAATGTTATTCTTTTATTCATATGAATAATTATATAATAATAGATGTATATTTCATCCATGACAATGATATCATTGTATTTTATTTATTAAATATAAGCTTAAAAATTATGATTATAAGCCTCCAGTTGATCTATACAGTGGTGGTTCATGATAAGTAGTAATGAAAGTTGAAGATATGCAATTTGCATCAGTTGAGCTGTATTTAATTCAATCCAAGTTTAATTTTTATTTTTCAATCATGATGGTATGTTTTTATCAAATATAACAATCATAAAGTAGAAAATAGTAATTGTGAATATGAGGAAAAAAGGCCAGAAAAATCTTGGTTTATTGGGGGAAAAAACAAAACAAAAAAAAAAAAAAAAAAAAACACCGCTTTCCCATTAGTGTTTTATATTCCAGTTAGCTAATCGTAAATCCTGGACTGGCATTTTATCTGTCTAATAAATGTAGGGATGAAATGTTTAAATATAATTACACAACTCCTCCTGTAGTCTCTTTACACTCAGTCTACTCTAGATCCTTCTAGAAGACCTTCCATTTCACCTCCTTAGCTAATTATGTTACAATTAAATTAAAGTATCCTTTTTATTTTATTTTTATTATATTTCTTTCTAGCTAATTATGTTACAATTAAATTAAAGTATCCTTTTTATTTTATTTTTTATTATATTTCTTTCTATATAAAATGTTTTTTCATTGTTATTTTTCCTTTCTATAAAATGTTTTTGTAGCAATATATAATTGCTAATGTTGTAAAGGTTTTATATATAACAAAAATAATTCATCCATATTTATTTTTATTTTAAGGATTAAAAATTGTAGTCAACATTAGCTGGTATTTTTACTGTTTGCTGTCAGAAAAAGAATTATTGAAAATGGAAAAACATCAGAAGTACATTAAAAGTTTTTTAACTTGTGTGTGTTTCTTTTTTACTCCTGATTGCATCCCAATGTATTTTCTTCATAAAAATGGAATTGATTATGCAAATTTTTTTCATATTATAGATAATAAAAAACAAATTTTCCTTGATTTATCAGGAGTGAACTCTATATAATTTGTATGATAACAATTGACCATAGAGAAACTAGTACAGTAACTTGAAAATTTGAAATTCAAGGAAACAGAAAAAATAAATTTAAGTTATCAAGATTTCTAATCTACAAAAGATAAATTATAATTGTGTACAATTAAATCTTTATTTTAAATTTTACAAAATAATACATGGACATAGTAACTTGAAATGTTTATTTTGAATTAAAGATTTCGATTTTCTTTTGAACGAGTGATTTTATCTAATATTATTCTCTACACGGTTTATACCGCTGACATCCCTACACATCCTAGTACTGTCCTCACTATGTATGCTGATGACACATGTGTGTTATCAATAAATAATGATCCCTTCATAGCATCCTAAACACTCCAATCTCATATTATAAACCTTGAAGAATGGTGTCGAAATTGGAGAATTAAAATAAATCCAAATAAATCTCATCAAATAACCTTTACCCTTCATCATAAACCAACGACTTCCTGTCCTACAGTATCCTTTAATAATATTCCACTGATCCCTGTTGAACAGATCCGCTATCTAGGGCTCCAACCAGACAAATGTTTAACTTGGAATCCACTTACAAGACTAAAACATCAACCTGCTCATCGTTTTCGACTTCTTCATCATTAACTAGACAAACGTTCAAAACTTCCAATTTTCTACAAAAGACTCATTGACAGTTATCAGACCTATTTGGACATATGGAATTGAGCTTTGGGGCTCCACCAAACGATCTAACTCATCTCGTATCTAATCCTTGCAATCAAAAATCCTTAATGCTCCCTACTTTGTCACAGATAAACTTATCCATAAAACCTCAATGTTCCATATGTTGCTGATTTAGCCCAAACCAGATACCTATCCTTTCATAGTAGACTCCATAACCATTTAAATCCACTAGTCTCTCAACTTGCTTCCTAGACAACCCTTTGAGGCTTCTAAAAAGAAGATGGCTTCAGGATCTTCTCAAATAGAAGTTTTATTGAAGTGTTACCAATGGGTAGTCACTTCACAAGCAATTGTCATTTTATTATTTTTTGTCATTATCACATTTACTATATATTTTTTATGTACAGTTGTAAATTTCAATAAATAGATATAAAAAAATAAAATAAAATAAAATATCCAGTAAATTTTCTAAGGTGATGAGAACTGAAAAAAATGGTTATTAATTTCCGACTTAAAGTGACAGGAGCATAAAGTATATTGAAATAAACTTATCTTGCTCAAAGTGACTGGAGTCTATGATTGTTCCTTGCTATCTTTCTGCATTTTCATTGTGACTAGCCAACAGTTCAGAACTGGGGACTATAGGTACCAATGTCATCTTCAACATGAATGAAATTTACTAAGTGCTATTTGCTATTACATGATAGTATTTGAAAAAAACAATTTATTGAAAAGTGAATGTAGCTTTGAGCTTTATTATGTCAGAAATAAATAACACATTTTATTTCTAAAAGTGCAACTTAGGTGATGCACTTTCACTTACAAACAGTACTTAAATGGTCTTAGAATTTAATATTAAAAGTGGAAGGTCAAATATTCTCTATTATTGTCTGTGTTGGAATAGAAAAATTATATATTATTGAACTTACATTTCTAAACAATGGATAATGGGGAAATTTTTGGATAATAAATAATTTTAAATTTTACCTGAATATTGGGACTACAAATGATCAATACATTACCAAGCTAATAAATTGTCTATATGATGTAAATTTTGATTTCAGGTAGTTGTCGGAGGTTCCAATTTGGATTCTGTGATAAATTTGAGTGACGATATAATGGTGAGTCTTTGTTTTTTCTTTCCATTACCTATTTCTTGACTATTTCAAAAATTCAAATTATGTTATCACTAGAGATGTGCTGAATAGTGAGGACAATCACTAATCAGCAGCTTTTGCATCCAGTGAATGGTCAGCCATTGTTTTTTATTGACATCTCTGCTGTCATTAAATAGGCTGATTGAAACAAAAAATGCCCTTCATTGATTATAATTTTTATTTTAAACTCATCTTTACAGTTTTTTTGAAATTTAATCTAGGAATAGGAACTCTTTATTTTCAACAAATCAATTATCGAACTTTAAGAAAGTTATGATATTAACATAAAATAAATTCAACAACTTCTACAATACTGAATTAATAACTTAGCAACCTTTAATTGTTTTTTTGTTTTTTTTTATAAAAGTTTTGGTTCGATCACGAATACGATACTGCTATTTTAGCAATTTATATACGTGTTTATTTTCAATTACATGTGCTTTTATTTGATAGATATATTTCAGTCAAAGAAAATCCATAAACACAGTATCTTTTTCGGCATGAGTGATTTCCGAATTTCACAGTTAACTATCTAAGCTAAGTAAGTTTATTATTATTTTACAATTACTTATTTTTCTTTAAAACACCAGCTCATTTGTAAACGACAGAATAAAAAATATAATATAAACAAAAATCTCTAGCTATATGTGAAGACCGCTATAAACGAATCGTCTCGAACATTGCCGATGTCACTCGAATTCCAACATAAGCAATGATCGGCTTGGCCGACTAATCGGCTTTTTTACTAGCGGACTAGTCCGCCCATCTCTAGTTATAACTTGATAACGTAGGGACTCACATAAATGTAAGTATTCTATTAAACTTTCATGATGTCTTTTAAAAAAGAAATATAAGAACATCTTGTGGTTATTATTTAAATTATTTATAGTTCCATTTAGTTGATTGTTGTGAATATATTTAAAATCACAGTTCTTGTTGCTAGATAGTTATAAAAAAAACAAAAAAAAACATGAATTGCATTTCAATTAGATATATGCTTATTAAATAAATATAACAAAATGTTGCTACCTACAGTCTTGCATGGAAGAAACCAAAGTAGCATAAACAGTAGTAAATGGGGTTCTATGCTAAATTATTCATTTTCAAATCCTAGAAAGCACCAAAATGCTCCATTTTACTAAAAATTGGGAGGATTTGTTTAGATGAAGATTTCGTTTTAACCAATGCTTGAATCTACTGAGAAACAAATTTTTTTGCTGGCTTTAGGTATAGAATAAATCAGGCATTTTCAGCACTCCACTGACCACAGTGTCACCCAAGAAAAATGCAAATAACTAGTTATGGTTGAAAAAAATAACAAGTATGCCACTATTGAAAAATAATAAATACATCATAAACAGTTCCATGTCCCATTTAAGTATAAAATGTTTGCCTTCATAAAATCTATATCATATGGAATAACATATGTTTATTTAAATTCATATGATTTCTTATTAGCCATCTTTATATCATAGTTGTTATATCTGTAGCACCTGTAAATAGTCCATTAAATGCAAAAATTGTATTTTAGGAAAAAAGCAATTTTTATCGCAATGATTCAGATATTAATGCACTTGAAACACTAATCATGAGTGCTAGAGATATTATAATGACATTTATGGGTGGAGTAGCTTCAATTATACTATTATTTCCTACAATTGTGCCAGGAAAATATAATATTTTAGTTTATATTAAAAAATTGTTTTTTATTGTAGGGGTCTTTAATGAACATAGAGTAAAGATCACTATGGTGTGCTAAATAAATAGCGATATAAATAATAAACAGTAATGGCAAATATGTAGTAAATAGTAAATAGTAATATTTAAGTGGTAAATATAGTATATAAATATTAGCAGCTCTTCAAAGTTTTTTGGAATTTTTATGTTAATGAAGACATTTAAAAAGCATAATTAATAAAATTAATCTATTCAGGATACTATTATATTTAATTTAGATTTGATGTTTTTTTTTCTAGATGAATCAAATCCTTAAGAATGATTTTAGAGGTTTTAGAGATCCGACTGAAGCCAAAAAAAAAAAAAAAAAAAAAAAAAAAATTAATTTATCTCTGATTGGGAAAAACAATAGATCATTGATATGCCTCTCTATAACCTACTGCTTTTCCCAATTTACATTTTAGAATTAAAACGATCGAATTACTTAAATGAATAATTAAATTAACTTAAAAGGCAATGATTATTTGAAATAAACAAAGTTAGGGGGAAAATAGGCAGTTTTATATGTGATTTTTTTCATTCAAACCAACATGGCTTCCAAAGCTCCTATGGACAAATGCTATGAAAGAAAACATATTCTCCATTAAGTTTATTTATTAGGCCTTGAATGAAAACGTCCTATTAGTTTTTGGATTCAAAACTGTTAATGTTTTCTTTAATTTCATCCATTATATCCCTGGATTCTGATAAAAAAACATTTACTAGGGCAACTGAAAGAAGAGAAAAAAGAAACAAGACGGTTATTACCCGTCGGTCCAACTATCATGCTTTGTAATAAAATACCAACATTTTTAACTTTGGGATTTGATAAGGAAACTGTCAGCAAATTTTCGAGTAGATCCCTCGTACGGGTAAATGGAAGAGAGGCTTTGCATGTAATCAAAACGAAGACCTGCGTCTTTTTCATATTTGTTGCATAATTCTCTCCTTTCGTCAATTTTCGTGTAATATGTTTTACTCTCCTCTTATGAACTAAAAACTCGGCAGCAACCATTCAATTAGTGGTATCGGTTCAATTGGATTCTCGAAGTTTTACTCTTAATTATTTACACTAACAACATACATTAATTTGCGGACAACCGAATGATAATTTGAAAATTTCATGAAAACATTTATTTTTAATATCTTGACACACTGAATATTTCTTAATAGTATTTAAATTATTAATATCAAAAAAGGTAGGTATGTATTTTCTAACAAGCGTCACATGGAATTATTTTATTTCGAGATCCTGCAGATTTTCCTCTCATGGTAGGAAAATATGTTTGATTTAAATCTGTGCTTTTTATGATTACTTGTGCTAAGATCAGACTCAGCACATTCTTTTTTTTTTCTTTTTTTTTTTGCAGTTTCCTGGCCGTTATCTATTTGGCCCTGAATGAAAATGTCCTATTAATTTTAGGATTCAAAACTGTTTTCTATCATTTCATCCATTACATCGCTGAGTACTGATAAAAAACAAAAACATTAACGAGGGCAACTGAAAGAGAAGAAAAAGAAAAGAAGATAACTTATTTATTACCCGGCAGTCCAGCCATTATGCTTTGTAATAAAATATTAACATTTTTAACTTTGGTACCGGTCTCCAGTTTTTCTTGAAGCTATACTTTTATACGCATGATTTAGATGCTCTTGCTTGTGAACTTTTGCATTTTTGATAGATATATGTTAACAAATATTTCGATTCCTCGCACCTTTTTTGTTTTGAATTTGGATAATTGTTTGCATCGTTACTTTCATTGTACGACATTACTTTGATACGAACTGAAGTGAAAAGTTCCCTAATATTTCTAATCGGCTAATAAATAGATCCCGCCATCCAAAATAATAAACCGTTGTACTGTGTGTGTTGGTCAAAGCACAGATAAGTTTGAAAAGGAGTTATCTCTAGGGGATGACCCGTTTTCCAATTGAATTGGTTTGTGAGGAACGGTGTAAACACGATAAGAATATTGAAAGTTGGCCCTTTTTTATATGGGCTGAACGCGTCTACGCATATTAAATATAAAATCGGCAGAAAGTGGAGAGGGTTCCTTTTCAAAATGATTCTTTTTTTATTTTTATTTTTGGTTGAAATATAACTGTATACAATATACAACAAGTAAATGTGTAGAAAATAGTTACAATATGTCAATAACTTGTAAAGAACTACTTATTAGCAGTACTTTAATAAAATATCTTCATTAGAAGGTCTCTTGGCCATCTTCTTTTCTTATGCCTTTAAGTGTTATCGGGATTCGAGTGTGACGAAAGTTGAGAGACTAGTGGATTTGAGTGGGTATTGAGTTTACTGTGAAATGATAGCTATCTGATAGGAAGTGGAATGATAGCTGGTTTTACTTAAATCAGCAGCATATGGAACATTAAGATCTTTACAGATAAGTTTATTTGTGACATAATAAGGATCATAGAGGATTTTAAGAAGGATTTTTGATATTAAGAATTGTATACGAAAATATTTGAATGGCTTAGTGGAACCCCAAAGCTCAACTCCATAAGTCCAATTATTGCTATTTAAGTAAGTCTTTTGTAATCAATTGGTAGCTTTGAACGCTTGTGTAGTAATGTTGTAATAGTCGAAACGACATGTAGTTTCTTGCCTTACAATCTTTTTTGTGGATTCCGAGTAAGACTTTTGTCCAAATGTGGTCATAGGTAGAGGATCTGTTCAAAGAGAAGTCGTAGATTTACGACTTAGGGTAAAATTTGTTCAATGAAATATAATCTAGTTTAAAATAGAAATTTTCTCATGAAATTTATAGTGAAAATGATATATGTATTTTTTTTTAACGAGGATTTAATTTTTCAAACTCGATATATAAAAGAAGTTATACAATTAAAGTTTTGCCACGATTTTTTTTCTCAGTTCCTATGTCTCATCGGACGGATGAGTACAGAAACGAAAAAATATGGATAGATTTTTTTTTTTCGTGTAGATTCAACAAAAGTGTTTATATCGAAATCGGCGAGGGACAGGTCGGAAAGTGTTGTACTCAGGTATTGTCGTCATGTATTACATTTCTTTCCCTTCCTAAGGTTGTTGAAGATGCAATGCAATTTTATTTATTTCAGAGTTGATTTTTTTCCGTCAAAAATATTTTTTTCTTTTCTTTTCTTGGAAAAAGATTTAAGCTTATTCAGTTAATGGTTATGTTTATAAATGCGCTGAAGTATTTCAGCGCCGGTACCTTAGTTAGAAGGTAATAGCTTGAAGTATGGTGAAAAATGTTTCAATCTGCTTCCTTTGTGTCAAGCCATTTATCAACTGGTCTCTTCCTTGAAGTCTTCACTTCAACTTGACTAGTGGTCCACTAAATCAGGCCTACCTTCGTCAATCGATGTGCTTTTTCCGCTCAAAATCTGCTTCAAAACGACTTTAATTTACAAAATTTGTCTTAATACATTATGTTTAAAATTTTTAATAATAGGAAAAAAATAAATAGATTTGTGTTCGTATATGCTGTTTGTTATTCGCTAAAACAAATATTATTAAACCATAAGAAGGGTTGAATTTCGCTTTTTTTTTTCCTTAATTTAAAATCAAACAAAAACGATTTTCCAATATATTGTAATTCCAAATTCTTTTGGAATCTATAAATGTATTGAGTGGAGGGAATCCGGTTAATCGGAATAGAATTAAAAAATCTATTCAAAATTAAATTTTATTTAAGTGTGTTCATATTTTAATAAATATAAAAAATTCCAAATTTTAAATTTTTAACGGCAAATGGATATTGATCTTTACTGTAGCAAAATAATATATCTGATCTATTTTTATGATTTTAAAATTATTATACTTGTTTTCACAACATGCAATATAATGATTTACAAAATAATATTATTGGAACTCGATGGCCATGGGTTCGAATCCTACCTGAGCGGGTTAAAATTTATTTAGTGGCGGACCCACGAAATGAATCTTGACCTTTCCACCATGGTTAGAATAGATTGGTAACTTGTAGGAAACCCGTCCTTCCTGCCCTAATTGGAGTACATAAGGATGTTAAGCCCAAATAAATAAACTCGATTTCTCCCCAACTGAGAAAAACAAAAGTCTATCTATGGATATTTCTATCTATAATCTACTGTTTGTATATCTACTAGAGGTGGGCAAGTCGATTCATTTAACTGAACGAAGGTGAATCGATTCATTCACTGAAGTGAACCGATTCTTTTTATCGATTCCTCGATTCATTCACCCACTCTGCCGTCCGTTCACCCCCCCCCCCCCCCCCCCCCGCATTTTACTTTTATAACAGAACGTAGAACACATTAATGTAGCCACTATTTTTTACTTTACTTTTAAGTTGGTTGAAATGTTTTGTATTTCACAATTTTAAAAAAGCATTTTGTGATCGAGTTTTAAATATGATTAGCTTTTTTATAATTCAAATTTTAATTCACCATTATTAGTATCTCTTTTTATTTTACTTTAGTGTCGGTAGAATAGCTTGGGTATGGTTGGTAACAAACAAGTGAACGTGAATCTTAGAAGGGATGAGAAAAAACACAAAAGAATCATGATGACGTAGGAATTGAAGGAATCGTGGAAGAAAAGAATCATGGTGGTGCTGCAAAAGAAACTGAAAGAACGAACGAATCGTAGGAAAAAAGAATCGTGATGACATAGGAACTGAATGAATCGTGGAAGAAAAGAATCATGGTGGCGATGCAACAGAAACTGAACGAACGAATCGTAGAAAAAAAGAATCGTGATGACGTTGGAACGGAACGAATCGTGGAAGAAAAGAATCATAGTGGTGCTGTAACAGAAACTGAACGAATCGAAAAAAAGAATCGTAAACTGAACGAACGAATCGTACTTGTCAAAAATCTCTCGATTCCCCCCACTACTCAACTGAACCGCGATTCTTTTTAAGGAATCGTAGGTCGATTCGCTTATTTTACTGAATCGGTTCAAGTGAATCGATTCACCGTTCACTTGGCCATCTCTAATATCTACTGCTTTTGATGAGGAACCTGTCGTCAAATTTTCGATCCGAGCAACACTGACAGAGCTAGAGTGTGTCAAAAAAGTCCTAACACTGGAAAAATAAAGACAAAACGTTACTTTTTTTTAAACGCAAACCATAGGCCCTACCGACAAACGTTATATGACAAAATATATTTTCCATTAAATTTCTGATATGGAAACTTTCGTTAAATTTTCAATCCGAGCTACATCAACGAACTAGAGCGTGGAAAAAAAGCCCCAACCCTAAAAAAATGTAGGCAAAACTCGACTTTTTTCATTCAAACCAATATCGACTGTTTTCATTCAAAGAAATATGGCTCCTAAACGGTAGGTCGACCAATGTTATATAATAAAAAGTATTTCACTCAAATTTCTGAGCAGGGAACTGTCGTCGCATTTTCGATCAGAGCAACACCAACAGACCTAGAGCGTATCAAAATGTCAGATTTTCGAATATAAAAAAAATGGTACAGCAAAAAAGTATAGACCCCCAGCCAAAAGATATATTCATGTAAAAAAAAAAGAATGTAAAAAAAAAAAAAAGACCCCCGGATCATCTGAGTTTAGATGAAGGATCAAAGCAAGGATACTTGGTACACGTTTTTCGAATAGATAGATATATATTTACATTAGTATGTGCAATAATTTAATAATAACAATATATAATTATTAATAACAATATTAATATTCACATTAGACTCTAGTGCGACTTTGAATCGGGAATATAATACTAGAAATATTAATATCAATTAATTTTTTTTTCTAATCCCCTTTTATTTTTATTGATTTATTATACAATTACAAAAATGATGAATCCATCCCTTTTTCTGCACTTTGTACATTTTAAGGGTGTTCTGTTTATAGTTCAATAATCATGATAGTTGCAATATAATAAATCTTGTTCTAGTGATGGGGCTCACTAGTTGTTTGGGAAAGAGAGTGTGTTGAGTCATCTTAATCAAGTCTAAGTGTTTTGACGTAAGTTTGCCACCTCTGTGGTTTTTCAGTCGGTGTTAATGTATTAAATAGTGGGTTAGTCGTATATTTGAGGCTATCAAAGCATTTGATATGCCTTTTTGTAATGTATTCTGTCACCCTTAGTAAGTCTAATGTTCTGTGTAATGTCAGTTTTAATCCTTTGTAACGTAGTATGTCGGACGATTCGTCTCAATACCCTGTTCTGTAACCGTTGGAGTATTTTTGATGTTGATTGTGATATGTTTGCTAACATTGGAACTCCATAAAGGAGAGCTGGTCTCAGCAAACTTTTATAAATCATTAATTTGAGGCGGAGCGAGAGGTTTGGTGAACCTAGCAGGTGATTTAGCCTGTATGACTTTGTTCTCACCGACTTAAGTTTTCTGTTGCAGTGGTCTGAAAGGTGCTTGTCTAGGTGTCACTCTAGGCAAGAATCGCAAAGAGGCCAGCAGGCAGAACAGTGTGTCCTGCTACCTCATAGCTTTTAGGAAGGGGACGCTTATTTTTCTGGAAGGAGAAGATAATGCAATCAGTCTTCTTGGGGTTGACCGCAATATTTAATCCTCCCAATTTTTGCGTGATTTCATTACAAACCTCCTCCGCCTGCCGTAGAGTCTTCGTGGCGTTTAATGAACTACTATTGATAGCAATGTCATGGCGTATGCTGCCACAGTCGCTTTCCTGTTCCTAGTTCCAACCGTCTCAGCCGTGTATATTGAGAACAATACTGGAGATAGCACAGACCCTTGAGGGACGCCGCATGTGAGTGGGACTTCTGTGGATAATGCCTGGCCAACTCTCACCCTGATTTTACGCTGATCAAGAAATGACCGCAATGAAGTTGTTAGCTGCTCCGGGAATTCGTGGTTCTGCGGTATCTTACATAGGAACCCATGTGACACTGAGTCGAACGCCTCCATGCAGTCAATTGATATCATTGCGGTCACTTCATTTTTAGCAATGTGTTGGCTTACTTCCGCCTCTAGTTTCGCCAAATGGTGCTCCGGTCTGTTGTAGAATAATTGCGATTTCTGAACAGAAACTTTTTAGATAATTTAGAATAATAGAATAATAAATATCAATTAATAATATTAGTTTTTTTTTTTATTAACGAGTAACAATAAAACAACTGTAACAAGAGTTAGGGGACAGACTGTTACACTCATGTAACCCTACCAATCTCTGTAAAAACATGTAGGTTACCATGTTAAAACATACAACTTTGATGATCAAATGGTAACATAAAAATGGTTATTTTTAGGTTGAATAGCTTTTTTGTTAAAAATTTAGATAAATTTTTAGTAGTTTGTAAAAAATAAATAAAATGCTAATAAAATTTCATTTAAAATAATGAATTATAACCTTCCGGTACGGAATATGTAAATACATGTTTGACCTTTATCTAATAAATCAAAATATAAATGAAATGAATAAAAAAATAATGAACCATAAAAATTTAATAAGAATAACAGTAATTTCGAGTAGTATTGTTTTGAGTATTGAACATTTAATCAAAGTAGTTTTTCAAAGGCTAATAGACAATTTTGATTAAATTGAAGTTATACAAACTAAAATTAAAAAAAAAAAAAAAAAAGGCTTAAATAAAAACTGAAGAATAATGAAATGAAACAAACAAGTCTGATGCATTGGTAAATTAAAGGGCACAATCACAAGGTTGTAATTATGTCCAAACCACACATACCTTTTAGCCCATCATTTATATTAATGATGTTAATGTAATGTCATTTATATTAATGAGATTTTTAATAAAATTGAGCAACAAAATTTAATCTTCAAATAGTTCCAATATACCAATTTGGTTTAGTTAGCCAATATTTATTTAAGCATATTAAAAATATTATCAAAGGTCAGAAAGTGTATAAATCATTAAAAAATAAATAAATAAATACTTTCAACCTTTCATTTTAATGTTTTAAAAATTGATTGAAAGATGTATGTAATTTACTTACTTTGCCAGGTTTGTCTTCGATATCCCGATGTGATACTATGTTTCCCTCCTCTGTTCCGAATTAAGTTGGATTTATCCCACTTTACACAGGCAATATTTCCTTGGAAAAATACCTTTACCAAATTATCAATACCCTTCATCCTTCATATCTTTACAATACGCAATTAATTAAATGTACACAAGATCTGACATATATACTCCATTCAATAGAACTTCCATAGGTAGCATTCCAAACATCATTTTTCTTCCACTCAACCATTCTCCGAAATTCCATCCCTTCTCATACCAGAAAATCAAAATCCCTTAAAACATTTAAATACTTTTATTTTCAGTACCTCATTCTTAACCAAGGTGACACTTGCTAACCTTCTACCTTCTCAGTTAAATTAAATCATGATCTTGCATTTCTGGATCTTATTTATAAATATGTGTATAATCTAGATTCCACTTAATACAAATTTTTATTACTTTATATAGGACATTTAGATATTTTTATTGTATGTTTTGCCCTAAATTAAGAAATAAACCATAGAGATTTATTTCCTGTTTCATTTGTGCAATGTTCTCTTATTTTCTTCTCTGTATCTTCAGTTTGAATATATGTATGTATTATCTTTATTATCATTATTTTTTCATTAATTCTTATGTGTTATATTTATTTGTGACTAAATACAATTATTTTTCTATTCTATTCTATTCTACTTAGTCTGCTTATGTTTTTTTTTTTGTTTAGGTATATAAATATATATATTTTGGAATTAAAATGAAAATCTAACAGAAATTCATTTATACTATAAAAGGATAAATGTTATGGATGATTTGGGGCATTGACATAAGACTGATAACAACTATAAAAACAGCATATATTTATAAAATATATCTATGTTAAATTAATATATATAAATTTATAATACATTTAAGAATTATTAAAAATATAATTAAATAATAGAATGAGTTAAATAAATTAATGAACAAACCAATAAAGGATGAGTTTTATATACAGATTTTTGCTTATGGTTAAATGTCATTTTTAGTTACATACAAATATTCTAGGCAATTTGCTGCTTTATAATTAACCCTGTCTGCCTATGGCGACTATACGTTTGCTTGTAAAGTTTACTAAAAAAATAAAAGACTAATATCATAAATTTTTGGCTCATTATTTTAGCAAATGAATCTGTACACTTATCTAGAATGAAGCACAATAAATACATATACTTTGTACAACCTCATACTCGTGACTGTTTACCATTTGAATGGTAAGTCTTTTGTGAATAGTTAATGCACACTAAAACACTACACCGATAATAAATACTTAATGGACCCCCATTTTTACTCTTATTAACATTCAGTTTTGTTTTTATTTTTAATATTACCTTTATTTTGCTTTAGTTTTCTAGCTATCAGAATTTAGTACTAATCATCCCATTTTATATAATCTCAATTAATTATGAAACAATTTACTAACATATTTTTAAAATGAATAATAAAAGTTTTATAATTAATTTTATTAAAAAGAAAATTGATTTATTATATTGAAATTAATGAAAAAAGTATTTAGCATTTATATACATAATTTAAAAATAGAATTAAGGTATCCATTTTTTTTTCTTGTTTTTTTCACAGCCCATACTGCACATTTAAAATTTTCTAAGCTCAAGCAGTGTCTACACTTTATTTGAACTTTTTTTTTTTTTTTTCTTTCTTTTAATTATAAATATTTTTTTTTTTTTTTTTTTTTTTTTTTAATAATCTGTAACATTTTTTTATAAATACACAATCTATTTCATATTACTTTTTAAAGACATATTTACCGATAAATATTTATTCAAATAAATTTATAAAAAAATGACACAAACGCTCTAAGTTCTATTTATTAAGCAAAATAAAGTTTAAAATTTTATTAACTTATATTTTTCACATTATATACAGATCATTGTTTATTTAAGCTATTCTAATTGGCATCTTGGGGTGCTTTAATTATTTCATGCAGGAGAGTGACCAAAGAACAATATTAACATTGAAAAAATTAGGTATTAAAATTAATTTTTTGGAGCAGGGCATTCTATAGGGAAGCGATCTAAAATTTTCTAACATCTAGTCTAGTAATTTTATTTAGCACCATTGATTCAGTTTATTTCAATGATCGTGCATATCTCATTATTAATCAATCAGAAGTAAAAAAATAATAGTGCATATTAATACATTATTCACATAATTTTAAACATTATATATGTTTATAATTAAATATAAGGTTGTAATTATTCAAAACATTGAATAAAAATATTTTATACTTGGTGTTTACAACAGTTCATTTTTTTCTATAGGCTAAACACTTAAACATTTTAATAAAGATTATAGGTTACACAATTTACAATTTAATGTAAAATTTACAATAATCTTTATAGTTATTTAGAAAAAATGAAATTATATAGGATTTCAAAGATACATATACTTACATATTATCCTTATAAAAATTTTATTATTTTTTCTTGAAATTAATATTTTTAGACACTGAAATTAGTATTATAATAACCTTTTTTTGCGTTTATTTTTATGTTTTATACATTCTTCTGAATTTTTTTTTTATATGATAGGTTAGTCACCTATTATAATTTAAATATTTTATTCTATTTAATTTATATAATAGTATTTTTAAAATGAAATGTAGACCCATGCTTCTTACTAAATTTCAAAGTTAAATAATAAAAAATGAAGAAGTATTTTCGATTTTCACTTTTTCCCATGTTCATTGGTGAAATATGTTCAGTGGCAATTAAGCATTAGCTTGTTATGATGAGAAGTTGATTCATAAATAAAAAATGCCGATTTCATCAAATGTCCATTTAAGTTATTTTGCCAGGAGGAATGAACATATCATATTTTATTTAATCAAACTCTATTAACATGAGTAGTAGCAATTATTGAAAGTGTAAATAAAAAAATTATTGTCATACTATTAAAATTAAATATTTGCATAATTAGCAAAGTAAAAAATGTTTTCTACCCCTCCCCCCTTGCTATAATCCATCCTAATTTCAAATGTGATTAGTGATCCAATGGTTATTGACATGTTTTAAAAAATTACCTTTGTAAATAAAGAATTGATGTTTTGTGATTTAGAATATTTACACTAATGACAAAACTTTGTCAATGAAAGCTCATAAATGTGCAAAGTAAAGAGTTTCTTTTTTGCTTTCTTTAGACAATATAAATTATTTTTTTACTAAATGTAGTACACTTTCAAGAATTTAGAATTATATTATTCCACTTTTATGTTTATATGATTTCTTATTTTACATTTAAAATATTATTTACAGTTAGAAGCATTTTTTTATTTTCATTACTTAGATCAGTCATATTTGTGATCATAATAGTACATTGCATTAGCATTTTTTAATTTGATCATAATAATTGTGTTTTGAAATTGGAAGATAGAATATTCTTTTTGGCGCAGGTTATGGCGCTCTGAGAGCTTGGCATGCTAAAATCTCAACTTGCCATGTGCTCTCTTGATAAGCCAAATGAGTGGTCAGGTCCTTTGCCTGTTAAGTTCCCCCATTTCATAATTGTTGTTACCATTCGCTCCAGAAGTATCTGCTCCATCGCAGAGAATAAGGGCACAATGGCTATTGGTGTCGCTGTCTGTCCCTGCATCCTGTGCAATTACTGTTGTGAGATGCTTTTTTCCTGGTCTTCTTCCGGGGCTTTCACATCCTTCTCGACCTATGGACATTATTCCGTTAGAATATGTAGTCTATAATTGAATATATTGAATTAACTAATAGGGTTTAAATGAAGATTCAGTTAAATCTTCTTTAATTTCGATTTCATTGTATTCTATGCTTAAAGATAAGATTACATTGATTTTATTTTATATGATAAAATATAAATTTTATTACTAGAGATTCCTATGATTATGACTTTGGCCACCTAGTCACTAGGTGTCTAGTCAGCAGACAAAAAGGCCAATTAGTTGGTCTACTAGTCGGCCAATCCGATCATTGCCTATGTTGCAATTTGGATGACATAGGAAATGTTTGAGGCACTTCTTTAAAGCTTTATAGCCGTGTGGACATGTAGGTACAGGTTTTTGCTTATCTTATATTTTTTCTTCTGATTTTTTTACAAACCGGACGGTGTTTAATGGAATGTTTAAGCCAGAAATTTGCTTTATTCAGCTTCGATAGTTAATCGTGAAATTTGAAATTCAATGATCAAAAGATATTGTGTTTATGGACTCTGATGAATCCAACATATATACACATAACTAGCTTAACATGTAAATCTAATTAAAATTATGTAAATAGCAGTTTCCTTTTCATGTTTATGTATATTATATTACATTTTAATTTAGAAATAATATTTTTTAATTATT
The DNA here is from genome assembly GCA_003667255.2 of Euschistus heros. Classification (NCBI taxonomy): domain Eukaryota; kingdom Metazoa; phylum Arthropoda; class Insecta; order Hemiptera; family Pentatomidae; genus Euschistus; species Euschistus heros. The sequence goes on along the minus strand of RCWM02000032.1, from coordinate 1,337,157 downwards.
ACACATAACCAAAACTGTAATTTAAAAAAAGAAAAATAGGTTACGTAAGTTTTTTATCCGCTATTGTAGGAGTTTTGGAATTTATTTTTGTTAATATCTTAATCTTAAGGTGCGATAATTAATTACAAATAAAAAGATTTCCTATTTCTGGTTTAAATAAGAAACTGTTGGAGTGAATCTTATAATCAATGAAGGCCATGTTTTCATTTCTATAAATAGAAATATAAATGAATAAAAATGGCAGACTAGTCTGGCTGTTTGGTGACTAATCGTCGACTAGTGGCCGACTACAGAAGTAGTCGACTAGTCAGCTTTCCTGACTTGTCACCGACTTGTCGGCCCCTCTCTATTTATTATTATATATGGGATGAAAAATTAATCTGATAAACTCAAGGAATAAAAAAAAACTGGATTTGTATTGTTATAAATAAGATTGATTGATGGTTTTGAAAAGAAGAATCAACTACTGTTTTTCAGTATTCTTCTGCATGTAGTTAGATTGTTGTTCGCTAAATGGAGTATGTAATTAGTTCAAGAAGGCAGAGGATATCTCCTATTTTCACTCAAAACCAAATAATATGAATTTAAGATTAACTGGTCATATTAATGAATATAATTATTAAAACTGTTCTAGAATATCATCATATTTAGAAAAATATGGAACCTTTCTCTTAATATTCATCAATTTGAAAAAGAAATATTAATTATTTTATAAATTAGGGTTTATTTAAAACTAATGGGATTCAGTATATGTTCTAGAAATCAATTCGCATTATATGTAGTGAATGATGAACAAATGTTACAATATTTCTTTAAATTGCTTGTAATTGTTAAAACATTATCTGTCATAGTTTTTCTTCATTAGTTGAGATACTTTCAATTTTCCTTTAAAAATGTTTTAAACCTAAATTTTAAGCAATTGATTGTTGAAAAATAAATGTAAATGAATAGTGAAAAACAAAGAAAGGAAAAAAAAATAAAATAAAAAAGTAGTTGCTTGTTTATAAACGAGTGTAGGTTTTGTTAAATTATAATTATAATTATAGGTTAAAGAACTAAAAGTATACAATTACACAGACTTTTGCTTCTTTTTGTTCTTTCTATTGTTACCTTGTTCCTATGGCTGTAGATGACTTATAACTTAAGTGAGAGAAAATCATTATCCCAATAAACATGTGGTGGGATATATTTTAAATATTACTTATGATAGTTATTACTGTAAGTATACTTTTATAATGAAAACATTTGGTAATTTATTCTGCATTGAACTGACTTTATTAAGCCCTTGACTAGAACTTGTTACTGTTTTCTTTCAAGGTGTAAAAACAAATCAGTAGGGTATGTAAGTAAAGAAAGTTTGTCAATAAGTTTGTTAATTCAAGAATTGTGTGTATTACTTTGTGAGGTCATGAGAATGTGACATTTTTAGTCCAGTGTGTGCTGTTCTCCTGTATACTAAATAAAGTGATTTTGTGATATTCTGTATAATTATAAGTTGTATTTTCTTTTAATGGTTGATCCTCAAAATTGTAACGAGCAACTTTTGGATGGGTAGGAGTTTTCTCTATGGTTGTCCGAATTTAGTCTATAGTGTCGGTATTCTTTGTCAACTAAATGCTGAGATTCTTTATTTTCGCATTGATTTAATCTTTGAAATAGGGATACGCTTAAGAAACCACAATTAAGTACCAGTGTGATTAGTGTCTATTAAATGTGTTTAGTTGTTTATTCTTCAAATACTAAGGAAGTGCTGATACTGGTGAGAAGACAAGATGCCATAAAAAGTGTTAGTGATAAACCCAGTGATCTACTTGTGATTTAAACAATAACTACAGTGTTTTGACAAGAATACCTCTTAGGTATACCTTTAATATTCCTTTTGAAGACTAAGCTAAGAACAAAGGAAAATTTTATCATAATTGATCTCATAGTTTGGCTTTAGCAATACATCACATTGAGCCAATACTACAGTCCTATCAGGTGTAATTATTACAGTTTTATATATCATAATTTGTCTTATAAAAATTATGTTAGTAATTTTTAATGTTACAACAAAGCATAGGTGTAATGATAGTGATTTATTACTAGACCAACTATTGCCATTTTATATGACCTAACTCACTATAAAACTTAATTACATAACTGTATTGAGTATGCATTCATACTTTAAAAAAAAAAATAAAATAATAATATGTGAACTCTTCAGTAATTCTTACTTATAGAAAGCAATTTTGATTGTGACTACTAAAAGCTGAATTTTTTTTTCCTGTGTTTAAGTGGAGCATTTGCAGTTCTTCAATGATTGTGCTTGAATATAAGCTTTTAATTAAAAAAAAAAATAATGGAAAAAAAGAAATAAGTAAAAAAAAAGAAAGTCTTATCGATTTAAAAAATATACATTGAGGTTAATAGATCTAATAAAATTATATTTGTTTCCAAATATTTCGTCATAACTCATTCATCAGTTCGAAGTACACTTGTATGGTCATAATAAATGTAATAAATATGATTGTATCACAATAAAAAAAATGAGGTCCTTTAGAGATCAGATATTTTATATAACCTTTTAGCTTCAGACTAAAATCTACTTATTGAACTAAATATAAGGGAATCTTAATTTATTTTGTTCCACATAATACCTTACTGTTTAACACCATGACATACTTACTGAACAATGACATCCATAACTAATATAATCTTCTTTATACACTAGTGCAATAACTCGATGGATCAGTTCCCTTACAGCTTATCAACTACTTTCATATTATATCTTCAGTAAATTTTTTATTGATTTTTCAAACCTATGTTACCTAAAACAACTAATCTAATCATTGTGAGTTATAGAGAGATAATTGAATGTACCTATTGAAAATTGGGATCAAAATTCAAAAACAGATTCGTTTAAATCTGATATGCTATTTGGAGAACTTATTAGATTCTATAGCAGTAGGTCACTGATGTAAATGTTTCAATTTACTTTCTTTTCCTTTCTGAACTATGATTTAAATATGCTGATTGCATAGTTTTAATGATAATTTGTGCAGCATAGCCATATTTTAATATCCTATTTGGGGTAAACTTTAAAATATTCTTTTAACCAGCGTTTGAAATTATTTTTTCTAAAAAGTCGTATATGATTATATTTGATCGCTAATTTAAAAATCATGCTTGATTTATACATAAAAAATTAAATCAATCTTTGATGTTTATTGATTGGATTAAAGATAGTGATCACTCACTGAGTGATAGAGTATTACTTAAATAATAATGATTAAATAGTGATAAAAAAATATTGATTAGAAAATAAAAATTATTATGTATACATTATTACTGTACTCATTTCTTAATACATATATTTGTTTTTTAAATCCAATAAATTAAAGAGAGAATGAGATACATTTTAATGTAATATTTAGGCATTTCATTTTTTATTGAATACTTTTTCTGTTCCATCGAGATTTATCATTATTTTTAATCATAACAATCTGATTAAAAAATAATGACAAGGGTATGGATTTTTTTTATGTATGATAAAAAATAAAAATCACTCAATAAAAATTATCACATTATTTTAAAAATTACAGATAAAAATTTGTTCAGATTTGATTTTGATTTTGATTTTTTTAATTATCTATTTCAAGCCCTGCTTTTGACGGTATAGCTTGAAAGGAGATTGAACTTTTTAATGTCCTTTTTTGTTTTACAATTTTATTTGGCGATTGATATGAGCATATTGGAAATGACAAATGACAGATAGTTCTTTGATTAATTTTGTATAACTGAAGATGCAGAAAAATTAATGTGCTCTGCTTTCCAATTCCCCATGTTCATGCACAGTACCTGATCGTTCATCTAGTTTTCCTTCAATTTTTTCATTAACTATTAAAATTATATGAATAGTTTGAGAAAGCAACTAATTAAAAAAAAAACCTATTAAGGTGCCAACAAAAAATTAATTATATATGTTCATATGCTTAGAAAATTCCTTAGAATATAGGACTGATGAAAACAAAAGATAAATATTTTTACTAAGCTTAAGATGCTTTATGGTATTCGAGATTTAAATTAAAGCTTGAGTTGTGATATCTTACCTATACTGTTCTGCTGTGTCGGTGCTTGAAGTATAGTACCATTATTCTGTTTTGCACATTTGGTTCCACCTTCTGCTTCTGCTTTTTCAGAAGACTCTTGAACCAGCTTTATTTTTTGAATCATTTCTCGAATTTCATACCTTTAAAGAAAACAAAGACATGAAAGAACTATACAGATTTATGTATTTATCAGTCTTAAAGATAAATTATAGATTATATAAATATCTGGTGGCAGAGGCCCAGGTCCTGCAAGGACTGCAGCGCCCAAGATAAACAAAAAAAAAAAAATAATAAATATTACTTTTTATTTAAATATGTTTTTTTACTTTTAGGTAATTCAATTTAATGGTGTAGGATATATGTATACACACACATACACTATAAATTAGGAGGATTAATTTTATATGATTACATCTTTTTTACAGTTTTATTTTTAAATGAATAAACTGATTATATTTTTTTTCAGGTAAGTGGTGTTAGTTTCTGAGATGCTAAAAAACGAAATGAAAAACAAGGAATATGATGATAGTTATGTTTCAAAAGGGTAATTTAAATCATTCTTACATTTATGTGTTTAACATAAATAAGTATAGTTAAATAGGAGTAAAGACGTTGCAGCAGCACTAGTTAGTAGGTAGGGTATTGAGCTCCTACTGAGTCCCTTACTCAAGTTCGAGTCTGGCTGAGGCAGATATTTATTATTTATTCTGTTGTACACTGTACATCATGTTGTACTTCAGCATTAAGCTGAAGATCAATTCATTGATCTTGACTTTGGGAGACTCTCCATGTGTTTGATTGATTTCATGAAATTTACTTCTGAAGTATCAACCCATACCAAAGTAAAATCGGTTGGCAATAAGTTTACTCCTTTCGATTTCCTTTGAGGTATCATTGTCTGCAGTTACTAGCGACCTCAAGTAGATGAACTCTTTCACTTTCGAAAGTATATCGGCCAGACTGGAGAGAATAAGTGTGCAGGTGTATTTATGTTATATTTTTTTTATATATTTTTTCTTAGTTTCATTTACGCATAGTCCTAAGCGTCCGGCCGTCTCCTCAAGAGCCAGGAAGGGATCACTGCATTCTGGGACCGACCCACAATATCCAGATCATCTGCATATCCAGGGTTCTGAACCATTCTATTAAAAACCGTACTTGTCTGGATTTGTGAATCTCGTACTGTTTATTTTTTTTTAAAGAATGAAAAATAAATTACAAACAAAATCATATACCTCAATTATCTGAGTAATATAGCAATAGCATCCCTCGACGCAGCTTGCTCGCTCTCAGAAGTAAAGAACTTAGATAATATTAATGATAAAAATTTTGTACAAGTAAACAGTTGAGCATTGATAATTTATTGATTAAATATTGATAATTCAATGATAATTTCACGCATAACAGTAATTTTTAACCTGTTACAATTGCTCTTATTAGGTCTTTGAAGATTACGTAAAAGTATACTGTGACATCCAATGTTTAATTTTAGTTTGTGTTGGTAATCCTGATGGACAGAGACTATTAAGAAACTCTTGCAGAATCAATAAGCAAAGAATTGGTATTGTGATTTGGTAATAATTTTAATTAGGCCGAAATAATTTTATTGATTTCATCTAGTTGGATTTAAATTTCTAACCACAGATGTATGTATATGTAAGTGTGCAAAACCTTGTTTCTGCCACTCATTATTATACATTTAAAGTTTAAATGCATAATATTGAGTGGCAGAAATTTCACAATAACAACAGTTTAAATTTTAAACTGTTATTATTGTAAAATTTATTATTACACATGTCGCACTTGATATTTAAATATTTTTTAATAATAAGTAAATTTTATTATCAATTTCAAGCTTTATACAGGGTAAGTATATCTTAGTGTAAAAAAAAAAAAAAAAAAAAAAAAAAAATGGATAATACTAGATCAAAAATGTAGCAAAATGCCGCAGACCTCACCTTTTTATTCCAATCCATTGCAGATATACAATAAATCAATGACTTTTTGGAGGAAACCACGTTTTTTTTTTTTTTTTTTTTTCCATAAAAGCTGTAATATCTCCATTTTGTTTAAATATTTTTCAAATTTTGATCACATTTTTGGATTTAGCATTAAATTTTCTATACCTGTAACCTTGAACTTCACAGACTTGGTATCTAAAGAACAGCTCGATCTTAACCTTATTTGGGGATGTATCAATGTCTTATATTACTTCAACGCTCACTGTTTTTAAAAAAAAACTATCCACAAACCGTCAAATCTCACAAAAACTTGCAAATTGAATAAGCTTTCGAATGATATGTTAAATGTAATGATTTTGTTTCAATTTCATGGAGAAATTCACTTTTGAAACCGAAAAAACATGGTGTTCTCATTTGGCATACAAATCAGTTACTTGTGTAAATAAAAAATTATGACAATCCCTTAATGGAAATGTGCATTTTAAACATAATAAACTCTTCATTGGATTTAAAAACAGAGAAAAAAAATTATTGTTTAATAGAAAATAAAGGAAAACTGTCAATAAAGCGACACCAGATCAGAGGATCTTATATTATTACATTTATTTATTTATTATTATTATTTAGGATTTATTTTCTTAAATTTTCTATGTAAGGTTTAAAACCCCTTGATAATGAGCATAGACCTCAATGTTGCCGTCAGCTTCTGAATGCAGATTGTGCTGAAGAATACCACTTTTTGAGGTATATTTTATGTGCGGAAGAGTCTTTTTTTACAGGGGAAGGCATTTCTACCTATCCATGTACATCATTGTTGTATATTTGTATTGCTATTGAATAATGTAGAAGAGCATTATAGTATTGAAAAATCATAGTTTGCCGAACTTCAGGTGATGAAGTTGTGGTAGGATATTTTTTAACAAGTCTTAGTAATCTATAGGGCAAACCATGATTTTTCAACACCATAATGCTCCTCTATATTATTATTTTTTACATTAAGAGATACTCACTCTGTATAACTCCGGATCTTTGTAACTCTCATATAGAATGGGGCTCACTACCTTTTATCTGCATATTACCGCTTTTTAAATAACATATTAATTGAAAATCAGTAGATTTTATTATTGCTAGACCTACCTAGAACTATAAAGATGATGCGGATAGAATTTAGCGCAGATAGTACAGTAGTTTTCGTGGTTGATGATCACAAACGAAAACTGGCTTGTCTTCGTACATATGTAATAGTATAGATTACAAAATTATATTTAGTAATGACAGTCTGTAAAAAGCATATATAAGGAATATCTTAATGTTGGTGATGGCAATCGCTATAGAAGGATTGGTGGTAATTGGATTTTTCATAGATATCGGTATGAGCAATCGGAAGGAAAAATTGTATCTCTTATCTGTTCGATGATATTTGAGAAGTGGGCGGTCTGCGTAGGTTGAGAACTGACAGATTACACCATTCTTGAAGAGATTTATTCCATCGTTAATTTTAGACATAAAAAGAAAGCACCTAAACTGAGGAATATTAAAAAGTTATTTTTATAAGTTCTATCAAAAAGTCTAACATAAATCAGGTCTTGAATTTTATTTGTATCCATTTAATGATATATATAAGATAAATATTAAAAAAAAAGGTCCAAATTCTAAGTTAAATTCTTGAAAAAAGATTACTTGAAATATCACCATTTTGAGGAAATAAACCTTTAGTGGTAAAACCTATATATACAGGGTGAGTTGCTACTCGTGGGACAAACTTCACCAGTTGATTCGACACCAAAAAATGAACCAAAAAAGTTCATATTAACCATGGTCCGATTCTCAACCATTTCGTAATAATTTCATTTTTTTTTTTCTCGATTTTGAAAGATACCACTACCTGATGTCGAAAAACCGTGATATCTTTTAATATAAAAATTTCTCCGAAAATCTGATAGCACCGTTAAAATCTACATTAATTTTTCAATAAGATTATTACCATGGCAAATTATTTGGCCTCTTTTTTGTGCTTTATTTCAGCCCGAACAACAAAATAAGTGAAAAATTTTGTGAATCGGAAAATGTTTAAAGTAATCCAGAGTTTTTAATTATAGTCTCAGATGGCAGCAAATTTGGTGTTTTTGAGACCAAGAAATCAATGACATAAAGAGAAAAACCACCAAAAGTCATTTCACTTTGTTTTTCTTTCATATCAAGATTTCATCGGCATTTAAAAAAAAAATAATTTATTGCCCATTTAGTAAGTAGGTAATGCTTAAGAATTTTACATACATTTTGTTTAGAGGGTCGAGGTAGAAACATCCAAGTAGCCTTCTATTGACATAATTGGATTTTATTAATACTCAATGGTAATACCTAATGGTGTTTACTAACAACGAATGCAAAGACTTGAATTTAGTTCATTGTCTATTGTGTACTCGTGCAGTTAGAATTTGTGATAATGGCTGCATATTCTAATGAAGAGTTTGCAGATATGCATCTCATTTATGGTTTCTGCGGTTGTAGCGCGAAGACAGCGCAACGAGAGTTCGGAGTTAGATACCCTCACCGGCGCTTACCTAGTGTCGGTGTTTTCATTCGGCTCCACGAATGTCTCCGTAGAACAGGAAGATTCCCCACAAATTATCGCGAATCAGGTAACGAGCAAGCTGATGTTGGTCTGGAACAAACGGTGATCGATCGTGCTATTGCTCACCCCGATATCAGCACACGAGACCTCGCGAGGGAATTCAGGATTTCCCAGTCCAAGGTTTGTAAAATTCTGAAAAAGGAGAAACTGTATCCCTACCACCTTCAAAAGGTCCAAGTATTGCATACAGGTGGCAATTATCATAGGAAGGAATTTTGTTACTGGCTTTTGCATTCAGACACTGAGCAACATCACTTCTTTCGTAAAATTTTGTGGCCAGATGAATCAAATTTCACCCGAGACGGAGTATTTAATACCCATAATCTGCACCAATACTCCCATCAGAACCCACATGCAAGTCGTCAGCAACATTCCCAACGACGTTTTTCAATCAATGTTTGGACGGGAGTTATTGGAAATGTACTCATCGGTCCCTACTTTGATTTTCCGGCGAGATTAACTGGCCCAATTTATTTAAATTTTCTCCAAAACACGCTGCCCACTTTCCTGGAGGACCTTCCTTTACAATTGAGGGAAAGCCTAATTTTTCAGCACGATGGTGCGCCTCCGCACTCCTCTAGAATAGTTCAGACGTATTTGAACCGAACATTCGAAACGTGGATCGGCCGAGGTGGGACAGTCCCATGGCCACCAAGATCTCCTGATCTTAACCCAATGGACTATTTCGTCTGGGGATATCTCAAGGAACAAGTCTATCGCACTGAAGTGACAAACATAGACGATTTGAGAGCAAGGATCTTCGCCGCTGCAGAAAAATTTCGACGTGTTCTCAGTTTTGGTGTGGCAGCTGGGAGTATGAGAAAACGGGCACGTTTGTGTATAGCGGAGAACGGCTTCCAATTTGAACATAAATTAAAATGATTAAAAATAAATAATTTTAAAGATTAATGGTGAGTTTCTATGTATTTGTTTTTTGTTTTTTTTCAAATCTAAAATGCAAAACTCTCAAACATTAACAATCCTTGAACCATAATTTTTTCTCTTAATGTCATCGATTTCTTGGTCTCAAATACACTAAATTAAAACATGATGAGTGCGTTAGAAGCGCAATTAAATAAGATATTTTTCCTCAAATTTGCTGCCATCTGAGACTAAAATTAAAAACTCTGGATTACTTTAAACGTTTTCCGATTCACAAATTTTTTCACTTATTTTGTTGTTCTGGCTGAAATAAAGCACAAAAAAGAGGCCTAAATAATTTGCCATGGTAATAATCTTATTGAAAAATTAATGTAGATTTAAACGGTGCTATCAGATTTTCGGAGAAATTTTTAGATTAAAAGATATCACGGTTTTTCGACACCAGGTAGTGGTATCTTTCAAAATCGAGAAAAAACGAAATGGTTGAGAATCGGACCATGGTTAATATGAACTTTTTTGTTCATTTTTTGGTGTCGAATCTACTGGTGAAGTTTGTCCCACGAGTAGCAACTCACCCTGTGTGTATATATATATATATATATATATATATATATATATATATATATATATATATATATATATATATTTTTTAATTTCGTCCCAGTACTCCCGCATTCTTATCCTGTGAGCCTCCTTTCTTTCATCAGTCCACTGCTTGCCTGTTTTCAGCTTTGGTCTTTCTTGGAAACACTTGTACCCTCGAAGTTTTTTCTGGAGAGGAGCTAGTTCCTGGATGTCTTCGAGGGTGATTCCTATTTCTTGAAGATATTTTTCTACATCAGTGAACCAGGGTCCCTTGGTTTTCCTGTCAAGAATGTAGGAAAAGATGTTGTTGGTCTGTCTCTGTGAGCTCATGTGTGTTACATGGCCATAAAAATTAATCCTTCGGTAAAACCTAATTTAATAAATTAAAAAAAACAAAGTTTTGGCAATGTTTTAAAATTTTATATAATGTAAATTTTGCTGCATGTTTTAAGTTTTAACAACATTACAACAGCACTGGTAATACCGCTTAGGCACATTTTACATACATATAAATCTATACTATTATATAAAATGACAAGCCATTTTTTGTTTTGATCACTATAGCAGACGAATCGAGTGACAAAGAATAAGACAACCGACAATGGCATGGAAAATGAAAACAAAAATGAAAAACAAATAATCACAACACACGCCGAAATGTGCTACTCAAAGAACTCCTATCTTCCAGCACGCTTGGTCAGCAAGGGAGATTATGACCTTAACCTCCCAATAAATAGAATAAAATCTATCAAAAATATAAAGAATAAAAAAAAAACAAAAAATCTAGACAATACAAAAACAATTAAAATGATTGAAATAGGCACAATAAACGTGAGAAGTCTATTAGGAGAATGGAGACTCGAAGAACTGGAAAATGCTCTGAATGTCACGGAAATTAAAATTCTTGGTATAGCTGAAGTTAGAAGACTGGGTGAGAGTATTCAAGAGAGGAAGAACGGCTACATATTTTACCATTATGGACTAATTAATGGGCAAAGGGGAGTAGGTTTTATGATTCACAAGGAATATAAAAAAATACATTGAGGAAATGACGGGTATCTCTGATCGAATAGCTAAGCTTAAATTAAAAATAGGAAAGCACAGACTTACAATAATTCAAATATATGCTCCTACAAGCACCTCATCAGAAGAAGAGATAGAAGATTTCTATGAACATCTGAATAATACTATTAAACCTATCAAAGTAAACTATAATAACCACCTGATTATTATGGGAGACTTCAACAGTCAAGTAGGGAAGAAAAAATTCAAAGAAGAAATAGCTGTTGGACGATATGGATACCCCAAATCACGTAATGAAAGAGGTGAAAAACTAGTCTCTTATTGCGAACAAAATAATTTAAAAATTATAAATTCCTTTTTTAAGAAAAGGCAAGGAAGGAAGTGGACTTGGCTTTCGCCTAATAATCTCCATCGAATTGAAATAGACTTTATTATATCCCCAAATCAATCCATATTTAAAAATATTGAAGCAACTCACCAATTCTCTTTCTATACCGATCACAGATTACTTAAGGCAACCATCACGATTCCTTCTCGTTCCTACAGTTTCCGAAAACGTGAAATACCCAGAAAGATAGATGTAGAAGAATATAAAAAAACAAATAACAATATTATTAAGTAAATACAACTCGCAAAAATATGATGATCTTCAAATATCATATAATGAATTAGAACTAGCAGTAGTAACAGCAGCCAGAAATTCTCACCTAAAGGACACTAATCATAAATCAAAGCTATCTGAAAATACGTTAACTATGATTAGAGAAAGAGAAAATAGGAAGAAAAAAAAGAAGACAAGTAAAGAACAAATACAATACAACATACTTTGCAAAAAAGTAAAATACAATATTAGAAAAGATATAGATAAATATAATCGAGATATATGGTAATCGAGAAGCTTGTAGAAGAAAATGCAGCTGTCAGAAAAGCAAGAAGGATCACTTCGGTAGGAAATAAATGGATAACCAAGCTACACAGTACCAGCGGTCAAGCATTAACAAACAGAATAGATGTCCTGAGCAGTGCTACTTCTTTCTACAGGGATCTTTATTCAGACAGCACTAAAATATTAAAAAATGAAAAAAAACTCAAATATCGAACAGAACCCAGAAAAATTCATAGATTTCATTGAAGATGAAATATTCGTACTAATTCAAGAAATCAAAAATGAAAAAAAGCCAGGTAGAGATGGAATCAAAGCTGAACTTATAAAAAGCGTACCTCATAGTATCTTTCCTAATGACAAACAGAAACAAGAAAGAAATTTACGTAGAAGATCGCAAGTTAGAATGGGTAGAAGAAACCGTTTATCTCGGGCAATATATATCTTTTGAAGAAAGATTTAAAAAAGAATTAAAAAGGCGAACCAAAATAGCTTGGTCTAAATATTGGTCAAACAAAGATATATTCAAAAGTAACATGCCTATCGCCCTGAAGAAAAAAGTCTTCGATATTTGCATTCTACCTTCCCTAATTCACGGTTGCCAAACTTGGCCTGCAAACAGACATACAATTAATAGCCTAGCTATTACCCAAAGAGCGATGGAAAGGAGCATGCTAGGGATAAAGCTAAGGGATAAAATCCGTAGCTGGAAGGTCCGCAAAATAACCAAGACAAAAGATGCGGTGACAACCTTCCTAGAAATTAAGTGGAAATGGGCAGGCCACATAGCAAGAATGGACAGTAGAAGATGGGCCAAAAGAACCACAGATTGGTATCCTGTCCATTCAACACGGAAGAGAGGAAGACCTAGTTCGAGATGGCGGGACGACATCGAAGATCTTCTGGGGTGTCTATGGCACCGGTCAGCAAATGATAAAGTCATTTGGAAAAAACTGGGAGAGGCTTATGCCCAAAGATGGGCCACTTTTCCTTGAAAAAAAAAAGAATAAGTAAATTTCTTTTATTATTTTGTAATTATCTTATATGGAAATAAAGGAGCTATTATTATTATTATTATTATTATTATTATTACTATTACTATTATATAAAATGACAAGCCATTTTTTGTTTTTGATCACTAACCACGAAAACTACTGAACCAGTCTGCATAAAATTTTAACCACATCATCATTATAGTTCCATGAAGGTTTAGCAATAATAAAATCCACTGATTTTCAATTAATTCGTTTTGATATTTGAAAATGACCGATAGGTAGCGAGTGTGGCCAAGTGTCCAGCACTATTCTACATGAGAGGTTACAAAGGTACCTTGTTATATAGAGCTTAACATTGATAATAAAATTTATTTATATTGAATTAAATTATTAAAACAAAATTTGAATATGTGGTGGGAAAAGTGGATCCCAGTGTAGTTTTTAAATCGACCAAAAGTGCCAATATTTTAAAGTTTTTATTGCATATAATTCACATCCCTCGTGATCACAAACGAAAAATGGCTTGTTCTTCTATATCATAATATAGATTTTAATAACTGTTCCATTTTTTTTAGCCTTATTCAGTTGGTTTCTTAGTATTAATTACACTGGTCTACAAAATCTAACTTTCTGTGTGCCTTTTAAATAAATGCCGTATTTTTATGCTAATTTGAGGTCAATGAATACGAAAATACAAATATTTATTTAACGTTAGCTCTCAGTTAAAATATTCTACTATAATATTATTCTACTATTAATAACATAATATTATTAGTTTTCTATTAACTCATACTCACACCTTTCCATTTTTTATGGCTTCTCAGGCTTTTTACTATTGTCTTCTTTTCTGGATATTATTTTTTCTCTACTTTTAGAATGCCATATCTATTTAATATTATAACAAGGATTTCATATTTATTGAATAAAATAAAATTTTAATAAATGATGTATAATTTACAAAAGCATGTAGTGTGATTTCTATTTGCATCTGGAATAGAATCTGAGGATCTCGGGCTGAAAGACAAGAAATTTGGGAGTTTTAATTTCGAATGGGTACCGCAAAATTGCGCGCCGATAAAACAGTAACTGGTTACCGAAAAGTAACTGTTAAAAGGAGCAAGTAAGCAAGTAGCCACCTCTTCGCAAGTAATAACAATGTTTTTTTTCTAGCAGGTAAAATCCACACCGATTGCTTTCTAGCGGAAGAGATGATTCGAAATACTCTTTAATTTTGCGATCTACTACCTAAAGTTAAGCATTAACTTTAGTCCAACTGTAAATCTGCTATAAAAATATGCAAATGTTTGACATGACAGCTTGAGAGTATAAAAACGACAGTAAAGGAACCGCAACTCCCCGGAGCACTTTCATCAAAGGTAACAGTTGGTGAGAAGGGGCGGTCCAAGATGGGCGCCCAACCTTGACCTGCCTCCCAGAGGGCACCACCCCCACATCCCCCACACCAGCTCTTTACTTAAAGGCCATCTCAAATTAAACTTGATCACCCCAAAACCAACCCCTAAAAATAACCGACCAAATTATGGGCCTTAAATTACCGTATTTTCGTTTCCCGTATATTGTGGTAGCACAAAGCAACACGGGAGCAGGCAAATATTTAAACACTTTTGACGATATTATTAAGTCAGTAAGATGCCTCTCAATGAAATAAAATTACTGATAGCACTGGTCAACATCAAAATTGCCTTTTACATGAAAATATACTGTATCTATAGTTAGATATAGTAGCATAGCTATTAGAATCACTGAATCTAAATTTGGAAATTAAAATTGATAGCTTATATTGTCTATTTATGTCAAATTTAATATAATGATGGGTAGCTTCATAGATTTATCATGTTTATGATGAGAGTTCAAATTTTAAAGGGATTACTAGTATAAACACTGTTGTTACTCATTCGCTTGTTGTGTCTAAGGCAGTCTGTATTTAGAATTCTTAAAATTTTCGGCATACTTTTGTTGAAAATTTTTAAAATTTTCATTATATTACGTACTTATGTTAATAGTGCAGTCAATTTTTGCTAAATGTATGGTAACGTGAATCTGAGTAGCCAAAGATGTACAATTGCTCAGCGTTTAGAATCTGCTTACTTCCATTATTTTGGAATGAGAATTAAAAACCTGGAGAAGAGAATGTCAAACACCTTCTTTTAGTAAGACCCCAAAATCTGCCCCTACCATTACATACTAAAGTGGAACTAATAAAGAACGTTGCCAAGGCTCTCAACAAAGATGGACCAGTATTTTTAATCATTACACATAATAACTTTTTTTAATAATTGTTATTTACGAAAAGAATAAAAAATAAATATAGAAAACTAGGACGTTGGGTGTTACTTTAGCACAATATTTTCTATAAATTTATAACGATTGTAACAAAGAGTTCTAAACTCTTATTCGTTTATTCTCTTAAGTCTCATAGAATATTTAACAAGGTATTTTATTTGTTTCGTGAGTCCCTTTCTCTGCTTATAAGATAGTGTACGAAATAATTTATTTTCAGCACGAAACGCGAGTTTGAGTTCAGAACTCTTCAACACTTTTCACGGGAAAACTTGTTCTTAAGGAGTAATAGAACAAGAGTCGAGAGGCCATGCAATCCGTCAGTTTAGTTCGAACTTGCAAAACAAGTTTTTTCATTTCCTCTGAAGGATATTAAAGAATATTTGTATTCGCGGTCAGTAAAATGTCGTTCTTAAAAAGGAAAGTAATTTGGCATTTTCTGTTATGAATTTGTTATTTATGAATATATATGCATACGTACACACATAATAATAAATAAAAGGCTTTGTGAACCCGGAGGTTCAATATTGGTTCAAATGCAAACACTACCAACTTCACAAATATATAATACTAGCATCCCCTTAGATAATTTTAAATTATTATTGAATTTTTATTTGTTTTGTCGATAAAAATCATGTATTGAAGTATGCAATCGAGCATTATTTCTTCAATGGTATTTTCACGCATAATTAAAAGCTTAATATAAAGTAAAAGCAGAATCAGATAATGGATGGCATTATCAGTGCTTACTACAAAAGGCCCATGAATTATATTTTTACACACAATATCAAAAAGTAAAAGATCAAAATTTTGATTAGGTAATAAATTTTATTAGGTAAAAATAATTTTTTTGATTGAGTGAAAATTATATGACGGTGTGGTAAACCTCGCTTCATTTTTTTTTCGTAATAAAAATTTATATCTTAACCGAGATGTAGGCATCGAGAATTGAAACATCACAAGTTCGAGCGTATGATGTGCAATTTAATTATTAGGCTAAAAATTTGACTTGTCCTGTTCAACTTCCTCTGTCTCTTGGTTAAAAAAAAAAAAAAAAAAAAAAAAAAAAAATGAAAGCAGTTCATATTTAATGTAATATAAGTGACATTCAGTCACTGTGAATGCCAAGAAAAATGTAATCATGATAGGAAAGAAAATAAAGAAGAAATGGGTTGTGCCTCAAACAATATAGAGATGAGAAAGTAAGCTAGAGATGATTGCGTCTCCTCTGTGCTCCTCAAGCGTATGGAAGAGGATGAAGTGGATATAAACAAAGGTTGTCGCATCTAAAATATTTTTCAATAATAATATACCATTTTTTATTTATTTGAATCTGATGCGCGCAATAAATGTTCAATTCATTGGAAAAATTTTCTTGATAGCTCTATATTATTTTCAGGGAATCAGTTTCTAGCTTATATAATAAATTATCAGCTTTGAAATCTTGAGCACGGAAAAGAAGGAGTAGATAGAGCAAATATAGAAGCCCATAAATTTAATACGATAGCGCCCACTTACTCGTCAGTCCAGACATGTTTCCACCAATTCATATGCAGATTTCACGTGACTGGCTGGTTGCTTGGTCAACACTGTAGAATAATTGGACGTCTCAGAAAAGGTCACTGTTATTTGATCCACGATTACTTGAAGACAAGGAGCAACCCCCTCAGGGTCAACTTTGTCAAGTTAATTTCAGAGTGATGCACATCTTCGAGTCCTCAGTTTAGGAGAGATATGGAAAGATATGGGGTACCTCGTCTATCAATGGCGCAACCAGGATTACTATCTGAGGGGGGCTGGGTTTATATATATATATATATATATATATATATATATATATATATAGAGAGAGAGAGAGAGAGAGAGAGAGGAAGATATTTTTTTATGTTTTAGTTAAACTAAAACAAGGAATGGGTGGTGTTCGAGACTATATAAATAAAATCATAGTTATCAACTAAAAAAATTAGTCGTTTCGGTCGTCTTCAGCCCCCAAGCTCCCCCCTTGGTTGCGCCAGTGTCGTCTATTGCGTAATAGTCCAGGAAAATAAGGGTTTGCCGAAGAAAAAACTGCGGAACTTTTATTCTCAACGGATCTTTATGTTTTTTGTGGTGCTGAATCCGAATCTGAAGTTTGCTACCACGGCAACCATCAGCTTCATATTCAAAATCGCAAAAAACCGCCAAAAAAAACCGTTATTTTTGTTTTTTTATCTATAACACGATAACGAAGCTTTTTTCGAAGAAAGTCTTCAAATATTAATTGTACCTGGAATTAGTACCTACATAATAAAAAAAAATAAATCCGAAATCGGACCATTTTTCGCGAAGTTACGTAATTGGGAAAAAATAGAGCTGACTTGCCGTCAGCCTCTCAGCCCCGTGAAAACACGTTTGTCGTACTCTTTTGGCTATAACTCTGAAACTATTTGTCCGATACAACATTGCTTTTTTTCATCTTAAAGCTGATTAAATTTACTATAAGAATCTATAAATGAAGTTTTAATCAAACCCCGTAAAATGTACATGCCAGCCCGCTAATAAAAACGTACTGTTGTACAATTCAAGTGTTTTTTGGCACATTTGTCGCTCTAACTGCTCAAATAATTGTTCGATCCCAAATTCCTTTTTTCTATCGCAAAGCTGATTAAATTTGCTATCAGATGCTATATACGTAAATTATATTAAATCCTTTAAACCACCTATGACATGTTCAGTAGACTGGTGTGGGTATTTCATGGTGTTAATTATAAGTTACATATAAAAGTTATAATAGTAAATTTAACCAGCTTTATGATAAAAATATTAAATTTTGGATCGGACAAATGGTTTTGGAGTTATAGCGAATAATGTGCCAAAAAAAAAAAAAATGTTTTACAAAAGTACGTGATTTTCAGCGCGACAGCTTTTATATTTCAAGAATTTTGATACAACTTTCATATATAGCATCTAATTGTAAATTTAACCACCTTTCTGATAGAAAAAAAAACATTTTGAATCGGACAAATACTTTCGGAGTTATAATGAAAAATGTGCCAATAACCATGGATTTAACAACAATACGGGTTTTTAGGCGTCTGGGATGCATATTTTAAGGGACTTGATTAAACTTCATATATACATTCCAATAGTAAATTTAACAAGCTTTTAGATGAAAAAATGTAATTTTAGATCAGACAAATATTTTTGTAGTTATAATGAAAAATGTACTAAAAAAACTTGGATTTCACAAAAGTACGGGTTTTTAGTGTACTAGTATGTGTTTTTGGCCACTTAATCTCTTTAACTCTAAAAATATAGGTCCGATCTAAATTCTTTTATTCATATTAATGCTGGTTAAATTTATTATCAGATCCTTTTTTTTTTTTTTTTTTT
Source organism: Euschistus heros (assembly GCA_003667255.2). Classification (NCBI taxonomy): domain Eukaryota; kingdom Metazoa; phylum Arthropoda; class Insecta; order Hemiptera; family Pentatomidae; genus Euschistus; species Euschistus heros. The sequence goes on along the minus strand of RCWM02000032.1, from coordinate 1,318,429 downwards.
TTTTTTTTTTTTTTTTTTTTTTTTTTTTTTACCTCTTTCAAGTAGTGTGGACGCAGCGAGAGTTCTTGTTATTGTGAAACCGTTTTCTTTTCATGTTCTTATGTTTAGTTAAAAATAATTTCTCAGTTAGGTATATCCGGAAAGCGGAGATCTTAAGCTACTTTTTGAAACACACCTTTAGTCAAGCACGCTTTTAGGTTACATGTCATAGTGGCCACCTTTCTTAGGTGAGGTTGGTGGAAATATGGGCACCCTTTCTTGGTGTAAATATGGGCCTCAATGTCCCCGGGAACTTCACCGTTTCACCATAAATCCTGAATTCAGTTTTATATTCACTTAAATGTATTTTATCATTAAATTGTTATGACATCTATTTTATCATTGAAGAGTTTGGTGGACCTCTATGTATCAACAAACCTTTATTTCTAATCAGATTTCGACTGAAATTGGCAATTTATGTAAAGTGAAAACTGGATTTGCTTGAACAATTTATAGAAATATAAAATAAAATACAATAGCTATTAAATATACCGTGAATTAAGTCAAAATTATATTAAAATATAACCAATTCTTCATCTATTACATTTCTTATGGGTGACACAAGAGTTATAATCGAATCGAGATTACTAAAGTAATGTTACATAAATTCATATCATAAATATTTTAGGAACTAACGTAAATTTTTTCTTATTCATTTTTAAAATTATTTTCTTTAAATTTATGATGACTGGCATTGAATATTTCCGAACGACATAGGTGTGAATTTTGACATAGGTAGTTCTAGAATCAGTTATAACAGACACAATGTGATAACACTGAACAAAAGTAGCTAGTTTTAAAATTTATAACTTGCCTACATCCCTCTCTAGGTAATCCTACCCGAAATTACCCCATATATTTTCTGAACACGTCCGTGGGGGAAAATATGCCTGCAACAAAGAACATTCAGGCGTTTTTCGCAGATTTTATTTATTTATTTGTCGCCTGTACAGTTCTGGGTCAGTAGTGCAAGGCTCTTGGTGCCATTATACGCTATTGTAAAAATTCAAACGGTTTAAATATATCATATTCTTTTTTCTTGTCAGGTCCAATCTCTTTTATTGCCATATTAATTTTTCTGAGTATGATGTATATGATAGATATGTTTCTATGTTCATGATATAAACTCCACGTTAAAAGTATCGCAACACTTTAATATATTTGAATTTTATAAAAACATATTTTTCATAATAAAGAAAGGTTCTAAAGTCAATAATAAACATTCCTAAACTAGTCATAAATAATTTTTATGAAAATAAATATCAATATTTCTTCCAATAAACAATAAAGTTTGAAAACTTTCTTTTTAAAAGGATCATTTTTTACAATTTTAAATTTTAAATTTATATTTAATAAGACATATTGCCCCCTCTGGCTCGAATGGCTGCTTTCACTAGTCTTGGCATACTTGGAAATAACGAAACGAATGATAAACATGGACTGAAGGAAATTTGAAAAAATAATCTAAAATTCCATCGTTTGTTATTTTTTTTTTTTTTTAGTTTAACTTTTTATTAGAATAATTACAAGCTGCCTCACTCAAGGGCTATGAGTAATATTGATTACAGAGACTCATTCACATAATATGTACAATGACAAAAAAATTAAAATAAACAGCCTTTAAAAATACAAGAAATAAAATAAAATATGCAAGAGATAAAAATAGAATAAAATACATGATAATATAAAATAGGTGATGATTTTTGTAACTAATAAATAAAAAAAAATTAAAATTAAGAAGAAAAGAAACAATCATAACTGCATTCTTACTCTATATACAAATTTACAAACATTCCAGGGAACACCCCAATCCAAGCTCACCCCCCTTAAGGAGGGGAATCCGGGAACAGAGAGTTCCCAGCACTGTTTTATCATCTGCGTCACTAGTGAAATCCAGTGGAGGCTGAGGGAGAGCGCTATGGTACAGTCACACAGGACTTGAGTAGAGAAGCTGGCCAATGCCAGAATTCCAATTTTAAATATTTACAATAGATCTTGGGGTCATTGCCTTTTTAATCTGCGAGGAGGGTTATAAGGATGTGTTGAATTGGATAATGAATGAGCCAGAAGGTTGGGGTTGTTGGAAAGATTTCGATGGAATTTGGAGAATTTAATGGGTGTAAGGTCAAGGACAAAAGGTATATTCAGATCATTATGAAGGGTTTTGTTGGAGACATAATATGGAGCATTTACGATAGTTCGAAGGACTTTGGATTGAAAGGATTGAATGCGTTTGATATTCGATTGTTTTGCTGTCCCCCACAGTTCAAGTCCATAGGTCCAAATAGGTTTAATGATGGTTTTGTATTTGAGGAGTTTGTTTTCAGTGGAGAGCTGGGATGTCCTATTTAGTAGTCTGTACAATTGACTGTAGCGTCTGTTAAGTTCTTGCCTTTTAAGTCTAGTGTGAGGGTTCTAAGTAAGTCTTTTGTCTAAGTAGAAGCCAAGATACCGTACTGTGTCAGATACGGATAATGTAATATTACCAGGTATGCAAGTTTAAAATGTCGTTTTAATTCCAATAGAATGCGCTCTTAGCCTATTGAAGGATTTGCTTATATCTAAACGCTATTTTGTTTGTTAGTCATTTGTTTACAAAAGTCAGTTGTTTTTAAGTCGTTTACGTGGACGTATCATACCTTTCTTTGGTGTTAAAAATGTCTAATTTTAAGCCAAATAAAGAGCATTTGCGGCATGTCATGATTTTCTCATTTAATCAAAAGAAAAAGGCATCTGAATGTCATCGAATTCTTGTTGAGACTTATGGCGATGTTGCTCCAACCGTCAGGACATGTGAACGTTGGTTTCAAAGTTTCAAACGTGTTGATTTTGATGTTACTGATCAAAAACGAGAAAAAATCGACCAAAAAAGTTTGAGGACTTCGAATTGCAATCTTTATTAGACGAAGACAATACCCAAACCCAACAAATGATGGCAGAACAGTTGAATGTCACTAGGCAAGCCATTTCCGATCGCCTGAGAGCTATGGGAAAGATTCAAAAGGTTGGAAAATGGGTTCCACATGAATTGGACGAACGACAGATGGAAAAAAAAAAAAAAAACCTTCTAATATTAAAAAGGACGAAAAACTGTGTGCGAAATGCTGCTTTTACGCCACGAAAGAAAGGGTTTTTTTGCATCGTGTTGTAACTGGCGATGAAAAATGGATTTATTTTCAGAATCCCAAACGAAAAAAAAAAAAAAGGCATCATGGGTAACGCCAGGACAACCATCCACATCGAGTGCAAGACCGGATCGTTTTGGGAAGAAGACAATGCTGTGTGTGTGGTGGGATCAGAAGGGAGTAGTCTACTACGAGCTTCTCAAACCCGGCGAAACAGTCAATACCGAGCGCTACCGACAACAAATGATCAATTTGAGTCACGCATTGATCGAAAAACGCCCAGAATGGGCTCACAGGCACGCCAAAGTCATTCTTCAGCATGATAACGCTCCTGCACATTCAGCCAGATTGACTAAGGAAACGATTTCTTCGCTTGGTTGGGAACTCCTACCCCACCCGCCGTATTCACCTGACCTGGCGCCTTCTGATTATCACCTCTTCTCATCGATGGGACACTCATTGGCGGAGCAACACTTCAACAATTTCGAAAACGTACGAAAATGGCTCGATGAATGGATTTCAAATAAAGATGAAGCATTCTTTTGGAATGGTATCCATATATTGCCCGAGAGATGGACAAAATGTGTAGAAAGCGAGGGTCAGTACTTTGAATAAAATATATTATACTTTTTTTTAAATTACTGTGTATATATTTTAAGAAATAAACGACATTTTAAACTTGCATACCTGGTATTGATATAAACAGGAGGGCAGGGTGTGCGGCGGAGGGTAAAAGTTACGTGGGTACATTTCGATTCATTAATTTTGATCCTCCAGCTGTTACACCAGTCTTCAATCAAAATACACCAGTCTTCAAGTGATAAGTGGTGTTTGTTATTAACAGGGAAAACGTCAATGTGCCCAATCCGTAATGTCTCACGTTTAATGAATTATATTACAATAAATATAAACCAGGTATGGATTAAGGTAAAAACCAGGGAAATCTCGAGAATTATGGGTGTTGCAATGCTTTTGACGGGGAGCTTAGTTAGTCTGTGCTGAGACTAGGTCTATAGGTAACCGTAACTAATTCCAAAACAACATAATACATCTTTTCTTTTTGGTTTACAACTGTTTGCTTTTATTTACTTTTTTTTTTTTTTTTTTTTGCCACTAGGCAGATAAATTAAAATCTGAGGTACGATGTTTCTTTGAACCAATGATTCTCCAGCCAAACCCCTCAAACACAGACTTGACTTTCGATTACTAGGGAAGATGGCTATTAGGTGTGTTATTTATGCAATAACTCTTTCATTGTATCTTAATCTCTCTAATGTCATATCGATCTTTCTAGAATTGGAAAATTGTTGGTTGGAGTTGGAAGTTGGAGAATTAAAACCTTTACCTTTCCTCATAATCCTACGACCTCTTGTTCTACAGTATTCTTTATTATTATTTCACTGATCCCTGTTGAAATGATCCGCTGATCCACTCCAACTGAACAAATGGAAGCCACATACAAGACTTAAACGGCTAGAAACAAACGTTCAAATCATCCAATTATTTACAAAAGACTCATTTACGTAACAGTAGTTAGGCCTATTTGGATATATGGAGTTGAGCTTTGGGGCTTCATCAAACCATCCAATTCATTTCGTATCCTATCCTTACAATCCGAAATCCTTAGGAAAACCCCCAATGCTCCTCACTTTGTCACAAATAAACTTATCTATATTAATCTAAATGTTCCATATGTTGAAGATTTGGCACAAACAAGATTACATACCTACTTGAATTCGCTAGTCTCCCAACTTGCTTCTCACTCGATTCCCGATAACCCTACTAGTCGTCTGAAAAGAAGATGGCTCAGGGATCTGCTAATGTAGAACTTTTGTTGACTTGCTACTGATGTGTACTTCTTTACAAGTTACTAACATGTTATTGACCGCCCATTCACTGATTGTATACATTGTGCGGTTATTAATAAAAAAATAAAATAATATTAATCCTCCATAAAGACAAGATGGTGCTTATTCGTGGCACCATCTCGTTGAACAAAAATTAGCAATTGAATATATATTTTTTTTTTCCTCATTTTCAAAAATATAAGGAATTATAATCTGAAAGGGTTTTATTTTGAACATTCTTTGTCTGTTGTATTCTGAAGTTTTTTTTTTTTTTTTTTATATATTAAAGTTACAATTTCTTATTTACACAGTTGATCATAATAGTATTGACAACTCTCTCCATTTTTTCTTAAATCTCAAAAACAGAAAGGTTAACCATTTTATACTAAATCCATATTTAGTAGTATTCAACTATTTATTTTTGGTAATTTATAAAGTTAACTTAAACACGAATTAGAATGAATATCTTCATTAATTTTTTTTTTTTTTAATTTATTTATTTATATTACAATCAAGCTTTTTATGAGCTTATTAGCAATTTTTTTCTAACAATAATTATAAAAGTACACTATTAAAACATATATACATAAAATATAGTTTTATTTTTCAAAATTAAAAATCTTCAAATGTCAATGACTTTGAATGTAAAGCACAAAACCTTATATTAGGTCATGGGGCTTCCTTCTCTTTAGCCTCCTCACCAGTGCATTGGAGTCCAGGCCGGCCTCGGCGTTGACGTGGTCTTCCAGGCGATCCTGATGCGACTGGGCGTATTTTTGGATTACCTCCTCCACGGTTGGCATCCGAAGGTCTCTGTGAAAATCATCGTTCCTAATGTACCAAGGTGCATTCACGATGCCCCTTAGCACTTTATTTTGGAATCTTTGGATTATTTTTCTATTGGAGTCCCTTGTGCATCCCCACAGCTGGATTCCATATGTCCAGATTGGCTCCAGGACTTGGTTGTATATTAATATTTTATTGTTTACAGACAGTTTGGATTGCCTGCCTAGGAGCCAATACAACTTTTGATAACTCAAATTGAGTTGTATTAGTTTTTTTTAAACGTGTTCTTTCCAGCGGAGTTTTGCGTCCAGTGTCATCCCGAGATATTTAGCCTGATTTGAATATGGGATCACTTTATTATTTATAGTTATGGGTTGATAGTTGACTTTTTTGTCAGTGAAATCAACATGTACAGATTTGGTTTCATTTAGTTTAATTTTCCATTTTGAGTTCCATCTTTGTATATTGGCTATTGTGATTAATTTTCTTGTGGTTTCCTAATTGTCATTTCCGATGAAAAGAACAGCTGTGTCATCGGCGAAGGTGGCCATGACGCTTTCTTCAACTTCTGGGATATCGGCGGTAAAGAGCAGAAAGAGTATGGGGCCTAGTACACTTCCCTGCGGAACACCGGCACTTATTTCATAGAGCCCAGATTATGCATCTTCTTGCCTTACTCTGAAGTATCTATCAGATAGGTAGGACTTCAAGAGTAGAACATAATGTCCGGGGAGAATTTTATTAAGCTTATGGAGTAGTCCATGATGCCAAACTTTGTCAAATTCCTGTGTTACGTACAGAAAGACAGCTGAGCAGACTTTTCCTTCTTCGAGTGCTTTCTCAATTTGATTTGTAATTCTATGTACTTGATTGATAGTTGAATGTTTCTTCCGAAAGCCGAACTGATGATCAGGTATCAATTTTCTTTCTTCGATGAGGGGCATTAATCTCTTGAGGACCAATTTCTCGAATAGTTTTGACAAAACCGGTAATAACGATATGGGGCGGTACGAGGTTACCTCTTGAGGTGGCTTTCCTGGTTTTTGGATCATGATGACTTCTGCAATTTTCCACATCTGCGGAACGTAGCTAAGTTGGAATGCCGCATTTATTATTGTCGTTATTTTAATTATAGCCTTTCGTGGAAGAGCTTTTAATATTTCTCCTGTGATGAGATCATACCCGGGCGCTTTCTTGGTAGTGATTTCTTGTTTAATAGTATTTTTTATATCTTTGATGGTGACTGGTGGAATGTTAATATTCATTTCTGAAAATGGTGTTTCATCGGAAAGTTCCACTTCACAATTATGCGGAGAAAAAATTTCCTTAAGGTAGCGAGCGAAGACTTGAGCTTTGCTTTGATTATCCTTAATCCATATGTTATTGGTATCCTTCAATGGTGCAGCCTGTAACATTGGTCTCTTATAAGTCTTAGTTGCCTTCCAGAGTGAATACTCAGTACTATTATCAATCGTCAGTTCTCTCAAAAAGCTGTTGAATGTTTCATTTTTTATTTCTTGGATTGCCTTCCGAAGCTTAGCTGCTAATCTATTCCATTCAGTTTTTGCTTTTGGCATACGAGACTTTTGCCATTTTTTCCTTGCTTTCCTTTTTTCTCGGATAAGTTTAACTATTTCTAGCGGGTAACAGTTTCCATTTAGTTCCCTCTTCATTACTGGCGTGTTTTTCCATACTGATTGCTGTATATCAGTAACAAGCTTATTTACTTCATCATTGATTTTTTCTTTCGATGAAAGTGAAGATTTGAGGTCAATTTTTCTAGCCAGGTCAATCTTAAAGCTTTCCCAGTCAGTTCTTTTATGCTCAGAGATGGATTTAGAATTTTTTTAATAATCTTCTCACTGAGGGTTAGAATAATCGGGGTGTGGTCGGAGCTTAGTTCCAAACTTTCTTCTATTGTTACGTAATGGTTAAAATGTTTTTTATAACAAAGAAATCTATTAGGTCTGGTATTCTATTTGAATCAGTTGGCCAATATGTCGGCTTACCAGTCGATAGAGGATGACAACCGAGTTCCTGCATTGCATTGGGTAGTTCTCTACCTTTGGTAGTCGTAAGGCGTGATCCCCACTGGTTGTTTTTAGCATTAAAATCACCACCAATGACAAATCTGTTACCAAGCTGACTAAAGATATTTATGTACTGCTCTTTTTTTAAGGTATACCGCGGAGGACAATAGATACTGGCAACAGTCAACGGATAGCTCTTTGTCTTAACGGTAATTGCTGCTGTCTGTACTTCTTCTCTTTCTATCTTAATATTATCATAATGGTTGATATTTTCTTTAATTAACACCCCACTTCCTCCCCTAGCTGAGTTACTTGGGTGTATTGCATGATAAAATCTGTATTTTCTGAACTTGAAGAAACTTTCATTTGTACAATGCGTTTCTGATATAAGGCATATATCAATGTTATTTATTTCCAAGAATACCTCAAGTTCGTTTTTATTTTTTGACAGCCCATTGGCGTTCCAAGCAGCTATAATAAGGTTAGCCATTATTTCCCCTTGGATTTACGCCCCAGTTTGGGCATATTTTCAATTTTGGTCAGCCTTTGTTTTATATCTTTGTATTGGTCATTAATTTGTTTTAGTTAATTTTGAAATTCTTCCATTTCTTTTAAAAGCCGTTGTAAGATATTTTCATCAATGTTTGTATTTTCTTCAGTTTTTGTAATAGGTGATATTTCCTTATGGTTATTGATTTTCTCTTCTATTTTTTCGTGCTTATTTTCTTCTACTATTTTCACAAGCTGTTTTTGCTCTTGCTGCGATTGGATATTTTTTCTATTTATTTTATTTCTATTTTTTTGTAGTTCTTTTGCAATAACACAGCCCCGATAGCTAGCCGGATGTTCACCATCACAGTTTACACATTTTAATGGGCTTTCTTTTGATTTGTTGCATTCTGCTATTATGTGGTCACCTGCACATTTCACGCATCTAGGTTTTTTTCCCACAAAAGTTCCTAGTATGGCCAAACTCTTGGCAATTTTTACATTGTGGTATGAGTTTCGTGCCTTTTAATGGGACTATTTCCACTGATTGTTGCAAAATGTGTTTTATTTTTGTGATATTATCAATGTTTTCATTGTTCGAAAAACTTAATATAAACATATTTAAAGGTTTTTTTATCTTTCCAGGATAACTTTGGCGTAACTTGTTCGATTTTGTAATTCAAACCTTTTAGATATTCTTCTATATCTTCAGTCGACCATGTGTGGCTTAGACCCTTGGCTACCACTCGTATGGGCCTCAAAGATTTATTTTCATAAGTGTGGTAAATATTATTGTTTTTCTTTAAGTAGTCTCTAATTTCTCTATAAGAAGTTTCATTTTTCGCGTTAATTTTTAATGAATCTGAGCCTGTACTTTTACTAATGAATGATTCATTATCACTAGTAATTTTATTCAGATCACAAATTAAAGACTTAGAGGACTTTAAGTTTGATACAAATATCGGGGGAGGCTGTTTTTGAAGGCTAGTTTTACCTGTTGAAAGCTTAATATCACTTTGCTGTTTAGAGGAGGAGAATAGTGGAGAATTAGCTTTTCTTTTTTTATTATGTCTTGCTTCCACAGTTTTCCATCCAATCTCTCTTTCCAATTCCTCTTCATCGGTATGATATTCGGCTGCTGATTGTATAGGTTCAGCGGATTCGTTTTGAGAATTAATTACACTATTTAATCTTTTTACTTCATTTAGAAGCCATTTTACTGCATTGTTAGTCTCATGAAGGCAATCGAACAATATTTGCACATCATCTACTTTTTCAGACTTATTATCTAATAAGACTAGATTTTTTTGTACTAATGTATTAATATCAAATATTGAACACATAGCTATATATTACAGAATAAGTGGAACTTATTAAAAGTTGCATATATTAGCGTACGTGTTAATAAAGTTTGACGGGTAAATAAACAGCGCTAAGCTGTGGCACTGATCTTCCTGGAGATAAGAAGCGGCGGCTGGTGGGGGGAGTCCTGTCCAGGCCCGCTGCGGCTAGCCCCTGATGATGCCGAAAAATTGGCGATTTCCTCAGCTCTCGCCACGGCGGTGTCCTCTTAATCTTCATTAATAATTATTGATAATTTTAACAATTATTACCTATAACAATTATTACTACTAGCACCCACCGTCGCGGCTTCGCCCGCCCTCAAACGCAAAAAATTTAGATACTTTTAACTTATAATTGAAGTTTTATTTGTCTATTGATAAAAATCTTTTATTGAAGTATCCAACGGATCATATCTCCAATGATATTTCCAGGCAAAGCAGTAATTTTGAACCAGGTATCATTGAACAGATTAGATGGTTGAAGTTCGCATAAAAACATAATTGGACATCAATTTTTAATTTTAACGTCTGAGTTAGTAATCCAGATGGACATATACTCTTGAGGATAATGGACTGCATTATCAGTGCTTACAACCAAAGGCCCATGAATCATATTTTTACACATAATATCAAAAGCGCAAAGGAACCACAATTTGATTTGGTCATAATGTTTATTTGGCAGAAACAATTTTATTGATTTCATCTGGTTGGATTTTAATTTCTTACCAAAAATAGTACATGATACTTTTGTAACATTGAACATTTATATTTTTATTACTATAAACTTTATAATTGCTAAACCTTCCTACAACTATGAAGATGATATAGTTAAAATTTGGTAGATGGATTAAGTAGTTATAACATTGTACACAATATTTCGGAATGGAGCTGAACAAATATCGGTCGATTTTCAAACTACCGGTATTCACATATCGTACCACATATTTAAATCTTTTTTAATAGTTTAATTGAATATAAGTAAATTTTATTATAAATTTCAAGCTTTATATAATATTAAACCTTTGTAACCTCTCATGCAGAATGGCGCTCGCCACCTATCGGCAATTTTTAAAATTCACTGTTATCCACATTTTATCGCTTTTTTAATAGCAAATTAATTGAAAACACGGATATTTCACTATTTTTAAAGCCTAAAATGGCTTATGCTTTTACATAATAGTATAGATTTTACATTATCATTTTTTACATTTTATTTTATCTCTTGTATATTTATAGGCTGTTTATTTTTATGTTCTTTCTTTATTTTATATCATTGTACCTATTGTATGAATGAGTCTTTGTAATCTCTATTGAGTGAGGCAGCTTGTATTATTCAAAATAGAAATATGTATATAAAAATAAATAAAAAATAAAATATTCTACTGATTCCTATTGAACGGATCCTATGAGTCCATGTAGTCAAATTTCTTACTTGAAATCCACATATGAGACTTAAACGACTAGGAACTGCTTTTCGTTTTTAAATACTCCAACATTTTCTAGAAAAATGTTCAAAAGTTCCAGTTCATTAGACTTTTAATAAACTTATTAATAAAATAATAAGACCATTTTGAACATATGGAGTTGAGCTTTGGGGCTCTTCAAAACCTGTTAATCTTCTCGTTTCCAGTTCAAACTCCTTCCTAAAATCCTAAATGTTCCTTATTACGCCACAAATAAACTTACCCATAATGATTTAAACGTCCCACATGTCGCTGAATTAGCCCAAATAAGATAACTACCCTTTCATGGTAAACTTAATACCCACTCAGATCCACTAGTCTCCCAACTTTCTTCCTACACGATTCTCCTTAACCCTCCGAGGCGTCGAAGACGATGGGACATTCTATTTTAGATTTTATTGAGTTGCCATGAACGAGTGGTTTATTGATAAATAGTCGATTTACCATTGTAATCATATTTCTACATTTTTTTTTGTGATTTATATATTGTACTTTTTTATTTATTTATTTTTTTTTTTTTCATAGCCCCTTTTTCTTCTTATATTAATCATATATAGAGTTTTGAACATTCTCTTCATACTGCTTTCCAGCATTTTAAGCAGTCATAGGTGTTTAACATAATTTTGTCTCCAATTATTGCAATCTCACTGTTTTTTTATGTGTATACATCTTACGCACTAAAAAAACCTCAATCTATAATTTCTTAATTAAAATAATTCCTACCATCGTATTGGCTGCGGATGAAATTTGGCTGTACAGAGGATTTATCAGGTTTTGAAACGTTTTCCTGTTCTATCGTACAAAAACTTTTTTAAACTCTTAATTCCTCATATATTTGAGGCTTTTTTTATTTTTTATTGTAGCTTAACGTCCTTATGTACTCCAACTAGGCCAGGAAAGACGGGTTATCTTACAGCTTATCAACCTACTCTAGCCATGGTGAGAAAGTCTTCATTCCGTGGGTCCGCCCAGGTGGGATTCCAGGAACCCACGATCTTCAGTATCGAGCGCGCTGAGACCCTCGTCCCTCCTCGCTCAGCCATCGAGTCCCATTTTGAAACTTTGCATTGCAGTAAAAGTTGGGCAAAATTTAATCGCAACTAAAAAATAATCAACATTTAATAATTACTATTTGACAACTAATTTCCTGAAATCAATCACATAACTTAATAATAATAAAATTTTTTAGTCATGTTTTAGTGAACTAATGATAATTTGACTGAAAGATTTAATCATTATTAAATTAGGCGATTGATTCCAGGAAATTTGTTGTCAAATAGCTATGATTAAATTTTGATCATATTTTAGCTATGATTAAATTTTGCCCAACTCTGAGTGCAGTACCTTTGACGATTTTTTTCATTATACCATTTTGGAATGATTCTAGTTAGTTGTTTGTACTTTTCTCTATGCTTGAAAAAAAACATTATTGTATACAGTTTTCAATATCTATAACGTGAACATTTTATATCATAATTCTGTTCATAACGAGTTCTTTACGAATACTCTCAAAGCACTCACCTTAGGATTCCGAGAAAACATAGTTTGATGAAGGCGATGACGCAGTAGCCCAGGACAAATAGGAGATGGGCAGTCTGAGTTAGCCATGCGAGTATCTTTAGCTCACAGCGCTCTTGGAAGGCGATGCCTCCGTTGAAGCAGCGCACTGCCTCCTGCGTGGGCCGGGGGGTGGGGACCACCGAGGCAGGGGCCGTGGCCGGCGTGCTCGAGCTCACTCTCGAGAGGAAGTCCCTCCGAGCAGCGGCCACCGCCTCAGGCCGGTCACCGCAGCAGCTGTCCGGCAACTTGCCATCACTCCCGTAGTCACCTGGAAATCATCACAATATTGATTAACATTAATAAAACTAAATACGTAAAAGTTGCAATATACTACACATAGTAATAGTTAAGGCATGCCTATTCGTACGATGAGAAATGGATTCTACCTGTTGGTGATCTAGAACAAGTTTGATTTTGTTCCTCAACTTTTTTTTTACATGATCCAAACAACTTCGTTGCTAAATTTTCTCAAGTTCATTTCCACACATACCAGTATTATATTTTAATGTGGGATTCACAGTTTCCGTTAAATTGCCGTCGGATATGGTAAATAGGACACCGCAGTTAGCCGATGCTACGTTGAGTTGAGCAGCTGAGATGTCGGCTACTCTCAAGTAAGGCCAAGCTCCTACACTACAAAGTCCTTTTACATTCTTTACTTCTGTATGGATCCGAATGTTGGGCATAATCCAAAATTGCTGAATAAGAATCCATGATTTTCGAAAGTTAGAAAAGATTAGAAGCGACGTAATAATCAGGAGGTGTACATCGTTCATGTACAGGTCAAGACCTGTACTGGCGCCATATATGTAGCCCGAAAATCTGATTGAGTGATTTTAAAGAGCAACCAACGTGTTTGAACAGGTAAAAAGTAATTTTTTTTCAGCTTAGGAGGTACAATAAGATTTATTTAAAGGCTTTAGGAGGACAACTTAGCTGTTTTTTGGTTAAGGAAAATATCAAAGGATTTTATTTTAGATGTCCTGGAAGTTTGTTGGTTTGGGTATAATACTTAAAATATTAGAAAAAAAGATGTGTTGTCTGTTAAAGAATAATTTGAGAAATATGTTAATTTATAGTACGAACAAACAAGTTAGATTTGATTTTAGGCGGCCTAGAAACATCATTAAATGATAGATCGAAGATAGAAATAATTGTGCTGTAGTTGTCATCGTCGTGAATATAAGATAATCGAGTTTGTGGTTGGCTCTTACGGAGTGAGGAAGTTGACGTTTTTTTCACACTTTTTTTTCAGAGATAATTGGTGATGAAAATTCTCTTCTTAATTATTTTCCATCATCACACAAGGAATTCAAATACTCTCTTCTACGCCAGAATAATATTAAAATGAGCTCTTTAATTTAATTATGCATTTCCATTTTCATAAAAATAATCACTCAATGAAAGTAAACGGTAACCGAACCATTACCAGTATTTTATATATGTTTCCAAACGTAAATATTAGTTAAAGACGGTCAGTAGTACTTTCATGTAATGAATAGCCGCCATATATTCCAACGGCAAAGTAACAGTTTTTCCCTCTAATGAAACGTTTTTTACGGTAACGTCCAAAACCGTTGTTTGTGGCTATCCTGGGAGTAGGTTGTTAGGCCTTGAACCGGTGATAATATTCTCATTATTTTGTGCCAAATAACAAGTAATCATCTACAGATCATAAATCCTATATTTGTGTTGTTATTTTTTACTTAAATTTGTGTCGTTTTTAATCAAAACCCATTACGTTCATTTGTCAAAAAAAATATAGGACAACAAAATACAAAATAATATTTTTTGGATAGAAGAAAAAAAAACTTGTGGTCCTGAACTGTGAATTTTCAATTTCAAAGTATGCATGCTAAAGCAGAAACTTTGTATTTTGTGTCGGATGTAACGGGCTTTGGTTTGAAATTCGAAACGAAAATCAATTATTCGCTAGTTTTTCGTTCTTCCTCGAACAAATTTCATAAATTTAGTGATTTTTATTTATTTATTTTATTTTAAGGTCTAGACTTAGTTTATTAATAAAAAGGATTTCATCATCCATTTCACATAAACCTTACATTCATACAATTCAAATTTTCTTTTAATTTTGCGTTTTCCATGTAAATAATTACTGCATTACTAAAAAAATAATTTTATTTTTGACAAGATGGGCATATTACAAAACTGATTAATGTAAAATAAATAAAAACTCATTTACGATTAATATTATTTAAGTTATTTTTTCTCCATATTAATTTTCGGAAACTTCGTCAAATCCGAGAACTCCCAAGAACTGAATGATAGTAGTTCATCTTTGGTTCATTCTTTCAATCTTCACTACGATAGTGCTTCATCGATAATGAATTCACGTCTCGCAGCTTTAGAGGTTTGATGGTTTGAGAGGTGGGAAGATTTTTTATGTGCCAAATTGATTTATCTTAGATGGCGGCCTTATTTGTCACAGGAATCCCCTGTCCAGTGCCATTGCGGTAGAAAACTCCCCCCTCAGAAAAATGCTGAGTCCATCATCACTTTTGGTTTGAATGAATCGTTTTGTTGGAACAGGATTGTTTACATAACCTAAACAATTTGTTAACTAACTATGCGGTAGAGTCTGATCAAGATGAGATAAGGCCTTCACTTTTATTAAGTGTTTGTTGGGATCTAGTGGTTTTTGATATATTGCCTTTAAGCGATAGATGAAGGTGATTTTAAACTTATATTTAACTAATCCCATATCCTTAACCTTGAAGAATGGTGTCAAAAATGGAGAATCAAAATAAATCCAAAAAAATCTCACCAAACAACCTTTACCCTACGACTTCCTGTTCTACAGTATCCTATAATGATATTCCACTAATCCCTGTTGAACAGATCCGCTACCTAGGATTCCACTTAAACAAACATCTTACTTGGAATCCACATACAAGATTAAAACGACAAAAAACTACCCTTCCTTACAGATTACTTCAACATTTATTAGACAAACGTTCAAAGCTCCCAATTAATTACAAAAGACTGATATTCATGACTTTTATTAGACCTATTTGAACGTACGGAGTTGAGCTTTGGGGCTCCCCTAAACCATCTTGTATCCAATCTTCTTTAAAATCCAAAATCCTCAATGCTCCTTACTTTGTCACCAATAAACCTATCCATAAAGATCTTAATGCTCCATATGTTGCTGATTTATCCCTAACCAGATACCTATCCTTTCATAGTAAGCTCCATAACAACTCAAATCCACCAATTTCTCAACTTGCTTCTTATTCTATTCCCGATAATCCACCGAGGCGTCTGAAAAGAAGATGGCCAAGAGACTTTCTTATATAGATTTTTTAAAATCTTATTGGTGTGCTACTGATGAGTAGTTCTTTTTAAGTTTTGATATGTTATTGTAATCGTTATCAGCTCATTTACGTGATGTATATAGTTGTACAGTTGCTAATTTCAATAAATTGATATAAAAACAAAACAAAAAAAAACCTATATTTAAAAGAAAATGTTTTTCAAAAAAAGTGTCCTTAACAGCTTTTGTTCCTGAACGACTCATTTAATAACAAATTATAGGATTTAAGAATGACAAATTTCAATATGAAATTCATAATTTTCTTTTATATATTTATATATCAATATCATTTTAGTATCGCTATTATTGTGCCTTAGATGCTATACGATATCTGTCACCTTTAGTATTTATTCGAAATGCTATTATCAGCCAATATATTTTTTTTTTCTACTAATTTTATATAATACATAGTCTTTTTTTTTAATTTTATTGTTTTACTGAAATATGTCTCACTACAATAAAGATAGTAAGTAACCTTCTGACGTATTATAGAATCGTGGTAGTTCTGGCCCTCGTTTTCCAGACCTCCACTACCTCTCAATGTGGTTGAGAGAGAATCCCTGGGATTTTCAGGAATTCCACTTCACCTGCCTTTCGTGGGAGGAGTTCCGAGTTGATTGTGAACTATTTTGAACTGATTATAAAAGTATTTTATTCCAGATTTGAATTTTTTATTGTTATTATTTCTTCAAAGTGTCAGTGCATATATATCTAGTTTCATCTTCATGATGTTTATCTCATTTTCATCCACTATCCAACGACTGAAAATTCTTTATAGTCTTTGAAACATGTTATTTAAAATTTGGAAACCAATTTGAAGAAAAATTTAAATCTTATTAACTTTATCTTTATTAAATAATTTTTACTTTTAATAGTTTTTTTCTTTTTATTTTAAAGGTTCACCTCCGCTAGAAGGTTTACTACTTCTACTATAGCCATTTTACTAAATGAAATTATTTAATTTGTTTGATGTTTTCTTCGTAGGAAGTCAAGACTTATAGTTATATATATTATAGATATAAATATATTATAGTTATATTCTTTCTTTTTATGTGTTCATAGAGCTCAACAACGTTCTATGGTGTCTTGACTTCTTTAATTTTCTATTACTTTATACGATTTTCAAAATATATATATATATATATATATATATATATATATATATATATATATATATATATATTAGTCGAGGTGTCTTGAATTCTTACAAAAAAAAAAAAAAAAAAAAAAAATTAAAAATGTTAAAGGCAAAAAGAGGCTAACAATATTTTGTAAATATATTCTTAATAATCACTCTTTAAAGCTATGAAAGAATTTTTCACTTCATATCGCTTTATACGATTCAAAAAATTTATTAGTTATATTCCTTAAAAATTTATTTATAGTGTCTTGAATTTCTTCCTACAAAAAAAAAAAAATATATTTATATATATATATATATATATATATATATATATATTATCTATTCATATCCACCAGTAACATTGGCATGATTATGAGAACAATATAGTCTCGAAACGTCGCCAAAATAGTTGATTTTTTATTTTATGACTGAACCTCAAGAACCTTACTAAACATTTAATAGTAACAGTCAAGAAATTTATCCATATATATATATATATATATATATATATATATATATATATATATATATATATATATATATATATATATATATATATATAATAAAATAAACCCGTTAAAAATTGCAAAAAGAGGCAAACAATATTTTGTAAACATATTCCCGAATTATCACTCTTTGAATCTATGAAGGGACATTGCAGTTGCAATCAATTTTATTCACATTAGGCTAGTTGCACACACACCGGTTTTGGAGGGCCTGCTTTTTACCGGTCGTCCAAATTTCAATAGTGAACCACATGTCAAATAGTAACCTTGCACACACATCGACCACTGACCGGTGCCGGCAAAATGCCGGTGAGTTGCCGGCGCCTGCCACTACATTGCCGGCATTAATTACACCAATCATGGGGAGTTTTATGCACTATAATTACAAGAGCTACTACTTGTTTGAGTTACTGGATCGAATGAAACAATATCAATTTGTTAATCAGAAATTGTTAAAAGTTTTATAATCATAAGGTATAGTTGACTGTGATATATATAGGAGATGTAGATAATTAGGGTAGGCAGTCATAGATATTCAGCAGATCAAAAGGAGGGTGTATATGTGAGGGCCCTCCTTTCCTCCCTTTCAATTATCATCTATTTCCCTCTTTCTTCAGTTTGTTTGTTTACCTTTACCTGAACCCCTGATGAAGACTTGCATTGCAAGTCGAAACGTTGGCTTTAAGAATTAGAATAAAATAAACATTTTATTTTGATCTGCTGAATATCTATGACTGCCTACCCTAATTATCTACATCTCCGTTAAAAGTTTTAGGTCGAAAAGTCAAGAATTAAATAGAATTATAATTATTAAAAAAAAATATCGGTCGGTTTTTTACCGGCCGTCCAAAAGTCGGTGTGTGTGCAACTAGCCTTATATGATTTTTAAAAAGAAATATTTATTTTTTTAAATTATTATTATTGTAATTATTATATATTTATTTAGTGCAACTACTTTTTTTGGCTATAGAAGAAATTTTTGAAATCGCATTAATAAAATTATTAATCATATCTTACAGTAGAAATATTATTATTATTATTATTATTATTATCACCAGTAGAAATATATACAAACATTGCTAACGCGATAATAATTGTTAATAAATATAAATTCAGAAATAAATATTATTCTCCTATAAAGACCAACTTTTCACGTAGGGGCTGGTTGAAGAACAATATAAAAATAAAGTCCCTAATAGGAGTAAGCAAAGGATCAAATGCCTTTTCCATGCCATATAAACAATCAAGATTTAATTCGTCTTTAGATTTGTTCGAATAATTCTTTATAATATAAAGTATAATATAAAAAATAGATTTGTCAATAAAATTATTGGAAAAAAAAAAATGATTTTTGATGCCCTTGATTGAAATTTTGAATCACAGAGCGCCGGTTAAGATAGCGTGGTTGTTAAGATAACACCAGATATGAGAGAGATAACATAACTTAGTACTCAGAATAATGCATATATTTAAAAAAAAATCAATTAAATAATTTAATAAAATAATTAGAATAAAAAAATATAATTTTTATGAAGTGCTGCTAATTTATTAGAAATTCATAGTTACGTAACTACTTTCTGAAACGTAGAATGATAAATTGAATAATCTCGAAAGATATTTTCTCTCATATTTTAGTGAAAACGAATCTAGCAAAAACAGAGTTTATGTAACCGATGGGGTATTGAATAGAGGGGCCATATTGCAGACGTCAGTAGCTGCGGCAACCCAGAATGTCAGTAGCATGAATGATCAATCTCTTACGTAAATCAAAAATATTTACTTAAATTTTTTGCTCCTTATTTGCGACTTTGTTTTCACTTTATTGTTGAACAGTGGGTTTCAGTACAACTAAAAACAAAAATCGACTTCTGAAGTCTAGATGTACAAACTTGAACTCATAAGTGAAAAATAATATTTTATCATTTCGAAACAAAGAGTATTAAAGAACGATCAACGAAATTACTCATATACCTATTAGCAATTTATGATCAGTTATTTTCGGAGTCGGTGCCAGCTCCAGTTTAATCCTGCCTTTGCAACAAACTTTCGAATAGCACGACAGAGCGGTGGTGATGAAATAGTGGGGAGATCTTTACAATTACCAGCCTTTTTTTTTCGAATTCTGTTTGTTTTGGTTGGTACTCAAAAATAACTGATCATATAATTGTGAATAGGCATATTTTTCTTTTTCTTCTTTATAACGGTGTTTCCCTTCGTTGGGTTTCCGTTAGGTCAAACAAAAACAAAAAAAGGTGAATAGGTATATAAGTATCGACAATTTCGTTGATTTCCCTTTAATGGTCTTTGTTTCGAAGTAATTAAAATATTATTTCTTACTGTTTAGTTTCTTGTACGTTTAGGTTCAATGTTGAATTCGGTTTTTCTTATTTTTTCTTTAAATTAACTTTATTTTCTAATTTTTAGTGGTAAGTATTTTTGTTTTGTGAAACAAGTAAGTATTTACAAATACAGTAAGTATTTGTGAAACACTTACCAAAGTTTGGTAATGTGGCTCTCAACACTTTTTGACGGCCATCCAAGCCAAAAATGTCAAATCCACTTTCGACCGAGAAAATAACAGGTTCCCAGAAAGATGGCGGCTTTGGTACAAGCTCTTAAACAAATTCCAAATGGCGCTAATGAATGGTTTCTTTCTGGCGATTCGACCAAATAAATCAATTTTGCGTAAATTATACACCATAGCTACGAAACTACAGCATTTCTTACTACAGGGGTATATTTTTTTTACTTCAAATTTTTCTGTTGACTGCTGTTGATATGCATTCAATGATATATTATGTTAAAATTAAAGATTAATGTTTGTTTTGTAAAATAAGAGTAGTTTCACTGTGAGAAATTGCTTGTTTAAAGCTACGTTCTCACGGGGCAAGAAGACAATAGCGTGGCCCGCCTTCGTTTTCTCGTTCGTGGTGCTTGCCTGAGAGAGTCACGGGGTATGAAAAAAGAAAAAAAGCGTGAACTAGCCGAGAGTCATAGACAGTTCACACGACCACGATTCAGATTGTCCCTTGAAACCTACCACGGAGGAGCTTCTCGTGGAAAGTTGTGCAATTTTTGTTGTAAATAAACCACTTGTTAACTCTTTCGACTGGCGTGGTCCACTCCTGAAAATCAAACAGGTTTGATACCGAGCGTGAGCGGTCGTGGACTCCCCTCTCTCTAGATGATGTCAGAGGCAAAGTCACGCCACCTCGTTCAGACGGAGGAAATTTCACGAATGCGTGGATCACGCTAGCGTGCCACACCCCGTGAGAACGTAGCTTAAGACAGGAGAAGTATAAATGTAAGATTTTGGCGAGTGTTTCCAGACTTCTTTTGCACAATGTAAATGTAAATTATTTTTGTTAATAATTTATTTTTAGTCACCACGGAGTAATATGTTTATAGTGGAAGGTTATATCACAGTGATTTCTTATTATTTGTTTTTCTTTTTTTTTTTTTTTTTTTTAAAAGCTCTGAGTTGATTTCAATAAAATTTTTATGGGATCTTCTCTAAAGTATGACCTACCGATCAAAAAAAGAATTATCCAAATCGATTTATAATTGACGGAATAATCGCGTTACCAAAAAAAAAAAAAAAAAAAAAAAAAATACAGTTGAATTGATCCGTATCTCCTCCATTTTGAAGTCGGTTAAAAATGAACTTGTTGATTATGGTTTTATCATGAAGTATTGTTAGATTCTTTCTTAACTTTGAAGTGGATTGCTAAGAAGATAAAATAAATTACAATTTCTTATATTATATTTTTGGGAACCGACTTCTGAAAGAAATTCCCGAGGCCCTTGTTCCTAATCAGCTCACGACCCCTTAAACTTGATTCTTCCAGGCTGAAGCACAGCCCACAAGAAGGGATCTATTCCAGTTGTGTTCACCCAAGTTTAGAACAAGTATTGGTTATTTATATGGCATTGGAAAATTTAATTCTGCTAAGGGGATTTATAATCTACATAACCGTTTGATGGAAGTACTAAGTTCCAATATTTTAGGCACTGTCAACAAAAAAAACAAACAAAAAAAACGCGGGAAGTCAAAAGCGTTCTACAATAAACAAGATATTGTCTTTTGTTGCCTAACACTGGCTAAAAAAGATAGGAAAGAGACTACATTTATATTAAAATAAATTTTTCCCTAAATGAGAAATATAATCTATCTACCTAATAAATCATGTATATGTTTATCTGTAATCTACTGCTTTTCCCAATTTACATTTTAGAATTACATGAAAGATCAAATTACTTGAATTACTAATTAGATTAGCAATCAATGATTATTCATAATAAAAGTTGAAAGAAAATACGTGTTTCAAACGTGACTTTTTTAATTCAAACTAATATAGCTCCTAGTGACGAATATTATGAAACAAAATATATTCTCCTTTAAATTTGTTATAGGGTAATTATCATCAAAGTTTCGATCCTAGCAACATAAACAGAGCTAGAGTGTGTCAATATGAATGTGAAAAAAATGAGCCTGTTAGCAAAAGAATGGATACCATGGAAAATGTTTTAGAGGTTCTTTATTTTTTTCCGCTTGCCTGTATGATTTTAAATTATTTAAATTAAATTGACAATTAATGATTATCGAAATAAACAATGTTTAGAAAAAATAAAGGTTTAAAATGTGACGTTTTTCATTCAACCAATATAGTTCCAATTAACCCTAGAGTTGTCGCGTGGTCGACAGTTACATGAATGGTCGCATGGTTGGCCAGTGTCACCCACAGAATGATTTTGTTTTTGGTATCCTATAATTTAATTACTTACTTAATTATTTATCTTTATGCTTTACTTTAATGTTAGAAAAGGTTTACAAATAAAAACAATCATAAAATAACTTAAAAAAATATATTGTAAAAGCGAGCAAAAGGATTTTTAAGTAAAAATAATAGTCACAAACTTACTGTAAGTAGATTCTATTATAAAAGCAAACACATTTATAACTGTAATAAATATCATAAATTTATTAAAAAATACAAATATTTTAAAAACAATTTTGGCAAACATTTTTTAAATGAGCATGTTATAAGATGTTACGATTTTAGGCTTAGACAACTCACGTGTTTCTTCGTCGATATAATTGTCATAATATAGAGTTGGGATTAGGAGAAATGTCCGATTCCTTTTTAGACAGTAAAAACTATTGTG
This sequence comes from Euschistus heros, assembly GCA_003667255.2. Taxonomy (NCBI): domain Eukaryota; kingdom Metazoa; phylum Arthropoda; class Insecta; order Hemiptera; family Pentatomidae; genus Euschistus; species Euschistus heros. The sequence goes on along the minus strand of RCWM02000032.1, from coordinate 1,295,621 downwards.
CAGTCTTCTTGGAAACCAAACATTGACAAGAATGCTGAACCGTGTTTGTCTGGCTGAAATTCCTTGGGATTTCAGTTTTGTTTTTCCGGAGGGTAGCAACATATGTCTAAAAATATGTTGGCATGGTGATATATTCACTGGGAATGAGGAATATGGGGAAGTTATTATTTACAATTTTAAACACCTCCCTGATTGGAGCAAATTTATCAATTTCTCTACATGAAACTCTATCACGCATGTTATCAAATCGAAAACATCTCAGTAGAAAAGCAAATCTTTGCCTACTCTTTGAAAGATCACATCAGAATCCATGTCGTTTCCCTTGGAATTATCCCATAATTTTTGAACATTAGTCCTGCACATCCCGTAACTTCCTATTAAATATAATAGACCAAATAAAGCTGGAAGCTCAACTTTATCTGTTGTACTGGCATCTCTATCCCGTGAATATCTACTTATCAAATTGTTTATGTAAATATTTGTAAAATTTACATTGGAAGGAGGGGGATACAAAATAGATTTAAAATAACAAATTGGTAAATATCTATCTCATAAAATAAATTATTAAAGAAAAAATTACTTACCGGTTAAATAACTTAAAAGGTCGCGTGGGGGACAATTGTCAACCAAACTAGTTTGAGGTGGAATACTTTTCTTAGTTGAAGGGTAAACTGAACGACAACAATATAGATTTCAACTATAGGGTATTCTTGAAAGATACTGGAAGGGACGGAATGATGGGGGTTATGGAAAGGGAATAACCCTTAAATAATGGCAGGTGGGTGACAACTGTCAACCACGCGAAACTCCAGGGTTAAAACCTCCGAGAGGGAGCAAGATCGTTCAAATCCAGATTAAAATTTTTTTTATTTCGTATATGGAGAAACGGAGACCAAAGGAGCCCACTCATTCGAACTTGCCTTCTAGTCAAGTTGTGGGTAATTACTATAAGGATCTGCTCCTATTCTCCTAATATCAAACTATCAGACTAAGCGAACGCCCTTGCGTTCTCCCAAAACTTATTGCTTTTGACCAACTATAGTAGTATTGACCCCGAGCCAAAAGATATATCCACGTCAAAAAAACCCTTTAATATATTTGTATGCTTCGAACTACCAATTTACTTTTCTATCGCATAAAAATCAAGCAAATGATTTGGATTTGGATCAAGACACTGGATTCTAATGATTAGGATTGATGACTTAATTGTATTGATCCTTCTGTACCATCATGTGTACCTCAAGTGGTTTATAATGGGTCTTTAATATCTTGGGTTTTATGAAAGACGTTTGGCTTTCTACTTTTTTATTTTATTGAATTAATTTTAATAATGATGTGGAGAGAGATGGCCGAGCGAGTTAGGGAGAGGGTCTCGGCGCGCTCGGTACGGAAAGTCGTGGGTTCGAATCCCACGTTGGCATGTTATTGCAATGTCATCCACTTCTAATATATGTTCCGAGTTTAAAGTTTCCAGCTCATCGGGAAGATAGTAAACAGTTTTAAATCTAGATAGTGAATACAAATTTAAGGGTATAGGCTTAAGATACGGTTTGGTAAGGTACGTGACGCGGGTTTTTTTTTTTACCCCATCCCAAAAAATATTCAACCAGTCAAAAGAAGTTTACACTTTACAAACAAAAAAAAACTCGTGGTACTCGTTCTGAACGTTAAGACAAGATAAAGAAAATGAAGTTTAAGTAAAAGTTTTGTTTTACCAGAGTTGCAATTTGAAATATTCGGGAAATCTAGGAAATGTTCATGAAAATAAAACTCACCCAAATTAACGTTTTTGATAATTACATTCGTCCACGTTAAATTAGTTTACATAAAATTATTTCATTTTCTAGTCTATAAAAAGTCTTAAAATTCGTGACTCGATTGAAACTTAAGATGTGGACTAGGACATCTATCACCAGTTTTCGAACACGATTTTATCTCATCAAAGACAAATTGGTCTACTTGTTGACAAATGGGCTTGGTCTCGAAAGATTTTTTTATTCGTTATAAGTACAATTTTTCTTTTATATATTATTATTATTTCATTTAAAGTTTTATCTATTTATCTTTATGTTATTACTATAGATATTATTTTTTTAAAAAGAAAAATCTTTAAACAAGGAGCTCAATAATATTCTTTACTGAAAACATAGGTCAGCCGATTGTTAGACTGTTCTGTTTAAAGACAATGTTTAATGCCAATATTCATTTATTGATATACCTTTATTTCTTAATTAGCATAAAGTGGATGGATTCCATTATTTTTTAAATATTTCTTTATTTTTCTTGAGTTAATAAAATAAGGTAATTAACTCAAACGAGTTAATAAAAGAAAGAAAAAAAAGGGGTTTGAAAAACAGCTTTGACCATTGTATTTTTAACCTTCATGTAAGTAAAAGCGGGTTAAAAGAAATAGGATGGAGTGATTGAGTTGATTTTCTTTAAATATTGAAGTATACTTTTGTTTGTTAAGAATGGATGTTTTATAAAAAATAAATTAGCAATATGTTTTCTTAAATTAATCTTTTATACTGAATCATAGCTAGATTTTTTTTCTTTCAAAGTTTATTTTACCAGCTAGTACAACACACACACGCACGCGCACACACACAGTATAGTGTTTGTAAAGTTAGTATCATATAAGAGCGAGTCCCTGTCAATTATACGATTATATTGCATGCACAATGAAAAAAAAAAAAAAAAAAAAAAAATTGTATTCTAGAAAACAGTTTTAGTATTTTTAGAATTACTGTTATGTATATGGTGTACTGTATCACAAAATAATAGTTAAAAATTTAGAACTCGTAAATATGTATATGGTACATCAGATAAACTAATAATTATACATTAATTTTAGTGTTTTAAATGCATTTCAATTATTGCGGTTATGTATTTTTTTTTTAATCGTATAAGGTTAAAATTTTACTCGTTTACGAGCACCGATTAAGAGAACACCGGATAAGAGTGAGTTTACTGGATATTGTATTCAGAAATATCTGATTTTTTTTTTAAATCCTAGGTAATTTTAACGTTTAATATTTAATTTGAAACGTACCGTGGTGTGGTGATAATTTTGTAAAACATTTTTAGTTGGAGGTCTGTATGTATTGTATTTATGTTCTGACAATTTTAAAATATTATGCCTACTTTTTAAATTTGCCTTGTCGATTATTTGAACGAACTTTATATCGATATGTTTTCTAATGAATGTTCATCAATGTGGCTGACGTTTTTGCGTGTTTAACTAACATTTGGCTCACGTTAAACCATTACAGGTGATTCCTTAACTGGGTGAAATTTTCAGTAAATGATAAACAGTCACGTCCATATTGAACTTATAGTTTACATCTTAATTCTCTTGTTATCATTGATCTAAACCACTAATAAAAATACCAAAACCACGGTTGCTTATAAATATTTTCTATATTTTAAATTATAAATATATTTATATAATATATAAAAAATAATAATAATATATAAAAGAATTATATTCTATATTTATATTATAAATATCGATTGCCATTGTCGTGGCGTGAAAATGGATTTAGGTTTCATAATTCAAGTCTATTTTTCCTCCTTCTAAGTAATCACACAAGCAAAATACGATTCAGGGTTATCTTAATAGTGTTTAAAAGTCTTTATTTTATTATAGTTAATAATTAGTGAACTCTTAGGGTGTATTTTATTCTTGTATGTAGAGTTTTATGTCATTGTTATTGTGTTATCAGTGTTATTGTGTCATTCCATAATTCACGTCTATTTTTCCTCCTTCTAAGTAATCACACAAGCAAAATACGATACATGTTTATTCAGGGTTATCTTAATAGTGTTTAAAAGTATTTATTTTATTAAAGTTAATAATTAGTGAACTCTTAAGGTGTATTTTATTATTGTATGTAGAGTTTTGTGTCATTGTTAACGCCAAAATAAAAGAGCTTTTATCGTGTGAAAAATAGGATTTTTTGAACGGTTTGACTTGGGTGTTGTTGTGTAGTGGCAGCCCTGAAGTGCTGATTCACTGGTTGATTGGTGATGGTTTCTATAAAGGCACAACTCGAAAATTGCCGAGGAACGTAAAAAAACAATTCAGTATTTTTATTGTCTCTTATTGTCATGTTTATTTGTGATCGTATTTGTTATTCTACAATACTATTTTTTGAAAAATAATTTCATAAATTGACTTTGTCTTTGAGAAAACTCCCTTCAGAGTCCATTTTCTTATTGCCATTGCTTTTTCTTCTTATCATTGTCACCATGGTCTCTTAAGTAGTACATGACAATGACACACAGCCATGTCAATGACATTTAAGTAAATTTTCACCATTATTTTGCTCCTTTATCATTAATTATTATCACCTTCATAATTTGAACTGCTCCTCCTGGTTAATTGCTCATGGTCAATTTTATTAAATTCTTCATTTAAAAAAAAATAAAAATAAACTTAAATCTTGACTGAGGATGCAAAATATTGTTATATTCATAACAAATACGCTATTATTGGTTAGTTCACGAATAACTGTTCACCTGAAAGATATCAGGGACAGCTGAAAAACAATAAACGTATGAATATCTAATCATAAAATTTCAGAATTTTTCAACAGAAAAGTTGCGCCTATTTTAGGAATCACCCTAGTATTCTGCAGAATCTCTTCTTGAGAAGTCTGTTTTAGCAGGCAGACATAAAGTAGCAACATCACATCAACCTCGTGTTGTAGCTTAGTTGCTGCTGTATTGAAAAAAAAAAAAAAAAATTGACCCAGAAAGGGGGAATCGAATTTAGTACGCTGAGACGCGTAATAGCGCAAAGCGCAACATCCTCACGTCGCAGCTGTGTCTTCCTTTTCTTCTAATGGAATGGCCGAGTTCTTGGATGTTCATTTACGGGATTCAATCCTTCTCCATCCTCATCAGGTGCCCAGGCCACCTCAATCTGTCAGGGCTGATAAACTTACCGTTGTCTGGTTCTCTGAACTCCTGATTAGTTCTAGGGCACTATTCCCTCCAAATCTTCCCTAAAATCTGCTACCTAAGATATTTATTTTGTATGTAAAGAGAGAGAGAGAAAGAACTTTCTTAAAAAACTTGTCTTAGTTAATAAGAAAGATTAATTAATTAATCAATAGAGAAAAAAAAAGTCTTTAAAAAAAAAGGTGATGTGTCGGTATCAAAAGTTTTCGATTCTCGGTACCGGTACCTTGGTTAACAATAAATTGTTATTACATAAAATAATCGACATGAGAGCTGTTAGTCCTGATGATTGCCATCATTGGTATGACCGAAACGTTGGCATTATAAAATAATATTTTATTATATTTAATTATACTTTTTTATACTAATGAATTATTACTATCAAAGTAAACAACAAAATATCCTATTCTGCTCTCTTTACGCAATCTGTCGGTGTTCATCAAGGTAGTATCCTAGGTCCCATCATCTACACGTATTGTACAGCTGACATCCCAACACATCCTAGCACAGCCCTCACATCGTATGGTGATCACATGTGTGTACTCAGTATATCATAATCCTTATATAGTATCACAAACAATCCAATCTCATATCATAAACCTTCGTAAACCTAGACTTCCTGCCCTACAGTCTCCTTTACATTATGAATTACATCGTCTTTGTAGGCACTAAGGTCAAAACTATTGAGGGAAAATGGGACTTATATTCTCTAGAAAAACGATTTTCTTCGGCCGGTTATTGAGAAAAACTACCCCTACTACTAAGATTTTGTCAACGAATAAAAAACTGTTTTAATTTAAACCCATTTGCCGCATCCCAGACTCTCCAGTCTCATATAACTTCCCTTGATTCGGTGTCATAAATAGATAGTTAAGATAAATCCTAGCAAATCCCAGCAAATCTTTACCCTCCGTCGAAAACCTACCTCATCCTGTCCTCCTGTTTCCTTTAATGGCGTACCGCTAAATAATATGGAACAAATACGATACCTTTGATTTTATCTGGACAAGAGACATACCTGGAACCCTCATACAAGGTTGAAAAGACAAGAAGCTGCACGTTGATTTCGACTGCTACAACACTTACTTGACGATTATTAGACATATTTGGACTTACGGTATATAGTAATGGAAATCTACCTAACCATCGAATATGTTCCCGCATCCTATCACTCCAATCCAAAATCCTTCGAAAAATCCTTAAGGCTCCTTACTTTCTCTTAAATAAACTTATCCGTAAAGACCTTAATTTTCTATTTATTACTGATTTAGCCCAAACCAGATACCTATCCTTTTACAGTAAACTCCATAAGCATTATAATCCACCGAGGCGTCTGAAAAGAAGATGGCCGAGAGACCTTCTTATAGAGATTTTTTCTTTTTATTTAAGTGCTACAAGTGAGTGGTTCTTAATGTTATTGACAAGTCGTTGTAATAATTTCCTCAAATTTACTTATTGTGTATATGTGCATAGGTGTAAATATCGATAAATAGTTATAAAACAAAAAAACATTTGTTTTGAAAAATGTCTATTTTATTATGAATGTATAAAGGATTTGTTATAGAATAATTAATCGAACATTTTTACATATTTAACAATAACAAAAACAGCCTGCTTATGTAATCAAATAAACCCAAATTTGACATATTTATTGCATGAATTGCGTAGTTAGGCAATAAATAAATTTTAAAATAGTTTCCAGATAGTCATTTATGGCCATGTAAAAGAAAATGAAGAGAATACTCAACTCCACTGAAAAGCAGCTGAAACCATTTGTCACATTTCAGGACCTACTGCGGTCTCCACTCACCTCCATTTGTGTCCTCTCGCCCGTTCTTTTCTGCTCTGTCTATTTGAGTATGAGTTATTACTTTCTTTGCTCATTTGATCCAAACTATTTGTGGCTCAATTATCTTCTCTCACGTTTTGTCAAAGGGATCAGTTTGAATTGTTTGCTGTATTTATTCTATGATTTTAAAAAGTAATTTTAATTTCGATAAATATATTTAACTAGTTGCGGCTTCGCCCGCTCTAATAAGTCAAAAACTTAGATATTTTTTTACAAATCATTGAGGTCTTATTCATTTATCGATAAAAATATTAAAGTATGCAGTTGGCCATTATTTCTTGGATGATATATTTACGCATAGTAGTTAAGTTTAATCTGGTTAAAATTGTTCTGATTAGGTGTATGAAGAATATGTAACAGCATGAGTGGACATCCATTTTTTAATTTCGATGTATGATTTGATCTAGATGGACAGAATGGACTATTAAGAAACTCTTGTTATCTCATTATCAGTGCTTACAACTGAAACCCAATGAATTATATTTCTACACAAAATATCAAAAAGCAAAGTATCGACACTTTGATTTGGTAATAATATTTATTCGGCAGAAATAATTTCATTCATTTTTTAATTTCTAACCGTGTCGTATAGTAAAAGTATATGACAGTTATGGTTCGAAACTATAATCCAACCGAATGAAATCTATAAAATTATTTCTGCCGAATAAAAATCATTGCCAAATCAAAATGTCGATCCTTTGCTTTGTGATATTGTGTGTGAAAATATGTCTCCAGGGCGCAGTTAAAACTACTGAACTCATCTGTTTATCATATTTTAACCATATAAAAATTTAAGCAATAAAAAAAAATATTGCAATATTGATATTGATTTGTAATATTGTCTCTTAAATAATGATTCATAAGCATTTTGTTGTAAGCACTCATTATGCAGTCCATTATCCACAAGTTTCTTAATAGTATATAGTAATAATTTGAGCGATTTCAAGCAGTTAAAAATTACTGCTATATGTGAAAATATTATTGAAGAAAAATTGCTTAATTGCATACTCCAATACAAGATTTTTCACCTATGACAGGTCTTTTATTTTATTTTTAAACGGTACAATTGCGAAGACGTTAATATACTCTAATGTAAAATTAAAATAAAGTAATGTTTTAACAACAAGCAACAATCATAAATTTAAACATTAGTAAAAGGCCATTTCTTCTAATGATTTCAAAACTGATTTTCTACTCCTCAACGTTTGTATTTTTTGGTAGCTTCTCTGTCGGTTCTTGAATCTTTGTCTATCGAGGCAGTCCCTATCAGTGATTCCTAGTCTCTTCAGTTCTTCCTTCATCTGCTTAGCATAACCAGTCTGACTTTTCAGATTGTTTATCTTATTAAATATCAGATTGTTCAACATTTTGAGATCTATCCTCTGTACCCGTAGAAACTCATTCGTATTTTCCTGTTTACCGATTCCAAGTCTTCTGTCCTTTCGTATATTTCTCTATTCGATCTCAGTCAGTAGCTTCCTTGGGATATTCTTGGGCTGTATATTTTTTTTAAATATTCGCCTTTCAATCTTCAGGAGTGTTCCCGTGCTTAAGAGATTGTTGTTTCTATGCCACTCAAAATCAATGGCCTTTAGCACCACGACCACAGCATTGTAGTGCTTTATTTTCACGTTGCAGGACAAATTATTTTTATTATACGTGTCTTTTTTTTTTGCTAATTTATGAAGCATATCTTTAGTCACGCACGCTTTTAGGTTATATGTGATAGTGGCCATCTTTCTCTAGGTAGGTAGGTAGGTTCTAACCACCCCTAACCACATTTTTGGATTTAGCATTACATTTGTTATAAGAGCAGATTACATGTAACCTTGAATTTTACAAACATGGGACTTAACAACAGCTTGATCTTCACCTTATTAAGGGAAGGTACAATTTCTTATAATACTTCAACGTTCACCGTTTTTCGAGAGGTTAACTACTCTGTTTCAGAAAAGGAATCTTGTTACAAAAACTCGAGAAAACCAAAGTCTGTGTCAAATAGAATCAAGATTAAGACCGAAGTGATGTTTATGTTTGTTAACAGGACCAAGCAGAGTGGTTGAACAAGAGCTTGCGAATTATAAGGTTAATATTGGAGATATACAGGAAATTCGATGGAGTCACGCTGATATATTAATCTTAGATACGTTTGATTGGCAGTTCAAACATTTATCTCGGAACTGGATTCGCCGTCAGAAATACCATGAAGCGTTCAGTCCTAAATTTTAAATAGTGGTTACTTGGTTTTCCGATTTATTATCAATTTTCACATTTGATCTGAAGAAGCAACCTAATTTTGTGATTTTGGATCCAGAAATTCTTTATAATATTATCCTTTGTATTTTTAACGAGGTTTTCTAGACTCAAGAAAAAGCCGCTTATACCATATGTAATTACTCATTTGGCTATGGAGTTGTAATGTTTGATTTCGGTGCTGATCAATTGATGTTTCTTTATATAGGGGAAAAGGTGCAAATATAGGCACCCTCTTTTATTTTTGATTTGAAGTTACTTTTTACTTTTAAAATTCAAGATTTTTGTCTTTCATTAACAACTATATCAAGAATTAACAACAATATGCGAGAAGGCAAAACAATGACTAACATCAATTATTTTATTTCAAAAACGACAATTTACGAAAAGCTTTCACAATAGCACCATAAAAATTAAGGTATAAATATGGACTCCATTCAAAAAGTCACCAAAAATTATTATTTAATTCAATTATTTATTACAGGAAAAAAATATATTTACAGAAATCGCAATCATAACTGGCTCGTTGAGCCCCGGCACGATCTAAGTTCCCACATTTGGGAACATTTTACCCACACCTCTCCCCGAGTGTCTTCAGAGAACTTTCTTTTACAAAAGATGCAAGTTGTGATCTCTAACAAGATGTTAAAGTTCCCGTGGAAATGGGGATCCATATTACACCGAGAAAGATGGCCACTATCACATGTAACCTAAAAGCGTGCGTGACTAAAGATATGCTTCATAAATTAGCAAATGGCTCATAGACAGTACTCGTCGCCATTCTTCAATATCTCCCTTAGCCAGTAGAGAGGGGTGCCCATATTTACACCAGTGACCGTTATTACACCTTTCCCTCTATTTGTGTGGGGAGAGGACATTTAATTATAAGGATTTTTTATTTTATATACACCCTCCTATTTGAACAGTTTGCAACCTATGACATAACTCAGGTTTCCTGCCCTAGTTGTAGTACATAAGGGCCTTTTAAAATAGTGCCTTTTGATTCATGAGTACTAGTATATAGTCACCAGGGATATACCAGAGAACCGTTACAGCATTTGCATCTATCTCTACCTGCGACTATTGAAACGTACTTCCTCTCCTGATAAGCTCTTCTCTCCACTTCCAACAAAGAAGTATTACGAGTGACTTCCAGGGAAAATATGGATAAATCATTTATGCTTGAATTCGCATTGTACCAAACCGATGATTGCACCATTTACTTGTAATTTACCATATTTCTATAAATCATTATTTGTATTAATTGTAACAGTAGTGATTGTCCTTAACTACTTATTGAAAAGTTACATATTCAAACTACGAAAGAAAGAAAAAAAAAATCGAACGTGTACAACATTTCGAACCTTATGGAGAAGGACGGAACATACGTACGGTTTTGTGGTAAAATAACTAGTGTTTGGTGTAAGAATAACATTATTCAAATTGTCAGAATGTATTCAAAAGACTTTGTTATTTAATTTTGTATTTTTTTATCAAACTATGATTTGTATTTTAAATAACTAATAAAACTAGTTCATGAACCCTCTAATATGATTTGTTGTACGTGAAATCTTTTACAAATAAATATCTTTTACAAAATTTTACTGAATAAATAAAAGACTAATCTACTTAAAAAATTGGGCCTACTCTCCATTTTGCAAATCTCACTTCAATTATAGTTTATTGATTAATCACTTTTATTTACTCGGACCTTAGAAAGAAGGTTACTCTAAAGATTGCCAGCCGTTATAACTGAATTTTCCTTCTCGATATGAAAACTCCAACCCTATAGCCCTAAATAAAAGCGATCTAAGCTTTTAACTGCAACGTATCGTAGATCAGTTCAGAAAAAAATTTAAAGTAATCGTCATTTATAGTAATCGTAGTTTATAGTAATCGTCATCTAATACAATAATAAAAAATCAATTTATTCTCACTAGTAAAAACAATAGATCATGAATATGTCTATCTTTAATCTACTGCTATTACCAATTCACATTTTAGAATTAGAAGGATTAAATTACTTCAAATTATAATAAAATTAAATTAACAATTATTAAAATTAAAAAGTTGTTAGAAAGCAGGGGTTTCAATCGTGACTTTTTTCATTTAAAACGATATAGCTCCTAAACGGAACGTCCCAGTGACAAGTGATATATAGCAAAAACCATTTCCCATTAAATTTCTGACCAGATAACTCTAAATAAATTTTCAACCCAGACAACAACAACTTAGCTTGTGTCATGATGTTATTTTTTTCAATGTAAACAACATTTATTTGCAATCATAATCATAAGGTATAGTTGACTGTGATATATAGGAGATGTAGATAATTAGGGTAGGCAGTCATAGATACTCAGCAGATCAAAATAAAATATTTTATTCTAATTCTTAAAGCCGATGCATAAGAAGCATTAAAGAGGCTTTAAGAATTAGAATAAAATAAACATTTTATTTTGATCTGCTGAGTATCTATGACTGCCTACCCTAATTATCTACATCTCCAACATCTATTTGCATTCAAACCAATATAGCTGGTAGTTCCTAGTGACAAATCTTATTTTAAAAAAATATATTCTACATCGGATTTATGACGAGGAAACTGCCGGTAACTTTTCTATTCGACCAATAGCAACATTTCCAGAACCTAACGTTCAGGAGCTATATTACTTTGATAAAAAATGTTCACTTTTTTTTAAATAAAAAATTTAAATAAAAAAAAACTAAATTTTTTAAGTGTTGGGGATTTCAAGGGAAACACATCTTTTTACTAAATTTAAGTTATAATGGCATGGAAATCACTTTTTTTTACCTAAAAACATGTCGAACAATAGTTCAGATGGAATTAAAATCGTTTAGTATGCGGCCAAATTAAAATACACAATTTACCTTGATCTTAAGAATGCATTTAAATTAAGTCAACTAAACTTTTGAATTTCAATTACAAATTGTCGATGTATTTATGAATCTTCGCCCATCTACTTAATGGCCAATTTAATTGTAAATTCTAATCTGAATGTCTATCTTGAAAGGAAGGAATCGATGCAAGTGACGCATCGATATATCGAAAGCCTTTACATCTTAAAGGATGAAATACAAAATAACGTTATTTATTTGGATATATTATTTTTAATTTAAGTTAAATTAAATAAATATTTATGATTTTACTTAAAAAAGATAAGGGAGAGGGGATTGGGAAACAATGTCCAAGTTCGATGGGGGTGATGAGAGACCGACTTTGCATCATAATATTGACTTAATTCCTCACACACACACACACACACACACACACACACACACATATATATATATATATATATATATATATATATATATATATATATATATACGCTTTATATAACTCTAAGGAAGTTTCACTCTAATAAATACAATTCTGGTTGTTTACTCTACTTAAGAGTTTTTTTAAAAATATTTAGAGCGAAAAATAGAATTTGTATTGTTGAAAACAAAATAGAAGAATGGAAAGTATTTCTAGGATAGATCTGGTAGTGTTTGGTGTAATCATTATGGTGAGAATCGAACCAGAGGTAGAAAATCCTTTATGAGATCATAAGTATTTGTTCGACCATCAGAAGTGGACTCGTCGTTATTGCTGGTAAGATGGAGAACATTACAACGTACTAACATTGAAGTATTACATCCTACTTGATTTGGGTAAATATTTTTCCTTCAGCTATATTTATCCTGATCACTTCTTTTATTATTTTGATAATAACCATAATTTTATTCGATAATTTAAAGTGAGCAACATGTATTGCTATTTATTATTTTATTTTATCCTCTTTGTCCCATTTAGCTTTTTAACCTTTGACATGGTAAATGTTTTTACTGGGACTAACTAGGTTCCGTTGCTACTGATAAGAACCATTATTGTTTCTCATTAATGACAAAAAATAATATTTTTAATATTATATTCCCGCTTCTATATATATATAAATATATATATATATATATATATATATATATATATATATATATATATATATATATCCGGAAAAAATTATCCTTGATCTAAACTGAGATCATTTTTTTTTTTTTTTTTTTTTTGAATAATTCAAAAGTGACAAAAAATGAAATTATATGTTCTCATACTAAAAAGTGAGTGATTTAAATTTTATGAATGTAATGGGTTTATTTACTTCTATTTTAGGTACTATGTATATCGATTAGTGCTTTTATTTACTATTTATTTAATCTTCAATAATATAACAATAGTATTTACAGTAAACATAGACATAATGAATAATAGACAAACAACTAATTCCAGGACTATTAAATAAAAAAATCTCCTTTTTAGGTCGTAGATTGTCCCTGGAATTTTCATTAAGTCACAACGAGAAGACTTTTCCATTAATTAATTTTATAGGGCTTTAATAATTTTATGGCTTACTTGAGATTTGATGAGGAGCTTTATGTTTTAGTGTCTCAGGTTTCAAATGACTGAGTTAAAAAAGAAAAAAAAAATTTCCTATAATTTTTCTTATTTCTAAGGACCTCTTGTTCTCTTATGATACTAAATTGTTTTTCTTATTTTTGATAAAATGACCGTAGCGATTCCAGATAAATACTTTTTAGTGTGATTGGAAATGAAATTATGATTTATGAAACTGTATAAAAATAACGAACTAAAACTAAAATTAGCTCACACACACAAACACGATGGTAGGCTAAAATTCTACCCTAATGATTTTTTAATTTTTTTGGCTAAATATCTCATTTTTTTTTTTTATTTAGAGGTGTACGTCTCCATATTTTTTAAATAGGACATCAGAAACGTTTTTAAAGAGTGTTTTTTTTGTTTTTTTTATTACTACTTCCATTTAATTCATTTTTATTAAAAATTCTGATTCGTTTCTTATCCCATCATAAAAGTTTATGGGGCCTAAATACATTAATCTAAATGAAATAATACAGCTGAAAAAATCATAAAATCAATCGTTTTATTACTGCTTCCATTTAATTACTTTTTATTAAAAATTCTTATACGTTTCATATCCCATCATTAAACTAAATGGGACATGAATGCATAAATCTAAATGGAACAATAAAGCTGAGAAGAATTTAACAAATAATATCACCATTGTCGGTTGATACATTGTGAAATTACATGCAAATGTCGTCCTTCACTACAACGATCAAAACGCGGAACTGTTCACCGAGTTCACGACCAACAAAGAGGGGCTTAAAAAAACAGGCTGTGCCGAAGCAAAGAAACCACAACTGACAGACGACTCCAAATTTAGGATTCAAGATATTAAAAAGAAAGTGGGACCCTACAGAAAATACATTCAATACAGACGACAGCACCGGACAACTAGCAACCTGCCTAACAACGTGTTTCATTACTTTAATAAAATGACTACAACACAAAAACCCAATCATATTACAGTGGAATGGTAACGGATTTTACAAACAATACGAGCACTTCAAATTACTTTTAGCTGAAGAAAAAGCCCATATGCTGCTGTTTACAAGAGACACATTTTTTAAAATCACAAGCTGTTAATTTAAAAAAATTTAACATCTACCGAAAAGACAGAAATGATTGCAGATCTGCCTGGTTTTAGATCTCAATAGTTTTTTAATTCTACTTAATGACGGTTCCCCTACTCATTTTTGTGCCAATGGATCCTTTTCCGCAATCGACTTATCATTCATAGACGTTAAACTTTTACATAAAGTTCAGTGGAGCGTAAAGGACACCTTGTATGGAAGTGATCATTTTCCTGTGACTGTTAAATTTTATGATATTTCAAATGCTACATTACATAGAGTTCCGAGATGGTCAATTAAAAGAGCGAATTGGGAAAAGTTTTCATTGTTGATAGAATCAGAAATGGTAATGAAAAAAGAATCATATGTCAATCTGGAGAACAAAATTACTTTCTTTAACCAAAGTGTCATAGAGTCAGCAAAAATGAATATTCCACACAAAGTAATTTATAATGACAGACGTCTAGTTCCTTGGTGGAATGAAGACTGCCGGATCGCAATTATGAATAAAAAAAAAACACTGAACCGATACAAAAAAACAAGATCGCTGGAAGATTTAATTGAATTTAAAAAAAAATGAGATCAATTGCTAACAAGATATTGAGGGCCAGCAAAAAAAATTCATGGATGACTTACGTCAATTCTATCAACAATAATACTACCATAACAGAAGTATGGAAAAAAAAAAAAAAAAAAAAAAAAAAAAAAAAAAAAAAAAAGTTAATGCCATCCAAGGATCCAAAAACTTGACTTTGTTTTTCTTTCGGTTTCAGTAGATAATCAAATCATAACTGACCCTGGTAAAATAGTTGAGCATTTTGGAAATCACTTTTCTACTATGTCGAAAAAACTGATAATTATAACATCGATTTTTCTGCAGCATAAATGTGAACAAGAAAAAAGCTCGATTGAATTTCATACACATGGCTCAGAAATTTTTAATCAGCCATTTACTCTAGCTGAAATGAAATTTTATCTTAAACACATGCAAAGATAAATCTACTGCAGGCCCCGATCAGATCCCATATATTTTTTTGAAGAAACTACCGTCAATTGCACATTCATTTCTCCTTTCAATTTATAATGAAATCTGGACGACCGGGATGTTTTCCCGAAGCCTGGAGGAAGGCCATCGTTATTCCAATCAGGAAAACTACAAAAGATATAAACATCGATAACTATAGGCCTATTTCACTACTTTCTTTGTTTTCTAAACTTCTCGAAAAGATGGTTAATAATAGACTAATTTATTTCTTGGACTCAAAAAAATTCATTTCAACTTCCCAGTGTGGATTCAGAAAACACCGCTCTGCTATCGACCAAATCACGAAGCTTGAAAACGAAATTCAAAGGGGCTTTTTCAAACAAAGAACACCTGGTAGCTGTCTTCATAGATATCACAAAAGCATATGACATGATGTGGCGCTATAATGTTGTCAGTACACTATCCACAACTCGGTCTCTCAGGGCAGCTATTGACATTTATTAACAATTTTCTTAAAGATAGGGGTCGTTTCAAGTTAAGGTTGGATCTAACCTTTCTCAATCATTCCATCAGGAAAATGGAACGCCCCAAGGATCTCCGCTAAGCGTAACATTATTTTTAATAGCCATAAATAGCATTGTAAATACAACGCCTGCAGAAGTAAATTGTTCTTTGTTTGCTGACGACTTGCTATTTATATAAGAAGCAAAAATTTTGTCAATAGAATATATCGAGTGGAAATTAAGAAAAACTCTAGGGAATCTCGAATCATGGTCTAAAAATACTGGTTTCAACTTTTCAAGTTCCAAAACGGTGGCCATCCATTTTTGTAAAAGGAGAAAATGCCAAACGCACCCGTCATTAAGTTTGTTTCAACAACCTATTATGTTTGAAGGGGGGTAGAAGTTTTCAAATTCCTAGGAATCTACTTCGATAAAAAGCTAACATGGTCTGAACAATATTCGTCAAATAAAAGCAAAATGCCAGAAGGGCTAAATTTATAAAAAGTTCTGTCCAGCCACTCAGTGGGGCCCCATCAGATCGACGAACTTTATTACATGATGTACCGTAACTCTGATCAGGCCTATCATTGATTATGGAGCTGTTGTTCCATCATCTCATGGTTTCTGCCCTAGCTGTTTCAACAGCTCGGAAAGTCACTAGCTACGGTATTTCATATAATCATAAAATCAATCGTTTGGATTTTTTTTCGCCTGTCACTATACGAGTCGTATATATTATGAACAAATTCAATATTTTAATTATTTTACTTGTTGTTTTTTTCCCACTAACATCCTAACCATTTTAATGTAAGGCTCACTGATATGTTCGTGTATGCAAAGTCTATAATTCAGCTTATGTACTAATCCAGAAACAGTCCCTTAGTATGTTTATTTTGAGAAATCGAGTTGATAGTAACATTCCAATGTTAATTAACATAAGCTTTTTGCGTTGGTGAACCCGAGATAACCTAAGTACTTGCTGTACATAACAGAACGGATTTAAACTTTTTCAACAACTGATTGTGAGTAATTTTCGGTTCTTTTCAGTTGATTAATTTTAGCTATATTAAAAATGTATGAAAACTAAAATCTCACTGGGGTTTCTGCCTTTGATTCAAAACATATATATCATTTATTTATTTGGTGTAACAATCCTTAGAGCTGGAACAGGACCTCCTTAATAAGTCTTATCCATCCATCTCGATCCGCGGCCTTGCGGCTCCATCCTCTAACTCCAACCTGACGGAGGTCTCCACGTCATCTAACCATCTCAGTCGTGGCCGCCCTCGAATTCTAAAACCTGCTGGTTTATCATTTAGCAATTTTCTAGGTAATCTATCGGTAGGCATCCACTCCAGGTGTCCCAGCCATCTTAATCTCGCTTTCTTTATTTGGGCGACTATATCTGGCTCTCCAAACAATACCATTAATTCTTTATTTTTTCTTTTTCTCCATTCACACTTTGACTAGACACTTTGAGCCAAATATCTTTCAAATAATATATATCATACTGTTTATAAAACAATGGTTATGAAAAGAAGGGAGTGATTTGGTTAGTTACTCTGTAGCTATTTTATTCAGACTGAGTATTCCCCAAGGTTTCCGCACCTCTGAGTCGATAATAGGCTGATTTAACATGAAATAAATTTTTAGTCGCAGAATGAAACCCGAGACCGAGAATTAGATCTATAGGATTTTCTCTACTTCACATTCTTAAACTCTCGTCTCAAAGGTCTTATTAGGAAAATAATCAATTTTGAATTACCTTCAAATTGATATGGAATGGTTTATCATTCACGATAATGGTATTTTTTAATATATCCTAAGTTTTTTTGTTTTTTTTAATTTTAAGCTGTTGTCTGAATTTGTTTATCGTTTCATAACTATTGAGTTGCCTGGAACATTTTGTAGACTTTCTATTTTTATTGGCATTACCCCTATATGTAATAAACTTGTTTTTTTTTTACCCCTTTAGTATTTCACTTCGTGGAAATAATTCATTCTTTGATTTTCTTGTAATGTCGTTTTACATGTTCGAAATTTGTCGAAACAAAGCCCAAATAGCGAGAAACGTGGCTACAAGCATGTTAAGAGATAACTAATTTCATAATAACAGTTCGATAGAAAATACATCTTTAGAATTTGATAATACCGATCAACCAAAATCTATTTTAAAGGGCATAGACAAATTATTAACTTTTTGGCAGAAATTTGCTGAGAATAATGGAGAGTATTCTGATTAAAAACAAAAAAATAAAAAAAATCGATGGATTATTTTAACCAGTACTTTGAGTTGAGGACCCCTTGTAGTTCCCTGGCATATGTCAGTATTGACAGAAATACAGTGTTATATGTTTGTGTGCTTGGAGAGTTTTCTTTTCTCCTGGAATTCTCTGTTGGGAGAGTTAAAGCACTTTCCTCCCAACTCTATTCCCTCTTTAATGTCCTCCTTCCACTCCCTCCTCCAAGCCCCCTCCCACTCATTTAGTTGAGACCTGAGGTACTTTGAGAGCCTCACCTGCCCAAACTTCTCATCTCTCAGTCTTACGCATCGTCCAACTCGATCTTCTCTTCTTCCTAACCCTATTATATGCTGATTGGCTGGAGTGATGTTAATATAATATAATTTAATATCTGTACTGTCAATGTATAATAATGCTCATATAATAATTCTTGAACGACCAGTAATGGTCCATATGGTATACTGCACATTAGAACCTCACTAATCCGCCTTCCACTAGACCGACTCTCTGTATGGGGGAAGGGAAGAGGACAATATCTTCGCGGAATCCTTAATAAGTTAGTATAGTTATACATTTTGGTGTGGAAAAGGTCGGGTAATTTTGATTTATTTCTATATTGTTAGTGTTCTTCTTGTGTGCTAAAATCCAAGAATTGGACCTAAAGCGTCACCCTCACTGATTGGAGTGTAAAAATTTCCGAACTTTTCTACATTTCACCAAAATATCTTCTGAACGGTTGTGTCTTATGAAAAATAAAAACTTGTTATATTGAAAACTAAACTAAACTAAAGGCTCTACTATTTGAGCAGGAAATAAGCTCTGTAGCTTAAATCGGGACCAAGACAAAATCTTTCAAATTTTCCGAAACCTCTCCAAAAGTGGCGGAAGTTATTTTTTTTTTTTTAAGGGTTTTGCTCTATACGTCCTTAAAGCATACTTCATTATGAACTATAATTTTACTAAGGCTAATGTTTCAATCTATAAATATCTGCCTAAATCATTTCTTTGCAAACAAAACATTTTAGTTCATTAGTGTCAATAATGTGAGTTTTTTTATTTTAAAAAAATTGCTAATGTACAAATTTAAATATAAACTTTTAACCTGGTATTGGAACCAAAGATAGCCGTGCATAAATAATACAAAGAGTTAGTAATTTAACTTCCAAATAATAGTTTTAACATTTATTTATTAATTTTATCAGAAAAATTCAAAGATAATTCATTGCCTACTTAACTTTACAAGGGTATCTATCAACTAACAATGCAGCAAACGAAAATACAACAGAGTCCCAGACTAAGATAATAAAAACAGGAAAGTTTCAGAAAAGCTTTTGTGCTAAGTTAAAAAAGAAGGAGACTCCTTGGTTTTAAACTAGGTTTCCAGAGAAGCTATTTTCACTCCTTTCTAAAGAAATAGTGCTCTTTTCAGCTACGCATTTTAATCGTAAACAACAAAGCACATCCTTCTACAGAAGTAAATAAAAGTTTAAATCAAGGAAAATTATTAAGTTAGTAAAAAATATGTAATAGGAACATTAAACTGTGCATTAACATATTGTCAATGTGTTTAGAACATGGAGCATTAGTATCACTTCTAAATATTAAATTAAAAAAATTCTTTAAGTTATTTGAATAAGAAATTAAAAAAAAAACAACAACTAAATACTTTTTCATTGGAACCAAGCAGCTTTGATGTTACTGAGAAAACAAGTGTACGCTTATGCATAATACAGTCACTTATAAGAAAATATTCCTTTTCCTTGAACAATTTTATTTCTTGTAACTTTTGAGATTATAACTATAAGAGTTTTTCGTTTATAAAAAACAAACTTAGCTTTTTACATTTTCATATGAATTATGAAAAAAAAAATTTTTATTTAAACTTGAAGCTATTCACCATGGTGTACCGTCACCCGTAATTCCAGCACTTGTTCACTAGTATGTGACTTAATAACTGTGATGTATAAGTGCAGAATTTTCTCGATTCTCTATCACGATACCAAGGGTCGAACCGTTTTAAAAAATAAGCTGCAGTCACATAAAAAATTACGCATGAGAGTTAATACAACGATAATGATTAAAGAAATAAATTTGTAAATAGAAGCATTTATCTATAATATATAGTATATGTAGTTAATTATAATTAAGGCAAGCGACATAACCAAACTCTCAAAACAGTTTTTGTTTACAAATATCAAATATATATGAGGCGTAGATTTCCATAACCAGCCAAGTCATATTTCCATATGGACTTGGCTCGATTTGAAATTCTACTCCTAATATGGTTATCACTTGTTCTTTGAAGAGAGCTGTTTTATATTCAAACGAAGAAGAGTTGAACTTGTACATGGAAATTGTTCTAATGCCAATGATGGTATAATATCCGTTTTCTCTTTATATATATATGTATATATATATATATATATATATATATATATCAAAAAATATTTATTATTATTAATTATTTAATATCATCTTGCCAGGATACTGTTCAGTGATGCTCTTCCTCATGCCTATCAGGTGACATGGAATAATTTTGTTAAATGATTTTAAATTAATTGATACGTAATTAATAGCAAGTGATGAAGAGTCATGGCAGACGAATGTGAAATACCCAAAACATGTAGTTTTTATTCGATCATGTTGTTGATACATGTTTTTTTCCTTCCGATGGATCCAATAGTTCCTGGACCGGAAGGCAAAAATGTAATTATTGGTTTCCATTGCTTACTGTATCTCCAATAACTAATATTAGTTTTTTTTTAATATGTCGAGGTTATTGACTGCGGCGTATATAATGGTTATAATGGTTATGATTATTGAGGTTTGACCAGTAGATAATCCACATTATAAGAAATTTTGTGTACCGATGTTTCGGTCTTTATTAAATAACGTTAATTTTCTAATTGATTTGTGCCTTTTCAAGAGATAGCGCATCCCGCATTGATAGTAGATATATAAGTTTATAATCGGATATTAATTATAGCACTTATCGGTTACTATTTATGTTTAAAAATAAATTATATATCTGAGAAAGTAATTAGAAAAAAAATGACCTGGTCATCATTATTGCGTTACAGTAAACTGTCTTATTTCCCTAGGAAAATCCTAAATCAACCCATAAATGTTACAGATACATCAAGCTGATAAAATTACAATACAGTTCTTTAATATATATATATATATATATATATATATATATATATATATATATATATATATATATATATATATATATCAATTCCCTATCAATAAGAGCGACTAAAAATCAGTGAATTTGATGAAATACTGAATTACCTGGCGTGAAAGACACGATATAAGAACCCTGTGGTACCTCTTTCTAACTTAATTTTTTTTAACCTTAGTTCTGGTCAAATATTAAAAAACCATAAAAAGACAGTAACTTTTCTCTGGACCCTTGGACACTCCGGAATTCCTGGAAATAAAGCAGCGGATAAAGCTGCCAAAGAAGCTTCTGTGATGAATATCGCACCACTTCAAATATACGAACCGAATGATGTTAAAGCGTTTTTGAAGAACAAAGAAAGTGGGAAATCATGTTGTTTGAAACTCCTCTGACGAACAAACTAAGAAATATAAAAAAAGCAGGGGACAAGTGCTATAAGAGGGAACAGAAGAGATGAAGTTGTTACAACAAGGCTGAGGATCGGACATTCTAACCTGACTCACGCATATCTAATCACAAAAGAGGCCCAACCACATTGTGAAAAATGTCAATCTCCAATGACCATTAAAAACATAATAGAAGATTGCACATTATTACAACAAGACTTAGAAAAAAAAAAATAATCCACAACTTGATCTAGGGGACTCAAGAAATTCTATAAACAAAATTATAAATCTATTTAAAGAACATTCACTTTACCATAAGATATAATACGAAAACGATGATACAGGACGAAGAAAAATAAATTTCCATCCTTTAAATAAAAAAGACGTAATAACCTGTAAGTTGATCGCCCAAATAAAAACCTCAATCTACAAAATCCATAGTTAAGGAAATCCCTCACAAAATAAATGTTCTTAAAGTGAAATTATGAATTATTAAGCATAGTAGTTAGAAAAACGATATTTTATATCTAGGGCACTGTGTGTTTCTCTGGAGGTTTAATTATATACTTAATTGCTCAACTTATTCTGTTTAGATTCAATAAAAAAAAATATAATGTTTTTTATTTTATTTTTCTATTAACATAGATATAATTATTTCAATAATATACTCTCGGATAATCTTAGAGTTTACGGTATATACTGATTGGAAGTTTAGCTTTTAATGTTGGTTCAATAACTCATCATTGGATGAATTCCTCCTGTATTTCTTCATCAGTCATTTATGTTCCATCTGATCGTATCCCGAGCAATTGTTTCAACGTCGGCTTATTTCTGCCCACCTATCTGTTACAAATGATTTCTTCTAGTTGGCTTTTCTCCGTCTCATCATCTTCACCATCCTTACAAGAACTAGAACCTATTACAACGGATTTTCAGAACCGTGTCATTTTCTCGTAAAATTGGGCTTTCAGTAGCCATTGCTATGAATATAGATTTTCTTTGGACAAAGTGATGATTTCTTTCTTATTCCTAATTCCTTATCTAATTTAGTATCTATGGGATTATAAAATTTAAACATAGCAAAAATTAATAGAAATGATAGAAACTCTGAATATCCAGCATTTTTGTGAATGAAGTATTCTAAATTATTTTACTGTAATTTAGATTACTAATTTATTACTAAAGAATAAATATTGTTGAGCTTAGTCAGTTGAATAAATATGTAGGTATTAATTTCTTTTTCTGTTAGCTAAATCCATCAATTCGATAAGGTAATTTAAATATTTTCATAATACACCATACATAAATTAATACATTTTTCAAGCCTGTTTATATTGTTTTCAGAAAATTCTTTTTAAATGTAACCAAATTTATAGATCCATTAGACTATTGCAATATAATTGGTAACATATGTTATGAATGTACATAAATAAATAATTTTTGGCATAATCATACACATTTTTCTTTTAATATTATTATTTTTATGAATTGTATGGTTTGGAAATGAATTGATGAGCCAGGAAACGTTGCCCAGGCTTTTCTAATAAAATAATTTTAAGTAGATTAAGATAATAATATGCATTAGATAAATGTATAAATATACTTTTTTTTAGAAGACAAAGAGAGATGTTTCTCTTTAATAAAGTTTTAAATAAAAATTAACCTTTTGTTGTATAAAAAATATGTAAATGATCACTATTTATTAGCAGATATATTAAATATTTACTTTTTTAATCAATTACTTATTAGCGGGAATTTAAGGAAGCAACCCCTATTCAAAACACAATCGTCAGATGCACAATTAAATACTTTTCTGATTAAAATTTGATCTTATGAGAAAAACTTTTACCTTATGTTTATAAAAAATTATATCACTCTGGCTAAATTTTTTAAAACTTTAAATATAGTTTTCGCCCGTAGCTATAAACGATTTTCCTGAACTAAATAGAAAGAATTCTGATGGATCTGTTGATACCTGACAGGCCATCCTTCTTTAACTTTGTCCTGAAGTGTGGGCGCCAATAAAAGAATTCCTAGGATTCCAGAACCTTCGATTTGAGATTTTATATATTTAAATAACGTTTTTTTTTTTTTCATTACTTCCAATATTACGTTGATTTATGTAATACTTGGCAACAAAAGTTTAACGTCATAATCGTTTTAATTTTTGAGTGGAATTAACTTAGTTTATAACATAGTTTCATATTATTTATTTCTAATCGTATCTAATATTAATGAGGGGAAATGGCTTAGTTTTATGTATTAATATATGCCAAGAAATATTTTACGTCTGTTTTAATCTTTTTTTTTTGTTTATATGGTATTTGATTTTAATAGATTTATGTTGATTATACGAATTGGATATTTTAGAAGTAGCTATGTGATTTTTTTGTTATTAAATTTAATTTATGTAATATTCTTTCGTTTTATATTACTTTGTAGCACCTTCTATGTTTGGGTGCGTACTAATTCTAGGTTGTTAGAAAGGTTCTTGTGCACGAATAAAACTCCTAATTACAACTCCCTTAATTAATCCTACAATAACGTTTATGTTTCAATTATTTGCGTCCATGTTTACTTTGACTTTTCCTATAATAATTGTGACTTGAGTTTGGTTTTGTGGGGTCATTTCGATTTTTAAATTGCACATGAAATTTCAGAAGAAAAAACTTGAGTTGATACGTTATTGGGCAAACGTCTCCAGGCAGCCACCAAAGAATTTTGTCGCATTTTGGTTCGTTTGGATTGTTTTGGAAAAAAAAACGATGCTTTGTATTTGGTTGAACTTTGAAGACCTTTTGCATTTTGGGTTCGTTCTTGATGGTCAGGCAATTGACCTAAACCCTGGAACCAAGCAATTTTGCAACAAGACACATCATTCTCGTTTGGCCAAGGAAACATTATTGGAAATGGATGGAGTTAAAGAGCTCAGCTATTGCTCCTTCAGATTATGGTTTGAATAGATCAATGTCTCGTTAGGTCAGAACTTTGATAATTACGGGGATTTAAAAATCTAATGTGAAAATTCATTGCGTTATAAAATGCAATTATTAGAAGAAAGATAGGTAAAAGTAGCAGAAAACAATGGATTTTCATTGAAGAATATTCAATAATGTTTAAAATATGTATGATATATTTAATGAACTGAGAGTGTATGTAGACTTTAAATGAAAGACAATATGTATAAATCACAGTAAATGAGAAACATGAGGATGGGAATAAAGTCCCCAAAACATGTTGTGAAATAAGCTAAATAAATGAGGAGTTGTGCCACAAAATTAAATTAATATAACTAACTTTATCTCCTACTACAAAAATGGTTATTAAAATAGCGTAACTATTTTTTTTTTAATGTTATTAGCTTCATTCACATTTTTACATTTTTACACAAAGATATATATATATATATATATATATATATATATATATATATATATATATATTTTTTTTTTTTTTTTTTTAAGTTTTACATATGTACCTTTTAATTAAGGTATTTTTTCTTAATTTTCCTAGTTTATAATTGATTACAGTAAGACTATTATATTTAAGACTATAATATTATTATTTTTTTTTTTTTATTAAAATGTATTCACTGTAAAAAAAAAGTGGTTTTGCAATTTTTTAAAATTTTAATTAAGGTTTTTTTTCACTTTATTATATCCTTTTTTATTATATCACTTTATTATATATATTTATTATATCCATACCTGTCACTCAATTCGTGACAATAAGCGAATGTGATATGATAAATTATTTTAAAAATTGGCATGTCAGGCATGAGAGAGTTCAGCACCCAGCGGTACCTACTCCAGTCGCATTTTTAAGATAAGATTTATCTTAGGAGATCTTTTAACCAGCTCCTCTTAAGCCTTCGTCGTGTTGTCTCTGGTATATCCATATTCTCCATGTTTTGTATTAGTTTGTTGTAGTGTCCTGGAAGTTTGTCATAAAATCGTTTTTAGGAAGTGTGAATATGGTTCTGTACAGTGGGCAAGTCTGTATGCAATATTCTATTACTGATGTACCAGGGAGAGCGAGTTATGATTCTTAAAACCTTAGGCTGAAAAGTTTGTAATTTTTTAATGTGAGTCTTTTTTGCTGTCCCAAAAATTTGTGATGCATAGGTCCATAAAGGTTTGAGTAAGTAAGCATAAGTATTTAATCGTTGTCTGATTTTTAGAGTCGATTGTTTGTGAAGAATAGAGTATAGTAGTCGTAAGTCTTTTAATTTAGGTAATTTTTTTTTTAATTTTTAAATCAGTTTCCTTCCTTTGTTTTTTTGTTCTTACAGCTTTTTTTAAACACGGTCGGAGAATAAAAGTATACATTAAACCTTTATACACCATCATAATATTTTTATGCTCCAGTACTTAAATATAATTATTCATGGCTCAAGGTTCTTATTTGGTAGTACAATGTACAGGCTTAATGCTGCCTTCATCAAAGGGAATATATTACTACCTAGATTGACGATATAGCAGAAATAAGTATCCTTATTTAGGGTGCTAATTAATTTGGAAATGAACATTCGTAATTAGAGAACGAAGGGTTCGCAATTATAACAATACTGTTCTCCGTTGCCTACTTCCTCATTTGTTTTAATTTAATATTTCAAAATACTAATATATTTTCATAAAACAACAAACTTTAAACCATACCAGAAAATCTTGTATAATTATATGCGTCCAATATCTTACACCCCCTTTTCTATTTACCTGATTTGCAATGATTGTTTTCTATCCTATCTCATTGATTCCTATCTTGTGAGTTTCTGTAGCACACACGCAACACCCTGTCTCTTAGATACCTGGGAAATTCTCTGACTCAGCTGGGAATGCCAACAAACATATCGAAGACAAGGAGACGAGCGGGAGACCATTGACTCAGCGATCAAATTTATTTCAAAATGTAAACTGTCACTGTATTTAATTTGTTTTTGTTAATTAATTAGAGTGTTGATAACCAGTTGATAAGCAGTTTTATGCTTAAAAAAAATTTACTAAAAAATTCTTTGACTGGGTGGGGCTTTATTGTAGTGTTGTTTCTTCTATCAGGTGATTCGATTCACAGTTCGATATAAAAATAAGATTTTAATTTTGACTTGAAGCCGAGAAAATTTAAAACTATCGGGTGGAATTTTTCGGGTCAGTGTATACGTATTAGGTCCAGTGTACATGAGCTGTAAAGTAATCGGGAGATAACATATGACGCAGATAAGAGGAAAGACCAGCTGTAGCTCCGATGCCTATCGAGATATGTCGAGGGTATCCTTGTGCATTGATTCATTACACCTAACGTTTTTCTGACTATCCGATTGTAAACAGAGCCTATGCAGCAATATTATGTCAGTTAAAACAGGTTAACACCAGATAAAACCTCTGCAAAATTTTCGAAGTAACTCCTGTAGTGTAGAATAGTGGCTCTATTGGTTTATGTGGCTTGAAAAAAAAAAAATAAAAACTGTTTTGCGGTTTACAATGGAACAAGTGATTGATATTCCTTTCACTTGTATTTTGCGATTTTTTTTTTTAATATATATTCTTCGATTCCAAAAATACAATTATTACATATTTTACAATTAATTTCATTTTCAATATAATTAATTTCCTTCCATAATACTTTGTCATTAACTGTATTAAAACTATTTTTGATGTTAACAAAGTATGATCTGGCTATGATTCACATATCTTATAAAATATACTTATGATTTTTTTTTTTTTTTTTTTTTTTTTTAGCATTAGATTGTATTTTAAACCTAAGTATCTTTTTTTTTTAACAAATTTAGTTTTTTTTTTTCAAATTTATTCAAATAAGTTATTTTTTTTTATTTGTAAACTTATCAATAATCTCGTGTTTTACTTTGTATCCTAAAGTTGGTGTAAGTTTTTATTTTTTTGTTTATAGGTATCGATACTTGTAGGTCTAAAATTTGATTTTTCTTTACAGGATTTATATCCCATATTTTTATCACCTAGTTTTTATTTTTACTATTGATTTTTTGGTATTCAAGGCCAGATACACTTAACTTATAAATTACTATTTAAAAAAAAAAAAAAAAAAGTCAAAAAGGTAGTTTGGTAAAATTTTGAGAAAGTCTTTAGGCCTACAGTTTTGGGGTAATCTTTTCTGCAAGCTCTCTGCGTTAATGCCTCCTAACTTGCCGCTTCAGATTCCTAAAGTTTCAGCGATAACACCTTAAGTTCAGTACTTCAGAAAAACGAGAAGTCGTTAGATATAAGGGTCGAAGACAACGACAGAACAATAGGTTTTAATAATAACTTTTGTACTTTGGAGAATCTCAAACATGCAAATATAACATTTAGGAAAAATTATTATATCGTCTACCATTTTTTTTCTCTC
This sequence comes from Euschistus heros, assembly GCA_003667255.2. Taxonomy (NCBI): domain Eukaryota; kingdom Metazoa; phylum Arthropoda; class Insecta; order Hemiptera; family Pentatomidae; genus Euschistus; species Euschistus heros. The sequence goes on along the minus strand of RCWM02000032.1, from coordinate 1,267,376 downwards.
CCTTAAAAACTAATAATATATTTCCGCTTACGAATAAATGAAACAGCAATGATGTTATAAAATAACTACATAATTTTAATTTTATAAAATAATTTTTACAAAAACTAACAATAATTCAGTGTAAGAAAGGCCTGTCAGAACTGTGACTCATATGTAAATCAGTATAACTGGGTCTTCGAATCGTTTCCTGTAATAAATAAAGTTATAAGTGCTTACTGCTTAAGTCCTATGAATCATATTTTTACTCACAATATAAAAAAGCAAAGGATCGACATTTTGATTTGGCAATAATTTCTAACCACAAAAGTATATCACAGTGTGGCAAACTTCATTTCTGACACTCAACATTATACATTTTAATTTTTGTTATTCTAAATATTATTATAGCTAAATCTTCCCACAGATACGAAAATATTGTAGTAAAAATTTGGTATAGATGGGTTCAGTAGTTTTAAACTGTATTGTGGAATAGTGCTAACCACATATCGGTCGATTTTCAAACTTCACTGGGAACATGTCGCTCCAAAAATTTAAATAATTTTTAATAATTTAATTGAATGTAAGTAAATTTTATTATCAACGTCTAGCTCTATACAACACCTTATCATTGTAAACTCTCTTGAATAGCGCTCGCCACCCATTGGTAATTTTCAAACTTTACTGTGCACCATATATTTATCGCTTTTTAAATAGCAAATTAATGGAAAACAGTAGATTTTGTTATTGCTAAACCATCCTGGAACTAAAAAGATGATGTGTTAAAAATTTGGCACAGATTGGTTTAGTAGTTTTCGTGGTTAGTGTTTACAAACGAAAATGCCTTGTCATTTTATATAATAGTATAGATTATTATAATCTGTGAAAATAATGTTAATTAAGTAATATAAATCTGATTCCCTGCTACTTTAGTATGAAAATTCTAAAATTGGATGGTGTCAAATTTAGGATGACAATGTTGGCCCATTGAAGGTAGTGTTTCACCTCCAATATGTGAAAGGTGCGGATGGTAGTTTACATACGGCTCGATAGCTATGAAAGGCTCACGTTAGCCGAGGCAATTAATCAATTAAAATAAAGGCTTTCATAAACAATGGTGCCTCCTTGATAATTAGTTACCGGCGGGAGTTCCCATGTCAAACTGAAATTAATCATCCAATGTGCACTTATCTTGACATCCTCCTGTCTTTTGTGCTTTATGCGATTCTCGTAATTTGCATACTCTAGACTTTATCTGGGGGAGATTCATTGTGGGGTGTTGATATGGTGGCTGTTATTATAATTTTATTATAAAGGAGGTTGTCGTTGTTTCACTACCGCCTTTGCTCTATAGAAGTTGGAACCTATTACTGCTAGCCATAGAAACCTGCAATTGATTTTCGAGTCTTAAAGGACTTTTCCAATGGAAGCTTTGCCTTGAATGAAATCTAATTACTCCAATGAAGGCAATTCTCAGTTACATGAAAAAAAGAAGTAACTGATCCTAAATTTTAAGTGAAATATTATTTCATAAATTTGTTTATGTATATATTTGCTTATTAGGAACGAAAAAATCTAAAGTTTATTTATATTTAAGTTATTCCAAGTATTAGATACTCTATATGATCTACATACTTAAAAGGCTATGGATTTTTTCACTCATAATTGATATCACTTGAAAACTAGATGTTTGGGTTAAAAGTTAACCCCCCCACTCCACTCTTTAATCATTTTTTTATCTTCTTCTTCCAATTGCTGGACAGACCATTACTGGTCTCAGGCATCCTCTAACAACTTCCGCCAGTCTGCTCGTCGTTGGGCAGCTCTCCTCCAATCCCTGACTCCCAGGATCCTCCTAGCATCCTCTTCTGCGCCGTCCATCCATCTAAGGCGGGCTCTCCCTATACTCCTGGTCATGTGGATATCTTCCGTCTCTAAGGTTTTAGGGATCGCATTCTCCGACATACGAGCAGTCTTCGTTTTTCCCAGTCTCATGTGCCTCACTTTGTCCGACTCTCCTAAGGAGGTTATTTACTTCTTGATTAGTTCTTTTCAGGTATGCCTCTCTGACTCTCTTGGATCCATAAATACACCGCAGAATTCTTCTTTCGAAGGCCAGTCGGCTTCGTTCGTCCGATGAATCCGAACCGTAGGTTAGTACTGGTATTACCAGCGTTTTATACAGTCGCACCTTGGTAGTTCTTAACAGAAATTTGCTTCGGAAGGATCTATCCATACCATAGTAACACCGGTTGGCAATGAGTTTTCGCCTATCGATTTCTCTTGATGTTTCACTATCTTCGGTTACAAGTGACCCCAAGTAGATGAACTCTTTCACTTGCTTGAAAGAATATCTTCCTAATTGAACATAATCTGCCGGGGGACTAAGTGTGTTAGTCATGTATTTTGTTTTCATTATTACAGCTTGCCTTAGTTCTCATCATTTATTAGTGTTGTTATGTTTATATATCGTTTTTAGTTTTTAAATTTTCCATTTGGTATATTTTTTGTTACAAATTTGATTTTTTTTTTTTTTTTTTTTTTTTTTTTTTTTTTTTTTTTTTTTTTTTTTTTTTTTTTTTTTTTTTTTTTTTTTTTTTTTTTACTGACAAAATAATTTATACTTATTCATATCTTTTTATTTACAATTTACTTTTTCGCTATTTAATCCCCCCCCTTTTTCTTTTACATTCAATTTTTAAAAAAAGTATTTTATCTGTTTATTTTCTCTTTTGATCACTTTTATCTTACTAATTTTACTCCATATCGTTTTATTACTAAGTTTACTGTATTTAGTTTTTGACCTCAATTCACATTTTTATTTTACATCATTAATTTTATTAATTTACATCTCTATTTTTAATCTCTTTAATTTTTGATATTATTTTTTTTTTGTTTATAGTATTTTTTTATCGCTTTAATTTTATTAATTTTACTGCATATTATTTTATATCTATGTTTCCTGTATTTTATTTTCAACCCATCTTTACATTTTTATTATCTCACAACTCTTTTTTTAATCTCTTTAATTTTTTTATAATTATTTTATCTGTTTATTTTATCTTTTGATCACTTTTATCTTAATAATTTTACTGTATTTTATAACTAATTTTACCGCATCTAACTTTTTACCTTTCTTTACACACAATGATTTGTTTTGTTTTTTCATTTATTTTCTTTATTATTGTATAATTTATCTACATCCAATAATTTAATTTAATTTTTTTTTGATAATCCCTTCCGCTAATCCTTGTTGAACAGATGCGCTACCTAGGAATCCATTTGGACAAACGTCTAACTTTGAATCCACATACAAGACTAAAAATACAAGAAACTGCCCGTCGTTATAGATTGCTTCAAAATTTATTAGACAAACGTTCAAAGCTCTCAATTAATTACAAAAGACTAATGTACATGACTGTGATTAGACCTATCTGGACATACGGAGTTGAGCTTTTGGGTTCCACTAAACCATCCTATTCATCTCGTATACAATCCTTACAATCCAAAATCCTTTTAAAAATCCTCAATGCTCCTTACTTTGTCTCCAATAAACTTATCCATAGAGACCTCAATGTTCCATATGTTGCTGATTTAGCCCAATCCAGATATCTATCCTTTCATAGTAAACTCCATACCCACTCGAATCCACTTGTCTCCCAACTTGCCCCACCCTCTGTTCCCGATAATTCTCCGAGTAGTTCTTTCCTAGTTTTGTCACGTTATTGTAATAGTGAACAGCACATTTACTTGATGTATTTATTTTGTACAGTTGTAAATTTCATTAAATTGTTATAATAATTTTTTTTTTTTTGACACGGATTTGACCTAAGATAGATCACATGTTCTCTTCAGAAGCTCTTGCGGTTCTTCCCTCCCTACAATGCGCCCAAATGACCATTATTTTCATATATATATATATATATATATATATATATATATATATATATATATATATATATATATATATATATTCTATTATTTAATAGAAAAAATTCACACCATTAAAATAATATTAAAGTATTTTTTAAAGGATGCAGAATGTTTGTCTATTTGGAAAATATTTTCCTAATAAGATAATTGTTATTATTGAATATTATAGTAATTATTTTAATATTCCTAAAATCTCGAGCTAAAATAATTGAAGAGCTGTGACTGGAAGAATGTTACATGAATTAGTGTGTTGAGAGGGAGCAATCAAAACATTTTAGGCATGATACTAAAAGACCACAAAATAATTATTTTTTATTTTAACAACGTTTCGGCTATATCCCTGAAGGCCACCAAGGATATAACAAGAAATAATCGAATGCAGAATTATATATATATATATATATATATATATATATATATATATATATATATATATATATGATAAACTATGAAATAATTCTTGATTATTAAATATTTTTTTAAATATATTTTTTATTTTTGAAGAGAAAAGATTTGACCCCGGTTGGGATTCGAACCCAAGTCTCCACCTCTCAATGGAGTAATTAAAAGTAATGTTCAAATTGAACATTCATCCCCGCATTGTACATCGCAATTGCGAGTGCCCGGGGGTATGGATCAGTGAAGAGAGAAGATTTCCCTGGTTCGGATACGAGCTCGGTGGCCTAGTGGATAAGGCACCACGCTAGAGAGGTGGAGACTTGGGTTCGAATCCCAACCGGGGTCAAATCTTTTCTCTTCAAAAATAAAAAATATATTTAAAAAAAATATTTAATAATCAAGAATTATTTCATAGTTTTAATATATATATGACAGCTCGTCAATAGATCCGTTTAAAGTAATGTTCAAATTGAACATTCATCCCCGAATTGTACATCGCAATTGCGGTGCCCGGGGGTATGGATCAGTGAAGAGAGATTTCCCTGGTTCGGATACGAGCTCGGTGGCCTAGTGGATAAGGCACCACGCTAGAGAGGATGATTGATCATGGATTGATCATTTTAATATGTAGATTCTTATATTTTAAAAATAATGACTATTACGGGTTTTTTTTTTTTTTTTTTGGTATGTCATTTTTGGATTGATTGAGTATGCTGTGTTTTTTTGCAACCCATTTAAAATGGGCAGCACCACTTAATAAAGTGTTTCTCTCTCCCTACTATCACAGTGCTGATGTATTTCCTGTATTGATTTGTGATTTGACACGTGCTGGAATAAATTGGAAATAAACGCAGGGTTTATATTGAACTTTAGTAAACATACAAACATACAGCAAACATACTTTAGTAAGCATACAATAGTAGTAAACATACAAAGTCCATTATTTTTGTTGTTTTAGGGTCTATTGATTAATTCAAACAAATTACTTTGCCTAAAAGATTAGATGAATTAAAGATTTATCTGAAGTAGATTAGTGAAGTAGTCAGATAATTTGTCACCAGAAAGGAGAGCTATTCTTAGGAAAGCAGGGATTTTCTTCTGATTAACTGCCTCCACTTTCTATCCCCTTTGATTCAGATCCTTGATATGGGTTCGCAATGTTGTTTAATTAAAATTTGCTTAATCTCAAATGTTCTCTTAAATATTTTAATTTTGGATAAAACAAAATTTTAATATATTTTTAAAATGAAGATGGCTGCATAAAAAACTACACGAATGAGGAAAAATTTAAAAACACAATAGTAATAACCTTTTATTACGGACACGTACAAATTATTTTTACTCGTAGTAATTGATTCCTTTATGAGGTAAAAATATAAATCTAATTTTTGCTCTGTGAAACGTCTTATTATGTACAATAATTACAGATTGGAAAATTCGCAATTAGTTTATAGAATATAAATTCAGATGTAATGCAGCTCTGAAATATTTTCACATTGGTAAAATTAAATCATATTGCAACCAATTGAGAAGTTATCTTTCAAAACTCAACATGTCAGAAAATGCTTAAAAAAGAGCAAAACACCTACACCAGTTCTACCTTTGCTGTTAAATCTTAAAGAAATTTCTTATTTAAATCCTTTATAGATGTATAATGACAAAAAAAAAAAAAAAAAAAAAAAGTAGTGTGTGCAGCTAGCAAGGCTTTATCATAAAATAAAAAAATCAACCAAAAGTGGACACGCTCAGTTTTGACACTCCTCAATTAAAATAGAATTGAGTTTGTTAACATTCAGATACTAATTATTTGTTTTTTCTCTTTTTTTTCTAATTCACAAGTGTCACGTATTCCGCGACAAAAAGCAGGTGTGATCATTATATGAAATATAACTGGCGTGTCATATTTACCCCAATTCCATATTTATTTCAGATAAATTATTTAATTTTCAATTTTAACCGAGTAGATCTCTCAATCAACTCCTCTCTCTTACAATGTTTCTCGAGGCCGTGGTATATATTAGATTGTTAATATCTTCGCAGAGTATGTCATGAAATATTTTGTATGAAGTCTGGATGAGGTGTTTTGCCATCCGCAAATCTGTATGTAATGTTATGTTGTTGACGTACTAGGGTGATTGTATAATGAATCTTAATGCTTTTGAATGGAAAGTCTGTATTTTTTGGATATGTATTTTTTTTTAGCTATGCCGTGTCTTTGAGGCGTACATTAATGGTGATTTTAATAGTCTTTACATAATTTTCAATATTTATCATATATGTAGAAGCGGATATAAAAGTTTCAGTCTTTTGTTTAGATTTAGATGTTTCTGTTTCACATGTAAACAGACGTGGGCCCTAGATCGTCTTTCTGTCGAACATAAGTCTTAAATATTAAACAAATATAAGAATAAATGTAAATTTTATTTTTTTTTTTTCCAACGTCAAAAATATTTTTAAAAATGAACACTAATTTTTAAATTAAATTAGACATAATTAATTACCTGGATCGGAAGAGGACAGATTGTGAATGAAGTCTTGAAAGCCGAAGACACCACAACAGCTGTACTGTCGCTGTACGCTGTCCCAGAGTGCTGTCCACTCTGGGTCTGGTCCATACCTTGTGAGGATTGAGTGGTTGAGGAGGGATCGAAGCTCTGTGGTTAACCCGTTGAATCGGTACATCCAGACCACGCCTAGGAGAACGTCTCCGACAAGAAGTACGAGTATCAGTAGCCAATAAATGTTTAGTAGGCGTTCGTTTAGTCTGGACGCCCCTAGGCAACCAATAATCTGTAACAAATATTTCAATAATATAATAATTATTATTATATTATATTTAAAAAAATATAACAAGGTTTTTATATTTTTCTTAAAATAAAATTGTTCATTATTACGGATATATTTAGGATACTTTTTGAACATTTAAAAATTGATATTACTCAGGTCCTGAGCACCTGTTGCTATAGCACTTTCACTCTGCCTCCACTGGATATTACCAGTGATACAGCTGAGTGAGTAGCGCTGGGATCTCGGGCCTTGATTCCCAATAAGTGGGGGAACAGGCTCGTAGGACACTCTCATGTTTCATCTTTGAAATAAATAACGTAACTGAGGCTGTTTTTGAAGAAGTCCAGTTTAATTCATTAATGTTTCTAAACTTCAAAATAGGTTGATTGAAATGAAAATGATGGCCTTTATTTTGATTCACATCTATTTTTTTTTTTTTAACACTTTAGGTTTTGTGTCCTTATTAAAAGGTTGGAATACGAAAAGGTAACTACCATTTTAGTAATTTACATATAATTTTTTACAATTACATGTAAGATATTTTTGTTAAATACAAAAAGTGATAACTTTCTTTATATATTTGGCCTACAGAATTTTTAAAATAAGGCGAAGTAAATATTAAATTAAAAATTGTATATTTATAAACATACATATAAATTCATAAATGCGATATATTTTTTGGCATTCCTATTAAGTGCCAATATGAATTCAAAATTTTACAATTAACTACCCAAGCTAAGAAATGTTTTGCTAACTTTTGCTGTATTCTTCTAAAAAAAAAAAACACACCTTTACACATCGGCCCGTTGGCTAAAAATAGAAGAAAAAATACAATATCAACAAAAACCTGTAGTTACATGTACTGACGGCTACAAAGCTATAAACGAATGGCTTCGAACATTCCCGAATTTCATCGGATGCAACGTTCGGCCAGTGACTGTTCGGCAGAAGTAATAGTCTGCCCGATAAAACTGGCTTATTATATATGTATGATATTATATTTCTGGCTTTTTGGTGTAAAGACCCCAAATTATAACATTGTGAAAACATAAAATAATTGAAGTATTCGGCCAGGAAAGAGGAAGATCATCTTGCCTCAGGGGTCCGCCAAAATACCTGATTCTCAAGAAAAAATTACATCAAAGACCACCGGAAAATACAGGAGAAAGGCAGAGATAGGCAGGTAGGTATAAAGCGAGCTCTACCTTGAGACGAGATCATTTCATTTTTTACAGTCCCTGGGAGGAGTTTACTGAGAGAAGGTCTTTTCCAGGTGGTTTGGAATTCCACGTAAATCTGATAAGAATACAGAATTCCCGGAGAAACGAATACAGAACCCCTGAAAATCCCCCAGAGATTAATCTTTGATCGGTTAAAACTTTTTTTCTCCAAAAACGAGCCGATGTCATGGTTTCTAATTGTAACTCATTTTATAGTACAGGCTTCTTAAAACTGGATTCAGTTCCTGTATCATGTATATTCATTCCTGTAAAATGGTAATCGATTACTACACTTTCAATTCTCCGAAACGTTACTTTTAATCAGATTTTCTGAATCAAGCTTTATTCCAATTTCTTTTGTTGTATACTCACTTTTGACTCTCCAAAGAATATCACAATTTTTCGTTTTCTTAACCTATTACTGTCATTAAAAAATCATGGAGTAACAAAACAACAAAAAAAAGAAAAAAAAAATTCTTCTTTTACTCTTCATTTTATGATATTGAATTTTAACTGAAAAGCTCCGTAGTTGATTAAAAAAAAAAAAAAAAAAAAAAAAAAAGTGTAGACACGGAAGCAAGAGGGTAATCAAACTCGAGAACTCCCTCTTTCTTCTCCCTTCTTCTAGCCATTACACAACATTGAGCAACTGATGTGTTATTTCGTTTTGTTCTTTTACCCAGTAAGAATGATAAATAGAGTGTGAGGGAGAAAATGAGAGTGATCGAAAAAGCGAGTAAGGTTCTAGTGCATTGATTCCACCAGAGTTGGCACGCATTAGATTTTTTTTTTCTTACACTCTTTGTTTTAAAATCTGCTCCTTCATCATTCAGAACCTAGAACCAGAAGGAATCTCCACAAGGGAATACCACTCTACCAATTTTTTATAGCCGCACATCGGCCGGTCGTGTCGGTGTAAATAAATAATAAAGAGAAAAAAAAGTTGTTGGTTAGTTCAGCGACCCGTTGAGATTTCTCCTCAATTTATCTTGTTTCCCCTCGCTAATGTGGCTAATATATTTGGACAGTAGTTTATGTCGGAAACTAAGCTTGTATGCTCATATATGTTTTGATAGTTCAACATTTAATTACTTCAAATTTTCCTTCCTGAAGAATATCTGAATTTCAATGGAATTTTATATAGTGTTTCACACCAGTAAGTTAGAACTATTGCCATAAAAACAATGTTAGGAAAAGTTTTTAGACTATAGATATATAAATAATAATACTAAGTTGTTGGGAAGCTCTCCCCCAATACACTTCTTGGTTATTTCTTCTGATGTATGCCTGTCAGACTCTCTTAGTCCATACCGCAGAATTCTTCTTTTTAAGGCCAGTCCGATCAAGAGACTACCGTTGTTGCGAACCGTAGGTGAGCAGTGCCCGTTTTCTTATATAGGAAAGTAACACGATTCCTTTTGAGGTATAATTATCTGCGGTTACAAGTAACCCCAAGTAGATGAACTCTTCTACTTGCTCGAAAGAATATCTTCCAAACTGAACAGAATCAATCAAGCAGTACACAAAAAATTGCTCTCTTACTTAAGATAAAACAATATCATTTTTTTTTTTTTCCAGAATAGAGAGAATAATCAATTTTTAATAATTAATTCATTATCTGTTATTAAAAATTTAGTTAATTTCAATTTATTTTCATTTTTCACTCGTCAAAATCGTTTGTTAAAAATGATGCCGTTTGTTGAAATCTGTCTCCACGAGATTTTTAATATAGATGTACTGCTAATGAATTTAGTTGCCTTTATATTTACACGATTCTACCCCTTACAGCCCCGTGGACCAGGGTTTCACCTGATCCCTTTGATTCTGGCTGTAATCCTGGGGCTTTGGGGGGTACACACCCTCTCACCCGCTTGAGGAGGGTAGGCACTTTATTGACCTGAGGCTAAACCTTTTGTTTAATTTCATCTCTCTACTAAAGTTTAATATCTTGATAATATTTAAAATTTCAACCGATCAGGTCCTTCGTTAGTACTTAATTTAAGTTTTTCTTTGTTTTGTTTTTTATCCATTAGCAATATTTTATATATTTATAATAATGTCATTATTCTATCACATAGAGAGTTTCCGGGGAATAAATGATGAACACTAGTATGTTTGTTTTATTTTTAAAAGAACTGATATTGCTTTTTGTAGTATTTCTTAAAAGCTACTCTTATTTTCGAAAAAATATCTACGCAATCTGTGACTCAAACACTCCCTGAATTATCATCTTATAGTCCAGTCAATAAAGGATTGTAAAGTGCACTGTCTGCAATCCAAGGTTTTTCTTCGGAAACTTGTTCAGGGTAGTCAGAAAGTAAACATACTAAAAGTCCTGGAATTTTCGTGCCTGGGAACAGGAAGGGGAAGTGGCGCGGATCGTGGAAGGTATTTTTTTTTTGTTTTGCGCTCATATCTCGAAACCTGTGTGCCGTATGCAAAATATAACTATTAACTAAATTAAACCTTATTGAATTATCTACAACTTTTATTATTTACACATTTTCCATATTCTGTACCGCTTTCGAGATATACGCTTGGCAAATATGAAAGACATTTAGTACATTTTACAAATAAAAGCTAAAATTGATGTAACTTTTGACAGGTTGGAGATAATGGCATATATACGTGCATTTTCAAGAAAACGTAACTTTTCTACAATATTATTTATAAAGACTGTTATCGTTGGATGAACATTTTAGAAGACAAGGAGGCAAGTTGGACAGAAAACATGAGGTGAAATTGTTTTGTTTTTTTAAATTTTCACATTTCCCAAGTGTTTATCATGGAAATGGTACAGAATTTGAAAAATATGTATATGATAAAAGTTGTAGAGAATTTAATTATCACGAATTTAGTAAATAGTCATGTTTTGCATAAGACGCACTGTTTTCGAGTTATAAGCTCAAAACCAAAAAAAGGGACCTTTCGCCCCCCCCCCTCCTGTTCCCAGGCCCAACAACTCCAGGGCTTTATGTTTACATTCTAACTACCTTGAATATGTTTCCGAAGAAAAACCTTGGATTACAGAAAACGCACTCTACACTTTATTTTAGGCCTTCATTGAGTAAATATTTAATACATATTTATGTGGCATTTGTGAATAGCTATATACAATAGTTACAGCTACCTTTAAATGTTTAAATGTAAGGAAGGAGTGGTGGTGAAAACTCATGTAATTAATGATATTATTGTTGATCGCGTTACTTCCGCTTTACGTGCTCAGTGATGCTGGAAAAAAAACCAGACAAGGAAATAAACTTCTGATCATGCCTGCTAATAACTTTTTAATTTGAAACAGTTCAAGTTTTTATATCCATCTACAGTCTATAAAAAGGAATCTGTTTTACCCGGTTTATATTCTATCTGACTTTTATAAAATTAAAGCAATTAAATGTATCTGGATAATCTGAAATATATTTGTATAGATGAAAATAAAGGTGTAAATAGTGGGACCCTTTTTTGTTTTTGATTTAAAGTTACTTTCGACTTTAAAAATTCTAGATTTTTGTCTTTTAGTTGTTAATCATAGACAAAAATCTAGAATTTTTAACAAGTTTTTTAAATGCGAGAAGGCAAAACAATGATTAACACCAGTTATCAAAAACGACGATTTACAAAAAGCTTTCATAATAGCACCAGTACATAATAGGGCTCTCTTTAATAAAGCCACTAAAAATTGTTTGAAACAGGATAAAACGATTCGAAACGGCAGAGTTTGAGAGAACGAGATCTTGTGGGTAGGGAGTTGACGGAAAACTTGAATTTCAGGATATTGTAAATATTGGACGGATGATTAGTAAAGATATGATAAAGGAACCGACATGGGAAATAATACATACGGAAGGAGAGGACTAGTCAGTCTGTTTCAACGTAAAGTAGTGAAACGTAGAAACCTGTTGGTGTATCATAAACAAATTTGATGAAGCAGTTCATAAATCCTATATTTTCATAAATCGTTCGTTATATTTACTTTTAGATAGCTAACGGATTATTGAAAGTTATGGCATAAATGAAAATGTATTACCTGTAGGAATCCGCTCTGGAAAATTAGTGCAAGGTAGGCGTACAAGAAGGACGGCTGCCAGAGGCTAAGGCCGGGGAATAGGAGTCTGCGGGGGTCGGAGATGAGCACACGACAGGCTACGGTAACGAAACCAATGACGCTGACGAAGAGGAGTGCGTTACAAGTGTAGATCCAGAGCCGGTAGTAACGCATCGCGGGCGGGGGATTAGGCCCACCCAATACCATGCCGGATCTCCTGAAACAAAAATAAAATCATTAATACAAGGAAATATGCTTTAAAAAAAAGGATAATATGTCTTATATGTACTATACAGGGTGTCTCGAATTTAAATGGCAAAACTTCAGGAACTTATAGGGGACCGAAAAACTAAGACAAAAGTCCTTTAGAGATTTGCTCGTTTTTGCTTAGTTTTAGAGAAAATCGCATAAAAAAGAAACAATACAAGTTTTCATTTTTATACTTATTTATTTACATTTATATTTATGTTATGTTCTTTTTGATGTAAACATTGCTCAAAATGGTGTCCTCTTGCACCAATGCAATCTTACATTGCTACATTACATCTAGCACTCACTTGATAAATTGCAGCTAAGCATTGTTATGATGATATTTGGTGCACTGCATCTATGATTCGGTCTCTTAATTGCTCTCTTGAGTTGATTGACACCGATTAAACTTTCTGCTTCAAGGTTCCCCATACGAAGAAATCCATGGGTGTCATATCAGGTGATCTGGGTGGCCAAGGTACTACTCCTCCACGTCCAATCCATCGTTGTGGATAATTTATATCCAGCCAAGCTCGATCAACTTTGCTATAATGAGCTGGACATCCATCGAGTTGGAACCACAATTCAATCCGCTGCTGTAAGGGAATGTCATCTAAATAATTAGAAAAGTCGTTCTCCAAAAAATGTGTAAATGTGATACCATTTAATCTTCCAGGTAAAAAATATGGTTCCGCCAGTAATCCGTTCCAAATTCCAAGACAAAGTTAATAGCAAATTCATGCTGAAACCTATTCTCTCTAATAGCTCTGGGATTTTTGAGAGCCCATACATGATAATTTCTTTGATTAACAATTCCTCATCTTGTAAAGGTAGCTTCATCGGTCTATATAATTTTTAATAGAAATAAATTATCATCGCGAATTTTGTCAAGAAACCAGTTACTAAAATTCAATCTCTTGACATAATCTTGAGGTAATAAATTCTGAACTTTTTGAAGATGGTATTGGTAGCGATTATCACCTTTCAAACTTCGCATTATTGCTTGCCACGATATTGCTAATGCAGCAGATGCTCTTCGGATGCTAGTCTCAGGATTGTTATCGAAGTGGCGTTGAACACAATTTCTCCTCCGATAATCTGCTCTTATTGCTGCCTGGAATTGGTCGCCTTCATCACGTATTAAGAATGACCTAGTCTCTCGCACTTGATTAAAAGTTAACGAAAAGACTCGTCGATTAGGCACTCTTCTATTTGGAAATCGGCGCGCATACTCCCGCACCGATTCTAAAGCATTACCGTTACAGAAACCCTACACAAAAATCATATCAGCATATTCAACATTAGAATATGTATACGGCATTGTGGTTGATGCTATTCACACAAAAATATCTGAGTAACTGACTGAAGACTGATTTAGGAATTATAATCCTAGAAGGAAGCCACAATGTAAGCAAATAAAAGAATGTAAAGGATAACATTAAGTGTTAACATTTCTCACTGCCTAGCCTGACGAACTTTGAAAGGTGATAATCGCTAACTGTAACATTTTTGTTTTGTTTCTTTTTTTGCGATTTTCTCTAAAACTAAGCAAAAAACGAGCAAATCTCTAAAGGACTTTTTGTCCTAGTTTTTCGGTCCCCCATGAGTTCCTGAAGTTTTGCCATTTAAATTCGGGACACCCTTTATAGCTACCAAAATTTGAAGGCTGTTAGGCTAGAAGGGATAATGTTTGAAAAAAATCGAAACTGAGATTTCATCGCCACCTGTTAGCTTGTCCCAAGTACTATCACTTGAAGTGGTCTTATGGAGGCTAGAAAGAGGATTGTCACATGCTTAGGAGTTTAAGAACCCGTTCACAAAGACAAAACAACTCCGTTTCTCTCTGGGAAAAACAATAGACTGTGTCTTTCTATATTCGTCTGCTTTTCTTAATTTACATCTCAAAATTAAAAGGATCGAATTACTTAAGTTAATAATTGAATTAAATTAACAATTAAAGATTATTCGAAATAAAAAAAAGTTGAGAAAACATAGGGGTTTCAAACGTGACTTTGTTCATTCAAACCGATACAGATCCCAAACGGTAGTTCCTATATAACAAAAAATATTTTCCAAGAAAATTCTAAAAAAAAATTTAGTCCTATTTCCGATCCCAGCCTCACTATTATAGCTAAATTGTGTCAACGTGCTACATTTTTTATTGTAGAAAAGTTACGGAATTTTAAGCGTAAAAAAAACTTTACTCAAGAAAATTACAGATCCCCAGCCAAAATAAATATCAATGAAATAAAATTAAATAGTTACCATAGCCCTCTCACTCGGGTTACTAAACCAGTGACGCAACTGAGAGGGCAGCGCTGGGATCTCTTTAACTCTGGCTTGTCTCTCCGTAGGTGGAGGGACAGGCTTGGTTTCTGAGATCCATTGGCTGAGTGTGTATTTTGTATATGAACTATCATTGCATTTTTAATTTCTTTTTTCGTTTTACTATTTTTTTTTTTTAATTTACCAACTTCATGTATATTCACTCACTTAAAAAGATTACACATTAAAAAAAAAAGTCTATTATTTAACTTAATTAAATAGCCTTCCACTGGATTTTTTTTTCCTTGCACGCAGGACACTTATGTCTTCCGAACGTTTTTCTCTTGAATTTTATAATTATTTGAATTTTATTATTATTTATTTTTTTATATATTTCTAAGGTGGTTTCTAATCCATCTCAGCTAGTGCCCCTCAAAGATTGTCCTGGCCGGTTTATCTTAGAGAGTATGGTAGCGCCTTGGTTTCTCACCACCACTTTGGTGTGCGTTGTTACCTCTTTTCTTCCGAAAAAACACCTTCGTGGTAAAACGAATATCCTTACTTGCCAAAATGATTTCATTGAGATAAGCACCTGGATATTTAAAATTTTCAAACTGTTCAAATCAATCAAGGCTTGGTTGTGGGATCTCTAGGCTGAGTTTGTATTTTCTGTATATGATTGTATATTGAATTTAATTTTTATTGTTATAGTTGTTAGAATTATTAATTTATTTTATACCATTTTATATAATGTATAGTAAGAGGTTTTTATATATATTTTTTACATGATCATGGATGGATGGATCCTAATCATCCATATTACCTATGGTCCTCATTTAAGGAAGGTGGATAATTATAAATAAAACTCAATAAAAAAATGTTAACAATGTCCCTCAAAGTGTTTTGTTTTCTAACTGCTATTTATCATAATGAAACTTTCGTGTGTGTGTATTTTTTTTTTTTTTTTTTTTTTTTTTTTTCAATGGAAGATTTTAATTAAGTTAGTTCATTTGACTCTCATTGTGAGATCAAAACAAAAATATAAGTCTATCCAAAAATTACAAGAATATTGACATACCTATAAATTAGTCATACATTCAAACTAAAGTCATTTATTTATTGGTTCGACAAAATTTAATTAATAAAGTATAATCTTCTACTACAAAATAGCAAGATTGCAATGGAGTGGTTGAAGAAGTCTAGAAGATGATTCTTTGAGAGAATGTCATTAGTAAGTGGTCTCTTCTGGACAAGACCCTAACAGAATGTCCCCTCTTCACGGTCTGTAGGATCTTCAAGTATCTTCTGCCAACCCCACTGCAAAACAACTTATCTTGGGTCCGGTCTTCTTGAGGTAAACCCTTCAGTGACTAGAAAGTGCACAATCATCTTTAAAGACTTAAAAAGTGCCACTTGAAACTAGGTATTGTATTCTATTATAATGGATAGGGATCGGTGATTTATTTAATGGCATGGGCAGTAAAAAAAAATAAAAACAATATAATTTCTTCCTGAATGGGAAAAACAATAAGTCCTGGATATGTCTGTCTATAATTTATTGCTTTTCACGATTTACATATTAGAATTAAAAGGATCAAATTACTTAAATTAATAAGTAAATTGAATTAACAATCAATAATTATTCGAAATAAACAAAGTTGAAAAAAAATAGCGGTTTAAAACGTGACATTTTTCATTCAAACCAATATAGTTCCTGTAGGTTCTAGCGAAAAATGTAACAATAATAACAAAAAAATACTATCCATTAAATTTCTGGTCAGGAAATTTTCTTAAAATTTTCTATCCGAGCAACACTAACAGACCTAGAGCTTGTCAAAAGGATACATTTTTGTGTGTGAAAAAAGGTTTCTCATTAGGAGGAGAAAAAACATGGCATGGTGACTTTTTTTATTCAAACCAATACAACTCCTAAACGGTAGGTTCTAGCGACAAATAATATATAATAAAAAAGTTTTAATTTATTAATTTAAGTTTGTTTCAATTTATTTTTAGGATATTATCATGAAATTTTGGAACTGAGCAACACCAACAGATCTGTTGTGAGCTGGAGTGTGCTAAAATGTTTCAGTTTCAAGTATGAAATAAAACGTTACTGCGTGACTTTTTTTCATTCAAACCAATATAAATCCTAAACAGTAGGTCCTAGCGACAAATGTTTTATATGAAAAAATATTATTCATTAAATTTATTGTCAGGATACTGTAATCAAATTTTCTACCAGAGTTACACCAACAGAGTAGGGTTGGGCGATAGTCGATAGTTACTATCTATATATCGATAGGTCATGCCTATCGATGGTCACTATTGATAGTGTCGACTATCGATAGATCTTTTTTACTAGTTTTGAAACTCTCGGAATTATGCTGATCTTTCTCAGTCCAATGTCGAGTTCTTTTGAAATTTAATTCGGAATTCCTAGAACTCAAGGGTTTTCTCAAAGATGATTAAGCCAAAGGAAAGCAGAAATGCTAGTTTTACTTTCGGGAAATATGTGGCTCAAGGAGCAGACTTGACTCTTGAAATTAACTATTTCGTTATTTTTCTTTTTTGAAGATTTTATTTTTAGTTAGTTAATTAGTTTTTTCTCTTATCTTTATGATGTAATCTTATAATTTATAATTCTGCCAATTTCAAATAGTAAGTAGATAATTGAATTTGATTAAATTAGTTGAAGTTCTTTATTGAATAGCTTTGGAAAAAAGGAAGCAACTATCGAAACAATATCAATAGCAATCGATAGTTCTTTACCGATAGTATCGACTTATCGATAGTGCTATCGACTATCGCCCAACCCTACAACAGAGCTGGAGCGTGTCAAAATGCTATATTTTCGATGGTGAAAAAAAAGTTTCAAAACTTGACATTTTTCATAAAATCAATACAGTTCCAAAACGGTAGGTCCTACTGACAAATGTTATGTAACATTTTTAAAAAACATTCTCACTTAAATTTCTGATCAGGAAAATGCCAAATTCTCGATCCGAACACCAATAGAACTAAATTATGAAAAACTAAATGTGAAAAAACGCCATACCAAAAACTTATTGCCTTCTAACCAAAAGACATATCCATGTCAAAAAGCACTTTTACAATAATCAGACGTTTATTAATTTCATAATACCAGGCCGTTTCAATAGTCCTGTCGTATTTTTACTAATTGTAAGATTTGTTTGGTCTGTACCGCCTTTGTTATTATTATATTTTCAATTCGACCTTCTCCAATGTAAGAAATATTGTTTACTGTCTATGAAATAGGGATTACTTTTTAATCCAGTAATTGTTAAACGTTGTAAGAAATATATTAAAATGGTGAGTGTTGACATTCAAATTCTGTCAATCATATTATATGAATTTAAAGTTGGCTTGAAGACAACCTTGACCGCTAGAAAAATATGCTTGGTGAAAAAGTAATCTCTGAGCGTAAAGCTCAATTTTGGTTTTCCAAATTTCATCAAGGAAGTGAAACGCTTGAAGATAATACTCGTTCTGGAAGACTTTAAATTAATAACGAATAGGAAATTCGAGAATTGCAGTTAAATATTTCACAAGCATCAGCCTGGAGATGCCTACATCAAATAAGGAAAAAAAAAAGTATAAATGGGTCCCTCACAAGTTATCAGAGGTGAACAATAGGCCACATACTGCAGAGTTGAATAGGGATAAATTAATGGAAATTGGATCTCCCGAACATTCACCCAGTGATTATCACTTTTTCAATTACCTGGACAATAGTCTCCGGCAGAAATGTTATGATAACTAGATAAGCCTAGAATTGGAATTAAAACATTTTTTTCCCTTCAAAGATCAATCATTTTTTAAAAACGGTATTTGGGATCCCACGATTGTATTACATTTATTGGTTCATTGAATTTTTTAATTACCCAAAACCTTTAAACTTTTGAAACGACTTGGTATACTTGTTTGTATACTTTTATTATTATTTATTAATACAATCATAATTTTCTGATATTTAAATTATTTGTAAAATTGTGCTGTTTTTTTTTATTTTTTATTTTTTGAAAGTTATATCTCATTCATATCCTAGTAAAAGCCATTTTAAGTTACTAATGTACTTATGAATATCCTCCCTACCATATTAAAGACAATTCTCAGCCGAAAACACTAAATATCTGATTGTGATGAGAATAACTGAAGCCCTGACCGAGGGAGGGATTTCATTCCCTGGTTAGTTAATTGTTCAACTCCCTGGAATTCCCAGCTGCTTAATCTCGGTGACATTAATTCCCTTCTAGTAATTTAGTAGTCGTTAGGTTAACTTTATAACAGCTTCATCTACGCCTCACTTATTGAATTACATGATTTATTAACATGGTAATAGTTTTCCATTTCCATTATTTTTGTTTTATATTTATTAAATGGTTAATTGGTAATTTTTTGTAATAAGAAAAAAAATCGATAGATAGGTAATGAATAGTTATTCGTAAATATATTGTAAACTATTTTCATACTTAAATAATAATAAAAATTAAAAAAAAAATAATTGGTTTCCAATGTATTACCATTTGATTTTCTGTTAGCTTACATCATATTAAACTAAATGCCAATGACAGAGACATTGTATAAAATATAAATACTCTCCATGAAAAAATACCTTTAATAAAATGAAAGTCTATACAAGGAAGGAATCCCGAGCCACTCTCTAAGATAAACCGGCTAGGATCCTTGAGGGACACTTGCTTAGATGGAATGGGAACCATATTAGAAATACATTAAAAAAATCCAATAATAATAAAATTCAAGAGAATAACTCTTAGAAGAAGTGTCCTGTGTAAAAGGAAAAAGATCTAGTGGTAGGTTATTTAAAAGTTAAATAGTGTAATCTATTTTAAGGAGTGAATATATGTGGATGGTAAATTAAAAAAGAAAAAAAAAATAGTAAAACGAAAAAGGAAACTAAAAATACAATCATAGTCTGCATACAAAATACACACTCAGCCTATGGATCCCCGAACCACGCCTGTCCTCCATTTATGAAGGAACAAGCCAGGCCCAATGAGATCCCAAAACTGCTCTCAGCTGCGTAATAGAGATCAAAACATATGGTAAGCTGGATGAAAGCCTTAAATTAACTATTTTTAACTTTTTATTATTTATCTATTTATAAAAAAATAGTTTTATATCAAGATTTATGATGATCTCGCCTTACTAACTGCCAATTGCACTAATTTATAAATATCTAACATTTTTTCTTTTTTAAATTATTATTGATATTTATTTACAGCTTTGCACAAAATATACATTAAGTAAATGTGTGGAAAACGATTACAATGACATGCCAATACCTTGCTAAGAACTGTTAAATAGAAGTACTTCAATAAAAGTTCTACATCAGAAGGTCTCTATGCCATCTTCTTTTAGACGCCTCGGAAATCAGAGGGTTATCGGAAATCGAATAGGAAGCAAGTTGGGATACTAGCGTGTTCGAGTGGATATAAAGCTTGTCATGGAAGGATATCTGGCCTGGTGGTCCTGTCAATAAAGACCAAAAATAGGGTGTAGAGTGCGTTTTCTGTAATCCAAGGTTTTTCTTCGGAAACATTTTCAGGGTAGTAGGGAAGTTAATATACTAAAAGATCTAAATTTCATTTATAGGATATAATAGTAAATTTAATCGGCTTGTAGATGAAAAAATGAAATTTGTTCATGTGGTGAATAGTTACGAAGTTATAGGCTAAGGATTACCGAAAAACTTTTTTGGCGCAGAAGTGCGATTAATTTTGGTTTTGGGACTCTTAGTCTGAAAATAAATCATTAAAGTTCATTATTTACAGTTAATTATAATAATTAACAAAAAAATTATTTGTTAAATGAGATAAAGTGGAATATATATAATTTTTTTTTTTTTTTTAAATCTTATTATTTGATTAATTACATGCTGCCTCACTCAAGGGCAATGAGTAATATTGATGACAGTGACTCATTCATTCAATATGTACACTGATATAAAGTAATGTAAAATAAGAAAATAAACAACTTAAATAAATAAATAAATAAAAAAAAAAGTTCTTTATTTATTCTGGGACCTTAAGTCCCTTAAAAATAAAAAAATAATGTACAATCAGGGGGCCTACAGATGGTTATGAAATATTATTAGATATAATAAAATAGTAATTAACAATGATAACAAATAAAGATTAAACCTAGAAATATTGACAAAAACAAAAACAGAAATATTATAATTCATTGTGTGAATCATTTGTGTAGAAACAATAAAAATTTCTTGTACATAAACCCTTATATTTTATAAGACTATTAAGTGGCTAATGACAGTTTTCATGGATCTGGATGGACAGTAGGTGGTTAAATAAGTGATATTTGAAAGTGAAAAGGGTGTTTGAGTGGCGAATGGTGTAAGGGATGGAGTTCCATAGGGACGTGGATCGGATTAGGAATGATCTGTTGAAGGCAGCGGAGCAATGAGCAGGCGTGTACAAATCTGATGGGCAGGAACGGGTTTGGCGGGTAAGAACAGAGGATTTGAGCTGAAGGAGTTGAGCAATGTAAAGTGGGCGTTGGGATTTCACTGTTTGGTAGAGAAAGGATGCCAAAAAAATACTGGCGACGGTAGGAAGGAAAGAGCCACTTTAACTCCGCGTAAAATTTTGAAATATGGGCGTTCCTGGGGATCCCGAAAATGAAACGAATGCAGCAGTTAAACAGTCTTTTGAGTCTGGCCTCGAGATCATCAGAAACGCCCCCATACACAGCACAGCAGTAGTTGAAGTGGGGGAAGATAAGGGAAGTAACAAGTAATTTGCGGGTTTCGAAAGGAAGAAGATGGCGAACGTAATTGAGACGTTTTAGGATTGGGATGGTGCGACGGGAAATTTCGGATACATGGTTTTTCCAAGATAGTTTTTAATCGAAAATGACTCCGAGATTTTTGACTGAGGGGTAGAATTTGATAGGATCACTGCTCAGGAAAATGGTGGGAATAGGAGGCATGGTTTTCAGGAGGTAACTCGAACCTATTGCAAGCGCTTTGGTCTTTTCAGTATTTAAATTCAACTTGTTCGTCACTGCCCAGTTATAGGTTCGATCCATGTCTTCCTGAATTTTTCTAGTAGCTAGCAGTAGGTCAGAATTGGGAAAGGATAAATAGATTTGGAGATCATCTGCGTAAAGGTGATATCGGCAGTGATGGATGGAAAGGAGAAGGTCATAAAGATACAAGAAATAAAATAATATATACAAGAAATAAGATAAAATGTACAAGAGATTGAAAATAATAAATAAAATAAGAATTAAGGAAGAAAAGAAAGAGTCATAACTACATTCGTACTCTATATACAGTATTCACAAACACACCGAGAAACACTCCAATCCAAGCCTGCCCCCCAGTTTGAAAGGCAAGCCGGACTCAGAGAGTTCCCTGCGCTGTTCTATCAGCTGCATCACTGATATAATCCAGTGGAGGCTGAGAGAGAGCGCTATGGCACAGTCGCACAGGACTTGAGTTGAGAAGCTGGCCATTGCCAGCACTCCAATAATAATTATTTACAATAAATCTCGGGTCCATTGCCGTTTTAATCTACGAGGTGGATTATAAGGATGCGTGGAACTAGATAGTGAATGAGCAAGTGGATTGGGATGGTTGGAAAGGTTATGATGGAATTTGGAGAATTTAAGGGGTATGAGGTCAAGAACAAAAGGTATATTGAGATCATTATGTAGGGTTTTGTTGGAGACATAATGTGGAGCATTTACAATAGTACAAGGATATATAAATTTAAAAAAAAAATTAAATTTAATGCTCTAAAACATTAATTTTAAGGATTTTTGTTATAGGATGAATGTTTTAGAAGATATATATAGAGAACATGAGGTGAATTCGCTTTTTCGTTAATTTTCACATTTGCCAAATGTATATCTCGGAAACGTTACAGGATATGAAAAAAGTATATTGAGTACAATTTGTAGAAAATAGTCATGTTTTACTTACGGAACACCGTTTTTGAGAAATGACCAAAAAACCGGGAATATTTGAAAAACATTAGGACCTTTTACACCTTTCTCTCTCCATTCCTGTTCCCAGGCCCGAAAACGCTAGAACTTTTAGTTTGTTTACTTCCTAACGGCCCTGGACGTGTTTTCCGAAGAAAAACCTTGGATTTCAGTAAACGCAATCTATTATCCTTTATTGACTAGACTATGGGCCAGTTCAAAAAAATACGGGTCGTTTAAATCATGCACAAGTTTATTTGGGACGTAGTACGTTTACGACGTAGTATTGAGGAATTTACAATGAATTTTAGTCTGTAAAGGTTGCATGACAAAAAAAAAAAAATAAATTAAAAAAAAAATAAAATAAATAAATTTAAAAAAAAAATTAGAATTTAATTATTTTCGAAAAAATATAATTTACTAAAAAACTATGAGTCAATGCCATTGTATGAACAGGACACTGTAGACCATAGATGTCCATAAATAATTTACCTACCTACTTCTAAATCTGGCCTTAACTATATATAACATCAATAAAAATAGTTTTATTCGTCTAGGTATCCTAAAGCTTGTAAATTAAACGAGATCACTTGGAAAGGAGTGTGAGCTATAATTTTTCTCCTCGGTACTGCTGTTTCTGAGTTATAGCTTTCATGAAAGTATGTGTGCAGTTAAGCCTTTTATGACGAGGAGTAATCTTATGTTTTTCGATGATGGAATATTAGTTTGTTGATGGCCTCATATCGGGTGAAATTGTGCCGTTGTGAAGGACTCTTGATTAAGGACGGCCCAGGGCTTGTTGGACCTGGCTGGAATGTCGGCTATCAAAGGCTCATTGTCACCAACATTGGATCCTCCCCGTAGAGTCTTTTATCACGCTGTATCTTTTATGAACTACCATATAACATTCGACCTAAATCGTTTCTTCTCTCCTTAAATCCTCCCATATGGGCATGAAATGAAGTCCTTTAACGTAAATTCATTTTTAAAGAACCAGGTTTGATGATAGTGATTCCATGTAGCTCTTTGATACTAAAATTACTTAAGGATATTAAAAACTTAAAGAATTAAAGATAAAAAAAAAAATCTAAAAGAAAACATTCCTGAACGACGATGGCAAACAATTAAAGTTCTTGCAGAGTATGTTTAAAATAAAAATGTACATATATGTTTCGTTTCTGTAACAAATAAAATGAAATATGCTTCACTAAAAAATAGTTTGGTATTACAGCCTATCTGCAAAATGCACGAAATCCATAAACCTGGATAAGTGGTACATGCATAAGTGGAACACCTCTATAAGTGGTGCAATAGTCTTGATTCTATAATTTTCCCTTTCAATAGACTATTTAACTGGAATATTTTCAGCTCTATAAGTGGAATAATTTTTTGTGAAAATTGCCTCTGTAAATGGGAAAATTTTGTTATTTACCTCTATAAGTGGAATTCGCATTACTACTAAGAAAACCTTAAGGGATTGATGGATTGGTTTTGCTTTGATTTGTCTCCAACGTGTAAACATTAAGCACACTGATATTCCACTCTAACCTATTGCTACACTCTAATCTTTGCTAACCTCCCTGCCAGTTGATAAGAAAAGCTCATCCTGTCAACATGTCGCGAAATCTAAACTCTTTTTCAATTAGTATAAGTCAAGCAATGATATCACAAAGCAATTTGGTGTGCGGAAATCAACATTGTGCCGGATTTCGAATAGTAAAATCATAATTGAACATGATTGTTCTGAAGGAAATGGAAAAATAAAGAGATTTCGGGCTTGTGAATATCCTGAGTAAGAAAAATGTCTCCTAGCAAACCAAGGTTAGTGTTGTAGGGATGTTTCCTCTTTCCATTACCCTTGTTATGGAAGGGTGCTTCCCCACAGGGCGTTCAACTCCATTGCCTCTTTCATTCATCGTTCTGAGACGTTTAACATTTGAATTAAATTTTCGGATTTTTATTTTATATTATTTTAGTTTTCATTGACACATTAGTTTAATTTTTTTAGTTTAGTTTTAGGTACCAGTCCACAAGAGGGGCTACAACCCCTTCACCCCGGTTTATTTCGATGTTTAAGTCGCTACTTCTAGAGGGGAAAGGCAATTTTCCTTCATTCCCCATTCCAGAGGGAAAACTAAGGCACCAAACTACCATTTCTCTAGAAAAAACTAAAATCTGGTTAAATTAACTATCAGGCCCAATGTGTGAAATTTTGATTAAGTCCCTTAATACATCCAAGCCTGAACACAAAATATGCATGTTTTGACTAAGTATGACGATATTGGCATTTCAGTGGGCCTGTTTAAGTGTATAAGGTGACTTAATAAAAATTTCATACATAGGATCTGATAGTTAATTTAATCAGATTTTAGTTGGAAAAAAGAAATTTCAGATCGGAAATAGTTTTGGAGTTAAAATGAAAAGTATGCCAAAAAAAAACTTGGATTTCCAACAGAAAGATTGGATCAAAACTTAATATATAGGTTATTATAATAAATTTAACGAGCCTTCAGATGAAAAAGATGAATTTTTGATCGAGCCAATAGTTTCGGAGCTATAGCGAAATGAGTACTGACAAACGTGTTTTCGCAGAGAAGTGCGATCCCAGTTAAAAGAGTGCTGAACGAGGGGTGTAGAGTGCATGAAATATGCGATACTTTTTTATTTCATAGCTTCGATAATAGTTGTTAGAAGGTAAACATACTAAAAGTCCCCGCCTCTGGAGGGTGAGCTATGGGTGGGGGAAGGGGAGAAGGTTCTAATTTTATGTTTTTCGATTATATCTCGAAAACGGTGCACTCTTAGAAAAATATGCTACAGATCAAAATTAAAGCTAATTTAATTTCTTATAAAATTAGATATATACATATTTGTCGAAATTCCCACGGTTTTCAAGATATACGTTATTAAAAATCGATAATTTTAGAAATTAAAAAAATGTGTGAATCACTTTTTGTTAAACATTTGCTTCCAATGACAGAAACGTATATAAGAAACTAAATTAAATTTAATGCTGTACAGTTTTGATTTTACCATTTTTCCTGAGAAACGATCGTGGAAGAAAGTACTAGAGGCAAAATTTTGACAAAAAGTGAGGTGCTATTTGTTTTTTTCCGGAAATTCACCGGTTTTCAATAACGTATATCTCGAAAAGCGTTGGAATTTAGAATCAATTTTATAGAAAATTTAATGAGCTTTAATTTTTATTTGTAACATATTTTTTAGAGCCAACTATTTTTGAGATATAATCGAAAAATTAAAAAAATTGAACTTATCCCCTCCCCTCACCGTTTGCTCAACCCCCAGGGGCGGGGACTTCCAGTATGTCTACCTTCTAACTACTCCTAACGAAGCAATGAAGTCAAAAATTATCGCATATTTTATGCACTCCACAATGTGTTTATTGACTGGACCAATGTTATTTTAAGCGTTTGGAGGATGAAGGTGTTATTATACAAAACACAATCTTTACGGCCAAAATTAGTTACGCTTCATCCTTTAAATCTGTTAAATATCCCGGTGGATCTATTTCCGAGGCTACACTTTTAAAAAATAAAATAAAGTAAAAGTAAAAAACAAAAACACTAGAGGCAACACTGCTACAGCCAGTTTTGTCTACATGCCACAAATCGAATCATTTTTACAACTACATACAACTTAGATGTTGTATATGTGATAAACTGGCTAGATGGAGACACTCGTAAGTTTCTCATTTTTCTTGTTTAGATCAAAGCAATAAACTCGCTTTTTTGCTTTATTTGGATAATAATAATTATAATAATATGAATTAATCAGTTTAATGTGTCTTTTATGTGGATAAAAGACACATGAGGTAACATGTGGATGTTACCTCTTTTTTAACTAACAGTATAGATCTATCTATCCCTGAAACATGGACAAAGGGAACAGGATAGTTACATCTTTCAAAAATAATAGTTACATACCTAATGAAGATTTTTTTCTCTTTATCGTGTTCATAAGTTGATTAAATTATTCATGTACAGTCCTATAAAACCATTATTCTCTTTTTCGTTTCTTTTAGGCCAATGTTTGGTTTTACATTTTATAGTACTCAATTATACCGCTGTAAAATAAAATCATTAATTAGTTCGTGTCGAGGTCGGATCGCGTCGGAAATCAGTGTTGTTAAGGAAGA
Organism: Euschistus heros; assembly: GCA_003667255.2. Taxonomy (NCBI): domain Eukaryota; kingdom Metazoa; phylum Arthropoda; class Insecta; order Hemiptera; family Pentatomidae; genus Euschistus; species Euschistus heros. Next base: position 1,240,360 of record RCWM02000032.1, on the reverse strand, counting down.
ATGGAACTTTAGCGTGACCAGAGGCGGTTTACACGGCTTGACAAACCAATCTACGTGAGCGCGGCTCCCCAATCCTGTCAAAAGCCTCGTCATCTCTATTATTGGAACTGCATTGTGCCAGTTTGGTCTCAATTTCCTATTTAGACCTTCTTTAGAGAACGTCTTTTAGGGAACCTGTTCTCGAAACTTCCGAAAAATATGTTATAACTGGATTTATTTGTTACGTTCCGTCGTCATCGTTCCTATACGATGAGATTATAAAGAATATAGTTTTATGAAAATAATTAAATCTTGGCCACATCAAATCATCTTAGGATTGTTCTAAATATTGTTGAAATCTTTTTTCTTGAATATTTATCATTGACGTACTCATTTGGTGTAAGGTTTTTTCACATTCAACAACGTAACATTTTGACACACTCTTGCTGTCTTGGTGTTGCTGGGATCGTAAATGTGTCTTATGTTTTTGTACCAAAAATTTAATGGAGAATATTTTTTGTTACATAACATTTGTCGATAGAACCTACCTTTTAGGAGCAATATTGGCTTGAATAAAAAAAATCACGATTTCCTAAATTTTTTGTGTAGTGCTTTTTTGACACGCTCTAGCTCTGTTGGTGTTCGGATCGAAAATGTGCTTAATGTTTCCGTATCAAAAATTGGTAACGGTCGGCTTATGAGGCGCCACCAAACTGGCTTGACCCGCGCTACACCGACCAGTTCGAGTTTACATTTATCGATAGCTCTTTCCTATAACCTCACATGTAAACAACCACTTCTACAGTTTCAACTTGGATTGTGTTGTTTAGTGTGTCATATTGATATTAAGTCTTCTTAAATGTAAGTAAGTGAAACAGAAGTTAACAAAATGAGTTTCATAAAGGATCAATTCATGTTTTCTTATTTCCTCTTATCTAATGTGTAAAAGTGTTACAAGACTTAAGAACATTAATTTGTATATGGATTTGGTGTTTTATATATTTTTATTTGATATATCAATTTAAATGATAAAATTTCAGTATGCATATTTTGTGAATGAATTCTTTTTCATGCATAATATTTATTGTCCAAAAGTGAGACAGATTGTATAATTAATTCAATAATACATATCGATCTAAAAATAAATGTGAGAAACTATATCATAGGTTTCATATTTTATTCTTTTCACTCCCCTTGAGAAAATATAGCTGAGATTATCATCATAACTTTCAACAAGGATTCTGTCTTATATAATCCCTTAGAACATGGAGAATATACAATGTGAAAATAATCACAGATTAAGAGGTAAATGACATATTATATGATTGTAAAACTATTGGTGTAATTTTATAGTATGTATTTTTTAAAAAATTTAGAAGCCTGATGATGGAGCATTTTCTCCGAAACATGTAGCTACAAATGTTAAATAAATAGGAGTTATGTCAAATAAGTACTTAAGGATTCTTTGTTTTATATATTTATAATTTGTTATTTTCACTTGTCTGGCAGAAAGTTTCTCAGGAATTAACTTTACTGGCGGTTTAGCAGTATATTAATTCTGATTTAATATAATATTAATTCAAAATTGATTTAGTGTCTTATATTTCGATATTTTCTTAATTCCACTTCATTAATTTCTTATTTCTCATTTTAATATCAGAAGGTAAACAGAAGTTTTGTTTTGTTATATGACATTTGTCGATAGGACTACCGATTAGGAGCTATATTGGTTTGAATAAAAAAAGTCACGTCTGAAACTGCAATTTTTTTTTTTTAACTTTGTTTATTTCGAATAATCATTGATTGTTAATTTAATTTAATCGTTCATTGATGTAATTTGATCCTTTTAATTCTAAAATGTAAATTTTGAAAAGCAGAAGATTATAGATAGACATATCAATGAACTATTGTTTTTCCCAGTCAGGGAGAATTTTTTTCCCCACAATACCATCAGAATTATGGCTGCCTCACATTTATTTTGACTCGTCCTAGTTCTGTTGGTGTTGCTCGAATCGAAAATGTTACGACAGTTCCTCGATCAAAAATTTAGTAGATAATATTTTTTGTTACATAAAATTTGTCCCTAGGACCAAAAGTTTAGGAGCTATATTGGTTTGAATGAAAAAAGTCACGTTTTCCTTCTTTTATTTAGTTAATTTATTAAAAAGGATTTCTTTCACGAGGTATCAACATTTTTTACAAAACATGAGGTTATTCTACGAAATTTAACATTTACTAATGGCATTAGGGCGTTATGTGCCTAGAGAATAGCATGGATTAGGTCTGCTGCACTGTAGGATTAACCTCCATTAGCCTCACTGCTAAGTGGATTACGCAAACCAAACTTTTACGAAGAAAACTTTATTTATTTTTTCTGATAAAAACTGGCCTTAACATGTTAAGCCTTCCTTACCGTTTACCCTTGCTGCCATGATTTGTTACATTTACACAAGTTCTCGCAAGTAACATAGTCTCATATGTAGGTAAGTTATGTAGATAACTATCGATTGTTACCTCCTTTCGATTTATTTCGTTTACGTTGCTGATTTTTGAAGGAAAGGTTATTCCCCTTCGTATAAAACAAACAATATATCCACTTTTAAACTAATACTTACTTCTGTTACACCTTATCATAATAAAGAAGTGGCAATAAGGAAATAAAAAAAAAAAATAGAAAAAAAAACACTAAATCAATGTTGAAATTACTGTTAATATCTGATAAACTTTCTCATATTAAAAAAATGTGGAAATAACTAAATATCAATATATAAATGAATAAATCTGTGCTTAAACTAGGGTTGGGCGATAGTCGATAGTTACTGTCGATATATCGACAGGTCATGGCTATCGATGGTGACTATAGATAGTGTCGACTATCGATAGATCTTTTTTACCCTCAAGTTTTGTAACCCTCGGAATTATGCTGATCAGTCTCTGTCCATTGTCGAGTTTTTTTGAAATTGAATTAGGAATTCCTAGAGCTCAAGGGTTCTCTCAAAGATTAAGCCAAAGGAAAGCAGAAATGCTAGTTTTTCTTTCGGGAAATATGTGGCTCAAGGAACACACTTGACTCTTGAAACTAACTATTTCGTCATTTTTCTTTTCTGAAGATTTGATTTGTTCATTCATTCATTCATTCATTGTAACCATGTAAATTGAAAATACTTTTTTAAAATTCAAATAAATTAGTTTTTTTCCCTCATATTTATTTATAATCTTTTAGAGGCATAATCCCTCTTACTCTCTAATTATCTTCGACATGTTTCGGAGTACATTGCTCCATCTTCAGGATAACTGTGATTTCTTTCACTTAGTCATTTGTGCATGTCCTAAATTAATCTTATAATTTTAAACCCTGCAAATTTTATATAGTAAGGAGATAATTTAATTTAATTAAATTAGTTTAAATTCTTTATTGAATAGCTTTGGAAAAAAAGGAAGCAACTATCGAAAAACTATCGATAGCAATCCATAGTTCTCAACCGATAGTATCGGCCTATCGATAGTGCTAACTATCGACTATCGCCCAACCCTAGGTTAAACTGATAATTTTGTTAACCTTTTTCATTTTTGAGTACTCACTAAATGCTTTTTGGTTTTTTAGCTTTTTTTTAGAGCGGCATTTGTTGATAAAACTTCTTTTCATTTCCATCTTTTTCATTTTGACATAATTTTAATTTTAAATTAAATGGAATATTACAATTATACTAAATGGAATATTGTAATTTTACTTGTACCTACTTCAAAAAAGGTTAAAAAAGCCAGATTACCTCGATATGCCTAATTTTTCGGTCTTCCAAAATTAGAGAGCAGCTCGCTTTCACTCTTGCTTATTTTATTTTATTTTTTAAATTTTCATTTATTATTTTATCCATATAGGTTCAAAAAACAAAACCGGTACATTTACAACTTATTAAGTCTTGGGTTCTGTACTTAGGTAAGGGTGTGCTGTTACTTGTCCAACATCTGTGAATGGAGGCGATCTGGCCGAAATTCAACTGAAAAGGTCTTTTCCCTAATTAAGGGTACCTACTTTGTAGAGGGTGAGTGTGCCACAGGAAGGTCTCCCGACATCGAAGTCGAAATAACTGAAAATAAATTTTATGTCTTTGGTCGGATTCGAACTCGGGCCTGTGAGTTGGGTGGTCAAGTGTCTAACCCACTGATCTACCACGCCTATCCATATTGTTTTAGTGAGTTTTTCTACAATCTGCTCTGCTTAGGAGTATGATACCATTCTTGCCGTACATACAAGAAAATTAATAAACGTCTTCTAACTATACCATAAAAATACATACCATTTGTTTTAGTTATTTTTTTCCATTATTTTTTATTTCATGCTAAACATCAATAATAATCAGCTATATATTTATAAATACAGCAGTCAACTATTTTATAACAATTCAACCAATACAATAAAAGGCAAATGCACTTCTTTAAATTTCTTTTTCCTAAAAAATTTCAAGACACAGAGATTCGTAGGTATAATTTATCGTGAAATTTTCTGAGAAATACTCATTACAGCCCAAGGGCCTCAGGTGAAAAAAATAAACGATATTAGGCTATTTTCTTTTCAATGCTCTTTAGCCCTAAGCTAAAATCTTCTTTCAAATAAAGCGCCTTTTTTATTTCATCCAACCCTTTTCAAAGCCGGCTTGAGGTTCCATTTTTAGTGGACTGGTTAAGTAGTGTCTCAGAGATTAGCAGTTGGTAGATTTTTTACAAGTGGGCACCTTTTGATAAGCAAGTGTTTAAATAAAAAAAAAGTATTCACTGTGGTGTTTGAATCCACAGGTTCCGAGGAATCACCTTTCCATATAATAACGAACAGTTTTACTTGATTGTACTGTTATTAAAATATAGAGCTCCTTAAACCTAAATTAATTTTTTTTTTCACTATTTTTACACGCTCTAGGTAGTTCTAGTCGGTGTTGCTCGGATCGAAAATTTAACATTTTTTTTTTTTTTTTCACCAGTGATATAAAAGCATTAGATTATAGATAAACAGATCCATGACCTATTTTCTTAAATTGATTTTTTTTTTCAATTGAGAAATTTTTTTTTTTTTACTTACTAACAATATGTTCGTAATGTAAGAGTGTTATTCCTATTTAATAAATTAAACCAACAAATCTATGCTATTAAATATCCTATATCTTACTTCAAGCACTGACTATGAAAACAAATATTTTTTTTTTAATAAGTTATTTATGGCTTACAAGCTATGCCAGTTCACAATACATAAAATAGTTTAATAATAGAGGTTGAGAATGTAACGGGGTTGTTTAGGAGCGGGAGAAAGACCGCAAAACAGTTTTATCATCCAATAATATCTACCTCATTAAAATATCTTATCTTTTTAATAAAAAAAAAAAAAATATGCAGAACTCGTTACTTTAAAAAAAAAAAATATGCCATTTGGCCTCTCCCAAGTACAATGAGGATGATATTAAAGAAATTACAAAGAAATGAAATGAAATAAGATAATGAAAATTTTAAAAAAAATAAGTCACAATAATATTTTATATAATATATACAAAAACTCAGACAGGGTACACAGAATATAAATTTCACAGAAGAACAGCTCATCAAGATTGGATGGAACATTGTGCTGCAGTTGGAACATTCCCCAGCCATGTTGGAATAACTGGAAACGACAAGACCGATGCCATTGCCAAAAAAGGTGCTAAATTTGGCCATCCCTCAGTAGCCACGACCTTAAGAGCAGCAAAGAGCATAATGAACAGTACCATCGATGCCTATATGTACAATCGCATGAAGGAACTAACAAGGAGAGGACACAGTCTCTCACGGATCTTGTTGGCAATTTTTTTGGAGGCTCCTGGTCAAAAAATATTAGACACGTATTTTGCCGTTCCGTCCAACGGCCCTAGAAGCCGAGAAAAAAATTAAATAGCATAAAACTAATTTATTTTTTATCTTGAGTTTAAAAAATGATATCGACATGATTCTTGCACCAAGATTTTTAGTTTTGATTGCGGATTTAAGGAAAACTACAGTCGCTCCATAGCTTTTGGTTTAGGTTAAATAAATTCTAAAAAATTAATTATTTTTTCAAGCAAACTACCCCTATAGATTTTTTTACACAAAAATTGACGTCAGATTTTAATTCAGCACTCTCAAAAACATTAAAAAACGCTTATTCAACAAAATCAAAAAATATAATTTTTTTCACCCTCTTCAAGGAAAATGAAATTTTTAAACCGATTATGGGTTAGATACCTTTAAATCGCCATTAACTGTCACGCAATTCACTGGTTGTTATCGCTGGAAAGAGGTGAGTCTCAGCTTTCTTTTGATGTATATAAATGTAAAATTCGATGAACAAACAAAAACCTATTAAAGAAATGGAAAATCCGAAAATCATTTTGATTTCTAACTTGAGTTTGAAACCAGATAGGATGATGAAACCAAATACATTTCATGCGTATTACCACCCTATATTTTGTGTAAAAATATAAAGTTGATACGTTAAACCGTCTAAGCGTAATTAATGTTTTTATCAATTTAAATAAAAGTTGCCGGACAGGCAAATTTTGAAGCTTACTAATTTCTATTTTTCTATTTGGATGAAATTTCGTATTTAGGGTTTTTTTTGAATGCTGAATTCGAATCCGTTGTCGGCAAAAAAAAAAAAAAATATATTGAACGTACTTCACTTGAAAAATTTTAGCTTTTACGCTGTAAAATGTGGTAGAAAATTTTTTTAGCCCTAGAATTCCGTTTCAGCACCCTCAAAACTTAGGAAAATTTTTTTTAGCCCTAGAATTCCGTTTCAGCACCCTCAAAACTCAGGAAACGTATGTATATATAAAGATACCATTTAAACAAATATATATATATATATATATATATAGATATATATATATATATAATTTTATGATACTGCTATATATATATATATATATATATATATATATATATATATATATTTATATATATGCTAATTACGAGAAATGATTTGTTACTTTAATTATTATTAAAGTAATTATAATTATTAATTATTTATTGTAATAATAATTTATTACAACTTAATATTTACAAAATAAACAGACAGAACCACATATAATATTTTATTGTTAAGTATTTACAGTTTTTATTTTATTCTTCAAAATTGCCAACAAGATCCGTGAGGGACTCAGTGTGTCCTCCCCATGTAAGTGAAAATAAAAAGTGGAAATGCCTAGTAACTCCTGGGCCGACCGGTGTTGGGCCAGACCGAGCCCAAGCTGTTGCATACTTCAGACTTATACTGGACACTTTTATCTACAGGATCATCTTCACTGAATTGGAGTCTCAGACAGTAACCTCTGCCCCCTTTGCAACCTAGACATAGCGATCATCTGAAGACCTGTTCAGAACTTGCTGACGCTCCACCTGATCCTGCCACGCGTTACTGGGAGGCTCGACGTCGAATGCCCGAGAGGCTAAAGACTGGGGTTGGATAAAAAAAAAAAAAAAAAAAAAAAAATATATATATATATATATATATATATATATATATATATATATATATATATTTTTTTTTTTTCAATATATCATATATATATATATAAATCATGGACGAGTATAAAAAATGAAGATGAACTACCAATGACCCTTAAGAGTAGAGGCAAACCAAACATTAAAAAAATTCTGTCGCAGTATTTAGTCATTCTAAAGGGATTTTTGATGCGCCCTAGATAAGATTATAAACTCAAGTATGATTACAAACTAAAATAAGAATTTGTAAAATGAATCATTGTTTTGTTGTTGTATATTATCTGTTGAAAATAATAAGTGATATTTGCAATTAACTAATTTATTTCTCGAAAAATTATACTTTTATGGTCTGTTCTTGTTTTCTGGTTTGTTCTTATTATAGGATTATTCTTTGCAGTAGTAATTTATTTTTAAACCGAGTTATCGGTACAGAGAATCTAGAATCGATTTTTTGGTACCAATATCGTTGTATCGATAATCAATAAATGTTGGTACCGACACGATACATATATTTTTAGTTGTTCTGCCTGTTCACACATGCATGGAGAGAAAAAAAAATAAGGGTTTTACGAGAATAATAACTAATTACAGAACTATTATAACCAAGAGAATTTTATTTTTAACACCTAGTGACTGTAAATTTCTTTATATTTTCAAAATATATATTTTTTTATTTGAATATTTAATGAAACAATGGAGAATAAATGCGTTAATTATGTAAAAAGGCAGTTTAAACAAGAATGGAGCGGCCCTTGATGGTGGCGGTGCTAATTGTATTCTGCTTTTATCTGCATTCGGACCTACTTTTGTCTTTGTATAAACGTTAGTTGTTATCAAATAACATTTGCAGAATTCCAATATAAAAATTTTATAATAATGTTCTTTTCCTTTTTAAATATAGAAATCTTGCTTGATAAGGCAATTTGTTGGCAATTAGTTATAGTACTAAAAGTTTAATATTCTACCTAATAAAAAACATTGTATACAAAACAAATAATTAGCCAAAGTGACATCGTACTAAGATGTATCTCATTTTGACGTTAATGCTATCTGGAGGCTGAATTAGAAAAAAATCAAAAAACAATGATTTTTGTTCTTACAAAAGTTATGGCTACATCATAAACAATATCAGGGTCTTGCTTGCAATATTCTTTAGGGAAGGGCTAAAGAAATCTTATGTAGCTTTAATTATAAAAAGTTATAATGGCCGGAAACAATATTAATGAATACACGTTAATGAAAAATTACAAAGTTAAGTGTAACAGTGAGAAGTTTTTAATAAATGCATTAAACTTTGCCAGAGAGACCCTTCTCACCCGCAACTTCATTTGCTGGTAAATATATATTATTTATATTGGAAAATATTATCTAAGAGGGATTTAAAAGTCTGGAAAGAGGAAAGGAGAAAAGAAGACCTGCTGTATTGTGTCTATGTAAATGAAATGAAAATAAACTTTTTTCGGGAGTCATTACATTTTGAAAGACAATTTTAATCTTGTTATAATTTTTTACCACAATGAGGGACAATAAATAATATTGCTATTAGTTGAGGTAAGCATGATGGTGAAGATGGATCGATACAATTGTGACTGATCAATGCAATTATTAGTTATTTGTTGTTATAAGCGCTACAAAATTCAGAAAATTTTGAATATTTTCTTTTTAGAAATCTGAATTAAGACGACCAACTCTCCCCCATGCTCTGGGTTTAATCTATTTCTTTTGGTATCGCCGTTGTTAGCATTTAACAAAATATCACCAAACTCTTTAGACTGGGAGGATATGTACACTGATATTTCATTGAAATTTATTTTAGTAGTGTTTTATAGCTGTAAGACTTGAAACTATACTCCCTTTTTTTTTTTTTTTTTTTTTTAATTTGTCTATATGTTTTTCCTTCGTTATCAAGATAAGGTGTTCTCACTCTGTCTTCAATGGAAGATCTTAAATCCTGCTTAAACCGCCGCGTAGTTAGGGTTGGTGTTGCAGTGATCTTCGGCCTTCCTGTAAATATTGTATTCATGTAGGAATGTGTGTCTATCTATTTTATATACTACTAGCTGCTCTCGGCGTGCGTTGCTACACTCTTAACAAAATTTAAAAAAAAGAAAAACTCAGTGCAACAATTTTATTGAAGTATTTTTTTATTGAAAAAATTTTTAAAAATTAAATTTTTTACTTTTATTCATTTTATTGAAGTGCTTATGGATATACAATATTTTTCGTTTTTCGATCTGTTGCGTACACAAATAAATCAGATGGTTTTCCAACGCGTGAGCAGGCCATATATTTCTGTCGATGAGAGAAGCATGCATTTTCCAAATTTAGTCTCCGCATTTTAATCATGTCGTCTCTCGTTCTTATTTTTAATCATCTGGTTTCTCGTTCTTTCACAATAAACAACATGGGAATGACTCTGCTGTTAGAAATACACTGATTAGTTGAAGCGATTTTTATGAATACACGATTTTTACATTTTGGTCCATAATTTGTCATATATGCATCCAATCAATATATCAATAGACCTATAATTTTCCCCTTATTATTTGGAAAAAATGCCGCCTCGCATGGAGGATTATCTCTTCCCGTTTCAAAGCCTATAAAGGACACACACACATACTTTGATTTAAATGTATATATATATATATATATATATATATATATATATATATATATATATATATATATATATATATATATATATATATATATATATATTATTTATTTTAAGTAAGGGATGGATGTGTTTCCATTACTTATTGCTCTTCGTTTTTGACAGATTATAACGCTTATCAAAATAAAGGTTTTCAATTGGAAAACATCAACATACTTTTAATATTTTTTATCCAGATCCTTTTTACTGTTCCCCAAGCTGTTTACTTGCATGGGCTGTGGCCATTTTGCTAAACAAATAAAAATATTGTGTCTTAGCTTGTTTGTTATCTCAGGTATGGTTCTGAATTTCTTTGTTAACTTTACAGTTAGTCTTCATGAACATAGCATATTAATTATAGCTCTTGTTGGGATCCTTTTTAGATGTGCATAGTTCCGTTTCGCTATCTTATCCATGGTTCTATGTTGGAAAGAAATTCTATTCAATAATTACTTTTAGAGTTTTAATTATTCAATTCAAGTTAAAATGTTGATCTTCTACGCAGTTGTGAGTATAATAGCCTTAGTATCTTGCTTAGGCTCAGACGCTTGTGTTTGACGCGTGTACCAAGTAACCCTTTTGTGGACTATGAATCCTCATTAATGAACTGTATCAGCCTGCTGAATGGGATCATAGTCTGTGCTAGCTGGATTGGAAGTGTCTTGTCAGGGCGTGAAACTCCTGTCCTACGATTCATCGCCATTAGGTTACAATGTCCTTCTAATTATTCCTGTCAAACTGTTTAAACTAATCAGTGATTCGTTATTTGGTTAGCATTTTCAACCAAAAATTAATTTATTCAATAATTATTATATTTTATTACAAATTATACCTAAAAAGAAAAAAATTAAAGAAGAAACCTATAATTTTCATATTTATATCATTAATTAGACAATATAACAAAAACTTACCTTTCGTTATCAGTTCCTATTGCCAGTCTAAAAATTGCTGAACAATGCCTTAAATTAAAATTATTAAAGTATGAACATAGTTTTTGACTTTAATAGTCAATCAAATTTTATTTCTTAGACCTTTGATTGTGAAATAATAGTTACGTGTGATTTGTGTTCTTTTTTATATCCCTGCATATTATCCATATAACTGAAATATTCCAGTTTGTTTATATTTATACGGATAGTCTTTACTTAAGAGAATGTCGTAAAACCACTATAAATTGTAGTTCATGAATGGTATATCATGTAGTTCATGTCAGTATATCATTTATATTTAAAAAAAAAAAAAAAAAAAAAAAAAAAAAAAAAAAATCAAATGTGGTCATAACGAGATAATTTCATTATGTCATCAAACTGAAAAAGTGACATAGTTAGGACTTAGCTTGATAAAAGACTGACATGGGGCCCACACGTAAAGAAAAAAAAACATACGTTACAGTTAAGACTGCGACTTCTATATTCAGTACTTCTCAGACGCTCAAAACTACCTTTAAAAGATAAACAAAATTTACAATTACTTGCTAAAACCCATCTGGACATACGTATCGAAAATTTATGGATCGGCCAAAAGAACGCATATTCAGAAAATACAAACAATGCAGTCCAAATCCCTAAGACTGATGACTGAATATCCTTTATGCGAATATCCTTAATCCTGAATATAACGGAATATCCTTCCGCCATCTTAAAATCGTTAAACATTAAAAATATTTTAAAACAGCATCCTTAAGGACAACAATGGCGGAAGTTCCTTCGGATAACTTAAAAACCGTTTAATATTTCAACATATTATCCTTAAGGACGAAAAACTAATAAAACCGTTAAACAAAAAAAAATAGAATCCTTAAGATAGGTATATGTGATAAACTAATAGATATATGTGAACTAAAGATGTCCTTCCGCCATCTTAAAACAGCATTCTTAAGGACAAAACTAATTCTAATTCTGGAAGGAGATTGGCCTGGCAGTGTTTTACAGATCTGCCAGGATCTGACGATTTTTTGAGGCCGAAGGACATCCTTGGCTTCTCCTTCCGTAATTAGAAATAGTTTTCGTCCTTAAGGATTCTATTTTTTTTTTTCATGATTTGTCGATTTTAGTTTTTCGTCCTTAAGGATATTGTTTTGAAATATTCCAGGATTTAACGGTTTTAGTTATCCGAAGGATAACCTTCGCCATTGTTGTCCTTAAGGATACTATTTTGAAGTATTAGAATAATTTAACGATTTTAAGATTGCGTACGGATATTCCGCCATTGGTGTTCTTATAATTAAACTTACATGGTAACTTAGAAGTAGGTCAAAACGTCGGCACTCCAAATATAAAGTTTTTTTTATTAAAAAAATATGAATGTGTTAATTATACTTGACTGAATCCCTGACTATTTCTCTACTTATTAATTAAATATATTAAATTATATTAAATAAATAATAGTATTCAGTTTGTACTATTATTTGAAACTGAAGCTGTAGTCTATTAGAATAATTATGAATTAATACATCTCTCTACATCTCCTTTATGTATTTTATGTTGAAACTAATTTTTTTAGTTGAAATAGTTTTCATGATTTTGTTAAGTTTTTATTAAGACCAAAGTTAGTTTTTTTTAAGCCTTATAGTCTCCATTATTCCCTAAGCTTCATGAATTTGTTTAGTTGGGAAGAGACTAAGAAAAAGCAGATTGTATATTATACAGTCAAATTTATCCACCAGGATTTGAATTTATAGGATCTCGTTAAAGCAGGAGGAGATGAGAGCCGGTAACGACCTTTATCTTTAAAATTGCGATATAATCAAGCAGCTCATTTTCGTTTGATCAGCTACGGTATTTAGCCAACCTCCCTCCATGATAAAACGTAAATATTATAGAGGGCAGGCTCAGATCTGCTTTAGAGCGTGTTTTCCTACTGAACCGATTTTAATCAAATTTGCACACCGTGTGCAGTTTGATCAAACAAAAAAGATAGGATACCTTATATCTTAATTTATAGTCGCAATATTATTTGTATATTATCTGTAAAGGCTAGTACGCACTGGGATTCATTGTTCGGACTCTTTGTCGCCGAAATGCATCTCGGATTCATTTTCATGCATCTGAAACGCTCCGCGACAATGAATCTAGCATCTCGTGTGTTGCGGTTTAGTATTTTTTGAATCTCAACCGGAATAGGATTCTTTACACAATGTGTCGCAACATTGAGTCAGTGCGTACGCAAATCTCGAACAGAGTGGGACTCTCACCATTCTCGCTCATTCATCTTTGTTGTTATCACTTATCTGTTGATTGGATAGGATAGGATCAAGTTATGGGACGATTAACTGCAGAGGTTATTACGCCCTAGCTTTTAGGTTACTCATTACATTATACTTATTTCTTAATTATTTTGTATGTATATATACATTTTTTCCCTTTATTTTTATTTATTTATTACTCACACACACACACACACACACACACACACACACACATACATATATATATATATATATATATATATATATATATATATATTTTTTAATATAATGAACGTTTTAGTTATGTGACAATTATAAAATAAACTAAAAATAAAATGAACATATTCTGGTAGTTATCAAACGTCGCCTATTTAAGAAATCATGTTAGCATTATATGTTTTTTAAATAAATAATGATGGGAGATTATATAGCTATGTAATACACCTTATCTTCTGGTAATTAAATTTTGTTGTATAAGTTCACTCCTTTTATAATGGAAATAATTTTCTCTATGCTAACTGGGTTGTTTTCGTGGGATAGTTACATACTTCTTGCCATATCTTTCGAAATAAAATAGGATTGATGGATCAACAGCTGATGTGCTTTTGTTTTATTGAAAATTAAAAAAAAAATATCCGCTTGTACGGCAACGTCTTTTTTTTTTCAACTATTTTTTCTTTGGTGACTTCTGCAAATGATTAAATAAAGGTTGTGGGATTTTTTTTCGCTATATAACCTTTTGGCCTCATTATAAGGAACTTTTTCAGTGACCAGAATTGATTTTATTTGTTTTTGTAATAGAAATACTGTACCTGTACAGTTTATTCGCTTTTGATTTTTATTACATTTTAAATTATCTTGATTTTTACCTTCAATCGATTCTTTTTTGCATTTAAAGCCGGGGTGAGAAAATCCTAATCAATTAAAACACCTCATTGCGTTTGATGTGTAAGGTTCGACCCTTATTGTGTGGAACCCTTTTTTAATAGTTTAATAGGGAGTTTTGGAACAGCAAATGTTACAATGTAGGTGTGGGTTAATTTTTGCTCTCCATTAATTTTAATTTTTATTCTATTTATATCTACGATGATATGTTTTAAGTCATCTTTGATTTCGTCTATTTCGTTCGTTTGAATCCTGTCGATTTCGAATGTTTCCTGAAAATGGTTGGACTAAGTATTTCGAAAACGAAGACCAATTTTAGGGAGCCAGTTCATGCAATCAACAGGCTTGCAGTCACTCTCCGGCTCCTCGTAAGTGGAGATTAATATACAAGCCTCATGTTTACTTTCAAAATTTCGAAGCAGATAATATCCAATTTCGTTCACTGAAGCATATAACTTAGATTATTTTTAATTTACAATAACGGTCTATACGCTGATAGTTCACAGTCATTGGACACTAACCCTTCTTACACCACCGCATCCAACTCTGATGGCCTTAATATTGCTGTTCTTTCACTGTGTGGGAGTGATATCACTACACAATCATTGTCCTCATACGTGTAGAATTACATGTCAATGTAAACTTAGTTTTTAATCTCCTATTTTTTTTTTTTTTCAAATATGTAAAGTGAACAATAAATCATTACCTAAAAATACATATTTCTTTTTTATATGTAAATTGATTTTTTAATGCAACTACCTAAAAATAATATTTATTTTTTTATATGTAACTTAATTAATAAATAATTACCCATAAAATAATATTTCCGTATTTTATTGCAAATTGAGCAATAAATGGCCATGTACCTACTCCATACAAGAAAAAAAAAACTTGCCTTGATATACGTTCTCAGCGCAATGTTGATGGCTGTGCAGACTTCAGGAACAAACTTGGATATTATCTGCTTCGAAGTTTTGAAAGTATACATGAGGCTTGTATATGAATCCCCACTTGCGAGGAACCGGAGAGTGACTGCAAGCCTGTTGATTGCATAAACTGGCTCCCTAAAATTGGTCTTCGTTTTCAAAATACTTGGTCAACCATTTTCAGGAGACATTCGAATTGACTAGACTCATACGAACAACATTGCGAAAACCGATTCCATCCTCCAACCTCAGTGTGTAAAGAAGATCGTGCCCATGGTTATTCCGATCCTTAAATAAATCACGCATCCACCAACACTGTTGCTTTTTTTTAGGAGCACTTTTGTTACTCTGTAGAGCTATGTAAAATGCTACTGCAACTCCCGAAAGCGCGACCTCGTTCGACATGGCTCAGATTCAAACAGATGGTACTCTACTTGTAGAAACCATTAATAACAAGCAATCCGATGTTCTGTTAAATATTAACAGCCACAACCTTTATTAAATCATTTGCAGACGTCACCAAAGAAAAAATAGTTGAAAAAAAAAGACGCCGTACAAGCAGATATTTTTTTTTTAAATTTTCAATTAAATTAGCGCCATTTCACAATAGAGTTAACAATGGTAAACTGAACCTATCTGTACCGACATCTAAATAAATAATTTTTATAATTCTAGACAAGGTTTTGCAATGGTAAAATTTACAATAACTAACATTTAAATGTATAATGTTGAGAGGCAGGACCGAGGTTTGCCACACTGTCATATACTTTTATAGTTTGAAATCAACATCCAACCAGATGAAATCAATAAAGTTATTTCTGCCGAATACAAATTATTACTAAGTCAAAATGTCGATCCTTTGCTTTTTTATATCGTGTGTAAAAATATGATCCACGGGTCTTTTGTCGTAAGCACTGATAATGCAGTTTATTTTCCGCAAGAGTTTCTTAATAGTCTTTATCCATCTTGATTACCAACTCATACATTAAAATAAAAAATTATATGTCTAATGGTGATGCTTTTACGTAATCTTCAACCACCTAATCAGTGCAGTTATAACTAGATTAATAATTACTGCTATGCGTGAAAAAATCATTGAAGAAATAATGCTAAAATACAAGAATCTTATCGATAAACAAATAAAACTTTAATTTTTACTTGAAATTATCTTTACTTATGAGAGCGGGCGAAGCCGCGACGGGAATGCTAGTGTACTATATAATTCATTATAACAGGTCTGTAGTGTCTATAATTAAGGAAATGAGTTATTTAGTGTGTATGGAATTGGTGACTGTTGTATACTTTTTTGGGTCAGAGATCCGATGCAGATATTTTTTGATTGATAAAAGTACTGTACACCGATATGCAAAAAATTCCACTCAATAGATTTTTTAACTTTCTCGGCTAAATTTTTTAGATATTTACGTCTCCATATACCTTAAACCAGGAGATATTGAATGTATTAGGATTAAATTTATTATTATTAATTAAAAAAAAAGACAGCGGTATTTAAAAATATTACCCACTAATTTTAAATTTACTAAATTTTAAATCAATAAGTTTTATGGAGAAAAGATAATCAGGGATGCAGTCATACAGAAACAACACATCCAAGTAAAAATACTTTAGTTGTGTGCCGATGTTTTCGACCTGCCTTGGAGGTCTTCTTCAGGGCCACCGAACGACACTGAAGAGGAGACAAACGCTCGTCTTCATTCATCTCAACAGTCAACTATACTTGTATTAATAAGGTTTACATCCGCCCATTGCACTCATTACATATTGCATTTGATGAGAAATATTATGTTTAATTTTTATGATTATAATGTTTAATTATCATAATAAATTATTATGTTTTTTACATTCGTTTTTGGGCAGTTGAGTTTTGAATGGGTGACTAAATCTCGGCAAGAATTTCTCAGAAAATAATAAAATGGAAGACGCAATAGAGGCAAAGATACAAAATGACAACAAATTAGATTGGTCTGTTATGAAAATTATTCTAAACCGAGTCGTATCCAGAGAGAATATTTAAGACCGTCTTGAATAGTAGTGATGTATGACAGTAAAGTATGGATCTTTAAACAACAACAAGAAAGTTACCTGAATACATAGCAGAAGGAAATCCTTAAAAAAATATTTATCACAACAAAACTCATAAGTGTATACATAATTGAAACAAACATGGAACTCAGGGACCTTTTTAGCTATCCAGATTTGGTTTCAGTTATAAAGAAGAGAAATAAAATATGGTTAGACCATGTATATCGTATGAGTCAAGAAATGCTTCCAAGGAAGATAGTGGAAGGATATTCGGATGTTGAAAGAAGAAGAGGTTGACCTCTGCTCCTGAGTCTGTCATCTTCTTAGTTGACCTACGGCTACTGGGAGTGACATAATGGAATGGAGTGGACAGTTCTGAGTGGAGGATAGTTGAGGAGGCCAAAGTTCTTCAAGGGCCATAGGACCTGCAGAGTAAGAACTCTATGAAAAAGGAAGAAGGTAAAAATATACACTAATCTCTGTCTTAGTCCTTTGAACTGAAGTTCAGATCACTAACAATAAAAACCTTTGAAAAAAAAAATGGTTTAGTCATAAGAATGCATGAAGACTGAACACTATTAAAAATGTTCTACTAATAGTTGAGTTGCTAATGGCTGCTAAAGACTTGTATGGCTATATGTAAAGAAACTGTATTTATTTACAACCATCTGTATCAAGGTTCGCAGCGAGATTCATTTGTCTTGATAAATGGTTTGGTTCATTCCTTTTTTTAAGCTGGAACAAGACGTTAAAAATGAACGAATCAATCATGAAGGCACCAAACAATTAGCAATTTATCACTTATACCCGCATGCTAGTCTGACCTTGACACTCTGATTGAATAGTTTGACATTGATAAATAACGTTGGAGTAATGTTCAAGTATTTTCCCTAGTTTAGCAGATATTTAGATCTTTATGTTTGAAAGTAGTGATGAGTAGGTATCATTTTTTTTCGTTTCTTAATACCGAAAACATTCATGATACCGATACCTTGGTTTAAAAAAAATAATATATTAAAAAATCAAGTATAAATTAAAAAAAAAATAGAAAGAAATTTCTAAAAAATCATGGATATGTAATAATCTTCTACTTAAATACAGTTTCTAATAAAAACTGTTAGCAAAAAAACACCAACGTGTAAAAAATGTTACATCGTGAGCCTTTCAAAGATCGCATTAAATGGTTCTTTAACCAATTTAATATCAACCAATGAATGAAAATTCGAGGACCTTGTATTTCCGAAAAGCGACCAATAGGAGTGGAAAAGCAATTTTAATTTTTTTGAAGTCTATAGAAATTTGTGGGACGCAGAAATCTCTTGGAAGAACAGCAGCTTTAAAAGCACGGGAAAACAGATAATTTTAAGGGTCACATCCAACGCGACTTTATTGGTCTAACTACTGTGAGAGCTGGAGTAATGAAAAATGTCCAAAGCATCCTTTGTGCATATTCTCACATCATAAGGAAGAAAATGCAAGGCATCTCACCTCTAAGCACGGTGCATAATGAAAGAAAAAAAGGGTTTACTCTTGAACGTGTCCAATGGAAAGAGGAATGGAAGTCCTGTCCACCGACAAAAAAAAAAAAAAAAAAAAAAAATCTCGACGGTCCTAATGGTTGGGCTTACTATTGCCGTAGCGGAAAAATGAAAAAGTGTTTTCCAAGAGGCAAATGGTATGCAATGATATGGGGTGGCATTGGTTAAGATTTTTTTGATGATTGGCCTCAATAAAGATTTTATATGAGAAGGTCCCGAAGTCATTTTCTTTTGAGACGCCTCGGAGGGTTGTCGGGTATAGAATTTGAAAGACTACTGGAATTAAATGGTTATGGAGTTTACTATGAAAGTATCTGGTTTGGGTTGAATCAGCTACATTTGGATTATAAAAGTTTTAATGGATAAGTTTGTTTGTGACAAAATTATTTTCTCAAGATTCGGTGGAATGAAGAGTCGACACGTCCCTGTCTGAAAGAAACATCTTTCATTAATTCGTTAAAAACCCTTTATTGACATTTCTGACATAACTGCTTACATTGATAACAGAACCCCGTTAATGGCCGAATATCTTCGTCTTTTCTCCGCTTAAAGTGAAAACCTTTTCTTTCCTAATTGTCCTAATAAATTTCCAAACGTTTCCTCCGCTTAGAGGATAGTTGCTGAAAGGGCGGCTTTGTAACGGAACGATAATGGCGACCGGGAGGTGACGGCTATTTCCCTTCAATGGTCCCTGTCGAAATGACAGATCCGGCAGCTTCCTGCTTTGTCCTCTCGTTTCAATCCCACGCAAAATCGGTTCCTTCCCAAATTATTGACAGCACTTCTTAAAACTAACAATCTCATGTTTAGGCGCGGTTAGGGGTGGTTGGATGTGGATTTACTTTGGAGGCTTGGTCGTTAGGAGGAGAATTTATATATAATAATAATATAATTAGAAATCAAAAATCGATTCTCGATTGAAGGATCGACTCATCCCTAATTCTTTTACTAATATATTACGGATATTATATTTTATCACATAATTTCGGAACATTGATAATTTAGGAGGTGGATGAATAGATGATGTTTATAGGATGTGAGAGACGAAGTGTTGCGAATTGAGACGTGTAAGTCATTTCAAAGTTATACAATACGAATTATAAATAATAATAAATAAATTTTGGTTACATATTGTCAAAAGTATTGTAATATAGTATTACAAAATCTAAAATCGGCTTTTCAAGGACTGTTTTAAATATTCAAAACAATCAATCCGATGTCCTGAAGATTACCAGATATTTAATCTGATTTAACAGTAAATTCGAAATTAGAAGATGGTGCCAATGACCATAACGCAGTACACGACATCGAAATATAAATAAATAGAAAATCTAGTAATTTATGTGTAGATTATCTTATTTACACACATTTATGTTAAACTTCTTTAATTGGTTTCCCTCTAGTCCTATTAATTTAAAAAAAGAAACAAGAAAACATGATTGGCTTATTTTCAATTCAGACCTGTTGGAGTATTACATCGGGTTAAGAAGCCCATGTTTTTCCCACCTCTCATCGAGGGAGCACAGCTTGGAAGGAGGCCAAATTAATTGGATTTCTTTGTTGGATTGGTTTGCTCTAACGAAAAAAGTTCATGTAATTGTTTTTTCAAAGTAAATGTTCGATCGCTTTTAAATTCGAATCCATATCACCATATTCTTGCTAGGTGATTTACAAAGTTTTCCATCTAGAAATCGGTTTATTTTCTCCACGTTGAATCGGTAACTTGATTTTACTGCAATTTCTCCGGTGTTTGGCAAAAAGGGCTTAAGTCATCATTTTTATGAAAATGATTTTATGAAAACAAAAATTAATAATTTTGTTTTCAGTTTTTTTTTTTACTATAATGAATAGTCCCTTATGATATAATATAGTGATTCGTAAAATAAGAAATACTTAGGCAGGATTAAAAAGAAATTTCTAAACCTTTGGAAATCGTCTTGTAAATTTCTCATTCCAAGACTTGAGCCCTCTTGACCGAACATCAGTGATTTATTCCCCAGCATTCGGTAATTTTAATAAGAATTAAAAAAAATATTTTTATATTTATGAATATTCCTTAATATTTTTATATTCATGTACTTAATAAATCAACATTTTTTTTCAAGCTGTGTTATTTTTAAAGTTATTAAATAATAACATCACAGTGGTCTGCTATTGTTTTAAGAACTTATATATCAGTTATTTATACTATTCTTTAAAAGTTAAAAAAGCTTCTTTTTTTTTTAAAATACTAAATATATATATATATATATATATATATATATATATATATATATATATATATATATATATATATATATATATATATATATATATATATATATATATATATATCTACATACATATATATATAAAGTAGTACCTACTTCCCTAAATGTTCTACATTAGAAAGTCACAAGACCATCTTCTATTTAGATGCCTCTGATTGGTTATTGGGATTCGAGTGAGAAGCAAGTGGGAAGACTTGTGAATTCGAGTGGGTTTGTAGCTTGTCATCGAAGGATAGGTATCTTGTTTGGGCCAAACAATGAGACATTTAGATCGTTATGGATAAATTGTTTGTGATATAACTAGGAGCAATGAGGTTTTTACGAAGGATTATGGGTTGTAAGGATCGGATATGAGAAGAATTGTAAGGTGTGAAAAATATAGAACAGCGCTGGGGACTCTGAGCCTTCCTTTAGAATGTTTGTAATTTTTGTATATAGAGTATGGATATATTTATGATTCTTTTATTTTCTTTCTTGATATTTATTTTTTATTTATTAGTTTCAACGATTATTGCCTATTTTACATTATCATTTATTGTATTATATTTTATTCTTGCACTTTGTTTTATATCATTGTACAAGATGTATGAATGAGTCTTTGTCATCTATATTATTCATTGCTCTTAAGTGTGGCAGCTTGTAATTGTTCAAATAAAAAGTTAAAAAAATAAATAATAAATTAACTGCCGGCAAATTTTCGATCTGAGCAACACCAACAGAGTTAGAGCTTTTCCAAAAAGCCCTGATACAAAAATGTAGGCGAAATGTGAAATTTTTTCATTCAACCCAATATAGCTCCTAAAATAGTCCAGTCAAATTAGACCTGAAATAGGATGTAGAGTGCGTTTTATATAATCCAAGATTTTTCTTCGGAAACATGTTCAAAGTAGCTAGGAAGTTAACATACTAAAAGTCCTGGAGGTTTGGAGCCTGGGAACAGGAATAGGAGGGCGCGAAAGGTTCATTTTTTTTTGGTTTTGCGCTCATATCTCGAAAACGGTTTATCTTATGCAAAACATGACTATTTACTAAATTAAAGTTAATTAAATCGTCTACAACTTTCATAATATACACATTTTTCATATTCGTTTCGCCCCCCCTTCCTTCTCCCAGGCCCGAAAACTCCAGGACTTTGTATATTTACATTCTACCTACCCTAAACATGTTTCCGAAGAAAAACCTCGGATTACAGAAAACGCACTCTATAATCCCTTATTGACTGGGCTAAAAGGTAGGACCTGGCGGAAAGTTTAATATAACCAAAAAAATTTCAACTAAACCTCTAAACAGGAAACAGCTGTCAAATTTTGATCCGGGCAACAGCAACATATCAAAATGTTACATTTTTGAGGTTAAAAAAAAAAAAATACACAGGAAACCTATAGACACCAGCCAAAAGACATATCCATGTCAAAAGTGTAATTTGCAGGAAGTGGTCATAAATACTTTTATAAAATGTTTTTTTCTACAAAATAAGTAACTAAAAAAAAAATAGAGGGTGGCATGAATTGTCAGCTTCTTTGAATTTAGGTTAATTACTGTTTCACTTTATATTCAGTGATACTAATCAGACTGTATCGGAACTTTTTCTATCGAACCCTTTTCGTATCTGAGTGGCTTTTGCCATTTTTAGGGATGTAATGGCGCGAATGAAGCTAAGTGGGTTTCATTGATAAAATCGACCGTAGCTCTTGAATCGGTATAACGACCGCAATGAAAAGCAGCCGTGTATGTCCAACTCTATTTGCTGGCGAGAGTCTTCTATTCAGTTTCTTCTCTGTTGGAGCACACTTTATGGCCCGCACTCCGGGGATTTTATGGGTTCCCATACTCCCTATATTCATCAATCCACTCCATCAATTTTGTGGGGCTGTTGAACGCAGTCTCTCTCTCTCTCCTCTCCCCGGCCTCTCTTCACCATTCTTTCTCGTCCTCTCTCGAATGTGAATGTATTGTTATAAAGTAATTCTTGTGTTCTCTTTAGTAATAAAAACAAAAATATTTTAAAAGCACCTATGAATTTTCTATTTATTTCTTTTCGTTCCGTATTTTAAAAAACAAATTAAAAACAGAAATATTGTATTGGAACAGCTATTTGTTTAAAATGATGTTGTCAGTTAAATTAAATTATTCGTTAACAGTAATGAACTGTAATGTATGAAAAATAGTCTTATTTTGAATGAACTTTTTTTTTCATTATTAATCTTTTATTTTAAAAGTATTTTGCCTTAAAGTGGGCAATAAATAATATCGATGTCTTAATGGATCCATTCACACAATATTTACAGTAAAAAATATATAATGAGAAGAGATAATAAATAAATAAAAAAATAAAGAACCTCATAATACATAATATATAAAAATGATAAAAAAATATTAAATATATAGATAAAGAACAATATAAGAACGAGAAGGAAATGAGTGGAGGAATCATAAGATGAAGAGAGCTCTTTGGATCACTGGTAAAATCTACATTAAAAAATGCAGCTCCAGAAACACCAAGATTAGACATTACAACACTGTGGTGAAGCCAGAAAACCTTTATGCGGCAGAAGCATTAAATATGAATAGGAGAGGAGAAATGGAGGAAATAAGGAAGACTAAGAGAAAAATCATCAGAAAAATTTTGGGGCCGAATAAGACGGACGAAAGATATAGGCTAAAAAGCAGACAGGATACTGAAGAAATATCAAATATAATTCACGAGATGAAGAAGAAAAGGTTGAGATTTTTTAGACACCTCAAGAGGATAGACAACTCACGTCTTACTAAACGGATTCTGGAATATACAGAAAATATCAAGAATATGGGATGGATAACTGAAGTAAAGAAGGATCTTTGGAAACCTGGAATAACAGAGAGAGATATATGACGGATAGAACGCAATTCAGACATAAGGTAGACAAATGGGAAGTCTGCCCGGTGGAAAGGAAAATGAAAACAGGAACCAAATAGTCGAAAGATAAGAAGAAAGCACACGGCGAAAAAATGAAAGAGATATGGAGCATCAAGAAGGCTCAAATGAAGTGAATGCAGAGGCTCATTCGCATAAAGTAAAGTAAAGTAAGTAAATAGCAATATACAACTTATAACGTAAAAGAAAAAAAATCAATAACATAAATTACATAAAAATAAACAATATGAAAACAAAGATACATAAAATACATAAAAACAAAAGTAATGGTAGAAATAAGAATTAAATTAATTAAAAAGTTAAAAATAAATTCAAGCTTTATTTGCAAAATACAAATATTTGAGAGATCCCCCAACCACATCTGTCCCTCCACTTATGGACAGACAAGCAAGGTCCAAAGAGATCCCAGTGCTTCTCTCTCAGCTACATCACTGTTTTAGAATAAAAAAAACAACCAAGTGGGGACTGAGTTTTGTATGAACAAAAGATTAGATTATATAAGCAGGATGAATGGGGTATATAAAACTCCAATACATTTTTACTTAATCTTTACCCATTATTTTAATAAAAGCCTTTTTTTTATTGCAGGCCTGATTCCATTGCAATATCAAATACTGGCTTATATATTGTAAAAAAAGATCCAGTAAAATTACGATTATTTTGATTAATTTCTATTTTTAACAATTTAGCATTTATATTCTTATTAGATAAACTCTGAACGATTAATCAATTATAGAAGGGTTTTAGGCTAAAAGGGGAAATTTCCAGTAACCATAGTTGCGAATAAATCGTAAATGAAAATTATAAAGTATATATCCTTTCTCATTAGGAACAGGTTCTTAAGCTCCAAATCATGTGAAAATCTTCTTTCTAGCCTCCATAAGACCACCTTAAGTAATAGTACTTGGGAAAAGCTGACAGGTGGCGATGAGATCTCAGTTTCGATTTTTTAGCCTAACCCTTTAATAGGAGATGTTTTAGTATATTTCCCAGCTTCAGGAACATTTAATCAGTTTAGAGTTGTTTAAAGATGATTCGTATTAAATACTTTATTCGGGTCCTGTTTAGAATAGCCTCGCCAGTGGTTTTATACTGTAACAGTCATATGTTTTTATTTAATTGAAATTTTACATTACAAAATTTTAAAATTAAAAAAATAAAATTACTTTCGGTAAAATTCCTCTTTCATCCAAAACAAACTCTTTTCTCGTTCCTCTTCATTGCATGATTCATACACTTTAAAAATACCATCTCTTTAGTAAGTCAATCTACTTTCGATATTAACTATATTATGCTCTCTTCCAATTTTTTTAATTGATTTAAAGTTATTTTTTTAATATACTTATGATATAGTATTACATTAATGGGGCGAATTAGTGTATTTTTCTAAAAAATATACTCTTTGCTCCTTCCTCTTCATTGCATAATTTAAACATTTTAAAAAGATTCATCTTGGTTGCTTTATAAATCCCAATTAATCTAACAGTCATATATTAAAATAAAATTAAAAAAATGAGTATAATTTGTGTATCAATGGAATCAAATTACTTACTTACCGTAATAATAATTACTTAGCAACCGTAAATAAATATCATTATAAAATCACTGATGGGGCTATTATAAACAAGACCCCTTTATTCAGAATCTGAATCGTAAATCTTTTTAAAGTCATTCACTTTATGATTATTTTTATATTATTGAAGGTCAGTATATATATTAAACAAATAGGAATTTTTTATTATATATTTTTATTTGAATATTATAATATATAATAATATATCTACTATATTATAAGAATTTTAACCAATTATTCTACATGGCTTTAAGAAGAATCATTAAGCTATTTTAGATCATCTAAAACAACTAAGCTTTTGTATTTTATCCTTTTTTTTTTTGTTATTTTTTTCATACCTTTGTTCTTATTAAATAGTACAAAATAAATTATATTTTGAAATGTTTTACATTTCCTGTGGTGTTTTTAATATAACTTTTAAAAATTATATTGTTATTATTTATTATTTCATCATAAACATTAAAAAATGATCAAGTCCATTTAGTGATTTTGTGGGTTTCCTTTAAAAATTTATGTTTGTGTACTGGATCAATATGCTTCATTAACTGCTGTACCTCAGTATTTCTGCATCAACAAAATATGGGTTTGTACAATTCGCGCAAGTGGTTTCCATGGGGAAATTGTGTGTGGCCTATTCTGTGCCTATTCATCTCTTCCCTCCGTGACAGCTCCACATTTACCTTCGGTCGTTCCCCGTACTGTTTCACGATTCTCATGGGATACCGACAATCTTGTCAATCCATCCATTCTTTTTATCCAAGATATTGTGTACTTTTATATTTTTTGACAGCTCAACCACTTTTAACAGATAATCCTCCAATTCCACAAGAACGAGCAATCCATAGAAATAAAATCCTATAACTTTAACTATCCAATGTTTTTAAATGTATATTGAATATTATGTAGTATTGTCTAAGTATTTATGAACCACATGTGGGTTTTGGTTAAAAAAAATTATCTATTTTCATTTTGATCTATAAATAACTAGCGTTCCCTGTCGTGTCTTTGCCACATAACTAAAGAACTATTTACTTTTTAGCCCTTTGTTAGTGCAATGCTATATACATGGATAGAATGCAGAATGCACGCTGATTCTATTGATGTCATTACTACCTTAATCGGTTGAACACAGCTCTTGTTATTAAAAGTTGTTGATAAAATCTCCACTTAAAAAGTTTAACGTCCTCGAAAAGGGTGAAAAATAAATATTTTTTATTTTGTTAAAATTTTACATAAAAGGTTTTTTTGGTGCGCTGGATCATGATTTGAGGTCAGTTTTCAATGAAAAAACAATTCTCACTGATTTACTGCGGACTTCATTGGAATTTCTTCATTTCTTTTGAGTTTTTGAGCACCCTGAAGTCGGGTCGTGTTTTGATCATAACGTAAGCATTTTTATTTCAAATGTATGTTATATATAAAACTACAATTTTACGTGGAATAAAAATTTCTCTATCTTGACTGAGATATGAGAAAAAAAATAAAACGTGATTTTCACACACACACACACACACACACAACTATATATATATATATATATATATATATATATATATATATATATATATATATATAGGGGAAGGTGCTGTATCTAAAGCACAATTGTACCAGTGGACATTTTTTAATAAAGAGAGAGTGGGAGGAGGGAAATTGTAATTGTTAGATTGGTAGTGCTGCTAGCATCTCCCTGCAGTTGCACGTGTGTTTTCAAGATTTTCAGATCAACATTTTAGTAGAAATTATTATTATTAAGTTTTTTTCTTCCAAATCCTGACCAATACAACCAGTGGTTTTAATTTTTTTAAGACCTACACTTAGAAATTTTATAGGCAGTAATATTTCATTGGGTTATCCGATAAATGTATCATAACTTCATGTTTTCATATGAATTATCATTTACGGGCTTTATGAAACAGAGCGGAAAGCTCAACATGGGGTTCAGTTGTACCTGTGGACACCATTGCCAGCTGAACCTGTGGACAGATGGTTAATGTGTCCACAGGTAAAGCAGATATTTCTCTTTGTTTATTAATTCATTATTTCAATTATAAATATTGTGAAAATGTTTGTAGGCATTCCGGGTGATATAAAATGCACAATTTTGGATGCCTACTATTCGTATAACCTTTTTTTTTTAAGAGGAGAAAACTCGCCACTCATTATTTATAACAAACTATTAACTAGTAAAGATGGTGATTTCACAAATGTGATGTTGGCTGATGAATCAAGCGAAGATTGTAATTTTTTGGATGAATTGATGTGCAAATTAAAGAAATTGAAGATGAAGAAATATATGATGATAGCTATGCTTTGTGTTGTAAAGAAAAAGTTGAGTCGTTCACGTTCAACATTTGCTACTTAAAGAAAATTTCATCAAATGATACAACCCCAAAATTTATTCTTCCGGACATCACTACTGATTATTAAATTGAAATAAGAGATATTAAAAGAAAATTACCACCGTCATCTTTTATAACTGGCACTGGGAGATTATGTAAACAATTACATTTTTCTACATCGTTTCATGGATATAATCTCTAATGATTCGATTTTTTCCATAGAAAAAGTCAGTGACACTCGTTAATAATAATTATGGGTACATAAAAGATTTATTTTTGTTAAAAGGTTTAAAAATGAGTTAAGTTTCTATTTACTCTCATATGCCATTGTTGTCACCTTTCTAGTCGGCCTTTTAGTTCAATAATCAAGTCGACTTTTCTTGTTTAAATATTCTATTTTGTTTAGTACATTTTATAAAAAATTATTGCTGATGTGTTTCTCTAAATATCATTTCAATTATCCTTATAAACCTATGAAGAAATGAATGCCCATTGGTACAACCACTGGTGTCCACAGGTACAAAGGGGGAAGGTACCTATGGACACTAATCAGTAAGTTTCAAAACATTATTTCCTGTAAAAATAAAATTACTTTTCAAAATAAAGACACCAGGGTTCGATAGCCCCTTAAATTTCTTATCTTATGGTACGATAACCACTCAGATAAATAAAGCACAGAAAATTAGAAACATTTATAAGTGAATATTGTCCACAGGTACAGCACCTTCCCCATTATATATATATTTGTTTTTATTTTTTTCGGCTCCCAAAAAAAAAATAAACCCGTAGACGGCTACGGTACTAGCTTTGCCATATTATAGGTCCTTACTACCCAAACAAAATCGACATTAAAACCTGTGAGTTACAAGTCAAAACGTCTCCTAGTAAAATAACTTCAACTAATAATTGAAGTTTTATTTATTTGTCAATAAAAATCATGTACTGTAGAAGGCATGCAAGCAGGACAAAATCAATTTATAAGACATCCAAATAAACTGCTTTTTAAGTTTTATCTCCCGATATTAAGAGAATGGTCTGATTGTTACGTTTCCCAGGTCTGGAAGGACCTGACCGTCAGTCCGGAGATCCACTACTAACTTTTTCTAAGTCTGGCCTTAATATTTGTTAGTTGCAATAGCAAAAGAAACTTTGATCGGAAATTTTTTATCGTTTGAACAAAATGGTAGATTAGTAGGAATCGTTGGAGTTCTCAAAATAAATGCGATTTCTCCCGCCTCCAGTGAGAATTTTAGACTCAATGATATTTCCAAGCCTAGCTGTCATTTTTAACCTGGTACCATTGCAAAGATTAGGTTGAAGGTCACTTGAAAACATAATTAGACATTAATTTTTAAGTTTAATGTAGGTATGTTTTGGTAATCCAAATTGAAAAATAATAAGAATTTATGATAAAATATAATTATTTTCAATTCAATCGTTATTAAAAAAGCTATAAATATATGGAGGGACATGTGGATCCCAGCTTAAAAATCGACCGATATGTGGCCATTCTGCAACAGAGTTTGCAATGGTAAAACTGTTAAACCCAACTGTACCAAATTTTAACTACATCTTCATAGTTCTTTGAAGGTTTAGCAATAATAAAGTTGACTATAATAATAATTAAAATGTATAGTCTTGAGTGCCAGAAACGAGGTTTGCCAAACTGTATCGATAAAATTATTTCGGCCAAATTGGATGTCTAATTATTCTTTTACGTAATCTTCAAACACCTAATTACTGCAGGTTCAACCAAAAATCACTGCCGTGAGTGAAAATATCATTGAAGAAATCACGCTAAATTCAATACTTCAATACAAGATTTTTATTGATAAACAAATGAAATTCAGTTATTAGTTAAAATAAGACGGTGTTTGTCATTGTTAATAATTATTTTACAAATATTGCCAAAAGGTTAAGGTTTACCCTTATTCATGTTACTGAAGCATAAATCACTTAGTATTTTCGTTTTTGGCGTGTTACCTATTTGAAGTTATTTACAGCTGGGAAATTTAAAAAAAAAAAATACCTATGCGATGAAATAAAAAGAAGAAAAGTAGGTAAATTAATAAAAATGTACATACAATAAAAATATATGAATAAAAATAAACTGAACAAAACTGAAATTCATGAATATTTAATTTAAATATAATGTAATCATAATAATTGTTTTATATTAATCGCTATATATTGCAGTTCATTGTCAATTAATATGTGTTTAGTACATACTTACAATTTGGTACAGATAGGTTCATTAGTTTTCGCATTTATTAATAAAAAAAGAAAATGGAATAAATTGTCCTTTTAGTTAGTAACATGCATTGTTTACAATATTATTGAAGGACTATACATTTGTGAATTGAAGGATGTTCGTCCTAAAATAAAAATAAAAAGTGATATTATGTTATTAGCCTTCATTTGGTAGTCTT
Source organism: Euschistus heros (assembly GCA_003667255.2). Lineage (NCBI taxonomy): Eukaryota > Metazoa > Arthropoda > Insecta > Hemiptera > Pentatomidae > Euschistus > Euschistus heros. The sequence continues at coordinate 1,210,121 of RCWM02000032.1, read as the reverse complement.
ATTTAAAGAAGTGAATAGGGTATCAAATTCAGGAAAGTCCTTTGAAAATTAACCTCATAAAGGGCTAAGTAATGATCCCATTTACCCCAAATTGGATGCAGAAGGTGCAATCATTTTTTGCTTTTAATACTGAAAGTATTCATGAAGGAGAAAATATGAATAATATTTCGTATAACGAACTCTAATGAACCTGTGATTTATTCAATTAGGTTAGACCTGGTCATTTTTTTTTATTTATTCAGATTTATTTTGGCGCGAATAGTAATTTGGTGTTGTTTGTTGGTACTTGACGTCTTAATGTACTCCAACTAGGGCAGGACGAACGGGGTTACTAACCTATTCTAGAACGAGTGGGAAGGTCGAGATTCATTCCATGGGTCTACGACTAAATGAATTTAAGCCGTTCAGGATGGATTCGAACTTGCACCGCTGAGCTTACGAGAATGCTGAAGTACCTTGCACTCAAACGCTCAGCTAGAAACAGCTCATTCTACAACAAGAAAATGCTAGCCGTTTCCGACTACTCCATTTACTAGAATGCGTTCAAAGCTTCCAAAAAATTAAAAAAGACTTATTTACTTGGCAATAATCAGGCCCATTTGGACATTCGGAGTTGAGCTATGGGGCTCCACTAAACCTTCCAATTCTTCTCGTATCCAGTCCTTACATTCTAAGATCGTTCGTAAATTCCAGAATGATCCTTATTATATCATAAAAAATCTTATCCATAATGATCTTAATGTTCCACATGTTTCTGATTTGGCCTGAACCAGATACATATCCTTTCATAGTAAACTCCATATCCTCTCGAATCCATTATTCTCCCTACTTGCCTCACCCTCATTTACCGATAATCCCCCTAAGCTTCTGAAAAGAAGATGACCAAGAGATCTTTTAGTTAGTAGCGTAGCTCCTTACATGTTATTATCGTGTCATTGTAATCATTTTGCTCAAATTTACTTAATTTTATATAATGTATACCGTTGTCATCTATAATTTTTTAAAATTAAATATCAATTATTTTAAAAATGGATTAAATGTTAAATCTGAAGGTGGCTATAATATCTACCGTGCATATTGATGAATAAAATACATTGATATGGTCATTTCGTATTTTCTGATTATTGAATTAATAAAACTTAAAATTCTTCACGGCAACCACCGCTGTAACCTCCATCTTCAAAAGTTATAAAATAAACTAATGTGAAGTCTTGTTTGCTATTAGATTGCGGTTGGCTTTGTTGAGGTCTGCTTATCTCCCATCAGTAGCGAAGCCTTAGTTTAACAATTAGATTTTCACTTGGAGCATACGTGTGATTACTCTAAATTCATTGTCACGTACGAATCGTTAAGTTAATTGAATAGTTATAATAATTGCCAAGGTATGTTATCAACTATAAAATGATGATTTTATCAGTTAATTTAAATGTCACACCAGGTTTACTCCTCGGGTACGGACCCATATATTCAGCGTTTGTTACTAATTAGATGATTTTTTTACTTCTTTACTTTTACTATAAATATTTTTTTCTATGGAAGTTTGGGTCTCTACTTTTTTAGTAACGTTTTTTCACCCTCATTCAAGGGCAATGAGAAATATGAATGTCAAAGACCCATTCATTCAATATGTACAATAATATAAAATAAAGAAATATAATATAAAATAAATTAATAAAATTAAAATAAACAGCCTCTTACTATACAAGCTATAAAATAAATGTAATAAATGATAATATAAAATGTGTAATAATAGTTGAAACTAAACAAAAAAAGAGAAAGAAAAAGAAAAAAGAATCTTAAATACAATCATACTATATATAAAATATTTACAAGCATCCTAGTAACCTACAAGTAACCTAGAAACAAGCTTGTTCCTCCAATAAATTAGAAATTTAATGAAAAATAGTTTTTGTTATATAACATCAGTTGCTAGAATTTACCGTTTAGCTGTATTTCTTTGATTTAAAAAAAAAAAAATATATTTTCTCTTAACTTTGTTTCAATGAATGAATATTCCTTAATTGTTAGTTTAATTAATTTATTGGTTTTATATTCAATCCTTTTCCAGTCTGGAAGATTTTTTTTAATTATTATTATTGCGTTGAAAAATAATAAAAATGCAATAATTTGTGGGGGTTTTTTTTCTTTACGTTCAATTATCCGTCACCCCTCTGGTCCCATTTTTTTCAGGTTATTGCCCAATTCGGTATATTATTTTTTAAGGATCTTCACATATGTTATTTGTCGATTCCATCAAAGTCTCCTGATCGGTTAGAACTCGGAAGCTATCGAAATAACCATTGTATATATCTTCATCTTCAGCCCTTTAAATAAATTTAATGCTTAATTTACCAAAACTCTTTTATAAACAATCTACAGAAAATTAGCTTTCTTAACTTGACCGTTTTTTCTATTTCAGCAACATCAATCTCAATTATTTTTATCAAACCCACAAACCATATTATATTTGTCCCAGTAACTTCATTCTTTTGATGTGTTAAATTCCCGGAAAACCTTTGCATTATTCAATGAACTTAGTAATAAACTAACAGAAATCTGGATGAGGTTTTTTTTTTCCACATGTCATCGATATCTCTTAAGATAGTGTAGATTTTAACGCTATTTGACTTTATCCTTGAACTCCGACTGGTGCCTGAATAGTTTTGGCAGGCTTTAGTTGTTCCGGTCAACGTTCAACGATTTGACTGCAGAAACCTGATTTGCGCAGACATTTGTACTGACAAGTCGTTACGCGTGGGCCGGGCACAAAGGTTCGCATTTGTTGAAATTGATATTCTATATGTATACTATATGTATGTTGCATCATCGTACTCCATCTTCGGGTACACATACTCATCCATACATCTCTCAATGCACTAGCTATCATTGTTAATACAACTGTCCATTTGTTTTTATTTCAAATGCTATTCATGGGTGGTTACCTAAACTTTTCATGAGTATGAGATCTTTAGATTTCATTTTTACATTTTACAATATGTTTTTACGATTATCTAACTGTATGAAAATGAAGTCGTATAAATTATAAAATAAAACAAAAAAGCATCAAGTAAACGCATAAATCAAAAATAAATTTGTTTCTAACATTATGTTAATATAGTTTTATTTTTATTTAATATAAAAAAGTTTTTCTTTTATGCGAGTGTTTTTTTTTTTTTTTTTGCATAATATTAATATTACATCAACATTTATTAGACAAACATTCAAAGCTTCCAATTAATTATAAAAGATTCATATACATGACTATGATAAGACCTATTTGGACATATGGAGTTGAGCTGTGGGGCTTCACTAAACCATCAAATTCATCTCGTATCCTTACAATCCAAAATCCTCAATGCTCCTTACTTTGTCGCCAATAAACTTATCCATAATGATCTTTATGTTCCATATTTAGCTCAAATTAGATACCTATCCTTTCATAAAAAGCTCCATAACCACTCATATCCACTAGTTTCCTCAACTTGCTTCCCACCCCATTCCCGATAATCTTCCGAGTTATCTGAAAAGAAGATGGCCTAGAGACCTTTAAGTGTAGAATTTTAATTATAGTGCTAGTGATAAGTAGTTCTTTTCAAGTTTTGTCACGTTATTGTAATAGTTAACAGCACATTTACTTGATGTATAAATTGTACAGTTGTAAATTGCAATAAATTGTTATTAAAAAAAAAAATTCTATGAAAATGAAGTCGTATAAATTGAAAAACATTAAGTAAACGCATACATTAAATAAATTATTTATTTATTGTTTCTAAATTATATTAATATTCATTTATTGTTATTTGATATAAAAAAGGTTTTCTTTGAGTGCTTTTTTTTTCTAAAATTATTGGAGGTGAGAAAAAAAAACATACCATGGTGAATGAATACAGTCTGTAACTGTATGTTTAAGATACGTGAAAATTATAATCGTACTTTAGGAAGGATAAATTCTTTTATATTTTATCTTTATCCTTTGTTTGGGGTAATAAATTCAAAGAGAATTGCTTGCATACTACACGATTTGGTAACAATGAGCTTACCAAGATTGGTAATAACTGTTACCAAGATTTCAGTTTTCATGTTTGAAGTTGGAAGTTTTTTTGTTATTTATTATTATAATTTATGTAAATGTTAAAAATAAAATAATACTGGCAGTATACACTCAATAATAAAATTAAATGAGTTATTTAAATGAGGTAAACTTAAAACATATAGTTATCAGTTATAACCGTAGTCTGTTACACATAAGATAAGAAAAAAATATACAGCATGGTATATGAATATAATTGTTGAAGTAAGAGAATAGTAACACCTCAGCATACCTTAATTCCAGTTGGTTTAACACCGTCTTAGTAAAACAGTAATTGAATCTAGTTGAAATAAATGGAATCATTCTGCTGGATTCCAGGGTCTCTTAAACCCAGCTGGAGTGCTATATTGAACAAGAAGTAGGGTAGACCGCCACTATCACGTAATCCCCATTTACAAGTGAATTCACAGGTTAATTCACATTTGCATTTCTAGCGTCATTTCAGGTAGCACATAGCAATGTGATGATTTGTATTGGTGTGTCGATTCCTTCAATTGTTTTATATTCATTAGACTCTCTCTGATACAGCGTTATGGACCAAAATTTATCTATTTAGAGATAACTCTACGTAAATGGAAACAATCAATAACGTTTGGAATAAATATATCGATAATTAAAAGAAAAATATTTTTTTGTTAAACCTATGAGCTACACATAATCTAATGATAAGATTTTTAAAATTGACACATATTTAACATTATATTTCATATTTATATTTGAAGTTTAATGTTAAATATGACGTCGTTTCCGTTGATTTTTAAATCAAATTTTCCATCTTTTTATCTGATATTCACAGACGGTTTAAGAGCCCAGATGGAGTAGGCGCTGCTGTCTATAATCCTACATATAACTTATTGTATTATAACCTATTACTAATATGGATATTAGTATAAACAAAATGGCTTTTTTTTTTTTTTACACAGCCGAACTAACAGCGATATTAACTGCTCTAGATTACATAAAAGATAGCCAGCCACCTTGATAAAATTCTAATTCTTACTGACCTTAGACTGCCATAAGAAAAACTAGAAAATCTAAATTTCAACTTCAAAACACCCTATTTAATAATCTCGATTTAGGAAAAAGTTCTTATAATTAAAAAAACAATATAAAACTATTAAATTTACTTAGATTAGGGGCCACGCAGGTTTTAAGGCAATACAGCAGTCGATACCTTTGCCAAATAAGCAACAAAAAAAAACATACTGATAAATATTATATACCATTTTCAGATATACGTAGTAAGGTCCATAAGTTTCCGGCCTGTCCTGCTTTCGCTCCTTCAAACGTACTGGGACCTTCACGCCTATGCAGGTCCATGCCTGCTCACTCCATACCCATCGCCCGCACTTCCTCAGTCCTGCCATTCATTGTCCAGCCTTGAAGGAAACTCCCCATTTTTACCATGTTCAAACTCGAGTACTTTAAATTCTTTTTAGTTAGGGTCTTGCTCCTGCGCAAATTAAAGAGCGCTTGGATTGTGCATACGTGCAGTCCTCCCCCTCGTATTCCACAGTGAAAGAATGGACAAAATTATTTAAGTTATTAAGAGAACGCCTAGAAGATGACCCGCGTCCCGGTCGCCCATTGGAAGCTATCACTTCTGAAACAATCCGACTTGTGGAATCTGAATTGCTGTCTGACTGCTGCGACTGAAAACCAAGGAAATAGCAGCGAGGTTGGGGCTTTTAAAAACAAGTGTTTTGAGGATCATCAAAAAACATTTGCATATGACCAAGGTTAGTGCAAGATGGGTTCTAAAAAATCTTTCAGCTCCTCAAAAACAGGAACGAGTTCACTGCTGCAATGAATTTTTACACATTTTTCCAAGCAGCAGTGGAAGAACATTTTTTAACAAAGAAGAAAATTATTTTTTTCATGGTATAGAAATTTTGCCAAAGCATTGTATTGTGTTGAACTTAAAAACAATAAGACCAGTTTTTTTCTTTCACCATTCCTTCTATCCCAGGCCGGAAACTTTTGGACCTTACTACGGATTTCACAAATTGAAAATTTTTATGAAGATGGATTGGCAGAAAAATTCTGTAAAAAAAGGTAAGGGGTTGTTTTATAAATTGCATTGCTCACTGGTTTAAATGGAACCATGTTTTGGTAACAGCGATGCTCCCAGATCATGGATAAGATTGATGTATAGAATGGGAATTAATCGTGTTTTCTCTGGTACATATTTATATAGAATTAAAAGAAAATATACGGATTATTGTGAATTTAAGTACGATCCGAAACATATAATGCTTTAAAATTCTCCCGAGCGATATCATTTTATTAATAAAATTAAAAATATAATGAATAAAGACAACCCTTCTTATATATAGATAATATAAAACCCTTATACTGTACTAGAAGCGTTAGGCCATTTTATAAAATCCACTGATATTAAATTATATAAAAGCGTAGACATTTCATTGATTAAGAAAAAAAAAAACACAATCATTTTGAATAAATATTATTTTAAAGTTGGCCAATGGCGTCTAGCTAAAGCCTACCAATAAAATTAAGAAAAAAAAGAAAAGAAAGTACATTTTCTGGTGCTTTTTTGCTTCCTTTCTGCACCAAGCTGTCAATTATTCTTTTATCTTCATATATTGCTGCTAGCTTCTGTGAAATGAGAACTGTTGCTTTGTTTCATCATTCACCGTAAATTTTAAAAATTTTCTGTAAGAATACCTTATTTGTGAGCTCCGGTTAAAGGAGTATTCTACCTTAGAGAACACAAAATAAAATATAGTTGCCTGTATTTTATATGGTAATTAACCGACTTGTACCTGACATTAAGTTTCTTACAGCTTTATTTATAGTCGTTATTTTATTTTAAACTGAGAGAACTATGTCCATTCATCTTTAGTTGTGTGTTTTTTAATATTATTTAATTTTTTCGTTTTTATGGTATCCTATATTTTATTTTTGCAAACCAGATACCTATTCTTTCAAATTAAACTACATAACCATTCGAATTCACTAGTCCCTCAACTTGTTTACCATTCTATTCCAGACAGCCCTCCGAGGCATCTGAAATAAAGATGGCCTCGTAGGTAGTTGCTTTACAAGCAATTGACATGTTATAATCACATTTACTATACGTATATAAAACTATATTTTTTTAATTTTCATTCATTTGGTATTCCTTTTCTTTTCTCTTTTAAAATCATTTTGTTTGTCATATCATTTTATTTTATCTTCCAAACATTTGAAGGCTAATACTGTGAGTTGGAACGTCGGTACAATAAATTGTAACTTAGGATGTTTCGATTCAATTTCAATTTCAATTCTCGATTTCATTGATTCTTAGACAAGAAGAGAGAAGAATCGAAATTGAAATTCGATTTTCCCAAGTAGATTCCTTGGTAACGATAGATACCTCTTAATTTGAAAATATTTTGTTTATAACTATTTACGTTACTATTATACATCGGATCTTCTCGATATATATTTTTTTTCTATTAATTGCTTCAAAGTATAATCTTTATGGCCATATAAAATATTTACATTTTGCTATTTAGAAAAAATATAAACAGAAGAACATTTTTACATGATATATAATTAACACCAACAAAAAAACATTTCTACATATTACAGTAATTAGTACGAACAAAATAATGTTTTTTTGTTTTTTTTACGAACAATAGAAGTATTAATTGATGTTGCGGCTCCAGAAAGTTCCAGACACTGAAATTAGACATAATGTGGAACAAATAGATAGCATTCTCTACATTATTATGACTATGAGGCTAAAGTGGTTTGGGCATGTTATGAGGATGGGGGAGGAACGATGGCCGAAAAGAATTTTTGAAAGGAGCCCGGAAAGAAAACGGAAGAAAGCGTTGGGTTGAGAGCGTCATGGAAGGAATGATGAATAGAGGCATGTGTGAGGGACAGACAGAAATGGAACCAACTTATTTTTGATGAAGATATATGACAAATAGTTGGAAAAAAGTCTTTAATAAAAAAAATCAATTGGTGTAATTTGATTCTTTTAGTTATAAAATCTATATTTGGAAACACAGTAGAATATAGATAGACATATTTTTTCCAAGATGTGGAGAAATTGAGATTATTCGATTCAAAATCCTATTTATACTTCTAGTGCGAAACTTATATTTTCCATAAAAATATTAAATTCGAATGATAAATTTTTAAACTGCTAAGTAATTTATTATACGAAATTTGAAGAATAAACTAGTTTCATTGTAGAAGTAATTCTTGGCAACTTTGGCGAAGAAAACGTTGAACTTAAATAATAATTTTGAGATACTTTTAATTTTAAGGTACCTAGATTCAAGAATCCATTTGGTCACTGGTAATAGTATCGATATTCAAAATATTTAATTCTGGCACATCACTAATTGAAACAATTTAATTATGTTTACTTGACTGCTCTATCCAACTATCTATTTAATCCTAAATTTTTACAGTATACTGAATTTCATCAGTTTTATTCATGTATTTTGTCTTATGATTTTGCACCCATTGAAGTTTCAGTAGAACAAGTAATGAACGCCCACCAATGTGGTAATACCCGTTAAAATCGTGTCCATAGTCATAACTATGGTTTGGCATCGGTACAATTTTAATTGGTGTTTAGTCAGCCGAATCCTGGAATACCCAAGTTCGGAGAACAAGGAGATAGGACATTAAACTTCTTCGAGGAACTACTTCCATTAAAGGATATGAATGGATGTTTTCAGCCAGCCCTTGCCCGCCTTCAATGGGCCCCTGCTGCTATAGTCCCCATCCTCAAATATTCTAGAAAGGAAACTTTTCATGAATAACTGGATTCTTAATTTCTATCAATAAAAAATATATTATAATCTTAGGAGTTAATTTTTGGGTAAATTATTATTAAACATAATTATAAGCAAATTTTGAGATTTTATTAACTACACGACTTTGCTCACTCTCGAGTAAAGAAATTAGACAATTTTAACTAATAATTGAAGTTTAGCATATTGTATTGTAGTAAGCAATTGAGCATTATTTATTCAATGATATTTCGAATATTTAATCTGGTACCATTGCACAAATTAGGTAATTAACGTAAAAAACATAATTTAAATGTAGGGCAAATCAGACAGTTATTGACACCGTGAAGGAAATATTCGAAAATATTCATACTAAAATTAATGAAAGATTAGTTCAATAAAGTTGAAATTTGCAGTGATTGATATACCATACCTTTATACCATATATAATATAACCATATACCATATAACATACCATACTTTAAGATAAGCAAGAAAGTTCACACCAAACATTTAACGTGTATTTTACAATTTTTGTTTTTTGACACCCTGTGGATATCTTTTAAAATACAGACAAAATTGAAAGTAATTTTACACAGTTGAGTTGTAGGATTTAAAAGTAATTTCGTGATTTTTTAAATTTCTTTTCTTTTCTATTTTTTAAGATAGGGTGTCAATAACTGTCGGGTTTACCCTATGAGTTGGTAATCCAGATGGACATAATATTAAAAAACTCTTGCGGATAACGGACTGCATTATCAGTCCTTACAACTAAAGGCTCTTAAATCATATGTTTACACACAATATCAAAAAGCAAAGGATTGACATTTTGATTTAGTAATAATATTTACTAGGCAGAATAATTTCATTGAATTCATCTGGTTGGATTTTCGTTTCTAACCATAGAAGTATATAATAGTAGGAGGGGGAGGGAGGGAGGGAGGGAGGGAGAGGGAGAGAGAGAGAGAGAGAGAGAGAGAGAGAGAGAGAGAGAGAGAGAGAGAGAGAGAGAGAGAGAGAGAGAGAGAGAGAGAGAGAGAGAGAGAGAGAGAGAGAGAGAGAGAGAGAGAGAGAGAGAGAGAGAGAGAGAGAGAGAGAGAGAGAGAGAGAGAGAGAGAGAGAGAGAGAGAGAGAGAGAGAGAGAGAGAGAGAGAGAGAGAGAGAGAGAGAGAGAGAGAGAGAGAGAGAGAGAGAGAGAGAGAGAGAGAGAGAGAGAGAGAGAGAGAGAGAGAGAGAGAGAGAGAGAGAGAGAGAGAGAGAGAGAGAGAGAGAGAGAGAGAGAGAGAGAGAGAGAGAGAGAGAGAGAGAGAGAGAGAGAGAGAGAGAGAGATTTACTTGACTAATAATATTAGATTAGGTTCTTGTTATTGGCTGAAACCCAAGAACATTGTCTTGCTCTCACTGATCGCCGGTCTTCACGGATGAGTGCTGTTTTTTTCCAGTTTCTGAGTAAATGAATCAGTAGCAACTCTATCTCCCTATCGCAGTTTAGGTCTTCCGATACACCTCGTACCGTAGATTTGTTCAGCAAGGGCCTGGGCGGGTATTTCCTCCGGAATCATTTTGGAAAAATGACTTTCCCATCGTAGCCTGGAGAGCTTCATAAACTGGCAGATATCCATATCGTAGTACAAACTTAAGGTTTCGGCGTTGGATCTTCTTCTCCAGGTTCCTTCCGAGTATACCCCGCTAAAGATTCTCCGGATTACTTTCTTTTCAAACCTCAAGAGCAATAATTCAGTGTCCTTTGAAATCGTCCTGCATTCAGATCTATATGTGAGAACAGGTCTGGCTATATTTTTTATAAATAGCTATTTTATTTTATAAATTCTCAGCCTTGCATTCCGAGATAAGATGCTACTCCTCAAGTGCTGCTCTAGAGTAAACATCGATTGGATGTCATTTTAAGGCGCGCCGTCCAATTTCTTCATTAATATAAATTCGGACATAAACCTGCGTGCCCACATATACAAATTACTGGACCACTTATCACTGTATATATGTATATATGGACCACTTATACACACACACACACACACACACAGACATATATATATATACCACATTTAATATAGTTTATTTTTAAAAGCTTTTTTTTTTTTGTAAAAAAAAAAAAGCAAATTTTTTATTAAAGGTTTTTAATTTTTGAGTAACACTCTTTTTTTTATATTAGTCTTCACTTTAGCAAAGGTAATATTAGGATTTTGCAGCAAAAAAAAAAAATCAATCACTAAAAAAATTTAAAACTTTTATATTTTTTTCTGTGTTAGACCACCAAGTTAGTGGACTTTTTATTTTGAGCATATCTCGATTACTATTGACCATTAAAAAAAAGTTTAGTATATAAGTATATTTCTTCTCAAAACTTAAAGGAATGAGGTTGAACAGTAAAAACTGAAGAAATGTCAAAATTTAGCCATTTTCCTCTCTTTTATTTTTCACAAGATCCTTGAGGTCAAATACTTAGGATTTTCATCATTGATTATGTATATAAAATACATTAAATTTTATTCTGTTTCGATCTTTTGTTAGCTGGAACTCTTTTTCAGTACCTGTTGACTGGTCTATAATTCTTCTATGTTGGCACATTTATTTTTTAGGTGTTTATCTCAATTTGAATCCTGCCGGACCTTATTTCTTAATGTGTGTCCTAACTATCCCAGCATTCCTCATCTATGAATGAAATGACCTGTTTTTGTGGAGTTTATTTTCTTTTTTTTGGAACAGCACTTTATTAAATAATATCTCTCCTTTCTCACTAGCTCGCTCTAAAATATTTCCGCTTCTTAAATAACTTATGTCTTCTCATTTACTGCTGAACTAGAGTGTTCTTTTCTCGTCCGCCGAATTTATTTTCTCTGGCCAATTCCCTTTTTTCATATATGCCCTCTCCCTCCCTCCCCCGCTCGTCCTCATTTTCTTTCTTTTGAACTTGGTTACCTTAATTTTTTTTTCCCAGTCCTTTCCCACTCTCCATCTTATAATAATTTAGTAAAAAAAAAATTCTTCAACTCATTAAAAGATAAGTTGGGAATAATTTAATTGCTTTTGTTATAATATTGATAAGATAATTTTATTTTTGACAAATATTGCAACTGCATTCAAGAAAAAATAGTTATAGTTAAAGATAACATTCATGCTTCGTTTACAAATAATGGAGTGTATAAAAAAAATTACCGTTTTTGAATAGAATTAATACTCAAAGTATAGTCCATTGTTATCTACGGTCATTACCCATCTGCTAGCCAATTGCTCGATACCATTCCTTGGGATGGCTGTCAAAGAACTCTTGGACAGCATTTTCAACTTCCGCAAAACTATCAAATTTTTTCCCTTAAAGAAAATGGGCCATGGATCAAAACAAGTAGTAATCCGAAGGTGTGAGGTCTGGACTATATGGTGGGTGAGGCAGGAGTTCAAACCCATGAAGATCTGTAAACTTTCCTCATCTTTTGTAAAGTTGTTGAGGAGTAAGTTCGTGAGGGACATTTCACCTTCCCCGTGGAAAGAAGATGGCGACTAACAGTATCTTTAGACACACCACACTCCCTGGCAAGTTCGCGAGTACTTGTGGACGGATTTGACTGAACAGCTTCCTTCAGAACTTCATCAGTATCCGTAAATGGCCCTTCTTCCTTTCCAACGTCGTATCTCCACTTCTAAATTTTTCAAACCAACACCGCGCAGTGCGCTCTTCAAGGACACCTTCCCCTTCATATTTAATAATTTCACGAGTTGCTTCAGTGGCTGCGAATTTTTTTTCCCAGTAATGTCTTAAAATTACGAGAATTTGGTAGGACAATGCCATGTTTCTTCTTTGAAATAAATAACTGAACTGAGGTTTTTTTTTAAAGAAGTCCAATGTTAGAAACAAGCTTACAGAATGCTCTAAAGGGATTATTAAGTATTGGTAAATAATAAATAGCATTAAGATATTTACAAACTTTTGAACTCTGGAATTTGATAAAGTCATTTTTTTTAATACGCCCTATTATATATTCGTTTGTTTTTTATGTTTGTATATTAACGTTACATAAAATATAATTATATGTTAAATAACCTTAAAGGTAGATGATATCCTGATCCATCTTAGCACCGTACTCACCATGTATGCTTACGAAACAAGTGTGTTATCTGTGAATAATGAATGAATTTTTGAATTTTTAATATTATTTCTTTACTCTAGGTTTTTTTTATAATGTATTAATTTTTCTCCGCGGACCACCTAATTAGGGTCGGCAGACCAATATTACCAAAACAAAGATCGTTGAAGAAGTAATGTTCTATTGCATACTTCAATACAAGATTTTTTATCGATAAATTACAAAAAACACGATTATTAGTTAAAATTATTGTCATAAGTTCTTTACTTATCAGAGCGGGCGAAGACGCGATGGGATATGCTAGTAACTTTATCTTGATCCAATGCAGTTTACTTATGGATGCTTGTTTAAAATTCAACTTATTTTTATTAAAACATTAAAATAAAAAAAAAAGGAATACAATCTGTTTTTATTCCTTTTTTTTATTTATTTAGGGTTTTACTGTAAGTCTTGGATTGTTAAAATGTTACATACCATGTCCCTCCACCCATTTGGACGCTACAATAAAAGACACAAATCTCCCGGACGGCTCAGTAGAGATGGGGATCTTAAATTGAAAGGCGAGACAAGTAAAAAGGAATGTACTGAATAATATAGTAGTAGTATTTATTATCAAACGTACTTAGTTCCATGGTTTTATTCTTGTTTTACTGTTAAGATAAGAAAAATTTTGTTTCTAAAAAATTATTAAATTATTAGTATAAAATAAATTATAGTTAAAAAAAAAACAACTAGAAAAACACGCTTTTATAAAAAACCTAACTAAAAAGCTAAATGTAGTGAACAATTTCCATTAGTCAGACCTTTTAGTTTTCAAGGTTCAAGGCTAATTTTAGTACTATTCGTGATTTGTTTGAAACTTTGACAGTTTATCCAAAACCAACCAACAATTTTTTTTTATTTATTTATTTTTTTTCATACAATCTCAGAGTATGAATGGGCAAATTTTTACTTTAAAAATCCTCTCTTGCACAAAATGATCTAGAACTTTTAGAATATTACATTTTTTGATTGTATTAACAATTTCTATGCTATGGACTCTTTAACATGACCAAAACTAACTTCATTTGAAAGTGTACAAAATTCGTCGATGTTTGACAATATATTGTGGCTAAATACCTAAATCAAATTCAGATTAAGGGATGTATTTAGACGTAAAATTTAGTAAACTTTAGTTTTGTAAATATAACATTTTCCGATTGAAAGCATTTTTCTATATGTTTTTTTCAAAAATCTGAAACATAAAACTCCACAAAAACATAAAACTTACTACTTCTCTTTTTGCAAGGCAGATCTCCATCTTGGGGGTAATTTAACTAGATTGAGTGAGAACATTAGAAAAAAGTTGTGAAATTATTGTATTGTCATTGGTCCTGGAAACGTGTGCAAATTTTCAAGGTAATAAGGATTGCTGGAAATGAGTGAAAATTACAATGAAAGATTCCGTTACATACAGGTGAAGTCAATAAAAGCTTATTAAAAAATAGAGAAAATAATTATTACTATATCTATATATCTATTTTATTCAAAACATTTGTTTTTTCTGATAACAGAGCAGAAAATTTCCGTATATTCTTCTCCCAGCCGAAGTCTCTGGAAACAGTCAAAGTCATGAATTCTATTCCCTTTTAGGTTATTCTCGAGTTCCTCATAAAAGTGAGAGACTTCTCCACGGCTAAGTTATAAACAAAGCGAAGTTAGTATTCCTTGAATCCTTACTTGCTGTTTGTCTCTTATCGACTTCTTACAGTGTCCTTCACAGCCAAATTCACTCTATGTCCTCTCTACTTTTACGCATCTTTATAATAAAGTGATTCACGCTGCTCCATTTATTTATTAAATACTTAAATATTTATAAAAATACAATACATGTGCAGAATATCAAAGATTGAAATCTGAAAGATAATGATTAGAGATCATTTATATTTCTGCACTTAAAAATAGGTTGATTGGAATTTAAACATGGCCTCTATTAATTATAATGTATATTTAAGATTCATCTTTACGGTTTGTTGTTTATTCTATATTTTTGTGCGGTTCATAAAATCACTAAAGATTAGGTGGCTTGGACAAACTGAAAGGATACCCAGTGAGAGAATGGTGAAGAAAATTATGAGATAGGTTCCAAAGAAAACGAAAGACACCCTTGGAAATCCTGGCCAAAGAAATTTTAGGAAAATATAAGGAGGAGTAGAAATTCTGCGAGAGGCCAAGGCCCACCCTGGACTGTAGCGTCCAAAACAACATCAATCAATCAGTAACTGACATGTTATTATGAGCATTATCTTCTTATTTACTAGTAGTCCAGTCAATGAGTGCTGAAATGAGGGGTGTAGAGTGCATGGAATATGCGATAATTTTTGACTTCATAGCTTCGTTAGGAATAGTTAGAATGTAAACATACTAAAATTCCCCACCACTGGGGGTGAGCTAACGATGGAGGGGGAGGGAAGATGTTTAATTTTTTGCTTTTTTTAATAATATCTCGACAACGGTTGACTCTGGAAAAATATGTTTCAAATCAACGTAAAAGCTAATTAAATGTCCTATAAAATTGATAATATATAAATTGTCGTAGTTCTAACCGTTTACGTGATATTCGTTAATGAAAATCGGTGATTTTCGGAAAAAAAACAAATTTCACCTCACTTTTTGTCAAACTTTTGTTTCGACAATCGTTTGTCAGAAAAAAAGTCAGAATCAAAATTGTAGAGCATTTACTTTGATTTTATATATACGCTTCTGGTATTAGAAGCAAAAGTGAGGTAAACATTTTGTTTATTTCTAAAATTATCGATTTTTAATAACGTATATCTCGAAAACTGTTGAAAATTCAGAATGAGTACCTACAAAGGTGTAATCTCAGATAGGTGCGAACCCAGTTAAAGAAAGCTGAAATGAGGGGTGTAGAGTGCATGAAGTATGCGATAATTTTTGACTTCACAGCTTTGTTAGGAGTAGTTAAAAGGTAAACATATTAAAAGTCCCCGCCCCTGGGGGGTGAGCTAAGGGTGGGGGGACGGGAGAACGTCCCTATTTTGTTTTTCTATAGTATCTCGAAAACGGTGGACTCTAGAAAAATATGCTAAGAATCAAAATTAAAGCTAATTAAATTTTCTATAAAATAATTATACAACTATTCGTCGAAATTCCAACAGTTTCCGAGATATACGTTATTAAAAATTGATAGTTTTAGAAATAAACAAAATGTTTACCTCATTTTTTTGTTATACATTTGCTTCTAATACCAGAAGTGTATATGTGAAATTAAAGTAAATTTAATGCTCTACAATTCTGACTCTGACTTTTTTTCTGAGAAACGATTGTGGAAGGTACTAGAAACAAATGTTTGACAAAAAGTGAGGTGACATTTGTTTTTTCCCGAAAATCACGATTAGAATTACGACAAATTTATATATTATCAATTTTATAGAAAATTTAATTAGCTTTTGTTTATTTGAAACATATTTTTCTAGAGTCAACTGTTTTCGAGTTATTAGTTGTAAATTTCATTAAATAGATAAAAAATCTAAAATGTGAATTTCACCTTCTATTTAACTTTCTCAAGAGCTAATAAAATTAAAAGGTAATCGTATTCTTTGCTTAAGGGAATGACTTCTATTTGCTTTAAAGTTATTCTTCAACTTTAACGTCCAACTTGATTATAGAACTATTTACTATTTTAATAGGACACCTGCGATAAAGCCTTACAGCTTCAAAAACTGTTGATAAATCTAATAAAGGTAGTTAGCTATAAGGTGTATTAAATTGCAATATTATCTCCCATCATTATTATATTTAAAAAAAAAAATATTTTACAACAAAAAACTTGAAAATAGAATCAAACAGCACAATTCGGATACCAAAAATTGGCACAACATGCAACTAATAGTAATCACAAATTAAATTTAAAAAAAAAAATATTATTTTACGAAAAAAACAATTATAGAAGACAAATTTTAGAAAACTTTAGACAAGGCTGTGAATTTTAAAACAGACACATCAAAAGTAGGTGCCCACTATGCACTGTTAATAAACAAACTGAATATTTAATTTAACCATTAGACCTAATTGCAGACAGTTACAGAAATGGACAGTATAATGAAATATTTTTTAAGGTTTATTATTATTAAGGTAATTGTAGTATTTAAACAATAGTTAAAATAATAATAATAATAAATTCTGCAAATATAAGTGGAATAGTACAGTATAGTGTTTTAATATTATTGCAGAAATAATGATAATCAGATATAACAAAAGTGACAAGACTATTCAGTCGATATTATATTCTTTAGACCTAATCCAAATGTTTGTATGAGAACACAGAATGGTAATTCATTCATTATATATAATGTATATTGGATAGCAGTTTAATATTGTCATAACTATTTTCATATTTATCGTCCGTATATGTTTTTCATTTTTTAGGGCTTGAAGATGTGGCGTAGGCCATGAAACGTCGCTTAAAAAGGAATTATGTGAGAATTTTTAAAATATAATAATGATGGGAGATGATACTGAAATTTAATACACCTTATAAACTTAAATATTCTTAGGTTATATAAAATATATAATATAATAAGGCAGTTATTATCTATTTATTATTTTTACTTTCTTTATAAAAATTGTTCTAGAAAACATGATATTAAAAAGAATAATATTATATAAGATATATTTAAAATAAAAATTAAAGAAAATTATACTATATTATATTATATTATATTATATTATATATATATATATACACTAGCATCTCCCTTCTCGGCTTCGCCCGCTCTCAGCCGCTAAGTACTGAGATGATTTAAACCTAATAACTGAAGTTTTATTTTTTTACTGATAAAAATCTAGTATTGAAGAATATATAATTGAGCAATATTTTCACGTACAGCAGTATTTTTAACATTTTTAAAATAGTACTGCTTAGGTATTTGAAGATTAAGTACAAATATAAGTAGACATCCAAATTTTAATTTTAATGTAGAGTTGAAAATCCATTGGACAGAGGCTATTAAAAAATTCTTACGGATAATGGACTGCATTATCAATGCTAACAACTAAAGACCCGTGAATCATACTTTTATGAAAAAGCAAATGATCGATCTTTTGATTTGGTAATCATTTTTTTTTTTTGCAAAAATAATTTTATTGATTTCAGGTTGGGTTTTAATTTCTAACCATAAAAGTATGTGACCTAGTTTCTACCACTCAACATTGTAGATTTAAATTTTTACTATTGTAAATTTCATTATTGGAAAACCTTCCTAGATCTATGAAAATGTTAAAGTTAAATTTTAGTACAGATGGGTTCAGCAGTTTTACAAATGTTAGCTCTAATGATGCTAACCACATATTGGTCGATTTTCAAACTTCACTGGGGTCCGCATGTCGCATCACATATTTAAATCTTTTGAATATAATTATGTAATAATATAATAATGGAATATAAGTAATTGGTATTATCAGTTTCAAGCTCTATGTAACATCATAACTTTGTAAACTCTCATGTAGAATGGCGCTCGCCTCATACTGGTCAATTATCAAACTTTACTGTTGTCCAGATATTATCGCATTTTCAATGACAAAATAATTGGAAATCAGTCGATTTTATTACTGCTAACCTTGCTGGAAATATAAGGATGATGTATGGTACAGATCGGACAATCGGAAAATTTCTTGTCCTTTTATGTAATAGTATAGACAATTTTCTCAATTTTTAACCATTTTTTTTAAAAATTAATTTTATTACTGGGTAACTAAAAAAACAGGAAAAATTAAAAGCAAAACAAAAACCTCCTGCGTGGTAACAAATCGTACTCTCTATTATATTAATTATTTATTATATAATATAAGTTTAAATTATATATATAAATGAACAATTATATCTCCAATAAAACTACATGTTATTAGTATTTGACCCCTAAGTGGACATGATTGCTCAATTGATACTGCCGCCGAGCTCCTTGCTCATTAATATCTTTCGATAATGGATGGCCAAAGCGGCAGTAATGGCTTAGAACTCAACTAGTTAGTAGAGGATTCATAGTACAAGTACCTAGCTTTTGAATATTTTTATTGTTTTCTCAATGTATTAATTTGTAATATTTAAATTATTATTTGACATGAATAATTTTTTTTAATATTAATTATTATGATTAATTAATTAATTATTAAAAAGATCTTCATCGATGAAAAACCTACCAGTTTGTTCTTGTCCTCAGCCTAATGTTACCTAAATGAACACTTAGACGTAAGCATTTTTGTCTCCAAGCATTTGCAAAGAAAAAAAAAATCATTAGTGCCAAGAGAAAAAACAACAACAAAAAACATTATAATGTTATTATTAACCTATAATAAGAAGTGTTTGTAGTCATGGAATAGTTAACAGTACAAATAGTAAGTATGTATGTATTCGCTTAGGTAAGTAAAATAACTTAAATGTATTTGCTAACAGCTTACGTACTAATTTAACGTTTCAACTCCTCTGACATCAAATCACTTGAATTGCGAGTATAATGGAAATACCTTGCTTTGTTCTCGACGATCTGCAGTCTGGTAAGATTTTGTTTAAATGTTTTTCCGGTTCCTGGTAATTTTTATTTGAGAGTGGATCTGAAAAATCGGAGCAGAAAAGACAACAGTTTCCTAGTTTATATTTTCGTTAGTAAGCGATGATAGACTACCTCTGAGGAATCATCGAACAGACCATGTGAATCAGTCAATTATCTGAAGTCATCAATTCATAATATATATGTATATATATATATATATATATATATATATATATATATATATATATATATATATATAAGTAAGATATGCTATTCTAAGTATATTTGTTGTCCCATAAAAACTGATTTTATTGATCGTTGATGTCATTTTTCAAATTATCTTTCGATTTGGTTGTATATACGGCTTATGCTATGTATCTTTCAAATTATTTATTAAGTAATGTTATTTGATAAATAAATTTAGCCTAAACTTTTAAAGCACCTGACAATTTTTTCGTCAGACTTGACTTAAGCTTAGTCAGGACTTAAAAAAGATACCACTTCAAGAAGAGGCCAGACCCCGCTGACTAGGCAGAATGTGCTCTAGCGAAAACTTCGCTTTTCTTCTCTTGTCGCGTTTATGTAAGAGGAAAAAAGTTTTAAAAACTTCCCTACCTAGGCTCTATTTATTCTTGCAGTCAGTTTTCAATATTACGTAATGAAATTATATTTTCCTTTTTTGACTTTTTCTAAATTCATATATATTCTCTGATAGAAACAAATTAATCTTTATATACTTCTTATGTAGTTTATTATAAACTAAGACGGATTGGTTTGATTATATTGTCTTTACTAAAGGATGTTTAGTTTTTAACAAGTTTGTTTGTAATAACTTAGATAATTTTAAGTAATAATTGAAGTTTTATTTTTTTATCGATAAAAATCTTGTTTTGAAGTTTACTATTGCGCATGTTATTCCTTCAATGATATTTTCACGCACAGCAGTAATATTTAACCAGGTTAAAATTCCACTGATTAGAAGTTTTGATATGAAAAAGCAAACGAACAACGCTTTGATTTGGTAATGATTTTTGTTCTGCAGAAATAAGTTTATCGATTTCATTTGGTAGGAGTTTAATTTCTAACCTTAAAAGTTTATGACTGTGTGACAAACCTTATGTCACATAACACTGTACATTTAATTTATTATTATAGTAAACTTTACAATTGTAAACCTTCCTAGAACTATAATGTAGGTAAAATTCGGTTCCGATGTGTTCAATAGTTTTGCTAAAACTCTGTTGCAGAAATAGCTACATCGTTCGATTTTTTATCTAGTTCTTATCTAGATTTTTTTATAAGTCTTGTCAACTGTCCCCAGCCATCAACATTAAAAACTTTCCTTGATTAAAATCAATTTTGTAATAAAAGGAGAACCATATATCGTTACATACGTATTCATATGACAAATATTTGAATGATAAAATTTCGATATAAAAATATCTGGACTGTGAAGGAAAATTTTTATATTTCGTGTCTACACCCAAATATGCTCAAAATTCACAGTTAATATATTATTTACAGACAAAATAATGTATATTCGTCTTGAAGTTTCAAAATAGATCTTGTTTGTTTAATTTTCCGAGCTTGACAGGTGCTGAACTCTGTGAAGAATACTCTTAAATTCTGAGAGGTGAGTGCGTATTATTAAGGAATTCCTGAAATTCCATTTAGATTCCAAGGAGCCTTTCAGTAAACACCACAATAGCTTTTCCGGTACAAATTTTCCGTTTTTATTATTAAATGTATTAAGTGAAGAGTAAGTTGAAAATTGGCGAAATTCAATTTAACGAAGCAAAATAAATAAAAAAAAAAAATTACAGGTTTGTGTAATTTATTATTATTATTTTTTTTTTATTATTGCAAGTGTTGCGTAACAAAGTGAACTGTTTGAACGAAATTATAAAATAATTAACATAAAATAATGAAATATTAAGTGTTAGGGATATTAAATTTTAGTTTTTTTTTTTCTTTTTTAGTTATACCTACACATTTAAATAAATGAAGTAAACATGTAACTGTTGTGATCAGCATTCTTATCTCCTCCAATTAAATTAATATGTTTTTAAAACATGTAAAATTATCCAGATTTATGTTAAAATCACAATAAATGTAACCAATTATTTTGATTGGTTACAATACGATGTAATTATTCTCTTATCGTAAGAGGACATTTGGACCTATATCAGTCATATACTCGTATCAGTACGATATTTGTCATATATCAGGCCATTAAATCATTTATATTACATTATAATTATATTTGATTTATTATTTATATTAATTATATTAGTCTGAAGAGTTTAAAAAGTTACTTTATGCTTGACAATTAATTCTGGCAGATATGTATTTATATAATTCAAAAAGAAATGTACATAAATAGTTTTAAGTATATTTGTGCATACTATCTATGTCCCGTCATTTGTTTAAAAAAAAAGAAAAAAAGAAAAAAGAAAAGAGATCTAGATTAAGCCCCATTATTGGGCAGTTATCGTAGAAGGCCAATAGCTTCTCCTAATGACAAATTAGACGTTCACGGAAAGCAAATTACAGAGGAGTTAATGCGATAATATTTATGGTTTGCATGTTTTGGCTGAATTATTTAAAGATCTGTTTAGCGATAAAACAGTAACGTTTGCTAGGCTCTCTGGCGGGGCAGCCGATCGAGCAAGGTGTCTAAATATAGAATGAAAAAGTGGATTGCGTGCTGTGTTAGAGGTGTCAGGAAGCAAAGCCTGGCGGTACCACTTAGATCCACTCTTACACTGCAGTAAATCTCATAACAATATTTCTTTTATTATGAATAATTTTTATTATATATGGACCATTCTCAAAAAAATTGACACTTGTAGTTAACTTAGTGACAGATAATCGTGGTATCGCCTTTGATTTTTTTTTTATTACACTACTACATCTTTTGTCATTTTTAAAGGAAATTTCTCCTCCAGAGTATATTTCTGAAGTAGAAAAAATGGAAAAATGTTTTGAAAACTACTAAACATGTCAGGAGTGTTACTGTCACCAGCGCAATATTACAACAAAAATAAGCATTTTTGTTTACAAAAATACAATATTCTATTTTTGTTATTGAAATAAATTAAAACTGCACATCCTAAAGAACAATATCCTCGTATTAAAAAAAAAAAAAAAAAAAAAAAAAAAAAAAAATTGAATATACAGACAGCCAGAAAAAATTATGATGCTGTCCTCATGGTCTTACTAAAATATTAGTCTGCTGAAGTGTTACTGTTCTTTCTGACCTTGAGATCCAAGAAACTGACCCCAAACGGATAGGGGAACTTCCTCCAAAAGTATTGCATCCTCTTCTGACCGTTAAACTAGTTGCTTCCAGTTCCATGAGGAGGGAGGTTAGTTAGTTTCGAAAATAATGGTAAGAATTTTTATTCCATGTCAGGAGTGTTACCTCTATAAAATGTCTTTGGCTCAATTTTTATTACATCTAAATATAACAATTATACTATCAAAGAGCTTAATTTGGTTTGTTTAGTTTTTTATTAGTAAACAAGTATCTGAAAGTTCATGAGCATAGGAAAAATAAGGTGAATGTCAGGAGTGTTACAGGTCAGGAGTGTTACCTCACGGACGTCATTCTACAGTGAGATGAAGATTTGTATGCTAAATTCAGAAACTTTTTCCTTATGAGTGAAATAAGACCACATTTTTAAAAATGGAAACTAACTTATAGAATAGTTGGTAACATTCCTGAATAAAAGTTATATTTTACCGACATTATAAATAATTTAATTATTAACCCAATTACCAATTCTAAGCAAAATTAGGTGCCCCATAATATAATTTTATTGCAATACAGAGAAAATTTAAACAAAATTACAGTCTTTAAAAAATTATGTAATTTTGGTAACACCCATGACATAAAAATCACTTCTGTGAACATAAAAAAACTCATGATTGCAAAGTATTTTTCAAAAATTTATTTATTGATTACAAAACGGCGATTGTTTTGAGAATGACCCATATAAATCTAATACGTAAAATTTCTGCTCATTTTTTCTTTGTTCTAAATCTTTAAGTTTGTTTTTTTTCCGTGCCCATTAACTTAAAAATCTACATTTTAAGTCATAAAATTTTATACCAGACTTAAAAGACAAAAAACTGCTCGTCGTTTCCAATTACGTCTGCATTTACTAGAGAAGCTTTCAAAGCTTCCTATGAATTACAAACGACTTATTTACTTGGCAGTAATTAGACATTTGGATATACGAAGTTGAACTTTGGGGCTCCACTAGTATCCAATCCTGACAATCTAAAATCCTTCGTAAAATCCTAAATGCTCCTTTTTACTTCACAAACAAACTTACCATAAAGATCATAATGTTCCATTCGTTGCTGGTATACTCCATAACCACTAGAATCCGCTAGTCTCCCAACTTGCTTCACACTCTATTCCCGATAATTCTTCGAGGCGTCTAAAAAGAAGATGTTCAAGAGACCTTTTAATGTAGAACTATTGAAGTGCTACCAGTGAGTAGTTCTTAACAGGTTATTGACATGCCATTGTAATAATTTTCCTCAAATTTGCTTGTTGAATTTAATGTATACTTTTAAAGTTGTAAAATTAACGAATCAATATATATATATATATATATATATATATATATATATATATATATATACCTTTACCTCTACTAAATAGTAAAATCCAGGACGGGTCTCTTACAATCGTAAGTTGCCTTTTTTATTTCGATTAGTAAGGTAAATTTAAAATTTATTTATGTAATAAAAGTAAAATTTAGATTGTAGATAGTAAGTATTGTTTATTGTAATTTATTTATTGATATTAATTTTTATGTTAATTTTTGTTTCTTTTTTTATCATTTCGCGTTAGGTCATAGGTTATATTCAGTTACGGAAAGGTCGTTCTAATTTGGTGTTAATAGATTATCTTTAGTCTTTTGCTGTTGGAATTAGGTTATTTTTTAAGGGTCACACTTTTCCTTTTAAATCTAATTATTTAGTAAATTACTTATTCCCTTCTTTTTATCGAAGGTTTCTTTTGCTTTGTGAACCTTGTTTCCAATTTTGATCTTTGTTGCGGATTCTCCGTGTATTGGAGTCAGCGTTAAAGACAGGGCTTTCGCAGGATTGTCCTTTCAAACACCCTCAGGCGTTTTTTCATTGCGGCAGTAAAAGTCCATCTCTCAGCTTCGTAGTTCAGAACTGGTCTAATGAAAAATAAAGTTCCCCAAGTTTGGTTAAGCGTAAGGAATTTTTCATTTGAACCAAGGAATACGACATAGGAAAGCTTTATTTTTTAAGCTATTTTTCAACTTTTTTTTTTTTTATGCATTTCCCTATTTCGTATTCCTTGTTTCAAATTTAAAATTCCTTATGCTTAACCAATCTGAGGGGACTTTATTTTTTATTAGACCAGTCTTGACCTGCGGAGGTATTAGTAATGATAACCGTCTAGCATTTCAAATAAATTTTTATTGAATTTCATTTATCTATTTTTCTTTTTCATTTATTTCAGAGCAATAAACATATTCATCTCTGTTTGGATCACTTGGTACATTAAATAATATTTCAGGTCTCGGTGAATAAGTGAATAAGACTACTTTTAGAAGAAAAAATAGTTATTTTCTCAAGTTAATTGTATAAATTAACCCTTTGATTATTTAAATATAATTGCTTTAAAGAAATACTAAATGGTGAGGAGATGAAGAAAAGTGATGTTATAAACATATTCCACGTTTAGCTGCTGATATTGGATAATTAAGGATTTCTAAAACTGTTTCCTTGAAAAGTTGTCTTTTTCGAATGACCACTTATTCACCGAGGATATGCAAAGTAACTGTGACATAATAAAATATCATAACATAATATTAATATACGATTATTTATTTGCTACTATCATTTTATTGTTATATTTCTTTTTTTTTTCAGGTGAGTCAAATTAATTTCTATTCATTTGGAGCAAGGTAAGTACCAAAGGAAAATTTTCAAAATATTTGAAATCTATGATTCCATATCGTATTTGTTTTCGAATTCCTTATTGGGATAAAGTTCTTTAACAAGATACGTGACGTCAGTCATTTTAAAAATTTTACAATAAGTTATTAGGACATAATTCACAATTAATTAAATTATCGTTCTTCCATCCTAAACTTCCTTTTCAATGCACTCGTAAATGTTTACTCGTGATAAATCTGATTAATTGTTATATAGCAAATAGTATAATTATTTATAAATTTATATTTAAAAATAAAATAAAAAAATTACATACAATCAACTTGGTGTCACTTTTCTTTCTGAGTTTTAAGCTTTCTTAACTATGAATTTTTCATTAAAAGCTAAGCATTATTTCTCTTTTATGAATATATCGTACATGCTAGTGAGCATAATAAGTGACAAGATTTTTACTTATAAAGACTACAAACTAGCAGTAACTAAATATTGGTTTTCATTGGCTATCTTTATAACATCAGATATCTTCGGCAGATATTGATAAATATAAAAAATGCACTTTGAAAGGGCATTTATTCATTCAAAGAAAAAATCTAAATACCACCTCGTCCTCCATTTTTTATTTATCTGAATGTCGACTCGTGTACTCGATTTTTTTGACCGTTGGCTTTAAAAAGTTTTAATATTTTCAATAATTAAACTAAAAAGAATTTTTGTAATCACTACTGAAGCCTATGAACGTTTTAGTGTAGAGGACTTGGGTAGTTTCCGCACTATAGGTTGTGAAAGGAGGTGATTTCTTCAAAATCACTCTCAACAACCAGAGTTTCCCCATAAAGGTATTCCACTTTCTAGAGGCTGGATGTGTCCTTGTAGGGTTGATATAAAAAGTCGAATAAATAATTCTAATGTACCAGCCAGACTATAATCTGGCTTGAAAGTCAAAAGAGTTTAGAATAAAAAATGAAAGTGCTAAAAATATAACTACCAAAAAAAAAAAGGCTTTTGATTAAATATGTTGAAATTCGTTAAATTCTGGCAGATCTGAAAATAGTATCCTTTAGTGGCTCTGGGGGTAATGGAGGAGATTCGATCAAAATCAAAAAGATTTAATCAATTTTCCAAAGGACAGCAATTGTCAAAATTCTTTAGATATTTAGTCGCTTAGCCATTGTTTGTATAAAAACTCAAAAATGAATCTTGGCCAGGATTACTGTTCATTTGATTCGGTGTTGAGTTCGGAGAGAGTCTAAACATGGAAGTTTATTTTGTTATATAACACGAGTCTCTAGGTCCTACCGTTTAGGAGCTGTATTAGTTTGAATGAAAGAATGTCCCATTTTGTTCACATTTTTTAAGTTTTGGGGCTTTTATGATACGCTCTAGTTCTGTTGGCGTTAGCTGGATCGAATATTTGACGACAGTTTTCTGATCGGATAGCCTAATGGGGAACATATTTTGTTATATAACATTTATCGCTTGGACCTACCGTTAAGGGGCTATATTATATTGAATAAAAAAGTCACGTTTGAAACCCATTATTTCTTTCAACTTTGTTAATCTCGTATAATTATTAATTCTAAATTTAATTTAACTATTAATTGAGCTAATTTGATATTTAATTGTAAGATGTAAATTGGGAAAAGCAGTAGATTGGAAATAGACATATCAATGGTTCATTTTTTTTTCCCAGTCAGCGAGAAATTTAGTTTTTTTATTCCATTTATTTTTATGTAGTTTTTACTTAGTAACTTTGTAGCTTTAGTAATATGATTTGATTTACCTTTAAAAGCGAACCAGTGAAGCGACTTCTTTTTTTTTAAAGTTTTATTAAAATGAATCGCATAGTATCATAGCTTTTATATCAAAGGTTCTATCTAGAGAAATAATTTGGATAAATTGCTGAAAAGCTGAGTAACGTTACAGTACTTTACTCGAAGAATTTTTAGTCAGTGCGCTTTGGAAGGTTTCGCTTTAACTTAATTGCTTTTAAAGTGGCATTTTCCGTGTAACAAAGCTTTTAGAGTTAATCACTCCCCTTCTTGTATTACTTATTAACTTTTAAAAGAGCTTAAAGTTATACTTGAGAGAGCCATACGAGTATCATTTCATTATACTACTGTTTAAAATTTGTAATATCGATACTACGAAGAAATAATCTTAAATTTAAATAGGATTAGCTTCTTAAATTAATTTGAATTTTTAAAAAATTGTTCAGGCCGAGAGGTTACAAAGGTACGGCGTTATTTATAACTTTAAATTGATAATAAAACTTGCGTGTATTCATTAATTTATTAAATGTTTGAAAATCGAACGCTATGTGGTTAGGACCATTTCGGAATATAGTTTTACCATTTTAGACTACTGTACCTGTCTTTACTAAATTTTAACTACTTACATCATTTTCATATAATTTACAATAGTAAACGTTTAAATGTAAAATGTTGGGTGGTAGAAACGAGGTTTACCATACTGTCAAATACTTTTATGGTTAGAAATTAAAATCCAACTAGATGAAATCAATAAAATAATTTCTGCAGAATAAAACTTATTGCCAAAACTAAATGTCGATTATTTACTTTTTGATATTGTGCGTAAAAAAAATGATTCATGGGCCATTAGTTGTAAGCATTGCTAATGCTGTGTTTCTTATTAGTCTCTGTCCATCTGGGTTACCAACTCATTCAATAAATTTTAAGATTGAATGTCTAATTACGCTTTCACATATTTTTCAAACACCTAATCAGTGTAATTTTAACCAGGTTAAAAATGACTGCTATTTGTGAAAACATCATTGAAGAAATAATGCTCAATTGTATACTTCAATACAAGATTTTTATCGAAAAATAACTAAAACCTCTAATAATAGTTAAATTTATATTAGTTCTTTGCTTATGAGGGCGGGGGAAGCCACGACGAGGTATGCTAGTAATAATATAAAATAAATTCGAAAATAATCATCTTCATCATAATCATCTTATGGCGCTTATGGTCCTTGAAGAACCATTGCCTCCTCAACAATTCTCTGTCATTCAAACCTTTCTTCGGCAGCCCTTCTCCATCCTCTCCCACCCAGAGTCCGAAGATCGTCCTCTACATCTTCAAGCCAACGAAGTCGAGGCCTTCCTCTCCTTCTTATTCCACCCGGGTGCCCCTCCAACATCATCTTAGGGAGTCTACTTGCCTCCATCCTTTGCATATGCCCTAGCCATCGAATTCTGCCTCTTTTTATATTGGCTACAATATCTGGAGCAGCATTTAGAGTTTTCAGTTTATCATTTGTTCTGGTTGGACCATATATTTTTCGAAGGATTTTTCTTTCCCACTTGTTCAATACTTTTTTGTAGTGTGATGTCAGGGTCCATGCCTCACTCCCGTACGTAGAAAATAATAGTATAAAGACATTTTAAAAAAATAGAGAAAAGAAGTATATATGTGCTCATTTTTAAAATTAATTCCAGTAGAAATCATCCTTAAGTTTTAAGATCACCTTAACTCTCTATCACGATGGATTACTCGCGTGCCTATTCGGATGTGGAAAGTCGCAGAGAGTACACCAACGTTCCAACGGTTTTTAATTGTTTCTTTTTTTGCATCTCTACTATGCATCGCTACGCTAGCTCTCCTCTGATATATATATATATATATATATCAGAGGAGAGCTAGCGTAGCCTTCTAATAGGTTTTAGGGATTATTGGGGTGGAGTTTGCAGGTTTGGAGTGGTCACCTACAATAAGGGTTTTAATCCCGTTTCTAACTAATCCCTATCGTAGCTTGTTTTAATCAGAGTTTGTTACTCTAGCTAACTTTGTTTCGTACATAAATAAAAACTTGTACCACGAAGATGTGGTTAACATAAAAAATATATGCGATTCTTCATCGAATAATATAATGCTAGTCACATATTTTCTGTGTTCTCAGGCGTTGTGAAGATAGTTTTTTTACATTTTATTTTTAACTTCTCTTGTAATAAACTTTTGTAATTCGTAACCCTTGCCAGACTACTTAAAACTGAAAGAAACTTAAGAATTTCCAATTCCATGTTCTTTCTTTTGTCCTCATTTCTTACTCGATCTGCTCTGGTTTTCTAGATACATCTCCTCCAATAGTCCACCTCAATTATATTTAACCACGTAAGGATGCTTCAATCAATGCCTTAATTTAGATGTGGAATGGCAAGGAAAGCAATATGCATCTTGCATCCGGTTCCACGGATTCCAAAAAAGAATAAGGAAAAGGGCGGTATATTAAAAAAGATACATACCTTCGCTTCCAATTCCATTTCTTTGTATCTCGTTGTTAGCAGTAATTTAGGATGTGGTCATTAGGGAAATGAAGCGGTTATTTCCTCTCTCTAATAGTTTCCTTCCACCAAGTATTCTCTTCCTTCCCTCAGCAGCTGGAAGTATCTCAGGTTATACCAAACTTACTACTATAATATATTTGATAATTAATGAATAATCACCAATCAAAATTAAGAACACTAATTAATTCTTAACAGTACGTGATAGAATAAAGAATTAGGTTGAAATTACCTAATCAACAAACTATTATTATCCATAGTTTATACAAACATCTGCTATAGGTGTTATTCTAGGACGATATTGCCTAGAAATACCAAATGAGGTGAATTATTGCATGTTGAACTACGACACGACAGCCTCATATGAGCTAGTTCCGGAGCAGAGGTCGTGACATATTAAACCATAGTTCATAGCAAGACATTCTATTTTAAGTGTTCTTGTGTTACGCCTACAGTAACCAAGTACAGTAGATTATTCTCCATTATTAAAGAAATATTAGTCGAGTGTTTACTCTAAGTTATTGTAAATATTTGTTGTACGCTAATTTTACTATATTTATATTTATTAATTAAATTTAATAAGAGATATGTTTAAGTAATACAGTACATTCTAGAATATCCGACACATATGGGACCAGAATGATGCCGGATTACAGGTAATGGATTTGAGGAAAAAAAAAAAGACATATTTTTACAGTTATATTCAAATGGATAAAAGGACATTCAGATCTACTTGAAACCTATTTAGCTGACAAGGCTGCAAAATAAGCTTCTAAGGATCCTTTCCTCCATTGCCATAAATTCTCAAATCGAAGGAACACCTAAAGTGCATGCTATACACAAACTGTAGACCAGTGGCAGACACGTTGGAACACAATACACAAGCTCTTCCCTTGTACATAATTTCATTCTAGACTTAGGAATTACATTGAGTCAGACTCATGGGCTGACGCCACAGGGTGAATAGCTAATTTTATAGATTTAAAATAAGAAATTCATTCTGTCCTTGTCATTTTACACGAGAAAAAATATACACCACCTCATACACGAATGCAGACTATTCACTGACTACGGACGAAAATAGTACAAAAACTAGGACATTTGCCGGGGGATGGACAATCTTTGATTATCAATATGTTTGAAGACAATGCTTCCGAAAAAAAAAAAGGAAGAGAATATTTGGTGGAACGGAACTATTAGAGAGAGAAAATAACCGCCTTATTTTTCTAATGACCACATCCTCAGTTACTGCCTACACCTAATACAATTAAATGGAATTGGAAGTAAAGGTATTTCTATTTTTTAACATACCGCCCTTTTTCTCATTCCTTTTTGGGAAAAGTCCTCCTACATAGAATCGGATGCAAGATGCGTATTTCTTTCCTTGACATTCCACTTCTAAATTGAAACATCGATTGAAGCATCCTTGCGTGATCGCTCAGTAAGTTTCAATCGATAAAAAAGTGAACTTGGTTATGTTAACCTACTGAGGTGTCTGAAAAGAAGATGGCCTCGGGACCTTTTAATATAGAACTTATTGAAGCGCTACCAATTGTTAGTTGCTTTACAAGGAATTGACAAGTTTTTACGAGCATTATCATCTATTTTACTCTGCATTTTTCTTTTTTTTTTGTAAACAGCTTTAAATTTCAATAAATAGCTTAAAAAGATAAAAAAATAAAAATTGGAGTGGTTATTCAATTGACTTTCTCCTTACGTGGTCCCTCAGACGATTAGAGATAGGTTAAATATGGTTGAGGTTGTGCATCTAGGTGTATCTAGAAAACCAGCAGATGGGGCAAGAAATGAAGGACTTAAGGAAGAACATGGAAATTACGGAGAGCGTGATGAAGCATGTCATGAAATTGAAGTGAACATGGTATGGACATGTCTATGTTAACCTACCGAGGTTTCAGAAAAGAATATGGCCTCGGGGCCTTCTTACAAAGAACTTATTAAAGCGCTACCAATAGTTAGTTGCTTTGCAAGCAATTTACAAGTTATTACGAGCATCATCATCTCTTTTACTATAAATTTTTTTGTTATTTTCAAACAGTTTTATATTTCAATAAATAGCTTAAAAAAGATAAAAAATAAATAAAAAAATGGAGTGGTTATTCAATTTACTTTAAAAAAGTGTTCTCTTTTGATGAATCATATATAAGATTTTGTTCAACTTATAGGCTCGATTCTTGTTTTATGGAAGGTTCTATTTTAATGTGTTCTTTGTTTCTGCTTTTGTAAATTATGAAATTCATATTAATAAGTCTTATTTGTTAGTAATCACACCAATCGTGCAATATTTACAAATTGCGTTGTAGATGTTTTTTAAGGATAATTTCAGTAGTGGAATCAATCAAATTTCATTTTACGAAATTTAATTGAATATGTTCCGATATTTATTTATAAAAGATCATCTAGACGTATATATCCTATAGGTATATAAAATATATATGGAAGGAGTGTTGTGATATTAGTGAGTGTAGGTAGAATGGGCCAGACAGTAGGGTCTCCTATCTGCCACTGATAGCACCAGAGCCATCAGTTACCTGCCAACCGTCCCCTATCCACTCAATCGCTGGCCCTCTAGACCTATCTTATATCTAATTTTTCTTTTAATCTTCCTTTTGGTCCCATCTTGCTAGCTATCCCAATCACTTTTGATAACTCCCTGCAGATGAAGGGCTATGAGAATAGTGAAGTTTATCTATCTCTCTTATTTCAATTGGTATTTATCATACGCAAATAAATTGATTTAAATTGAGTGCTACCATATACTCGTAATACCGTAGCTGAAGAGATTAAAACGGAGCCACAACTTAGTAGACACTGCAGTATAGTGATAGTGTTATCCGTTCAACTAATTCGTAGTTATAACTACCCCGTTTCGAAAAAAAAACTATAGATACATCTATACGAAGGTACAAAGTCTCTATAACTTCCTCGCATACTTGTTTTCCCAAAAATGCTCTCTCCACTTGTTAGTCGTCCGTTCTCAAGTAGAGTATCAGCCGTGCGCTCACTCACTTCTTTAAACTTTTAACGGTTATACGTTTGGTAACATGTTCCATATCAACTTAAAAGAAAAAAATCTTCTTGTCGTTTCTGATAACTCCAACATTAACTTGACAAGCGTTCAAAGCTCCCAATAAATTACACAAGACTTATTTACATATAATATTACAGTATTTAGTAGTCTCTTTATGCTGCTATGGCTAATCGGACGATGCTACGGTGGGAGTCCTAAATTTTGCCTATCCAGTTATAATTAGGATAGGGATCTTTAACGAGTACCTGACATCGCACAGCCTCGGGACCCTATTTTACGTCCCTTCCGAAGGACGGCATAGCTAAGGATTTTTTACTCCCTTTAAAAAATCCTAAGGTCATCTGCCGGGCTGCGAACCCGCGATCTTGGGTTTAGTAGGTTGCTATGCTAACCACTACACCACAGGTGACCCTCAAAATCCTTCGTAAAACAGACTAATTTTTCTTCGGAATCCACTTAAAATGCTTAAACGGTAATAAACTGCTCATCTTTTTCTATTACTTCAATATTTCCTAGACCAGCACTTAAAGATGCCTATTAATAGGGCGTATAAAAAAAAAAAAAAAATTACCGTTTTATCAGATTCCAGAGTTCAAAAGTCAGTAAATACCTTAATGCTATTTATTATTTACCAATACTTAATAATCCCTTTAGAGCATTCTCTAAGCTTGTTTACTAACACTGGACTTCTTAAAAAAAAGCCTCAGTTCAGTTATTTATTTCAAAGAAGAAACATGACAGTGTCCTACGAAATTCTCGTAATTTTAAGACATTACTGGAAATAAAAAAATCACTGCCGCTGAAGCGATTCGTGAAATTATTAAATATGAAGGGGAAGGTGTCCTTGAAGAGCGCACTGCGCGGCGTTGGTTTGAAAAATTTAGAAGTGGAGATACGACGTTGGAAAGGAAGAAGGGCAACGGGAGTCCATTAATGGGTATTGATGAGGTTCCGAAGGAAGCTGTTGAGTGAAATCCGTCCACAAGTACTCGCGAACTTGCCAGAGAGTGTGGTGTGTCGAAAGATACTGTTAGTCGCCATCTTCTCTCCATGAGGAAGGTGAAAGACCTGTAGACTGGTCCCTCACGAACTTACTCCGTCGAACCAAGGAAAAGTTTACAGAACTTCATGGGTAACTTGTTTCGATCCATGGCCCAATTTCTTCAAGGGAAAAAATTTGATAATTTTGCGGAAGTTGAAAATGCTGTCCAAGAGTTCTTTGACAGCCATCCCAAGGAATGGTATCAGCGCGGCATCGAACAATTGGCTAGCAGATCAAAAACGGTCATTTTTTTTTATACACCCCATTATTAACAAAAGATTCAACTATATGACCGTTATAAGACCTACCAAATGGTGCGTTACGGCCGCACTAAACCATTTAAATCATATTGTGTCCAATCGTTACAATCAAAAACACGTCGAAAAATTCCATATTCTCTTTATTTTGTCAATAATATACTTATCTTATTGTTTAATGTTCCATTAGTTGCTGATTTGAATACAACATCGTATTTATTCAAAAACTGTCATAATATCAGTGCGGATCAAAACAAATGATGGTCAGCTAAAATGAAGCTATTTTCGTAATTAAATGTTATACTAACTATTGCTGGGTTGTGAATCTAGATTGTTTTCTAGGCATAGCTTTATAGTTAAGTAAATGTGTTGGAATATGGAAGTTTGTTTTCTGTTATTAGTTCTGCTTTTCAAAGTTCGAACTTCCCTTATATTTGTTGTTGGTTATGTTGAAGAGTGCTTCAGTTAAACTTGTATAAATGGCAAGTTAATTAAGCTTGTATTCTCTGTTTATGTTAGAGTTGTTTGCGATTCTATGTTAAAACGAATAATCTAGGAAATTCGATTCGTAATTTATTAAAAAATTCATCTTTTAAATACAACTGTTATTATTTCTGGAATCTAAGAGAAAACTACAAAGAAGAAAACAAAATTAAAGAATTAAACGATCCTTGAATCCCTGATATATGAAAGAATTAATTTAAAGCGAGGTTTTTAAAGAGCATGTTTGAAAAAAATTAAGTGAAGAGCTCTTAGGAAAACAAGATTCTTAAAACCGCTAAGCAGCTCTGAGGTAAGTATCCTTTGCCTCGACGAGTACCCAGTTTTCAATCTAAATTTTCTTCGGAAAATATAATGGAACCCTTAACAGGCTCTGGAGCGATTTCTTCCTCGTTGTTACTGCTTTACCCATTTTTTTTTTTTCGCCAGATGTAAAATGATTTAATAACAAATCTCATGTTTTCTTACTTTGCATTGGTTTCTAATTTTATAAAAAATATAACAAATGATATAGAAATAAAAAAAAAAAAAAAATTAAAATACTATTTCAATGAATTTTTGCCAACGAGTCAATAACTTTACTATGCCTTATGAGCAGAAGCTTGAGCCTTTGGTATTAACAAATACTAAAAAAAACAAAACATTTTCTGTCGAATTTTGACTATGGATCTTTTCACTTCTTAAAAAGTGGTCCATGAGTAAAGAATAGTATTCAGTTGGCGAGAGGTTTGGAGAGTAGTGTGGATGAGGCCGTCTCACAATGAAACTCAAAAATATCCGTAAAATCATATGTAAGACGTTGGTGATCTGTTATTGCATTAGATACCGTAGTTTCGAGCTTTTTTTTTACTTTTTCAAATTATGTAAGGTCAATGACTGATCATTTGCTAGAGGTTC
Organism: Euschistus heros; assembly: GCA_003667255.2. NCBI lineage: Eukaryota > Metazoa > Arthropoda > Insecta > Hemiptera > Pentatomidae > Euschistus > Euschistus heros. The sequence goes on along the minus strand of RCWM02000032.1, from coordinate 1,174,624 downwards.
TTTGCACTTCTTAATCTGGGGATTTCTTCTACAAAAGCTCCTCAGAACATGTTCATCAAGGGACGTAGTCCTTTCAAGACCTCCGTTGTCTTCTAGGCCGAAATATCTCCTCCCTCCAATTACCCCCCCCCAAATTATTTAAACCAACGTTGATGGGTGTTCTTACTCAAACTCTAATCACTCCGTTCCGACCGAGTTTAAAATCATAAAACAAAATTAGGAAAAATTCACACTTTGACATGATAGTGCAAAGCAGTGACATGCTCCGAGGTAAACAAATATTTTTGTTTGGAAGAGGATTAATAATTGAAGACAGGTATACAAAGAACTAATCCCTCAAACGTTAACAGTTTATTATCTCGATAGGAGAGTTAATGAAAACATAAGCAATTTCCATACAACCTAAATACAGTGAAACTCCTAAAATCCTAATATATGATATTTTTTTATTACATGCAATTTTTTATAATTATTTTATTAACCGACATTGTAGAGCGTGGCTCGGAGGTCACATTAAATAAGATAGGACCCGTTTTAATAGTTTTCATGACACAATAAAAGACGTAAAACTAAATAGACCAAGCTTTAGCCTACCGGAACTGTGTCTCAGGATTAGGTGTGAGGCCAACCCCCTCATAACAGTCAAGCTCTGAGTAAACTTAGTGAATTTCTAAAAGCATAGCACACCTATCCTACACGGGTTTTGCCCAGTCCGGGACCTATTGCCTTTGCAAGTGGTCTCTTCATAAACTTAAAGAGTTATAGCACCTAAAAGAAAACGTGTAGTAGTAACTGAGTCCGAAAAACTGTCCATTGTAGAACGTCTTAAGGAAAGGCGAATCCAGGAAAAAATTGGTGGATGAGTTCTGTGACGTAACATCCAGAGATTTCCGATATGTTAACTAAACCTTGTTGTTACATAGATATTATTTTAGAAAGAGCCACATTTTTAATTTTCAATAAAATAAATAGTTAAATCATTACATATGTCTGTATTTTTTATTTCAATTAAATAGTAAATCTAATTATCCGGATTTTTGGGTATCCCGATCAACTTCGGTCCCAATTAATCCAGATAATCGGAATTTCACTGTACTTTGAAATTCCTTTTAAACAATGTCCTTGTCCGATAGATTTCGTGTTTACATATTAAAGAGCCTATCGTTACAATATACTTATAAGAGTGCATTTTTTTGACATAGATATATCTTTTGACTGTAGGTTTATAATTTTTTGGAGTAACGTTTTTTTCACACTCAAAAGTGTAACATTTTGACACGCTCTAGATCTGTTAGTGTTGCTCGGATCGAATATTTGAAAATAGTTTTCCAGTCAGAAATTTAATGGAGAATATTCTTTGCTAAATTACAATTGTCACTGGGAGCTATTATTTACAAGCTATATTGGTTTGAATGTAAAAAGTCAAGTTTGAAACTCCTACTTTCTCTCAACTTCGTTTATTTCCAATAATCATTAATTCAGTTATTAAATGAAGTATTTTTATCCTTTTAATTCTAAAAGATAAATTGGGAAAAGCAGTAGATTATAGGTAGACTTAATATTGTTTTTTCCAGTCAGGGAGAAATTGATTTTGTTTAAATCTCTTCGTTATTATCAATCTTTCACTTTAACAGTTTTCACCTTTACCTTTTCTTGTAATATCCAGTGGTATACCACAGCTGCATATTTAAGAATTTATGAATGCATAGATAAAAAGAAGCTGACGTTGATAAATGTCCTCTTGCATTCGAATTGCCGTGTAGATGGGACTAAAGGTTTAATTGGAGACAAACATGTGCTCGCGTGCCTACTCAGGACCCATATATCTAATATGTCCCGTCCCTCCCTCACGGTATTCGAAATAACCATATTTCAAACTTGTCTACTCCTCCACCCTGATATTAATCTAAATCTGTCTTCTCACCTCTACAAGCTATTAATTTACCCAAAATTTACTAATTAACTACAACAAAACTGCTTCTTCCTTAAACGTGATATCTCCAATAGTTATCTTCTTCTTTTTTTTACCATACTAAATTATTTTTTCACTCTGCTCCAGGAAGTTAACTGATAATTTTTTTTTTAAAGAAAATAATAGCAGTTTATAAATGCTTGATTTTTATTTCAGCTCACATTTATCGATTCCTTCCTACATATTATTCTAAAGATTGATCCCATATCTAGAGAAAGAAATTGTAAAATATCAGGGTGGCTTCGTTAAGGGTAAATCAAAGAATTTTTATTGACCAAATATTTATATATTTATTATTTATTTACATATAGACACTAGAAAAGAGTACGGAATTAATACTCATCCTGTTTTTATAAACTTTAAGCAAGCCTATGACTCAATTGATAGAGAGGAAGCATAAATGGCCATGGCGGAAATGAATATAAAAGATAGTCAGATTGGTGAAAATGACAAAGCAATCAGTCCTTTTTAAGGATGCATGGGGCATTGTCAAGAGGTCAATGCTTTCGGCTCAAAAGCAGGTGTAAAACAAGGAGATAGTTTGGGTTGCCTTATTTTTAATCTCTCTGTGGAAAAAGCCATAGAGATTCTTGAATCCAAATAGGAGGCACAATTCTAAACAAAAATACAAATTCATGGATATGCCTATGACCTAGATATAGGCGGAAGACCATCAAAAACCGTGCAACACACATTTGCTGTAGAAGGAAATTTGGAGATGAGACTAGGACTATTCATCAACAGAGACAATATGTGTATCAATCATCTGGTGGATTTGTAAAGTTAGGACATAATATCGAAGTGGTCCAGGTATAGCACGCAGGTTAATGTCCTAAATGACATCAATGAAGAAAAAGGATGGCGAATTATGGTAACCAATCGATACTATTTGGCTCTACAGCAGCTCTTGAGGAGCAGAATCTTTTTTCAGAATGCTAGGCTGAGAATTTATAAAACACTTGTTAGACCTGTTCTTACATATAAATCTGAATGGTGGACGATTTCGAAAAACTATGAGTTATCGCACGTCAGGTTTGAGAGGAACGTTCTTCGGAGAATCCGGTATACTCTGATGGAACCTACAGAAGGAGATCCAACGCAGAAATCCAAATACTGTTGAACGAAATGGATATCTGCCAATTTATTGAGCTCTCCCGGCTACGAAGGGATGGTCATGTTGCCAGAATGGGTCCGGAGGAAATACCCGCATAGGCTCTAACAGAAAAAATTTATGGTACGAGGCGTATCAGAAGACCTATAATGCAATGAGAAGACAGTATTGCTACTGACTCAATAACTGCACTAAGTGTCAGAAACTGGAATGCGGCAGCACTCAACCGTGAAGACTGGCGATCAATGCTAGAGCAAACCAGGTGTCTACTATCAGGGATGTTGTGCTATGATGGTAATAATTTATTAATTTCATATTTGACAAAGAAATACTGAAAGCATAATTAACATGTTTTCCATTGCTTTGTAGTTTTAAAATTCGCTAAGGAAGTTTAACACCTGGTTGGGGTGACAGATATATCCATAATCTAATGCTTTTCCCAATTAACATTTAGGAAAAAAAATGATCAAATTACTTAAATTAATAATTAATGATCATTTGACATATCAAAGTTAAAATAACATTCCAACCAATATATATAGCTCCTAAACGGTAGTTCTTAGTGACAAATGTTACATACTATAAAATATTCTCCATTGTATTTCTGATTAGGAAACTATTGGCAAATTTTCGATCCGAGAAACACTAACAGATCAAGAGCGTGTCAAAAAATCCACGTCACTTAAAACATGTAAGCAATACAAAAAGCGAAACTGTTCAGAAATTTAACAAAACAGAAGCATAAGACTTGCAAAACAAGAAATACCACATGTTCCTACAAAAAACATAATAGAACCAAAAAACGATGAGGAAAGGAATTCAAATTTATTCAGTCACCATGACGAATACTAAGTGAAAAAGAATTGAAGGGTTTGGTCGATGAAGGGGTTGTGAAACTAAATACAATGTTGATTAATTTATTATTGTTTTTTTTGTTTAGTTCTTCCTTTAGCAGAAAAATGTTACTTAGACCCTTTGTCTTCTTCATATCTACTTTTCTTGTTGTATTAAAATGTCCAGGTTTTGCTAACACCTTTACTCATAAATTCTTCATCCTCTAAGTCCTTCAATTGTATCACACACATTATCGAAAGCATTATGTAGAAAAATCGATTTTTCTGTCGATATAAAAAAATAAATAAAAGATTGGCATTGAATTAGAAGAAACCTTTAAAATATTTTATGCGTAATGAATTGTAGAGCCTAGAATTGTGTAATTAACTCGGAAGACTTTTGACCAATGACGATAAGAAAACAGTTCATCATGCATTTAATTTATCTTATAGTTCTCAATACGGCCGATTCAGTATGATATGAGTTCAAATTTAAATTTTATAGAAAATTTTAGAGGTACAAATGACAATTTTAATAAAGAGTCTTTAAATTGAAAAGCGACCCATTTAAACGTTTGGTATTATAGAGTAATCGATATTGTTTTACGATTCACATGCCTCACTCAATGTGTTGAATAAAGAAATGATCTGGTGGGATGTGAATTGAATTGTGAGCTGTAGATTGATGTGGGAATCTGCATTTCTAGCCGTGTCAATTCTAGTTGTTAAATAATCTATGGTGTAATGTTCAGGAATTGATGAGAATTTTAAAATTGTTTTTCGTTTCCATTTATACTGGCTCTTGTTCTTATAACCAACTATTGTATTGAGAAAATTATTTTTAATAAGCCGCAACTACCTCTGAATATTTCCCAATATCCCCGAGTGCACATTAAATCGCTTCGATTAATGGGAGTATATTAAAGTTTTAGATCAATAATTCTGTTTGTTTCAGAAGTACCATAAAGACTTAAAGAATATAGCTTACCTCAGCTATATTCAATTAATAAAAGTTCTTGAGGTTATGGTCCCATTAATTCTTAGACCGCGACAAATCATGTACTTATAAGATTATATTTTATTCTTCCTGCGAGGTTTCATTCTTTCTGCCATCGATATTTTATTAAATATTTATTATTTTTTTAAACCTAATTTTTAAAAATAATGAGTATTGTGTTGATTTCAATGGTCGATTCATTTCTTTAATATTTCTTTTAAAAATTAGTTTGTTCACGGTGAATAATTTTGGGAGAATTAAATTTAAAAGAATGGTTTGTTTAATAACAACGGCATTTATAGATACCAATAGCATATCCACCATTGACATTGTAAGTAGTTTCATACTTCTCCATATTTTGTAATTATACGCATGTTTTTATATATTTATATTGTAGCTAACTTTATGTTTCGAAATAGCCTGTATAGCTGATATAATTTTATTGTAACCTGGTTTTTTACTGTAGGGCATGATTATGAAAAGAATATAGTCTCGAAATGTCACCAAAATAAGTTGTTTTTATTTATTGACTGAACGTCAAGAACCTTATTAAACATATATACAGGGTGAGTACCTCTTAGCGTAAAAAAAAAAAAAAAAAAAAAAAAAAAAAAAAAGGGAAACTAGATAAAAAAAATGAAAGATTTTTTGAGGAAGGTGTTATATCTCTACTTAGTTTAAGTACTTTTCAAATGTTTACCACATTTTTCGGATTTAGCATTAAATTTTCTTTAAGAGTGCATGAACCTTGAATTTTACAAACTTGGGACCTAAAGAACAGCTTGACCTTCACCTTATTCGGGAAAGTTACAATGTCTTTTAATACTTCAACGCTCACCGTTTTTCGAAACTGCAAATCTCACACAAACTTGCAAATGTAACCAGCTTTCATAAGGTATGATTAAATTAATGATCTGTATCGATTTCATGGAGAAATTTACTATTAAAACCGGAATAACATGGTGTTTTCATTTGGCGTACAAATCAGTTACTTGTGTAAATAAGACATTATGATAATCGCTTAATGGAACTATGAATTTTAAACATAATAAACTTCATTGGAATAAAAATCAAAGAAAAAATTTATTTTTTAATAGAAAAAAAGAAAAACTCAATGAAGTGACGCCAGATCAAAGGATTTTATGTTATTACATTTGTTTATTTATCATTATTAGGGCGTATAAAAAAAAAAAAAAAAAAAAAAAAAAAAAATGACCGTTTTATCAAATTCCAGAGTTCAAAAGTCTGTAAATATCTTAATGCTATTTATTATTTACCAATACTTAATAATCCCTTTAGAGCATTCTCTAAGCTTGTTTACTAACACTGGACTTCTTAAAAAAAAAAGCCTCAGTTCAGTTATTTATTTCAAAGAAGAAACATGACAGTGTCCTACCAAATTCTCGTAATTTTAAGACATTACTGGAAAAAAAATTTCACAGCAACTTGTGAAATTATTAAATATGAAGGGGAAGGTGTCCTTGAAGAGCGCACTGCGCGGTGTTGGTTTGAAAAATTTAGTAGTGGAGATACGACTTTCGAAAGGAAGAAGGGATTCGGGCGGCCATTAATGGATATTGATGAGGTTCTGTTGGAAGCTGTTGAGTCAAATCCGTCCACACATACTCGCGAACTTGCCAGGGAGCGTGGTGTGTCGAAAATACTGTTAGTCGCCAGATTCGCTCTATGGAGAAGGTGAAAAAGACCTGTAGGCTGGTCCCTCACGAACTTACTCCTCAACAATTAGCAGAAAAGTTTACAGAACTTCATGGGTTTGAACTCCTGCCTCATCCACCATATAGTCCAGACCTCTCACCTTCGGATTACTACTTGTTTCGATCCATGACCCATTTTCTTCTAGGGAAAAAATTTGGTAATTTTGCGAAAGTTGAAAATGCTCTCCAAGAGTTCTTTGACAACCATCTCAAGGAATGGTATCAGCGTAGCATCGAGCAATTGGCTAGCAGATGGGGAATGACGGTAGATAACAATGGACTATATTTCGAGTATTCATTGTATTTTATATCAAAGAAATAATAATACAAATATTTGTTTAAGAAACGGTCATTTTTTTTTTTATACACCTCATTATTATTTAGGATTTATTTTATTAGATTTCCAATCTAAGGTTTAAAACACAACGATAATGATCATAGACTTCAATTTTTCAGTTTGCTTCTGAATGCAGATCATGTGGAAGAATATTTTTGAGGTGAATTTTGAGAACAGATGGGTCTGTTTTTACAGGGGAAGGCATTTTTATAGGGAACGCGCAGAAATATATGCACTTATTGTAGGGTTATGGTGTTGTGGAAAACTGAGAATACTAGACCTATACTAAGCCAAATATCGGTATATTACCCTTAGTTCGACTTTTAGATTTGAAAAGGGTATAATAAAAAATCCATCTAGAGAAAGTCGTAATGCGGAGAGGTGGTTAAGTGGATGGAGTTTTTCTTTGTGGAGGGAGTTGGATGGTGGACCGAGGCGAAGAAAGGCGCCGATATGGCTCAAGAACTCTGGCCCCGATAAAAACCGACGTCACCACTAGCGGCTAATGATGTAGTGCCAACTTTGGAGGTCCTACTCAGTCTTCTGGCTAAGTAGATATAGAGATCAATACTCAATATCCCTAGTCTACTCCGCAGAGCCCTTAATATTTTGCCTTCGAAAAATAGTGTTTGTTTCTTGCTATACTTAAACCATAATTTATTACTCTTTCTATCAAGAATTGGCAGATTAGTTATTAATTCAGTCTTTTTATTTAACCGTCTTAGCGAAATCAATGGCCTTGAAAACATTTTCTTTTTCTTTACTCAAATTTTTTTTTTTCAAATCGAGTATGATGCAACTAGGGAACATAAGATAAAACCTGACACAGTTGTCCAGTCAATGAATGCCGAAAATGGGGTGTAAAGTGCGTTTTCTGTAATCCAATGTTTTTCTTCGGAAACATGTTCAGGGAAGTTAGGTTCACATACCAAAAGTCCTGCCGTTTTCGGGCCTGGGAACAGGAAGAGGGGGGGCAAAAGGTCCCCCCCCTTTTTTTAAAGATTCCCGGTTTTTCGCTCAATTCTCAAAAACGGTGTGTCGTACGCAAAACATGACTATTTACTAAAGTTAATTAAATTTTCTACAAATTGTATCCTATGCACTTTTTTAATATTCCGTTCTGTTCCCCAGATATACGCTTGGCAAATGCGAAAAAGCGATTTTCACCTCACTTTGTCTTTCCATATCTTCTAAAACGTTTCTCTTATGACAAAAGGCCTTATTATAAATGTTGTACAGCATTAAATTTACTTTATAAAATGTTAAATTCTCTACTAATTGTACCAAATAAAATTTAGGATAGGGTGAGTAGTTTCGGAGTTATAGCCTAAAGAGTGCCGAAAAAAAGTGCATTTTACTGAGAAGTGCAGCGTAATGCAACTTATTTTAGTTTTGGGAATCTCAGTGTATGAATGAATCATTGAAGTTCATTATTCACGATTGATTAGAATAAGTAATGCGTGTATGGACTTAAAGGAGGGAGCTTTTTAGACTTAAAAGAGGGAGTTTTTCTATCTCTTTCACTATATTTTTTCGGACATTTTTTTTTTTTCAACCTGAACATAAGCTTTAATTGTCCATGTTTCTGCTCCAGATGACCATTATAATCTATACAATGTTTTTAAATACTTATATTTTGTTTTTTTTTGTGACGTACCTACTTCATGGTAGTGAATTTAGCTTAGAATAACTTTTTTATATTTTCTATGATAATAATAAACTTTTTATTTACAAACGAACAGTTTCAAAATAAGTGTTTTAAAACTCACATAATATGTATCCATTTTACATGTTCATGTTTTTGCATAAAAATCCCAGTGTATCATGTTATTCTCTTTCTATTTTTCGCAGTATGAAAACAATATTACTTATTACTTATTTCTTATACTAATCTTCAATAATTATAAGTTATACATTATGGTAGAATTTCCAATATATTTGGATATTACAGTATCCGTTAGTACTCTTAGTATCCAACTTTTGTTCGCAAAAATCTTATCCAAAATTTCTAAATTAAAATCTTTCATTATGACGTTAAGGAAAATAATCCAACACGTAGACATTTATTTAGTTGAACTGACATCTTCACTGCCATATATTTATGTATATTGTATTATAATCTTTGTTACGCTACATAAGACACTACATTTAATTAATTCATATTTAGCCTACGTAAATTGATGTCATTACTCCGCTAGCAAATCACATGAAAACGCTTCCTTATGTTACTTGCTACTGAACAAACTATTAAGCACAACGATCAAAATGGTTTCTACTGATTTTTTTTTTACTAAAAAATATACTCTTTTTGGGTTTGTTCTTGCAAAGACTAAAACAAAATAAAACTTCCTGAAAAATATTTGTTCTAGAATTTCTTATAGTTAACTGTCAGTCCCTTAAGATGTGATGGTTTAGGGACACGAGAAGACCGAGGAACGGAAAACAACAAACAACCATTTTTTTTTTTTAAATCACTTTCCCAAGCCCAGACTAGAGTCATCGACTCTAAAGCATGCCTTAGGGCCTGTTGTGCTCAACTGCTGCCTGATTTCCCTTGTCTAAGGGCTTGTTCGATCCTGCTTTTCCAGAGTACTTCTTCTTTTCTTGATACAAAACTTACTCATTTAAATTCAAGATGTAATCAATTTGTTTTACACTATATTCTGTAGCATAAGCCCTATGTTCCTACGCTTTATCATATTAATAAAATTTAGCCTAAAGAACTACCCACAACTTATCTGTAATTAAAGAAATGATTAGTCATCTAAATTTGAAATAAATTGAAGAGAAAATGGAGAATAGCTGAAAATATTATATATCGTCGAATGAAGATATCAGATCCAGAGCGTATCAGGGGATGACGAGATCGGCTTAGGAGGGCTGAACGTTATCAGAGAAGGTCGATGAAGTTACCTTAATCCTTTTCTTCCGACCTATTTCTTTCTTCTTTTTTTTTTTGTTTTAATTAGTTTAATTTAAATTCAAGATAGATAACACAAAATGCAAATTAAAAAAAAAAAAATATTACATTTAAAAACGTAAATTCTCTTTTTAAGATAAAAAACATACAACAAAGTCATAATTAATTTAAATATTTAATAGGATATAGAAAATGTTTAACAAATTTTTGTTAGTCAACATAAATACGTAATTATGTATTCAAAGTTACAAACACCCGTCATCTTCCTTTTATTTAAAATATCCTGCAATTCTAGTCCGGTATCCAATCACTACAAACAAGATCTCGTATTTCCAATCTTTATACTCCATTTTGCAGTATTAAGTAAGTACTGTATGCTAGCGTTCCTTTTTTGTCCGATCCCTTATTCTTTGGAATTTTCTCCCCACTTGTATTCGCAATGCTTCTTCCCTCGGAAAATTTTAAACACTCTTCTTTCACAATCTTCTTTCTCTCGAAACTGACGCTCTCTAATTATATGGATGTCTCATAATGTGTCGAACGTAAAGCATTAGCCTAAGTTTATAGTTTTCTAATGATAATGTTTTGTAAAGATAGTTTTTGATTTTTCATTTTTTTTTCCGTCATTATAATTTGTTTTGTGTTCTCTCTACGATTTTGTAATATTTATTCCTATATCAGCTATTTATTGTTTATTTGTTTGTTTTTTTTATTTCTAGTGTTAATGTTTCTTTTTGGTTTTGTTTTTGTTCTAATGTACTTTATACTTACTTTTATTTATCTTGTTTTATTAGTTAGCATAAGTCACTATCCAAAATTAGGATAAAGCTAACGTTAACCATAATACTTCGAGCCATTGTTTAAAAAAATCAGCTGAGTTGTTTGATTGGAATGGACGGTGCCAGGACAACCGGTTATGATCATCAAACTGTCAAATCAAATTCATCTAAAGTACTTGCGTACTTGCCAGAAGGTGCTCTGTGTAGAAAGAAATTTTTTTTTTACGAAATTCTCTTGAAAAATCCATATGAAATGAGATTCTACCTAAAAATTCTCACTTGAAATGGAATGTGGTTTTAATTGCTAAATCGTAGTGTTCTATCGTCAGATCGAGTGAAGGGTATTGTAAGAGAAATTAGGATATCGACGATATTTTGAGCTCTAAATAGCGATGCATGATATATCGGTGACAAAAACATCGGTATATTGTAATTTTTTTTTAATAAAATGACATTTTAAATATTCCAATCACGTTACAACGACATTCCAGTGTATTTATCGTTTTGGCTACTTTCGATAACATCATCGAACCACTGCTCCACCGGATTCGTCAAAAATGAATTTTGTGTTTTATACAATGATATTTTTTTCTTCCCACTTTCCTAATGTAAGAAATTTTTATTTTACACATAATTTAAATGGATTTTTTGTCACTATATTACTTGTTGCCTTAAGGTCAAGCAGATTGTAATTTTAATTTTTTACTGTTTAAAAATTGCCTCCCAAACACTCCAATTCCATATCCTAAACCTTCAAGAATGGAGAATCAAAATAAATCCTAACAAATCTCACTAAATAACCTTTACCCTTCGTCGTAAACCTACGACTTCCTGTACTATAGTATCCTCTAATGATATTACAGTAATTCCTGTTGAACAGATCCGCTACCTAGGACTCCACTTAGACAAACTTCTTACCTGGAATCCACATATAAGACTAAAACGACAAGAAACTGCCCGTCGTTACAGATTTCTTTAACATTTATTCGACAAGCTTTCAAAGCTCTCAAATAATTACAAAAGACTCATATCCATTACTGTGATTAGACCTATTCTGACGTACGGAGTTGAGCCTTGGGGATCCACTAAACTATCCAACTGTCACAATCCAAAATCCTTTGAAAAATACTAAATGCTCCTTACTTTGTCACCTATAAACTTATCCAGAAAGATATGTACCAATAGACTTATCCATAACCACACAAATCCTCTAATTTCTCAATTTGCTTTCCACACCATTCCCGATAACCCTCCGAGGCATCTGAAAAGAAGATGGGCTAGAGACCTTCTTATGTAGAACTTTATTGAAGTACTACTAGTGAGTAGTTCTTTTCAAGTTATTGTGTAATAGTTATCAACACATTTACTTGATGTATCTATTGTTTACAGTTGTAAATTTCAGTAAATTGATATATTAAAAACAAAATATTGTAGAAAGTCTTTTTACTTTTTTTTTTTTTTTTTTTTTTTAAATATTACGTTGTATGTTGCATTTTTATAAAATAGAGAAAACGAGATATCGTAATGAACACATCGATGTAATATAATCAGAATATTTTTTTTTTTAATTATTCATTCTTGTTTTGTTACTGACTGACATTATATAAACTCTGAATACCACTGCGAACAGTCAGATAAAATTACTACAGCGTTACTCAGCTTAAGTATAAAGGCTTAGTATCCCTCCAGCACAACGCTCCACACCATCAAATTTCAGAACATTTGCCTCATCAATACAGACCAGAACTCGCATCAGAATATGATCCTTTATTTCGTTTCATGGCCCACTTTCTTTATGAGAAAAAAATTAACAAATTTTATAGAGCTTGAATTTGTGTTGCAAAGATTTTTTACGCCAAGCAATGGAAGTAACACGGAATCGAACTGGTTAGGTGCCGACAACAGTTAATCAAAGTGGGATGTGTTTCGAATAATATTTTTTGTTTTATATTTATAAAATAATAAATAAATCATATTTTGCTGTACATACTATTGTTTTTATTGTACATGATCATGTGCAATATCGTAATAACATGATCATGTGCAATATCGTAATAACTAAAATATTAGATCATAAATTATACTTTGGAAATTAAAATGCAGTAAGGAACAGAACAATGCAAGGTATTAGCATACACCCTTGTCCTCTCCTCCAAGTACTTATCTCTGACAATAGGTACTTTACAATCATATCATAATACGCACCTCAAACACTTAAGTAAGTATAAGTAGGTGGTAGGGATTAGAAAGGCGATGCCTGAAGCAGAAGTACATAATATGGGTATAAAGTTTGATGTGGAAGACGGTTTAATTTACTTTCTATGATATATAATTTAATTGTTTATAAGCTTTGTTGTCGACATTTTAATCGATATATCAACACAAATGCAAAGTATCGAATATGAAAAAACGCGTTAATTTTAGGATAGATGTATGTTGAAAATTGCCGAATCTGAATTCACATTGAATTCGATAAATCGATTTCCAAAATGCTGCAATTAGTCTAAAAATACTATTTTGTGAATTGAACAATTTCATATACAATAAAAAAAAAGTTAATGCAATGTCATACTAAGAATCAAAACTTCACCAATTTTTCACTACACATAATTTAAAAATCCTTGAAGTTTAAAAAATTTGTCTTTTCCACTTCTTTTCGTCAACCACTGAATTAACCACATTGACAAGAGGAATAAAGTGATTTTCAAGAAACCCGTAAACTTTTTCAATAAACGTTTTCCTAACTCCTAAAACGTGGAAAATGGTGATTTCCATATTCGATAATTTGACTTTGTATTGACTTTATGATAGTAAAATACACCTTAGATATAAAATAAATCACAAAGGGGAAACGCTTCATAGATAATTAGCATCGATAAATTATTTTCTTGTTCTGTTTTACAACTTTTTTTTAATTACAATATCCATTCCGCTTTTTTAGACCTTTTCCAAAAAAATCTATATGAACTAAAATGTAATGAATGTGAAGCTCAAGTTAAATACAAAAACTGGATGATTAGTAAATCAAAGATTGAAAGAAAATTAAAGAGCATACAATAATAAAACGGAAAAAACAACTTCGCTATCCGTTTAAATTAAAATAACAGTAAATTAAAAAAAGACTTGGAAGTGACAATAATAAATCAAGTAGAAAATAGTGTAAAATGAAATATTTTTGAATCATTAGAAATAATAAAATCGTTCAAGACCAATCCAGATTCTTGTTTCTATGACCAAATTAATATTTCCCAATTCCCCGGTTTAAGTTATTTTCCAGTAGAAATGGCAAAAGCCAACTAATAGGGAAAACGTAAAAACGTTTAAAGCTACGTAACTGACCTTTTAGATTCATTTATGCAATCAGTGTAGCAAAGTGCAGATGTCTTGAAATTTTTTATATTTCTAGAGTCGTACCTTAGACCAAACATATCATATTGATTATTTATGAATTCTTTTATCGGAAAACTAGTTTAGAGTGTTAAATATTCATCATCAGTTCCAATACATTTTCAAAACGTCCGCACTTACTTATATTATGTAAATTATTTTTTTTTTTAATGTATGATAAGAAATCGGATATATCGGTACTCACCGTAAATTCAACAAAGACTTACTTTTTTCTTACATTTAACAAAAAAAATTACTACGTTTTGAAATTTTGTATATTTCAAGAAATGATAATGAATTTTTGAGCAGTCGAAACTAGTCCTCAAATAAAAATAATTCTAATTAAAGTGACAATTAATTCATCAATCCTAATCATGACTACCCCAATTACTTCATAGTTAAATTTTATTATGAAATGAGTAGGTTTTGGTGAATGGAATTGTAAAATTTCCGTAAAACGGATAGCTGACCTAAAATGATGCCCATCCTAGTGGGATACAGTCAGATTTTTTTTTTATCTGCCTCTCACTGACAGAGGAGTTAAGTTAGGTACAAGAATTCCCCGTGACAGAGGGTACAATTTAGGCGCCATTACCTGATGGCTGGCAGGGCATTCGAATTTTAATCAACATTCCGACCATGTTCCAGCCGCTGACTCGTCTGCTCCCTTATCCGCGAATATGTCGATACTCATTCAAAGCTGATAATTAGTGATCGATTATTTATAGTCGAAATATTTCGTGTGCTAGCTACGCGTGACGGGATGAAGGTCGAACTTCTATAAATTAGTTTTGTTTTAATATCCATTACGACCTCAATAAAATGCGTTGGTCTAATAGTCGATCAATTTGGTAAGTTAGTCAAATTCTTTTTATAGGTATTTTGTTTTTATTTTTTTCGCTAATTTAATCCAAAAATGCCTGGAAATTTCTGGAGCTGTAAATGAGTATCGTTCATTTGGATATGTATCCGTTAATAATCAACTTTGCCATAGAGTACAAAAAAGATCTATGAATTGACATAGTCATGGAAACAAAAAAAAACAACAAAAAAAGTAGACAGAGTATGACAAAAGAAGGTAGTGTAAGAGAGCCTAATAGGACATCACATCAAAGAATAACCATGATTAATTAAAAAAAAAAAGAAAAAAAAATCTGTGTAGATTCAATTCCGAATGAAACAAATATGAATGAAAATCCGCCATTGTTGTCATTGAAATTACTTAAAGTATTACGTTTATTATACAAACCAAAAGGACCAAAATCAAAAGGATTACACGGAAAGAGAGAGTGTCCTTTATAAAAAACGTAAACATTTAATTAAGTTTCCAAAAGGACAACAATGGTGGATTTTCCAAAGGACAGCAATGGTGGAATATCCTATGACCATTGAAAATCGTTGATTAAAATCTGAAGTATTTCAAAATAGTATCCTTTTGGACGAAGACTAATTTGTTGGGAAGGAGAGTGTCCTTAGGCCGTCAAAAATCGGCAGATCCTGGCAGATCTGGTATCATTGTCCTTCACTGGCTTTTGGGCCGATCTTCTCACTAGTCTTCTTCTCCTCCTAAGATAGAAATAAAACATCATGGTTTCTTCATAGCTCTTGTCTTACGACATTTCACGCTCAATATCCATAACGACTCTGCACGATCTAGTGAATTTTATCTCTAATGAGTTGCCTAGTGTATAGAGTCAAGTCACCAATGATTCCGTAACTTGGATAGTGACCCGAGTTGCCAACCAGTTAAGTTGCTTTCTTTTGCTCCATATATATTGGTTCTTACAATGAAATCGTAATTCTTATTTTTTTAATTCAATTACAATTTGCCTAACTCATATTTGTTTCATTCGGAATTAAATCTACATTTAGTTTTTTTTTTTTTTTTTCTTTTTCAATTTTATATTTCATCTGGATCAAATCTGAATCCTTTGATAGTATTGTGTTAAACTCATTCTATCTATTTACATACAAACCACTTATCATGGCCTCCGTCAACACCAATCTCCATGCTTCTCTGTCTTGTGATACTGCCATCCAGTTTCGTTAATGTCTTCACACTAAAAAAACTCATTTAGTCGAGAAAAATAATTAATTAATAAAAGTTATAATTGTTCGAGTTGCAAGTAATTATATTACTTTTGACATTTAATGTCTGATTTTATTTATGGAGCACAACTAATGTTCTAGAATTATCGTACGATTTTTAACATGTAGTACGTTGTTATTGTTTAATTTAATAAATATATATTTCTTCTACTAAAGAAATTTACCTTAACCAAAATTTTGGTAGACCTGTTATTAGAGGAAACAACGAATTCAATTATTGCTACTCGTTAATTTTTTATTTTTAAACGTACAGCCTACATTTTTTTATTTAATGCTTAAACGTTATACCCACCTACTTAGTTATAATGAAAGTTCAGGAAACATTATTTTTATCAAAACAATGTTTTTAATATTCTCTTATTTTATTTAATACTTATTGTGATAGTCTTTATTTCGTAGCTTATTTACCATTTACAATCTATTTAGGTTTTATTGCTTAGAAGTTAATAGAACAGAGAGGGTGGTTTTTTTTAACCTTAAAACGAATAAACCATTAAACATATATACGGTTATTTAAATTTGATAATTATGTTTCTTTTATACTCACTAACATTTTCAAACGGAGCTAACAGTTAGAATATAATGATTTAATTTTTTTTTTTTTGGGGGGGGAGAGCCTAAATATGCTCTTTATAGCGACCTATTCAAATTAAATGCAAATCGATAATAATGTTTCTTTCATACTCTTTAAGATTTTCATTCTTCAAATGTCGCTATCAAGTACATATTCATCATCGCAAAATTAAAACATTATTTTCTAAGTCAGCGCCCTTTGAAAATGTTAGTGATTATAAAAGAAACATAATTATCTAATTTCATTAAAATCGGCTGAGTCGTTCATGAGTAAAAATTTAAGGCCTACCACCCTCTAATTAAAACATTGTATTCTATCTGTTCGGACTTTCATTGTTATTCAAATGGTATAACATTTCAATTAAAATTTAAATACTTTTTGAATTACTGTAATTTATATATGTTCGTATTTATTTCAACTACATTTCAAATATAAAGTAATCCAATTATTAATTGGATTACAGTGTAATTGAATTTTGCCCGACTCTGCAAACTAACAAAAATCAATTAAAGAAGTACACAGGAGTGGTTTAAACGTTATTACTGTCGAATAAATTAATTTCCACACAATAGAGTGATGATATGTGCACTGCGACAAAGCATTGTTCTGCAATTCAGATTTGCTCTGGACTGGAATGCAGCACGGGAAGACACTGAAGGGATATATGGCTCATTGGCCTGCACTCTGGGGTCTCAGAGATAATGAGCGGAAAGTGAAGATAAGATAGGCAGCTAAAAGGTGAAGGCCAGTCACGCAGTGGAAGGAAAATGGCCATAGCTTTCGGTCCTGCGGTTTTTAGACCTGTACCTTAGGTCAGGTTTACATTATCAATAAAAGGGAAACGAGGTTTAGTATATAGGCCTTGATGTTAGGCAGATTATCTCCAACTTTCCGATGAATATGTTAGACAGCTACCAAAAGAACCAAAACCCAAAGGATTAAATGGAAGAGAGATTGTACTTTTTATAAAACGTAATAATCAATTCAATTTTCCAATCCTACGTCCGTTTGAAATCGTTATATTATTGCAGATATCAAAATAGTATCTTTAAGTGTCCTATGAAAAGTATTAAACGCGAAGAGTATCCTTTTTTAAAAAACAAAAAACCTAATAATTAATTCAATTATCAAAATGGACAGCAATGAAGGACTATCCTGCGACCAGTTGAAATCCGTTATTTTCTGGCAGATATCGTATCCGTACACGGCGTTGATCGCTAGGTGAGCGTTTCCCTCTCTCTTCTTAAAAATATTTAATAAGTTCGTCAGAATTTAACTTTTATCGCTGACCCTCAGTATAGCTGAGTTTAGACCATTTGCGAATAAGAAAATTTGGTTTCTAAGCAAAAAGGATGCAGGTGGCCTGGATATTGGAAGATTTTTACTGAAAACTGCCATGTCCACACTCCTCAGTATCAGCTTATCCCTCGTGCAGTTTATTTGTGACATTTTACTGAGCGAGTTTTCTAATTTCATTCGATTGGTTAGTGATTATTTGGGTTCAAAATGAGTCGTGGATCTAACATGCTTGACTTGTTGGATAAAAAGCCAGTTGAGAAGATAAATTGTAAGTAATTAGTTGATAAATCGTCGTGAATTGTATTTATGTTATTTTTCAATCATTTACTAGGGATCTGAAATTTTTACTATTCCAGATTCTTGTTCGTGACTGCTCGAGGCAATAAAAAATAGATCTGGTATATGTGTGCCGAAGAAATAAAAAAAGAAAAACGAAAAAAAAAATGTAAAAAGTGTAATGTTTCAATTTACAATAAACATACTAAATATACTTGTAATAATTGTATAGAGATAGAAGAAAATGATAAAGCTGATGAAAAACACATTACTATGTAAATAGTAAAATATTTAATTTTTCTTTGGTTTTTTTGTTGTTTTAAAATAAATTTTTGTAAATTTTGTAAAAATATATTTTTCATCCTTATGCTCCGTAATACAATTATCGATACATTATGATGACATTTATTTACCATTCATAACTACATATTGAGAATGAAAGAAGTGAGGGAAATGCTCACCTACTATGGGAAATGCTCAGCGACTAACGGTGTACCAGATTGGTTAGCGACCTACGCCGGGTTAAGTGTCCTATGAAAAGGATTTTACGAAAGAGAGTGTAGTTTAAAAAAAAAAAAAAACTTAATTAATTCAATTTTCAAAAAGGCCAACAATTGCCGACTATTCTGCGACTGGTGGAAATCGTTAGATCCAGGTAGATCTCAGAATAGTATCCTTCAGTGTTCTGTGGAAAGGTTTTAACGGGGATTGAGAGTACCCTTCTAAAAATTATAACAATTTAATCGATTTTCAAAAGGACGAAAACTTATTTGACGGGAAGGAGTGGCCAAGGATATACCTCGGCTTCTAAAGATTGTTAGATCCTGGGGAATCGGTAACCAGTATCCTTCAGTGGTTTTTATTTATATTGCTTGAATGAAAAAAGTCTCTTTTTAAACCGCTGTTCTTTTTCAACTTAGTTTATTTCGAATAACCATTAATTGTTAATAATTTAAAATCATATAACTAAAGAGATAAATAACGCAGAATAAAGAACTCAAGGGCACAGACGGTCAGTAGGATTAAGCTATTTAATTTGAAAATTTATCTCAGTCAGAATGCTGAATCACAGGCCAACGAAAAAAATTAGCATTGACTGTCAAGAAGGCAATCCCTAAAACGTGTTTCGTGTAATTCTTCCTATAGCCGACTGTCTCAAGATAGCAGTTTTTTTAATGAGGGATTTTTTCATATAGCTAGGCTTTAATTTTATTTATGGCTTTCTTTAATTTTTGATAATGTTGTGTTTATGTTTGTTAAGTTATTAGGATGATTTGATAGACTAAATTTAAAACAGTAGCCTGTATTTATTATTTAAATTAGGTTGATGGGGAAGGAGCAGCTGCTCGCTGAGATAACTGCTAACATGGCCGAGGTGATGATGGATTGGCTCAAGAATTAGGTCGCCGTGCTTTGATGTGTTAAACCACTGGTCTGTTTCCCTCCTGAGTTTCCTATTCCAACGTTGGCTTCCTTGTAAAGCAACTTTGTATTTTCAGTTGAATGAAGCTTTCAAATGTGTTTTATTTCATCGTTCATCGCGTAATTTCAATCGATATTTTAGTTGAGGATCAGTAAAAAAAAGAAAGGCAATGTTTGATATAAATAAACATATTTACTAGCCAACTTTGATGGTCATCATTAGTGCTTAATTTCGAATGTTTGGCCACAGTTTCCATGGATTAAACAGCCCCTCCTCCCTCCGTGGCCACTTTCCTTGGCTGCATTTTAGCACGCATCAATAAAAAAGAAAATAATAATTTCTATGCATCAATTTATTGACATTTGCAACTGTACAAATATATACATTAAGTTAATGAGCTGATAACGATTACAATAACATGTTAAAACTTGAAAACAACTACTCATCAGTAGCAATTCAGTAAAAATTCTGCACTAGAAGATCTCTAGGCCATCTTCTTTTTAGACACCTCGGAGGATTAACGGGAATGGGGTGGGAAGCAAGGTATCTGATTTGGGGTTACTCAGCAACGTATGGAACATTAAGGTCTTTATGGGTAAGTTTATTGGTGACAAAGTAAGAGGAATTTAGGATTTTTCGAAGGATTTTGGATTGTAAGGATTAGATACGAGATGAATTGGATTGTTTAGTAGAGCCCCAAAGCTCAACTCCGTACGTCCAGCTAGGTCTAATGTAAATAATCTAAAGTCTAATGTCACAGTTATGTAAATAAGTCTTTTGTAATGAATTGGGAGCTTTGATCGTTACTCTAGTAAATGTTTAAGTAGTCTGTAACGACGAGTATTTTTTGTCAATGAGGGATACTATAGGACATATCGTAGGTTTACGACGAAGGGTAAGGTTATTTGGTGATTTGGTGAGATTTTTTTGGTTTATTTTGATTCTCCATTTTTGACACTATTCCATTTGAATGTTTAAGATATGGGATTTGAGTGTTTGGTAGGTGATGAAGGGATCATTGTTTACTGATAATAAACATGTGTTATCAACATAAGTGGTGAGGACAGTGGTAGGATGAGTTGGGATGTCAGCTGTATGAACCGTGTAGAGGATGGGGCATAGTAATAAATAATTAGTAACTCTATATGTATTTAGCATAGCCTTATAGCTGTCAATTAATATTTTTGTCTTAAATATGTTCGAACATTAAGCTGTTCTATTCAGATAAATTCTAAACAAAAATAAATAAAGTAAAGACGATATGGCTCGTTTGACTGGTAGTTATATATTGTATGGTCACGAAAAGCAGAAGATTAATATGTATATATATATATATATATATATACTATTATATAAAAGGACAAGCTTTTTTTCATTTGTGATCACTGACCACGAAAACTACTGAACCAATCTGTACAAAATTTTAACTACACCTTCTTTTTAGTTTAAGGAAGGTTCTGCAATAATAAAATTTATAGATTTTCAATTAAATTGTCATTAAATAAGCGATAATTATGTGGGGCGCAGTGAAGTTGGATAACCGACCGGTAGCTGGCAAGTGCCATTTAAGAGAGGTGTTATATAGAACTTGATGATAAAACTTGCCTAATTCAATTAAATTGTTATCAAAGAAGCTTTAACTATGCAGTGCAACATATGAATCTTAGTGAAGTTTAAAACTCGAACGATATTTGTCTTATTCTGCTACAGAGTTAGCGATTGTAAAATATTGAACCCGACTACAAACTTTTAACTACATTATTTTCATAGTTCTAGGAAGATATCCTACAGTAAAGTTTCTAATAATAAACATTTAAATGTACAGTGTTGAACGGTAGAGATTTGTCATTAATTTTTATAGTTAGAAATTAAAATCCAACTAGATAAAATAAATAAAATTTTTTCTCCCTAATAAAAATTATTCGCGCACCTAAACAGTGCAATTTTAACCAGACTAAAAATTATTGCTATGGGGGAAAATATGGTTGAGGGAATATATCATGTATATATATAATTTTAGGTGTTTCGGTGGTGTCATCACGGTATGGTACTACTCTATTAATTTCTTAAAAATTAAGGTTGAAGATGGTTGGGGATGCGGTGAGTAGAAATACAATGAAAAGTTATTAATTTATTGTGCCAACGTTTCGGCTTAGTTTGCAAGACTTCATAGCGGCTCTGAACGAATATAGCTCAGGACCAGTCAATAAGAATTATTATTTTTACAAATTTAAAATTATATTTGTATATGTACTTTCCGGCTATGACTATGAAGGACATCATTAAGGTTACAAAAAAGCCATGCCATCGATTAAAAAAAAATATAATGAATACAAAAAATACGGAAAAGGAATATTATAAAGACAATAAAGTAAAAGTTTATGAAAATTTCTGTCAATTATTTTTAAACCTCCGAATTAATTCAAAATTGGTTGTGAAATGTGTGCAAAGCGGTTATAAAGGTTTGCTTCATTCACGAGTAAAAAACAATATTAGGTGTCAATGAAACATGTAGCATAATAAAAATATTTATAAGGTGTTGATAAAAATTAGGGAAAAAAACATACTAGAATTAAGAAACATAATGATTTAAAAGTGAGAAACAAGTCACGCCTTCTTCTTTGTTTCATACTAGACACAAAAAATATTGAACGATAACTTCATACACAACAGTTTTCGTTCATTCTTTCTGTCTATTTCTGAGATAAAAATTTAATCTATCTATGTCAGTGTTTCTGTCTACCGCAATCCCAGACATCTTCTCTATTTATAATCTATTCTCTATTCACGAACGGTCTACCGCCATACACCTTTGCTTAAATATTAATTTTGCCAATGAATGTAATCTGAAATTCCTTGAAAAAAACAAGGAGTATTTTAATTTTATACTTACTTCTCATAAAACTTAACTCAAAGCCTATGATGCTATTTTATAAATTAAAACATTCAAAGAATTTCAGGATAGAAATAAAAGCGAGGAAGGAAAAAAAAAAAAAAAAAAAAAAAAAAAAAGAAGCAGAATAGCTTGCGCTTTCTCTAGGGAGGACTAAAATTTCAGGACGAGACCTTACTTAACTTTTAAAGGGTGTCCCTCTCAAAGGCTTAATGGATTTTTTGAACTTAATTTCAATTTTTACTGCGGGCTGAAATGTCCCCTTTTCTCGATTGTGTTTGAACTTTTTAATTATAATTTAATCGTTTTGAAAATTATCTTTTTTATTTAACTTATCTTTTATTTACGTTTGGTCTCTGTCTGACGTAACAGCAGCTTTTATCACTAATAATTTATTCAATTCTGTTCAATGAAACCTGATTTTGGTAATTTTTTCATAACTAGCTAATCGAAGTATTAGTGCGAAATATTTACTAGTGTACTATAATAGACTATAATACTATACAATTTTAAGTGTCTTTTGTAGAATTACTTGTATCTGCTTGGAAAAAACACTGCTTAGTGATTTTTGTTAAAACAACAAGATGTTATATTTTTTTCATTTAGGGCTTACAAGTTCTGTGTATAATAGTATGATTGTATTTTTTTATTTCTTCCTCAATATTTGTTTATTAGTTTAAGCATTTCTAACTACTTTATGTCAGACTCGATGGCCGAGCGAGTAAGGGCGAGGGTCTCAGCGTGCTCGGTACGGAAGGTCATGGGTTCGAATCCCACCTTTATCATTAATAATTTATTCGGTTCTGTTCAATGAAACCTGATTTTGGTAATTTGTTCATAACTAACTAATCGAAATATTGGTGCGAAATATTTACTAGTGTACTATAATAGTTTAAATTAAAAAAAAACAAAAACTAAATAATAATTAGATATAATATATATATATTTGTAATTTTGGTGTATCAAATACCTGATGGATGTATTTCAAACTAATTACGTTTATACATAATAATTTAAAAACAAAAATTATTTTCAGTGTATTAAAAAAAAATATTTCAAAATTAGTTGACTACACAGATGAAATTAAAACATTAAAAGACAATCTACATGATCAAAAATTTAAAGCTCCAAAAAATTATATTAAAAAAATACACACTCCTTTAATAACACAGGTCTGCAAAAAAATTTTGTTTGTCAGCTGCATGAGATATTTTAACTGAATTATATGTGTTTAAAATGCACTTATTTCAGAAATGATGTATATTTTTTTCTATCACATAAGGGTTTTTTGCTTAAAAATTGGTAAAAGTACTCGTTTATTCGGGAATTTTGTACATAGATATTTAAAACAGTCCCCATCCTTTTTTAACCATTTTACAACTTGTTTCATCAACCCCGATTTGATATGGAAAGGAGGTAACAAAACCTTTTCTGATGGTACCAAAGTAGTATTGATAACATTTTTCTCTCCAGATTTTATAGTTTCTGAAGGTGGCCAATCACTTTTAGTCCAGTTCTGTTCTTTAGCTCTACTATCCCACAAGCATAAGAAGCATGGGTATTTAGTATAGCCTGCCTGCTGACCCAAAAGTATCGTGAGACACATATAAATAATAAAAATAAACATAATACTGCAAAACACATAAAAACCTATGTGATAGAATTTTTTGAATATTTTTCCTGTTTTTGGGAGGTCAAAATCTATAAGAAAATGTTAAAAAATCCTATGCAGTTTTTTTTCGCAGACCTGCAATTAAAAGTTTTGTAATTAAAAGATGTTTAGGAACCAAAACAAAATTTTAATTTTTCTTCTTTTAAATAACAACCTGTAGCTTATTTTATTATTAGTTTTCAAATGATTCTTTCTTAGTGTTGCCTTGGGCCCAAGAAATGTTCTCTGACTGGATCCTAAATTCCGATTGCCTCTTTCTGCAAAACATTTCTTGTTATTCTCTTTACCGCCTTCTTATTCAGCAACATCGAATTTGTTTAATCACTACTCTTTTTAGTCAACTATGTGTTCTTTTAAAATATATTTTGATTCTTTATGTTACGCATTAAATAGTTATTTCAGTTTACTAAATAATAATTGGTGGAAAGATTTTCATAATTATATGAAGGATATGTACAACATTTGTAATAAAACCAGTTTGTCAAACTTTTAGGGTCTTTTTTTTAAAGTGTCTAATCTCTATTCTCTAGCTTTTATTAAAGTGTTTCTTATGAGTAGTTCTTTTCGAGTATTTACATGTCATTGTTATCGCTATCAAGACGTTTAGTTGATGTTTGTATATTTTATATAGTTGTAAATATCAATATATAATGTAAGTAATAGAAACTTATTACATCCAACAGGAAGTGCTGAAGAACATCAGTAGGTATGAATTAATTATGGAATAGAGATAAGTGGCACATCAATAACTGTTTTATTATTTTTTTTTCTGTAAAAAAAAAGAAAAAGAAGTTTAAAATATACGTTAACCGAAATAATATGAAACGCTTTTGATACTTGAAAAACGAATAATTGAAAAAATGTGAATTATTCTCTAGATGATGTGGTATAGTTAAAAAAAAAATGTTTTTTTTTTTTAAATTATGTTTTATAAATGATATTGAAGTACTAAACAATAAATTTTCAGGTCCTGAGTCGATGAAGTTTTGGGGTTGTGACGCTATGTTTCGGCAACGAAAGTTTTAAATCTAATTAGCAAGACCATCAATCCTAATATTAGGCCTCTCATTTTCAATTTTAGGAACTTAGGAAAAATTTTGAAGATAATAAAAAATAGATTGTTAAACATGGCAATATTTCTCATCAAGAAAGGAATATTTTATAGGTTCCCAAGATATGAATGATAATTTCATGGTTTAGTTTCAGTAATTTGTAATGATGAGATGGAGAATTTCTACTGTATAATTCATCAGTGGCAATTCAGACCACAATGTAAATCGCAACTATATTCCCGGAACTATTATTATTATTGATATAATAATTATTCCATTGCATAATGATGTTTAATAAAGCATCCATAATACATTATTATTAGTTTGAATATATTTTTATATATTTAAAAAAAATTAATACAAATTGTTTAATATGTGATAAGGGGATGACACATATGTAATGATAGTTTGTCGTGTTTTTTCGACTATCGGTGCAATCTGATTTTCCATCCATTGTCAAATTAATTTTCCTTGGTTATTTTCACACTCTTAGTAAATATAATATTATAAAATGCAAGTATAGGATTCTAAATATATTATTTTTAAAAAACATCTTTTTCGGACCAAAACAAAAAAATTAATTTTCATATAAAGTAATTTTTATAGTAGTAGTTTCAAATCAGAAGGGGAAACAATAATGTCCTCTTATTTTAACCTATTTGTGAGATAAAGAAATCAAGCTAAGAGCTTTGATTTTTTTTTTTTTTTTTTTTTTCGAGATTGAGTTTTCAAGACCATATTATTAATAATCAATCATATCACTAAAGTTCCGCCAAAATTTTAAGTGACTTTTGTAGAATTGCTTGGAAAAACACTGCTTAGTGATTTTAATTAAACAACAAGATGTTATAATTTTTTTTATTTAGGGCTTAAAAGTTCTGTGTATAATAAGAATTGCTGAAACGAATAAACAAATATTGAAGAAGAATTAAAAAAATACAATCATTTAAATACAATCGTACTATTTTATATAAGTACGATTGTTTATTTATTTCGTTGAACGTCACTTTATGCTGCTATGGCTAATCGGACGTGGGTGGGATTCCTAAATTTTGCCTATCCAGGTATAATTAGGATAGGGATCTTTTACGAGTACCTGACATCGCACAGGCTAGGGACCCCCATTTTACGTCCCTTCCGAAGGACGGCATAGCTAAGGATTTTTTACTCCCTTTTAAAAAATCCTAAGGTCATTAAGTAGGATTGTATTTAAATGATTGTATTTTTTTATTTCTTCCTCAATATTTGTTTATTAGTTTCAGCATTTCTTACTACTTTATGTCGGACTCTAAGGCCGTGCGAGTTAGGGCGAGGGTCTCAGCGTGCTCGGTGGGGAAGGTCATGGGTTCGAATCCCCCCTGGGCGGGTTAAAATTTATTTCTTAGTGGACCCACGAAAATAATCTTGACCTTCCCACCATGGCTAGAATAGGTTGGTAACCTGTAGGATAACTGGTCCTTTCTGCTTTAGTTGGAGTACAAAAGGACGTTAATCCCAAATAAACAAATCGATATCTGTTTTATATTATAATTTATAACATTTTATTTTATATCTTGAATAGTTAGAGGCTATTTATTTTAATTTCCAAAAAAATTGAGCTAAACGTCCTTATATGCTCTAGCTATGACAGGAAGGACGCGTTATCGTACATGTTGCCAACCTATTTTATTCATCGAGTCACCAAAGATGACATGACAGGTGTTTAATTTCATACACGATTTATTATGTATTTATTTGATTGTTTCCAAAATAACTGCTTTTATTTTTCTGATTCCGAAAACAATGTTTTATGATCAATTTTAAATATGTCTTTTGAGCAAATCATATTTTTTTTTTTTTTTTTTTTTTTTTTTTTTTTTTAGTGTATTACATTTATGTTTGGTTGCCTTAATAGATAAGCCTTCCGTCCAAAAATATCGAGCGACTTCAAGTCTACAGCAAGGGCAGTCTAGGCACGCTAAACTGTTATCTTGCACGGAAAGCTGCAGTAAATGTACGAACGATGTATGTGCAGTCATTATTTATTACATTATCGATTGCACATAAAGAACTTGAAATAATGCAACGTCCTGATATATTTTATGAGGACAGTTTGATGTGCTTTAAAAGTTACTTCTCCGATGTTTATAGTCTTCTTAAATTAATGATCAAAACACTTCTGGTAAATGCCGTAACCTTAAATGTCAATATAATAATTTACTGATAAAAATATCTTTTAAAAAAAACTCAATTTCTTCCTGCCTCAGAAAAAATTGTCTATCTTATGGATTTGTCTATCTACAATCTAGAGCTTCTGATAAGAAACCTGCTGTCGTATTTTCGAACCAAGCAACACTAACAGAGCTAGAGCGTATCAAAAAAGCCCCAACACAAAAAGTGTAGACAAAACGTGACTTTTTCATTCAAACAAATATAGCTCGTTAACGGTAGGTCCTTGCGGCGAACAAAAAATATTCTCTATTGAATTTTTTATGAGAAACTATCTTCAAATTTTCGATTGGATCAACACAAACAGAGCTGAAGCGTGTGTGAAATGTTACACTTTTGAGTGAAAAACGTTACACATTTTGAAGATGAAAAAAAAAACCAAACTCAAGAAAACTGTTCACTACAGGTAAAGAACAAAAATACCCTTATACAAAGTGCACAATTTTAACTTATCTACTTCTTCACAACAGCCAAAGATATGTTTAAATTTTTGACCTTGATATTAAAATATTTTATCTTTATTATCAAATACTTAAAATAGGTATTTTAATTTATTTTTTTTAATTATTATTTATAGTATTATATGTAATGTATTTTAACTTTACAAGTAGGCAGTGAGTAACAGTAAACCATAACCTCTTAAGCTTTATGGTGGGGATTACCTATATTAGACCATATTATATATGTTATGGCACTATGTTTGGCCGATTTGTCCGACGATAATTTGGGAAATTGATTTTTGTTACAACAACGAACATATAAATTAGACATTATTGCAACTCAATTTCTGTTGCGTATGCAAAAAGCTTGGTTATCGCAATTAAGAAAAACAAAACACTAAACAATTGAAGAGTTGTTTTTCATAATCGCACATGTCCACTTTCTGTCAACATTTTTTTTCTGATAAAACCTTGTGAGGTGCAAACATGACTATATATATAATAATCAAGGAGTAATCAATAATAAGTAATAATCAAGGATTAAAATAATGTATCTGTTTTGGATTTCGACTGCAGGTTGTTTGCTCTTTTTCACCAGTTTTCTGAAGTGGACATGCTCAGTTTTAGAAGATAACCCCTTAATAATTGAAAATTTTAATACTAAGTTGCATATCCATATTTTTTTAAATCAGTCGTTTTTGTCTGTTATCTCTTAACTATGTTTTGATCGCCATGCTTCTTTATTTTCGCATGCATATTCCTTCTAATGCCGTTAAATTATTTTGCTGTTCAACATATATTTTTATAACATATCATCACCATTTTATCGCTCTTTCGTTATTTATATTTCCTAGTTCTCTAAATTCGTATTTTTTAAATCTTGTGATCGCATTGTAAGCCTTTTCTGGCGATACCACAAAATTGTCCGCAGATAAATGTTTTCGAATTTATTTTCAATATTGTCATTCATTTTCTCACGTATCTAAACTCAGTTTGTCCTAGCTTGTTAACGATTGCATATCACTTAAAATAGCTTCGATTGATGACTTACTCGCCACTTCTATTGGGATTAATTTATTAGAATACTAGTTTCGAATGCTAAACATTCATCTTCAGTTTTAAAACATACAAAATTGTCAACACATCAGCTCTATGTTACATGGATTATATATATATACTAAAGTTTTTAAAAATGTAAAACAAGAAATCAAACATTGGTACTCACCTGAGGGGATCTAACAGATATCTGAAGTATATCCATTGTGGAAAGGGGATTGGGAAACCTACCTGCCCCTTCCCCTAAATAAAATAATATCAACAGAAGTAGCAATTAATTCATCAATCCTAATTGTATTGCTCTTTCTATACCATCATGTGTCCCTTAAGTAAAATACCTTGATTTCGAGTCCCTTCTTTGAATTTTTATTCGAACGAATTTACCTAATTTTTTTTATTTATTTATTTTTTTACACAATTTTACAAAGGTAGATAAAAGAATGTCTTGAAAAGCACCGAGCCAATATAAAAAATGATATCCTTGACATCTTCTTCGAATTTTGTTAAAAGGGAAAGTTTTAATTTATTATCAGTTTTCGCCTTAGTGAAATTTCACAGAGGAATTCAACTCGCGAACAACAGTGCTTACCATCGCATCACTCCGGTAGATTTCCAAGGACTTCTCAGTATTGGGCCGCCACACAAAAGTAATGCAAGTAAAAAAAAAATATTTAAAAAAATTGATAATGCATACAATAAAATGCTCCAAAATATCTGAAAACAGATAATGGCCAAATAGAGAGGGTAAAAAAATTCAAGTATTTAGGAGAAATAATCCAAGAAAGTGGTTTGGAAAAATCTGGAATAGAGGAAAGATTGCATAAAATGGAGAGAGCATATGGCATTACCAAAGATCTTTACAATTAAAAATGCCTATCCAAAAATTTAAAAATAAGGCATTAAAACACAGTATTGAAGCCTATATGCAGTAGAATGCCTATATGCGACTGAATGTCTGGCATTAAACAATAATTTAGAAAATTAAAAATACTAGAAAGGCGAAACATGAGGAAAATATTAGGCCCACAAAACAGTAGAAGGTTGGAAGTTACGAAGTAATCCTGAAATATATCAAAATGCAGAAAATATATCAGATGTAATGAGAAAAAGAAGATTGATCTTTTTTGGACATTTA
Organism: Euschistus heros; assembly: GCA_003667255.2. NCBI lineage: Eukaryota > Metazoa > Arthropoda > Insecta > Hemiptera > Pentatomidae > Euschistus > Euschistus heros. The sequence continues at coordinate 1,144,436 of RCWM02000032.1, read as the reverse complement.
TGTCGAATGCCAGAGAGTATATTGGCAAGTAATATTTTCAGATATCTGTGGGGTAAGAAATCAACAACAAGCTGGACTAATGAAGTAAAGAGGGATTTAGAAAAAACAATAAAAATAAAAATAGAAGAAATAAACAATAGAGAAGACTTTCGGCAAAAATGTATTGAAAATGGAGGGATTCTAAGGCAGGAAAGTGAAAAGGACTGGTACAAAATGGTCTGAGGACAGAAAGAGGAAACATGGTGAACAGATGAATGCATACTGGAAGAAAAGAAAATAACAAGGGAGAAAGAATTGAAATTGGCACGTTCGAAAAAATAATAATAATAAAAATAAATAAAAAGTTAAGTTTATTCCAATGAATTGGCCATAAAATCCAACGCTGGTTGAGACGTGTTCCGACAATATTAATAAAAACAATGATAATAATTACATGAAATAATAATAATACTTAATAACCTGTAGGGATGTGGGAGCGTTGAATGCTACTGCAACACCTCCGGTCTTTTCACTCTAAATGTCTGTTCTAAAATAAACGATCACGGGGCTATTTCCTGAGGCCATGATCGCAAGCAATTGTTGAGAAAACAAGCTTACAGTTTTACGAGTTCATTCGGCTTTGTTTGATCTTTATGCTGCAAGATGCTTATTTCTCATGTGTATTCTTGGCTACACCTTCCATTATATGGGATTTTAAACTATTACCATCGTTTTTATTACCTAAATAATGAGGTTTTATCGCTATTTCGAAGAATCGATATTTTAATAGTTAATGGATATTTCTTTATATTTATATTTTAATTTTAGTGAATATCCTTCTCTTTTCTATTGATAATCATTATTGTGAAGGCTGCCTATTGTTGGGTCATTGAAAGACGTTTCGTCGATCCGTCTTTTATCCTTGAATAGTTTGTACAATATTATTGACAGCTGTCGCCGTTGTTACTCTACATTCTTAGAAATGGGGTGTAAAAGGATGTCTGATGTTACCTGAAGAGAAGATCTTATATATTCCAACTTGTAATTTATATTAAACGATAGGGGCTCCATCAAACCACCCACTTCATCGCGTATCCAATCCTTACAATCCAAAATCCTTCGAAAAATCCTAAATCCTTACTTTGTCACCACTAAACTTATCCATAAAGATCTTAATATTCCATATGTTGCTGAGTTACTCATTATCCTATCCTATGCCTATCAGTGATTGGCAAAATATGGCCCGCGTGCCAAGTGCGGCCCTTCGGGCTAGTCAATCCGGTTCGTGGCATGGTCACACAATTATACAGAAGACAAAATTTATTTTTTGCAAAGCTGGAATAGAATGATTGTTGAAGAGTCTGAACACCTGAATGGCTTTCAGACTTTGAATTTTTTACAAATCTTCTCAGTGTCAATAAATTGGACCTTAAACTCCAGGGAAGAAATCAATTAATCCATGATATTTGGATTCATATCAAGGGGTTCAAAGAGCAATTGAAGCTATTTTCCAAACAACTAGTCAAGAAAAATTTTACTCTTTACTTTTATTTATTTTTATTATTATTATTTTATTTTTTTTAGTATATGTAATCCATGTAAAGATATCTGCTAGTTTCTGGTCTAAGTTATTGGACACCTATCGTGCAACCAATCCTATTCTAATCACTGCTATGATATTTATTAGTGTATTCTGTTAATAATGAATGTTAAGTATGATCTATTAATTGGTACTTAAATTTTTAAATATATGAAACTATATTTTGACTATACATTGGAACTACTTATGGGTCAGCAGATGATTTACAATTTAAACCTATCCTGAGTATATACATTTGCGTTCTCATCGAGTCATCCAGAGAAAAAAATGAGCCCGAGATTACAGCGAAAGTACCTATTTGCATATTAAGAGACAAGCGAATAGCGACCATCAGTAAACAGGCAGCGGATAGGTGGA